>CM053783.1:146129752-147591418 GCA_028749045.1 Cupressus sempervirens | reverse complement strand
CCAAAAAGTCTAAAGTAGAGAATTGATAATTAATTATTTATTTAGAATAAAAGTATCCAAAAATATTTGTGACATCCAGGAAAGAGTATACTTCTTCTATCTAGAATATTATTTAAAAATATTATCATTTAATTTTGATTAATGTGGTTAGACATAAATTTACTTAAATAAGAAGTTTTTTGGATTCGATTGTGTGTGTTTTTTACCATCAACATTTTGGATCATACTACATGATCCATCATCAGGATGAGAAAGAGCAGATATCTCTACTATCTTGTTCTCTCATCTGATGATGGATCATGTAGTATCTCTGCTATCCTGCTCTTTCTCATCTTGATGATGGATCATGTAGTATCTCTACTATCCTGCTCTTTCTCATCCTAATGATGGATCATGTAGTATGATCTGAAACATTGATGGTAAAAAAACACACAATCAAATCTAGAAAACTTATTCACAAATGGATTGTGGAAATCTAATGATGTTAATAAATTTACTTCTTATTTGTTCTAAAATTTTTGTACTATTGTATTAAATTCAAAATTTTTACCAATCAATTTTATTTTTATTTTTTTAGATAATGCCTAGTAGTTTAGGAACTAAATTAAATTTCCTAGAGATTCTTTTCTCTCAAATTTTTGATATAATGCTTATAACAAACTTAGGGAATGGCATGTCAAGTTGACATAACCTTGATTTGCTAATTTTTTATTGCCACTTAAGAGCATAGTTTGGTTGACCATGATTCTACACACACACACACACACGACCTATGAGCTACTAACTAGTGAAGTCTACCACTTAAATGATTTAAAAATCTAATATGAGCCCACTTATGCTTAGAACCTCTTTAACTTAGAGCTAAGGATTGAGGGTCATCCACTCTATAAAAATCACTGTGGGCACAATCTTGACCTCATCTCTTATGATGTCATAGCCATGTACAAAGAAATACTTGATCCCTGGTTCGCTCTTAGTGAGCCATTCAACTTCATGAGTATATCAAAGGCCCATTGACACAATCTAAATATTTAACTATATAAATGCCCTATTTAATCTAAACTAAGGGAAATTCACTTAAACTTAAACAATGAAAGATGAAAAGTGAGATGATCCTTGCTAAGAGGTGACACTAGGTACCCATGTACAATATGAAATATAATGCAATCTCTCATAAATAATAGAGATGGAAAAAATCTCATGGGACCAAACTCCCCCCTCTCCATTTCAAAAGAAATATTGAAAAAAATAAGATTCCTAAATGGAAGAGGACTCGAGATCCCAAAGGACTACATTAATCATTTAGGTACAATTAAGTATCCTTCCATAAGAAGCAAAAATAAAGACATGATATTCCCCTAATAATGAACAATATCCTACAGAGTTTGTTAGTGCTTTAAGGGGAAAACATTTTCCTAATGATTGCAAACAACATTTATCCATTTGGAAGGAAGATAAAACAATTGTAAATGTAAAAATTCTTCTCATTCTAGATAAGAATTATGAAGTAGAATCCAAAATTAGTATGATTATTTTGTCTAAAATATTTTCATGTTTCACTATTTTATTGGGTGATGAATATTACATGAACCAATTGAGACTATACTCAATTATAGTAAAGTATAGAAGACAAGGAACTAATGGTGAAAAATTATGAACAATAAAAACTATGTTATTTCTAGGATGGAGAGATCAATGAGAGTGGTAGGTAGAGTGAGTGCTAGTGTTTCTAGAGCTAAAGGAGAGGAAGACGATAGTGATAGAGATGGACATACAGGGCTAGTGATTTTTTAATTTTTTAATTTTTTTTTTGTTCTGGAGGCTTCTTGAGCTCTCCTTTCTCTTGGATTTGTTTGGTTCAAGAACATTATCCTAAAGTTGGATATAAATTTTATTCTTTTTTTGGACCTTATCCATTGTGGGTTGTTTGTGGGTAATTATTTGATGCCTTATTTTAGATGCTTTTGGGTGAAGTTTTTTCGTTTAAAGTTGACATTTCTCTTTCTATGGTCTTCTCTTGTGGGAATTTTATGCTTGTGACTCCTTATTGGTTGTGAGATGTTCACTTTAAATATTTTCTATCTATAGTCTACTACTCTACATTTTTAGGCTAAAGTCTTTGTTGTTAGTTGCATTTTTTTTGGTTTTAGATGATGAAGTTTGTTGGAAGGAAGGAGGATCTTTTTCCCTCTTCTTTTCTATTCTTTATGTGGGTCTGAGACTTTGGTTGTGTTCTCATTTTTGGTTCAATTACATTTTCCCCTATTTTGTTGAAGGTTCTCTATTACCCTTAGTAGACCTATCTCCTAGTGAGTATTGGTTGTTGTGGAGAGATACTTATTTGTCTTCTTTTAGTAAGGCTCTATTTTTTCTATTCTTTAATCTTTATGTGTTATTTGATGCAACATTAGTGGGTTTGTGGTGTCAATAAATGCTTGGATTCCACTCTTGGTATTTTTTTTGTAGAATTAGGGTATCTAAGTTTCCCTCTATTTGTGAGAATTAGTAATGCAACAATGTTAGGTAGGCTCATGATCATTATATGAAGGGTTTACAATTCCCAATCTTCTAGATTTTTATGTATATAGTTGAAGTCAAACCTTATTGAGCCACATTTTCTTCTATTGGATTTTACATGGGTTTTAGGTGATATTTGGTTACTATTTTTCTATTTACTATTCGTTTTTCCTATGGAGGTGGTTGACTCCTTAAAGATAGTGTATTATAGAGATATTATTTTGTCTTAACATAGTTTGAGAAATTGGAGTATGATTTTCTTTTAGAGGCTTCCTTTGTCTTATTGTTTTTCTTTTCTCTTTTCTCAAGAGCTAGAGGGCCTCTCATGCTTCTAGTTAGGGGTTCCCATTAAAAAAGGTGTGGATGCAGGTCTATTTCTAAAATTCCATCTAGGAATTTGTTAGTAAAACAAAAAAAAAACAAGAAAATCTAGAAAAGTTTTTTCTTGCCAAAGCTTTAAGAACAGGACAATCTTGAGGAAAAGTATTTTCCTTCCATTCCAAAAAGTAATTGAATACCAATTCACTTTTATTTAGGTTATCCTAACTTTCTATTCGTGTTTTAAAACTACTGAACAAAAAAATGCTCAATACCAAAATGATATTACTCACACAACCTAAGGATTAGCCAATTCCTATTAACAATTATATGTGCAACCCATTTGGACCCAGCTTCAACAAAACCGAGGGTGGTTTTCTACTCTTTAGGTTCTCCAAAACTAGGGTGGGTATACCCAGGGATGATTCAAGACTGGAAAACACTGTATGAGAATTACTTTAGTTTCATTTTGATTCTCATCTCAAATCCTCAAAAACATGCATAATTCTGACATTTTGATAAGCACATCCCATATAACAGATTTGGCCAAAATCCTTATATAGATTTGCACGTGTTCTCAGCAATAGTGGCTAACAAAAGCTAAAACATTCCATGTAAACAAGTATTGACCAACTTTGAAGATCTTCAAGAAATAAAAGTAAAGTTGATTATAATTTTGCATTTGAAAATTATTTATGACATACTTCTCTTCCAGCTGAATCAACTTTGACTAGTGCTTAATCCATTAGGGTTCAGAGTCTACTAAAAATTCATAGATCTAATTTGTTGTTGTACAACAAACATTATCAGCAATTCTAATCAAAATTTATCATTCTAAGAATCCTTCCTATTACTGTAGCAACCTTATCAAATTCATCAAAGCTTTTACTTAATCCATTGCACTAATTGCAGTGATGAATAGATATACAACCTAAATGGATTACATTCAAATGCAAAGGCTTTTACTCATATAATATCAAGATGACTAAGTAACCAACAAGAGAAAAAATTCAAAAAGAACTGATATGGGGACAACTCATAATTTGTATTCATTTTTTTTGAAAATTGTATGCACTTGCAGTAAACTCAAAATAATCTTAGGAAGAAACACAAATATCATTCTATATTAATGTATTCTAAGGAACTAATAGAGAAAATACATCATAAAATTGCTCAAACATTGAACTAAAAAAAAACTAAGTATATCACATAGAGCATTAGAAATTGGACCCTTCTCTAGCACTGCAATCTCAGTTATATAATGTGAGATGCAACAAGCTACATGCTAAGAGAAATTGATAGGTGTCGTTTACAAGAGATAATTGCATACACCTATCATAAAATGACAAAAAATTGGGTAATAGAAGATGTCTAGATGAAACATTCCTATTGGTGAGTCCGCTTCTATCACATCCTCTATTGTTGCTGATTTGGCTACTATTTTGATCCGTCTTTGTATGCAACTGCCAAGCTAGCCAATGGAATTTTTTTTTTGATGATTGCAATTTAGTCTCCACCTATGAGTTTTCACCACCTTTATCTTGTAGGGTGGGAATAAATTCTACTTTTCCCTCTTCTTTGGGTTTGTCAGTGTCCTATGGGCTTAGGTCTACACATAAAAGTGATTGATCATTCTTGTCTTCTTCTCCCTATTGGCCTTGTGTAGTGATGGTGTCAATGATATGGATCTCATCACCCTGCACCTCATCACTGTCAGTTTCTACTTCCTCAAACTATTCATTAGAAGCTACTTCTACCATCCACTTGTCAAACAATGTGTCATCTGGCCAATTGAATTGCAAAATATAACTCTACCTCTTGAGTACATACTCAGCCTCATTATCAATAGCAAAAAATTCCTATTTTAAAGAATCAAAGAATATTTGGGCCTTCACCATTTCTTCCATTGTTGTAGCCCACCATGCATGCCCCATTTGATTTATAATTCTATTCATCCTTAAACAAAAAATATCATCAAGCTCCTTCCCCCATTCATCTTTATTTTTCAACTTATTTCTCTTATCTAGGGCATGAGGAAACAAACTAAACTTTTGGCTCTTGTACCTGTTCAAGTAGCCTACTATTATTCTCTATAATGAGTTATCCTATTGTAAAAATTAGAAAGATAAAAAAAAATATCAAAGGTTTTTTCAATTTGATCATAAGGATTTGTTATGACAGAGTAACAAAAAAATGTCATTTCTTTCTCCCTTCTCACCCATTTTTTCATGATAGGCTTTAAAGCCTCATCATTGGTTTTCAAATTCTCCTAGATACTAATCACCCTAACCAATTGATCATGAATTAGTGTCCATTCAACTTTTTCCCCCAAATATGTGAGAGATGTTCTTAATTTATCTTCATATTTTGCCTCCAACTCTACATGTAGGGCCCACAATTTACTCTTTTCATCTTCAAAATCTTCAATAGTGTAGTACTATGGCCTTTGGGGTGTATCTAGTATTTCTATGAGGGGGGTGGATTTGAAGGGTTCAACTGGGGGGTTAGGTTATGTTATTCTTTGTGTTGCTGACATACCCATTAGGTTATTCTCAAGCTCAATTCTCCTCTTTACCTCTTTATTGTAGGCATCCACAAATACCTCATACTTTCTCTACAACTGAATCATTTCTATTTCCTCCCTCTCTATAGTAGCCAAGGAAAATTGAGCGTAATCCACATTCATGTGGGCTACCTGTACATGTGAGGTATCAACAACTCCCCTCATAATGATATCCCCTATTAGTCCTAAACCATTAGGCTGTGATGGAGCAGCCATGGATCCTCTTAACAATGCCCACATGACAAGAGTATCTTGGTCATTACTAAATGCAGTTCCCAAGAACTAATTTTTTTTGGATCTTGAAATCCCAAATTATTTGACACAAAATTGAAAATCAAGGCATCAACAATGCCCCAATTGGGCAATAATAAAATATTTATAGCCTTTACCATCTATCTCCCTTCTTCAAGGGTTATATTTTGGAACTCTTGAATCATTTGTTCCTTTATTTGATTTTGAGTGGAGGCTTCATCCATTTGTGGATGCTCTTTTTTCATATTCTTACATCTTAGCTCAAAATTATACATGTTTTCCCTCCAAGCAAACTGATGGAAAGTCCTAGACTTTACAAAACTGTCATCAGACAAAAATTGCTGATTGGCTTGTTCCAAAATAGGATCCAATTCCCTTCCCCTAAAATCTTCTACAGTCAACTGAAAACTTGGCATATAAAGCTCTTGGGGGTTCCCTTCATCAATCTCTACTTGGGTAACAAAAACTCCCCCTTGTGATCCAATTTTTTCAATATGCTCATTAGTCAGCCACTCCTCCTCAATTCTCATAGGGGTTTGGGAAGGTGAGTAACCCTCATCTTGAGGTTCCTCTTCCCTTATTATCTTTCTCCTCTTAGGAGAAGGTTCATGAGGCCTTTCTTCAAAAATAGCACTAGTAAATTAAACTATCTATTTTCCTTTATCCACCATGGGCCTTCGATCATGAATGATAGTATATCTTGGCTTCCTTTGAACAATTAATGGACCTATCCCTATATTGGGAGTGAAGCCCAATCCCCTCATTATTTCCTTGGCCTTATCTGGAAAAGAATTAATGAAATATTGTTTTTTCTCATTCATTATCTCCATTAGTTCAGGGAATGTATTCATAAGCTTATTAACTTTATCTGCACTAACTACAACATTACTTAGAGGATTGTAATCTTCATCAAAAAAATTAATAAAATTCAAAACTTTTGAATAGACTCTCCATTTTTCTTTCATTGTCTCTTGCCCATGTAGAGAGTCCTCATTCCTTATTACATCTTTAGGGAAATATAATTCATGCTTAATTGGAAAAAGCTTTATCTTATGCCTAAGAGCCAAATTAAAGAAACCCTCTACATCACAAAAATGAGGGTGAGATACAACCATCTTATATTGATCCAAAAATTTGTAAAGGGAAACCCATCATTCCTTGGTTATCACAAACTTGTGGGCTACTGTGCAAGTGGGAAAAGTTGATCTAGTCCCCCTTTTATGAAAAAAGGCTTCTTCTACTCCTCACAACTACCACAAGAATTTAGCTACTCCTACCTTTAGGGGCACCTGGTAAGGTAGTACATGGGGTGTCCTTTTCAATTCATAAATTCTGATAATAGTTGAAACTAAATATGGGATGATAGCTCCCCAATTATGTGAAACCTTACAATTATGGGGTTCATCCACAAGCCTAATAAGGTGCATTAGTGCCTTAGGGATCTTGGGACTGTCACTTAATACAAGGCATCTTAGTTTGGAGGTGAAGTACCTCTCAAATCTAATAAAACTAGCATTTTCTACTTCCCCAATCATATCTGTACTCCATAATTGAACTGGCAATGCTTCCCCTTCTTTTTCTCTGTTTAAAACCATTTCTTTACCAAAGTATGTAACCACCTTAAATAGAAACATGTGCATTAGTAGAGAGTAATGGCCCCAAGCCTTCTCCACCTTGCCTTTAGCAATCCCAACCAATCCACTGTGAATCTCATCAGCCAAGTAAGAAGCAAAATAAAAAATTATTTCCATGCCAAAAGAGGAGATTTGAGTAATCATATACATGAAACTCACAGGGATAAAATCTTCTTCACCCTCTCCAAAAACTCTGCATAGGGTCCTGTATATCTCTACTACCCTAGTACTGAAGCATGTTTTCTTGAAAGGTTCTTTAGAGGATGATGTTATTGCTGGTAGGGTTCCAATTTTGTCAATGTGGGCCTTTAGTGCACCTTGTCTAACTATATCCTTCTTAGACATATATTCTTTTTCTAAATTTGTCAAATTAATGGGCACATGATACCTAGTGAGAGGTCCCAAATGAAAAACTTCCCTAATCTCTTCTGGACTAATGGTGATTAGAATTTCACCATGTACTCTTCTCACTACCCTAGTGACTTGATCATAATTCTTTGCCACAGCCTCAAGGAAATCATAATCCATAAAAGCACTGGGGAGCACTAGCCTTCCTAGGTTGAAATTCCATATATTGGTATGTGGAGGAAATAGTTTCTTCTCCACAAACCATTTCTTGAACAAATTTAAAATAGTTTGTGAGGTATGAGCATCTCGGACCCAATTTCCCTTATCAAAAAGTCCATCTACTATCCTCAACCTAGGGTTTAATGAGGTCAACTTCTTAACTTTTATTGTTTCAACAGTAGACTGAGGAAGTAACTCAAGAAAATCATCATGTACATTTCTATCCAAATAATTTTCCTGACCTGAAAATCCCTTCTTCGAAGGCATCTTGGATTAGAACTGAAAAACATATAGAGATGATAGTGTAACTACTTACTTGAATTTTTCTCTTGTTCTCTCTATATTTCTATAATTTCTATGAGAACCACTTGTTTCACAATCTTGCCAAATTTAGCATGCTCTTCTTAGTAATTACTTCTGCTCAGAAAAGGCTCAAAATCTTTGTTTGTGTAAGGTAGAAATGAGAAAATCTTCTGTATTATAATCTATTTTTCCTCACAGATGAAGCTTTCATGTCTAATTAATACACCGAGTGGCACCACCTTCTATATTTAAATCTATGCCATCAATCTTTAAAAATCCTTTGATCAAGGGATGAAGAAAAGATAGCTTGGCATTCCACTTGACAAGTTGGCCAGTCAATCCAATGAAAATTGACCACGTACATAGCTCCTTCCTTGATGGAATTTCTTTCTAGACCCACTAGTGACTAAGGACACTTGTTGATAGGTCACTACTTTGCTATACATAAAGAACGAGCACCTTGCCATAATGAAGTAGTGACAACCATTGATTCAATGTTGATCTTGTGGATGATAGATTATTGAATTGCTTAAAAGAATAGTGGTGAGCCCTTATTCACTACCTCGCTATACATATCCTCTGAGTAACTCTTCATGGTGAGATAGCAAAGGCCATTGATCTGAGATCAAATCAAAGGTAAAGAAACTGCACAAAGTACCCTGAAGAGTGGTGGATCCCATACTTGCTATGTCGCATCGAGTAAACAACTTGCAGCTTTCCATAGTGAGATAGCAAGGATTGTTGATTCAAGTTTGATCTGATGGTCAGAATCCCTTATATACTTTATGAATGGGGTGTGGGTTTGAGGCACTAATGATGCAAGAAATTTTGCACTGCTGGCAACAAGCAAAACCTTTCTTAAATCTTAGTCACCTTTCCACATTGCTTGAGGTCCTACCATGTGTTCATTTTATGGTGCCTCACTAAGTCACTAACAACGAGATGCCAAAAATTTATGAGAGTGAGGTAGCGAGCTTTGGTGACTTTAACCAAACTCAATGCCAGAAGAATAAAAATCAATCAAATCACCTTCACTTTTATTAATTGCTTCTGACAATAGCAGTTATTACTCACGATGCAACTTGGACAAATTATGGTTATCAAGAAAGTTGAAGGTCATCATGTTTTTTGATTTATTGACTACTCGCTACTTTGCTAATAGTGAAATGCTTATTTTTTCCGATAGCGAGGTAGCGAGGCATCAAAAAAAACCTTTATTCTAGCACCATTTTCTGGCTACTTCTTACTGGGTCCCCTTTCCTGCCTAATGGTACTAACACAATGCATATGACTAAAAATTTGGCTGTACCAAAAATCCTCAACTACCATCCCTTTAAAAATTTTGGTGCTCACTACTTTGCTATGCATTAAAAGTGCACATCTTTTTATAATGAGATAGTGATAACTACAGATCTTTCCAAATCAGATGATGAGGAACATGAGAGAAAAGGCTACTCAAGGGCATGGAAAAAATGAAAAATTAAATAGAATATTTTCCCAAAGTTCCTTTTTCAAAATATTTTGCACCTAAAAAATTTTAAAAGGAATGAGACATAGGGTTTTAACAAAAATTTCAAAGGCTAACAAATGGATGATTAAACTAGAAACCCTATTAACCATTAATGGATTCTGGTCTAATTTTTATACCTAGAAAAAGGAAATTTTGTCATGGGAAAAGTCATACCAATAGTGGCTCTATCTAGGGACATTGAATTCTCTGAATTCAAATGAGGGCTTACAAATTCTGGGAGAAGCAGGCCAACCAAGCTCCCTATAAACTAACCATTACCAAGAGAACAACACACATAGGAAAACTATAAATAGGGAACTATACAAAGACAAAAGGATTTACAAATATATAGAAAAAACCTAAACTACTATTCATGGAAGAAACAAGTATTTTTTTAAGAAAAATATCTCTTCAAGAACTATCGATGAACTGGCAATTCAACAGTATTGCCTGATAGATCTTTGAGGACATAAGAATTTTCTCCCAATAAATTTGCAACTAGATAAGGACCTAACTAGATAGGATCAAATTTTCCATGTTTTCCCTTATCTTCAATTCTAGCATTCCACATTAAGACTAGATCTCCATCTTCAAACTTTCTATTTATTGTCCTTTTATCATAAAGTCTCTTAACTTGCAGTTGGAACTTTTGATTCTTGAGAGATGTTTCTCTTCTAGTTTCTACTAATCCTACAAGTTCATCCAGCCTTTCTTGCATGTCCTCGGTAATATATTCATCATATAATTGAATATAATTGTAGAGTCCTATGAAGTTATTTTGAGGCATCCTAGCCTGAATTCCATATACAAAATCAAATGGTGCCACACCAATTGTCTTTTTAACGGTCACCCTATGAGGGCATATAGCTAATTGCAATTTAGAATTCCATGCTTTCTTATTATCATCCAATGTCCTTTTTATTATTTTCAATAAACTCTTATTTGTAGATTCAGCTTGTCTATTTCCTTGTGGATGATATGGGGAAGATGTTGATCTAGTGATTCCATATTTGTCAAAGAAATTTTTGAATTCTTTAGACCTAAAGTACATTGAATTATCTATTAAAATCTTTTGAGGACAACCAAATCTAGAAATAATGTTATTCAACAAGAAATTGTTAACAACTTTACTAGTGGCATTCCTTGTAGGGATTGCTTCTACCCACTTTTTGAAATAGTCCATAGCAACTAAAATCCAAGAATAGCCAGTGCTAGATTTGGGAGATATTTCACCTATAAAATCCATACCCCATTTTTGGAAAGGTGCTTGGATCTCAACAAGCTTTAATGGAGTATTACCTAAGAATTTCAGTTTTGTAGCAAATCTTTGACAGGCATCACATTTTCTAATCATGATTTGAGCATCCTTGAAAAGGTATGGCCACCAAAATCTAGCTCTCATCACCTTATGTGTAGTGGTCTTGGCCATATAGTGTCATCCACAAACTCCAGCATGCATTTAGTTTAACAATTTTTTTGCCTTTTCTTGATCAATACACTTTAGTAACACTCCCTCAAAATTTCTCCACCATAAACTACCTTTGAAAATTATATACCTGATGGCTTATAATTTAGTACTCCTCTTTTAATTTTTATTCAAATGGGAAGGAGCTTCCATGTGTTGAAGATAATAGATAACATTAGCATACCAATTACAATGATCCATGTCACACAAGTCAAATCTGGGGTCATCAACTACCACACTTATCTGAGTAGCATCCAGATTAGATTTAGCCATAAGTTTAGGTAAACCTTGACCTCTTACCAACTTAGTTATCTGTATTTCAATATTAAATTCTTGGATCATGTTGATCCATCTACATATTATTCTAGACACTTCCTGTTGAGAAAATATATCTTTCACTACAACACTAGGTACAAATGCAATAACAATAGCACCTACCAAGTAACATCTAAAAGCCTTCGTAGCTTTTGCTAAAGCATATGCCTATTTTTCATTTATCTCATATTTCAATTTAGTAGGTTGTAGTGACTTACTAAAAAAAGTAATGGGTTGTTCATATCCTTCTTCATTTTTTTGCAACAAGACTATAGCTACAATATGAAAGGAAGCAAAAGAAAATATGTGCATGGGCTTTGTGTAGTATGGAGTTCTCAGTACTGGAACATTTTTTATTGTAGTTTCTATATCCTAGAATTCTTGTGAAGGCTTACCATTCCAATCTATAGTAGCTACCTTCTTAAGCATCTTTTTTATAGGTCTACTAACTTTAGCAAAGTTAGTAACAAATCTTCTAAGAAAATTAACTTGGCCAAAGAATTAACTTGGGCAAAGAAAGATTGAATTCATTTTACATTCTTTGGCTTGGGGACTTTATCAATAGCTTCTACTCTCTCAAGATCTATTTTCACCACATCCTTAAACACTATATGCCCCAATACCTTACTTTTTGTCACCCCAAATGTACATTTCTTTGGGTTCAATAATGCTCCATATTCCAAGGCTTTGATAAAAAATTTCTCCAAATGCCTATAGTGGTCTTCAACCTTTTTAGAATAAGCTGTGAGGTCATCTTGGTATACAACCATAAATTTGTTTATATAATCATGAAATGCCACATCCATAGCTCTTTGGAAAGTAGCTCCTACATTAATCAAACCAAATGGCATCCTTACATATACATAAGTCCCCGATGGGGTTGTGAAAGCTATCTTAAATTATTCATTTTCCTTTACGAGGACTTGATTGTACCCTAAGAAACCATCCATCATGGACATTAGCTTAGAACCAATTACTTGCTACAACATGGCTTCCATATTTGGTAGTCCATAATTATCCTTCAAGGATGCAATGTTTAGATTTATGAAATCCACACATAATCTTATGTCTCCATTTTTCTTTCTGATAGGTACCAAATTTGAAACCCAGGTAGAATGTCTAATTGGTTTGACTATCCTGCCATCCCTTAACTTCATCAACTCTTCTTGCATTTTGGGAGCTAGGGTAGGGTTTTACATTATCCTTTAGTGGTATGACATATTGGAATAGATCTTCCCTATATGCTTTAAGGTCATCATATGACCATGCAAAAACATGTCTATATTTCCTAAGCATGTGGTTTTCTAATTTTAGTAGGCAGGTTTTGGCCAATATAAACTTTCTTGGGAGCTTCATCAATACCAAGGTTTATCTCTTCTAATTCTTGAGGCTTAGTGTCCTTAACTCCTAGTTTTACTCTATCTTGGTTATCAAAAATATTTTCCACAACCACTACCTTTTGGCACCTTGTTTGTTTTCAACTGCATAATATCCTGGCAAAAAATGGTTTCCTTACCATCTACAGTTTCAATTAAATCATTGCAATCTATTTCTTGATCATGGTATCTATCTTCATTTAACAAAAAATTTACAATGTCTTTGTCATCTTCAAAGACTTGCCAATTTTCAATATTGCTAGGTATCAAAGGTCTACTCTGTACTTCAATTTGAGAAATTCTTGCAAATGATATCTTCTTAGGTTTGATTTCTACATTTGCTAATAAATTAGCCATCTTATTTTGAGTTCTATCCCTCCATGATATACCAAATGCTTCAAAGAATTCAATCTAATCCCACACAGCATTTCTATACTATTTTAGCCTTTTGTTCTTAGAAGCATATGTTCCCCTTGTGAGATAATCAACTCTAAATCACCTATAACATGTAACTTCTTGATCCCATGATCTGTAGCCACTTTCAAACCTAACAACAAGGCTTCATACTCAGCTATATTGTTGGTGCATGAGAAGATTAAGGTAAAAGAGTATCTAAAAGTGTTTTTCTCAGGAGATACAAAAACTACCCCTACCCCTGAACCTTCCTTAGAACTGGCCCCATCAAAGAACATTGTCCATAACTTTGGTGAATTCATACAACACTCAACTTCATGTTCAATTATAGTAGGCAAATTATCAACTTCTTGGATAATCAATTCAGGTTTGAATGCGTTCACACTAGTGTCTAAAAATTAGGTAACCTCTTTGTCAATTTTTTCATCCAAGATGTGACTAACCCTTGGATCTCTGTCTACTTTTATAGCCTTATCACCTATGTGAAAAGTTTCATAAGTTAAGTCACATTGCAGGCTACCTCCCATAGCAGCACTCCATTTTCTAGAAAGCAACATTTCATAGTTTGGAGGTATATCAACTACAAGGACTGACATGGTCAATTCTACCTCAGGATATGTAGCTAGTTTAAATGGCAAAGCATTTATAGTACCTACGATTGGGACTTCCCTAGCATTCATACCTCTATATCTGCCCTACTTGGTGTCCACTTTCAACCCTAAGGCTTCCATTACTTTGAAAGGCATTATGGTGTTAGAAGCTCCTAAGTCTATCATAGAATTTTTTAGAGTCTTCCCTTTTATAATTAGACTAAGAAAGAATGGGTCAATATCTTCTATATATGCTACTGATGAGTCATCCAAGAACATTTGGGGAATTTGGGACATGATACAACTATCCTCTATTACTAAAGGAGTCTGCTGAATAACACTTTGTTCTACATTAATATTACTATTTCTTATCCCTCCCAACCATGACAAGGCTTTACTCTTATGTTCTTCAATTCTAAAGAGTTCAGAAAAAGGTACCTTAATAATAATTTTGGACAACATGGATATCATATCAATTGGCTCTAACATAGTAGGTTTAACAATCATACCTAAAGTAGAAACCTTCTGAGCAGTACAGATTACTATTTTCTTGGAATTATCAGATCATGATCCCTTCTCTTGCATAGATGCTTTTTCTGTCTCATGAGCTTGAAATTGCACTTTCTTCTTGGGTTCCCACTTCTTAGTTTTGACATCTTTAGCCTTGAGAATTTTTATATTAGCTTTCTTATCTTCATCTTTCATCTTATGTGTGATATCTTTTATGCATATACCAGAGGGCTTCCCAATTTTACTGTTAACGATTCCATTTCTCAAATTATAATTTCTATACACTTGGGAAATAATTTCTACAATGATCCTATCAATTTCTTCTTTGGAAGGCATTCTTAAACTTACATGATCCACTTTAGAAGATGTAACACATACCTGATCTTCACCGTAGCTTTCATTATTTGAGAAAACTTGTTGATGGTGTAATTGATAAGTAATTTTCTTAGTCTCCAAATCACTTCTTGTTTCTTCTAAATTAGAAACAACATAGTCACTAAACATGCTTACCATGTTACAACTGACATCATCATGACTCTTTTCTTCTTCCTCCTCCTAATTAGCAAAATGAGGTGATTGACATATGATGCACCATAGCACATCATCATTCATATTTACAATGTTCCTTTGTAGAGGGTTTGGGGTACTCTTATCCTTCACATTTTGTGTCTGGTTAGGAACTGGCTTACCATCTTTCCATTGGGTTGTATAGGGGTAATTCTACATTCTAGGTTGACTATTGAAATTGCTATTATACACAAGGGTTTTCTCAACAATATTTGGCTTATTGAAACTAGTGGGATTCATCTTCTTTATCAATTCCAAAACTTGGCCTATTGTAGGTTCTAGATTTTTTCCTATAGGAGTTTTGTCACCCTCCCTTTTTTTATTATTCTTGAGATTGAAAAGTTTTGGGTCATCTCTTCTACCCATTTTTCCCGATGCCTTCCTATTATTTTCTATATTTACTACAACCTTATAAGCATCCCTTAAAGCTTTGGGATCCTTATCCCTCAATTGATAAGCCATTTTGCTATCAAAAGCATTGAAATATGTTTTGAGACAAACATCCTCATTCAACCTCATAACTTGAAATAGTTTGTACATACCTTTCTGGAATCCCACATTGAAGTCAAATGTGGACTCATTAGGATTCTTCTTGATATTGTTGAATTCATTTAACATGAATCCAAAATTAGTGCTATCTCCATATTGTTCTTTGAATAACTTCTCCAAATCACTCCATGAGCTAATAATATCATCAGGTAGCCTTCTAAACCAATCCCTTGCATCCTTAGTTAGTGAATGAAAAAACAACTTCATGACCACATCTTCATGTTCAACTTCATAATGATTTAACATATCTATGAAAATTCTCAAATGTTCTTCACCAGTAACATCATTATTCCCAGAAAACTTAACCACTTTGTCTCTTAAATCAAATGATATGGGATGTGGAGCACCAAGAATACCAGCAAATGATATTTGTCTATACTTTTCCAGGTATACATTTTTCTTCTAGAAACAAGGAACATTTGAGGTACTCACTATGTTAGCTTGGTTTAGAGAAGCAACTTGGGATTGTTGAGGTTGGACAATAGGGACATGAGTAGAAGTGGTGGATGATGAGGCAAGAGCAAATTGAGATATTCCTTGCATTGAAACTATTGGTCCAGAGGAAGGTATAGAAGCTAAAGCTGGGAGGGATAAATTTAGCCATGAGGCTAATGCAAAATTAGTCTTAATAAACTAAATTTTTCTCCTAGTTTCTATAGCTTAAGCTTCATTTTCCACCTTCTCAAACTCTTTCACAAGATCTTCCTTCTCTTTTCTAGCCTTTTCTAGGTCTAAATCTAACTTTGACATAAAAAGGTTTGTGGTTTTGGTTGTTTGAGCTTGAGGTTCATTCGTCTTGACTCCTATAGCTTTACCCTTTCCTTTGTCTGCAACTTTCACAATGGGTTCTATAGGATTTACTTGTATAGGTTTATAATCTTGGACTTGAGCTATAACTAGTTCTTGCTTTTGATTCAAGTATTTTTCTTGTTCTTGAACTTTAGCTCTCAAACTATCTACGTATCCAAATACATCAGTGTGGAGAGTTGTGGTATTCTCTTCTAACTTCTTGTTCTATTCTTTCAAGGCATCCATCCTTCTTAGTAAAGAATCTCTTTCTATTATGGATTCCAAGGTGGCTTGCTCCTTCTCTTTTTCAAGATGAATGCACTTAGTTTCTTCTTCAGCAACCCATTTTTAAGAAATCCTATCTCTAACTGTACCTTTACAAGATCTATAGAAGTAGTTTTTGAATCAACATGGTCATCCAGATCTATAAGATTTGGTTCTTTATATGGGGCTATTTTAGGATGAGAAGGATCTCCAAAAGAACTTTTGAGTCCTGATCTTTGATGCATTTTAGCTATGAGATCTGGTCTAGGGGATATATTTCCTACTGGTCATATATCTTTATCTTGATATGCTCTTTCATCTGGTACTGGGGTAGTAAATATCCCTCCTAAGAGTCTTGTGATTTCTGATTCGGGGTTGAGTGAAGAGGACTCTCTCCCTATCACTGGTTGATATTGGGAATTGATGGATACACTACCTCTGGGTTTCTAGGAAGGATTTGGATCTTTCCTTTTCTTATTTAGGTTCTTCCTCCCACCTTTTGGTAAATTAGTATACATTGGTTCATTAGGATGAGCTCTTGCGTAAGCTTTTTTGTTTCTTCTTTTGTCAACCATTTTATTAAATAAGCACTAGCTTCAAAACCTTGACCGAGTCGCTACCCTTCTTTTTGGGAAAATACACAATTACAATTACTCTTGACTTTGAGGAAAAATACAAGTAGAGATAGAAATATTTGATACACATGGACCAATCACTGATATTGTATGACTACAACTCTTGCTTGTTAGATAAGACACCTGGAGAAACTGGATACGTTAGTTTGTTGCTGTGGTATTTTGGCTATTCTTTCTTTAATTTCTCAAGGTTTCTCACTAAAATATCCCCTTATAACCATGGGAAAAAATTAGACAATCTGACACACATGTACAAAATAGGACCAAAGAAACTACAATACTTTTCACAGATGTGTTGGACAACTCCCTAGTAGAGTTGCCATTTTTTTGGTGTTTTAAAACTACTAAAAAACAAAATGCTCAATACTCAAATGATATTACTCACACAACCTAAGGATTATCCAATTCCTATTAACAATTATATGTTCAACCACTTTGGACCCAACTTCAACAAAACCAAGGGTGGTTTTCTACTCTTTAGGCTATGCAAAACTAGGGTGTGTATACCCAAGGATGATTCAAGATTGGAAAACACTGTATGAGAATTACTTTAGTTTCATTCTGATTCTCATCTCAAATCCTCAAATACATACATAATTCTGACATTTTGATAAGCGCATCCCATATAATAGGTTTGGCCAAAATTCTTCTATAGATTTGCACATGTTCTCAGCAATAGTGGCTAGCTAAAGCTAAAACATTCCATCCAAACAAGTATTGACCAACTTTGAAGATCTCTAGGAAATAAAAGTAAATTTGATTATAATTCTGCATTTGAAAACTATTTATGACATACTTCTCTTCAAGCTGAATCAACTTTGACCAGTGCTTAATCCATTAGGGTTTAGAGTCTACTAAAAATTCATAGATCTAATTTTTTGCCTTACAATAAACATTATCAGCAATTCTAATCAGAATTTATCATTCTAAGCATCCTTCCTATTACTGCAACAACCTTATCAATTTCATCAAAGCTTTTAGTTAATCCATTGCACTAATAGAAATGATGAATAGATATACAATTTAAATGGATTGAATTCAATTGCACAAGCTTTTACTCATACAATATAAAGATAACTAAGTAACCAACAGGAGAAAAAATTCAAAAAGAACTGATATGGGGACAACTCATAATTTTTATTAATTTTCTTTGAAAATTGTATACACTTGCAGTAAACGTAGAATGATCTTAGGAAGAAACACAAAGATCATTCTATATTAATGTATTCTTAGGAACTAATAGAGAAAATACATCATAAACTTCCTCAAATATTGGACTGAAAATGAACTAAGTATATCACATAGAGCATTAGAAATCAGGCCCTTCTCTAGCGCTGGAATCTAACTTATATAATGTGAGATGTAACAAGCTACAGGCTAAGAAAAATTGATAGGTGTCATTTACAAGAGATAATTACATACACCTATCATAAAATGACAAAAATGTGGGTAACAAAAGATGCCTAGATAAAACATTCCTTTTGGTGGGTCTGCTTCTATCACATCCTCTATTGTTGCTGATTTGGCTGCTATTATAATCCCTCTTTGTGTGCAACTACCAAGCTAGCCAACGATGAAGTTTGTTTTGATGATTGCAAGTTAGTCTCCACTTGTGGGTTTTCACCACCTTTATCTTGTAGGGTGGGAATAACTTCTACTTTTCCCTCTTCTTTGGTTGTGGTAGTGTCCTGTGGGCCTAGGTTTGCAACTAAAAGTGACTGATCATTCTTGTCTTCTTCTTCTTGTTGGCCTTGTGTAGTGATGGTGAATATGATTTGGATCTCATTATACTACACCTCATCACTTTTTATTTCTAGTTCCTCAAACTGTTTAGCAGGAGCTATTTCTACCATCCACTTCTCAAACAGTGTGTCATCTGGCCAATTGAATTGCAAAATATCACTCTACCTCTTGAGTGCATACTCAACCTCATTATCAATAGCAAAAAATTCTTGTTTTAAAGAATCAAAGAGTATTTGGGCCTTCACCATTTCTTCCATTGTGGTAGCCCACCATGCATGCCCTATTTCATATATAATTCTATTCATCCTTAAACAAAAAATATCATCAAGTTCCTTTGCCCATTCATCTTTTTTTTTCAAATTATTTCTCTTATCTAGAGCATGAGGAAAAAAAACTAAACTTTTGGCTGTTGTACTTGTTCAAGTAGCCTACTATTATTCTCTATAAATGAATCCTCCTATTGTCAAAATTAGAAAGATCAAAAACAATATCAAAGGTTTTTTCAATTTGATCATAAGAATTTTTTATGACAGAGTAACACAAAAATGTCATTTCTTTCTCCCTTCTCACCCATTTTTTCATGATAGGCTTTAAAGCCTCATCATTGGATTTCAACTCCTCCCAGATACTGATCACCCTAGCCAACTGATCATGAATTAGTGGGCATTCAACTTTGTTCCCCAAATATGTGAGAGCTTTTCTTAATTTATCTTTATATTTTGCCTCCAACTCTACATCTAGGGCCCACAGTTTACTCTTTTCTTCTTCAAAATCTTTAGCAATGTAGTACTGTGGCCTTTGGGGTGTATCTGGTATTTCTATGAGGGGGGTATTTTTTGAAGGGTTCAACTGGGGGTTGAGGGTATATTATTCTTGGTGCTGTTGACCTACCAATTAGCTTATTCTAAAGCTCAATTCTCCTCTTTACCTCTTTATTGTAGGCATCCACAACTGCCTCATATTTGCTCTACAACTCAATCATTTATTTTTCCTCCCTCTCTATAGTAGCCAAGGAAAATTGAGAGTAATCCACATTCATGTGGGCTACCTATACATGTGACGTATCAACAACACTCCTCACAATGATATTCCCTATTAGTCCTGAATCATCAGGCTATGATGGAGCAGTCGTGGATCCTCTTCTCAATGACCACATGACAAGTGTAGCTTAGTCATTACTAAATGCAGTTCCCAAGAACTATTTTTTATTTGGATCTTGCAATCCCAAATTATTTGACATAGAATTAAAAATCAAGGCATCAACAATGTCCCAATTGGGGAATAATAAAATATTTGCAGCCTTTACCATCCATCTCCCTTCTTCAGGTATTATATTTTGGAACTCTCGAATCATTTGTTCCTTTATTTGATTTCAAACGGAGGCTTCATCCATTTCTGGATGCTCTATTTTCACATTCTTACATCTTTGATCAAAATTATACAGGTTTTCCCTCCAAGCAAACTGATGGAAAGCCCTAGACTTTACAAAACTATTATGAAATAAAAATTGCTGACTAGCTTGTTCCAAAATAGGATCCAATTCCCTTCCCCTAAAATTTTCTACAGTCAACTCAAAACTTGGCATAGGAGGCTCCTGGGGGTTCCATTCATCAAGTTCTACTTGGGTAACAAAAACTCCCCCTTGTGACCCAATTTGTTCATTCTTCTCATCAGTCAATTGCTCCTCCTCAATTCTCATAGGGTTTTGGGAAGGTGAGTAACCCTCATCTCGAGGTTCCTCTTCCCTTATTATCTTTCTCCTCTTAGGTGAAGGTTCAGGAGGCCTTTCTTCAAAAATAGCACTATTAGATTCAACTATTTGTTTTCATTTATCCATCATGGGTCTTTGATCATGAATGATAGGATATCCTGGCTTCCTTTGAACAATTAATGGACTTTTTCCTATATTGGGAGTAAATCCCAATCTCCTTATTATTTCCTTGACCTTATCTGGAAAAGAATTAACAAAATATTGCTTTTTCTCATTCATTGCCTCCATTATTTCAAGGATTTTTTTCATAAGCTAATTAAATTTATCTATAGTAGCTATAGCATTAATTAGAGGACTATAATCTTCATCAAAATGATTAATAAAATTCAAAACTTTTGAATAGACTCTCCATTTTTCTTTCTTTGTCTCTTGTTCCTACACAGAGTACTCATTCCTTATTACATCTTTGGGGAAATAAAATTCATGCTCAACTGGACAAAGCTTTATCTTATGCCTAAGAGCCAAATTAAAGAAACCCTCTACATCACAAAAATAAGGGTGAGATATAGCCATATTATATTGATCCAAAAATTTGTAAAGGGAAACCCATCCTTCCTTGGTTATCACAAACTGGTGGGCTACTATGCAAGTGGGAAAAATTGATTGCATCCCCCTTTTTTGCAAAAAGGCTTCTTATACTCCTCCCAACTACCATAAGAATTCAGCTACTCCTACCTTTAGGGGCACTTGGTAAGGTAGTACATGTGGTGTCCCTTTGAATCCATAAATTCTAATAATAGTTGAAACTAAATATAGGATGATATCTCCCCAATTATGTGAAACCTTCAAATTATGGGGTTTATCCGTAGGCCTAACCAAGTGCATTAGTTCTTTAGGGGTCCTATGATTGTCACTCAATACAAGGCACCTTAGTTTGAAGGTGAAGTACCTATCAAATCTAACAAAACTAGCATTTTCTACTTCCGCAATCATATCTGTACTCCATAATTGAACATGCAATACTTCCCCTTCTTGTTCTTTCTTTAAAATTATTTCTTTACCAAAGTATGTAACCTCCTTAAACAAAAACATGTGCATCAATAGAGAGTAATGGCCCCAAGCCTTCTCTACCTTGCCTTTAGCAATCCCAACCAATCTAGTATGAATCTCATCAGCCAATTAAGAAGAAAAATTAAAAATTATTTCCATGCCGAAAGAGGAGATTTGAGTAATCATATACATGAAACTCATAGGGATAAAATCTTCTTCACCCGCTCCAAAAACTCTACACAAGGTCCTGTATATCTCTACTGCCTTAGCATTGAAGCATGTGTTCTTGAAAGGTTATGTAGAGGATGATGTTATTGCTGGTAGGGTTCTAATTCTGCCAATGTAGGCCTTCAGTGCACCTTGTCTAACTATATCCTTCTTAGACATATATTATTTTTCTAAATTTGTCAAATTAATGGGCACATGATACCTAGTGAGAGGTCCCAAACAAAAAACTTCCCTAATCTCTTTTGGACTGATGGTGATTAGAATTTTGCCATCTACTCTTCTCACTACCTTGGTGGCATGATCATAATTCTTTTTCATGGCCTCAAGGAGATCATAATCCATAAAAACACTGGGGACCACTAGCTTTCCTAGGTCAAAATTTCATATATTGGTATGTGGAGCAAATAGTTTCCTCTCCACAAACCATTTCTTGAACAAATTTAAACTAGTTTGTGAGGTATGAGCATCCTTGACCCCATTACCCTTATCAAATAATCCATCTACTATCCTCAACCTAGGGTTTAATGAGGTCAACTTCTTAACTTGTACTATTTCAATAGTAGACTCAGGAAATAACTCAAGCTAATCATCATGTACATTTCTATCCAAATAATTTTCCTCACCTAAAAATCCCTTCTTCAGAGGCATCTTGGATTAGAACTAAAAAACTTATAGAGATGACAATGTAACTACTTACTTGAATTTTTCTCTCATTCTCTTTGTATTTCTATAATTTCTATGTGAACCAGTTGTTTCACAATCTTGCCAAATTTAGTACGATCTTCTTAGTAATTACTTCTGCTTAGAAAGGCTCGAAATCTTTGTTCACGTAAGGTGGAAATGAGAAAATATTCTATATTATACTCTATTTTTCCTTACATGTGAAGCTTTCATGTCTAATTAATACACAGAATGGCACCACCTTCTGTGTTTAAATCTATGCTATCAATCTTTAAAAATCCTTCAATCAAGGGATGCAAAAAAAGACAACTTGGCATTCCACTTGACAAGTTGGCCAGTCAATCCAATGAAAATTGACCACGTACATAGCTCCTTCCTTAATTTCATTTCCATCTAGACCCACCTGTGACTAAGGACATGTTTTGACAGGTCGTATACATAAATAATGAGCACCTTGCCATAGTGAAACAGTGACAACCATTGATTGGATGTTGATCTTGTGGATGACACATTACTGCATTGCTTAAAAGAATAGTGTTGGGCCCTTATTCACTACCTCTCTATACATATCCTCCAAGTAACTCTTCATGGTGAGATAGTGATAGCCGTTGATCTAAGATCAAATCAAAGGTAAAGAAATTGCACAAAGTACCCTAAAGAATGGTGGGTCCCATACTCACTATGTTGCATCGATTAAACAACTTGCAACTTTCCATAGTGACATTGCATGGATTGTTGATTCAAGTATGATCTGACGGTTGGAATCCCTTATATGATTTATGAATGGGGTATAGGTCCGGGGCACTGATGACATAGGAAATTTTGCACTGTTGGCAACAAGAAAAACCTTTCTTTAATCTTAGTCACGTTTCCACGTTTCTTGACGCCCCACCATGTGTTCATTTTGTGGTGTCTTGCTATGTCACTAACAATGAGATGTCAAAAAATTTTGATAGCGAGGTAGCAAGCTCTGGTGACTTTAACAAAACTCGACGTCGAAAGAATAAAAACCAATCAAATCACCATCACCTTTATTAACTTCTTCTGACAATAGCAGTTATTACTCACCATGCCACTTGGACAAATTACAATTATTGAGAAACTTGAAGGTCACCATTTTTTTTTATCTATATACTACTCACTACTTTGCTAAGAGTGAAATGATTTTTTTTTATATAGTGAGGTAGCGAAGCATTGAAAAAAACCTTTATTCCGACACCATTTTCTGGCTACTTCTTACTAGGTCCCTTTTCTCGCTTGACGATACTAACATAGTGCACATGACTAAAAATTTGGTTGTAACAAAAATACTTGACTATTGTCCCTTTATTTTGTGGTCTCATTCTTTTAAAAAATTTGGTGCTCGCTACTTCGTTATGCATAAAAAGTGCACATCTTTTTATAGCGAGATAGCGATAACTATAGATCTTTCCAAATCAGATGGTGAGGAACATGAGAGAAAAGGCTAAATGGGGGCACAGAAAAAATAAAATAGAAAAAAAAATATTCGCCCAAGTTCCTTTTTCAAAATATTTTACACCTGAGAATTTTAAAACGAATGAGACATAGGGTTTTAACAAAAAATTTCAAAGGCTAACAAATGGATGATTAAACTAGAAACCCTATTCACCTTTAATGGATTCCAATTTGATTTTTATACCTGGACAAAGGAAATTTTTTCATCTCAAAAAATTATACCAACACTTTTTACAAAACCTCTAAGGGAGTTATTTTAACATCTACAACCACATATTCACTACCTTGTTCCTGCATGCAATAAATATGGTTTCTATTTTTGGGTGGATGAAGGCTTACCTTAATCAAGCCCTAGATTAAGGACCAACCTTGAAATTGAAATGAAAAATGAATGTAAAATAAAGCAAGATAATTGTAAGTATTCATCGTTCTTGTACAAACCCTTATAAATAAGGATTTTTGTTTCTTATGTGTTGTAAAATTTAAATTCACTATGTAGAATGTAGGATATCTCCATAATTGTAATGTGTGTTTAACAAAACCAAATTATGGAGCCATGGATATAAATGTGTATTAATAAAGAATGATATAAATTCCTCAATGTATCTATCTCCTTAGTTGATGGAAAATATAATTATAGATCTTGAATAGTAAATGCTCACAAAGAATCCTTGAAATATTGAATGCCTTAAATTCTTAATGATACTTTCTTTCTTGAATTCTTGAATGTCTTGAGTGCACATAGTCATATTATGATCATGAGATATTATTTCATAGAGTATGGATTTAATTTTAAAAATGAATAACATAAGCCTTCTTTTATACTATTTTTTGGGTGGGAAAATAATATAAGATGGCTAGGAATCAAAAGAAAATAATTGGAAACCATGAGGAACTTCATGCCTTGAGGCTATCCTTCCCTCAAAGAAGAAGTCAACTCAGGGACTACCTATTCAACAATAGTTGACCAAATCAAGTTGTTTATTGGGATGGGCTCAAAAAGAGGTCCCTAAGGTCAAGGAAGGAATGTAGATAGAATTGGTAAAAGAAAGAAAACTTATAATATAATGAGCACATTAAGCATAGGTCCATCCAATTTATCTCTCTAGTTTTTTTTGTCTATTATTGGAAAAAACTTACTCATATAGAAGGTAGAGTTGGTCAAATCTTATTAGTACCACCAAGTCACTCTATATAGGCCAAGTCATATAATTATTTATACTTGTAAACAATCTTGTATATGTCAAGCTTTATAGGAGCAAATAAAGTCTATGGTCAATGAGTATTCCTTGTTGGAAATAATTGATTAATTGTGTATTATTTTTTATGTTACAAAAAATGTGATATTGTTATTAGTTAGTCTATGTCGAGCTCACTCAAGCATTAAAGTCAGCTTCCTATGTTTGCTGAGCATTCAAGAGTTTTCCTAATTCAAAAGAAAGTGTCTACCAAGTTCACTTAGGAGTCAAAGAAAAGTTTGTAGAAGTTGACAATTAAACAAGCTCACTCAGTTAATGAAGGAAATGTTAGGTGGAACCAGTGTTAACCAATCTCACTCAGTTACCAAAGGAACTTTGTGAATATGGAGTATTAATTGATTTTACTTGATTAACATAGGAAAATTACTTTGAGTTAGTATCTCTTGAGAAAGGTCACCTAATGGAGGTTTTTTTTTGTTTAGGCATATTGAGTTCAATTGATTTATTTGTTGGTTCTACTCGACTGAGAAGATGAAAATTAATTATTCTAAACTATATTCAAGTCAACTTGACAATGTGTAAGATACAAATATAAGGTCAAGTTGAGGATTGAATGTGTGGAACATAATTAAAGATTTGATGATTCTTAGAGGAAGCAAATTAGAAGAATAAGCAAAATATCCTTGTTGAGATGAAAAGATACATTTGATCAGGAAGGATCAAGCATACAAGGTAGAATTTAGATTTGTAATTAGCAATTAAATTTCATCAAAAATTAGGTCATATCATTGTTACTCTCTAACCATTGTAGCCATGATCTAAATCTCTTAATAGAGTTGGATTAATAGTTATGTGTAAATCCTCTAACAAGGTGGCATTTCTATTGAAATTTCTAAAGACCTCTAAGAAGGCCACTACTAATAGGGTCACACCTAACAATGTGTTTTGTAACCTTTAATAGTGTTGGCTCCTAACAGGGCTCACTTTAGAAGAGTAAAAATTAGTAACTAGTTGCAATTGGTAGTTTTCTCAAATTGGGTTTCCACGTTAAAATATTGGTGACAATTGTGCTCATGCTATTTTTTAAAATATTTTTGCAATTAAGCTAAGTAATATAAATCATAGATAATTTCTTAATATTTTCATGACAAGCATTTTCTAAGTTATTTCAGTGTTTATCAAGTTACAACATTTTTCCTATGTGTTTACCAAGTTCCAACATAGATAAGTTTTGATTTGCATTGACATCTAAGGGACCTAGGATTTATTTTTGTGGTAACTAATTCACCTGTGCCCTCTTAGTTAATCTTATATTTCCAACATTCCTATGCAAGATGAGTTTAGTTAATATTGAGTAAAGTTGAGGTATTTGAGGCTGAGCATCAATAGACAAAACAATTGTGACCAAGCATTAGAAATAGTATGTGCCTAGTAACACTATTTGAACAAGAATGCCTAGAATAATAAAAAAAATTGAGTAAACCATTTTTGGCCAACATCTAAATGAAATTTAATGATATAGAGTTTGTTACAAATTTTTTTATGTGTTTTGATGTGGATCATTGATCCTTATGAAGGAAAATTAACCAATCAAATTAAGAGACTAAAAGTGAATCATACAAAACATTGACCTTGTTCTAGAAGACTCTAAAAATGTCTATTTAAAGGAAGATCCAAACCTATTTTTCAAGGATGTGAAGTTTTGTGAATTCTTATGTGAAGAGATTATTTTTTATAGGCTGCAAGAAAAGTTGTGAAGTAACAGAGTATAGGAAACAAGTGAAGAAGTGAAGAACAGAGTAAAGATATATCATATAGGAGATAATATTAGAGGGTGGAAAGAGACGATTCAAAATCAAAATTATAAGTGCAAACCAAAGGATCAGTTATCGATACATTTTGGCAAGAAACTTAGGGTAAATCACTTAACAAAGTTTTCCTAATAGGCCTAAGTAAATCTCCTGATAAAGTGCTTACTTTATTATAAGCTTCAAGTCCTTTAATCAAGGAGGACCTAACACTCTTTTAAATAACTCAATAGGGAAGAACCCTCATAGGCTAGATCATTAGAAGTGATCACATTTGTAGCCCTAACTAGAAAACTTTGTTACTACAATAGGTAAGATTTGTTGGTGTCATCACCACCCTAGTTTTACCTTCACCTTGGAGGGTTTCTAGGTAACCAAAATCTTTTAGGTTATGTATTTTTCTTTAATCATATAAATGTGGTGAATAATTAGATTTGTCTTAGCATTTGAAGTCTAAGGTTATGTTATGCATTATTTAGATACGAGAAATGGATTAAGTGGTTAATATAGCTAAGTTCTTTTGAAGGATAAAATTTTAAGTGATCTTGATTCATGCCCCCTAGTATCTAACTTCCAATAAACTTCTAACAATTGTTATAAGATCTTTGTTCTGTTAGAAGAAGTTTAACCACTTGAGATTTGAGATCTTGGAGATAGAGGCTTACAAATTGGGCAAGACTATTGAGAATCATATGACTGACATCTAGATCATATTGTGACAACTAGAAGTAGCAAGAGAGAACTTGAAGAAATTGTTAGTTTGTGGTGACTGATTAGGGAAGTACTATATGTATGGCCAACATGTTGTAACCCTAAAGAGACATAAAAATACTTGAATAAAAGGGCTTAGGGTTATGGATTGTTTCATTTTAATGATGCAAAATTGGGTCTTGTGGTGGTATTGAGCTATAAGGGATTACAAATTGTAATCATGTTGTAATCATTGGATCATAATAATATCAGACTTATTGTTTGGTGGATGTAGCCTAGGGATTAGGTGAACCATGTTAAATCTTATTCTCTTATGTTCTTTTATGTGTGATCTATTATTTTCTATTATTGGTTATATTTGCATGTAATTATTATTTCTATCTATGGTTGAATCCTAATAAGTGGTATTAGTGTGAGGTTTTTTTTAGTTATCCTTTTTAGGAAAGTCTCATGCTTGAGTGGGAGCAATGGTAGATGAGGGTAAGTTGAGGGTTGATAGGTTTAATGGGTAGAACTTTTAGTTATGGAAGATGCAAATGGAAGACTATCTGTATCATAAGGATTTATGGAAGTCATTAGAAGGTAAAACCAAGAACCTATAGGTGTTGATAAAATCCAACTCCACAGCTTGTCAAGATCACCTACATGCAAATAGCTTTCCAAAGAGAAACCAAAGGAGCAAGAGCTTGAAGGAAATGATACAAGATAAAATATTTCACAATAGGAAAAATAAAATTGCTATGTAAATGGATAAATTTATAATGAGAGAGAGACTAAATATAAAGGCCTCAAGGAAGCTTGTACAACAAGTTGGAAAGTGGTAAAAGATAAGGTTAACAATTAAGCACACTTCCAAAAATAGGTGGAACATGCTAGAAGGGAACAAACTCCCATGTTGTCAACAACTCATCACTACAACAATTGACTACATGCATTAATTTAAGTAAACTTAAGTAATAGAATAAATAATTAATAAATAATTATTTACTCTAACACCTCCCCTTAAGTGAAACTTAGGGGAATGCCTTAAGCTCACAAAAACTAAGATGAAATGTAGAATGGGCCTTGAAAACAAGGCCATGATAGGCACCCATGAACAATGTAAAGAAATTGAACCTCTAAAAATGGGGAAAGAGGGAAAAGTCATAGGAAAAACCCTCCCCCAAAAAGAGGTAAGTAAAAAAATGCTAAAAAAATTAAGGAAGGAAGGAAGGCCTCAACAAGACCCCCAAGTACAACTTCCATAAAAAATGTTTCAAGACACTCTCTCAAAACTATAAGTACAACCAACCCCTAATAAGAGATAGAAGAGATGCCAAAGCCTCCCTAGAATAATGGAGCTCTTGTAGAAATGATTGAACCAATGAAACTCCAATTTGGAAGGAACAAGGGCACATAACAAGTGAACCCTTGAATGAGAGGGGAAACTAGAAGGCCTATCTAATACCCAAAAGAAAAGTATTGAGGATCTGAAAATGGAATCCCTAAGGCAAGTGTGATGACATTGTCATGAATGTTTGCTATAGTATCTACAACAAGTGCACTTGGAGGATCGATAAATGAAGCTAGAGGATTAGGTAAGTGGAAGTAGAATCCTATAGAAGATAAAAACCCTCAATTGGATGTGGTGTTGTAGTCAAAATAGGGATCTCAAGAACAATACAAAGGTTCAAGTATCTAGACTGCACCACACGATGCTCTTGTAAAAGAGAAGAGTTGTTCTCTAAAAATGGAGATGAAGAGAAAAAGTGTGAGAAGGTATAGAGATGAGTGGAAGAACCAACTATCCCTATAGCAATAAGCCCTCCTGTGGCACAATCCTAAATGAAGATTGAATCAACAGTGAACTCAATTATCTTCCCTGATCTGTTGCGTGTAATCTGAGAAATTGAGAGAAGGTTGGCAAACAAAGATGGAACATAAAATACATCATTGAATATACCATCTTGGATGTGAAACAAAACTTTCCTATTGACTAGTAGGGTAGTGTTATTCCCCATGAGAATATGAGAAATAGGAGAAGCCTTGAGAGTAGACAAGACATCTTGAGAGGTGAGAAGCACCTAAATCTAGTATACAAAGAACCTGTGAAGAAGATGCAATGGATTCTTGTAATGCATGACCCTTTCCAAGATTTGATGTAGATGGTGAAGATGTAGAAGAAGATGAAAAAGTAGACCCCTATGAGGTAGAAAAGGATGGAGAAGAAATAATGCTCTTTTGAAGAAGAGCTTGCAAATCTGCAATTTGTCTCTCATGCCTATCAAATCTCTTTTGAAAATAATGTGTCTCATCACGAGATCCTTTTTGACAATAGGAATAGGTAGGAGTTTTAGTCTTATTTTTCTACTTCTTCTTAGAAGATGATGAACCAATAAAAGAGGGATTTGATATCTGCTTCGAATTTTGCTCCTACATATCCTTAATAAGCAATGCCTATGATTGTGAACCTAAAAGTGAATCTATCTAATTGATTTTGGACTGTTCATGATTTAACCAATCACAAAATATCTCAAATGAAGGCATCCTATGTCTATCACCCAAGGCATCCATAGTGGAGTAGAAAGTAGAAAAGAATATATGATAATATCCCCTTAACTTTGAGACTATAAAAAAGATACACTCATCATCTGTCTTATTTTTTCCACATCCTTGAAAAAGTGTACATAGAGATTTGAGCTTCATCAAGAAATTCTTAATGGTGGGAAAGTCTATAGGTGTCAAAGATGTTAATTCTACATTAAGTTGAAGTGCCTGGAACTCATTCATTGTGCCAAACAAAATCTAAAATTTGAGCCAATAAGCCCATAGAGTGGTCAAACCATCCAACTAAAAAAATAGACTGTCTAAAATGTTCAATGAAATCAATCCCATGGCCTCATCCATTTTATTCTTGTGCTAAAAAACCTCAAATGGGCATGTAAGAATAGGTTTATTCTCATTGAGATATGACTATAAATCCCTTGACATGAGAAGCCTATTCATTTGTGCCTTCCAGGTGTGCTAGTTGTGTGCCATGAGATGGGTCATAGATGGATCCACCATTGAGAGAAGAATATCAAAGTAGAAGGGTCTTATTTTGAATTAAATTATAGAAAAGAAAATGCCTCCTCACAAAAAATAATTATATGCCTCAAATACCAAAAAAAAAACTATGGAATGCAAGAAAAACTAAAAAAGGAACCTAGATTTTGGATGCAAAGAGGGAGGAAACTGAAGTTTCTACTTCAAATAGGAGCTCAATATTACTCCAAACTTATTCCAAATTTAGAAAGTAGACAATAAATCATGCACTTTTTTAAAAACCATTGAAATATGTGTCCATATGAGGCCGAATGAAGCCTTTGAAGGTGCAAAAAATAAGATTTCTGTGAGGCCTCGCCCCGACCCATCATAGCATAGTGATACATTACTCTTATTTTGTTATCCGCGACTCGAGATGTCGAGACATTATCTGATGCTTAGAACATATTTTATTATTTCATGTTGTGTGATGTTATTTCTAGATATATTTGATGATTTTCATTTAATGTTCATGTATATGTATGTTGACGAAATCAGTAAAATTGAGATTTGATTTCAGATATTTCAAATGGTTAAGAATTATGTAGGATGAAGAAACTCTTATTGATGTATGTTTTAATTTATGAAAATTTTTGATACATATACATTTATATACATGTGATTTTTTGGGACTACTGATGTGTGCAATGAGTGTACAGATATTTAGCCGAGAAACCTTACGGAGGAACAAAACTGATCTCCATGTGCTAAAATTTGGAAACCCTTTTGTTCGTAATTATGTTCTTTCAGTGTCGCTTGACACTCGTAAAATGTTTATGTGCTTCGGTATGCTAGTTAGGGTTAATTTTTTAACCTTTGGATTCAAGTTGGTTCAAGTTAGTGTCAATTTTATATCAAGTTCTTAATTAGGGTTAGTCATCCCTATTTTGGATTTTTGTGCTTGATTTGCAAGTTAGAGTTGTTAGATAGACCTATTTTATCTCTAGATTTTATTTGACTCTAACCTCTTCCCTAAGGCTTTAAAACATGTTATTTTTCTAACCAATGGGTATGGGTATGGGTTAGGGGTCTTTTCCAACCCCTAAGCCCCTTTATTTGACTTTTGAGGTCACTCAAAAGTCCCCTTTTTGCCTTTGTGCATAAATTGCAAGTGGTTGTCATGAGTTGTCTTACCCCGCCTTCTTTCAGGGTTTAACCTTGGTGTAGGTAGAGTTAGGAGTTTCTAGTGTGGCTAGTGGGTGGAGATAGTTATTGCTCCTTTTTGGGTGGTTGAGTTGGAGGCTTATTTAGAGGCCTTCCTTGGTCTAGTGGGGGGGGTGGCCCAATCTCTACTTTTAGAGAAGATTTCTTGAAGCTTGAAGGAAGGAGGGATACTCTACTCAAAATGGTTCATTGCCATTACCTCTTGTGAAGGTAGGAGACTCACATCTCCCTTATTTCAGTTTTTATGTTTTGTTTCATGTTCTTGTTACCTTGTTGTTGTTTTACTATTGTATGGTTGTGGGTATGTTGGGAAGATTTGTAAACCATGTCTTTTTGGTTGTTTCCTTTCTTGTTTATGTTTGAAATTTTGAGTTTTCCTTGCATGGGTGTTTTGGTATTACTCACCCTAGGAGAGGGCAGAAGTGACCAATTTTGGGAGAGGTCTGTTTAGTTGGACTCCAACCTGTGTAGAGTCTCTTCTCAGGATGAGAAGAGGGATAAAGGGTAGGGTGTTATGGGCCCTTACCCATCAGCACAAACCTGGTATGAGTATGGCAAGTTTAAATGGAAGAACGAAAGTTCTTGGTTATTGGCCCCGATTGGGCATCTGAATTGGTTTTGTGTTTAACTTCTCCAGTTGGAAGAATCCACCTCTCCCTAGTCTTGATTCATTGTGAATCCTATTGTGTAAACCATGTATGATTATGCATGTTTGATTTTCTTTTGGTTCTGCTTGGTTGTCACCCGATCAGTTATTGGTTCCCTCCATGGTTCTTGAAATGAGATTCAGAAAATATTACAAACTCCTTGATTATGATCATGAAGAAAATTGGATAAAATTGTTGTAATTAGGATTGATATCCTATGAAATTGTTTTTTTTTTTGAAAACCTTATTGTAAATAGGCAACGAAGCCGAGTTTTCTTCCTAATTCTTTCCTGACTGAGCCTTTGAATCAGTTTGGCCAATAAAATTGGTGTTGGGTATAATTGCTTGTCCTGTGAGTTATCATAAATTCTAATTTTGGATGGATGCATATCTAAATAGTATGGAGTTATGATGATGGGTTAATCAAGCAAAATTTTCTAGTTCCTTTTATGTTCAAAATGAAAATTATGGTTAAGGAAAGAATACAATGGCTATGGTTGATTTATTGCAATTCAAGTTATTTAGGAGATCAAATTTACCATGCGTTATTGTGGCCACCACCTTTGTGTAGTATAAGAACATCAAGGGAGAAAAGTCCATTGCTATAATTTGGTTGTCTCATTGTCTTGGATAGAAGTATCTCTCAAGAATTTAGAATACTTGATGTTTGAGTGATAAACAAAAGTATTTCCAAGCTAAATTTGATATCATAGCAGAGATAGTATTCATAGAAATGATTATCCTTGTTGATTATTATTATCATTTTGGTTCTAGTGTATAGCAGTTGTGAATGCACATTCAAATTTAAATCTGCATAAGAATATAATGTCAACCTTTGAGAGAGTGGTTTTTAAACTTCATAATGCATAGATAGGAACAATTCAAATAGTTTCATATCAAGCCTTGTCATGGAATGTTTATCCATTGTATTAAGTTTAATGTTTGAATGTTAAGTGAATCACCATTTTAAAGACTATACCTAATTTATAAATATCACCAAATTATCCTTGCACTAACTTATCTTGAGTATCCTAGATTACAAAAAAAGAGAAAATCAAGTGAATATCATAAAATGAATAAGGGAAAAAAAAATAACTTGCTATAGGTGTCCATTTAACTCTCTGAAAAATACATGAGGAGAGAATTACATTTCTTCCCAAACCACAGAGCATATTCTTGAAAGGATTCCTTCCTAAGAGAATAAAGAAATTAATATCTATATTATCACCTACAAAAATTTATTGCCTTTAATGTTTGACCACCTTCCTTGGGCGTCAGTTGGGTTGCTCTGTAAAAAGATTTTCTTGTTTTAAAAAAACAATAAAATAAAAAAAATGCCACTGCCATCATAGTGATGATGTCACCCTATCACGTCTCAAAAAGTGCAGGGCATGGTAAAAATTTAATAGTGATTGGAGTTTGTTTTTAAAGGGTTCCTTACCCACTTGTTTGGGCGCCCTTTTAATGAGGGTTGCACTGCCTATTTTGGGGCAGAGCACTACCCTTTGGTCAGTGCTTGGGTGGTGCTTGACCATGGGAAGCGCTCACCCAAAGGTGGGGTTGACGTGACCCAAGGGAGGGGTGGCAGAGTAGCATAGGGTGGGGTTAGTGGGTTAGAGTTAGATGTGTTAGGTGTAGGTTAGTTTGTTTTATTAGTTTAGTTAAGTTTGTTAAATGTTTTAAATTATGTCAGTTAGTAATTTAAAAGATGGTTTAGTTTAGGTTAGAGTTATTTTTAATTAGTATAGTTTATCTTTGTTTTTAAGTTATTTAAATTTTTTTTTACTTATTAGTTTAGTCTAAATTCTTTTCTATATATATATTGTATTTTAATAGTTAGTTTCAAATGAAACTTTAAATTGTTAAAGTATGATTAGTTAATTTAATAAAGTTTTAAGGTTATTTTATGTTTTGATTTAGGACTCCTTGTTGTCGATTGTTAATAATTTTTAGTTTCATAGTTATGTTTAAATTTGTAAATACTAAATTAGTTGGTTTTAATTTGAATGTAATCTAATTGTTTTAACCATTAAGTAGATTAAATTTATTGATTAATTGACAATTTAAATAAGTTTTAATGTAGGTTTGATTGATTTGATATTGCAAGTAATTTAAAATCCGAATTCATATACATTGTTATTTAAATAAGTTTTATTGCATATCATTATAAGTTAATGAATTATCATAATTTTACCGATATTAATCTAATAATGCAGGCTTCAACATTTTAATGATGTTATCACCCTCATGTTTAAAACCTTAGGATTTTAATGTAAAGAACTTGTACTAAAGCTTCTATCTCAATCATATCAAACTTAGAGCATGTTGAGTTTTAAATAAATAAAATTTAAAAAAAAAAAAAAAAAAAAATTGTTGTGTTCTTGCCCTCATAGTTTGGGCATGACAATTTCCAAGTTGTAGAAAAATTAAGGAATAGAGATGTCAAACTTCTTACAACAATGTGTAGATCATGAAATTCTACCCCAAAACAAAAAAAAAATGCTTGAAAAAATGAGTTCAGATGAGGGAGATATCGCTATTTGAAAATTACCTCTGTAGTTATTTTTTCTAAATCACAACCATCGCACCTCCAAAAAATAAAGAAAAAAGCCCAAAAAATGTTAGAACTATTATGTCAAACCCTCTTTTTCTTTTTTGTCCAAACACTAAAAAAATTCTCTTCCTCTTGACTGAAGAAAAAATACAAACAAACTAAGATTTGTGTCTCTGAATCGCAGCTTCAAAAATCCTTTAGTCAAGAAGTAGTAAGGAGGCTCTAATACCATGTAGGAGTTGATAAAATCCAACTCCATAGCTTGCCAAGATCAGTTGTATGCAAATAGCTTTTCGAAGAGAAACCAAAGGAGCAAGAGCTTGAAGCAAATAATGCAAGAGAAAATATTTCACAATAGGAAAATGAAATTGCTATGTGAATGGATAAATTTACAATTAGAGAGAGACTAAATATAAAGGCCTTAAGGAAGCTTGTAGAAAAAGCTAAAAAGTGGTAGAAGATAAGGTTGACAACTAAGCACACTTCCAGAAAAAGGTGGAACATTCTAGAAGGGAACAAACTCCCATGTTGTCAACAACTCATCACTACAACAATTAACTACATGCATTAACCTAAGTAAACTTAAGTAATAGAATAAATAATTATTTACTTTAATAGAATCAAGGATCTATGTCAAATGATGACTGAGATCTTTTGGATAGAAAGGCACTTGCAAGCATTCAATTATGCCTTGCACCATTACTGTCATTTAATATTACAAAAGCAAAGACGATGGAAGAATTGATGCAAACCCTAGCAAAACTATATGAAAAGCCCTCCGCTTCAAACAAGGTATTTCTCATGAAGCATTTATTTAATATGAAAATGGTAGAAGGTGGATCTATTGTGGATTGTTTAAATACATTTAATAATATTACTAGTTAGTTGTCTTCTACGAGTATCAATTTTGATGAAAAAATTAGGGTTCTCTTGATTTTTTGTTTTTTCCTAAAAGCTAGAATAGCTTGGTAATGGTAGTGAGTAATTCTGTTCCTAGATCTAGTACATTAAAATATGATGATGTGATTTGTGTTATTTTGAATGAGGAAACTCATAGGAAATCTTTAGGAGGATCTACATCTGGAAGTGCTTTGAATGCAAAAAGTCAAGGTAGAATGACTAAAAGAGGAAGTAATTCTAGAAATCATGGGAAATCAAGAGGAAAGCCAAAGGGGAGGAGGTCTCAATTGAGAGGACCAAATGAATACTAGTACTGTGGGAAACCAAGGCATAAAATTAAATATTGTTGGACTCAAAAGAAGAATGAAGTAGATAAACCAGATGGAGATAGGAAAGAAAATGTGGTAAGTAAAATTTTTGAAGATGATGCTTTGCTTCTATCTTTAGAAAGTGTTGATGATTCATGGGTTTTAGATTATGGTGCTTCATTTCATGCTACACCTAATAGAGGTTATTTCATTGATTATGTCCAAGGGGATTTTGGGCTTGTTTATTTGAGGGATAATGAACCCTATTAAATTGTTGGAAATGGAAAAGTTAAGCTTAAGTTGCAAAATGGGAATCATTGGCTACTACATGAGGTAAGACATGTTCCAAGGCTAAGTACTAATTTAATTTCGATAGGAAAACTCAGTGATGAGGATTACATAATTACTTTTAATTATAAAAATTGGAAGGTTTCAAAAGGTTTCCTTGTAGTAGCAAAAGACGTGAAAATAGGCACCTTATATCTTTGTACAGGTCATATTGTTCCTTCTACTTTAATTATTTTAGAGAAAAATGAATGTTCAGGAATAATTTCTACAGTTGAATAGGGAGAACAAATATATTGGTTCTATTTTTAAAATCTATGTGATTAAATGCTTCACAACTAAAGGTTTTGAGAAAAGAATAACTCACAAACATGTGAATGGATATGGAATTAGTGAATTTGGTTATAGGCTTTTTTATTTTGAAAATCATAAAGTTGTAAGAAGTAGGGATGTCATATTCAATGAGAAAGTGTTGTACAAAGATCTCTTGCAACAACATGAGAAGAAAGAAGATGATTATGTAGTGCTAGATGATACTCCTAAAGATGATGTTCTAGCCATTCCTCATGATGTGCAATAACCACAACAACAAATACCACATGCACTAGTGAATTTTATATAGTCAACAAGAAAAATTAGACCTCCAAAAAGATTTTCTCCCTCTTTGTATTCAATTTTACTTACTGATGCTAGTGAACCTAAATATTATGATGAAGCAATATAGGTGGATACTAAGATTCAGTGGGAGTCTACAATGAAAGATGAAATGGACTCTTTGCTGAAGAATAAGACATAGGATTTATACAAGTTTCCTACATGTAAAAGAGCTTTAAAGAATAAGTTGGTTTATAGGTTTAAAGAAGAGCATGAAGGTAAGAAAATATTTAAAGCCAGGTTAGTTGTAAAAGGATTTTCATAGAAAAATGGCATTGATTTTGATGAGTTATTTTCTCTTATTGTTAAAATGACTTTTATCTATACTATTGTAAGTATTGTGGCTACTAAAGATGTGCATTTAGTGTAGCTTGATGTTAAAATAGCCTTCCTTCATGGTGATGTGGATGAAGAGATATATATGGCTCAGCCATAGGGATTTGAGGTTAAAGGTAAGGAGAACTTATTGTGCAAATTGAAGAAAAGTTTATATGGCTTAGAGAAAGCACATCAACAATGGTATTTAAAATTTGACAATTTTATGCATGAGCATCGACACAATAGGTTTCATTTAGATCATTGTGTTTATTTTAAAAGGTTGGATGATGATAGCTACATTATTTTATGTTTATATGTTGATGATATGCTTGTGGCTGGGTCTAACATGGATCATTTTAAGGGGCTGAAATGACAGTTTGCACATGCATTTTCTATGAAGGATTTGTGGGCAGCGAAAAAAATCCTTGATATGAAGATTTTCAAAGATAGGAAGAACAGGAAATTGATGCTATCTCAAGTTGATTATGTTGAGAAGGTGTTGCAACCATTATCTATGGAGAATGCTAAAGCTATTAGCACACCTTTACCTGGTCATTTGAAGTTGACTAAGGAGATGCATCCCAAGACACAAGAAGAAGAGGATAAGATGTCCAAGGTACCCTATGCTTCAACTATAGGAAGCTTGATGTATGTTATGCTATTACAAGGCTAGATATTGCACATATAGTGGAAGTCATTAGTGGGTATATGAGTCATCCAAGAATTGAACACTGGAATGCAGTCAAGTGGATTGTTAGATATTTGAGAGGAATATCCAAGAAGTGTTTACACTTGGGGGGCTCTACTACTAATTTATAGGGCCACGTTGACTCAGATTTGGTAGGGGATATTGATATCAAGTGGAGTACTATAAGTTATATCTTTACTATTGGTTAGCAACTGTGAGCTGGGTTTCTAGCTTATAGAAGGTTAATGCTTTATCCACTACAAAGGTAGAGTATGTTTCTTCTACAGAGGTAACCTAGAAGATGATATGGCTTTAGTTCTTCTTGAAAGAATTAGGACACCATCAGAAGGATAATTATTTATTTACAAATAATTAGAGTGCCATTCATCTTGTAAAGAATTCACCTCTGCATTCGAAGACCAAACACATATAACTGGGGTACCATTTCATTTGGTCAATTTTGGAGAATGGACAATTAAAGCTAGGCAAGATACATACAGATGAAAATCCAATAGGTATGTTTACAAATGTAGTAACAAGGGAGAAGTTGAACTCCTCTTCAACTTTGATTGGTCTTCTAGACTAAACATGAATACAAGAACAATAGAGTCTAGGGTGGTTTGATTCAGTGGGAGCCCCATGTGGTAGTAGTATTGCTAGAGGATCAATCTCCAAGTAAGAGATTATTGACTAGTGTGGAGTCTAATAAGTCCCTAAGTGGGAGATTGTTACTTTGTACTGACCAATTACAAAAGTACTGTACATACTTCATATTTAAAAAAAAAATTGGGTTGTGGTTGACATTGTGGCTAACTTATGGCTGCCATATGATTGACATGTTGTAATCCTAAAGAAGCATAAAAATACTTCTATAAAAGGGCTTAGGATTATGGATTGTTTCATTGTGGTGATGCAAAATTAGGTCTTGTGGTAGTTTGAGCTGTAAGGGATTACCAATTGTAATCAGGTTGTAATCACTGGATAATAATAATATTAGACTTGCTATTTGGTGGACATAGCCTAGGGATTGGGTGAACCACATTAAATCTTGGTGTCTTGTGTTCTTTTTTGTGTGATTTATTATTTTCTATTATTAGTTATATTTACATCTAATTTTCATTTCTATCTGTGGTTTAATCCTAACAAAATTCTTTACAAAAAAGAAGAGAGATGGCTATCCAACAAAATGACATACTTTATCAATATGTGGATACTAAAGAAATGTTTGACAATGGAAATTATAGTTAAAGTGATGCATCTATAGAAGACCTATTGGAGAAGAATAACATTTTGAATGCACAAGTCAAAGGATTGAAGAGAGAGAATGAAATCCAATTAGTAATGCTATTTGAAATGACTAAAAAAAAGAAGAAAGTTGAAGAAGAAAAAGTTATGGCAGAGGAAGACAAAAAATAAATGGCCATCAAAATTGATGAAAGATCATTTGATGTGCAAATTCTTACAAACACTTAGTTACACATGATGAATTAACTATTACTTGTAAATCAAGAACTAAATAGAAAAGACATGGAGTTTTCAAATCTAAGATCACAAAATGACCAACTAAGGAATGAGTTAAGAACTAAGAAGGAACCCTTGGAAATGATGAACAAATCTAGTGAATCTAAGAGATTAATCAAACAACTAATGAGATCACCAACATCCTCCATTAACACCCCTAGAAAAGGACATATCAAGAACTACTCATATACTAAAGAAGGAGAATCATGCAAGAATCGAGAGAAAAGTAATTCAAAACCAAAAGACAGACCTACATTTTATCACTATGGAAAACTTGAACACACTACAAATATCTGTTGAAGCAAGAATGGTGAGAAAAATTCTCAGCCTAAGATTATTGGTAACTATTTTAATTGCAAAAAACAAGGTCACCGAGTAAAATAATATAGGTAAAAGGTTATCAATACACCTACTACACCTAGAATTGAGGGATATTAGTACAATTGTCAAAAGTATGGAAATAGAGCACAAGAAAGTAGATCATAGAAAAAAATTGACTAGACACCCAAAAGGAATGTAAATGCACCAAAGAAAGATAAATCTTATAATAGGGAATACAAAACAAGGTATAGTTGTCATTATTATGGAGAATATGATTACATTCTTGAAAATTCAATAAGAAGACATTTCAGAAGAAATTACAAGAAATGGTTGAATGGAAACATAGTTTGTTTTAGTTGTCAGAAGACTAGACATGTGAGAAAAAAATTTGGGTCCCAACTACTAGTAGTAATCAATGAAAACATCAAGGGAAAAGGAAAAGTGGATGTAGAACAAAAAAGGAAAGAGATGAATCAAACTTAGAAGAAGAAGGTAGAAGCTAGAAGTAGTGAAGCCAAGATTACCCAATCTAATGGAGAAGGTGATCACACTACATCAAACTAATCAAGAAAGGTATGTAAAGAACTATGCATATTCAAATGACATATCATACACCAACTACTAACACAAAGTGTGCCAAATTTCATATTTGGATAAGATAATTTTTATTATAATAGATAATTTATAGAAAGAACCAAGCAATGGAATCAAATACACTATTGAGTGTCAAGCATTAGTAATACTATATATATAGAATGAACATTACAATATGGACTGGCTACTCACAACAACCAAACTAATGTGTTGCCCAAGTTAAATTTTATTGACCGAGTTGTGTAGTGGAGACTAAGTCAACAAAGGTGTAATGATAGCTGAGACACATGGATTCTACCTATTATAGTACACAACATTTATGAGTGCCTTAATTTGAATGAATGAAGGTATATGGTAAAATTTTGAAAGTATTTTACACACCTTGTGTTCATATTTTGGCAACCTAAGTGATTTGAGAAAAGTGTGAAGCAATTCTAAAGGTGATTGTGAGATTCTTTTTATTGAAGCATGATCAAGCATTGATTTTCACTTGTGATAAGTTATCTAGGAAGAAAATCTTAAAACCTAAATGAAGAAATTACATCTGGATCATTATTGGCAAAGAGGAATGAAGGCAAAGAGGTTAGTAATGTTTAATAGGTGAAAAGTGATACTTGTCCTCCACCTAAATACCAAGATATTCCAAATATTTCTATAAAAGAAGATTCAAAGGGTGTATTATCATCAATACCACCTAGGGTTATTATGACACACAATGTACAAAGTCGTTGCATGTATAATATTAGAGAAGTTAGAGATTACAAGATCCAAATGGCATATATTAAATTGTGTGATGAAGGAATATTAAAAGATAACTATAGGATTGTGGAGGGGAAAGGGTTAACACTTCCTCTAGACTTCCCAAGAAACTTCAAAATTTAATGGATTAAAGTTGTGTTGAGTCAAATTCATGATATGGAGTTGTGGCTATAGAATGAGCCAGTGAAAATCACAAAGAAGATTATACATGTAGTTATAGGGTATCCCACGTTTTATAAGAAAAAGACCATGTGATGCTAGAGAAAAGACATTATTGAAGTAAAAACCAAAGAAAAGTAGAATGGACATGGCATGTCAATTTCAAGCATTATAGATCCATTGATAGACATCTCTATGAAAGTGATTTCACATAAATTTTATGAGTCAAGCTGACTCAATAGTGTGTTATGTATGGAAATAGACAAAGATTTTAATATTTTGATGATAGACCATGAATATGATATTGTCGAGCTCTAGTGATTGCAATTGGTAGATAATCTTCTATCAATAAGGAAGGCAAATAACTCAATGTGTAAGTTTAGATCATTGATAATGCACATCTTCTTTTATGTTCAAAGTTATTTTCCTAGGTAAAAGCATAGATCCGTGTTGAGCTCCATTTAGGATACCAAAACCTGTTTAGGTCAAATCTCATTTCTCTGTCAAAACTAAAAAAATTTCAAAAACTACAAATAACTTTTTATAAATCTTAGATTCAATATCATCATTATATAAAATTTTTGAGCTCTTTGATTGGTTATAATATGTTACAATTTCAAAATATTATAAGTCAAAATTTGAACATTTCAGAAGATGTTCCCTCAAAAAGGGGAAAAAAGAAGTAAATCATATCAAAAAAATTGAAATTTTTATTTATCTCTAGAGGAGAGATTCCACTTCATGAATATGTAATATTTTTTCAAGAAGGTGTAGATTTGATAGAGAAGTTTTGATAGGAGCAAAAAACTACTAGATTTCTTTTTGTGTTCCCTAGCTATACATGTCATCTATAAGATATTTTCAAATTAGAACAAAAAAAAAATATTTGCATAGACTTGTTTAATAGAAGCTACGTCCTATTATTTTATAGTTTAAAAAGTGACTTAAAAATAAAAGAAAATGAATAAATTCTTACTCAAAATTTTTAAAAATTATAGGCATTAAATTCATGCAATTCTACACATTTCATCAGTTAACATCATCTTCAAATTCCAAACATAGATACCAATTTTTTGTCATTAATGTTGAACTATCAAATTCTAATATACCATTTATTTATAAAAGGTGACATAGGTTTGTGCTTACATCCTCCTACTATTGCTAATGTTGTGTAGAAGAAAGGAAAACCTGCTACTAGGTAGATAAGTGAAAATATTTCAAATTAGGGAGATAGCTTTGAGAATGTATTAGATGAATATTTTGACAAGTTCAAACACAAGATGAGGATTAAAAAAGGACTCCCAAATCTGTAGTAGAAAACTATTATAATAAGGTGTGTTTTCTAGTTGAAATTGATTACACATATGTTTAGGTTTTTAAGATGAGGGTATCTTGGCTTAAAAATTTTGGTTATGAAATCGATATTAATGGTGTAAGTGCAATAATCAATGCATTTCTTGCTAAGGAAATGGATGCAAAGGCTGATCCCTTTCAAAAAATATGCAAAAAGAGGGGTAAAAATTTATTAAGATAGAAAGAAATACAACAAGGAGAGCTCAACAAGGAGCTTTATCCTGAGCAACAAGATCATCAAATTCTTGCATCATCTCAAAGGATAGTTGCCTCCTATCCCTAATATTCCAACCCAGATCATGACTAGATGCCCATTTGGCTAAACAATCAGCAGTTCTATTCCATTCACGAGGAATATACGTGAACCTAATGAACTGAAAAGAGGAAGATAAGAAAAGAATTTGCTTAACAACAGTGACCAGCTACCAACTAACATCCTCAAGCTCTTGCAAAGAAAGCATGTTCACCACCACCTGGGAATCAGACTCACAGATAATCTTACTCCATCCCTGCAAGCAACATTGTTCCACAGCATAAAAAATAGCTTGAGCTTCCATGAGATTTTTAGTATAATCGCCCTTATGAACTGAGAAGAAAAATTTAACATCCCCAGAACTACAACGAGCCACTCCGCCAATACCAGCCAGACCAGGATTCCCATGGGAAGAACCATCAGTGTTAATTTTCAGAACTCCACAAGGAGGAGGAGTCCAATGCCCATCTCGGTTAACTCGACCCTTCCTCTGATGGTGAAGCTGCCTGGACATAGAAGGAAACCTATGAGCTGCAGCCCCATCCTGCAGATGAAAATTGATGCGATTACAGATAGCAAGATCAATCGGATCCATACCCCCATCAAGTTCACACTTCACAAGAATAGTTTCCTGAAGAGAATGTGATATTTTCCACCAAAGATGCAAAACACCAAGCCAAACATCTTAGAATATGTGATGATTCCTCTCCAACCAAATATGCCAAAGCATGAAAGATGGGCCAGCAATCCAAGCAGCATGGACAAAAGAAGACTTGGAGGGAGTAGTACTTAAGTGGGCCCAAAACTCAGGCAAAGAGGAAGCATGCCAACAAGAGCAACCCCAAGCGCTCCACCAAAGGTGCCATATCTGAGTAGAATAGGAGCAATGGAAGAACAGAAGGTAAGCCATTACCCCACCGCCAGCCTTGAATAGAATTCTGGGACACCTAATGCTTAATGAATCTGCCCAAGCCTTCAGCCATGATGATGAATAGATATGGGGAGAGAGGATCACCCTGGCGGAGGCCTCTAGAAGCACCAAATAGTTGAGAAGGTTGACCATTAATAAGAACTGAAAAAGAGGCAAAAGTAACACAACTCATAATCCAACTCACCCAGTCAGAGCTAAATCCAAAAGAAAGAAGAATACTCCTTAGGAAGCTCCTTTTAACTCTATCATAGGCCTTAGCCATATCTAGCTTAACAAACATGGCTCTCTCCCTAGAAGTAGCCATAGAGTGAATAGCCTCAGTAGCAATAACCACCCCATCCAAAATTTGTCTGCCAGCAACAAAACCACCTTGTTCTTCTAAGATAATAATGGGAAGCCACCTTTTCAATCTCTCAGCAATCAACTTAGTAATAACTTTGTAAACCACATTACATAAGGCAATTGGTCTAAAACACTCCAATTGATTAGCACCCTCTCTCTTAGGAATAAGAGTCAAGCATGTAGAGTTCAAAGCTCGAAGCATCTGCTTGCTTGAATAGGATTCTTTAACCACCGCCAACAAATCATGATTAATGATATCCCAAAATTCTTGAAAGAATTCAACTAGAAAGCCATCAGGACCAGGAGCCTTCCCCTTAGGCATGCCAAAGACCACCTCTTCTAGCTCTTCCAAAGAAATAGGATGCATGAGATAATCATTCATTTCTTGAGTGATAAGGGAATGAATACAGCACAAAATAAGATTTTCTTCATTATTAGCAGGAGGAGAGTCCTCAGAGAAGAGGGTAGAGAAGTACCAAATAGCCTCCTAGAAAAAAGCTGGCAAGGAATTCAGTTGGATACCTTGAGAATTAACCAAAGAAGAGATAGTGCTTTGATTCTAGCGAGATTGCACTATTTTATGAAAAAAGGCAATGTTACAATCACCTTCTTGGAGCCAATCAACTCTAGCCTTTTGCTTCCAAAAAATTTCCTCTCGAAGTTCCGATTCTTCTAGAGCTCTAGAAGCAAGGGATTTAGCCTTGCCAAGAGCCTCTGAGAAACCTCGATCTCTAATCTCCCTTGTGATGACATCAAGATCTTCTTGAGCAAGCCTTTTCATAAAGTGAAGGTTCCCAAAGCAATCCCTATTCCATATCTTGAGCTGCCTTTTAACATATTGAAGCCTTTTAGAAAATGAGAACATTGCAGTACCATATGCAGGAGCACCATCTTTCCACCAACAGAAAACACAATCATGAAGAGAGGAGTCCCGAACCCACATCAATTGGAAGTTAAAAGGGGGATGCTTTGGAACATAAGCCCCTGTAGCAAAAAATTTGATTGGCCAATGATCTAAACCCCTCCAATCAAGGATTTCTAAAGAGATAGTAAGGGTGCCACTAACCCAGAAGCAAGAAATAAGAAATCTATCCAGACGTTCTGAGATAGCAGCAACACCAGTCCTGCGATTATTCCAGGTATAGAGACCATTAGAAGGCTTAACATCAGAGAGATGAAAAAGAGATATATGTTGCCGAAGAAGAGCAGAAGAAAGCCCCAATCTAGCCAAACCACCATGCTTCTCCTCCAGACTTAAAACTGAGTTGAAGTCCCCTGCTAACACCCAAGGATGATAAGGATGACAATTTCTAATATATTGAATATGTTCCCAAAGTTCCTCCTTTCCCACAAGATCAACAGGTGCATACACATTAGTAACCATGATTACCTCTCCTGAATCTAGAGCAGAAGCTACCATAGAGAGAGCTAAGCGAGAAGACATCCAGCCAAGAGGAGAAATTTTTTGAGGATCCCAAAATATAGCTAAACCACCTGCACTTCATGTTGCCCCAACACACTAGCATTGGCCACGAGACCAAATACTAGAGGCATGTTGGACCATAGACTCCACAAAGAGCTTAGTCTCTTGGATATAAAAAACATCAGGGCTATGATCAACCACCAAGTTATGAATAGCCTTTTGTATAGGGATGCTATTCAACCCCCTTACATTCCATGAGAGAATAATCATCATTGGGTAGAATTGGGAAAATGAGAATCCAAAGGTTTCACTAAACCAGACTCAATCAATATATCACCTATGAGTTTAATCTTCTCTTGCTCTATTTTGCGCCTACTCCTTAGAGAAGTAGAAGAAGCCCACTTAAAGGGTCGAGACATCAACCCCAAGGGGAGAGGAGAACCCTTGCCCTTACCTGATGGTAGCACATCCTTAACCAAGTTAGCTAAAACAACATCATTATCCTCCAACACTGCAGGAGTCACTAGAGCCTCTGTCACATGAGCTACAGGGCCCTCACAGTTCTGATATACTACAACTTCAGATGCCCCACAAGCATCATTAGGAATAGATCTCTTATCTAGGAAAACTAGATCAGAAGAGATAGGAGGAGGAATACCCTCCTCTAGAACCATACTATCCAGCACCTCAAAGTGGTTAAAACCTGAATCAGATAATCTTTCTTTCAAAGGCCTCTTTTGACCACAGCCCTTAGCATGAGGGTGAACAGGGGTAAATCCATCCTTATCCTGCATTTGAGCCTTACCCTTACCTGTAGCATCTTGCAAATTCATCCACTTGGTAGTATTAGCCATTTGAGATTGTCCTTTCCCTGTAGTATCTGCCAAACCACTAGTATTGCCAGCTATAGAACCATCCACTCCTTTGAAACTTGAGTTACGGGGGCACTGACGCAGTAAATGATCATACTCATGACAAATCCGGCAACGGAAAGGGAGAGATTCATAATCTAACTGCTGCACCCAAGAAAAATCCCCCATACAAATTTCCAAAGAATCTGGTAATGGGTTATTCAAATTAATTTCAACACAAATTCTAGCATAAGAAATAACCTTTTTATCAAGGGATTGATGTGCGATCACAGCCGGCTTCCCCAACAAAGAAGCAATTTTTCGAAGGATGTCTTCACACCAAAATTCCAAGGGAAGATGAGGCAAGCAAACCCAAACTGGCACTGTTGAAGGGAGATCCTCAGTAGAATTAAAACCTGAATGCCAAGGTTTGACAAATAACCCCACATAGTTGTAGAAATAAGGGCCTCCTTCAAAAACACAATCCTGATTAGACATGCAAGAGAATACAACAAAAAAATAACTATTCCCTGCCAACATAATCTCCATATCACCTTCCACCTGCCATGAGCGATGGATCCATGCCTCAAGAGCGGATAGGGAAATTCGGATTCTAAGAAATTTGCATATCAAAGCATGCTTGGTCCAATAATCAATGTCCTCCATTACAGTCATTGGAGGAATAACTAGAACAGGGCAATCATGGCTACGTGGAAAACAACCATGAACTTTTTTCAACTTGGAGCTCTCCCCTGAATAAAACGATTCAGATTGCATTGCATGCATAGTTGGAGAAGAACCATCTGTTCTCACCAATGAAGAAGAAATCCCAGGTCCTACCATGCAAACAATAAAACCCCCAAATTATTCAAAAAATATGAAGAAGAAAACACAAGAATAATAGTAGATATTAAGATTTCTTCATCTCACAATATTTATCTTGGGCTTTGTGATGCCAAGTGACCTACACTCCACTAGAGTCCCTACATATTATAACTATATAGTATCTATCTAGGACCTATAGTATTACATTTTCTTGTGATCTTTTTTTTAGTTCTCTATACTATTTGGCATCAGTATTAGCCATGGATGACTATATTGTGTGTGTTTTTGGTCAGATCACTATCTCCACCAGAACAATAAGAGTGGGCCTATATGTTCCATATGGTTGGGAGGCATAGCTACCTATACCACTACTGGTTACTATAGTAAAAAGTTGGCCTTCCTTTAGTTTATTTTTGGATATGGATGTTTACATGGTTCTCTATGTGTTTCCAAAGTATGTTTCCATTGTGATTCATATTATTTGAGTTTATTGAGATAGTTTATTTATGCACATGTATGTTCACTATGATGTTGCTTTCCACATGATTACATTAGATGCTATGGATTAGATGTTAGACTTATTTGATCTCCTTTATTCCTTAATTGTTTACTCCCTGAATATTTTGGTCCTAGTACTCCCCACTATGGAGGTTCTTGCTGGAAATATAGATGAAGTAACTAAGAGGGGAGGGGTGAATCAGTTACCACAAAAATTAATTCGAAAATCCCTTAGATGTCCTTACATACTATTGATATTTAGTAAATAGTATAGGAAAATTGTAACTTGGTAGATTAATTAATTACTATTTATTTAGCATTCATAGTCATTAATATGCTTGCAAAGATTAAAATAAATGAACACAAGAGACACCAGATTTAACGTAGAAACCCAATATGGGAAAAACTACCAAGTAACTAGTCACCAATCTTCACTCTTCTGAAGTGAGCCCTGTTAGGAGCCAACCCTATTAAAGGTTACAAAACACACTATTAGGTGTGACCTTGTTAGAGGATTTAATCACCCTGTTGAGAGCGGCCTGGTTAGAGGTCTTGAGAACAATTCAATTGAATTGTCATCTTGTTAGAGGATTTATAAAATGGATGTTAAACCAACTCTGTTAAGAGATTCTAGATTCACTATTACAATGATTAGAAAGCACCAATGAGGTTACCTGAATGATATGCAACTTATCTTTTTCTGATTACAAATCTCTGTTCTACTTTTACTAGATCCTAGCTGATCGAATACAACTTTGCATTTCCTCTAGGATATCTAATCCTTTATCAGAGTTTGCTCAATTTTCTTATTCCATCCTTATCCATATATTCATTTTTTCATTCCTCCTTAATTCACAACTTGAACACACACACACACACACACACACAGATATATATATATATATATATATATATATATATATATATATATATATACCTTTCAGATTATCAAGTCCGCTTAAATATAGATTCCAATAACAAAAGAATCATTACATTAGTCGGCCGCATGAAGCAATTTAAACTTAATGCCAAAATAGTAAAATCTTTTGCTGGCCGACCAAGCTCAATAATGATTGCTCCAGAATGGTTTTCTAGTGTTAACCAAGTGAAGCTCAGTAAACACTGTAAACCCTGCAAAAATCCTTTGGAGACTGAGTGAGCTCAGTTAGCACTGACCTTCCTTTGTTGACCATGTGAGCTTGGTAGACATTGACTTTCCTTTGTTAACCTTGGGAGCTTGGTAGACATTAACTTTCCTTCATTAACCTTGGGAGCTCGGTAGACATTAGCTTTCCTTCGTTAACCTTGGAAGCTCGGTAGACATTAGCTTTCCTTCATTAACCTTGGGAGCTCGGTAGATATTAACTTTCCTTCATTAACCTTGGGAGCTTGGTAGACATTAGCTTTCTTTCGTTAACCTTGTGAGCTTGGTAAATACTAACTTTTGCTACAAAATCCTTTGATTCCCGAGTGAGCTCGGTAAACATTAACTTTTCTTTGTTAAGTTTAGGAATGTTTGGTAGACACTATAAATTGCTTTGCAAATCATCTGAGCTTAGTAAACTTTGTCTAATGACTGATATGACATTTGTGTAACATCAAAGACAATACACAATTAACAATTGTATCCAACAATCTCCCTCTTTAGCATTGATGGAAACACAACATGTCATAGAATGAAATTTGAAAACAAGTCTAACAAACCTTTTTTTGTTCAAACAACTTTCTCTATTAGATAGAAAACTCTCCCTCTTTCAATAATCTCCTTCTGTGAGGGATATAATAGCAAACTTCTTCCTTTCAAACAAATTTTAGAAAGATATGATAGTAAAACTCTTCCTCTTTGATAACACATGCCAAAGACAACACTACTCAAATGATTTTAATGTACCTTTAGTACTGGTTCATATGTAATATTTCCTGATTATGCTGCATCAATTGATAGATTTTCAACTTGGTTTGCATTGATTCATCACTAAACCTTTGTTTTAGTGAACTTAAAATAGGGGAGTGACCCCTAACTTACTTCTTAGATACAAGAATGAATCCTTAGGTAATGGCTTTGTGAATATGTCAGCAATTTGTTCTTTTGTATGAACATATTCCAATCTAATCTCCTTGTCTTGCACCAATTCTCTAACAAAATGATATTTTATTTCAATATGCTTGGTTTTGGAATGCATCACTGGATTCTTAGATATGTTTATTGCACTTGTATTATCACAGAACATAAAAACTAGTTCTTTGATTCCCACCTTCATGCCTTCCAACAACTGTTTAAACCAAACAATAGTAGAATAGTTTACTGCAGTGGCAACATATTCTCCCTCTGCTCTAGTTTGGGATGTGCAATTTTGCTTTTTTCTTGTCCAAGAAACCAACCTTTTTCCAAGAAAGAGTCCTCCTCCGCTTGTACCTTTTCTGTCATCAAGGTTTCCTGCCCAATCAGCATCAGTAAACACTTTCAAATCTAGATTACCTCCAAATTTGTACCATAAACCATAATCTTCAGTTCCTTTCAAATATCTCATTATTCTTTTGATTCCCATCATGTGATTTTCTCTTGGTTTTGCTGAAAATCTTGCTACAATACCAACTGCAAGGGCAATATCTGGCCTAGTATGAACTACATATTGCAACTTTCCAATCATAGATCTATACAGTGTTTGATCTACTTCTTTTGATTCATCTTCCTTGGTAAGTTTTGATCTAGTACACATAGGAGTCCCAACTAGTTTGCAATCTTCCATACCAAAAAAATTCAATATCTCCTTGATGTATTTTGATTGAGTGATGTAGATACCACTTTTATTCTGCTAAATTTGAAGACCAACAAAGAATTTTATCTCACCAAACATAGACATTTCAAATTCCTTGTTCATTTGTTCTTAAAATTCTTTGCAAAGATCATCATTTCCTATGAAAATAGTATCATCTACGAATATTTTTGCCAAGACAATTTTATGATCTGGTCCATCCTTTATATACAAGCTACTATTATCATTAGTTCTTTGAAAACCAATTTGAATAAGATAGTTATGTAATCTTTCATACCATGCTCTAGGGGCTTATTTTAGACCATATAGTGCCTTGTGTAATTTTCAGACCATGTTTCTTTTATTTGGATCAACAAAACCTTTAGGTTGTTCAATGTAAACCTCTTCATCCATTATACCATTGAGGAATGCTGACTTGACATCCATCTGATAAACTTTGAATCCTTTGTGAGCAGCATATGCAAGTAAGGTTCTGACTCCTTCTAGTCTTTCAATAGGAGAAAAAGTTTCTCCATAGTCTATTCCTTCTTCTTGAGCATATCCTATGCATACTAATCTAGCTTTGTTTCTTGATACCTTACCATCTTCAGTCAACTTATTTCTGAATACCCATTTAGTTCCAATCACATTTTTATCTTTAGGCCTGGGTACAAGAGTCCATGTCTTGGTTTTCTCTATTTCTTCATTCGTAGCCTCAATCCAACTATCATTTTCTAAAGCATCTTTGATATTTCTTGGTTCAAAATCAGCAAGTAAACAAGTACCTTTCAACTTATTTCTTGTCATGGTTCCTTCAGATTTGTCTCCAATGATCTGATTTTCTGAATGATGTCTCTTGACATATTTTTCTAAAATAGGTTCTTTGCCTTTTGAATGAATTTCATTGTTATCCTTTTGTATTTCAACTTTAGGTTTTGGCTATTCTGGCTCATTAGATATTGGCTCAGGTCCTTCAAACTTAGTAGACACTTGCTCGGTAGCATCTGAGTGTAACTTGTGTTGTTGTAGCTTGCTTTGAACTTCTTGTAACTCAGTTACTAATGACTCAAGAGTAGAAGATTCCTAATTGATTGGTATTGTACAAGGTTCAAAGAAAACAAACCTTCTATAATCTTCTGGTTCCCTTTTGCTTTCTTCTTTAGTCCTTTCTACAAACTCATCAACTTTCACATGTGCACTTTCTATGACTTTGTTAATAGACAAGTTCAAACATCTATATGCTTTACTTTTGCAAGAATATCCCAAAAATATTCTTTCATCACTTTTCACATCAAATTTTCCTTTTCTAGATTCCTCCAAAATGTATCATTTATTTCCAAACACTTTTAGATAACTTACATTAGGTTTATAGCCATACCATAGCTAATATGGAGTTTTGAATGAGTCCCTTCTTAGCTATAGTCGGTTCAAGGTATGAACTATAGTGCTAATAGATTCCTTCCAGTATTTGATAGCAATACCTTTTTCAATCATTAATGTTCTTGCACAATCCATGATAGATCTGTTCCTTCTTTCAGCTATTCCATTTTGCTCAGGAGTTCCAAGAGCTGACACCTATCTTTTGATTCCTCTTTCAATACAAAAGTTATTGAACTCATGTGAAATGAATTCTCCACCTCTGTCTGACCTCAAGCATTTCAATCTTTTCCCTAATTCCTTTTCTACTCTAGCCAAATACCATTTGAATTTCTCAAATGATTCTAATTTGTTCCTTAGATATATGATAATCATCATTCTTGAGTAGTCATCAACAAAAAGAATGAAGAACTTTTCTCCAGTATAGCTTTCAATTCCAATGGGTCCACATAAATCAATATGCACAATCTCTAATATATCTTCAGACTAATAGTTTTTACTTTTAAAGCTAGTCTTTCTCATTTTACCAATCTGACAATTCTTACATAGACCGACCTCAGGTTTCTTTATGTTAGGAATACCTCTTACTTTCTTGAATTTTCTTATCTTTACCAAATTATCAAAATTGACATGACACAACCTTTTATGCCATAACCAACTTTCTTCAACCTGAGCAATAAAACATGAACCTTCACCAAGTTCAAGATAAAATAAGTTACCTTTTGTTTGAGTGCCTGATCCAATTAGTTTTCCTTTGTCATCTAGCAGTCTTGCTTTTCCATGCATGAATTCCACTTTGAGTCCATTATTGAGTAGTTGTGCCACACTCAACAAATTATGCTTTAGTCCTTTTACCCAATATGCATTATCACATTTAAGTTCTTTGGTTAGAGAGATTCTTCCTCTTCCTTTTATACAACAAGGTCATTGTTACCAAATCTTACACTGCCACCATCATATTCTTCAAAATATTCAAACTTAGTTTTATCACTAGTCATGTGATGAGAACAACCACTATATATGATCCATGTATCATTTTTTCTCATATGAGAAATGAGTGCCATTTCCTCATCATTATCAAATTCATCTTTCACAGCAATGTAGACAATTTCATCTTCTTCTTCATCATTAGAATCATTAGAATCTTTAGCCATAAAACATGTTTTCTTACCTTTATCTTTGAATGATTTGAAGTCTTTCTTGCCATTGTACTTGTAACCTTTTTTGTCATCTTTTTTCTACTTGTTTGGGCACCTAGCAGCAATATGACCAACTTTTTCATATGAAAAGTAGATTAGAGGAACTTTACCTTTAAATTTACCTTTACCTCTAGAATATTTCCTTTCTAGTAGAGCTTCAATCACTTCAAGATCACTATCTGAACTTTGGTCTGATTCATCTTAACTTCTTGACTGAGATTCCTTTTTCTTTTTACTTTTCTCCTTAAGTGAAAGCTTGGCTTCAAATGCTGATTCAATGTTCTTGGAAGTTGGAACATAGTTGTCAAAGTTGTCTAGTTCAAATGCAGTCAATCTTCCAACTATGGCCTCTAGATTTATCTTGTGATTTGCTTCACATCTTTTTTCTTGAATTACAGAAACTCTGATTGCATAAATGGGAAGTAGAGTTCTAAGAACTTTACTTATTATTGTCTCCTCTTATATATCTCCTCTAGATGCTTTGATTGCACTGACACATGCTTTGACTCTTTCAACATATTTTGCAATGTTTTCATCCTCTCTCATCCTCATTTGATCAAATTGTCCTCTCAGACTTTTTGCTTTGGCTCTTCTTACATTATCATCTCCTCCATAGATTTCTTTTAGCTTTTCCCAGATTTCAAAGGCAGATTTGTAGTCTTTAATGTCATCAAATTCTTCATAACTCAGAGAAGATGCTATATCTATCATCATAATGTTGTGGGTCTTCTTTTCAGCAATATCATTGACAGATAATGTGCCAGATGGTTCTGTATATTTTTATCAAGGTATTTTAGTCTTGTATCTCCAATAGAAGCTAGATGAAGTCTCATCAACCCTTGCCATGCTGAGAAGTTGTCCATGTTAAGTCTTGGAATTTCCCTCTTATAAGACATCCTGATCTTTGGCTTAGATTCTTGAAATCTTGTCCTGCAAGCACCAAAAGCTCTAATACCAATTGTTGGAAATATAGATGAAGTAACTGAGAGGGGAGGGGTGAATTAGTTACCACAAAAATTAATTCCAAAATCCCTTAGATGTCTTTACATACTATGGATATTCAGTAAATAGTGGTGGAAAATTGTAACTCGGTAGATTAATTAATTACTATTTATTTAGCATTCATAGTCATTAATATGCTTGCAAAGATTAAAATAAATGAACACAAGAGACACCAGATTTAATGTGGAAACCCAATATGGGAAAAACCACCAAGTAATTAGTCACCAATTTACACTCTTCTAAAGTGATCCCTGTAAGGATCCAACCCTGTTAAAGGTTACAAAACACACTATTAGGTGTGACCTTGTTAGAGGATTTAATCACCCTGTTGAGAGAAGCCTGGTTAGAGGTCTTGCGAACAATTCAATTGAATTGTCACCTTGTTAGAGGATTTATAAAATGGCTATTAAACCAACTCTATTAAGAGATTCTAGATTCACTGTTACAATGATTAGAAAACAACAATGAGGTGACTTGTATGATATGCAACTTATCTTTTGCTGATTACAGATCTCTGTTCTGCTTTTACTGGATCCTAGCTGATCGAATACAACTTTGCATTTCCTCCAGAATATCTAATCCTTCATTAGAGATTTCTCAATTCACTTATTCCATCCTTATCCATATATTCATTTTTTCATTCCTCCTTAATTCACAACTTTAACATCTATATATATATACCTTTCAGATTATCAAGTCAGCTTAAATATAGATTCCAATAACAAAAGAATCATTACATTAGTCAACCACATGAAGCAATTTAAACTTAATACCAAAATAGTAAAATCCTTTGCTAGCTGACCAAGCTCAGTAACCACTACTCCAGAATGGTTTTCTAGTGTTAACCAAGTGAAGCTCGGTAAACACTGCAAACCTTGCAAAAATCCTTTGGAGACTGAGTGAGCTTGGTTAGCACTGACCTTCTTTTGCTGACCATGTGAGCTCGGTAGACATTGACTTTCCTTTGTTAAACTTGGGAGCTCAGTAGACATTAACTTTCCTTCATTAACCTTGGGAGCCTAGTAGACATTAGCTTTCCTTCATTAACCTTGGGAGCTCGGTAGACATTAGCTTTCCTTCGTTAACCTTGGGATCTCGGTAGACATTAGTTTTCCTTCATTAACCTTAGGAGCTCGGTAGATATTAACTTTCCTTCGTTAACCTTGGGAGCTCGGTAGACATTAGCTTTCCTTTGTTAACCTTGTGAGCTCAATAAATACTAACTTTTGCTACAAAATCCTTTGATGCCTGAGTGAGCTCGGTAAACATTAACTTTTCTTTGTTAAGTTTAGGAATGTTCGGTAGACATTGTAAATTTATTTTTAAATCATCTGAGCTCGGTAGACTTTGTCTAATGACTGATATGACATTTGTGTAACATCAAAGACAATACAAATTAACAATTGTATCCAACAGTTCTAACTCTACTTTCCTTCTAAATTTGTCATTTGGCCTTTTGTTCCAAACTTGGTGACATTTTTTAGCATTGGGCAATACTCATAAACTATCACACAACAATAGTAAAGGCTACCATGTGATACTTGTAAAGTATCATATAATACTACAAAAGTATCACATAGGCATAGTGAACGCATCACACAACCATTGTGGAAAGTATCACTAGGCCATAGTGAAAAGTATCGCACAAGGTCTATTAGTAAACCTACTCGAGAAGAAAAGGGGTATTTTTCAACTTGTTAGGTATATTTTGCAAGTTGTTTTGGATACCCTTTTTTGAATTTTTACTTTCTATTATTAGCATATATATAAAATATCTCATTTACTTATATAAGTTGGCACTCTCTTCTTCGTTATTCCTTCTTTAGAATAAGGAAGAAGGAATAAGGAAGAAGAGAATGCAAACTTATATGTAAGATATATTTTATATATATTCTAAGATTCATTTGAGATAGGTTCTAGACCTCTACAAGTTAAGATCTATATTTTAGAAAATCTCAAGGCTTCAGAAAATCAAACTTAGTCAAATTTTAGGGCTCCATGATTTCAAACAGAGATAAAAAAAATTCAGGATTCTAGGCCTAGAAATCTTTTAGGATTGCTATTAGGGATTCCTTGTATAATCTATATAACTAGAAATGGACATTGCATGTTTAACTCACATAATTATTTAATTATGTGTCGGTAGCTAGTGACACTTGGAGATTGTCGATTGATTGGACTATTAGGTTAAGTCTTCCATTGCAATCTTTGTGATCCATTGCATGTTAATGTTGTATGTATCCATTTTTTATCCCTTATAAATAAAATATATTGGCTTTTATTTATATCTATTCCAAGGATCTCTAGGCTGGGTATTACAAACAGTAAATTACATTTGGATTTAGCTTCAAAAATTAGTCAAATGACCACTTGATGATATGAAACTTAGAGCAAAGGTTCACTTTGATATGGAGAATAGGAATTTTCAATTTATCCTTGTGGTGAACAAATAGGAAATTTTGGTAGGCTTGCAAATTTGGGCTCTCGGAATTACATAATTAGGTACACTGGCAAAAAAGTGATTTTCCCAACTAGAATGGACCTAGAAAAGTGTGTAGATGGATTTGTGAAAACTTTAAAATTGGCACACTTGGATTATTTTTACTTTTAAAAAAAATGGTGAAATCCAATTAGGCTCATCTATCATAGTTTCAAAGTTATGACCTCAAAAACATGCCTCATTATCAATCTGAACATCTAGTTACCAAAAAAACTTTAGAAATTACATTTGGAATCATGTTTGAAAACTAGTCAAATGGATTCATCATAAGCTCAAAATTGGACTATACAAAGTTTTTTATCACTAAAATGTCACATATAAAATAATTTTCACATTTCAATCAACTAGGTCAAATTTTGTGATTAGTCAGATAGGGCTACTCATTAACTATCATAAAAGACAACTAGGTAGTTTTAACATTTTGCAAATGGAATCAAAAGTCATCAAAAAAATTAATTAGGGCTTCAAATTAAAAATATAGGATGTCCTTTATGAATAAAACACATACCTATATGACCATTTCTTTAAAGTTCTCAATGAGTCATGAAATATTCTCTATCAAACAAGGCTTCCCAAATTTTTTAACAATGTGTATCAATATGACAATTGTAAACAAGCAAATTTGAGGTATTCAAAACCATGTCAAAATAAATTTAAATAACTTGAAAATGGGAACGTAAGTCATTTGATATTCATACTACTCCTAAAGTGGTGACTCGTGAAATTTTTTTAGGTACAAGATATTCAACTACAAACTAGGCTTCTGACCACTATTTGCATTTAGGTAAAAATGAAAATTTCTCAATTACTCAAAATGACAATTCAAAAAATTATTCAAAATGGAAAACTATCATTATGAAATCCATGTATACATTGGATGAAAGATGATAAGCACTTGAAACACATCATATGACTCAAAATATCAGTTGGATACATATGTATGAAAAACATTGATAGGCTCTCACTTAGACTTAGTTTTCATAATGGTACTCAAAATCACAATTGCACTTTTGAGTCTGAATAGGGCGTACTCTTTAATCAAATCTATAGAATTGAAGAACTTGGTTATTTATTATGGGGTTTGGAGGAACGAATACATAAGACATCCCATAAGTAAACTAAGCTAAGGATCTAGTCACCATAACAAAGGGGGTTTAGGAAATATTAGTCACGTGTAAACTTATACTCATATAAATATAATCCTTCCTAGATATCAATTAATAACTTCATCTAGTAGATATTGCCTACTATATGTCATTCATTGATAAGTAAGATATCAAAATAGACAAAGTAGATGACATTGAAAATTATTCAAATTATATCTAGGGAATGAAATTAGAGGAGTATGGGTAAAGACTCAAATTTACTAAGGGTTATTGACCTCCGATACCCAAAAACATTGTATAGGAATGTAAAATCTAACTAATAGTAAAAGGCACTAAGAATAGCCTATTACTTCTAAGACTAAATAAAATTTACAAGGGAAAAGTCAAAGAATTATAAATCCTAAAACTAATCTACCTATGAGGCAAGATGTAAATGAGATAATGTATCATCTTTTCTAGATGTACTATGAAGAGAAAGAAACATTGATCATCACAAATATACCCATATAAATAGAAAATAGATTGCATAAACATAAGTAAATTAGATCAAGTATATAATAAGTTACCATAGGACACCCTAATGAAAAAGGGGAATGATTATAAGGGAATACTCACTATATTTTATTCATAGTTAACATTCCTATTAGCTCCTAATTTAATAGAGATTTCAATTACGAGGTAGCCAAGACAAGATTGCATCTAAGGTTAACTATTTTCTATAATGGACACAATTTGTCTAGAACCTAGACCAACTTTAAGGATGAATTTCTTCTTCACTTAAGCTCTACAAACCCTAGGTGGGTAGACCTTAGATTCATTCATACAGTACAGTTCCCAAAACATGCATTTGAATCTGAACAAATGTGATAAAACCCTTAATATTCTATGCTTATGCAAATGAAAAAGGTATGAAATAGCTAATAACATGACCATGGGATTCACAAGCTAAGTGTGTGTATCATTTTCATCTCTACAAAATGAAAGGGAAAATGATTTTGATTAATATGTTGATATTCAACATAACCCATCTATGTAACAATGATGACATGTAATCTCCTAGCCAATTAGTTCCTTATCCATTAGGTATCACATAAGAAAAAAAATACACCATATCATTGCAATCTATCTATTTAATTTATAAATTATACATTATTATTCAATATGATTCTCATTCCTATCAAATCCTCTAATGATCCCTTTAATTTTGTCAATACATATTAAGCATTTACTCAAGCCTTTGACACAACACCAAAACACACAATAGCATGAAACTTCAAATTAATTCACAAATGGACTATATGTTCTTTTCTCATACATCACATAAAATTAAAAAATTGTAGAAATGAAACAAGATTCAGAATGGAGCTTTTCTATTAGAAGCTCTGTATTAATTTCTCAGAAATAGATACATTAGGTGCATCCACTAACCTAAAATAATACATCAAGGATTATTGTATTAGCTACTTTCTCAAAAGAAGGTATAATGTTGTTCAAACATGGAGAAATTCTAAAGAATGGTGGAATCACAACTAGAGCTCTACTCAATGGTCTAGACCCACCCCTATACAATAAGAGAAGAAATAAAGAAATGTAAGAGAAAGGAATCTCAAATCTGATATGGAATCAACTATTTTCCACTTGAATCTCCCCCCATCATTGCTACAAAACCTCTTTCTTCTTTTTAGAAATGAAAATCATATTAAATCCCATCATCATGCCTAACAAACTCATAAATATCTTTCAAAATTTATGAGAAAATTCCCTTTCCAATAAACTATGATTCCTCTTATCAAAATTCCTCCAAAATCCACATTGAACTACTTTGGAGGCAAAGCAATATCACTACCAAGACTATCTTCAAATCTGGTCAATACCCATCTAACTGTACATTTTCCCACAAAATGAGTCTAAACTACCCATACTACAATGTAGTTGAATATCGAAAACTTCTAAAAAAACCCAATATAACTTTTACCAACTCATACATGTGAAAAAAGTGATCACAAATCTAGATAATAGATTTTGAGAGCTTTGTATTGATATAATATAGTCCTATACTAGCCTCCAAGATATGCCCTAGGTGTCAATCTAAAAATTCACTTCCACAACTGATCTATAAAGCCTTTAAATTTGCAAAAAATTCGCCTTATGCTAAAGTTGAAATTTATTATAGAAATCATGTTGATTTTAAATAGACCTACACGAGAAATGATTAAAAAACTTATTTTTGTAGAAATCTTCAATTTTCCTTCCACTTTTTGCTTGGGTCAAACCTAGTTTACCACCCATATGACGCATAGTAGTACCCCATTGGCTCATTCCTACATAGCTATTTTGCTTCATCAACACACTAAGAACCTCTATCCACCTAGGTGCTACGTGTTGCCATTTGATTGGCTCATAGGTTTCCACCTTGCCAATGACACATTACCATGTGGCAACCTCCTATTTGTTGTCACATTCTCACATTAGTTAACCTTTGAGCATCTTCCCATGGCAAGTATAAAATAACCCTTGATCTTGTTCCATGTGGCACAATCTGGTGCATCATTCAAAATTTGCCATGTCAGAATCCACCACTACATGTAAAGATGTCATTTTTTTGCATGTCTAGTCATCTTTTTGCCATGTCATTGCAAGAATGTGACAACATGACATATGTCCATTTGGTGCTTGTCATCACCTTGGGTTGGACACCATGTCATCTACACCACCACAAAACCCTAGACATGTCGTAGCCTATCACTTTACATGTGCTCACTCATCCACCACCGCATCACTTGTGACAATGTGATATTGCACCATGTATCATTGTTTCCCAATAAGCACCTAAGGTTTGTGTCATTTGTCAAGTTCTAGTTTCCTCACCTTAGGTTTACTAAATCATCCAATTGTATGAACTTTGGCCAAAACTTCTCCCTTTACTTGCCAAGCTAGTTGTCTCTCACTAGTCCCAACATACTTGTTATCTAGATAATGTCCATAAGGCATGCCCTTAAGACACTATGCAATAAAGAACTTTGGTATAAAAACACTTTACAAGGCACTCATAGGGTACATGAGGGATTTGAAAAAATCCCTCTATTTTACACAAAATAATACCAAATAGACTATATAACTCCCTGAATACATTAAATACAAATACAAATCCATTCTCCACAAGATAACAAAGAATAAATCATAAATAAAACAAAAAAATTATCCACCCATAATGTGGAATGAATGAAGGAAACCATTCATTTGATGTGTTTCTCTAAATTTTTTAAGAGCATGGAAGAAATCAGTTAAATGTCATTTAATAACCATGAAAATAAACAAACATATCTCTTGTTTATCCACTACATAGGAGCTGAAACATATACTTCAAGTTAAAAAATTGGAGAGCATTCTTAGTCAATGAAAACGAAGAACTATGCTTAGGTTTCCATTCATTTACTTGTGTCTTTATATTTCAAAGCCCTATGATCCTTAGGCATAACCATAAGAATATTTTGCATGCATTATATCTTAAAATTTACTCTCTACTAGTGATCACAATGCCAATACAAATGCCTACACAGATTTCCTCAGTACTTCAAATGTTGACAATTGGCTAATGGAGATATGTAATTTTTGTCATTTATGGTAACACATGATGTAAATTCTTAGAGGAAACCTTGGAAATAAAGATACTTATCTTTTGGTAATTAGAAAATTGTCTAATTATGGAATTTTCTATACAATAGTGTATTTGGTTTGATTATAACTTGTTTATGACATTATATTATGACTAGTGAATTTAGATGGAGATAGTATACATGTTGATGATGATGTGTATAAATATGGACATTAGTACAGACTATATGGAAAATAGATACTCATATTTTAAGTAGAAATAGCACAACAAAATTAAAGGAAAGGATTATTTTATTTACAAAATAATTACTTGCCCAATTAGAGCTGACATCCTAGATGTTTACTCTAAGTTGGAAAAATATATTATGGTCTTAGCTAACCAAGCAAAAATTTGTGTAAAGTCATGGTATTTATGCAAAGGACAACTTGTGATGAGAAGTGGTGAATCTATATGCTAATTGTGATGTTGAGAAATTGTATGCAAACTTTTGTAAGAGTCATATATGTGAAGTTTTGTGAAAGGTATTTTTTGATCTAAGATCAAGCTAAATATCAAAGATCGATCAAGGAAGAAGTTACAATACCTATATTCTAGAAGCCTGATTACTTGTTTTGGCGGTCAGCTCTTATTGTAATTGGAAGTGCATGTTTGGGCAATGGGCTTATCTTGCATCTAATATACTACAGCTCCTAATAGGGTTGGAATCTCTAGTAGGGATTCAAAGTCTCCTAACAAGGAGTCATTATACTAAATTTTCTCATTGAATCCTAACAGGGTCCATCCTCTAACAAGGAACTTATATAATAATATATTATCTAGTGAATAGCATCCCCATAAAGGTTTTCCCTTGGATAGGGTTTCCCTTGTTAACAAAATATGGTGTTATAAATCATCTTTGTGCATTGTTACTATTACTATTTAGCATTATTTGATTGCTTTGTTATGCATGCTTTAAAGTAAGAAATTATATCTAGTTGGTGACTAAAGTTTGTAGATTACTGATTCACTCCCCCCCTCTCAGTAATCCTTATTTCTAATAATTGGTATCAGAGTGTAGTTAATTTAAAGGGGCTTAACAACTTGGCTAAGATCCCTATGGATATGGAATAGTTGATGAATAACCTTGAAGAAGCTCTTGAACAAATTGATATCGTTACTAAAGAAAGAAATAACATGAAGGACAAATATGAAGACTCCAAAGTGTACATTAGAAAATTAAAGGAAAAGATTAAACATCTTGAATCCAAGCCTAAATCTACTAAATCTAGAACTATTAATGATGATTATTTAAAGCTAAAGATAGAGTACAATATCTTGAAGCATGAATTGAAGATTAAGAATTTGAAGTCAACTTTGAGAAATGATCCTAGCAAAGTTGATTCTGATTCAAAGACTAAGAATGTAGATCTTAGAGAAAGTCTGGAAAAGAAAACATCTGAATTTGAAACATTGAAATAAGATCATGAAGAGCTTCATAAGTACAATATTATTGTACAAGGTGAGTTAACCTAGTGTAAGTAGCATCTTGAGAAGCTTTATTCTAGTAGAGAAAAGCTCGATGATTCAATGTCAATATAGTGACCTACTTATGATAAGATTGGTTTTGGTTATCTAATTAACATGTCTACAAAGAAACCTGAGATTAGATAAGATCCAAAAGAAAAAAGGTAAATTTGAAAATAAGATAGAATATAGTCAATCTTCTAATAAAGAAGTTGGACAAGAAAAGGAAGTTGAAATTTTGGATGAACCAAAGCAATGTTAGATTGTGGTGACTGATCAGGAAAGTACTATACATACTTCATAATTAGTGGGGTTTGGGGCATTGCCCTGAAATTTGTTTTTGGTACTATTTGCCATTCATAGATTCAACACTAAAGTAAGGGCTAATTATGGACGACATGTTATAACCCTAAAGTGGTTTAATACTTATATAAAAGGGTTTAGGGTTGGGTATTTTTTTTTTATGTTGTGATGCGAAATTGGTTCTTGCAATGGTATTGAGCTATAAGGGATTATAGATTGTAATCAGGTTGCAATCACTGGATTGTAATAAGATTGGACTTTTTGTTTGGTGGATGTAGCCCAAGGATTGGGTGAACCACATTAAATCTTGGAGCCTTGTGTTCATTTTTGTGTGATCTATTATTTTCTATTATTGGTTATAATTGCATGTAGTTTTTATTTCTATCTGTGGTTTATCCTAACAAGTGGTATCAAAGCCTAGTTGTTTTTCAATTATCCTCTATAGGAAAGTTTCACAGTTGAGTGGTAGTCTCATAGTTGAGTGGGATCAATGGAAGATGAGGGTAAGCTGAGGGCTGACAGGTTTAATGGGCAGAACTTCCAGTTATGGAAGAAGCAAATGGAAGACTAGCTATATTAGAAGGATTTATGGAAGCCGTTGGAAGGCAAAGCCAAGAATCAGGGAACTATGTCAAAGGCTGAATGGGATCTTTTGGATAGAAAGGCACTCGAAAGCATTCGATTATGCTTGGTAACATCGGTGGCATTTAATATTACAAAAGAAAAGATGATAGAAGATTTGATGAAAACCCTAGTGACATTTTATGAAAAGCCCTTCGCTTCAAACAAGGTATTTCTCATGAAGCATTTATTTAATATGAAAATGGTAGAAGGTGGATCTATTGCAGATCATTTAAATGAGTTTAATACTATTACTAGTCAGTTATCTTTTGTGGGTATCAATTTTGATGAAGAAATTATGGCTCTCTTGATTTTGTGTTCTTTGCCTGAAAGCTGGAATGGCTTGGTAATGGTGGTGAGTAATTCTATTCCTGGATCTAGTACCCTAAAATATGATGATGTGATCAGTGTTGTTTTGAGTGAGGAAACTCATAGGAAATCCTCAGGTGGATCTACATCACGAAGTGCTTTGAATGCACAAAGTAGGGGTAGAATGACTGAGATAGGAAGTAACTCTGGAAATTGTGGGAAATCAAGAGGAAAGTCAAAGGGGAGGAGATCTCAATCGAGAGGACCAAATGATTGTTGGTACTATGGGAAACCAGGGCATAAAAAGAAAGATTGTTGGAATCAAAAGAAAAATGAAGGAGATAAATCAGATGGAGACAAGGAGGCAAATGTGGTATGTAACAAATCCAAACAAGATGCTTTGCTTCTGTCTTAAGAAAGTGTAGATGATTCATGGGTTTTAGATTCTAGTGCTTCATTTCATGCTACACCTCATAGAGGTTATTTCATTGATTATGTCCAAGGGGATTTCGGGCTTGTTTATTTGGGGGATAATGAACCCTTTCAAATTGTTGGAAAGGGAAAAATTAAGATTAAGTTGCAGAATGGGAATCATTGGCTACTACATGAGGTAAGACATGTTCCAAGGCTGAGTAGGAATTTAGTTCCAGTAGGGCAACTCGATGATGAGGGTTGTGTAGTTACTTTTAATGATAAAAATTGGAAAGTTTCAAAAGGTTCCCTTGTAGTAGCAAAAGGTGTGAAAGTAGGCACCTTATATCTTTGTATAGGTCATATTGTTCCTTCTACTTTGATTGTTTCAGAGAGAAATAAATGTTCAGGAACAATTGCTGCAATTGCGTAGGGAGAACAAGTAGCTGCTGTAGATTCTGATACAGTGTTGTGGCACAATAGACTTGGGCACATGAGTGAGAAAGGTATGAAAGTAATTCATTCAAAGAAAGTTTTACCAGGTCTGAAATGTGTTAATATAGATTTTTGTGAAAGTTGTGTGTATGGAAAACAAAAGAGAGTGAGTTTTGTAAAGATTGGGAAGGAAAATAAAAAGGAGAAATTAGAGCTTGTGCATACAGATGTATGGGGACCAGCTTAGGTATCTTCCCTTGGTGGCTCTCATTATTATGTTACATTTATTGATGATGCAAATAGAAAACTATGGGTTTATTTTCTTAGACAAAAATCTAATGTATTTCAAACTTTTAAGAAATGGAAATACTTGGTTGAAAATGAGACTGGTAAGAAATTAAAATGTCTCATATTTGTTAATGGTGGTGAGTATTGTAGTCATGAATTTGAATATTATTGCTCTACTAATGGTATTCATAGATAGAAAACTATTCCAAGGACTCCACATGAAAATGGAGTTGCTAAACACATGAATAGGACTATAATGGAGCATGCAAGGGGCATGAGGTTGCATGTTGGGTTGCCCTTACACAGGAAGAGGAGGATAAGATGTCCAAGGTACCCTATGCTTCAATTGTAGGAAGCTTGATGTATGCTATGTTATGCACTAGGCCAGATATTACCCATGCAGTGGGAGTCGTTAGCAGGTATATGAGTAATCCAGGATTTGAGCATTTGAATGCTATCAAGAGGATTCTCAGATATTTGAGAGGAACATCCAATAAGTGTTTACACTTTGGGGGCTCTACTACTAATTTACAGGGCTATGTTGATTCAAAATTTGGTAGGGGATATTGATACCAGGCAGAGTATTATAGGTTATGTCTTTACTATTGGTGGGGTAGCCGTGAGCTAGGTTTCTAGGTTACAGAAGATTAATACTCTATCCACTATAAATGTAGAGTATGTTGCTACTACAGAGGTAGCCAAAGAGATGATATGGCTTCAGTTCTTTTTGGAAGAATTGGGACATCCTCAGAAGGATAATTATTTGTTCATAGATAGTTAGAGTGCCATTCATCTTGCAAAGAATTTAGCTCTGCATTCTAAGACCAAACACATATAGTTGCCATATCATTTCATTCGATCAGTTTTGGAGGATGGATAGTTAAAGTTGGAGAAGATACATACCAATGAAAATCCAGTAGATATGTTGAGAAAGGTTGTCACATGGGAGAAGATGAACTCCTCTTTAGCTTTGGTTGGTCTTTTAGACTGAACATGAATAAAAGAACAATAGAGTCCAGGGTGGTTTGATCTAGTGGGAGCCCCATGTGGTAGTTGTATTGCTACATAATCAATCTCCAAGTGGGAGATTGTTAGATTGTGGTGACTGATTAGGAAAGTATTGTTTGCCATTCATAGATTCGCCACTAAAGTAAAGGCTAATTATGGCTGACATGTTATAACCCTAAAGTGGTTTAATACTTGTATAAAAGAGTTTATGGTTGGGTATTTTTTTATTATGTTGTGATGCAAAATTGGTTCTTGCAGCGGTATTTAGCTATAAGGGATTACAGATTGTAATCAGGTTGTAATCACTAGATTGTAATAAGATTGGACTTGCTGTTTGGTGGACGTAGCCCAAGGATTGGGTGAACCATGTTAAATCTTGGTGCCTTGTGTTCATTTTTGTGTGATCTATTATTTTCTATTATTGGTTATATTTGCATGTAGTTTTTATTTCTATTTGTGGTTTATCCTAACAAGCAAGTGGAATCTCCTAAGGAAACCAAGTATGAATTTATACGTAAGTGTTTTTCATGTAATGAAATATTTGATATGAAAAGAGATTATACAAATAAGTATTTAATCATGTTAAGGACTTTTATTGTCATAATTGTCATGATATGGGTCATACAGAAATTGATTGTTGTTAGATTGTGGTGACTGATCAAGAAAGTGTTGTACATACTTCATAAATTCTTTGCAACTTAGGGCATCACCCCAAAAGAAAAAAAATTAGGCCCTAGTTTATTGAGATTTTGGGCTGACATGTAATTATTAATTATAACTCTAAAATGGTAAAAATAATTGAATAAAAGATCTTAGGGTTAGGAATTATTTCATAGTTGTGATGCAAAATTGGTTCTTGCAGTGATATTGAGCTATAAGTGGTTACAGATTGTAATCAAGTTGTAATCATTGGATCATAATAATATCGAACTTGTTGTTTGGTGGACATAGCCTAGGGATTGGGTAAAGCACATTAAATCTTGGTGTCTTGTGTTCTTTTCTGTGTGATCTATTATTTTCTGTTATTGCTTATATTTAAATGTAATTGTTATTTCTATCTGTGGTTTAATCCTAACAAGTGGTATCAGAGCAAGGTTGTTTTTTAGTTATCTCTGTAGAAAAGTCTTACAATTGAGTGGGAGCAATGGAAGTTAAGGGTAAGCTAATGGTTGATATGTTTAATGGGTAGAACTTCTAGTTATGAAAGCTGCAAATGGAAGACTATCTTTATCAAAAGAATTTATGGAACAAAGCCAAGAATTAGGGATCTATGTCAAATGATGAATGGGATCTTTTGAACAGAAAAGCACTTGGAAGCATTTGATTATGTCTAGCACCATCAGTGGCATTTAATATTACAAAAGGGAAGATAATAGTAGAGTTGATGAAAACCCTAGCGACACTATATGAAAAGCCCTCTACTTCAAACAAGGTATTTCTCATGAGGTGTTTATTTAATATGAAATTGGTAGAAGGTGGATCTATTATAGATCATTTAAATGAGTTCAATATTATTACTAGTCAGTTATCTTCTGTGGGTATCAAATTTGAGGAGGAAATTGAGGTTCTGTCAATTTTGTGTTCTTTGCCTAAAAGTTGGAATGGCTTGGTAATGGTTGTGAGTAATTATGTTCGTAGATCTAGTACCCTAAAATATGATGATTTGATTGGTGTTATTTTAAGTGATGAAACTCGTAGGAAATCTTTAGGTGGATCTACATCAAGAAGTGCATTGAATGCACAAAATAGGGGCAGAACGAATGAGGGAGGAAGTAATTCTACAAATCATGAAAAATCAAGAGGAAAGTCAAAGAGGAGGAGGTCTCAATTGAGAGGATCGAACAACTATTGGTACTATGGGAAACCAAGTCATAAAAAGAAAGATTGTTGAAATCAAAAGAAAAATGAAGGAGATAAACCATATGGAGACAAGGAGATAAATGTGGTAAGTAAAAAATCTGAAGAGGATACTTTGCTCCTATCTTTAGAAAATGTTGATGATTCATGGGTTTTAGATTTTGGTGCTTCATTTCATGCTACACCTCATAGAGGTTATTTTATTGATTATATCCAAGGAGATTTTTGAGTTGTTTATTTGGGGGATAATGAACCCTATAAAATTATTGAAAGGAGAAAAATTAAGATTAATTTGCAGAATGGGAATCATTTGCTACTACATGAGGTAAGACATGTTCCAAGGTTGAGTAGGAATTTAATTTTAGCAGTGCAACTTGGTGATGAGGATTGTGTAGTTACTTTTAATGATAAAAATTGGAAGGTTTCAAAAGGTTCCCTTGTAGTAGCAAAAGGTGTGAAAGTAGGCACCTTATATCTTTGTACAAGTCATATTGTTCCTTCTACATTAATTGTTTCAGAAAAAAATGAATGTTCAGGAACAATTGTTGTAGTGGAGTATGGAGAATAAATAGCTATTGTAGATTCTGATACAACACTATGGCACAACAAACTTGGGCACATGAGTGAGAAAAGTAAGAAAGTACTTCATTCAAAGAAAGTTTTACCAGTCTAAAATGTCTTAATATGGATTTCTATGAAAGTTGCATGTATGAAAAACAAAAGAGAGTGAGTTTTGTAAAGACTGGGAAGGAAAAAAAGAGAGGAGAAATTAGAGCTTGTGCATATAGATGTATGGGGACCAGCTCAAGTATCTTCCCTTGGTGGCTCTCATTATTATGTTACATTTATTAATGACATAACTAGAAAAGTATGGGTTTATTTCCTTAGAAAAAAATCTAATGTATTTCAAACTTTTAAGAAATGGAAATGCTTGGTTGAAAATGAGACTGGTAAGAAATTAAAATGTCTCAGATCTAATAATGGTGGTGAGTATTGTAATCATAAATTTGAATATTAATTCTCCACTAATGGTATTCATACATATAAAACTATTCCAAGGACTCCATAGGAAAATGTAGTGTCTAAACACATGAACAAGACTATAATGGAGTACTCAAGGAGCATGAGGTTGCATGTTAGGTTTACCTTACACATGTGGATAGAGGCTATCAATATTGCTATATATTTGATTAATAAAGGTCCCTCTACTCCTTTGGGATGTGGTATTCTAGAGGAAGCATGGAATGGTAAGAAGGTGAGTTATTCTTTTCTCAAAACCTTAGGATGTGACACATTTGCTCACATAGATTCTGAAAAATAGAACCAAGTTGGAAGCTAAGTCAAAGAAATGTGCATTTTTTGGATATGACATTAATGAATTTGGTTATAGGCTTTGGGATTTTGAAAATCATGAAATTTTAAGAAGCAAGGATATCATATCAAATGAGAAAGTGTTGTACAAAAATCTATTGCAGCAACATGAGAATAAAGAAGATGATTATGTAGTGCTAGATGATACTCCAAAAGTTGATGTTCCAACCATTCCTCATGATCTACAACAAATACCACACACACCGGTGAATGTTAGATAGTGATCAATTAGGCAAATTAGACCTCCAAAAAGATTTTCTCCCTCTTTGTATTCAATTTTACTTAATAATGCTAGTGAACATGAATGCTATGATGAAGCTATGCAGGTGGATTCTAAGATTCAATGGGAGTTTGCAATGGAAGATGAAATGGATTCTTTGCTAAAGAATAAGACATGGGATTTATGCAATTTCCTACAGGTAAAAGGGCTTTATAGAATAAGTGAGTTTACAGGTTGAAAGAAGAGGAAGGAGTTAAGAAAAGATCTAAAGCCAGGTTAGTTGTGAAAGGATTTGTACAAAAAAGGGCATTGATTTTGATGAGATATTTTCTCCTATTGTTAAGATGACTTCTATCCGTATTGTTTTAAGTCTTGTGGCTACTAACAATTTACATTTAGAGCAGCTTGATGTTAAAACAACCTTCCTTCATGGTGATTTGGATGAAGAGATATATATGTCTCAACCACAAGGATTTGTAGTCAAAGGTAAGGAAAACTTAGTGTGAACATTGAAGAAAAGTTTATATGGCTTACAACAAGCACCTCGGTAATGGTATCTAAAATTTGACAGTTTTATGCATGTGCATGGATACAATAGGTTTCATTTAGATCATTGTGTTTATTTTAAGAGGTTGGATGATGCCAGCTACATTATTTTATGTTTATATGTTGATGATATACTTCTAGTTGGGTCTAACATGGATCACATTAAAGGGCTGAAATGTCAATTAGCACATGCATTTTCTATGAAGGATTTGGGTGTAGCAAAACAAATCCCTTATTTGAAGATTTGTAGAGATAGGAAGAATAGAACATTGACACTATCTCAGGCTAATAATGTGGAGAAGGTGTTGCAATGTTTCTCTACAGAGAATGCTAAAGCTGTTAGCACACCTTTAACTGATCATTTGAAGTTGACTAAGGAGATGTTTCCTAAGACATAGGAAGAGGAAGATAAGATGTAGAAGGTGCCTTATGCTTTAGCTATAGGAAGCTTGATGTATGCTATGGTATGTACTAGGCTAGATATTGCACATGTAGTGGGAGTTGTTAGTAGGTATATGAGTCATCCAGGAATTGAGCATTAGAATGCCACTAAATAGATTCTTAGATATTTTAGAGGAACATCCAATAAGTGTTTACACTTTGGGTGCTCTACTACTAATTTATAGGGCTATGTTGACTCATATTTGGCAGGGGATATTGATACCAAGTGGAGTACTATAGGTTATGTCTTTACTATTGGTGGGACAGCCGTGAGCTTAGTTTCTAGGTTACAAAAGGTTAATTCTTTATCCACTACAAAGGTAGAGTATGTAGCTACTACAGAGGCAGCCAAGGAGATGATATGGCTTTAGTTCTTCTTGGAAGAATTAGGACATCCTTAGAAGGATAATTATTTTTTTATAGATAGTCAAAGTGCCATTCATCTTGCCAAGAATTTAGCTCTGTATTCAAAGACCAAACATATATAGTTGCGATACCATTTCATTCAATCAGTTTTGGAGGATGGACAGTTAAAGCTAAAGAAGATACCTAAAAATGACAATCAACATATATGTTGACAAAGGTAATAACAAGGGAGAATTTGAACTCCTCTTCAACTTCAGTTTGTCTTCTAGACTGAACATGAATAAAGGAATAGCAATGTCTAGGGTGGTTTTCTCTAGTGGGAGCCTCATGAAGTAGCCACATAGCTACAGGATCAGTCTCCAAGTGGGAGATTGTTGTTTAGTGTGGAGCCTAATCAATCTCCAAGTGGGAGATTGTTAGATTGTGGTGACTGATCAAGAAAGTATTGTACATACTTCATAATTCTTTTGGGGCTTGAGGCATCACCTTGAAAAAAAAATTGGGCCCTATTTTATCAAGATTTTGGGCCGACATGTAATTATTAATTATAACCCTAAAGTAGTAAAAATACTTGGATAAAAGAACTTAGGGTTAGAGATTGTTTCATAGCTATGATGCAAATTGGTTCTTGTGGTGGTATTGAGTTGTAAGGGTTACAGGTTGTAATCACTAGATCATAATAATATCAAACTTGCTGTTTGGTGGACATAGCCTAGGGATTGGGTGAACCATGTTAAATCTTGGCATCTTGTGTTCTTTTTTGTGTGATCTTTCTTTTTCTGTTATTGGTTATATTTGCATGTAATTGTGATTTTTGTCTGTGGTTTAATCCTAACAATTAGAGGAAACCTAAGTATGATAATGATAGAAGGAATAGTAGAATGTATAGAAATAATAACCATGCAGATGAAGAAGATCTAATGAAATGACATCGAGAGAAGGAAGACCTTATGGAGATAAAAGACAAATTGTGTGGTATATGTTTAACAAATTAGGATAAATTACTCAAAATTGTTGTACACCTTATGATCAGTAGAATCCTAGAAGTAGAGCACTAATATGTCAGTTATGCAACAACTTTGGACATATAGAAAAGCATTGCAAAATGGACAAAAAATTCAAAGATAGAAGGAACAATGGAAGAAACTTAACGAATATAATAAATGATGGAAAGAACATTGGAAATGACAAAAAGAACCTTGAAAGGAAGTCCATAACTAAAAAAGAAAATAGGGATCAAATAAATGCAGTCAATGAACTTTTAGAAGAACTCAATGAGGCACTTGTAAAAGGAGTAGATATCTCAAAAGAAAAGATAGATGATGAAGAGATAGGAAGATCAAAGTCAATTATTGAGTTTGATTTAACTAAGTTGAATTAAGCTTGTCTACAACACCAAAATTTGAGAACTTTATTCAGAGACTAGATTAGAGATAGAAAAGTTGAGAAAAGGTGTATCTAGTTAAGTTTAGATGGTACCCAAGCTCACTTGTAATTTGGAGCTCATGTAGGCAAATTATGAAGGAATTAATAGTTACTAGTATTATAGAAAAGGTTAATTCTATAGTAGAAGATGAAAACTATGGTTTTGTAGAGGATTTCATGAAGCAAAGTCTTGAGGAGCATTATCATTATGAAAGGAGGCTATAGTAAACCTCAGGTGGCATTTGATGATCACATAGATGATCTAGAGTAGTTATTTGACTATAGAATATAATTAACACCTTTTTCGTGTTTGTAAAGTATGCAATTAATTCAAGTACAAGTTAATGGAATAAATGGAGTACAAAATTAATTTTCACTTCATTGCCAATATATCCAATGTGAAGAGCACTCATGAGTGACCTATCAAGGCAATTTCAAAGCAAACCCTATTTTCGGAAAGAGGTATTTTATCATTTTTCTACAAATTTATTTTGTAAAAGTTTATATTTGATAGAATCATGGATATCTCAGTGGTGCACAATATTGAGAATGAGGATAGACCTAAGTTGAAGGTTGTTTCCATGAAACATACTAAAGGAAACCCTAACTCAATGTTATCCATTACTCTAAACAATGTAGTATATTTGGAAGATGTAGGAAGTTATCTTAATAGTAAATTTGAATATATTGGGAGTGAATACATGAATGAGGATACAGAATTAGTTTTTAATCATGAAATGAGTGTGAAGCTTAGATTTGAACATTTGAAGGAACTATACCTATTCAAATATCATTTCTATAGTGAATTGGATATAGACGAATGGACACAAATCATATTATGTAGGATACATGATGGGAAAATATGGATGCATGATAGTGTAACTGATATTTCTTCTAACCTTATTCATGAGGTAAGTAGTCTTAATAAACAAGAAGTGTACCTATAGGCAAGAAAATAGTCAAGAAAAACTTTGAGAGTTATACTAAAGTAGTGTATAATGGAATGGCCATGGTGATCAACACCATTAAACAAGATGATGTAAGATCCTTGAGTAGAATTATTTCCTACTCTTTATGTGCAACCTCAAAGATAAGTGTAGAGAAGGAACAAGTAAACCTCAATGAAATTTAGAGAATCAAATTACTTGAGAATCTAGAAAAGATCAAAAGGACTAAGACTAGCATTTTTAGATTTCAATCACTAATTAATCACATATTCTTTCATGTACTTAAAAATATTTTCATATTTATTAGTCACAGATATAATGAGAAATGATAGATGTACAATGGAGAAGATCACTGAAGTATGTAGAAGACATCCTACAAACAAGATATTGGATAGTGGGAACTTAATAATAAAGACATTTTAGAATGAGATGAGATAGATATTTAGAATTGCACCTAGAATTGTAGATAGATGAAGACAACTATATTATGGTTGATACAAATTATACTTATATTCAAGTAGTACAACCTTAGGAAACATTTCTTGATCCCTTGGGTTATGAATTGAATGATAATATAGTAGTTGGTTATATTGTTTTATTGTTGAAATTAGAGAAGGATAAAGTGGAATATAGATTTGGAACCTATGATGAGATTACTTAGTTAACTCAACAAAAATCTTTGGAGAAGGCATCTCACAACAAGATAGAGTCAATCACAAAGACATCTTTATCAAAGGCTAGTATGACTGAGAGTGAATTTGAGGCAGTCAGGAAAACTATGAAACAAGGAATACTAAATTTGCAACCTTTGTCATTACCTATTGCAGAGACATCTTCAGAACATAATGTTCCATATGTAGTAGAATTAGATGTGCAACCTAGTGAGCCAAAGAGAAAATCCAAGAGATTAGTGGAAGTAGTGACCATAAAGGCAAAAAGGATCAAGCAACAAGCTACTAGACCAAGAAAGAGGCAAAAGACATTGTTGACATGTCAAATCCAATGAAGAAGAAGAACAACAACAAGAAGTCAAAAAAGTAGAGAAAGTACCAAAGAAATCAATAGGAAAAGCTCGACAACACTAGAAGCCAAAGATAGAAAAGATTGACTTAGCTATTGCTAATGAAGTTAACTCTTTTTAGATGAACAAATTTTAGGACATGTATAACAATTTTGAAAAATATCAAATTGATATCTCTATTGTGAGATACATTATAGAAAACAATTTTAAATTGAAGGATATTGAGAGAATAGTAAACTAGAAAGTCTATGATATACTTATTGAGAAGAAGGTACAAATAAGAGAAAAAAAATTAGAACTTTGAAAGTCCATGCTAAGTGTAAGAATTTTCCTTAGGGTGATCTTCACCCAAGATCATAGAACTAGAACAGAAGCATAACTGTAGAACAAAAAGGAGTATGACCAATATATCAGAGTATGTCCTCATACATTGCTCTGTATTGTATGTATAAACACACTAGGAGTTCTTGTCTATATAGGCCTCTTAGGAAGCACCTAGAACATCTCTAGAAAAAGCTAGGAGATAAGGATGACAACTAAGCACACATATTATCCATCATTCTAGATGAAAGGATAAGAATGACAAGGTGTATCTCAAGTGGAGATGTTGTAGACACCATGTGCATAAAAGAGGTGTGAACTCCTATGTTGTCAACATGAAAACTCACAAGAATACACATACTCCTAGGTGACTAATAAATAAATAATAAAAAACAATGCATTAACGTAAGTAAACTTAAGCAAGTTTAAATAGTGAATAATTATTTACACCAACACCCCTCCTTAAGTGCAACTTAGGGGAATTCCCTTAAGCTTAAAAAAACTAAGATGAAATGCATAATGGGTCCTAGCTACTAGGCCATGTTAGCTACCTATGTACATAATGAAAATGCAATCTCTCATAAAGCAGAGAAAGAGGATAACCTTGTGGGAGAAACCCTCCCCCAAAAAGAGAGATGAAAAGGGATGCATGGATGGATGGAGAAATAAAGACTCCCCCATTATGACATACATTAGGTATATACAAGAGTGAAATGGGAGAAGGACAAAACCCCCTAAGAGGAAAAATGTCCCCCCCATAAAGGAGAAGAAGAAGGACTAGACAAGGTAGTCCCCCCCCCCACCCAAAAGTAGTGTGCTGACCAATGAGAAATGCTCCAATTTAGAAGTTGATCCATGACCACTGAATGATGTTCCTTCCTTTTGGAAGAAACAAATGCATGGGTACAAAGGAGATGCATCTTGTATGGAGAAAGAATCTCGATGATGTAAGGTATCTCTAAAACCTATTCAAGTGTCCCTATGTTGATACTAATAATGGCTCCTTCCAAAACTACTAAGAGGAAGTGTAGATCTAGCAAGGATGCATGTAGAACATGTTTCAAGAAATCAACAGTCTCCTCAAATGATAGAGAGACCTCCTGCAACTGCTATACATAAGGATCCACAATCACATCAATCTATGAAGACTGATCATGTAGAGAATGGACATGAGGGTTAGAGTGATCCCTTGCAACTACTATAGAAGGACATCCTCATCAAAGAGAAGCGATATATCGTCAAATAAGTCCTCTAAATCTGTTATGTGACTTTACAAACAAACTTAAAATGTCAGTCAAGAATTCATCACCTGGAAGACAAAGTGTACCCTATTGTGCCAAAGTACATGAATTTGTCACTGCAGTAATGGATGAAGAATTTGCCTCAAAGAGAAGACAAATATCATCAATAGTGTCTCCCATATCTTCAACATGAGACTCCATGAATATACCTACAATGGTAGGAAGGAAGTCATTGCATGAAGGTAAAGTAGGAAGACATGAAGTGTCATACTACACTAAATCTAAAGCATCTATTGTTAGAATAGGATTAGTAGGAGCAATAGGAGCATCTCGAGGTGTGAGATCATCTAGAGAGGATGCAACTACAATTGGAGGTAGAAGATCTTTGGGGAATGGAGGGATGTGCGGTGGATTTCCATATGTCTCCCAAAGATGGATTCAAATATCATATAAATCTTTTGACTTGAAGTCATCAAGTGAATCCATAACCTCCATATCCATATAGAGAAAGAGTGCATGATAAAGGATGGAACATGTGTCCTCATTGCATAAAAGTCCTCTCACATATGGTAATGCATTGTGTTGATTGAGATATTTGATAACCAATTGACTCCATTCTTCATAGTTGTCTGGCATTAAGATGATTAAATCCTACTCATCCATGATGGACTAATCAATGTAACACCCAAAGATGAAAAAAAAAAATCAAAGAAACCCCCCTAATGGATGATTTGGGCACTTAGTGTGATATCCAGATGCCAATCTAGGTCCTATTTCTTAAAGCAATATTTTTGATTTGGAGTCTAGATAAGCCCGTACTAAGCATTTTAAGTGGCAAAAATCAAGATTTGTGAGTTACAATTTTTTTTAGAAATAGATATCTCAAACCCCCTATACCAATGTGTAGATGATGAAATTCTACCCCAAAAAAAAAAATTTGCTTGCAAAAAGGAGTTCGTATGAGAGAGATATCATTATTTGAAAATTGTTGCTGCTGTTATTTTTTTTGAATCACCATCATCACACCTCCAAAAATCAAATGGCCTTAGATTTTTCCTTAGATGTTTGATTTGGATGAAACAAAATCCAATATGGGGTTTTTTTGACCTTCTGAATGTGATGCAAATATCTAATTTGCACTAGCAAGCACCAATCTTCACTTGCAAAAAATCTCTCCTATGCCCTAATGGCCAAAAAAATTCTAGAAAATAATACAAATCTTAGAAAAATAGCAGAGACATAGATGAAAAAAATGGAGATCCTAAAATTAAATGTATAGATCTAAAATTATCATACTAATTGTACAAATTGGTCCTTCAGGTGCCGGTTTGCAAAAAAATTTGCCTCACAATTGATTTTGGCCTATAGTAGGCAACTTTATAGTAAATTTACACCAAATCAATATTATAGATGTAATGGGAAGATCCATTCTAGCTCAAGACACTCCTAATTTTTGTGGTTCTCTAGAATTGGGTAGAGGTCTTGAAGCAAGGAGATGGTCTCAAATGGCTATGTGAAGAGAAATTCTCCAAGAGCTTTGATACCATGTAAGAATTTGGTATAGCTCTAATACTATATAAGAATTTGCTTTAGGGAAAGGTTCAACCAAGATCATAGAACTCAAACACCAGCACAACTATAGACCAAAAAGGAGTATGATCATTATATCAGAGTATGTCTTCATATATTGCTCTACATTGTATGTATAAACACACTAGGAGTGCTTGTATATAAAGGCCTCTCACGAAGCACCTAGAATGTCTCTAGAAAGAGCTAGGAGATAAGCATGAAAACTAAGCACACATCTTATCCATCATTCTAGATGAGAGGATAAGAATGACAAGGTGTATCTCAAGTGGAGATGTTGTGGACACCATTGCTTAATTAGTGTGCTAACTCATGTGTTGTCAACATGAAAACTCACAAGAGTACACATACTCCTAGGTGACTAATAAATGAATAATAAAAATAATGTATTAACCTATGTAAACTTAAGTAAGTGTAAATAGTGAATAATTATTTACATCAACAACACTAAGAAATATTTCTATGACTAATGACAAAGAAGAGATTAAGAGATTATTGAATAATCTTACACCTTACTTGAGAAATAAAGTAAGACCATTTTTGTTTATGGTGGGTTAGAAAGACAAAATAAGAAGTGAGGCTGCGGTAGCTATAAGTCAGATGTTGACAAAGTCTAGGCATCATCTCCTCTAGCACCCAGAACCTCAGAAGTGTCAATGAGTAGTGACATTATGCAGATAGATCAAACCAATGATACCATTAAAATTGATGATACTAATCCATTTGAAGGTTTTGAACTTAATGAACCTAATATCGAAGATATTGAAGGAAAAGTGAGATAAATTGAAGAAGAAAAGAAGAAAATAGAAGAGGCCAAACAAAAATCACTCGAGGATGAGAAGAAAAGAAAGGAAGAGGAGGAAAAAAAAAAGAATAGAAGAAGAAGAATTAAGAAAGAAAATATAGGAAGAGAAGAAAGAAAATGAAAGAAAGGAAAAAGAAAAGAAAGAAGAAGAAGAGAGAAGATTAAAAGAGGTAGCCAAGAAGCAAAGGGTGGATAACACTAAACCTTCTAGTTTATCTACTCCACTTTCATTTGGTAGCTTAGCAACAAATGATGATGATCAAACTAATTTGATCTCATCCCTATCAAAGCTTATTCAAAATAATAGAATAGTGAAGAGCTTATAGAAAACCTTGATGGAGGTTAAAGATAGACTACACAGTACTTTAGCAATGTAGCACATAGAAGCAGATCTAGAATAGAGGACACAAGTAGTGTAAAAGTCATTTGATGAAGAATTTACTATATCGTTATGTTTTGTAGAAGTAAAGGCACAAATTTCACCTGATGCTAACTTGTTTAGTACCATCTATCAAAATAGTAAGAATGATTTGATAAGTCTTGATACTTGTATCAAGGAACTTTGGAAGTGTCAACAAGATGGTAATTTAATGTACATTGATTTTACTCTATCACATAAACTAACTAAGGATATTGATAGTTAGATAAGAGGAAAGATGAGTGAGGTAGAAGTTATATCAAGCTAGATTCAGAATCCATCCTATAAAGTTGATGATTTTGAAGGACAAGTGGCCAATATTCAAAATGATATTAGGAAACTGGAACTTCAAAAGGAATAGCTTTTGAAGAGGATATTGGATTTTAGAGATTCTACTACTCTAAAAATATCTTTTTTTGCAAAACAATTGGAGGAATGTGTCAAGGCCAAGGACACTTACTCTAACATTTTGTATTTAGACCTTAATGCATTTGAGATTGCATCATATGCTTTATGTGCAATTCCCACCTCTATTGAATCCACCAAGAAGAAATGGATTAAAAGCATGGACAATCTTAAGGAAAATTTTGATGATTGCATGAAGATTCTACCAGCTTAAGGAAAAATGATAGCATATGGATAGTTTTTGGATAGATTTTGACATTTTAACCTTTTTCATTGATGTCAAAGGAGGGGAAGTACACATGAAAATTGTTAATGGGACAAGTACATTTAAGGGGAGCGATACCATTGATAAGACTTGTTTTTTGTAAGCCATTACTCCATGATTTTGTTGGCTTCTTGGTGAAAGGAACCTCCCCATTTTGATGTTTGTGTGTTTTTTTTAGTTGGATTAAGAGTTTTTGTATGTTTGAATAAGATCCAATAGATTACATTTAATGTTTGTCAACTTCATATTTGTAAGAGCCTGTAGTGCTCACTAGGTGAAAAGTTACTATTTTGGCTTTAAACTGTGGAACATTGCTATTTTAGTGTTGTATGGATTTCAAAGATTTTTTACAACCCTACATCTTTTTTCTAGGGTCAACAAAGTCAAACTCACCCATAAAGTTGACAAAATGAGCCAAAATACTCATTATGAAAAAAATTGCTTGCAAATTTGAAAAATCACTTGAGTAACTTTTGAAACTTTTGCAAGAATGGAAAAAAATATACTTATGCAAATTCTAACTACTATTCTTGGGGATATAAGCATGGATTCAATGATTTGAGGAGGTTTATGGAATTTTGAAATGCAAAAATTATATTTGGTATTTCAGTATGGATTCCTGTAATAAGAGTCTTGTAAACTATGGAGATTTCATGATACTATATGGCTTTGTATGGATTATTATAGGAGATTAGTTCCCATGGGATAATTTGGGAGTTCTAACCCAAAATAGTAGGACTAGACCTACTAGGAATTTGGTTACATAGTGAACTTGAGACCAATTAGATTGCTAAAGAGTCAAGAAGTGTGGGAAAGGGTTTAGAATGACTCTAGATGCACTAAGAAGTCTAACACGTGTCTAAGTTAATGTGTGGGAAGATATTAGGAAGAATTTTTTGATTCTAAGAGAAAATAGTAGGGAAGAAGGCTAGATATTTAGGAAACTAGTTGGACTAGTTAAGTTGTATAACCTTGGAGTCTTCTACAGATCAACTATACCTTGGAGGAGAAGTTGAACATAATGATCTTGGAGTTCCTAATTAGGGGAAGACTAAAACAAGACTAACCATTAGATGGTTAGGGTTTAAAGGAGAATTTGGAGTGACAAAGGCCTATAGTACCAGAGCCTCTACACTAGAGTGGTATCTAAGCCAACTTTCTATTTTGTTTATTTTTTATGAGAAAGGAAGTCAAGATGCTAATAGTATTCCAACCAATAAAATGAACAAGTGTTCCATAATGGATTTGGTCAAAGACATATTGGCCCAGACCATCTAGGAAAATACAAAGAGCAAGAAAAAGATTATAGAATGGGGAGATGAAAGTGATGAGGAGGATAAAGGCCTTAGAGGGGAAAGAACAGAATGTAAGGAGGAGGTAGATCAAGATAAGGTTTTTTTGGAATCCTCTAAGTCTGTTAACAAGGACAATATGGAGCACATTCCTTACTAGAGTGGTAGCTTAAATGGCGATGAGTTTCTAGAATTATTGGAAGCCATTGATAACTAGTTTGATTACAAGGAAGTACAAAAGGAGAAAAGAGTTTGTTATGTTAAGGCTAGGTTCAAGGGATCAATACTAGTATGGTGGAACATGATGTAAGATGATAGGGTAGCTATAGGGAAGAAGAAGATAGTATTGTGGGAGAGAATGAAGATCAAAATTAAAGCTTAGTTCTTGTCCACTGACTATGATATCCATGTGTATCAAAAGCTACACAATTTAATGTATAATGACATCACAATAAGTTCTTATATTGAAGAGTTTAATAGGTTAAGTGTTAGAGATAGAAGACAAGAGGAAGAGGTGGAAAATGTAGCAAGGTACCTTAATGGCTTAAGGAAAGGGATCTAGGATGTGATCACTATAATGGCTCTAGATAGCATGCATAAATTCTTCCAAATGGCATTAAGAGTAGAGGATAAACCTAGAAGGAGGAATGAGTTCTACCAAAGGGAAAGAGGTAACAACAAAGGATTTATAGGTAGAGGCAACTTTGGAAGGGGACAAGGTTCTATTGATGAAGTTCAATCTACTATAAGAGTGGTAAAAATTAGTACAAGTGATGCTTTTAGAGGGGAGGATATAGAGGAAGGAAATTTCATAGGGGTGGGTCTTAGTCACAAGGGAGGACTAATTTAGTCTTTACTAGAAGGTCCTATATCTGCAACAAAGTAGGTCACATAATGGGAAGATGATCTGAAAGGGCTACATGATTTTCCATAGAGGAAAGGAGAAATTATTTGGTGTAGGAGGATGACACACAAAATTACTACTTCTCCCATTTCTAAAGTAGGGCTAGTAGTGGATGGATAGAACCCAATGCTAACAACAACCTTGTTGAATGTACCAAGTTTTATTGAGCCTCCATAAAATTAGGATATGGTCAAGACAACATGTAGGTGTCATGTAAAGATCTATAAGGTGAGAGTAGAATCTGGTTCCACTAAGAACATTGTGTCTATAGAGATGGTAGACAAACTAAAGTTAAGGAGGATACCTCATACCACTCCCTATAATATTTCATGGTTGAATAAGAGGCAACAAATAATGGTGGATAAACAAGGTATGGTTGAATTTGATATTTTTGAGTATAGGGATAAGGTCCTATGTGATGAAATTCCCATTGATTCATGTCACCTACTCTTAGGAAGTCCATAAAAATATGATATCAAAGCTATTTTGGATGGTGAGAAGAACACCTATGTGATCACTAAACAAGGCAAGAAGTTCCAAATGGATCCACTACAAGAACCTAGTGAAGAGAAGCTTGTGGGAAGTAGTGTGATGTTAATGAGTGGGAAATATTTTCTCAAAGCTATGAAGAAGGAGAAGGGGGTCTATTGTGTAGTGATAATGGAACCAAAGGAGGAGACCAAGGAGAAAGCCAATATGCCACCAGAGGTATAAGTATTGTTGGAAAGGTACCATGATATAGTGGATAATGGTTTGCTAAGTGCATTGCCACAAATGGGGAATGAGATTCATTAGATTGACCTTACACTTGGAGTAAATTTTCCAAAAAAACTAGCATATAAGATGACACCAAGACAAAAGTAGAGATAGCAAGGAAAATTCAAGGTTTTTTGGATAAAGGCTTGATAATAAAGAGTTTAAGCCCATGTCCTATGCCTATAGTACTTGCACCTAAGAAGCATGGGAAATGGAGGATGTTTATGGAATCTAGGGCTATAAACAAAATCACAATTAGATATAGGTTCCTAATTCCCTGAATAGAAGATTTGATTGATAATTTAGGAGGTTCTTGTTACTTTTCCAAGGTGGATTTGAGTCAAGATTGTTGGAAACATAAGAGAAGCAACTGAGAGGGGAGGGGTGAATTAGTTACCACGAAATAAATCCCAAAGCCCTTAGATTTCAATACAAATCAAAACTCTATGTCAACTAAACTCTTTTCTAATTTCACAAACACACAAGCACTCATTTTGCACTAACAAATGTTGCAACTTGGTAAACACTGAAATAAATCGACAAATGCTTATCATGAAAATTTTAAGATATTCTCTATGATTGATATTAGTTTTACTTAGTTGCATACACATAAAATAAATAGCATGAACATAATTAACACCAATATTTAATTTGGAAACACAATTTGGGGAAACCACCAATTGCAACTAGATACTGATTTTCACTATTTTGAAGTGAGCCCTATTAGGAGCCAACCCTCTTAAAGGTAAAAAAACACACTATTAGGTGTGACCTTGTTAGAGGATTTAATTACCCTATTAGGAGTGGCCTTAGAGGTCTTTAGACACTTCAATAGAAATTCCACCTTGTTACATGATTTACAAATAACTATTAAGCCAACTCTATTAAGAGATTTAGATCACTGCTACAATGGTTAGAGAGTAACAATGATATAACCTAAACTGCTCATTAGAGATCTCAATTCTAGCTTGCATATTTGACCCTTCTTGGTTGAATGTATTTTTGTAGCTCACAAAGGATATTATTCTTGTCCTTTTAATTTTCTTCCTCTAAGCATCATCAAATCTTCAATTATGTTCTACATATTCAATCCCCAACTTGACCTTATATTTATATCTTACACATTGTCAAGATGGCTTGAATACAACTTAGAATAATTAATATTCATCTTTTAGTTGTCTAGAACTAACAAACAATTCAATTGAACTCAATATGCCAAAACAAGAAAACCCTTCATTAGCTAACCTTATTCGGTTGATACTAACTCAAAGTGATTTTCATGTATTAACCAAGTGAACTTGGTCAACACTATATATTCCCAAAGTTTCTTTTCTAACTAAGTGAGCTCAGTTAACATTGGTTGCATCCAACATTTCATTCATTAACCAAGTGAACTTAGTTAACACTCAACTTCTATAAATTTTACTTTGTCACCCGAGTGAACTCAGTAGACATTGTCTTGTAAAATAGGAAAACTCTAGAATGGTTGAAAGGCACAGGAAACTATCTTCAATGCTCGAGCGAGCTCAACATACACTAACTAGAAATTCTATGAAATGTGTAACATCAAAGACAATACATAGTTAATTGATCAATTGTTACCAATAATTTTCCTCTTTGACATTGATGCCAACACAACATGTCATAATACAATGAAATTTTAGAGAAAGAATAAAATAAAGAACATATCCTTAGTTTCATTTTGATTCTCATCCATGAGAACTCCCTCTATTAGTGTGAACTCTTTTTGCCTTTAATTTCTCCCTCTGTTAGCAAAACTCTATCTTCAACATCTTCTTTTGATAGAAAACTCTATTTTTGATATCATTCAAAGTTCATTCTCCCTCTTTGACATTTCTTTCTCTTTATCTTTATAAAAATTTCTATGAGATATGAAAATAAAATTCTCCCTCTTTGACATCTCATGCCAAAGACAATGCCAGTGAATATTAATGTACCTCATGTACTAATTCATTTGCAATGTTCCCTTGTCAATACTACATCAACTAACTAATCTTCAACATGCTCTGGTTGAGGCATCGCTAAACTTCATTAAGTGAGCTTTAGATAGTAGAATGACCCATCACTTACATATTAGATACATAAATGCATCCTTAGGTAATTTTTTAGTGAATATATGTGAAATTTGTTCTTTAGTATTCACATATTCCAGTCTTACCTCTTTATCTTGTACCAATTCTCTCAAAGAAATGAAGATAACAACTAGATCCTTGATTTCTATCTTCATACATACCAATAGTTTCTTGATCCAAATAATATTTGAACAATTAGCTACTACTTCCACATGTTTTGTCTCTGTTGTGGGCTAAGAAATATGGTTTTTTTCTTTCTTGTCCAAGACACTAGTCTTTTACCAAGAAAGGATGCCCCACCATTGGTTCTCTTTCTACTATAAAAAATTCCTACCCAATCAACATCTATTAATGCTTTCAAATTCAAATTGCCTCCTTTTCTATCCCATAATCCATAGGCTTCAATACCTTTCAAATATCTCATAATCTCTTGATTTCCATCATGTTATTTTCTTTGGGATTTTCTAAGAATCTTGCCACCATACTAACTGCTAATGCAATATGAGGCCTTATGTCCACTACATACTACAATTTTTCAATCATTGATCTATATGTGGTCTAATCTACCTCCATGGAATCATAATTTTTAGAGAGCTTATGTCCAGTAGACATGGGAGTTCCAATTGCTCTTGAATCTTCCATTCCAAACTCCTTGATATATTTAGATTGAGTAATGTAGATACCATCTTTCTTCTGTTGGATCTGTAATAACAAAGAATTTTATCTTTCCAAACATAGAATTCTTAATTTCTTTACTTATTTCTTCCAAAAATTCTTTTCAGAAATCATCATTTCCTATATATAAAGTGTCATCGACAAATATTTTTGCCAACACAATCTTCTTGTCTAGTCCTCCTTTGATGTATAAACTATTGTTATCATTTGTTCTTTGAAAATCAATCTTTATCAAGTAGTTATGAAGTCTTTCATACCAATCTCTGGGAGGTTTCTTGAGACCATACAATACATTGTGTAATTTGCAGACCATATCTCTTTTGCTAGGATCTACAAAACCTTGAAGTTTCTAGGATCTACGAAACCTTCAAGTTTCTCTATGTAGACTTCTTCATTAAGAATTCCATTCAAGAATGAATATTTTACATCTATTTGATAAAATTTAAATTCACTTTATGTTTCATATGCTAGTAAAGCTCTAACGCCTTCCAATTTTGCAACAAGAGAAAAAATTTCACCATAATCAATACCTTCTTCTTGAGAATAACCTTTACAAACTAACCTTCCTTTGTTTCTTGAAACTTCTCCATCTTCATTTAGCTTATTTTTGAAAACCCACTTTGTGCCAATTACATTTTTATCCTTGGGTCTTGGAATAAGAGTCCAAGTCTTATTCTTCTCTATCTATTATATTTCTTCATTCATGGCTTCAATCCAATTTTTATTATCCAAAGTGTCTTTAACATTTCTAGGTTCAAATTTAGCAAGCAAACATGTACCTTTCAATTTGTTTCTTGAAATTGTTCCATTTGAATTGTCTCTAATGATTTGATCAGGTGCATAATACTTTCTAAAATATCTTGCTAACACAAGTTGTTTGGATTTGGAGTTTGTTCTACTAGCCTCTTCATCATATTCTATATTAAGCTCAGATCCCACTATCTATGACTTAGGTCCAAGGCTCAATTTTCTCTTGCAACAACTTTGTAGCTTCTAACTATGACTCAGATCCTTTAGACTATGACTCAGGTTGGACTGGTTGCAACTTGGTAGCTTTTTGAGATTTTAGGGACTTGGGAGATGAAACATTCTAACTTCTAGATAGTGTTGGCAATGTATTAGGTTCATAATACACAAACCTTTTGTGATCCTCTAGTTCTTTGTTGCTTTCCTCATTAATTCTCACATGTGCACTTTTTATGATTTTATGAGTAGAAAAATTTAAACATTTGCATGCTTTACTTCTATAGGAGTATCCTAGGAATATGCCTTCATCACCTTTGACATAAAATTTACCTTTCCTAGATTCTTTCAAGATATAACATTTGCTACCAAATACTTTCAAGTAACTTACATTAGGTTTATAGCCATACAATAGTTCATAATGAGTTTTATTTCAGTCTTTCTTCAACTATACTCTATTCAAGGTATGCACTATAGTACTCATTACTTCCTTCTAGTATTTGATTGCAAAAATATTTTCTATCATCAATGTTCTTGCACAATCTATGATGGATTTATTCCTTCTTTCAACTATGTCATTCTACTATGGTGTACCAGGGGCTGATACATATCTCTTAATTCATTTTTCAATGCTAAATTCATTGAACTCATTGGAAATGAATTCACTACCTCTATTCGATCTCAAACATTTCAACTTCTTTCTAGTTTCTTTCTCTACTCTTGCCAGATACCACTTAAATTTTTGAAATGCTTCAGAATTTTTGTTTAAATACATTACTATCATGATTGTAGAATAATAATCAACAAAAATAATGAAAAACTTATCTCCACTATAACTCTCTAATCTAATAGGTCCACATAAGTCTGTATGTACAAGTTCTAAGACTTCTTCAAAATGACAGTTCTTTCTTTTGAAACTAGTTTTTCTCATCTTACTAATTTGACAATTTTTGCATATACCAATATAAGGTTTCCTCAAACTAGAAATACCTTTTACTCTTCTATTTTTTATTATCAAAGTTCACATGACATAATCTTTTGCACCATCTTTCTTCTATTTGAGGAATATAACATGAACTTTGACTAAGATCTAGGTAGAATAGATTACCTTTTCCATCTAGCATTTTGGCCTTCCAATTCATGAATTCTACTTTGAATCCAATTTTATATATCTATGCCACACTCAATAGATTATGCTTTATTCCTTCTACCCAATAAGCATTGTCACATCTAAGTTCATTGGTTAATGGGATACAACCTTTTCCCTTTATGCAACAAGGTTCATTATTTCCATAGCTCACACTATGTGTTCAAATTTTGTTTTATCATTAGTCATATGATGTGATCAGCCACTATCTATAATCCATGTATCATTTTTTCTAAGATGAGAGACAAGTTCCATTTTATCACCTTCATCATTATCATCTTTTACAATAGTATATACCATTTCATCTTCACTACATTATCAAAATCCTTAGCCATAAAAAAAGATTTCTTACCTTTGTCCTTTTAGTTCTTGTAGTTCCTGAGTTCCTTCTTACCTTTGAACTTATTTCTTTCCTTTTCATCTTTGTATTCTCTATTTGGGCACCTTGCAACAATGTGTCCAACTTCTTCACAAGAAAAATATTTTAGAGGAATCTTACCTTTGTACTTTCCTCTACTTTTAGAATATTTCCTTGCAAGTAGGGCTTCAACAACTTCAAGATCATTATATGAACTTTCTTCCTCTTCTTCACTCTCTAGCTGATTGTCTTTTTATTTCTTATCCCTATTCTTGAGTGAAACCTTGGCTTCAAATGTAGACACGATACCTTTTAGACTGGGCACATAGTTATCATACTTATCCAATTCAAAAGTTGTCAATCTTCCAACTAGAGCATCCAATATTATTTTTCTATTTGGATCACATCTCATCTCTTGAATAGTAGATACTCTAATTGCATAGATAGGAAGAAGGGTTTTTAGTACCTTTCTTACAATTGTTTTGTCATCAATGTCTACTCTAGATGCTTTGATTCCACTCACACTTGCTTTAGTTTTCTCAACATATTCTGCACTATTTTCATCTTCTCAACTTCATCTAATCAAATTATCCTCTAATACTTTTAGCATAGGCTCTTCTTACATTCTCATTTCCTCCATAGATGGATTTCAGTTTGATCCACATATCATAAGTTGTAGTACAAGTTTTAACTTCATCAAATTTAGGATAATAAAGAGCATATGCAATATCAATCATCATGATTTTATGATTTTTCTTTTCAATAATTTATTCAACTAATAATGTTCCAATAGGAGTCTTGTATTCACTATCAAGATATTTGCATCCTAAATCACTAATAGTTTCCAAATGTAACCTCATAAATCCTTGCCATTTTCCAAAGTTGTCTCTATTTACCTTGGGAATCTCTCTTCTGTAAGACATCCTAATCTTTAGCTTAGGTCCTTGAAACCTTCACCACCAAGATCTCTAATACCAATTATTGGAAACTTAAGAGGAGTAACTAAGAGGGCATAGGTGAATCATTTATCATAAAATAAATCCTAAATCCCCCAGATGTCAATACAAATCAAAACTCTATGTAAACTGAACCCTATTGTAACTTGGCAAATACACAGGCACTTGATTTACACTAACAAATGTTGTAACTTAGTAAAAACTAAAATAATTCAGAAAATTCTTATAAAAAAGCATCCTAAGATATTATCTATGATCGATCTTACTTTAACTTAGTTGCATACACATAAAATAAATAACATGAACACAATTAATACCAAGATTTAAAGTGAAAACCCAATTTGAGAAAAAACACCAATTGCAACTAGTTACTGATTTTCACTCTTTTGAAGTGAGCCCTATTAGGAGTGAGCCTTGTTAAAGGTTACAAAACATATTGTTAGGTGTGACCCTATTAGATGATTTAATTACTCTATTAGGAGTGGCCTTGTTAGAGGTCTTTAGACACTTCAATAGAAATGCCACCCTTTTAAAGGATTTACAAATAGTTGTTAAGCCAACTCTATTAAGAGATTTAGATCACTACTACAATGGTTAGAGAGTAAAAATGAAATAACCTAATTTTTGATGCCATTGAATTGTTGATTAGAGATCTCAATTTTGGCTTTTATTCTTGATCCTTCCTGATCAAATGTATCTTTGCAGCTAACCAAGGATATTCTACTTATCCTTTTAATTTGCTTCCTCTAAGCATCATCAAATCTTCAATTATGTTCCACAGATTCAATCCTCAACTTGACCTTATATTTATATCTTCCACATTTTAAAGTCAGCTTGAATATAACTTAGAATAATTAATAATCGTCTTCTCAGTTAGTTAGAACCAACAACTAATTCAATTGAACTCAATATGCCAAAACAAGAAAATCCTTCATTATTCAACCCTACTCAATCAATACTAACTCAAAATAATTTTATTGTGTTAACCAAGTGAACTTGGTCAAGACTGTATATTCACAAAATTCCTTTGGTAACTCAGTGATTTCATTGAACACTAGTTCCACCCAACATTTCCTTCATTAACTGAGTGATGTTAACACTCAACTTCTATAAACTTTACTTTGTCACCTGAGTGAGCTCAATAGAAACTATCTTCTAAACTAGGTAAACTCTAGAATTTGCAATAGATATAGGAAACTATGACCAATGCCCAAGTGAGCTTAGCGTAAACTGACTAGCAATGATAGAACATTTTGTGTAACATCAAAGACAATACACAATTAATCAATTATTACCAAAAAAGATATCATCCAATAAGATAAGGCATGGTGATGAGTGGAAAAAACATTCAAGACAAATGAAGGGATGTATGAATGGGCTTTTATGCCTTTTGGCCTAATAAATGAACCTAGCATCTTCATGAGGCTCATGAATGAAGTTTTTGTAGATTTTATTGGTAAGTTTGTAATTTTTTACTTGATGACATTTTGATATTTAGTAGGTCCAAGGAGGAGCACGTGGAACATTTGGAGATGGTCTTGAGGAGGCTTGATCAAGAGAAGTTGATGATCAATCAAGAAAAGTATAGGTAATTGAAAACTGAATTATATTATCTTGGTTTTTTGGTTGCTAATGGATGCATAAAGCTAGACCCTAATAAGATGAAGTCAATCTTGGAATGGCCTACACCTAGTTCCAAAGGATATGTTAGGATTTTCCATGGTTTGGCCTCCTACTATAGGAAATTTGTAAGAAACTTCAGTCATGTATGTGCCCCTATCATTAAAACCACAAAAGGTGGGATCAAATGTCAGTTTAAATAGATAGTACTAGGAGATCAAGGATTTGAAATGTTGAAGAAAAGAATTGTAGAGATACCTACTTTTAGATTTCCCAATTTCAAGCAACTATTTGTCATGGAGAGTGATGCTAGTAAGTTGACCATTGGAGCAATATTAAGCCGAGAGGGACACCATGTGGATTTCTTCTTAAAGAAGTTGAATGAGGATAAACAAATGTATTCCACCTATGACCTAGAGTTTTTTTTTATTATTGGTAAATGGATGAAGCCTTTGATTATATTAAATTAATAAATTTAAATATAATAGAGTAACTCTATTCAAATAGGCATTGGTAGGAAAGAACAGAGAAGAAAACCTCCATTCTCACCTAAGACCTTACTCAAGTTTTGTTACAAATATAAAAGGGGCATACCCCAATTGTTAATTACAAAAATTTTATGATCATTACATGAAGAAGGATACAAATCCTCTTCTAAATTTGTAAACTCTACTACTTCCATTATTTCCATTTTAAACTAGTATTAGAGATGATCCAATTATCCAAAGCTTTAATACTTTCCATATGTGTCTCTACTTATCTACTTTGTTTGAGATGGTTTCCTCTTACTATCATGCTACTCAGTTATATAGCTTAAAGTAGATGTTAGTATTGGGGTAAAAGAACAAACCTGTGTCACCCTTTTGTAAAGGAAAAGGCTAACAAAAGTATAAATATTCACCTTCAATGACATAAAACTAGTATTATTGATTAGAATTTGAAAATGAAGCAAACTAATGAAATATATAGAAATTGATGAAGTTTAGGATTATAATTTTTTATAATTAATTGTAATAAAACTTAATATATATTCCTAATTTGTATAGACAATTTTTTAGTTGCTAAAAAATGCTAAAAATTATGGGTTTAATTCCCACCACAAAACTATATGGAAATAAACTTATTTCCATTTGAACTCAAATTATGTTATGGAAACATGTATGTCTAGAACAATCAAAAGTAAAAATTGACTTTAGACTTATATTTTCTCTTTTATAATGATTCAAATATTAACTGACGTGAATATGATAGTTTTCACCTCCCACCACATTATTCAAAATGAATTCAATCTAAGTAGAAGAAAATTTATACAACCTGAAAGAGGACTCTCTCCTCTAGAACATCATATAATTTTTCAAATTTTTTGGTATGATTTAATAATTTTTTTCTTTCTCAAAGTAAATATATTTTTGAGTGTTAAAATATGTGTTTGTACAATGTTTTAATTACAATATATTATATGTAATTTAAAACTATAAATTCTATATGAGAATATTCTTGACTTTGACCTCTATAAAATAGTGTTTATATATTAGTAAAAAACTATCATAAAAAATAGTAAGATTTATTGAAATGTCAGTTTTCTAAAATAATTTTATTTCTTTAGTAATTATACACAAACTAGTATGAAACATGCATTTAATAGACATTTCCAATTGGAAAAGTGTGAGACCATATATAACTTAGTTAGAATGAATTTATCTAGATCATATGTTTGAGCAAAATTGAGTTTTTGATAGAAATACTCAAATTTAGTCATTTTGATAAGTTAGCCTAAAAGGTGACACAATTTTTTACTTTTACCCATTGTTAGTTAAACGTTAACATAGGATCCTAAAATGATATAATACAAATGCTTTGGCTATCTAGGTAGGGCAAAATACTGGAAGAAACCAATTTATAAGGTAAGCTTGATTATATAAACTAGAACCCATCAACTTATAAACACCACAAAAGAGAGAGAGTTTTACTAAATTAAACTGAGTATCACTATAATTTAATGAATAAATATTTATGTGTGAGCTAAGAAGTTACTAACTTTACCTATTAAATAATAGCATAACTAAACATCAACTTTGAAAGTTTGTTCTAACTGTAGCTATCTCTGCATGTTACTCTGTTATGATGCTTGAAACCTTCCAATTTACTCAGAGAAGCTTTCAGAATTAGTTTCTTATCCTTATGTTACATTTCTATAACACCTTAAAATATACCCCATTATCAAGGAGTACATCTAGGATGATTAACTTCAAGAATAAAGCTCCAAAAAGAATAAGATTGCCATTGATATAGAGTTGATATATAGATATTGTTATGAGTTAGGAATAGGAATTGCCCATACTGCTAACAAAACTAACAAACTTCTTCTAGTTATGACACCCTTACTTATTTAAGTAATGCCTTAAGAAAATTGGTAGCTTATTATTAATGGACTTGCCTCTATATATTACTTGATCAACTCATCTACCTCTGTCAAATAGATATTATTTCTTTGACTTCACCATATGTTTCTACTATCATAGCTAAGAGAAGTCCCAAATTTTTTAGTCAAATATAGATACATCTTAAGTAATATCATAGAAAATACATCTTCTTGGAAGAACGGATCCATGGGAGTGCACGGGGAAGGGTTTTCAGCGCATAGGGAAGGGTTTCAAGGGCATGTGTAAGAACAAGGATTTTGAGTGTAACAAGCCTTGACATACTAGTTCTGATCCTATTTTCCAGGAACCCTCTTCCATATTTTCATCCACACCTTTTGTTCAACCGTCTCGGGATCATGATTTCAGTCATATCTTCTCTGCTACACTAGTCGTACAGCTAGTCAATCCCAAATTTAAACCTTTTCCACTTCAGAGATGTTCTTTTAGAGATATTAAGTCAAATAGGGTTTGAAACACTTCCCATAAGTCAATCTTCAAAGAGAAAGCAGTTGTTCAACCTACAAAGCCATTTTTCCTTAATCCTAGATTTCATGATTGTCGATTGTTGACAAAATATCAATATCCAGTGGCTACTAAACATAGGCTTTCTCCCTATTTTGAAAAGGGTGAATATTCTCATTATCAATAGTAGCCTCAAGTTTCAAATTCTCTTCGATGAGATAATCCTTTTTCTAACAATCCTTCAACAACTCGTTCATTTTAGCGGCCTACTAATTCAGAAAAGGTGCATCATAAATCTGCATTTGCTCAAAGGAATCATATTAGGAAGAAGTTCAAAAAAAAGCCAGTATTTGATATTTGTCAAGGTGCCCCTCTTGGCCATTCTATTCAAATACAAATTTTTTAGATCCAAAATGGTCTGGCTCGATAGAAGCTAGATTCCATATTGGATAGAGCCCCCCTTAAACCAAATCTGATCTGGAGGAAGAAAGATCAGGGTAAGATAGATCAAGGTTATCTGCACGTCACACATAAATCTACTTTTCAGGATAACAGTCAAAAGCAATCCCAGAATAATGTGGATCAAAATTTGGATCATGATCTGCACTCTTCCCACCAACAGGTGCATGTCACTTTTCCAAACCAAATGTTAGAAAATTCGATGTCCACTATTCAACAAAAAGCTCTCATTGGTAAGTTTTCCTCTGATTCGTTACCTTTTTTAGATATTAAAAATTAGGCTTTCAACCTCTGGTCTGGACTTATAGATATTTTTTATCATGATTCTGAATCTAATTTCTTTATTGCTATCTTTAATTCAAAAGGAGAAAGAGATGTTGTAAATAGGCAAAAGGGTTGGTTTTGTCAGGGTGTTGGATTATACACTATGTTGTGGATACCAAATTTTAATCCCAAAGATATCCATATCCAATTTTATCCATATTGGATTTCTTTTCCTTCTTTGCCATTGGAGTATCGTGATCTTGAGATATTGGTAATCATAGCTAACAAGATGGGAATTTTTTTGAAACATGATTTGATTCTGTATGAATGCCCTCATTTGGAAGCTAGGGTGTGCTTATTGAGTAGAAAATATTTTCCTCAATCTATAGTTCTCATATCCAAATGGGGAAAATGGACACAATCAGTTAAGATGTAGGATTCTTCTGTGGTTCTAAAATCCCAATATAATCTTGGTCATTTCAGCTGTATGTGCCAACCTAATCAAGATAATGTGTTACAAGTCTATCCAGACCATTGTTCAGATCCTAAGGCTTGTTCTATGAAAATTTTAGTGAAGAAGAGAAACATCTTTGATGTATTAATCATGCAAAAGGCTCTAGTTTATCCAACATATAACTTTTTTCATGAAGAGAATACATTTGCAGCTCAAGTCTTGTTAGACTCGTTCCTAGTTTTTCTCTATCAATTTTTTTGGCTCTTTGCTTTTCTCAAGAGTGTGTGCTGCAATAGTAAATTCCTCATGTTGGAATATGCCCCTTGTGTGCAATCAAATTTGTACCCACTGATAAATCCTCAACAAAGTGTATTTATAATGCCTTTCAGTTTGATCACCTTTTAGAACAGAAGTTTTCCACTGTCAATATTAAGGCAGCCCATATGGTGTCTTTCCATTTATCCTTCTCCTATCATATTGACTTTTATTTGTGATCAAATCTTATCTAAGATTACTACCTCTATCATTTGTTATATTGCAAAAGAAGAAGGCTTGCAAGATGAGGACTATAAATCACCTGTGATTGATAATCTGCTTCAAGAATTTCAGTTTTGGAACAACTTGATTCCTAATCAGATGTTTGACAAACCAACAGTTATTAAACATTCTGACAGCTAGATAGTTCTTAACAACTTTTCTCAAGACTCTGATAAAGGAATTATCAATTCAGTGGTTGGAGACTCCATGGGTTTAGAGACCAATATTTATCAACTAGTGCAGAAATCTACAATTTTGTCTCCTCTACATTCTCAGTCTCAAGACTCTCCCATGCAAGATAATTTTAAAGTTCGGCCTTTATCTATCTTGCAGACACTGTCTACAATAACTCCTCCTTCTAAATTTCCAAAGGCTAGAGGTAGATAGAAGGGCTCCAAAATTAAGAAAGAAATCACTGCAGGTATTCAAACTGCATTGGATGATAGTTTTACTGTTGTTAGAAGATCGACAATGAGAACTAGGTGTTCTCCTTGTCATCAATGAAGATCGTCTCATGAAATGTTAGAGGCTTAAATGCCTCTGACAAGAGACAAAGAATCAGACAAGTTATTGATTCTTTGCAGGAAGATATTATTTTATTACAAGAAACCAAGTTGACTCAAAGTAATTTTGATAAAATCATTGCATCTTGGAAAAATGAAAAGCATTTCATATGCAAGGTTTGGGTGCTTCTGGAGGTTTAGCAGTCTTTTGGAATCCTCTCATAGTTAACTCTCAGCTTCTTCGACAAGAAAGTAATTGGCAGTTGATCTAAATAACAACATTTGATATTTCTTCTATCTTGGTTAATGTATATGGGCCTACATCAACCTTGGAGAAAGTTTTTTTGTGGGATTCTATCACACATTCCCTTTAACTACTAGATCAGCAGCAAGTAGTTATTGGTGGTGATTTCAATGCTCTATTAGATCAATAAAAAAAAATTGGTGGAATTACCCCCCATTAGAAACTCTTCAAGATTTTAATGCTTTTGTGGACAATAACAATCTGATGGATATTAATCCAAATAACGGAGTTTTTACCTAGACTAACAAGAGATCTGGTTTTGCCAATATTGCTACTCATCTAGATATATTTCTCCTATCTAAAGATTGGCAGCTGAGTTATTCAGATATTTCATCAGACATCCCTTACTTTTTCAAGATCTGATCATTTTCCTATTTTGTTAAATCTCAATTGTAATAACAATTGTTTTGATTAACGCTTTCATTCTTCTTTCAAATTTGAAAGCATGTGGCTCAGACATCCAAGTTTTTTACACAATATTCAAAAATGGTGGAATGAAGTTCCTTTAGAAGGATGGAAAATGCATCACTTTGCAATGAAATTGAAACATATCAAGTCTCGAATTGGTATTTGGAACCAAAAAATTTGAAAAATGTGTTTCATCAAAAGGTCATAGTCAAAGATTAGCTTGAAGAAGTTTATAATCAGATTATCCAAGAGGGCATGAATGAAGAAACACATTCTCTCCAAAAGAATTTGTAGGAACAATGGGAGGAATTGTGTTCTAGAGAAGAGATGTACTAGAGACAAAAATCTCTAGAATTATGGCTTCAGGATGGGGATAGAAATACTTAGTTTTTTCACAACTCAGCCAAGCAAAAAAGAACTAGCAATACAATTTTTCATATCAAAGATGCCTTTGGTACCCTCTTGACTAATGAACATCTTATCAGGAATGAAGGCATTAATTTTTTCAAGCATCTTCTTGCTCCTAATGTTCCCCCTTCCCCTTCTACATCATAGGTTGATGAACTCCTTGATTCCATTCCTAAAGTGGTTTCTGATCAAGATAATGATATTCTGATGGCTCCCTTTACTATTCAAGAAATATGTAAAGTTATCTTTTCTTTTCTGCCTGACAAAGCTCTTGGGCCAGATGGTTTCTCTGCACTATTTTATCAAAGTTGTTGGAAAATAATTGGTTGGGATTTATGGGTGGCTATGGAAGAATCTAGAAAGTCTAAATCTATGCTGAAATACTTTAATACCAAAAATATTTCTATCATTCCAAAATTGAGGGTCCCCCAAACTTTTGTGGATTTTAGACCAATCACCTTATGCAATTTATCCTATAAGATTATCACCAAAGCCATATATCTTAGGATTCAACATCTTATTCCTTGTATTATTTCCCTAGAGCAAGGTGGATTTGTGTTGGGCAGGGAAACCATGGAAGGAGCTCTTGTGGCTCATGAAGTTCTTCATTCTATTAATTCAAATGAGACTTCAAGTTTTTTCATCAAATTGGATATGATGAAAGCATATGATAGAGTTTGTTGGAAGTTCTTACTGCAAGTACTTGCCAAAATGGGTTTTTCAAAAATTGGTGCAAATGGATTAAGGCTTGTATTTTGGGAGCTTTGTTTTCATTGATCATTAATGGGAAGCCTAAGGGTTTTTTTCCTTCTACTCAAGGGATTTGACAAGGGGACCCTTTATCTCTAGTTCTATTTATTATTATGGCTAAAGCTTTTAGTAGGACCATCTCACATCAACATTTGCTTAATAAATGGAAAGGAGTTCTCATTTTAGGTACAAACATATCCACTACACATTCTCTTTTTGTGGATGATACTCTTTTGTTTAGCTTGTCAAATGTATAGGAGGCTCGCCAGATTTTGTATACACTAGACCTTTACACAACAGTATCTAGTCAGATGGTTAATGCTCAGAAATCCAAGATTTACTTTTTCAATACTATCAAATTAGTTTCTAACAAAGTTAAATAGATCTTGGGTTTTTCAGAAGATTTCTTACCTTCAGTCTATTTGGGTATTCCTTTTTTCATGGGTTCAAATAAGTCTTTGTATTGGTCTTCAGTTATTCAACATATCTAGAGTCGAATTGCATCTTGTAAAGTTAGATGGTTGTCACTGGCGGGAAGATTTTTGTTGATTAAATCAATTTTAGCTGCTATCCCTAACTATTTTATTGTTGTCCTTAAGATTCCATCCAAAGTACTAGTTACAATTCAAAAATTGATCAAAGGTTTCCTCTAGTTAGGTAACCTGGATGATCTTGAAAGATTCCACTTGTCTCTTTGCAAGATATGTCACACACTCCTAATGTCAGAGGGGCTGGAGTCCACGATCTTTCATTCTGAAATGAGGCATTTGGTGGGAAATTGATTTGGCATATGTATTCTAAGTCTCAGTCCATGTGGTGTAAAATTATTTAGCAAAAATATCTGGATAACAATGATCACTCTAGAGTCTTAATGATTTCTAATCTGCCAAAAGGTTCAGTTGTTTGGGACTTTATGATAGCTTCACGCAAAATCATAATTGACTATATTTCCTGGGAAGTTAACAATGGACTTAGTATTAATTTTTGGAATGATTCCTGGAATGGTCAAATTCCCTTATCTAAAAGTGGGATTTCTTTGAATATTATTCATGTTGTGGAAATCCATTGGGGGACCCAGTTGAATCAATATGTGGAATATGTTTCTGAATTTTCAAATAAAATAGTTTGGAAAGACCCAACTATGTTGCCTCTTTCATTTTAGGAAATTAACCAATTTCAAAATATTCTAAACTCAAGATCAGTCTACTTTTCTGATGCCCAAGATCGGATTTTTTGGGCTCTAGCTAAGGATGGTAAATTTTTAGTGAAAGAGGGATACAAAATTCTACAACATAATGATTTGAATAAGCCTTCGTCAAGAGCTTTTTCATTTTGTTGGAATTTGGTAGTTCTACCTAAAGCAGGTTGCATGACTGGCATTAAAACATGGGATTTTAACTAGTGACAGACTGAATAGACTACAAATTGCTAAGCCATTTAAATGTGTTCTTTGTAAGGAATAGGATGAAACTATGGATCATTTTTTTGTTTCTTGTTCATTTGCTTATCAATGTTGGTGCTTTATTTTGAGCAAGCTTAAGTATTATACTCCCTTGCCTAATAATCTTTGGGATCTATTTCAAGTTTGGCCAATTCTTTATCAAAAATCATTCTTTGCAAATCTTTGGAAATGTGTTCTAGCCTTGGTAGTTTGGTCTATTTGGCGGGAAAGAAATAAATGTATCTTTAGAAAGGAAACCCTTCCATTAGATATTGTCTTATATGGTATTGAAAGGTCTATCTCGGAAGTGACTAATTCCAATTTGAAAAGGACTAATTTTAATCTGATTGTGACTCATTGGGATTCAGAGCTTGTTCAGGAATGGAAACTTTTATTTATCCCTAATGGGTGGAATATTAGTCCATCAGCAGCTCAGATCTTACTCAGGAAGAATAGTTGGAGACCTCCATCTTCTGGTTTTTGGAAGCTGAATTTTGATGGTGCTTCTAGAGGTCATCCCGGTCCTTCAAGATTTGGGGTTTATATTCGAAATTCCTTTGGTAAGGTTTAGCAATTAGTGTACCTCCTCTACCTATTGATACAAATAATATTTATGAGGCCCACGCTTTGTTGGTTGGGCTCTTATTAGCTAAACAAGGTTATTTTAATAAGCTTCATATTGAAGGGGATTCTTCAGTTATAATTGATGCTTGTATCCATAGACGCATTATTTCCTAGAAACTAAAGTATGTTCTCAATCAAATCTAGAGACTCCTTGATGAATGTTTGGAAATTTTCCTCTCGCATACTTATTGTGAAGGGAACAAAGTTGCTAATTTTTTATCAAATTTGGGTTGTGACAGGGTTAATGTTTCCACTTTTCATTCTCTACCTTTTATTGAGCAACATAAGGTCTTAAAAAATCTTATTCATGATGACATGGCAGCAGCTAATAATAGTATTGTTTAAGATGAGCAAGTTTTCTTAAGATGGCGAGTAATTTTGTTTCATATGCCAAGCTATGCATTTTCTTTCAGGAGCCGAGCTCCTTAGTAATTTTCATTGTGAGCCGAGCTCAACCAATTTTTTAGCTGTCGAGCTCTTCATTATAGGTGCCAAGTTATTCTGTAGTATCGAGTGTACTGGATCTTTCTAGGTGCTAAGTTGGCATTTTGATAACTGGTGCTAAGTTCTATTTGAGATAAGCAAGTTATCTTCAGAAGCTAATAATAGTATTGTTTGAGATGAGCAAGTTTTCTTAAGATGCTGAATAATTTTGTTTCATGTGTCGAGCTATGCATTTTCCTTCAAGAGTTGAGCTTCTTAGTAATTTTTATTGTAAGCCAAGCTTAGTCAATTTTTCAGTTGTCAAGCTCTTCATACTATGGGTGTCGAGTTATTTTGTAGTACTGAGTGTATTGGATCTTTTTAGGTACCAAGTTGGTGTTTTGATAACTGGAGCCAAGTTCTATTTTAGATAAGAAAGTTATCTTCAGAAGCTAAGTAATTTTGTTTCATGTGCCAAGCTATGCATGATTCTTTAGGTGCCGAGCTCCTTAGTATTTTTCATTGTGAGTCAAGCTCAGTCAATTTTGTAGATGCCAAGCTCTTCATGCTATAGGTGCCGAGTTATTCTGCAGTGTCAAGAATACATGATCTTTCAAGTGTCAAGTTGGCATACTAAGAACTAGTTTCAAGTTCTTCAGGCTTAAGGTGTCGAATTCTTCAATATCATCAAGTATTCAGGATCCTTTCAGGGACCAAGTTGGCATAAAAGTAATTAGTGCCGAGTTACTAAGTCTTTATTTAGATGTTAAGTCATCAAGTGTTTCTAATGCCGAGTTATGATTATTAGATGCCGAGTAACCTTGTTTATAAGTTTGTGTCATATGCAAATGAATTTAATGTTGCATGCTTTTATTCAGAGCATTTACACCAATATGACTTTCAAAGTACTTTTTGCAGGATCCAAATCTTTTATTATCGAATGGTATTCAATTTTGAAGTCATGTTGGTCGATTGCTTCATCTGAACAAATCTAAATATTTAAGGAGTAATATTTGTTGTACTATTTGCAGGCAGGATTAGGATTTCACTGGAGAGATTAAACGACAATTTGAAAATTGATTATTTAGTAAGACTCTTCGCATCATCTTCAAAAATATTTGCAAAGGCTTAATTAGGCAAATACGATCTGTAAGCTGAGATTGTGTTGAAAAATGAATTTTGGGTGGGATACTGATTTGGTTTGCGCAACATGTCATATGCAACACCATTTAGTTATGGCAAAAAAATTTGGATTTGGCTATAGCCGGCATTAGATGAAGTTGTGCTTCGTAATAGGGATGTCACTACTAAAACATGCAACAATATAAGCATAAGGAAATCTAACATGCTAGTGATAACGCATAAGATAATCCTACAGTAGATAACATCACCTATCACATGCTAAATAGCAGTAAGCAACAGATATACTACTAAATCAAATAACATCATCTAATCATATGCTAAACATCATGATAAGGGAATGTGTCAAGTAAACTAACATTATCTAAACATGATATACAAGCATCCCAATGAAAGCATAAATCACAAGAAAGCATACTCTGAAATTTGAAGTACCAAGTGAAAACATCCAGCAACGGTTGCACTAGGACAAAAGATCGTCTTTGTACACTGATCCCTAGCAGTGGTGAAGGTAGCTACGCCTCTCACCCACGTGGCACCCATATGTCCACACCCGCCATGCTGATGGAGATAATGATCCAACCACAAACACACAAAAGCACAACATCCAAGGCTAACACTCATGCCAAATAGTATGATGGCTGCAACCAAGAACCTAAGACAATGCAAGGAGTACAGGTCCTGGTCAGACACTCAAAAGGCTACTAAGTAGGGGCTGACATCATGGAGAGTCGCTTGGCATTGACAAGCCCAAGCTCGGATTGTGCATTTCAACTCCTCAACGGAGGGCCCCGCACATAAATTTTATTATCTTAAGTTTTATAATTAGTCACACATTTTCTTTGATTATCACTTATTTAAAACTTCCTTTGCCAACCCTATGGGACTAAGGTCACTAGGTTGCGAGATAGAAGCCCCCTCCATATGCTACCCTACCCTACCCATGCTCATCCTACGACAAGTGCCCGTGGGCATGCATACTCCCATCCCAACCCCAATGATCATAACTTTCGGCAAATCCACGGAAGATCGAGCCTCGCAAGTCACCCAACAAATGTACGCGTACGTACTCGTGTGTGGCGCACCACCATCACGAAGATCATAACACAAGGACAGGAATGAGAACACAATGAAAAGAAAAAACTCAACTGAAAGCAACATGGGAAGGATGGATTCTACATGAATCCCAAAGCCAATAAAACCATACATCATAAAATCACTCAATCGGCCTCAATCCGAGAGTATGGATTCTACACGAATCCCAATGATGTAACAAGACCACACATCATGAACTCACTCAACTGGCCTCAATTCGAGAGTATGGATTCTACACGAATCTTAGCGTTCACGAAACAAAAGCAAAGGTCCAACAAAAACTATAACAAGTATAAAATCACTCAACCGAACACAACGTCAGGAGTACGGATGCAACACGCATCCCAATGCAACATAAAAGTGCAATAGTGGTCTGACTGATATCCAAATGGATCATCCAAGTCCACGAACCACAATGTGCCAAGAAAACTCGAGAAAATAGGGTGGCACGCAAAATGAGGTAAAAATCTCAAAAATTTGGAAAACTTCAAAATTAAAACCCATTTGGCCTTTGGGTTTAAAAACCACAAAAATCCAAAAATAAATGAAATCGGACACCATATGCAAAAACGGCCAGCATAACGGTGCAAAACTCCAAACCCTCATCCCAAAAAATAGGGAAATGTTCATACCCGCCCAACCAGGTAGAACTAGCATACAGAAACGGAGGGGAACACTAGTTCTCAGCCTCCAAACAAACGGCTACAAAAAATAGAAGCAGAAACGGAGCAGATACAATAAAACAGGAAAGCCCTACCTCACAGCCAAAAGGGCAAAATGGGAATCTGAACCATAAAATAAATATCTTGCAGAAGTAGCTGAAAATTGCGGCAATCCAAGGTTTCCCCAAGCTAGATCCAACAAGCCCAACCTCGTGACGATCCCACGCCCATAGCTCCCACAACGAACAAAACAGTAAATCCTCATGAAGAGGATTTTGGGTTTTACTCTCCAACTTTCCAATTTGAAAGTGAGAAGTGAGGAATTAAATTCCTCTTTGGATACTTATTCACTTTTTGGGTGAATAATCGATTAGGGCATTTAACCAGCCAATCTAGTCAAACCCTGAATCAACCCAAACGGAAACAGGCTATTCCTATAAATAGGAATTCATCTATGGCAAAGCTGCCAGAAATAAAAATAAATCAATTAAAAAGCCCGAAAACCCAAAAACACATAAATCTCCTTAACAACTTTTGCGACAATGCGAACCTCTAAATGCACAGACACGCTTACTGGTCTAATCACATAATGCAAATGAGTTTGGATTTAATAATCACCGAAAGGTTTAATTTAAACATTTAATTAAGGATACTTCAACCATACAAGGACGACATTGGTGAAATATGAATGGTTGAATCACTAACTCCATGTGCCACTGCCAGGGATATAAATCCTGCACACTAAACAACATGATCAAGTGCAATTGCATATAATAACATAGCCAAAGAAATAAATGCATTAAATCACTTAATTTAACCATTTATTTAATTATATTAAAATAATCCATTTACATCACTCACGTTCGCAAAAGGCATAGTAATGCAAGAATGAAGTAAATAACCATAGCATTAAATCCATCACATAACATAATAAGATATATGTCCAAATACCAGATAACCAGATAACATCATAAAACACACTGTCATCTCAAAATGGCATCATCATGCAATATGATTAACTGAACAACATAGTAGTCTAATATCTATGATACTAAAATCAAAGAGTAACATCTGACCCTCAGGTCCTCTCAAATGTAAACATAACATGAGTAACAAATATCTCTTTAATCAGAAATATAACAAGGTAAATGTCCGCAACACATAACCAAAGAATCCAACAAGAATAATCCATTTCTAATCATTAATGCATTTAATAAGGATTGATTACTCTGCATTAAAAAGGCATTTAAAACACATAAGCAACCACAGTCGTAAACATGACTAACCACTGCTACAAGAACCTAGTCCAGTGTAGCATGGTAAAAAGTACATAGTGCAATCTCTGCACACACCTCAAGGTAATCATGAAACAACCTCATGATACCACATCGATCCTGGTAACCATTGGCACAAACCTCAGTGAACCAAAAATCACATCATAATCTCATAGATCAGTCAAAAGCATAATCAACGCAACTAATAAAGAAACATAAATCCAAACACCTCAACGGTGTAGACCACTCAGGGTCACAATCATGATCCATCACAACAAAAGATCAGCAAGGGTGCATCCATTAGGATGACTTACAAAAGTCAAATGGGAGAGGCACTACATCATTGGTGAGGAGCTTCTCTGTCCCTTGACACTTGTGTTTTTATATCTTTCCCAGGTCATATCTATTTTCTTTTTCAATGCTATGGACCTTCTACAATCTCTAGAGTTACTTCAAGGATTGGCTCGTAAGGTAATTCTATGACATTTCTTACTAGATTATAGGTTGGAGATGGCCATATATAAATATGATTTATGGAATGGTATGGCTTTGGTTGGTGGTCTATTTTCAAATTTTCAAATTCTACAAAAGCATGAATTTTATATTGTTTTTGAGGCAATGAAGAAAACCATAGATAATGGCAATATCTATTATTTGAAACAATCTTTGCCCTCTGATCCATGGTTATTGGGTGAGCAAATGGTGGAAAGAGTCATGTCAGTTGGAATGGACATGATTTACTTACTATCAGATCATAATGCTTCATCCCCCACTCAGCTAAATGAATTGGTAGTAACTTCACAACCACTGGAATAGAATCTTTGGGACTCTATCAAAGTGCCAAATTCTAATTTAGATTGGCTAGTTCATAGTTTAGTTTCATGATTTGGCTACAAAATTCCCTTTATTGGTCTCTAGCACCTTTGTTTGTGTTCTTACAGATTGGGTAGATTTGCAAAGCATTGTTTTAAGGGTTCATCTTGGAACTACTCTTCTTTCAATTGGGGGTATCTCTTATGTCGCTACTCTAAATCTGTTTTTCACCAAACTTATTGTATCTATATTATGCAGAAGTTTAGAGTGAGTTATCTTCAAATGGGTGATAACCCTTTGTAATCTTTTTGCTACTAATATATACATACATGTAAACTTTAGGGACGATGTTGCGGTTTTCTTCACTAATTCTTTCCCAGTTGACTTCGTTGAATCAGATTAATAAATATTATAGTGGCTTGCCACTTTTTCTTTAAAATATATATATATCATAGCAAACACATAAAAAAACCAAACATAGAAAATAGAGGACAAATCAAGCTAATCATTGATATAAACTTTATATATCTTAGTATCATGAAATTACATATATTCAAAAAGAGATCTCAAAGCTTCTTTACATTATATTCTAGCCTACTAGGTAGCCTCTAAGATAGTTGCTAGTTATAGTATACTACTACCCAACTTAAGCTTAATACACTATACTGATAATAATCATGTCATACTAACCTAACTATACTACCACAGAAAGATACAATGCACATATTCCTTAGTGGCCCTAATATAATTCATCTAGCAAACTGTAGAAACTATAGCCTACCAATCATAAGAAGACACAAGATGAGCCCAACAAAAGAGCAAGCTAGGATACAATGTTAGAGTAAATAATTATTATTTAGACTTTAACTTAAGTTTAATTAGGTTAATGCATTTATTTATTAGTTGAAGTCTAGGAGTTGTTGACAACACGTGAGTTTATTCCTATTTAAGTCATACTTATCTCTTCAACTTGATCAGGGATATTCCACCTTTTGTGGATGTATATTTCGTTGTCAACCTTATCTTCTAGCACTTTCTAGCTTATTCTATAAGCTTCCTTGAGGCCTTTATATTCGTGCTCACTCATTGTATTTCACCACTCATAAATCATTTTCAAGGCATATTGTATAGCAATATATTTTCATTGTTGCAATGTCTTCTCTCTCAGTCCATTTAGTATCTCCAAGCTCCACCTCTTCCTTCTTTGGTTTCCCTTTGACAGGTTATTTGCATGCAGGTGATCTTTGCAAGTTGTGAAGTTGGCTTTCATCAACTTCTACATGGTATCAGAGCCTCCATGTTGCTTCTTGGCTAAAGGATTTTTGAAGCCGTGATTTAGAGATGCAAACCCTCATTTGTTTGTATTTTTTTCTTCAATTTGAGGTAAGAGCATTTTTTTGGAGCACTTTAGGCCTAAAAGAATGTTGTCATTGATTTTAAAAGGCTGGTTAGTGATAGGATCCATATAAAATTTGTCCATTTTGGACATAGTTGATCTGGGAGGAAATTTTTTTTTGCCTCGAGGCCATATAGAACTGAAAAATAACATTTATTACACATTTTTTATTAAAAAAAAACATCACAACACCACCTAGTGGCCACCATGGTGCTACCAGCACACTGCTAAGGCACCACCGCTACCGATAGCTTAGCCATGGGGCAGTCGCTATACAACTACCACTTCGCGACCACTGCCACCTAGTTAGCTTGCTACCCACCTTAATAGTTCCCCCAGTCTCTGCCGCCTCTGCAACCACCTTTGCCAGGGTTCCTCTACTCTGCTCTACCTAGCCACTGCCCTTGCATAGTTGGCATTCTAGAAAACACTTGGTACAATCTTCGACAGACACGTGGCATGGGTGCCACATTTGCACTACCATGTGGCCCTTGCCACGTCACTTGCCACATCAACATCTTGCGACATGGATGGCACATGACACCTTTTTTACTATGATAGCCATGTGGCCATAAATTTTAACCCAATAGAATGCTGACATCAGCATGACATCATTACTACATTATCACACGTGTAGGCTCTCTAGGGTCCTTTTTGACCTACTCATAGTTCCTTAGCCACAACTTGAGCATACAAAGGTATTTTTTGATCCAAAAGAAGCACTAAAAAGCTGGTTCAAAGGTGGAGACATTGGTCTGGTATTTTTTGGTTTTGATGTAATTTTTTGCCTATTTTTGCAGTCAAAGTCTAAAGTTCTATTTTTCACTATGGCAAGCTTATCTTTTGCGTCCCATCTCCATTTTTTGAAAATGTTATATTTTTGGAAAGTTGGTTTTGTCATCTTTTTAGAAATGTTGTCATTTCCTTGAGATTCTACCCCATGCTCTTTCTATCATGTTTTTGGCATTTTTGCTCTATGGTGGATATTTTGGGTGTTCCAAGTTCGAGGATCATTTTCATGGCATGGGATCCTTTGTTTTGGGCTGTACTATCTTTTGTATCAACTTTATTCCCATTTTGATCATTATAGCTATCATTTGTAAGTATCTTTATGCAAACACATTGAGATAAAGTGACACTCTTGCATTTTGGGTTCATGAATATTGTTTTGAGATAGTTATACTAGCACTATTTTTTAAAGCACTATGGGGAGTTAGTTGTTGTTGTGTTTTTTTTCCTCTTCCTTTGTCAAGTGACTGTCCCTTCCACAACATTATCACCATGTAGAGTCAATGACCATGTCTTTATAGGTGTTTGTACCTCTTCAACTCTCTCATCATTCTTGGTTCTTTCTGTAGAGGATTTTGGACCACCATTTTAGTTGCCTATCATCTCACCCTATCTACATTAGGGGGGGTTATTCTGTTGTTCTAATGCATCCTTGGTTCAATGGTTTGATAGTGTGAACTATGTATTCAGTGGTTGATCCTATATACTAGGTGATTGCAGTGGCTAGCTACCTATGCATTTCGGTGAGATGGATCATCTACCATATAGACACTCTCAATTCATGCCTTCTATTTTCCATGGAGGATCTTCAAATTATTACTTTCTTTCTAATATATTTTGAGGCTACTTCATGCTTTATTGATGCTCTTCATGATCTTCTCTTTGTTCTTATTTTCTAGGACATTCCTCTAGTTGAAGGCTTCTTCAGTCCGTCACTAGATTTTCTTACCTCTTTTTGGGGGAAGGTTTTTTCGATGAGGTTTTCTCTCTTTCCCCATTTCCAAAGGTTGCATTTCTTTTCATTGTACATGGGTAGCTAACATGGCCTTATTACTGGGACCCATTCTATATTTCATCTTAGCTATTGTAAGCTTAAGTGCATTCCCCTAAGTTGCACTTAAGTGGGGGTGTTAGAGTAAATAATTATTATTTACACTTTTACTTAATTTTACTTAGGTTAATGTATTTATTTATTAGTTCTAGTCTATGAGTTTTTGACATCACAAGAGTTTGTTCCTATCTAAGTCATACTTATCTTCTCACCTTGATCTAGGATATTTCATGTTTTTTGGACATATGATTAGTTGTCAACCTTATCTTCTAGAACTTTCCAACTTGTTCTACAAGCTTTGTTGAGGCCTTTATATTCAAGCTCTCTCATGGTATTTCTCAACTCATAACTCATTTTCAAGGCATATTGTATAGCAATACATTTTCATTGTTACAATATCTTCTCTCTTAGTCCATTTAGTTTCTCCAAGCTCCACCTCTTTCCTCTTTGATTTCTTGTCAACATGTTATTTGCATGTAGGTGATCTTGGCAAGCTATGAAGTTGGCTTTCATCAACTTCTATATACATGGCCATGGGCAAAGCTAGGAAAACCTTAACCAAACTACAGGAGATACAAAAACTAGGATCCCTTACTCAAACAACTATTTTTATAAGACCATAATAATCTCAATAATATCATTTTGGTTTTATGACTAGAAGTAAGGCAAAAATTTGAAAGAGCTCTTCTCCTTACTAGACTTTTTAACATTATTAGTACAAAAATCTAGAGCATCCAAATTCTCCAATTCCACACTTGGGTGAATGTAAGCTTTGGAAAAACCCAGATAGTTTTTGAGACATACCTTGCCATCATTTGCCACTATCTCTCTCCATCCAAGGAGAAATTGAATGCTCAATTCCATCTTTGGCCAAACCAAATTAAAAGTTGTAAGATCATGAGTAACTAGTGAAGGTTGCCTTGGTACTATGGCTAGATCAAAACTCCCCATGGGATGGTCCATATACATTTCAAGGAGGGGAACTCTGAGATTTTCATCTAAACTCATGATGGCTTCTTCCAAACCCACACACTAGATAGAGTCAAATACATTTCGACAAAGTCTAACCATATCCCATTTGTCTACTTTGTCTCTAGCCAACCATGAAATGAAAGTCCCTATAATATCAATGTTTGTTCTCCATGTAAAATCATATGTGAAAAATCCTTCTCCTAGGGCCTGAATCACCATAATTCTTATCATGTAATTGATTGGTTTTAACACATGGTTCCATGTCTCTGGCTTCACATTGCTACAAAAAGCCATAGTGTGAACTTCCAAAATATGGAAAATATAAAAAAAGGTGTTCATTGTAAAAATAGGCACAATATGAAAGAGATGGGGAAAATGATGGATAAAAAGGTAGGGTTTATCATGTGAAAGAATTAGAAGAACCTAAAAAAATGTTGACATCAATTGAAGCCATCTAATTGATGTCACTATATCACTTTCATGATGGGGGAAAGAATGATGCCATAATTGAAAATAAAGGTGAGCCAACTAAGAGAAATTAGGTTTAGAGTCATTGATGACAATATGATAGATAGTAAAAATGCTTAATGTATAATGATTAACACTACTATACTCTCAAAGATAAGGAAATCTAAATAGGAAGATCCTTAATATTCTATTCTATGATTTTGCCAATTTGAAAAATCCATACATGCTTTTCATCTATCCCTAAACCTACTTATATATGTGATAATCATACTAAGATATAATCATATAAATGTAGGTTAAAAGTTAAGTAATGAAGATTCTAAATAAATACACTAGCAAAATAGATAATTTAGGATAGTATCTAAGAGACCAATCATTTTTGAAGGTTGGACTAAATCATAGTCTAATAATAATCGACTAGTTAATAGAGTTTATTTGAGTGCTTTTGTTAAAATAATGATAAATGTTATGATGGTTGGTTGCTCTTATAAGACTACAAATTATTAATGAAAAAAGAATTTTCACCATCAACCCCTTTATTTTCCAACTAGTATGCCTTCTTATTTCCTTCTCAAAAAATATGACAAATCTCAGTATCTATAAACCGATCTAGAATATTGAGAACTTCTTCTAACTTTGAGTTTAAGACCTAATTGGGTGTTGCTTCTAGCAGGACCAAATTATTAGTTATTGGGTGAAACCAATTACCTGACTCATTGGTAATGATACAACTGATGGCTGCTAAACCCGAATCGCCTCTAGATGCTCCATCAAAGTTTAACTTAGCCCATCCCATTGGAGGGAGGGTCCATCTACATTTTTCCCTTGCCTCTTTATTCTTCTTTTTATAATTAAGTGGGGGATTAATAACTTTAGTCCATTTCTTTTTGATATATCCATCCCAACTTGAGAATGACCCTTCTTCTTTCTAGGAGTTCCTAGGTGAGAGTTTAAAGTCTCGACTATACTTGCTTCAATTTTTTTGACAATCACATATGGCTGCATATCCTAGCCATGGAATATTCATCTATTCCTTTCTTTCCAAACCTCCGACATGAGGATAGATGGGAAAATATTCCAAATTCTTCTATAGATACATTTACAAATGTTTGTGGGCTAGCTTTTGAGAAAAGAAACAAATGAGTTTGGCATTGGGGTGTTCCAACCCAACATATATCTAATTCATTCCCAATAATGTTGAGTGTAAAAAGATCTATATAAGATGTGATCATTATATTTGTTATTATGTCTACGTAACTCACATCTAGAGGGACCCTCAAAACCTAGTTTGTGGAGTCCGTCAATTGTAAGGATCTTGTTTTGAAATGCTAGCCATAGAAAGAAACTGGCCTTTGGTAGACATGATCAATTCCAACAAAGTTTAAGTGGGATTTCCACTTCTTCCCATATTTGAGAGTGAATGAGAGCTTTATATCTATTTTTCAAACTATACTTGTTGTCTTTTGATGTAGTCCAAATGAGATTGTCATTCCTTTCTAATTGCTTGATTTTCCTATTCAGGATTATCTTTTTGTATACCTTTATTGCTATTATCTTTGCATATATATTATCCAAAGATTTCCATACCCAACTATTGCTTCCATTCAATTTTTTTTGGTTTTATAATCAGTAACCTTGCTTCCGCATAGATTGACTAATTTCTCTTTGTTATCAATTGTTGGAAAATGAAGATGGGGTAACTGAGAGGGGAGGGGTGAATCAGTTACCACAAAAACAAATTCAACAGTCCCAAAGATGCCTTAAACTTAGTTGCTGCTGCTACTCGGTAAACACATAAATTACTGCTTAAAACTTGATAGATGTTTAGTTAATTTGTTAAGCATTTACTGAAATAAGCGACCATGCAAAAGAAAGTAATCATGAACATAGTAGACACCAGATTTACGTGGAAACCCAATATGGGAAAAACCACCACCAACTAGTCACCAATTTTCACTCTTCTGAAGTGAGCCCTGTTAGGAGCCAACCCTGTTAAAGGTTACAAAACACACTATTAGGTGTGACCCTGTTAGAGGATTTAATCACCCTGTTAGGAGTGGCCTTGTAAGAGGTCTTTAGAATAATTCAACTGAATTGCCACCCTGTTAAAGGATTTATGGAATGGCTGTTAAACCAACTCTGTTAGGAGATTTTGGAATCACTGTTACAATGGTTAGAAAGCAACAATGAATGATCTGAAAATACATGCAACTTATCTTGCTGAATACAGATCTCGGTTTAGCTCCACAAGATCCTTACTGATTAAATATATCTTTGCAGCTCCAAGATTTCCCTCTGCTCAACTCTGCTTAGGCACACACAAGTCTCTTCCTTGCACTTCCTTGCACTATCCGTATATACTCTCTATTCCACACTTTTCCACATCTTGAGCACCTCTTTATATACTATACATAATACCAGGTCGGCCCAACCAACTTGACAAAACATATTCCAAAGTCGGCTTGAACTAACAATCAAAACAAAATTCTTCACTGGCCGACGCTGCTTGGTCAATACAGAACAAAAAAAAACTGCTTCTTGTGTTAACCGGCAGAACTCAGTAAAAACTACAATTACCAGGGAATTCGGTAAACCTGCCACTTCCTTTGGAAACTGACTAGACTTGGTAAAAGCTATCTTCGACTACCGAGTGAGCTCGGTGAAAACTAAGCTTTCCTTAGCTTACCGTGCGAACTCGGTTAACACTAACCGTCCGCTACAAAATCCTTTGATACCCGAGTGATCTCGGTAAGAACTAAACTTTCCTTAGCTTACCGTGCAAACTCGGTTAACACTAACTCACCGTGTGACATACAGGAACGCTCGGTATACACTGCAAAAGGCTTTACTAACCGATTGAGCTCGGTAGACTCTGTAAACTATTTTCCTGACCGACAGAACTCGGTAGACTTTGTCTGATAACTGATATGGCATTTGTGTAACATCAAAGACAATACACAATTACTTAATTGTATCCAACAATCAATCAGTATTTCCAAGTTGTCTACTAGGGGGTACCCATCCCATGAATCTTCCTAGAATAAGGTTTCATCCCCCTTACCAATATGCCAAGTAAGATATTTACTAATGAGGGCTCAACATTTAACAATAGAATTCCAACACTTATAACCTTTGGAAAGAGTCTTCATCCTAAAAATGGAAAAGGGATCAGCCACATTAAGGTACTTTTTATACATTATTTTAGCCCACTTTTTATCCCTTTCAACAAAGAGGCACCATGTCAATTTGGCCCCTAACGCTTTGTTTTTCTAATATAAGTTTTTTATGCCTAATCTTCTAGAGTCCTTTGGTTTACAAATGTTTTCCCATCTTATGAGGGCAAATTTTTTAGAATCCTCATAATCATTCTAGAGGAAGCTTCTAAGTTTTTCCTCAAGCCCCTTATTGATATGTTTAGATAAAAGAAGGTAGGAAGGTACGTAAGGTGGGATAATAGACAACACTAATCTTGTCTTGGTGATTTTACCAGCTTTTGTGAGCCATTTATCTTTCTAGCCACCTATCTTGTCCTCCAATCCATCCAGAATAATTTTCCATGCCTTATTAGAATTACTAACTTTTTCTAGCTTGATAACAAGGTATTTTCATGGAAATGTATCCCTATTATACCCCATGATATGACAAATCTACATCTCCATTTCTAGTTTAGTATTAATTAAAATATTTCAGATTTTTTGTGTTTACTTTTTGACCCAATGCTACCATATATTGTTGGATGATAGGCCTAATGTTTAGAGCCTCTTTTTCTATACTTATCTATTGGAAATGATTGAAATGATCATAAGAAAAGTTGTTGGAATGATATATGGAAAAGGTAAAGAATGTTCTCAATCATTGTTTTGTCATTGATGTCAAACTTGCTACTTGCAGGAATGACAATTGCTTTAGTGATCCAAATACTATCAATTAGTTGATTGTCAAGGAGGAGGCAATCAATAAGATGTCACTAGAACACCTAGAGAAAGGTTGAAGTTATGATGTTGTAATGAAGTACAAGGATCAACTAAGCCATTGATGAAAAAGTGTGTTGATGACATACTATAAGACACAGAGAATTGGCACACTGAAACATCTCAAAGATGTAAGGTTTTAGCTAAGACATTTGTAAAGCTCAACTAAGTTCATTAGAGAGAAGGAGCCGAGCAAGCTAGTATGTGTCGAGAAAATTCCTAGTAAGTGCCAAGTAAACTTCAAGTGCCGAGCAAGTTCAAGTGCCGAGTAAACTTCAAATGCCAAGCAAGTTCAAGTGTCGAGTAAACTTCAAGTGCCAAGCAAGTTCAAGTGTCGAGTAAACTTCAAGTGTTGAGTAAGTTCAAGTGTTGAGTGATATTGAGTGCCGAGCAGAGATAGGTGTCGAGTAACACAGAGATGTCGAGCACCAGTAATACCAATAGTGTTGAGTAACATAGAGATGTCGAACACCAATAAATCAATAATGTTGAGTTGCTGCATTATTTTGAAAATCAAAGATTTGCCAGATCTAAGCCGACAAGGTTTTTATCTAGAAGTTTGTGAATTAAAATGGAAGATAAGAATGATGAGTTGGTGGCACAGAACACCATGTAAAACATTTTTAAGAATACAACTGACGAATTTTGAAGATAAGAACAAGATATGAGGTAGATACGTTGTATCCTACCTAATCCATTCGAAACCCTAAAATTGGAAAGGGAGAAATGAGCGGCAAAGGCAAATCAGATTTCTATTTAATGAGTCATAAGTTAATAAAAAAGAGAGAGAGAGAGGTAGTCAAGCATGAAAGCATGAAATGCTAAAGGAGTTGCTAAGGAGATAAGAGAGCATAGAGACTCTGTTTCAGTAAGAAGACCCCTAATATGGATGCATTGGTACAATGAGTTAGAAGACTCAAGGAGACAAAGCTTGAGAAGAAGTCAAGTAGTCAGAGTTGAAGTGCTTGAAGCCAAGCATTAGGATTGAACTGAAAGTGCGATCTGAAATCTGCAAAGTATGTTGTAAGTTATATCAGATCAAAAGATCATTATCGTTACTTTCTAGAAATTATAACAGTAAAGTTTAAATCCTATGGACTTAGGTTGGTTTAATAGTCATGAGATAAATCCTTTAATAGGGTGAAATTCCAAGTGAATGTTCTAAAGTCCTTTAACCAGGCCCATTCCTAATAGTTTTGTGAAATCCTCTAACGATGTCACATTTAATAGTGTGTTGTAAGCCTTTAACAGGGTAGGCTTTTAATAGGGCATCACTTCAAAAGAGTAAGAATCAAGTAGCATGTTACTAGTGGTTTTTTCCAAATTGGGTTTCCACATAAACCATTGTGTCATGTGTTGATCTTGCATGTTTTATCTTTGCATGTTGATTTACTGTAACTTGCTAATATGGTTGATTTAAAAGTTTGGATGGATGAAAAGTGTATAGATTCATAAAGAGTAGTGAAAATTATTAATAGGGCATTTGGACCTTGAATAACTAATTCACCCCCCCCCCCCCCCCCCCCCCCCTCAGTTATTCTAAAGAATTCTAACAATTGGTATCAGAGCCTTACTATTGACTCAGTTTAAAGGAACTATAAGCAGAAAAGATCAAAATGCCTAAGAGAGAAGTTCCCAAGCTCAATAAAGACAACTTTGTTGCGTGGAAAAGCTTGATGAAGCTACATCTTGGATCCATAGGAGATTATGCCCAAAATTCAATTATCACTGAACATGTAGATCCAACAGGTGCTCCTATTGTAGAAGATATGAAAAACAAGAAAGAACACAATCAGACAATGCTGGAAATTGCCTTTGCACTTAGCTATGCTGAATTTGATGATATCAAAGGATGTGATACTGCATTCAAAATGTGGAAAGCCCTATTAGACATCTATGGAGGAGATTAGAATGTACAAAGAGCAAAAGGAGAAAGTCTCAAAGGAAAGTTTGATGACATGAAAATGGAGGAAAATGAGAACGCTGCTCAGTATGGTGCAAGAATAAAGGAAGTGGCAAATGCAGTAAGATGCTTGAATGGTCAATTGGACAAAGATACTGTTAATAGTAAGTTCTTAAGAACCTTGCTTCCTATCTATCCTATTAGAGTATCAGCAATACAAGAGCTAAGATGTATACTAGGAAACAATCTAAGTTTTGAAGGAATAATAGGTAGACTCACTGCATTTGAGTTATCTAAATTTGACAACTACAAACCAGAGAATGTTGAATCTGCCTTTAAGGCCAAGTTATCACTGAAAGATGCTGAATAAGTGAAATCAAAGAAAAGAAGAAAAATGAACTATGTATCCAGTGACAGTAGCACTAATGAGGAAGATGTAGAACAATTGGAAGCATTGCTTGCTAGAAGATTTCACAGAGGTAAAGGAAAATTCAAAGGTAAGATGCCTATCATTTGTTTCAATTGTAATGAAGTAGGTCATATTGTTGCCAAGTGTCTGCAGAAAAAGGATTACAAGGAAGGAAACAAAAACAAATTCTGAAGAGATGATGACAAGAGAGATTACAAAGAAAAAGGTAAGAAGTGTTACATTGTTGAAGAAAATTCTGATGATAATGATGATGAAGTTTTTTATGTAGTCATGAAGGATCAATATGATGAAGAAGAGCCCATAGAATTGGTAACATATATGAACAAGAATGACAGGTGGATCATAGACAGTGGATGCTCACATCACATGATAGGAGAAAAAAGTAAGTTTGTTAACTTTACTCAGTATGATGGAAATAGTGTTAGATTTGGTAATGATGCTCCATGTCAAATCAAAGGAAAAGGTTCCATTAAGCTCACATAAAAAATTTCATGTGATAATGCATACTATGTTGAAGGATTAAACTACAATTTGCTGAGTGTCTCACAGTTAGGCAATATAGGATGCAAAGTGGAATTTGGAAACAAAACTACAAAAATCTATGATACTGATGGTAAACTGATAGGAAAAGGTGATCAAACAAGGAGTAATCTATTTTACCTTGATATGGATGATGTTTCTTGTTTTATTGCAAAATTTGATGATGAATGGTTGTGGCATAGAAGATTATGTCATGTCAACTTTGACAATCTGGTCAACATCAGCAAAATGAAGAAAGTCAAAGGTTTACCAAAATTGAAGAAGCTTGATAATATCATGTGCAAACAATGGCAGCTAGGAAAGATGACTAAGTCAAGTTTCAAAAGCAAAAACTATACATCTAAAGAAGTACTTGAATTAGTTCATACTGACTTATGTGGTCCAATGGAAGTACAAAGCTATAGAGGAGATAAATACATAATGTTGTTTGTTGATGACTATTCCAGGATGATGACTGTTATGTTCTTAAAACAAAAATTTGATGCTTTTCAAATGTTTAAGTGGTATGTGGATAGAGTTGAAAAGGAAACAGGAAAAAGCTTGAAATGCCTAAGATCAAACAAAGGTGGTGAATTCACATTAAATAAATTCAAAATATTCTGTAACGATAAAGGAATCAAAAGACAAATGTCAACTCCTAGAACTCCCCCACAGAATGGAATTGCTGAAAGAAGAAACAAATCTGTGATTGACTATGCCAGAACACTAATGATGGAAAAGACTATTGCTCTAAAATACTAGAGAGAAGCTGCAAGTGTAGCTATACATACACTAAACCGAGTACAATTCAAGAAAGGTACAAATACTACACCTTTTGAATTATGGTATGGCCACTCACCCAATGTAAAACATTTCAAAATATTTGGTTGTAAATGATTTATCCTTGAAGATGCTAAAAATGGAAAATTTGATGCAAAAAGCGATGAAGGCATATTCCTTGGTTATTCCACTAGAAGTAAGGCATACAAGTGTTTGAATATTAACACTAATAAAATTGTGGAAAGTGCAAATGTAAATTTTGATGAGCACATAGAAGTCCAAGCTAAAGTACCAAAGAAAATGGAAGAGTACAGAACCTTTGTGTATTCTTATGAAGGAATGACTGTTGATGAGGATGATGTCAATCAAATTGAAAATCAACATCAAGTATCAGTTTTAGCTGAGTCACAACCAGTGAATGTCGAGTTGCATTCAGAAGCTAAGTTGCAGAATGAAGAAAATGAACAATCTAATTCTAAAGATAGTACACATGATGATAAACAACCTGAAAATGAAGTGCATAGTGATCTTGAATCTGAAAGATCAAACATGGAAACAAGGACAGAGCCAAGATTATCCAAATATGTAAAAAGACATCACCCTGCTAAATAGATAATTGGTGACAAAGATGCAAGACCAATGACAAGGAACAGACTAAGACATGAATCATGTCTGATCAACAAATCTAAATCCAAGATAGTATATGGTGCATTACAAGATGATATTTGGTGTAAAGCTATGGAAGAAGAAATTGATCAAATAAAGAAGAACAAAACCTAGAGTTTGGTTCCCAGACCAGTTGACAAGAATGTGATTGGCACCAAGTGGGTATTCAGAAACAAGCTAGATGAGAATGGTGAGATTACCAAAAACAAAGCTAGACTAGTATGCAAGGGTTATGCTCAAGAAAAAGGAATAGACTATGGGGAAACATTTGCCCCTATTGCTAGAATGGAAGGAGTAAAAACTTTACTTGCATATGCTGCATATAAAGATTTTAAAGTCTATCAGATGGATGTAAAATCTACTTTCTTAAATGGTATACTAGAAGAAGAAGTCTACATTGAACAACCAGAAGGATTTGTTGATAAAAACAATAGGGATATGGTGTGTAAGCTACATAAAGCACTCTATGATTTGAAACAAGCACCTAGAGCATGGTATGAGAAACTTCACAAGTATCTAGTGCAAATTGGATTTGAAAGAACTGATGATAACAACAACATGTACATCAAAGCAGAAGAAGGTAAATACATTATTATATCTGAAATCTTTGTGGATGACATAGTGTTTAGTGGAAAAGAAGTAATTTGCAAAGGATTTGTTGACAAAATGAAACATGAATTTGAGATTTCTATGTTTGGAGAAATCAAATTCTTTGTTGGATTGCAAGTACATCAACTCAAACATGGTATATTTGTGACACAATCAAAATACATCAAAGAGATTCTTAAAACATTCATATTAGAAGAGTCCAAACCAGTCAGCACACCAATGGCAACAGGAAATAAGCTATCCAAAAATGATGAATCAATTGAAGTCAATCAAACAATGTACAGATCCATGATTGGAAAACTACAATATATTGTACATTGTAGACCAGACATAGCATTAGCAGTTGGAATAGTAGCCAAATTCTCTACTAATCCTAAAGAAAATCATCTCATAGTAGTAAAAAGGATAATGAGATAACTTAAAGGAACTGATAACTTTGGTCTATACTACAAAAAGAATGGAAAATTTGAGCTTAATGCATATGCAGATGCAGATTGGGGAGGCAACATTGATGATAGAAAAAGCACAAGTGGAGGTGCATTATTTCTAGGCAAAAGGCTAGTTACCTAGACTAGCAAGAAACAAACATGCACATCTCAGTCCACTGCAGAGTCAGAATATGTGGCAGCAGTAGTCAATTGCACAAACATTGTGTGGCTCACACATCTATTAGAAGGAATGAAAGAAGAGGTAAAAAAACCTGTGATATTGTATTGTGATAACACAAGTGCTATAAACATATCTAAAAATCCAATAATGCATGCAAAAACCAAGCACATCACAATCAAGTATCATTATGTTAGAGAATTGGTAGAAGAGAAACAAGTAAAGTTGGAATACATTCACACAACGGAACAAATTGCAGATATCTTCACCAAACCGTTACCAAAGGATGCTTATGAATATCTGAGAGGTAAGTTGGGGGTAATACCCCTAACTCAAGAAGTTTAAAGCAACAAGGAAACTGCCCTGCATCACTAGGAATGAATCATTGAAATATCAGAAGAATGATGCAGAGGATGATAGCAGGAGCAGAAACTCCAAATCAGTCACAAGCATGGTGAAAGAGGGAGAAAACAACAAGAAGCCAAAGCTCATATTTTGCATAATAAAGATGCTACATCTTTGGCATTATGTCAAAGAGGTAGAAATGTGTAGAAACCTGATCAATATATATGAAAGAGGGAGATATATGAGATCAGTAGTAAAAGATGTAGCAACAAAGAAATATAGCAAACAACGTATACAATTTTGGTGGTAACTAAGTTGATCAATTGATTAGTTTGGTTTGCCAAAGAGGGAGATTGTTGTAAATTATTGAAATGATCATAAGAAAAGTTGTTGGAATGATATATGGAAATGGTAAAGAATTTTCTCAATTATTGTTTTGTCATTGATGTCAAACTTGCTACTTGCAAGAATGACAATTGCTTTAGTGATCCAAATACTATCAATTAGTTGATTGTCAAGGAGGAGGCAATCAATAAGATGTAACTAGAACACCTAGAGAAAGGTTGAAATTATGATGTTGTAATGAAGTACAAGGATCGGCTAAGCCATTGATGAAAAAGTGTGTTGATGACATACTATAAGACATAGAGAATTGGCACACTGAAACATATCAAAGATGTAAAGTTTTAGCTAAGACATTTGTAAAGCTCAACTAAGTTCATTAGAGAGAAGGAGCTGAGCAAGCTAGTATGTGTCGAGAAAATTCTTAGTAAGTGCCAAGTAAACTTCAAGTGTCGAGTGAACTTCAAGTGCTGAGCAAGTTCAAGTGCTGAGTAAACTTCAAATGCCGAGCAAGTTCAAGTGCCAAGTAAACTTCAAGTGCCGAGAAAGTTCAAGTGCTGTGTAAACTTCAAGTGCCGAGCAAGTTCAAGTGTCGAGTGATATCGAGTGCCGAGCAGAGATAGGTGTCGAGTAACACAAAGATGCCAAGCACCAGTAAAACCAATAGTGCCAAGTAATACAAAGATGTCGAACACCAGTAAATCAATAATGCCGAGTTGCTGCATTATTTTGAAAATTGAAGATTTGCTAGATCTAAGCCGAAAAGGTTGTTATCTAGAAGTTTGTGAATTAAAATGGAAGATAAGAATGATGAGCTGGTGGCACAGAACACCATGTAAAACATTTTTAAGAATACAACTGACAAGGCTTGAAGATAAGAAAAAGATATGAGGTAGATACATTGTATCCTACCTAATCCATTTCTAAACCCTAAAATTGGAAAGGGAGAAATGAGCAGCAAAGGAAAATCATATTTCTATTTAAGGAGTCATAAGTTAATAAAAGAAAGAGAGAGAGAGAGAGAGAGAGGCAATCAAGCATGAAAGCATAAAATGCTAAAGGAGTTGCTAAGGAGATAAGAGAGCATAGAGACTCTATTTCAGTAAGAAGACCCCCTAATATGGATGTATTGGTACAATGAGTTAGAAGACTCAAGGATATGAAGCTTCAGAAGAAGTCAAGTAGTTAGAACTAAAGTATTTGAAGCCAAGCATTAGGATTGAATTGAAAGTGTGATCTGAAATATGCAAAGTATGTTGTAAGTTATATCAGATCAAAAGATCATTATCGTTACTTTCTAGCAATTGTAACAGTAAAGTTTAAATCCTATGGACTTAGATTGGTTTAATAGCAATGAGATAAATCCTTTAACAGGGTGACATTCCAAGTGAATGTTCTAAAGTCCTTTAACCAGGCCCATTCCTAATAGTTCGGTGAAATACTCTAATAAGGTCACATTTAATAGTGTGTTGTAAGCCTTTAATAGGGCAAGCTTTTAACAGGGCATCACTTCAAAAGAGTGAGAATCAAGTAGCATGTTATTGGTGGTTTTTCCCAAATTGAGTTTCCACGTAAATCATTGTGTCATGTGTTGATCTTGCATGTTTTATCTTTGCATGTTGATTTAATGTAACTTGCTAATATGGTTGATTTAAAAGTTTGGATGGATGAAAAGTGTATGGATTCATAAAAAGTAGTGAAAAAGTATTAATAGGGCATTTGGACCTTGAATAACTGATTCACCCCCCCTCTCAGTCATTCTAAAGAATTCTAACATTATACAGGTAGAATGGTGTCATCTATATAATGTTGGTGGGTAATGTTGGGGATGGTTTATGTTACCATTATACCCTTTATTTTCCCTTTTCTATGAGCCTCAATAAGTGTTCTTCCAAAGGTTTCTACCATGATAATATATAGAAAAGGGTATAGGGGGTCTCCTTGTCTAATACCTCTTGATGTTCTAAAGAAGCCCTCTAGGATACCATTAATAAGAACCAAAAGTTTTGTGGCAAAGATACATTGATATATGAGGTTGATCCATTGGTGTGAAAAACCAAAAGCTTCTAAGGTTTTACATAAGAACCTCCAATCAACCATGTCATATGCTTTTTGGATATCTAATTTCATGAAAATGCTTGCCCCTTTATTCTTATAAGTTGAATGTATTGTTTCTTAGATAATAAATATTACATCTAGGATCAATCTACCTAGAACAAAACTGATTTATTCTTTAGATATAATTTTAGGGAGAATTAATTTAAGTCTATTTGCTAAATTTTTTTATAAGATTTTATAGATAGTGTTTCATAAAGCTATAGGTCTAAATTTCCCAAGATCCAATTATTGGAAGAATAGAGGATTGAATATTAGTGTTAATTTCACTTAGTTCTCCTTTAAGGAAAAACATATCCAATTTCTTAGCTATATAAGATGAATCCTTTGTTTTATTATTCCATGTATAGTTCTCATTATTAAGTAGGATGTTGATCAAGTTGGTAAGATCACACCAATTTTTAAAGTCTTTAGTAGCTTGGGAGGACGGTTGGATGGCTCCAAATTTTTCATTTATGTTTAAGATAGTGTTCAAGTCTCCACCTAAAAGGATGAGATCATTTTTATTATTATTGATAAATTAATTAGTTTTTTCCCATAGAAATTTTTTATCTATATAATGTATTGCGCCATATATGTTAACTAAAATGAAATGAAGTTTGGTTTTGGTGCTTTTGACTCTACTGCTTAACCAATTGTTATTTGAGTTTAAAATATCTAAAGAAAATATCTTGGGGTTCCAAATGAAGCCTAAACCTCTCAATACTCCTCTAGATTCATGCATATTAATATTCTAACTACCTATATTCTTTTCTAGCTTAGCACCTTCTTCCTTATTTAATTTTGTTTCTTGTAATAGAATAATTTTTGACTCAAATAGTTTTAAGTTTTATTCTAGTAGTCATTTTTTGCTAGGGGTGTTTAAGCCTTTAGCATTCCAAGTAGTGATCTTCATGCTTCCTTGGGAAGGATATTCCCCTTCCTTGTGTTAAATAATTGACTAATCTTTTGTTTCTCTTTAGCCTACCCGTATGCTTCTCTAAGTTCCTTAAGGGATTTCCTTCCTCTTTTAGTTTTCACTTTACCATACTTAGGAGACTATATTCATTCCTAATTCATTTGGATGCCTAGTTGTTCAATATTCTCCACATTTAATGTGATTTCAAATTATATACCTTGTTTTTCTTCTTTATCTTTGCTTTCCAGTTCTTGTAATATTTTCTCTACAATGCTTAATCAATTTTTAATAGATCTATCCTCTATTGGTTGTAGCTACCTAAGATCATTTCCTTCAAAGTCCTAACCTTGTGCTATCACTAGTGCATCTTCCATTGACTATGAGACTTTCTTGTTTGTATCATGATCTTCTATGTTTAGTAAATCTCTTTTTAGATCTTCACAGGTATAGTTGTCTCCTCATAATTTTAAAACTCTTTGAATCAAATTCTCTTTCTCCGCTTCACTGCTCCTATCAATATTCTCAAAGCTAAATATTTTGAATAATTCCTCAGTCAATGATTCCAAATTGTCTACTTCAGTTTTATTTAGATTCAACATATCCAAGTCTTCATCCCATATCGTATCCCTATGCAAAAAAAAATGAAAATTTTGTGTTAGTGATATTTTTTTTTTCTCTATTCACTTCTCTTATCCTTATAATTACTGCCAAAAGGATCAGAGGACTCTAAATTAGAATGTGGCATCTACCAAAATTTGGTAAACCTACTGATTGGCTCTTTGCTAGTGGTTCTAGTTTCTTTCACATGATCTTCTGTTTCATACTATGGAGATCCCAATTCCTTTTCTATAGTCTTGTCTTCCCCATTTTTTGAAAATTCACCCACAAACAAGAGGTTATTTTCTTTTTCTTCTGGGATACTAACCACATTATCTAGTGCTTTCTTGTTTTTCTATTTCTCCATTTTCTCTTATGACTTTCCCTCTTTGATCGTTATACCTATTTTCTTGATTCTTTTTGTCTTTTTTTTTAAATTTTTCTTGAGTTTTTTGTTGATAGTGGCTAATCCTTGTTGCCTTATGATGGCCAAATCTTGATTACTATTTCTTTTATCCATAATGAGGTCTTTGGATTTTTGAATTTTACTAGAAGTCTATATTTTTGAAAAAGGACCAATTCGTTTACATTCCTTCATATATGATCCATCAATATTTTCTTTGTTGATTTCCAATAATGTGTGTTTTCCTTCTTCTATACTTTGACTTTCCTTTATATCTTCATGCTTAGTCTCTAGAGCTTTATTCTATAATTCCTTTGGGACTAGAGAAAGGTTATTTCTAATCTCTAACAAAGGATTAGCCCTTGAGGTCTCATCTTTACTAACTACCCCCTCTTATTAGCAACCTCTAATTTCCATGAACTGTATCCTGGTGAATTTTTTGTAGATCATTGTTATGTGAAGAATCCCTCTAGTTCTCTTTTAGATTCCTTATGTTCATCATATGAAAAATGCTCTTAAGATTTGTAGTTAATTTCAACATTTTAAATACAATTTTCCTATCATTGTCTAGTCTAATTTTTTCTAAGATTTTACCTTCATATCTATGAAAGTTTAATCTATATATAGCTCTATTACTTATTACTTTAATCAATTTGGATTCTATTTTATTAGCATTATACTTAATTAGAAGTCTAATTTATTATTTATTATTGTAGTAATAGAAGGAAGTATCAATGCCAATCAAATTACCAATAAAGATCCTCATTTTCTTAATAATTTCCACATTTAAAAGTTTTAGAGGGAAGGATTTAAGGGTAAATCAAGTTGTGATTAAGAAATTTAACATCCCTTCCTTACAATGCAGAATCCATTCAAAAAAATTCATAGCATAACCTTTAGAAAAATAATCAAAAAGATAAAGGAATTCTTTCTTGATAGATTCATTACTATAGTGAATTTATACTAATCTATTAGAGTGGTAGAGATACTTACTTGGTTCTTGTAGAATTCCTATAACCAATTTGTGAGATTGAGCAATTCACACTTTTGACTATTCTAGAATAAAAATATGCCAACCTTTTGGCACTCTTGCCAATGGTCTTTACTATCATGGTTACTTATGATGAGAATTTTATCATCTGAGTTGGAGGGGTAGGATTCAAGAATAGATCTAGGTTGCTGATGTTAGAGTAATATTTTGTTTTCTTACTGCTTAAATTATTTTGATTTAATTAGTTAAGTTATTACCCTTTAGTGCTTAAGCTTTCTCTTAGGTGCATTAATAATTAATCCTTATATTAATTATTAATGTGCAACCTACCTTTCTTAGGCTTTAGGGTTTTGTTCACCTTTAAGGTTGAATGCTTGTAATTTTATTTTCAATAACTTGGAATACATTTTTTCTCTCACACCATTGAGAATTTCTAAACTTTTATTTTCCCTTCTCGATTTTTTCTTTATTACAGGTTATTTGCATGCAAGTGTTTGTAGTGATCTATGAATTTGGTTTTCACAACTTTTACATGGTATCAGAATGTCCCTATTGCTTCCTAGATTGGAGATTTTGAAGTCATGATTTAGAGATTGAAAACTTATATTTTTTGAGGTTTTTTCTTCAATTGGGAGGATGCACATTTTCTTGGGGCACTTTGGGCAAAATTGTATGTTGCCATCATGCTAAGAAGGCCCAGTATAGTTAAAAATCATATAAAATTTGCAATTTTTGGTTACTGTAGCCTCTGGAAAAAAAATTTAGCCTCCTAGGGGTTGTATAAACAATAAAAAAAATTAATAAAAATCTAAAATAATTTAAAATGCAAAAAAAAAGGATTTTCAGCCCACTTGAGGTTACTGGTGCTGAAAAGCAAATTTTTAGCATTGTCCTAGACTAGCCTAGTACTGGCTATTGCATTTTAAAATGTTGGTGGTCACCTTTTTGTCTATGAGGCCGTGCCACCCAATCTCTACTACCATGCTACTAAAGATCTGCCCGAACACTATTGAAGATTCACTCTACATGCTCTGCTCTACCTTAGCACCGTGTTGGTTGAGCTCAACCCCTCTACAACTAGAGCTCCACTCCATCGCTGCTCTAATGGTGTTGTATTTTGAAAAAAAATATTTTTTTTAAAAAAATAATTTCTCTTTTTCTAGGGATCCTATTAGTTTTTTTTTGATAACAAAAGCATACATAGGTTTTTTCCTGATCCAAAAGAAGTGTTAGAAAGCTAGTTCCAAGACAAAAATGATGGAGAGGAATTTTTTGGGAGTTTTTTCTAGATTGATACCTATTTTTGTGCTTGAAGTTTGTTGATGGCTTCTATCTTCTAGGGGCATAATTTTTTTGTTATGTCTTTATATTTCATTCTGAAAGAACCATTGGAAAGCTTTTCTCAAGCACTTTCTAGATTCTTAGTTCTTTTGACCAATATTTGGTACTAGGTATTGTTGATTTATATCTAAATATTTTTTCTCTTCTCTCATTTACACAATCTATTTGTAGGTTGGGGTTCAGTTTATCATTGGGGGGTGCATTTTCCTTTCCATAATTTAATTTATAAATAACCCTTCTACTTATGTCTATTTTCTCTCTATGGTAGATTCTTTTATTACCTACCTTAGACCTCACAACTACCATACTTGGAAAGGATAGATGACCTAATTGCTTATGGAAAAATGGTTATGGTCATACCTTAATGTGGCTCTACCAATTCTACAAAGGCCTTATGAGGTGCTTATGTAGCACAATAGGATGGATGAGGAAATGGGCCTCATTGTAATGAATATTTTAGATGGCTTAATATTTCACCTAGATGGTTTTTCTACACCTAGGGTTATGTGGGACAAGTTCTCCACCTTGTTTGGTACAATGAATCAGTTTAGTGTTCTACAAATAGATGCAAAGTCCACCTCCTTGGTTCCTAAATCATTCACTAGCTTTGAGGACTTCTTGATGAAGTTTGAGTCTCTTTGATCCATTTTATAGGTTGCTAGAAAGACAGAGTTACATGATGGGTGTATCTTTCTAATACTCTCAAAGCTTCAAGGTCCTTATCAAATTTTCACTTCTACCTTATACTCCACTATGTATGCACTAGATGTACAACATGTTATGCCCTCTTTTGAGACATTTTTTGATAGGTTAACTCATGAGTAGTCTAAACTTACTTAGATGGATTCACTTATAGGTTCATAGTCATAGGCATTGCTTTCCAAGTGACCACAGGATACACAGAAGTAAAAGCTGAAGAAGATATCACATTCCTCTTCTTAGCACTCTACTAGTCCATCATCTTCTTCTAAGAATGAGAAAAAGAAGATTGAAATTCCTACCTATTCCTATTATCAGAAGGGACCTCATGATGAGTCACATTATTTTTAAAGGAGATTTGATGGCTATGAAAAATATATTGTAGATTTGCAAGATCTTCTTTAGAAGAGCACTATTTCCTCTCCATCCTCTTCTACCTCATAGGTTTCCACCTCTCAGCCTTCTTCCATCTCTTTGACATCTACACTAGATTTTAGACAAGGTCATGCATTATGAGTATCCATTGCATTCCCTTCCCAGGTCCCTTGGATATTGGATTCAGGGTTTCTCTACTATTGAGGCTTCTCCCATTCCTCATATTCTCATGGGGAATAACACTACCCTACCAGTCTATGGGAAAGGTTTAGTTGGCCTTCAGGGTGGCACATTTGATGATGTATCATATGTTCCATCTTTGTTTGCAAACCTTCTCTCGATTTCTCAAATTACATGCAGTGGATCAAGGAAGACAATTAAGTTGACTATGTATTCAGCCTTTATAAGGGATAGTGTAATAGGATGCCTTATTACTGGAAGGATAGTAGATCATACCACTAATCTCTACACCCTCTTGCACTTTAGTCCACCAGCTCCACTATCGGAGCATAACTCTTCTCTTTCATGAGAGCATCATGTGGTGTAGTCAATACACTTGAACCTTTGTATTATTCTTGAGATCACTATTTTCACTACCACACCACATCTAGTTGAGGTATTTTCTCTTTAACAAGATTCTTCTACTACTCTGTCAGACCCTTCAACTCCATTCATCAAGTCTCCAAGTGCACTTTTTTCATATTCTATAGAGGAAATTCATCTCCTCATAATGACAATGTCAACACACTTACATTGGGGATTCCCTTTCAAGAGCCTCATGTTTTCTCCTTTGAGCATCAATTAGGCATTCAATTCATTTAGGGGTTTCCTTGTTCTATGCCCTTGTTTCTTTACATTGGAGTTCCATTGGTTTGTTCATTTCTATAGGGGCTCCATCATTTTGGGGGGGCTTTGGTGTCTCTTCTCTCTCTCATAGGGGGACTAATTGTACTTATGGTTCTGAGAGAGTCTCTTGAGCCATTTCTTTTTGTTGTTTTTTCATCTCTTTTTGGAGAGGATTTTTTTTTCCACTAGGTTTGCTCCTTTTTATCTAATTTATAGAGATTTCCTTGTATTGAGTACCTGATTAGGTCTTGTTGCCAGGACCCATTTTCTACTTTCATAGTTCTGCTAGGTTAGCTTTTCCCCTTCGCTTATCTTAAGGGGGGGGGGGCTGTTAGAGTAATATCTTGTTTTCTTACTACTTAAATAATTTTGATTTAATTAGTCAAGTTATTACTCTTTAGTGCTTAAACTTTCTCTTAGGTGCATTAATAATTAATCCTTATATTAATTATTAATGTGCAACCTACCTTTCTTAGGCTTTAGGGTTTTGTTCACCTTTGAGGTTGAATGCTTCTAATTTCATTTTCATTATCTTGGAATACATTTTTTCTCTCACACCATTGAGATTTTCTAAGCTCTGCTTTTTCCTTCTTAGGTTTCGCTTTAGTATATGTTATTTACATGCAAGTGTTCTTGGTGATCTGTGAAGTTGGTTTTCACAACTTCTATAGTTGGTTAGCAGAATTTAGGGGATTGAATATAGGGTTTCTATGGTGAGGTAGAACATATGAATTGGGTGAAGCATAGGAAGATTTAGGACTTGGGAACTCATTCCTCCCAAGTTGATACTTATAAATGTGTGAATGATCAATAATGATGTTAGAAAGAAAACCTATCTATCGAGAGAACAACTCATTATTATTGTTTTTTGAGTATCTAGTGAGATTAAAAAACCTAATTCTTTATCTAGGCTTGTTGTGGAAAAAATGATGGGGTGAGCATTATGGGATCCCAGAGAATTGGAGATCCTAAGAGGTTCATAATAATTAGATTGGAATTTTACCTAAAGATTGCTATTTATCTCCTGGTGGAAATAGAGTGGAGTTACTTGGTTATGGATCTTAGTGTTGTGTTTTCTAACATTCCCAACTACATATGATAAAGTTTTACCTCCTCTTCTCTTTGAATTAATTTCCAGGAGAATTGGGATTTTAGCTATAGTAGCTCTTGAATTATTTTGATTCACCTGCTTTGCATTTAGATGTTCCTAATCTTTTTTCCCATTAAGGATTGTGAACAGATTTAAAGTTTCTACCATATACTTGGTATTTATAGGGGGATTGGTTTTCAAAGGGGTTCTAGAGTGATGGATTCTCCCCAACTCATTCCTCTCCCTAGTAGGGTTATGGAATTCTTGTGAAAGATTTGACACTGCACCTATACTTGGTATAATTTCCTTCCTAGGTTTCCAAACTTCTTAGCTATCCATTGATTTCTATATGATGACTTCTCTTTTGTTACATACTTTGAGTTATTCACTAAATTACTAACTAATCTACTCACTATTTTTACCTATGACTTGGAGTTATATGCTATGGTACAAGCTCTTAAAAAATGAAGAGATTATCTCTTACCAAGAGAATTTATGATCTATACTAACAATCATCCTCTAAGTTTCTTGAATGGGCAAGAAAAACTGAATCAAAGGCACTTGAAGTGGGTAGAATCTTTGCAATCTTCTATATTTATTATACATCATAAGAAAGGAGTTAGTAACAATTTGGAAAAAAAGTCATCAACTATATGTTTCAAGTAAAAAAACACACAAGAATAGGCCAAAAATACATTTTTGGGGATGTTTTTAAAGTTGAACATGTAGGGTTGGCTTCCAAAGATATAATAGGCCTTATAAAGGTATTATTTTTCTAGTTTGATATTAGGATGGGTGGGAAAAAAGTTGGAATATATTTTGAAATGCTTTGAGGTATTTCAAAACTACATATTTTTTAAATTGCCACTTTTTGGCACACCATGATCCAACACATACCCAACACCTTATGTGTATACCCTAGTTCTTAATGAGGGAGAACACTATAGAGGAGAAACACCAAGGAATATTGGGAGGCCACTTTGGAGTGGAAAAAATACTTGAACAAGTGAATAGGCATTATTATTGGTCTAAACTATAGTCTGATATAGGGAAGTTTGTGGAACAATGTCAAATTTGTCAGAGGGAAAAGGACAAGGCAAAAATAGTGGGTTGTATCAACCACTTGCCATAGCCCAAATGCTTTGGGAGTGCCTTAGTATGGATTTTGTGTTGGGGTTGCCAAAAACAACAAGGGATCATGATAGTCTTTGAGGTAGTTGTCCATTTTAGCAAAATCACACACTTCATTCCATGTAAGAAAACCAATTATTTTTCTCAAATTAAAGGTCTATTCTTTAGGGACATTATGAGGATCCATGGATTGTCAATGAATATAGTAAGTGACAGAGATATTAAGTTTTTAGGCCACTTCTAGAGGACCTTATGTAAGAAGCTTGGCACAAATTTACCTTTCTCTTCAGCCTACCATCCAATATTAGATGGACAAATGGAGGTAGTGAATAATAGGTGGTGTAGGAGCACTCTCCCATGAAACAATGAAATAAGGTTTTTTGGGTCATTTATGGCCTTGTTCTAGTTTACTTTTCTATGTTTTCAATAAAGACAATGCTTTTAGATTCCAAGGTTCACTTTTAACCCTTTTGTGTGGCCCATTAGCAATTTGGGTATTTTATAAGCTCTTGCTCAATGAGGTCACAAGGGCACAATCTATGTAATAGGTTGTATTTAATTATAATCTAGGGTCTATTAGTTTTATTAATTAATTTAGGACTCATTTGGATAGTTTCAATGCCTTTAAGGCTTTAAAATGTAAAAAATGCAATAAAAGTGCAAAAGTTGCTATGCAACTTTACAACATTTTGCATAACTAAGAAAAAATGTTTGTAATCAATCCCCCAATAGTCACAATCTTTGAAAATTGGCTAGATCAATTGGGGAAGACATTCATATAGCCCTTGTAGGTGGGTGGAAAGTAGAATGTATGTTTTTGGCATTGAAATCAATAAAGAATACCATATTTTTTGATTCTGGGTGAATTTTCTAAATGGTACAAGCATGTAGGAGTGCATAGAGGTTTGAGTCTAACATTTCTAGATGCATCATCAAGCCATATTTCTGATACAATTATATTGAGGTCTTGAAATGTTTTAGAACTCAAGTTATACCTATTTTTGTCCAAACATCCTAGATTTTGAGGGTTTAAAGGGTTTTGATAGAAATTGCATTGTACCTTTAGATTCCACCATAGGAAATTTATGGCCTTTGGTAGAATCCTTGAATTTTTAATGATATTTGAGATTCTTTTGGTTTTAGTTGAAGAGATTTAGGTACATAGAAGAAATTTTATGCCCTAGGTGTATATCTCATGTATGCACCTATGCACAGTCCTACTGCAACTAGCTTTTGAGACCTCAAAACTTCATTTCATGGTCTAAAAATTTGCATCTAGCATAATTTTTTCATTTTCCAGCCAACCTAATTAGTTTTGTGTTTTTGGCACATGTGTAAAAGGGACTTCCTTTGTAATGGTAGCCTAATTAGCCCTTTAGGCCTAGTGGCTATCATGACGATTTGGACAGTTGTTTATTTATTAGAGCCTCAACACCTTGTGGTATGATAGTACATCAAAAATAGAAACTAATCTTGGTGATTAGTTTCTTGCTTCCATTCAATATGTACATGTTTTAGGCCAAAAGCTCATTCCTTGGGATATTAGGAATCCAAGGATTTAATGAAGGAACTATGCCATTTTCTTAGTTTGGGGTCTTTAAATTTAGTAAACATGTCCATCCTGATGTAAAAAAAACATTCCTTGAGTTTGGGTTCATGGTCCCATGTTTGGAGTAGGTTTTATGTGTTAATCCATTTTTTTTCTCAAGGTGCAAGTGTGGGGTCTTGGGTCTTGTTTGGGCTTTCAAACCTTGTTAAGGTGCTCTTGTGGGTTGATCTCTCCCAATCTACATTATTAGTACCTTGACCACTTGCATCAAGTAGTATCAGAGCCCATCTAGATCTTTGGGCTTCTAAAATTTTGTCAAAATGTTAGATAGAGAGAATGATGGATTTCCATCCAAGATTACTAATGTAGAGATAGTGAAATATTTGAAGGAGTAAAAGATAAAGGAAGATGCACAAAGGAATGGAGATGAACTTAGAAACATTGAGATGCAACAAATGAGAGATGAGTTGAAAAGGCTTAGAGAAGAGCTTGCCAAATCTAATAACTTTGAAGAATTTGGTGAAGGGAGTGATGAAGAAATACCTTTGGAGGAAGAAGAAAAAATACCTCTAGATTAGAGGATTTTTGTGAGCACTCTTCAGTCCATGGAAAGAAGAACCATGGATGCCAAATTAGACTTACCAACCTATGATGGGAAAATGAAACCGGATCCTATAGTTGATTGGATGGATGCCCTTAATAGTTTCTTTGAATGTAATGAGATTCCTAAGAAAAAAAGGAAAAATATAGCCAAGTCCAAGTTGAAAGGGATTGCTCTTACATGGTGGAATATAACCCAAGTTTATAGAGTAAAGAATGGAAAAGCTCTAGTAACCACCTGGACAAAGATGGAGAAGTTATTCAGGAAGGCCTATGTTATTGAGGACTATGAAGTTCAACTTTATAGAAGAAGATTGAATCTAAGGAAAAAAGACATGAAAGTTTTATCCTACACTGATGAGTTTCAAGCATTGGTGATGAGGACACAAGAGGTTGAATCTAAAGGTATCAAGTTGGCAAGATACTTGCAAGGTCTCAAGTTATCTATTCAAGATGAATTCATTTTGACTAAAATAACCACCATACAACAATGTGCGCAAATTGTAGTAAAGGTGGAAGGGAAGTTTAAAAGAAGAAATGAACAATCTAATAGAGGAAGAGGTAGGGGAAGAAGTAACTCTTGGGAAAGAGATCAATCATCCAATGAAGGAAAATCCATGGTGAATCTAGTTGGAGAGGAAGCTCTAGAGGAGGAAGATCCTTTAATAGAGGAAGAGGGAGATCCAATGGACCTCCTAAGTGTTTTAGATGCAATCAAATAGGACACTATCCAAATAAGTGCCCTGAAAAACTAAACAATAATAATCAAGGAGAAAGAAGGACCCAATTGGTGCAAGAATAAATAAACTTAGAGGTTAAAGAAGGTGTGGCACTAATGATGAGACAATCATTCTTGCAAGTACCTCATGCTCAAGAACCAACACAAAGGAAGAACTTGTTTAGGACAAGGATCAAATGCAAAGAAAGGGTATGTAATTTGTTAATTGATTCAAGATCAACAAAAAATCTACTTTCTAAAGAAATGGTTGAAAAAATAGAACTAGAAAGAATTCCTCATCCATATCCTTATAATGTTTCTTGGCTAACAAAAGGGTAGTAAACCCTTGTAACTGAACAAGCTATGGTAGAGTTCTCATTAGGTGATTTCAAAGACAAAATTTTGTGTGACATTGTAGAAATGGATGCTTGCCATCTTCTCTTAGGAAGGCCATGGAAATATGATATGGATGCCATTTATAGTTGTAGAAAAAATACATACACCATAGTGAGGGATGGAAAAAATTATAATCTCAAGCCTCTACCTAAACCTAAAAAGAAAAAGAACCTTTGTCTATCATAGTGGGAGAAAAAGAAATGTTTAAAACAATCAATGAAGAAAAAGAGGGAAATGCATTAATTCTAAAAGCAAAGGATGAACCATTACCTAGCAAGGATAAATTAGTCCCAAAAGAAGTTCAGAAGCTTCTTGAAGAATACAAGGAAGTGGTTGCAAAAGATTTACCCTCATCACTCTAACCCATTAGAGACATAAGCCACCAAATAGACTTAACCCCTGGAGCATCCTTGCCTAACAAAGCCCCATACAAACTCACTCTTGCTCAAAATGCTGAAATATCCAAACAAGTTATAGAATTATTGGATAAAGGACTTATTCAAAAAAGTATTAGCCCATGTTTTGTTTCATTAGTTTTGGCTCCCAAAAAGGATGGTAAAAGGAGACTATGCACTAATAGTAGAGCCATTAAAAAAATCCCCATCAAATATAGATTTCCTATCCCAAGGATTGAAGACCTCCTAAAGCAATTGGGAAATACATCATATTTCTCAAAAATTGATCTAAATTTTTGTTATCACCAAATAAGAATCAAGCCAGGTGATGAATGGTAGACCACCTTCAAAAATATGAAAGGTCTCTATGAATTGCTAGTAATGCCATTTGGTTTAAGAAATGCCCCCCTCTACCTTCATGAGGCTAATGAATGAGATCTTTGATGATTACAATGGCAAGTTTTTAGTTATTTATCTTGATGATATACTAATTTTCAGTTGTAGCTTGGAGGAACACCTTAAACACATTGGATTGATTCACAAAAATCTAAAAGAGTATCAACTAATGATCAACCTTGAGAAGGACTCATTCTTGCAGAAAGAAATCACCTTCTTGGGATTTGTGATCTCAAAAGGCACACTAAAGATGGATCCAGCAAAGGTAGATGCAATCATTAACTGGCCTCCTCCAAAGAATGTAGGTGATGTGAGAAGTTTTCATGGATTAGCAACATTTTATATAAAGTTCATTAAGAACTTTAGCCATGTATCTGCACCTATATTAGATACAATCAAAGGAGTTAAAAAGGTAAAGTTTTTTTGGACTAAAGAAGCAAATGATGCATTTGAATATTTTAAATCAAGAGTGGCACAATATCCAATACTCACTCTTCTTAATTTTAATAAGGTTTTCACTATTGAGACAGATACAAGTAACCTATTAATTGGGGCAGTCCTTAGCCAAGATAATAAACCTATGGCTTTCTTCTCTGAGAAACTAAATGATGCTAAAAATAAGTATTTAACTTATGACTTAGAAATTTATGCTAGGTTTAAAGCCATAAAGAAATAGAGGCGTTATTTATTATCTAAAAAATTTGTGGTTTTTATAGATAATCATGCTCTAAGTTATCTAAATTCTCAAAACAAGTTGAGTGTGAAACATATCAAGCGGATGGAATAGTTACAAGCCTATTCATTCACCATAATACATAAGAAAGGTCAAGAAAACAATGTTTTTGATGCTCTAAGTAGGAGGATCACTTTGCTATAGGAAATTCAATTTCAAAGCATAGGCATTAAAGCATTGAAGGACCTTTACAAAAATGATGCTGATTTTGGTGAAATATATCAAGTTTGCACTACTCTTATGGGTAGGTATCATACAATTTTTTCTGAATTTCTTATTCAAGATGAGCTACTTTTTAAGGGTCACTAACTTTGTATTCCAAAATGCTCTATGAGATACAATATAGTAAAGGAAAAAAATGTGGGGGAATGAGTGGTCACTTTGTTAGTGACAAAATATTAGAGGTTGTTAAAAGACATTATCATTGGCCAAAAATGCAGCATGATGTCAACAAATATGTAGAGTCGTGTATTATATGCTAACAAGAAAAGGATACTAAAACTAACCAAGGGTTATGCCAACCTCTCCTAATCCCTTCTAGAACTTGGGAAGTAATATCTATGAACTTTGTAATGTGATTACCAAGGAAAAAACTAGGATAGGATAATATATTTTTGGTTGTAGACCATTTCAGCAAGATGGCACACTTTATCCCTTGTAAAAGCACTCATGATGCCTCTCACATTGCCCATCTCTTCTTTAGAGAGATTGTAAGAATTCATCGTCTACCCAACTCTATTGTTTTAGATAGAGACACTAAATTCCAAGGACATTTTTGGAGAACCTTGAACAAGAAATTAGGCACTAATCTACAATTTAGTTCTACCTACCATCCCCAAATGGATTGTCAAACTAAAGTTGTAAATAGATCTCTTAGAAACCTCCTTAGGTGCCTCACTAAGAAATATGCACAAAATTGGGATCTAATTGTTCCACAATCTGAATTTGCTTTCAATGATTCATTCAATAGGTCAACAAGAAGGACACCATTCCAAATAGTCCATCTCTATCATCTTAAGTGTCCTCTAGAACTTAGAGAGCTACCTAATGAAATTAAGGTTAGTACACAAGGAGAAGAATTGGCTGACCTTATCAAAAAAGTACAAGTAAAGGTGAAAGATACATTGCAACATACTTCACAAGAATACAAAGCACAAGTAGATAAGAAGAGGAAAGATGTTCAATTCCATATTGGTGACAAAGTATGGGCATATTTGAGAAAGGAAAGGCTCCCTAAAAGTCATAATGCCAAACTCCAAATGAAGAAGATAGGACATTGTACAATCTTGCATAAGTTTAGTCCTAATGCTTATGAGATTTCACTACCACATACTATTTCCATCTCCCCAATTTGCAATGTGGCTAACCTCACTATTTTCAAGGACACTTATGATGTTGTAGGTACATCTATAGAAGATTCACATGAAGATTGGTTGAAAGATCTACCACCTTCACAACCTTTAAAGTTGGAAGCAATCTTGGAAACAAAAATTTCCAAGAAGACAAGGAATCAAACATACTATCAATACTTGGTCAAATGGAAGGGGCTGCCTACCATTGATGCCACCTAGATGACTAAAAATCAGATTCAGCAACATGGATGCACTCTTGATGAGCTCACCTCAAGTAGGAACTTGAGTTTCTTTTCCCTAGGGCAGCATGGTGCAGGAACACTCTCCCATGAAGTAATGAAATAAGGTTTTTTGGGTCATTTATGGACTTTTTCTAGTTTTATTTTCTATGTTTTCAATAAGACAATGTTTTTAGATTCCTAGGTTCACTTTTAACCCTTTTGTGTGGAACATAAGCAATTTGGGTGTTTTATAAGCTCATTGCTTAATGAGGTCACAAGGGCACAATCTATGTAATTGGATGTATTTGCATATAATCTAAAGTATATTAGTTTTATTAAGTCATTTAGGACTCATTTGGATAGTTTCAATGCCTTTAAGGCTTTAAAATGTAAAAAATGCAATAAAAGTGCAAAAGTTGCTATGCAACTTTGCAACTTTTTGCATAACTAAGAAAAAATGTTTGTAATCAATCCCCCAATGGTCACAATCTTTGAAAATTGGTTGAATATGTTGGGGAAGTCCTTCATATAGCCTTTTTAGGTGGGTTGAAGGTAGAATGTAAGTTTTTGGCATTGAAATCAATAAAGAATACCTTGTTTTCTGCATTCTGAGCAAGTTTTCTAAATGGTATGGATGTGTACAGATACATAGGGGTTTCAGCCTAATATTGATAGATGAATAATCAATTTATATTTCTAATACAACTAGTTTGAGGTCTTGAAACATTTTAGAACTCAAGTTACACCTATTTTTTTCCAAACAACCTGAATTTTGAGGGTTTCAAGGGTTTTGATAGAAATTGAATTGTAACTTGAGATTTCACCATAGGAAATTTATGGCCTTCAATGGAATCCTTGTACTTTTAATACTCTTTGAGATTCCTTTTTTTTTAGTTGAAGAGATGTTGATACATAGAAGAAATTAGATGCCCTAGGTGTATATCTCATGTATGCACCTATGCATAATCCTGCTGCAACTAGGTTTTGAGACCTCAAGACTTCATTTCATGCTTTAAAAATCTACATCTATCATAAAAAAAATCATTCTCTAGCCAACGTAATTGGTTTGGTGTTTTTTTGATGTGTGTAAAAGGGACTTCCTTTGTAATGGTGGCCTAATTAGCCCTTTATGCCTAGTGGCTATCGTGATGGTTTGGATAGTTGTTTGTTTACTAAAGTCTCAAAGCTTTGTGGTTTGATAGTACATCAAAAATAGAAAATAATCTTGTTGATTAGTTTCTTGTTTCTTGTTATGGTTCCATAATACACGCCCCACTCCCTACGAGGAATGGATACCCCATACTTTTTTTGGCCCCTCAAACTAATAGTTTGGGATCCAAAGAAATGTTATAGATTCAAAAATTATAAAAGACCAAAAAATTTGAAAAATCAAAATCAAAATCAAAAAATAGAAAAAGTCAAAAAAATTAAAATTAAAAGTCATAAAAAAATATAAAAATTTGAAAAAATAAATATAAAATATTATAAAATATCATTAAAATTTTTTAAAAATTATATATATATATATAAATGTTGTTCTTATTTCATACAAGTTAAATGGCATCCACATCTGGAGAGAAAATGGTACCCAAGCCTATTGTGTTCAAATTCCATGGTGTGTCATCAAAGTCAAGATTTCATGACGATCATGCAAAAATTAAAGATTCTAATTTGGGGCATACAGACCTAGGTGACTTCCTTAGAATTTATAGTAAACCCAATGAAAGATCAACATTGATATCCACCTTGATACATTATGGGTTGGTAAGTGTATCTTTGCATCCTATATCATTGCAATCAAAAGAGTTCATTATGACACCGACACATCACTTTGTCTTGAAGGAGAGAGTGGTTAAGAGCATGACTGGAGAAGTGGTCCTAGACCTACAACCTGATAACATTGAAAGGGTCTTTCATCTCCCAAGAGTAGATCAATTCATCAAAATCTCCTATGAAGCAATGGAGAGATGGTATAGGAAACACGAGAAGAGGTGATGGAAATCATTCAATCCTCCTACCTCATTAAGAAAACTCCTTTGGGCCATGTCATAGGAAAGGTGGACATGACTAGGGGATACATGAAAGATGACATTGGCTATTCCATTATCCTTTTGAGTGGAGTCATGGGTTTACCAGTAGCTGGCCACCTCGATGCTTTCATGATCAACTTCATTGAGACCATTAAGATGCCGAAGATGCCACTAGACTAGGCCACCACACTAAGTGAGAACTTGTGTGAGCAATTAAGGGCAGTTAAGGAGAAGAAGAAGTTCTATATGACTTCTTACATAATATATCTACTTGCAGCAAGGGCAAAAAATTACCCTAGTTTGTACAAGAGAGGTAGTATGTAGGATCCTAATGCTTGGCCCTACATCATCTACCCTCAGCTGGTAAGGAAGAAGCTCTTGGTGCAAAGTATATAATATAGAATAGTGAATGATGCATTCATTTTTGTGGTCATCTAATTCATAGTGGGAGATTATGTAAAGAGGTTATCTAATGAGGCTAAAGCACAGATAATAGCTCTCGATTCCTATTTCATCCAATTCAAGACATTCACATATCTGTGGGTAGTTGGTGCCACTATCAACCCCAAGAAGCTCCCTAAATATTTAAGTGACAAAGTAGCATAATTAGAGATTTCTCGGCAAATTGAATCAACATATGAGAGGGTGAAGACATAGAGGAGACCTTTTTTGATTTGATTAGGATCTAGGACTATTACAGAGGAATGCTAATTTATTACATAGAATTAATTTAAAACTTTTAACGAATCAAATTAACGTAAATGAAATAAGAGAACAACAAGATTAAGCTGATAAAAGAGACAATGAGAGAAAGAAGATGCAAACAATTTGATCTCGGAGTTCATCCGTATGGACTACGTCTCCGGGTCCAGCTCCAATAGGGGGACCAATCCGATTTTCTCCAAAATCAATTACAAGTGTTCAAGATCTTCCCTTCAAGCACAATTGCAGAATTACTCTCCAATGTGCAGGAATAATCATCAAGTCTTCAAGATCATAATCTCCTTCTCATCACCTGGATGCCTTTCCAAAGCCTACTACCCCCATTTTATACATCAAATTTAGCCAAAAATGGGCTAAAACAATTAACCAACATAATCTCCCATTTTGATTACATATTTCGAATTTGCCCCTTTTACCATTATTTTGTTATGATCTCACACCAAAATTAAGGGTTTTTTTTCAACAAATACCCTTATTCAAGTAAGATTGGGTGGATTTGTTATGGATACATAACAACTCTTCCCCTAATATTCCATATACCATAAATAGCCCATTGGTTGGCCTTAATTTTAGGAGGCCTATGGTTAGGAGTTCAAATCCCATTATCTCATTCCTTTAATTCGAATTAAATAGCTATTTTAATTCAAATTTGAATGTTTTCCCTCTCTTTATGATTTTGTGATGTCATGTTGACATCATCAAAATCCATACTTTTGCTTGAATTTGAAACCATCATAACTTTTATATCCGATCTCCGTTCTTGATGAAACGAACGCCATTGGAAAGCTTTTGACGAGCTCTTTCATTTGGAATCCATTGTCAAATACTTTTGAGATGATTATTTTTTCACCCTTTTATGACCTTTGGTCCCAGTTTGACCATTTTGACCAATCATAATTTTTGCACTTGAACTCCAATTTTGATTGTTCGAGTTATGTTGGAGTAAAAATTGTGAACACTTGTAATGATGTTGATTCTTGGAGCATTGGGGACATTTTACTTTTCAGTAATTTTTATCCCCTGGATCAAGCCTCCCCACTGAAGAGCTTTCGAACCTCTGAAAGTTTGGATTACTCAAAAAGAAGGTGAGGGTATAGTTCCCTCACTTTACCAATCTCCATCCATCTTGCCTTTCTTGGATGCATCCCCTTCAATCCCACTCGGAGGTATTCAACTGGTCCTCTTTGTGAAGTTCTAACATTCCTATCAAGAATGACATCTTGTGGCAATTCTAACATGTACTCTGGTGAAAGGTCATCAACTGACGGAACCTGAACACTAATGTCTTCATCCAAGATCATTGGAGGCTCATACAACTTTAGATTCTCAACATTGACAACTGAGTAAATTTGCATGTATGGAGGAAGGTTAAGGCAAAAAGCATTGGTACCAATCTTCTCTAAGATTTCAAAAGGACCATACCAATAGGCTTGAGCTTCCTTACTTCACCTTGCATTCTTTCCTTACTGATATGTAACCAAACTCTATCACCAACTTGGAATTGGTGATCAATATGATGCTTATCATGGCGAGCCTTGTATTTTGCTTGGCTCTACTCCAACTGTGCTTCTACTGCCTGATGGATTTCTTGGACCTTTTGGATGAACTTTAAAGCCTTTTCTGCATCATGGCATCCATCTACAACATCGTCCTTCCCAAAAGCAAAATCCATTGGTGTCTTAGGCAAGTAACCGAAGCAAGTCTCAAAAGGAGACCTCTTTGTAGAAGAGTGTGCCGCATGGTTGTAAGCATGCTGCACATAATGAAGACTTTCATCCCATAGCTTAGGATGTTTGTTGCAATAGCCTCTAAGTAGATGCATACCTGTCCTGTTCACTACCTCTGTCCGTCCGTCGGTCTGCGGATGGAAGGCTGTACTCTTCTTCAACTTGGTGTCCATGAGTTCCCACAAAGATAACCAAAATTCCCCTAAGAATCGAGAATCTTGATTTGATACAATAGAAGTGGGTAGCCCAAAATGAACCCATATATTTTGAAAGTACAAATGAGCAGTCAGTTCAGCAGTAACTTGCTTTTTACAAGGCATTAAAATACACATTTTGCTGAACCGATCAACTACTACAAACAAATAATCATGACCCTTCCTAGACAAAGTAAACCTCCTAAAAAGTCCATAGACACACTTTCCCATGGACAAGATGGTACAGGTAATGGTGTGTACAAACCCAATTTCTTATTACTTGGTTTGCTGGTTGCACACATTACACATCCTTTTATATACTTGGTGACAGTTTCCTGCATATGAGGCCAGTAACAATATTTTTGCAACTGAGCTAATGTCTTACTTACCCTGAAATGCCCTACAATCAAAGAAGTGTGTGCTTCATGGATTTCATTTGCATGTTCATATTTAGGAATGCATAGTTTTCCCAAGTGGTACAACAAATTGTCCTGCACATAGTAATCTTTCTCTTCCACATGTTCACCCTGGATTAAAGCTGCATAGATATCCTTAAAGTTCTCATCATTAGCATATTGTTCTTGAAAACTTTCATGAACCATAGAACTATTTTGAAGGATTATCAAAGCATTCTGAATAGGAGGTCTGGATAGAATATCTGCTACTTTGTTATGGGAACCCTTCTTATACTTAATTACCAAATGAAACTGTTGTAGAAAACCCATCCACCTAAAGTGCCTACTTTGTTGCAACTTAGATTGTGAGTGCAAATATTGCAATGGTTGGTGATTAGTGTGGATTACAGTTTCTTTTCCCATTAAGTAATGTTTCCATTTTTTAACACTCTGAACTAAAGCATAAAGTTCTTTATCATATGTAGGATAGTTACTTACTGCTCCTGAAAAAGTTTCAGAGTGGTAGCAAACTGGTTTACCTCCTTGCATGAGTACAACTCCCATGGCAAACCCACTCGCATCTGTCTCAATTTCAAATTGTTGATGTAAATTAGGTAGAGCTAAAACTGGTGCAGTACTCAACTTTTCCTTTAAAGTATTGAAAGCCTTCTGTTGCAGACCTCCCCACTGAAAAGTTTCCTTGGTACTGGTTAATGCATGCAACGGTGATGAAATGAAAGAGAAGTTTGCAATGAACTTCCTCCAGTAATAAACTACACCTAAGAAACTCCTGACTTCTGTAATTGTACTTGGCTTAGGCCATTTTACAATACATTTGACCTTCGTAGGGTCTACTTTCAACTGACCATTCCCTACGACATAGCCTAAGTACACTAAAGATGTCTTTGCAAATTCACATTTTGACATCTTTACATATAGTTTTTCTTTTCTTAGTATATCAAATACTTTCTTTACATGAATTACATGATCATCCCAAGACTTACTAAATACAAGAATATCATCTAAATAGACTATGACAAAGTCATCAATAAAGGGACGAAAGACATCATTCATGACTCTCATGAATGTAGCTGGTGCATTACAAAGCCCAAATGGCATGACCAACCACTCAAAAAGTCCCTGTTTTGTCTTAAAAGCAATTTTCCAAATATCACTTTCTGCAATTCTTATTTGATGATATCCACTACATAAGTCTAGCTTAGTGAAATAAATTGCATGTTTCAACTTTTCAAGTAAATCATCAATTCTAGGAAGAGGGTACCTGTTCTTTACCGTTATCTTGTTCAGAGCCCTGTAGTCAATACACATTCTCCAAGTCCCATCTTTCTTTGGAACCAACACAATAGGAGAACCACAAGGAGAAGTACTAGGATAGATAACTCCTTTCTCAACCAACTCTTGAACTTGCTTCTTGATTTCTTCATTCTGCAACACTGATAAGCGGTACATGCCAATATTAGGAAGTGGTGCATCTTGTTGCAATTGGATCTCATGTTGTATCTCTCTCTTAGGAGGCAATCCTTTTGGTTCCTGAAACAAGTCATCGTAAGCAGAAACAACTTTGACCATTTCAGCCTTATGTTTTTGATCACATCCCTTAAATGCCTCAGATGTTTCATCTTCTTTGTCTTTTACAAGCATTAACACAAAATTCTTACTAGAGTTGACTAACCTTTTCATTTGACTAGCATTGACTAATGCTAGATTAGTCTTAACCTTATGTGCCCGTACAATGTATTCAATCTTGTCTTTAAACAAATGATATTTATTTTCCCCCCTATAGAAGATAGCTTGGTGATCATACAAATAGGGACTCCCAAGTACAAGACCACAAATATCTAAAGGGACTACATCAGCTTCTATCTCATCCACAAAGTTTACAGTGATAGAAAATCTTAATTTGCATTGTTTAGTTACTTGTAACTATGCATCATTGCAAACCCATCCAAGAGGATATGGTTTTGGATGAGGTGTTGTAATCAAATTAAGCTTTTTAACAACTTCTTCAGATATCAAATTAACTTGAGAACCAGTATCAAATAATGTATCAACCTTAGTATGCTTGATAACAACTTGGATGTGAAATAATTCATTCCTTTTCTTATCATTCTTAGGAGAAGATTCTTTACTTGTACTTGCACTTATACTAGAAGAATTTGTAGTTGATGTGAGAGATATACCTTTTCCTTTACCTTGAATCCCAGTAGCAACAATCTTTGTCTCATCTCCGGAGTCAGATCCAAGATCTTGTTGAATTACAGCAGCAGTTTTCTGTTTACCTTTGTTTCCACCATATCGCTTTGGCCTCTTTTTAGGATGTAACTTCCAACACTTAGAATCATCATGCCCTTCTTTCTTGCAATGTGAGCATGTGGGTTTCTCACCCTCTTTCTTTACTGTTGTTGTCTTTTTACCCTTTCCTTTTCCTTTGGACTTTTCCTCAGACTTAGATGGATTTTTATCAGACTTACCAATGAAAGTACCCTTACCCCTTGATTCTAAATGTGTTTCCTGGACACATACTTCATCCAAATTACAAGGATTCAGGACGAGAATAGAATGCCTTAGGTAAGAATGAAGACCACCTATATACTTGAGTAAGGTGTCCTGGGTATACAATGGGACATTTAATGAAATAGCCTTTTTGCAAAATTCGTGGGTGTAAACCTGGATAGACTGACCTTTCCCTTGCCTAAAATGTTGCCAGTTCATCATTAACTATTGCATATGGCCTAGGGGGTAGAATTTCTTTTTTAAAGCAGTAACAAATTCTGACCAAGACAAACTAAACTTACCATGTTGTGAAGTTTCATCCTGAGACCTACTCTCCCACCAAGTTAGGGCTACACCACCTAAATGAAGAGTGGCTAATTAAATTTTGTCAACATCATCTACAAGGTTTTGAACTCTACAGTAGACTTCTACTTGCTGAATCCAGTCATCTAGTTTCTCGGCATTTAACTCCCCACAATATTTTGGTAAGTCAAACTTTACATCCAACTTAATTCGAGGCTTATGTCCTCCTTTGAAAATATTGGAAGACTCGGAATGGGTAGAAGAAGGAGAAGAGGGGGAAGAAGGAGAAGAGGGAGAAGAAGGAGAAGAAGGAGGTGTCTTTGGTGGATCACGATCAGCACCTTTCTTTTTCCCTTTGTCCTTTTGAGTTGCACATCTTTGCATCTTCTCTTCTCTTTCTCGTACCAAAACTTCTACCATTTTTTGCAAATTCTGAAGAGTCTTCTAAATACTCTTATCTTGAAAAGCTTGTCCACCTTCATCTGCCATTTTTGATGATGGTTTAGTCCTTCATTTTCCAATCTCGGGATTGTATTCCTCAAGCTTTCCTTCACCTTTCTCAATCCTGGATCTTGTTAGCATTCGAATCTACAATACTAGTCCAACAAAGGCTCTAATACCAAATTTTATTTGATTAGGATCTAGGACTATTACAGAGGAATGCTAATTTATTACATAGAATTAATTTAAAACTTTTAACAAATCAAATTAACATAAATGAAATAAGAGAACAACAAGATTAAGCTGATAAAAGAGACAATGAGAGAAAGAAGACGCAAACAATTTGATCTCAGAGTTCATCCGTATGGACTACGTCTCTGGGTCCAGCTCCAATAGGGGGACCAATCCGATTTGCTCCAAAATCAGTTACAAGTGTTCAAGATCTTCCCTTCAAGCACAATTGCAGCATTACTCTCCAATGTGCAGGAATAATCATCAAGTCTTCAAGATCATAATCACCTTCTCATCACCTGGATGCCTTTCCAAAGCCTACTACCCCCATTTTATACATCAAATTTAGCCAAAAATGGGCTAAAACAATTAACCAACATAATCTCCCATTTTGATTACATATTTCAAATTTTCCCCTTTTACCATTATTTTGTTATGATCTCACACCAAAATTAAGGGTTTTTTTTCAACAAATACCCTTATTTAAGTAAGATTGGGCAGATTTGTTATGGATAGATAACAACTCTTCCCTTAATATTGCATATACCCTAAATAGCCCATTGGTTGGCTTTAATTTTAGGAGGCCTATGGTTAGGAGTTCAAATCCCATTATCTCATTCCTTTAATTCGAATTAAATAGCTATTTTAATTCGAATTTGAATGTTTTCCCTCTCTTTATGATTTTGTGATGTCATGCTAACATCATCAAAATCCATACTTTTGCTTGAATTTGAAACCATCATAACTTTTATATCCGATCTCCGTTCTTGATGAAATGAACGCCATTGGAAAGCTTTTGACGAGCTCTTTCATTTGGAATCCATTGTCAAATACTTTTGAGATGATTATTTTTTCACCCTTTTATGACCTTTGGTCCTAGTTTGACCATTTTGACCAGTCATAATTTTTGCACCTGAACTCCAATTTTGATCGTTTGAGTTATGTTGGAGTAAAAATTGTGAACACTTGTAATGATGTTGATTCTTGGAGCATTGGGGACATTTTACTTTTTAGTAATTTTTATCCCCTAGATCATTTTTGGACATGGCGCCTAATCATTAGACCATATCAGGTCAAACAAAAACAAGATATTCTATCCTTTAAATGGGAATGGGAGAATTATCCCCTTGAAGAGTACAACTACCCTAGGCTCTATTTTGATAATATTGAGAGAGTGGAGAGTTTGGCTGGCAAGAAGTCTCATCATGAAGATGCCATTCAAGATCATTGGATGAATGCCACAAATGACTATGAGGTTTTTAGAAGAGATTATTGTAGGATGACTTTATATCTAGTAGAGAAGGCTCTCAAGCTTAACATTATAGAGGAAATAAGGCAACAGGATTCATGGGAGCTACAACACCCCCTATTTAACTCAGAAAAAATAGGAGAGAGGCCTATTATGAATGACTAGTTTAATAGGGAGGAGGGTGATGATATTAATCATTAGACAAGGCACGTAGTCAAAATGACAAAGAATTAGATCAAGAAGCATTTTCAGCTTGATCCAATACCTAAAACTATCATCTTACCTTTGTGGGAGGAAAGGTAAGATTCCTAGCTTTGCTGCTGAGTCTCCAAATACCTAACACTATCATCTTACCTACATGCCTTGAGAAAGGTAGAGGGAGGAAAGTTACAATTCCTACCTTTGTGGCCTAATCTCCCATCAGGCTAGAGATAGTATACCAACTTGACTACCCAATTGGATACTATCATCCTCCAGCAAGGAAGAGAAAGAACAAAAGGAAGAGGACCTCCCCTCAAAGGATTCAAATAGAGCTAAGTGAAGCACAAGTACCTCCTCAACATTAGGAAGAGAGTGTACAAGGGTTTGAGGATATTGGTGCTTCCCAAGTCTAGGATGACCCTCAATTGCCTCCCTTTGTGCCCAACTAATTAGAAGAAGGAGAGAGTCAACAAGTTTCCATTCCTCCTTTGCAAGAAGAGCTAGCATCCCCTTCTATTTTCACAAAACAAAAGAGGATTAAAATCAAAATGAAGAAAAGATAAAGGGTGACTAGGAGAATGGTGCCTTTTCCATCTATTCTTGAGACCATTCTAGAAGGGGAAGAGGAGAAAGAAGAGGAGAAAGAAGAGGAGACAAATGAAGAAGAGCAACTACCCTTGCAAAAAAGAACTTGGCTAGCCAAAGCCACCAAGCAATAAAGGAGAAGAAGTACCATGGGCATATTTCGATCCACCCTAGCAAGACCCTTGGAAGTCTCTTCTTTGGAAGATGAAGTAAAAAAATGGGTGGATGAGCAAAGTGAATAAGGTGATGACATTTTCAAAATGATAGATTTTGATTTTATCCCTGTCGGTACATAACTAGTTGGGAATAAGATCAGGGATACCCCTATAGGTGAACCTCAACAAGAACACTAGACATAGATGCCACTAAATTCATAGGGTCATGATCTTACTCCCACATCTCCACCACAATTCATGGTGGTAGATAAGGGCTCAATTACTCCTTTGCTCCAAAGTTTAGAAGAGGAACAGGTTCAAAAGGAACCATCATAAGGAGAAGAACTAGAACAAAGGGCCATCGATGAAGTGTCAAATGAGGGACAAATAGTGCACTATTCTCAACCAACTTCCCAAGACACTAAGGAGCAAGATACAAGGTTTTCCAAATAAAGGTTGTAGAAGAAGAGCCCTCATAGAGGGAAACAACTCCCAAGAGGAGTGATAAGGGGAAGGAGGTAGTAGAACACACCCCTTTGTCCTTGACAAGAGTGTCTTCAAACAAATGCATCCCAAGGTGGCTCCAAAAGGAAGTAATGAGGAGTACTAGACCTAAATTTTGTGCTTTGGAGGAAGAAATTTTTGAGATATCAAAGATTTTTAATAAACCTAAGTCCTTGTCACATGAGGTAATACTGTTGGCATTTGTCACTAGTGCATAGAACCAAGAGTAGTTTATGCAAGTGGTCATTCCTCCTGAAGACATAGATGTATAAAGTCTTGGTCCCAAAGATTATCAACTCAAAAATACCATGGTTGGGAGACCTACATGGAATAAAGCCTAATTAATGGTGACCATGGAAATTAAAGATGTCTTAAAGAGCATGGGGTAGGATGAGGTCGAGCTCCAAACACTTCAAAGGTAGATTGAGATCCTAAAGGGATTTTTGGTCAAAGTGGTTGCTCCTCTTGATCTTGAGGACACATTGAATACTATTCTTAGAGAAGGGAGAGCAGTGCATATGGACTCGTTTTTGAAAGCCTATCAGTAGTGGTGGGAAAGCTTTGAGGAAAAAGGTATTTTGATTATCACGAAAAATTTGAAGTTATTGCATGCTATGCAGGATAATGTGAATAAAATCGTAGCAATTATGAAGCAAGACTTCAGTATTATGGATGAAGTAAGGGCCTAGAGTAAGGATTTACAAACTTTGCAAGCCATAAAGGGGCAAAGGTATAAGATTTTGATTGATGTATATACAAGAGAAGAATTATATATGGTGATGATTGGATAGAGAAAATAGCACATAACAATAAAGTAATGGAAACATTACATGAGGAAATTCATTAGCTCAAGGACCAAGCCCAAGAGTGAATTTCGGAAGCAAAGAGACACTACAACGATGCTTTCTTGGATATTTTTGAAGATGAGGAATGAGAAAAGTTGTTACCTATAGAGATAGTGGTAGAGAATTTTAGGAAGATTTTTGTGGAAGCTACGGATGATGAGGACATCCAACAAGCCTTCAAGAGTGAAGAAGCTTTGTTAGAATTGGATATCAAATTTGGGGATTTCGCTAACACTTGAATTGAGGTAGAAAATTACAGACAAAAGGTTCAAAACAAATATGAGGCTTTAGATTTACTGGATGCAACTAAAATTACTGAGATTATAGGGAAATTCAAGGGCAAACATCCAAACATAGCTTTGGGATGAAAAATAACAAAATTGAGATGCTAGAATTTCAATTTTGACACTTAGTAAAATTTTGAGATTTTGGACCATTTTGAGATGCCCAGCTCTGCAGGTCTATAGGTACACAAGTACACAAGTTTGCAGCTCCACAGGTGCACATTTTCAAAAAAGTTCCATCAATAATCAAATACCAGTTCCAAAAATAGAGCTTTCCATGCATCGAAAATGCATTTTGACAATAGTTTAACTCCTACAGATGTCTAGTGAAGATGGAGCTTCTATTTTTGACACTTCCAAACACTTCTACTTCGACTAAATGCTCTCTTCTTCTTATTTTCTCATAATTTCTTCATTTATGACATGTAAAGGCTTATGCATGCAATTAATGAATAAAATATGGATGGATTCATGTTTAGCACTAGTTAGATTGTTAGTTTGTATATAATTAATTTTTTTTATTGTTTAAAAGAAGATATCGCTCACTGTCAACACAAATTAAGGAGAGAATTTCTTATAAATAATTGTGCCCACTTTTATTATGTAATAAAATTATTCTTTTGGTGCTCACATTTGGAATGCAGTAATTCTTGCCTGAATGTGTCATATTTTTGTGGATTTTGTTCATGGAATTTTGATTAAGCCATAGGTTTATTGCTTTATTTTTGGTTCTACAATCTTTTGGTTTTGGTGTTTGCTACAATTTTATGAATTCCATTGATGTAATGAGCTTGAGAGGAAATCATTGAATTGTTCCTACATAACTCTTTGTCTCACATAAGCACACTTTCTATGGCCTTGTAATTTGATGAAGAGTGAAACATCATACAATCATTAAAGTTTCTCACTAATGATTACATCAATGGAATTGAGGAAGTGCTACTCCCACTTTCATTGGTTATCTACCGATCTCTTCAAAAGCTTAACTCACAAACATGTAGTTTTCTATAGCTCATGTCTGCTAGGATTTCAATATCACATTATTTGCTTTAAAATTCTTGTTGTTTCCTTTACTAACTCCCTTGTTAGAATAGGACCTCATACCAGCTGCATGGTTAGATTACATTCATAAAAAACATAAAAATACAAAAACATAGTTCTTTTTTAGTGTTATTTTTTGAAACAGTGTGTAGAGTCTTCATTTCATTCAAAATTAAAATGAACCAGCAAAGGCCTCCTTATTAACATTCACATTTATCTTCAATTGAGTGGATTCCAATAGGTTGCAAGATCACCCAGAACCTTGAAGTTGATTCACAAAATCATCTTTTCAAGAGAGGAGTTTGTAAGAATTTCTACCATTTAGCATTGTGTAAAATGATAGCTCAATAGAAGTGGCACTAGAAGGAGGGCCACACTTTTAGATCTTAGAAAAGGAAGAAAAATTTGCCAAAGTTTCAAAATTTTACACTTTCAGCTAATCTATGCTTGACACATCAAGTTCAAAATTTTTTTGAGTTTTGAGAAATTCAAGTGCACAGGTGCATAGCTCTATAGGTCCATAGGTACATAGGTACGTAGATCCACGTCTATGTAGGTGTGCAAGTGCACAAAACTCTATGGTGTGCAAAATTCGATGAGGTGAGAAAGTGTACTTCTATAGAGGTGCACTTTTTCTAGAATTGATGCAAACTAGAGGGTTCTGATCCAGAATCCCCATTTCAGTGAGCATTGAGGTCTACACAAAGTGCACACAAGTTTCTTGAGCTTACCCACTTTTGTAAACCACGTAGTGACAAGGGAATACCTCAAATTCAACCACTTCCATTCAAACTTTCATTTTCTTCTTCAACTCCACCTCCACTCCAAACACTTGGTGGACCACCACATATTCCAATAGCTACACCTCAATAACCACCATTAAGTCCACCAAACCCTCCAATGGCCTTTTTTTAAAATGTTGTGGACTCACCAATAAACTTGAGAGGTGCACTCCATGAAATCCCTAGGAATCGAGAAGTTTTTCCCAAGATTCATCTATGGTGAGACATAAACTGTCAAAGATCACATCAAGGTATTCAAAGAAATTTACAACCACAATAAGGTTGCTAATGAGGATGTGGTTCTTCATTTATTCCCCTACTCTTTGGGGGAAATTGCCTTCAATTGGTATGTTAATTTTCCACCTAGATGTATTGTAGATTGGGATACTTTAAAAAAATTGTTCCTAGAATAATTCAAAACATTCACCAACCTAGTTGTGATACATCAACAATTCATATAAATCAATAGAGATCCAGCTGAGATAGTTTCTCACTTCAACCATCACTTTCATATGGCATATTGCAAGCTAAAGACACCATACACTATACTAGTTGAAGCTACTATTTAGATTCATTTGAATGCTATGGACCATCTTACTATAATTTTTTTGAGAAGACTTCCTCCAGCAAATATCAACAAATTGGAAAAAGTCTTTGTAGAGGCAATTACCTTCACTAAGCAAGTTAATCCTAATGGAGGAAGATTAATGCTTCTAGCTCTAGCTATCACAACAATGCCAAGATATCCTACTAGAGTACCCAAGATGCCTAGTTAGTTCATATCCATGAATCTAGTTCCATTATAATAGGCACCCACTCCACAAAATCTTTCTCTAATGTATGTAGGGTTTGAACCTCCAAAAGTTGCCTTCTTTGAGAAAAAGGCAGCAAAACCCACTAAACCAGACAATGGTTTTGTTTCTAAATTTGGTCAAATAAAAAAGACTATGTCCCAAATGAACAATGAACTAACTTGTCTTAAGTTGTCTCAAGGACATAACAACAACTTCTAAAGAAACAATGTTGGTCCTTACAACAATAATTATGGCTAGAATTATAACAGGAACTTCAGCGGAAATAATGAAAATAATGTAGGAAACAACAATGGGGGGAACAACTTCAACCCTCTTGATCATAATAATAGCTTCCAAAGATAGAACTAACGGTGGAACACTCAGCTAAATAATGGAAGTATTCATGCTGACAACAACAATAACAATGCTTAGTATGCAGATATTAATCAGTATGATGATATTCAGACTGCACCCAACAATGATGGTTTGTATTATAATATGAATCAAGAGATGACTCAAAGCTCACAATTGAATGACAATGCTCCTACTATGCAATTTAATGCTATGCTACTAGAATCCTATGATTCTACACAAAATGTGAAGGTAGAACAACTAGCTAGCAAAGAATTCTCTTTTCCATTCAGTCAAGACCCAACCTTCAGCATGATGAGATTTTTTCTTTTCACAATGAAAATTGAAACATGTATAATCTAAGATATAGAAAATAACCTTTGATGGATGGAACTCCTCTAGCTTTACAACCAACTCCTCCTGATCTGAGGGTGAGTAACAATTTGGCACCAATTAGGCCACCATATGGAGGAAAATAGAATCATAATCAAGTGAATGTGCCAACAATATTGAAATATCTTGCTTGGTATACTGAAAAATATAATTCCATCGAACACTTGAAATGAACCAAAGAAAATATGCCCATGTTTGACATGTTGCAAAATTGTCCACAATAGTGAGAAGTGCTCATGAAGACTTTGGATCATACAAAGGCACCCCATAATATGAATACCATCCCTCAAAAGACAATATCTCAACAAGTCAATGATGTAGAAGCGATTCCTACTATGTTTAAAGACAATGTCAAAGTACCCTCCTTTCTACTTAGCATCAAGATATATAGAAATAATCTCCATTATTGCTTGATTAATTTAGGAGCCTCATGTAATGTCATGCCACAATCAATAGTGCAAAGGTTAGGGGTAATTCCTCAACCTTCCAATCGGATACTGATATAGTTGGACAAAATGGAGGCAAAAATCATAGGCATGTTGATAGACATTTGGATACAGTTGATGGTCGATCCCTAGATTTAGGATATCATTGATATACATGTGGTTCACATTCCAGAGACATATGGGTTGCTCTTGAGAAGAGAATGGATGAAGTGCCTAAGAGGATGGTTTTCTATAGATTTCACTTAGCTATGGTTACCATGGAAGGGATTGAACAATCAAATTAAGATAGATGTAGAACCCAAATTGAAAATGATGGTTACAGAATACAATGCTCTGAATGAGGTGACATTCCTCCAATCAAATTTGGGCTCATACAAAGTGATGGCATTTGATATGATCCTTGCCAAAACATCAAGCGATCAAGATAAAGAACTCAAGATACCAATCACAAAGGATGAGATCATGAAACAATTCATAGATAATATGGTGACTAATTTGCAATGCTTGGGAGAAAGAGATGATCCTAGTATCTTACTCCTCTCAGGGTTTTTCCAATTACACAAAATTAGTCATTCTGAATTTGAATGCTCATCATGCCAAGAAGTAGTCACAAAGGTGTTAACACATATGATGCAAGGCAAGGACAACCTAATTCCAAAAAAGGGACCCATGGGAGATCAAAGACCTATAAACTCAACTTAATTAATAGAGAAGATTGAAGAAGAAATTGAAGATTTGAATTTATCATATAGTGATACCTCTTCAGATGGTAGAGGTTTTTCTTCTCCCCCCCGTGCAATGATCAAGATTTGGAGAAGAAGATGACACATGAGAGGCCAAGGGTGGACTTTGGTTGTTGTTCATCCTAAACCCAAAATAGATGAAATTAAGGAATTGCTAGAGGAAATTCAAGACAAACAAGAAAAACATACATTTCCTCTATCAACATGTTACACCAAGGAATCATCAAGTCCACCCTATGAGAAGTTGCAATGAGTTCCCAAGAAACAATCTTTTAGCTCTTAGATCAAAGAGAAGTTAAGAACCAAAAAACACAAGGTTAGAAAGCCCAAGGAAGATCCAATTTGGACACTTCACTTTGATGGCTCCAGATGCAAATTAGGGTCCAGCATAGGTATAGAATTGGTTCATCCAAAAGGTAAGTCCTTTTATACAACATATTGATTATAGTTTAGATGTGCTAACAATGCTATAGAATACAAAGCTCTAATCCAAGGACTTCTCTTTGCACTTGAGAAAGGAGTCGCGGCTCTCATAATTGAAGGAGATTCTTAGTTGGTTATTCAACAAGTAAAATCATTATACTCTTGTAATGACAAAAGGTTATGTTCTTATAGGAAGAGAGTATGCAATTTACTGTCCATGATTTTAAATATTTAAACACAAGGTCCATTCTAGGGAGGAAGAACATGGTGGTAGATGCTCTCACTATTTTAGAAAGCACATTACAAATAGTCAAAAGAAAAAAGTTCAAAATATTTTTAGTAGAATTGGTTACTGCCCCATCTATTCTGGACAATATTACAAACTTTTAAGTCTTTTAGGACAATCAACATAGAGTTGAATTTATCATGTGCAATGGTCATTTTAAAGGGCAAGAAATTGATGAAAATCTATATGACAAGCTTGAGGACAATGAACTTGAAGATAAAAATGGGATCTTGAATTTAAAGACTAACACTATCCCCAAGGGGATGGTTGAGTTAGAACACATTTTTGATCATGATGAATCAACACTTAATAAAAGAATGATAAAAGGAAAAGGGATTGAGGAGTCTGATGAATACAACTTATGAATTGAATAAGATCTAAGAATGGTTTGAATAGGGAAAGAATGCAATGTACAAGAAAGGGAAGAAATGCTCAAGTTGCTTACTGAGTACAAAGATGTTATTGCTTGGAGCTACAAGGAGCTAAATACATATGACTCTAAGATTATAACTCATGACATCCCATTGAAACCAGATGCCAAGCCTTTTTGGCAATGACATAGGCCAGTTAATCCTATCATTGAACCCCTAATAATGAAAGAAGTTAAGAAGTTATTGGATGCCAAGATCATATTACCCATTTGCCATTCTACATGGGTGGCCAATTTGGTTCTCATGTGGAAGAAGACTAGAGATATTCACCTTTCCATTGATTTTTGTAACTTGAACATGGCATCTCAAAAGGAAAATTATCCTTTACCCTCACTTGATGAGGTTCTATAGACTACAAATGGTTCAAAAATGATGTCTTTCCTAGATGGATATTCAGGATATAATCAAGTGGTGGTTGATGAAGAAGATTGACTAAAAACAACTTTCCCAACTAAATGGGGAACTTTTCCCTACAAGAGAATGCCTTTCGAAATGATTAACATAAGAGCTACATTTGAGTGAGCCATGGATGAAGCTTTTAAGGGCTTGGTAAATAAGTGTATAGTCATCGACATGAATTATTTAACCATCTTTTCAAAGGATGGAAGCACTCACATTGCTGATTTAAGGAAGGTATTCAATAGATGTTGTAGGTACGACATATCCCTCAATCCAAAGAAATGTTCATTTGGGGTCACTAAAGGAAAGCTCCTAGGTCATATCATTTCTGAAGCTAGGATCTCCATCAATCCTGATAGAATTGAAGCTATTCTAAAGTTGTCACCTCCCCATAGTCAAAAAGGACTCAATTCTTTCTTTGGGAAGATAAATTTTGTTCAAAAATTCATAAATTTTTTTTGTAGAAATAGTTCATCCTCTTAATGATTTACTCAAAAAGGAGGCTAAGATAGAATGGGTTCTAGAGATTAAAAAATAGTTGGAAGATATCAAAGTGGCCATTTCTATGGCTCCAGTCTTAGTAAATCTTGATTATGAGTTACCTTTTAGGATATATTCCTTTGCTTCAGAACACTCTTATGCTAGGATTCTAACATAGAAGAAGGAAAAAGAAGATGAAAGACCAATTGCTTTCATGAGTTGCCCTCTAAAGAATGCCGAGTTAAAGTACTCAAACCTTGATAAACAATCCTTTGCATTAATCAAGGCTATGAATAAGTTCCATTATTATAGACTACGAAGTAAGGTGTATGCTATTGTACTTGATTTAGTAGTAGAGATGCTTTTGATGTAGAATGAACTCAATGAGAGGAGAGGTAAATGGATGGCCATACTTCAAGAATTTGATCTAGAAATTCAACCTATGAGATTAGTTCAAGGTCAAGGGTTTTCGAGGATAATAGCTAATAACCAAGATGGAAATGAAAAGGAGTTCAACTTTGATGGTGCAACAAATGAGGATGATCAAAATAAAATAATTATATCTCAAGTCAATATTGGTTAAGGTGTGGTGACAGACATCTAGTACTAGGATATTGTGTATTACCTCCTATAGAATCGATGCCCAAGTTGGATGAATAGTTTGCAAAATAGAGGACTTAAAATAAAATAAGAGTCTTATATGTTGTAAGACAACAAGTTATATAAAAGGAACTATGAAGGGATTTATCTGAAATGGTTGGGACGTGAAGAAGCAAAGGAAGTCTTAGAACATTTTCATGACAAGTATGGTACAAGGCATATTTCAATAGAAGCAATGACTCACATGATTCTAAGATCAGGTTATTTTTGGCCCTCAATATTCAAAGACACTTTTGAGCATGTACACTCTTTCCATATCTTTCAACCTAGTGCCAATAGAGAAAGGAATCCAGTAATGCCATTACAACTAGTGCACGAGGTACACTACTTCACAAAGTGGGGGCTGGATTTCATTGGTCCCCTTAATCCACCATCATCCATTATACATTCATTTATTCTCACAGCTATGGACTACTACACATGATGGATGGAAGTAGAGACATTCAAAAACTACACTACTAAGGTGGTAACAAACTTTTTGGAAGAACACATTGCTACCAGATTCAGAATGCCTTTCACCCTTATATGCAATAATGGGTTTGCTTTCGCATCTACATTCTTGACCCAATGAACATTTGAAAATCAAGTCATTATAAAGTTCTCTTCAAATTACTACCCACAAGGAAATAGGGTAGCAGAATCTACAAACATGAACTTGATCACAATAATAAGACAATTATTGAAAGAGAACCCTAGAGATTGGCATACATAACTCAAATATGCCTTGTGGATAGATTGAGTAAGAGTCAAAAATTCTTTGGGGACTCCTCCATACTTGCTTGTTTATGGACAATAGCCAGCATTTCTGCTTCACCTCAAAATTCCTATTTTGAAGTTCATGAGTGGATATTTTAAAGATGTTGATAGAGAATACACAAAATTGATGAATCTTTTAGAGATGGATGAAAAATGCATAGTTTCATTGGAGCACATGGCAAACATCAAGTTGTTTTGAAGAGATGGATTGACAAGAGGGCCACTATAAAATCATTTAGGATTTCTAACCTTGTTCTACTATGGGATAAGGCAAAAGAAAAGTTGGGCAGTCATACCAAGTTTCAACGCTTGTGGACAGGTCCTTACCTGATCGTGAAAATTCTTAGAGAAAACACTTTTAGACTCAGTTCCTTACAAGGGGAATTTCTTTCCTTGCCCATAAATGAGTAATTTCTGAAGCATTATTTTGAAGCCTAAAGAAAAAAAAATTAAAAATTAGTTGTATTTTATTTCTGCATTTAGCTTAGATTTTTATTTCTACAAGTGTGTTTCGCTTTCATGTTGTGTGTTTTCTTTTAGTCACATGTTACTTTTCAAAGTTATGTTAGTTCCAGGGGAGTAAGGTGTACTTGAGATTTTATCTTGAGATATTTCATTAACCACTCTTTGGTTCTAATTTCAAGAAGAGGTATTTCTTTGTCAAAATATCTAGACAACTATGTGTTTATACCAACTAAACAATGGATGTTGCCTGCAGAAATAGGGAAACTTTTAGTCCTAAGTTCAAGGTTCAAAACCAATGATCTCTCAACACTTTGCAAACTTAAGAATTGACCAACTTAGGCGTCATCCAAGTAAGCTCAAAGTCAGCAAGGGACAATTCAAACTCTAATTGGTTCAAATAGGATGGGTCTTCTCAAAGGGTTGCTAAGATCATTGTTTGGTGAGAGTTTCTAAACATTCTGAAATAGGAACACAAGAGATGTTGACAAAAGATTGAATCCAAGAAATGATATTGATGTCCTAGCTACATAGTCTAATCGTAGTCAGGATATAGAATTAAAAAAAAAAAAAAGAATAGTGTTAAGACTGAAGGATTCTAAAAGATCTAACATGGTAAAGGGATATGTTTTCAAAATAAAGTATCTTGTATCCAAAATATTGCTTCATCAAAGAGTGACATTGTGAACTATATGGAACGATTATTCAAAATTTTCCAAAAGTGTAAAAGTGAAGAGGGTGACATCACACTAAGAGCCCTCAAACTAATTCTTTCATCTAGTCAAGCAAGTGATCAATGAATAACCTTTTGTGAAGATTCTTAATGAATGAACCAGGAGGAGTGGAAGGTTGTATCCTAGTTGTCCAAAAACTTTGATAGATTGCATCTCAAGATTTCAAAGGGAATGAATACAGCAATCACACACTGAGCTTAAAAGTTTTGAACTCTAGAAATTTCAATTGCAAAGTCATCTGAGAGATGCTCAAACTGTTCAAAGTTTGGTTGGTGTTTGACACACATTCCAAGGATATTTGCTGATGGAGAAATGTCTTCATCATTTCTTCCTTCTTTTTTTGGACTATTTGTTGTGGTTCCACGACACATGCCCCATTCCCTATGAGGAATGGGGACCCCCTACTTTTTTTGGGCCCTCAAACTCATAGTTTGGGATTTGAAGAAATGTTACAGAGTCAAAATTAATAAAAGACCAAATTTTTGAAAAATAAAAAATATCAAAAAATAGAAAAAGTCAAAAAAATAAAAAATGGAAAAATTGGAAAAGTCATAAAAAATATTATTAAAATTCAAAAAAATAAAAAAATAAAAAATAAAAAATATATAAATATATAAAATTAAAATTAAAAAATATTAAAAAATTATATATTAATAAATTTTTTAAATAAATCAAAGGACCTACCCTTTTTTTAAATTTTTTTCTAGTCAATTAAAGAGTAAATAAGAATTTATTTTTTTGTTTTCTTTGTTTTGAGCTAATAAACATTGTTCTTGTGTCGTACAAGTTAAATGGCATCCATATCTGGAGAGAAAATGGCACCCAAGCCTGTTGTGTTCAAATTCCAATGCGTGTCATAAAAATTGAGATTTCATGACGATCATGTAGAAATTAGAGACGGTGATTTGGGGCATACAGACCTAGGTGACTTCCTTAGAATCTGTAATAAACCCATTGAGAGATCAATAGTGATGTCCACCTTGATACTTTCTGGGTTGGTAAGCACAACTTCACATCCCATATCAATGCAATTAGAAGAGTTGATTATGACACTGGCACAACACTTTGTCTTGGAGGAGAGAGTGGTTAAGAGCGTGACTCGAGAAGTGATCCTGGATCTACCACTCGATAACACTGAAAGGGTCTTCCATCTCCCAAGAGTGGATCAATTCATCAAACTCTCCTATGAAGCAATGGAGAGATGGTAGAGGGAATACTAGAAAGAGGTGATGGAAATCATTCAATCCTCCTACGTCATTGAGAAGACTCCTTTGGGTTGGGTCACAAGAAAGGTGAACATGACTAGGTGATACATGAAAGACAACATTGGCTATTTCATTATCCTTTTGAGTAGAGTCATGGGTTTACCAGTAGCTAGCCACCTTAGTGCTTTCATGGTCAACTTCATTGAGACCATCAAGATGGAAAGGATGCCACTAGACTAGGCCACCACACTAAGTGAGAACTTGTCTAAGAAATTTGGGGTAGTTAAGAAGAAGAAGAAGTTCTATATGACTTCTTACATGATATATCTACTTGGAAAAAGGATGAAAAATTACCCCAGTTTATACAAGAGAGGTAGTATGTAGGATCCTAATGCTTGGCCCTACATTGTCTACCCTTATCTGGTAAGGAAGAAGCTCTCAACACAAAGCAAAGAATATAGAATCGTGAATGATGCATTCATTTTTGTGGTCATCTGATTCATAGAAGGAGATTATGTAAAGAGGTTATTTGATGAGGCTAAAGCATAGATTAGAGCTCTTAGGGCCTACTTCATCCAATTCAAGATATTCAAATATATATAGGCAGTTGGTGCCACTATCAATGCCAAGAAGCTCCCCAGATATCCAAGTGACAAACTAGTGTTATTGGAGATTTCCCAATAGATTGAATCAACATATGAGAGGGTGAAGAGATAGAGGAGATCCTATTGGACATGGCCCCTAATCATTGGACCATATTAGGTCAAATAGAAACAAGATATTTCATCCTTTGAGTGGGAATGGGAGAATTATCCCCTTGAAGAGTACAACTCCCCTAGGCTCTATTTTGATAATATTGAGAGAGTGGAGAGTTTGGCCAACAAGGAGTCACATCATGAAGATGTCATTGAAGATCATTGGATGAATGCCACAAATGACTATGAGGTTTGCATAAGAGACTATTGTAGGATGACTTTATATCTAGTAGAGAAGGCTCTCAAGCTTAACATTCCAGAGGAAATAAGGCAATAGGATTCATGGGAGTTACTGCACCACCTATTCAACTTAGACAAAATAGGAGAGAGGCCTATTATGAATACCAAGGTTGACAAGGAGGAGAGTAATGATATTAATCATCAAGCAAGGCACATAGTCAGAATGATGAAGGATTGGATCAAGAAGCCTTTTCAACTTGATCCAATACTTGAAATTGTCATCTTTCATGCTCAAGCCCACCCTAAGAAAGGCAGAGGGAAGAAATTTATAATTCCTACCTTTGCGGCCCAGTCTCCTATTAGGCCAGAGACAATATACCAACTTGACCACCCAGTTGGATTCTATCATCCTCCAAAGAGGATAGGAAAGAACAAAAGGAAGAGGACCTCCCCTCAAATGAATCAAACAAAGTAGGGTGAAGCGCAAGTACCTCCTCAGCAACAAGAAGATAGTGTACAAGGATCTAAGGTTACTGGTGCTTCCTAATTCCAAGATGACCCTTAATTGCATCCCTTTGTGCCAAGCCATTTAGAAGAAGGAGAGAGTCAACAAGTTTCCATTCCTCCTTTGCAAGAAGAGCTAGCATCCCCTTTTATTTTCACAAAAAAAAAGAGGATTAAAATCCAAATGAAGAAAAGGAAAAGGGTGACTAGGAGAATGGTGCCTTTTCCATCTATTCCTATGACCATTTTAGAAGGGGAAGAGGAGGAAGAAGAGGAGATAGATGAAGAAGAGGAGCTACTCTTGTAGAAAACAACCCAACTAGCCAAAGCCACCAAGCAAGAAAGTAGAAGAAGTACCACAAGTGTATTGCCATCCACCCTAGCAATACCCTTGAAAGTCTCTTCTTTGGAAGATAAAGTACAGCAATGGGTGGATGAGAAAAGTGAAGAAGGTGATGGTGTTTTCAAAATGTCAGATTTTGATGTGATGCTTGTTAATACAAAACTAGTTGGGGATAAGATTAGGGATACCCCTACAAGTGAACCTCAATAAGAAGACTGGATGCAAATGCCACTAGATTCACAGGGTCTTGATCTTACTTCCCCCATCTCCACCACAAGTCACAGTGGTAGATAAGGGCCAGGTTACTCCTCCACCCCAAAGTTCAGAAGAGGAATAGGTTCAAAAGGAACCATCACAAGGAGAATAACCAGAACAAAGGGCCACTGATGAAGTGTCAAAGGGGGGACAAATGGTGGAATATTCTCAACCACCTTTCCAAGACATTGAGGAGAAAGATACAGGGTCTACTCAAATAGAGGTTATAGAAGAAGAGACCTAGTAGAGGGAAAAAACTCATAGGATGAGCAATAAGGAGAAGGAGGTAGTAGAACATACCCCTTCATCCTCAAGAAGAAGGTCTTTAGATGAGCACATCCCAAGGTGGCTCCAAAAGGAAGTAATGAGGAGTACTATACCTAAATTTTGTGCTTCGAAGGAAGACATTTTTGAGATTGCAAAGATTTTGAATAAACTTGAGTCCCCATCACATGAGGTAATACCATTGGCTTTTGTCACCAGTACATAGAACCAAGAGTGGTTTGCACAAGTGGCCATTCCTCCTGAAGACACATATGTAGAAAGCCTTGGTCCCAAAGATTATCAACCCAAAGAGACCATGCTTAGGAGGCCTACATGAGATACAACCTAATTAATGGTAACCATGGGAATTAAAGAAGCCTTAAAGAGCATGGGGCAAGATGAGGTCGAGATCCTAAAGGTATATTTGGCTGAAGTGGTTGGTCCTCTTGATCTTGAGCACCCTGAGGATAAATTGAATACCATTCTTAGAGAAGGTGAAGCGATGCATATGGATCCATTTTTTAGAGCCTGTCAGCAGTGGTGACAAAGTTTTGACAAGAAAGGTATTTCAATTACAATGAGAAATTTGAAGTTAGTGCATGCTATGTAGGAGAATATGAATAAAATCGTAGCAATTTTGAAGTAGGACTTGAGTATTATAGATGAATTAAGGTCTTGGAGTAAGGATTTACAAACTCTACAAGCCATAAAGGGATAAATGTACCAAATTTTGATTGATGTATATACAGGAGAAGAATTAGATATGATTTATGATTGGATAGAGAAAATAGTGGATAGCAATAAAGTAATGGGAATATTACATGAGGAAATTCATTGGCTCAAGGACGAAGCCTAAGAGAAAATTTTGGAAGTAGAGAGACACTACAACGATGCTTTCTTGGATATTTTTGAAGACAAGGAATGAGAAAAGTTGTTACTTTTAGAGATAGTGGTATAGAATTTTAGGAAGATTTTTGTGGAAGTTTCTGATGATGAGGACATCTGACAAGCCTTCAGGACTAAGGAAGCTTTGTTAGAATTGGATACCAAACTCAAGAACTTTGTTGACACCCAAATTGAAGTAGACAATTACATACAAAAGGTTAAGGAAAAATATGAGGCTTTGTATTTATTGGATGCAGCTAAAATAACTAAGATTATAGAGAAATTCAAGGGAAAACATCCAAACATAGCTTTGGGATGAAGAAGAACAAAACCCAGATGCACGAATTTCAATTTATACACTTAGTGAAAATTTGAGATTTTGGACCATTTTGAAATGCATAGCTCCATCAGTCTATAGGTACATAGGTCTATAGCTATACAAGTCCATAGATCTACAGGTGTACATTTCAAAAAGGTTCCCTCGACAGTCAATTGCCAATTCAAAAAATATAGCTTTCTATGCATCGAAAACACATTCTAACAATAGTTTAACTCCTATGAACACCTAGTGAAGATGGAGCTTCTATTTTTGACACTTCTAGGAACTTCTACTTTAAGTGAAGGCTCTCTTCTTCTTATTTTCTCATAATTTCTTCATTTATGACATGTAAAGGCTCATGGATCCTATTAATGAATAAAATATGGATGGAGTCGTGTTTAGCACTAGTTAGATTGTTAATTTGTATATAATTAGTTTTTTTTATTGTTTAAAAGCATTTTATTGCATGAAGATATCTCTCACTCTCAACACAAATTGAGAAGATGATTTCTAATAAATACTCCATTGTAACATGTAATTGATGCCACTATTATTATGCAATAAAATTATGCTTTTGGTGCTCACATTTGGAGTGTAGTAATTCATTCTTGAATGTGTCATATTTTTGTGAATTTTGTTCATGGAATTGTGATTGAGCCAAAGGTTTATTGCTTTGTTTCTGGTTGTGCAATCTTTTAGTTCTAGTGTTTGCTATAGTTTTACAATTTTCATTGACATAATGAGCTTGAAAAGAAATCATCGAATTGTGCTTGCATAACTCTGTGTCTCGCATGAGCACACTTTCTATGGCCTTGCAATTTGATGAAGAGTGAAACATCATACAATCATTAAAATTTCTCAGTGATGATTGCATTAGTGGAATTGACGAAGTGTTGTGCCTGCTTTCATTGGTTATCTATCGATCTCTTCGAAAGCTTAACTCACAGACGTGTTGTTTTTTGTAGCTTATGTCCACTAGGATTTCAATTTCACATTATTTGCTTTGAATTTCACATTATTTTCTTTAAAATTCTTGTTATTTTCTTTACTAACAGCCTTGTTAGAATAGGACCTAATACTAGCTGCACAATTAGATTGCATTCATAAAAAACCTAAAAATACAAAAACTTAGTTCTTTTTTAGTGTTATTTTTTGAAATAGTGTGCATATTCTTCATTTCATCTAAAATAAAAATGAACTAGCAAAGGCCTCCTTGTGAACATTCACATTTATCTTCAACTAAGAAAATTTTAGTAGGTTGCAAGATCACTCAGAACCTTGGAGTTGATTCACAAAATCAGCTTTTCAAGAGAGGAGTTTGCAAGAATTCCTTCCATTTAGTATCATGTAAAATGACAACTCAACACTTCCATTCAAAATATACAAGTTGTAGTCCAAAATCTCATTCCTTGGGCTACTAGGAATCTAAGGGTTTAATGAAGGAACTATGCCATTTTCTAGTTTGGGGTCTTCAAATTCAGTCAACATATCCATACTAATGTAAAAACAACATTCCTTGAGTCTGGGTTCATGGTCCCATGTTTGGGGTAGGTTTCATGTGTTAAGCCATTTTTGTTGTCAAGGAGCAAGTGTGGAGTCTTAGGTCTTGTTCGGGATTTCAAACCTTGTTAAGGTGCTCTTATGGGTTGATCTTGACCAATCTACATTATCAGTACCTTGACCACTTGGATCAATAGGCCACTTGCAAATTTTCTAAGATGCTTAACAAACCAACATGGCCAGTCATGGGATCATATCATAGGGCAAGCAAAGTTTTCCTATAATGACTCCATCAATAGGAGCACAAGAAAAAGTCCTTTTCTAAATTGTGTATGGTGCTCATCCTAGAGGGATCCTAGAGTTGAGAGATCTTAGTTTGTTGGACAAAAGGAGTGCACAAGGGGAGTAATCTATAGAGTAGATAAAGGAGCTTCATGATCAAGTCAACAAGACTTTGCAAAAGCAAGTGGAGAATTATAAGTCCAAAGTTGATCAAACAAGAAGGGGTTTGTAGTTCAAGGTATGGGATCTAGTACTTACCTGCCTTAGGAAGGAGAAACTACCCAAAGGTTAGCCAACTAAGCTACTGATGAAGAAGATAGGTCCATTAAGGATTTTTCATAAGTATGGAAACAATGCCTATAAGATGGAGCTCCTTCCTAATTTAGGAATTTCACCAATTTTCAATCTTTTTGACTTGTATCCCTACAAGGGACTAGCCTTAGACTCAGGTTAGTTTACTCTTGGAGCTTTGGAAGATGATGATTGGGCTAAAGACTTGCCTACCCTAACACCTCTAAAGTTGGATAGTGTACTAGATTATAAAGTACATAGGGAGACAAGGAAGGGTAACTATAAGGAGTATCTCATCAAGTGGCAGTCACTACCTAATGCTAAAGCTACTTGGATGATAGAGGCAGACATTCTAAAACATGGGTTCATAATTGAGGACCTCCTAACTCAAGGAAATTGAGTTCTTTGTCCTAAGGGAGTATAGTGTAGGACACTTCCCCTTTCTGATGTTTTTGTGTGTGTGTTTGAATAAAATCTAATAGATTAGATTTAATGTTGGTCAACTTCATGTTTGTAAGAGCCCATAGTGCTCACTAGGTGAAAAGTTGTTAGTTTGGCTTTAAATGGTGGAACATTATTATTTTAGTGTAGTATGGGTTTGAGGGGTATTTTAGGACCCTACAATATCCTATCTAGGGTCAAGGAAATCAAACTCACTAATCAAGTTGAGAAAATGAGCCAAATGCTCATAATGGAAAAAGTTGCTAGAGCAACTTTTGCAAATTTTGGAAGAATGGAGAAAAATGTATTCATGCCAATTGTAACTACCATGCTAGGGGATGTAAGAATGGATTTTATTATTTGAGGAGGCTAATGGAATTTGTGTTTAAAAAAATTGTATTTGGTTCTTCTGTACGAATTCCTGTAACAATATTCTTGTAGACTATGGATATTTCTTGCTATTGCATAGCCTTGTACGGATTGGTATAGGAGATCAATTCCCATGGGGAGATATTGTTTTCAAATAGATTTCATTTCCCATATTTTTTTTCTAGTGCTTTGTGTATACTACTAGCCAATTTAGAAGGTCACTAGTCTACAAGTGCCTATCATAGTGTTGTTTAGTTAGAAATGCTCTAACCTAGGAACCCACTAGTGGAATTAGCTATAACCATGCAGGGTGTAGGGTTAGAGTCTCTCTCTCTCTCTCTCTCTCTCTATATATATATATATATATATATATATATATATATATATATATATATATATATATATATATATATTCTTATTTTTATTATTTGCAATGATTTCCTTGTATCAAATGGAAAATCCTATGGCTAACATTTGAGTAAAGGTGAGCCAAGACAGGGATAATAGTGCTTTGGTATGGGCACCCATTGATTTTTGTAGAGGATTTGATGATTTCTATGGATTCCCTTGATAATTTCCTTACATGATTGAGAGGTGGAAGTAGTTGAATCAAGGGGTGGAGAAATATTTAACAATTAATAGACTTAAAAGAAGAGCGCAGTGGAAAACACTGTTGTGGGTGTAACCAAAATTAAGTTTTTTGGATTTTGAAGGTATTTAAATGTACCTTGAATACTTTATGTTCTTATGTGAGGTTATTTGAACAATTTGTGAATTCTAGCCCAAAACAATAGGACTAGACTTATTAGGAATCTGGCAATTAGGCCTCCTAGTGAATTTGAGACCAATTAGATTGGTAAAGAGTCTAGAAGTGTGGGAAAGGGTTCAAAATAACTCTAGATGCACTAAAATGTCTAACAAGTGTCTAAGTGAATGCTTGGGAAAATCCTAGGAAGAGTTTTTGGATTCTAGGAGAAAATAGTAGGGAAGAAGGCTAGATATTTGGGGAACAATTTTGACTGGTTGAGCCTTATAACATTTTTTTCTTCTACAGATCAACTATATCTTGGAGGAGAAGTTGATAGTAAAGATCTTAGAGATCCTAATAGGATGTTTAGGGTTTAAATAAGTATTTGGAGCGAGAAAGATCTATAATACCGGAGTCTCTACATCACTTGCATTCAACTCCACACTTCATTTCTAAGGACTAGCAATTGCACAGTCTACATTCCAATATTTTTCCACATACATGAGCTTCTTCTATCTCTCCAAGCTCCATGTTCTTTCAATATTCAAGCTCATAATCCATCATGTACCAATCCTTCTCTTTGGGGGTCGACAAGGGCATATCCACAGAGGATAATTCTTAAATGTATCATGAATAAACTTGATAGCTTCTAGGACCTTTTGAGTTAGAATAAGCATCTCATAGTAGGCATGTCATTTAGTGTTGCAATTTCTTAGTGAACCTATCATGGTTAGATTCAAAAGACTTACCTTGGGCGGCATTAAGCATCTAAGGAAGAACTTGAAAAGTGGGTAAATCCCAAATGGAGTAAGGAGATCTACTTCTCAATAAAAGGATCCGGTGAGCCTATGATGATATTACCTAGAAGGTACATACTCTATAAACTTGCCTTGTTTTAGTGCACTCTAAATTATAGTGTAGAACCATGGCTTAGACCACCAGCCTATCTCATTGATCACATTATTTTACTTTTGTCTCCTTTTCATGTAACCCACATGTAACATCTTCAACTCTACATAATACATTACTCCACTAAATAAAGTAACATCTCCCACACTTTGAGAGACATAAAAATTTATTCAAAGCTAGATATAGCATTAGGCCTTGTCTAATGATTTAGAGTTGAAAACGCAATATGTGTGCAAATACACCAACCAAGGATCATTGTCATATTACTCTTTGACATGAATTACTACTACTCTCAATTTATTCCAAGTTGCTCCTTATATTCATCATCAATGATATCATTCTCACCCTTTGGCATACTGTGAGCTTTTGTGCTAAGAGACCTCTAGCTTGGCCTTAAATATAGACCAAATTAAACAACCAGGCTCTAAAATTTTTCTTTTGTACTCCCTAGTCCATACACTTTCACCCTATCATATCTCACCTCATGAGGACACCTAGGTCAAAAGTTATTAACCATCAAAGTTATCTCCTCCAAACTATCCTATAATTCAAACATATCAGACACATAAATTACAATCATGGCTTTGAAAATAGGTGACATGATCACTTAGGGGCTTGAAACCTTGGGCATTAGATCTTTTCTATATGAATACAATGAGTATACAAGTTAGGCTTATGATGACTAATTGGGAAAATTTGGTAGGCATACAAAGTTGGGTACCTAGAATTACAAAATTGGGATTATTAGAAACTAGTGATTTTTCACAAATAGAATGGACCTGGGAAAGCACACAAATGGATTTATCAAGATTTGAAAATTGATACACTTGAAGTATTTTCAGTCTAGAACACGGTGGTGAAATCCATTGAGCTTCATCATTGATGGTTTCTAAGTTATAACATCTCAAACAGGGCTATTGATCAATCTACACTTTTAGTTTCTAGTGAAACTTCAAAAATTGTATTTGGAATTGCATTTGAAAACTAGTCAAACAAGTTTTCATAAGCTCAAATTTAGAACATAGAAATTTTCTAACCGGTAGAATGCAATAGAAAAATAATCTTTAGATGTTGGTCAACTAGGTCAAAATTATAACTGGTCAAACTAGGCTTCCCAAAATTTTGAGCAATATCCATCGACATGACAACAATAATGACCAACTTTGAGGGACTCAAAACCTAGTCAAAACATATCAAAACAACCTAAAACTTGAAGCATAAGTTCTGCTATATGCATACTAGACATTCCCAAAGTGGTGAGTCATGAAACTTTACCGGGTGCAAGAAATTCAATTGTAAACTAGGCTTCATGTTGAAGTTTGACACTTACACAAAAAATGTAGATTTGAGAAATGTTCAAAATGATGCTTCATAGAATGACTCGGAATGACAACTTTTCATACTAGAATGCATGCATGTATTGAATGAAATATTTTGAGGATATGAGACACATCATAAGCCTCAAATGATAGTCGAGTACATATGCATGAAAAGCTCTTATAAGGGCTTAATTAGACTCCATTTTCAAAATGGTACTCAAAATCAATGCTTGAATTTTGAGTCTGAATAATTGAAAGGTTGGAGTGTAAGATTAAGAATATCCACACTACATCATAGATTATTAGTCATAAAGCCGAGGAATCCCTTCAAAGAGAAATTGAAACTTCTATAAATTTTCTAATATTTCCTTGAAGGTAAACCAACAAAGGTTCATCCTTATTACAATGCATACCATTTCATAGAAACATCCTTTAGGAAATTTTAATCTAACTTAATCCATTTTTGTTACAACTAATTTGGATGTCATATAACTTAGTATAATTTCTTACTATTATCATAGCATGGGGGCCAAATGTGTCACTCTAATTAGATTAATGTGACATGTGTGTCATCCATGAATGAAAAACTCTTTCTTTTGAGTAGTTAACTCCATATTCACGATGATTTTTGATACCAAATAATCTCCCCAACACCCATCAAATTTTTCATTAAATAAATCTCTTATGAAATGACATATTGCACAAATGTTTTACTCATGGTCTTCTACATTGGTAAGAGAAAGAACAAAACATGTGTCTCATTGGTGAGTGCTAAGAATAGGAGGGTCAAAGTGAGGATGTTAGGAATCCTTCCTTACTACCACATGTTTAAAATCCATGGGTCTTGACCTTAAAATGGGGCACTTTATCCTGAGAAGTGTTAGTGGGTGCTTGATGTTGTAGGGGTTGATCTTGAAGATAGTTAAGAGCTAGTAAATGCAGATTAAACCTATAGTATCGATGTTCGAAACATTTCATGAAGCTTTTAAATAGGGTACGATTTATATTAAATTAACAAGATGAAAGAAAGAATGGGGAAAACAAAGGTTGAGGGCCCAAAGATAAATGTGAATAGACCTAAAATAAATTTGCATGATTATTAATTAAATATGTAATAAAGACTTTAACACACAATAGAACAAGACATACTAAACTAAGCACTGCGGAAGATAAGAATTAGACACCCTATCAAATATGTGCAATTTAAGACACTACATATTTAATTTAACAGATATATTTAAAAATTGACAATATTTTGAATAGATATAAAGATATTTACATTAATTTCAAATAGAAATAATATTAACTAATAAAACTTAGAAAATACCGATATAAAATAATATGACAATTTTAAATGGCCTATTTTAGTTTTTAATAACTATAATATACTTCACTAATTATATTATATATTATTATACATATTTATAATATAATATATAACTATATAGTCCAATGAGCATGAACATATCTACTAAGATTATTTCCAAAATCTTTTATCTAGTGCCATTTTGGTTTAGCTCGTTGGACTCTTGATTATTTGATTAATTGATCTTGATGCTCACAAAGACATTGTAGATAGAATTGGCATAGGAAACAATGAAAAATTTAGGTACATGAATTTTTATTTGTTTCTTAGCGAGTAGGTAAAGGATAAGACACGGTTTCAATGCTGCATATTATCTGAAAAATAAGACATTCTCTCATTTTCATTGAATGTATGGACACGAGAGAAGAAATATGATAAATATATTAATCCACAACATTCCAAGAATCGAGCACACTGAAAATGAGTAATCAAAAACTATTTCGTCTAAAACAAAACGACGAGAACAATGATTTTTGTAAGCTATTGATAATGCCCAAATTCCTGCCAGCTTGAAAACAACAGGCAATTTGTAAATGATCCACAAAATCAAAATTCTTAGTTTAGATTAAACTATTGGCATAGTTATTTTTTGAACATAGGCGATGCGCAAAGATAATGTAAAAAAACATGAGAAGAGTATAACATATAAATATATATATAGAGGAGGACGTAAGGAAACCCAGTTATCTATGGTAAGCCAATAGAAAATAAGCTTCCCATGGATGCTCAGTCAAATCCTTCTATACAAAGCCTTTTTGGTGTTTTGGCTGTGAGGAAAATAAATTTATCCCATTCAAGGTGTTATGGATGCACTTATTGCTGTCTGGATAACAAATTGAAAACCCTTTTTGTTTCTCAACATTGTGGTCATTTGTTCTTCCATACAAATGGCGGATGAAAGAATTAGGGTTTTGTACTTCTATTTTTGTTGTGTGTACATAGTGGTTTAGGGTTTTGTTGTGTCTTAGTTTCTATTTACTGAATAATATAAAGTCTTATGTGTTGGGCATTATTGATGTAGAATATAAATCAAAAAATATTGCATTGATCAAGCCAATAGTTTATTGCCTTTTCAATGCGAAGGAAGCCGCAAACTGAGGGAGAGGACTATGTGTATACATTTACATATAGTTTTGTTATGGCAGTGGGCATGGTTATTTGTACATGGTAGTTAAGTGGATATGAATTGTATATATCACACCAATTATATATCAAACCATATCTCGGACATGTGTATATATGTCACTTGGGCCTGTACTGAATACCATCTAAGCTGCAAGGTTCTTATGTTCAAGAGGATGACTTAAACAGTAAGTACTTTATATTCAAAAAACTAGTTTGTCTAGAATTTACTGTCAACAACTAGTGATTTGATTACAATGTACTCTGCTTATTGTCAGCCTGTTCAGAATGGATATGATCATATAAGAACATATACATGGATTTGTTTCCATGGATTATTGGGAAAAGCCAAAAGATTAGCACTTCATCATGAAGCTATTTGGCTGTTAAAATTGTCTAGAGAAATCCACATTCAGTATCAAGAATGATGGTAGAATCTCTGTATTATATGTATTCATGACACATATGCTTTATAAATCTTATGATTTATTGTTTTGATATGCACCTTGTAATTGTAATGGTCATGTTTTCAAAAATTTGAGTTCCCCAAAATGAAATGTTTGGTGCTGTTTTACAAGTTTTGAGCTTCATATCATATACAAAATGGAAGCTGTTAGATTGCATGATATACATTTTTATGGTTATTAAGCACAACTTATTTCTGTTATCTAATTAAATTGAACTCTAATTATTTTTAACTTTTTAATTTAAGTTAGCAAAATCACAGTGAAGAGTATGTTTTGTTACAGGCTTGTAATGAAAGCAAGTAAATGTAAGTAGAAATTTCTACATTTGATTGCAAGTTTTTTATTGAAGTTTAAAATAAAATTATTCATTTGTGAGGTTTTCAAGACTAGAGTTCGGGTGGGATCTTCCTGAACCTTTCAACTTCAACAATAGACCAAAAGCCTTTTGATAATATTATTATCTTCTAAAATCTTTAAAATGAATTTAAAAGCACATGAAAATGCACTATCACTACTATGTTAGCTTATTATCTATTTTACACAAACCGTTGCTTGCTTGTTTTCTTTCGTTCACTCGTTGAAATAATCGATTTTAAATGCGCCAATCCAATTTGATTTGTCGAATTCGTCTTAATCGAACTTGCGACAAATATATTGAGTTGTTCATCTTGTAATCAGTCACATCAAAACTACATTGTACTGAAAACGAGTAAAAATAGTTTATCATTAATTTTTGTATGAATATAAGAGGGACGACAATTTAGTTAATTAATGATAACTATGGCATGTATGAGGTATATATTCTTGCTAAGAATATTCTGAACGGAGTTATAAAACGACATTTATAGTTTAGTTTATTGGTATGGTCAAATTTGTGAAATTATTGCCCAAGGCGATGTATTTAGCATATCAATGCAAAGTGATATGAAGCGAACGAAACAAAAATAACAAGTGCCACATAGTGGCTTAGTACTTGTCTTGTATTAGTCTTAATTTTGATATAAATTTAGTTGTAATTTATTATATATTTATTATATGTAGGAAATATATTAATGTGTACTTTCATAATTTTTAATAATCATATTCAATGTTTTTCAAATATATTTAAAAAACGATTTTTGCAAACTTCACAAACTCACAAATCCACATATAAAACTCTAATCCATTCATCCAATTAAAAGCTATAAAATTAATATATATATAAATTGTAAAGTTAAAAAATTGACATGTATTTCTTCATAAACATAATATTTATAGAAAAATATCGAATGAAATGAATTTGTATTGGTAAAATAGAGGTCATTTAATAACAAGTTAACGTGAGTAATCCAAAAAATGACACAATAGTACTTAGCCTACTGGCAAGTACTAATAAGAATATATTTTTTCATTCATATATTCTTCTTTTATATTGATATGTATATAAATACAAATTTAACATTATTGAAGTTTCTTATTATTTTTATTTATTAATTTGATTAGTAAAAGATCAAACTTCAATTTTTTTATTTATTAAATTGAAAAATATATAGTTAATGTGGGAGAAGGGATGGATTATAATGGTGTGAACATGTTAATGTTAACAATTATCCTTTTAGCTTGAATATTTTGCATGTCGAAGTTTTAATTTTTATTATAAATATAATATAATTTTAAAAATAATTTAATAAACATCACCTAAAAATTAAAATTTAAAAACACAAAAGGCAGCACCACAAAAACAAATATAGATACAATGAAATATAAATATTTTTGGATGTAATAAATTAATTTTTAATTATTTTATAATTGATATCTATGGCATTTTTTTTTAGAAAGATTCATTTAAGATATCTATAGCAGTTATAGATTACTTTTTCCAAATGAAGTAAAGAAAACTTATGAGGAGGGAGACATTGTAAAATTACATAAATTATGTTTCAAACCTAGACAAGGGGTCAAAAATAGATAACCAAAAGCTTATCATTACATGTCTAGATTTTTAGAACAAATAGTATAATATTACATGGATACTACCTTATTGATCACCTATATTGCTTTATAAGGATTTATCACACTTGAGCTTTTATTTTATACTCAACATGTAGAGTGTTTACAATAAAAATAATTTCAAATTTGGGAGTGTTAATTCTTTGGATCCATAAACATGTTAACTTCAATCTTGATGTCCAATGGCATCCTTTGGTAGCTTGATGTTTCCTATTACTACTCCATAGATATCTCTCAACGCCACTTGACCACATGTTAGCAATCAAAGTATTGAATTCCATATTTGAACAAATATTTATAATAATTTCACATTGATTAGTAACTTCAGTTAAGTGAACTCCTAGATTTAAAGTAAAAACATTTGATCTAAATTAACATGTAATTATCATTGATGATTTTTAAAACTTTAGGAAGCTAAACCATATGATCTAAAATGTCTACAAAGGATGCAAGATCATGGTGTGCCAAAAAGTGGCAATCTGAAAAATATGTATTTCTAAAATGCCTCAAAGAATTTCAAAAACTATTCCAACATTTTCCCCTCTCATCCTGATATTAAACCAAAAACTTAATACCTTTATAAGGCCTAATATATCTTTGGATACCAACCCTACATGGTCAACTTAAAAAATGTCCCAGGGTAAAAGTACAAAGTTGTGTCACCTTTTAGGCTAACTCATCAGAATGACTAAATTTGAGTATTTCTATCTAAAAGTCAAAAAGAATTAAACATATGATCTGGATAAATTCATTATAGCTAAGTTATATATGGTCTCAAACTTTTCCAATTGGAAATGTCTATTAAATCCATGTTTTATACTAGTTCGTATCCAATTACTAAATAAATAAAATTATTTTAGAAAAGTGGCATTTCAATAACTCTTACTTTTTTTAATGATATTTTTTTAATAACATATGAACACCATTTTATAGAGCTCAGAGTCAAGAATATTTTTATATATTTTTTATAGTGTTTTAATTAGATATGGTATATTGTAATTAAAAGTTTCTACAAGCACATATTTTCACACTCGAACGATGTCGATTTTGAGAAAGAAAAATACATTAAATCATATCAAAAAAATCTAAAAACTATATGATGTTCTAGAGGAGAGAGTCCTCTTCTAGAATGTATAATTTTTCTCCTAGTTAGAATATATTTGTTTCAAAAAATGTTGGGAGATGAAAACTAAGGTGAATTGAAATTTCAATCATTATAAAAGAGAAATTATAGGTCTAAAGACAATTTTTATTTTTGGTTGTTCTAGATATATATGTTATCTATAACATAGTCTAAGATGAAAGGAAAATAAGTTTATTTTCATATAGTTTTGTGGTGGGAACTAGACCCCCGATTTTCATCATTTTTTAGCAGCTAAAAAATTATATATAAAAATTAGGAAAATATATCAATTCTTATTCCAAATAATTAATAAAAATTATAATCCTAAACTTCATCCATTTCTAAAAATTTCATTATTTTACTTCATTTTCAAATTTAAAATAATAATACCAATTAAACTATGTCATTGAAGGTGAACAATTATAATTTTGTTAGCCTTTTCCTTTACAAAAGGGTGACACAGGTTTGTGCTTTTACCCCCCAAAAATGTGTTTTTGGCCTATTTTGTGTATTTTTTACTTCAAACATGTACCTGACAACTTTTTTCCACCCAGATTTGATTAAATGAAAAGGGTTTCTTAAGAATGTTATTAGCTTTACATAAATATAATGTTTGTCAAATTACGGGTTCGCTAAGTAATTACAACTTATTTTCTGATGGAGTTATGTATAAAGTGTTGATTGACACACTGACTAAAAAAAAACTATAACTTTCAAACAATACAACATTTTTGAAATCCAAAAGATGCATCAAATTTATTACTTCTTCTATGATAAGGGAACATAAAGAAAATTTTAATTTTGAAGAGTTTTCAATTAGTCAAGGTGGTTAGACACAAGACCTTTTTTATTCCAAAATTACTATAGTAGAAAATTCATTTTATTTTTTAGACTAGAAATAATCAAACATATGTGTCACATTTAGGAATGACTCTAATTCTTATATCTAGAATATTATTAAAAAATATTATGATTTGATTTTGATTAAGGTGGTCATGTTGGAAATATAAGGTAGGCAAGGTTACTGAGAGGGGAAGGGTAAATCAAGAACCAATAAAACTTTATCTTACTTCTCCAATTAGTCCTTTATATAATATTATGATCTAATTGAATGCATGAAATAATGAAAGAAAATAAACATTCATAACACTTTGACATAAGATATGGTGACCCAAAGACCTTCCAAATAGAAAGTAAAACTATGGTGGGGATGATACTAATAAGCTTTAGTACTGTAGTATAAAGTTAACCTGTTAAGGCTTACAATTGACCATTTCTGGTGATCTACCCTACTAGGAGTAATAAGGACTATGAGGTCCACCTTGTTAAAAGATTTAAAAACATATAGTGAAGTATGCACTATGTTAGGTGATTTAGAAAATATTGTTAAGTCTACCATGTTAAAGGATTTGACTAATGCGCCTATTAGGATGAAGTAATGGCTGATCTCTGATCTACAACTCTGATATTTTGGTTGAGATTCCTTATATTTCTGTGATCACTTGATTGTGATAGATAAATTTTTGATATCCCTTAAATACTACTTGTAGCCTTCTTTAATTCATACTCCTACTCATCATATTTTCTTCACATTCATACATGGATATGATATAATGCATTACACATATACAAATCAAAATCACAACTTACTAAAGTCAGCTAAAATACCAATTTCATCATAATTCACTAAGTTAGCCCAACTGTTGTAAATTGAGTTCTAAAGACAAACTTGGTGATGTTGTGATACACAAAAAATGCTGTCAATGCTCAAAAAATTTTGGCACTTGGTTGAACTTAAAGCTTGATACATACTAATCACTTTCAAGTAGCTTAAACTCAGTCAATACTATGTGACTTAGTGAAATTTGAGAAACTTGATAGCAACTAGATCACTTGGTTGACACTGTACAACTCGATTGACACTGCACCCTATGACTTGGTAGACACTATTGGACTTGGTTAACACTACAAAGATTGGTTAACACTACAATATTCTTCACTTCCACTAACTAGAATGGTAGCCTCTACTATGCTTGATTTGCACTATACATTATTTATGAAGCTCGGTAAATATTGTGTATCTAAAAAAACCATGCAAACTAACTTAGGTGCTTGATGGACACTATATTTCGACTACTTAGCCTAGGAACAACTGAATTACTTGGTTGATGCTACAAATTGACTGATAGGCTTAGTAGTAACTATAGAACTTGGTAGCAATGTAACCAATTGACTAAATTTTGAGTCACTGATAGAGAAATTGACCTTAATGTCAACAACCTCCCCCTTTGGCATTAGTGACAAAAATACTTATCAAATAAAAAATATTTATTACAAGATTATAAGTCAAAACTTCATTTTCCATAATTCTATATATTTGACTTAGTTTGACTCACTGAAGATATGACTTGGTAACATACTCTATTTTTCTATTTTTTCAAAATTTATTTTGTAAAGATATTATTTGCTTATCTTTATACATATTTCCATGATACTATATTGCTCCCCCATACATATATCTCTTTTATATACATACAAATGAGTACAGTATATTTCTTCTTCTTTACAATATATATACTTCTTCCCCTTTTTGACATAAATTGCAAAGGTGTATAATATCTATATGATAATACAAAAATGTGACAAGTATTCAAAATGTACCTTCAAAATAAGTACCATTGTCTTGTCCCAATTCTCTTGTAGTACCCTACTTGCATGCAATGCAATCTTAACTTTTGTTGATATTTCCCTCATGTGATCAACTTTGGAAAAGTTGTTATCATGGATGAGTGTCTTTGCATGTGCAATATGTTTTTGCAATGCATCCATGTTTGGAAGGATCATGCCCTAGATTTCTACAAGTGTGGCCTTGATCCTAGCTTCTTCCTTCAATAATTTTGCCTACAAGTTTTTTAGATATCTGATCTTTTTGTAATGTGTAGAATTATGGCTTGGGTCAAGTGACAACTAGTGCACACTTGCCTTCATGTCTTCATCTATCTTGGACAATTTATCCTTAATCCCCTATGTGAAGATATATATATGTCACTTGACAAATAATGAAACAACGTGATTAAAAAAAAAATCTAGTGAACTAAGAACAGTAGCTACCTCTGCTTGATCTATTGCAATTCTTTGTGCAACTTATTCTAACACTCTATTTTAAAACTTTCTTTCAGCTCTTTGTAGTAGCTTCTCCTATCCATTCAAGTCTTCAATGAAATTGTGGATAATTTCTACTAACTAATCAATAATAGGTTGAGTACTATCAACCTCAATACTCAAAGCATCAACAAATATGCTCTTGATGTCTTCAAAAACTCAATTCTCTTTCTTTTTCGTTTCTCTAAGCTTGTGCTTCTTAGCTATTTCCTTCATTAATTCACCCATTGTGTCCATTTGATCAGTGGTGAGGGTAGAGATATCCCAATTTCAATAACTATATCCTCATCTAGATCAATAGTTTCTCCTTCTTTACCCCTCTCTTTCAGGATGGTGAAAACAAATTTCTTTCCCATGTCTAGGACTTCAATACTAGGTTGAGACTAGCTCTCAATTGTCATTGTACTTTCTATGGATACATTTGGAATAAAAGTATCCATGGAAAATGATGGACTAGAAATAAATGTTGAAATAGTTCTAACAATGATAATACCTTGTTGTTGCTTTCTCAAGCTTGATGATGGAGGGACTTGCTGCTAGACAGACAACAGATGAAGTGTTGGACACTTCAATCAATGAAATATTCAATTGAACAGATTTAGAGATTGGTTGGGTTCTTGGTATAGTATTGGTATCCAAAACCAACTCGGTAGAACCTATCTCTAAGCCAAATTGCACTAAGGTTGTGCTTAGAGAGTGAGGAAATGAGGCCATGACTATTGCTGCAATTTTTTCTGCATTAGTTTCCTCATTACCTTGTATCTCTATAAGACTTCCTCCAATATCTTCTTGTTTCTCCTCCTCATCACCCAAATTGACATCATCTAACTCATCATATTTTATTTGAAATGTCCCTTTTCTGATTTTACATGATATTTCCAACCTTTAATCAGATCTTTAAGATCAAACAACTAATATCACAAAGATCCTCCAAATTTCTCAAGAAACCCCAAATCGGGTATGCCAGAAATTGTGCCAAAAGCTTCACAGCTTCACCAATTATTAATAAATCTGAAAGTGGAAATTTTTACAGAAATTTCAGTAGAATAAAAGCCTAAAAAATGACATTTCTAGATCCGTATAACCTTTACACAACAGTTCTCCAATGTAGGACAAAAACTATGCTCATCGGGCTCCCGAAATTAACACAAAAATGCCCGGAAACACCACACAACACTAATAAACTATCTCAGAAGTTTAATCACGTCCCAATACATATATTCAGCTCTATTTTAACATCTTAAAGTCTGAAATACAGCAGCAACCAAAACTGATATGAAATGCTCAACTGAAAACACCAAACTCATGCAAAAAAACACACCCAAAAACCCACAAATTTACACTGTTCAGCACAAAGGAAAACTCTGTATGAGCATGCACATGGAATGGCTTCAAACTGCCATCCTTAGCCTTCCTAGAAAACTGTAAACTCCCGTTCTTGGGTCTCCCTGGAAACCTACAAACTCCCGTTCTTGGGTCTCCTTCTCCACAGGTTTGGCAGCCTCTGAAGAATAACAAAGAATGAGCGAAAATCAAGTTTTGGAATGTGCCCAAAATGCCTCCAAACCCCCTTAAAAGAGCGCATAAATGTAACTCACATACAAGAGAGGTTAATGAAACATATTTTAATAATAATTTTCATTTATTAGTCCAACGGTTTCCAAAGATTAACCCCCTTTTTCCGAAACTTCACTTTCTTGGGCCTGGCCTGCCTTAGCAAAGATTATTATTTTTTAATTATTTGAAAAGGGGACATGACATTATTTCTATATCTTCTTCCTCATCATCATCCTTGTCACCAACATGTACAAAAAAGTCACTAGGTTGATGCAACTAATAGATGTTTTTCCATGTAGTTGTAGCTACCTTGACAACATATTCAATGTCTTTGAGCAATATCATACATGTGCTAAATTTAAGAGTGAACCTCCCTTCATTTTTCTTCAAGGATTCCTTTACCTCCTTTTTACTACGATTAGGCATGAGTTCCTTCAAGGTCTTCTCAAATATGTCTATGAGAGTCTTTGTTTCACTTTCCCATCTAGGTTTCACAACCTATACAAGTTCATTAGGAATTTTTTGTGCAAGCTGATCTGGTGAGTACTTCCATTTGCCCAATTTTGACATAAGCATATCCTCAATCTTCTTTTTCTCATTTTCATTCCTAGTTTCATACTTAAGAGATTCAAATTTTGGCATGCTAGCTCCTTCTTACATTCTTTTCAATATTTTCTAAAGTGTAGGTGCATCTCTTTTGAAGATTATTTGCTCAATTCTATTTTCACCTAACTTCAATTTCTCCTTGGACTTGGCTGCCCTTCTAGTGAATACGGTAGGGGATAACTTGGTAGGTCTAGTTATGATAACCTTACCTTTCTTCCTGAGAGGGTTCTTCCTCAGATTTGGCTTCTTCTTCTTCATCCTCTACATCATCATCTTCTATATCATCACCTTTTCCCTCAGTAAGCATTAGAGTAGAACTTTCTTTCTCTGTGTCTTTTAGTATCTTCTCTACTCTTTTCCTTCCTTTATTTACTACTTGAGGTAGCATGATTTCAAGCTCAATTCTTTCCTTTCCCTCATCATATGTTCCAAAATATGTGGCTTTAGGATCCATAGGATCATTCAACATAGCCTCTATGATATCCTTAGTGTCATCAATATTAACCTCATACTCTAGAGGCTTAACCCATGCCACTCTAGGTCTGACTATCTGAATATGTACTTTGCAATAGTTCACCATAAAACATATATCATCATTGTAGTCTTCTACAAGTTTATTAGGAATCCTAAATCTATTATTCATCTTCTCTTTGAATTTTTCAAAGTAATTATCCATGTTGATATAAATTTTTTCACTTCTCTATGATATACTCATTGATTTTCATCTAATACAAGAAAGGAACATCCTTCCTCCATACTACTATACCTTTGGAAGGGAAAAACTTCTGAACAAAGAAGAATAAACATGTTAAAAGAAATCTAAACTTACATGGATTATTCTTTGATCCTCTGATGCTCTTCATGTTTTTGTTGAATTGGTTCAAGAGTAACTTGACAAGGTTGAAGCATAGGTTATTCTTTGCAACCTTGTATGCAAGATCAACAACTTTGCATGATACATTGTTCAATCGACTAGAACTATAAATATTATGTGCAATTGCATGAATGCTAAACTTCAGCTTCATGTATGGTACACCACTAATCTTCATTTCTCTTCTATCCACTCGACAAGAGTATTCTTTTCCAATTCAACCCAACATAGGGTTTTGGTTGTTTTGAATTTGTTTAGCATGGGAAGCCCAGTGATTCTGTGAATCATTTTCTAGGTATGTGCAGGATCATGGTGTGCCAAAAAGTGGCGATGTGAAAAAAAAAGAATTTGAAGATGCCTAAAAGCACTTCAAAATCTACTCTGACTTTTTTTTACCTACCCAGGAACCAAACCTGGAAGGTTAAGCCGAGCCTTATCAGATATCCGATATCATCGAATATCCGATAATATCGGATATCCGATTTTAAATCAAATATCTGACTAATAATTAAAATCATATAATAGTATGATATATTATTATTATTGATAAAAAATAATAATATTATTATTAAATAATATATCATACTATTATATTATTATAATAATTATTATACTATAATATAATAATATTATTATAATTATTATTATACTATAATATAATATTATTATTATTATTATATTATAATCATATAATATTATACTATAATAATAATATTATAATAACATATTATATTATAATAATATAATATAATATTTCATATATTATAATATATAGTAATGTCATATAATATATATATATAATATAATATAATAATAAAAATTAATATCTTATAATATAATATATAATTAAAAAGTATAATATATTATAAATTATAATAATATAATAAAATAATAATATTTTATATTATAATATATAATAAATTAATATAATAAATATAAAATATAATATAAAAATATATAAAATGTAATATATATTATATATTATATGTTATATTATATATATTGTAATGTCATATCGGATATCCGATGTAATATCGGATATCCGATACCTGTACATTGGATTAAACAAAATCACAAACCCGCGGCCCTTATTTTACGCGAATTTGGGCTAGTATTGCCATCGCGGATCGAATATCAGATGGCAAGTATTTTTTCCCCCCTGACTCGTTTTTAACCTAAATTTAATAGATTTTAACATGATTTTGTTTGTTTTAGTTGAATCTAGGGTTTTTTTGACAAAAATGGTTAAAATTTAGATTAAAAATATTACGTTTTGCAATTCAATAGGAATGGCTGATCAAAATGATGACACTGAGGTAGGGAATAATATTCCTCGCTACCCACCACCAAACGATCCAGTATCCCCACAAAACCATCCACCAAATGATCCTCTACCTCCTCAAAACCCTCCTCAAATCAAGGATTTGATAAATGAAAATCTCACTGAGTTGAGAGGTTTGCATAGAACATACAATAATGTACCTGCACTAGCTCCTATGTTATCCACGTTAAACACCATAGTGGATAAAATTGAAACCCTTACAAACCAACAAAATGCTGCTCTTCGTTGGCGTGATGAAATGCACCAGATGTTTGATGATGGTTTGGATTATGATGAGGTCGCAACCCTCAACATAACCAAAGATGATTTGGCAAACCTTTTTGCTAACCCAAAAATGGGTATACCAGTTGACCCAAAAAAAATTAAACTATCGATTAAATGGTGCACAAATGACGCCATACGTGCAAATTTTTGGGACCATTGGTGGATGGTCTTTGATATCCCTCCACATGGCAATTTAGACATACCATTTTATTTCCTTAGAAAATTATATGCAGAATTTGTGTTGAAACTTAAAGTGAACTATTGGAGCATGAAGCCCAACATGGGCTTAGGACTAGGAGATCCTCGGGATAGACCCTCTTCCCAGTGGAAGAAACTTGGCACTTTTGTCCCCCCCCACCCGCGATATCTCCCCCCCTCCTTGAGTGCAGCATCCAGATATTATGGCAAAGGCTAGCTCTCAGACCATCAGAGCCATTCATAGGCTGAGTAGCCTAATGATATCTCAGGCTAGGTCAGTCCTGCCTCCTCGTGTTGATGATGTTGGTGCTAGTTCATCATCGGCTAGCTCATCACATGTTTTTGTGCCTCACACTTGCATTACATGAAATAATATTTGCATGGGTCCCATAGGTGATCTTCCTGAGTATCATTTTGTATTTGACTAGGATACACCAGAGGCACGTGCAGAGGCTACAGACCCTGATGCGAGAGAGGAGGGGAATGCAGAGGCATGGACTCCTTCACTGTCGGTATGTGTATACATTTTTTTGTTATGAAATATGTGATTTAAAGTTAATTTTTATAATAGAGTAATTTTAATTTTTAAGCCATACTGAATTTTACATGTATGTGATCTTCATTCATGTTTAGTTGATGACCGAGGAGGAGCTCAGACAGATAGATGATGCTACACTCTCGGCCATTTCATTTGGCCTTGAGACATCTACGGTACATTATGTTATGTTTGCATTTATTTTTTCTATTTGATATTGTAGCATATATGGTTGCTAATCTTTCTTTTATCTTGTAGATACCACCTACCCCAGGGGGACAAAGTGCGGGGGGTGAGCCAGCATGCATTGACAAAGGAAAGGTAATTAGATGTTTTCTAATTGATTAAATATTGATGCATTCTTGTAAAATGTTTGTGGTAATCTCATTTAATTACATTATTTATTGTATATAGGGTGTGGCTACTGGCGATGAGCCTATACAGATTTGGCGTCCTAGCTCATTAGGGATTTTTATTCGCACAGAGAGCCCCATTGTATGTATAAGTATCATTTATTTTTTATTTTTTTAATTGATGCAGAGGAAAGTATGATTGTTGTTCTATAAAATTTCTATGATTTTTTCCATACCAATAAGGATTCATGTCTTGCATATGTTCATTACAACTTAAATAGGCTTATATGCACTTGTCCAACCGACCAAGTTGGTTACAAAGGTTTATTTAATCAAACAAATACCAAATTACTACTTTCCCTCCAAAACTAATATGGCCGTTTGAATTTGAAATTCAAATTTCAAACTATAGTTTTTATGCATTCCCTAACTTTCTAAACTATTCCATTGACTCAAAATTGGTCATATGGATTTATTAAATGCAACTAAGTAAATTTCCAGAAAATTGAAGTTTTTATTGTTTTTTCTCCAAACCACCATACACTCTAATCTCCCCCTTTCAATTGAGATCACATATGACATATATAAAGGTCTACATGACCGTTGGAACAACCATATAGGTGTTCCCAACCATAAAACAAACAAACAACCACTTTTTGCTAATACTATTTAGACTCTAAATACCCTATTCTAAGGCCTTTTGGTCCCATGGAGTCACTTGGTTTATAACCACACCAAAATGCTTGTGGGCCTTACATGTGCCTTTATTACAAAACATAGACCAACTTGTAAAATATGGACCAAACATTTATTCCAACTTCCTAATCTACTTGAATCCTCACTTTCATGGAGTGGCAAGGTGTTCAGTAATAGAGATACTTGTTCCCCCCTGCCACATAGGTTAGGTGCCCTGCACCACCTTTCCTCTCTCTCATTCTGAACACTAGTCCACCAAGTGAGTGATGTTCCTCTCAGTCTTGTTGTTGCTTCTTTTACCTTCTTATCTGCCTCTATGTCTTCAAGATCAAAGTAGTTCTCAAGGGCCTCTATCCATGCTAGCACTTCTTCACTATCCATTGTACCCTGGTATATTGGAAAATCAATATGGTTATTCCCACCATTACCTTGTACTGCCTTAATGATTCTCATAAATCTCCTTTCTTCAGGATCATTTGTTGTCTCATGCTCTTGCCTTGCATTACCAACCTCTTCTTCTTCATGGTTCTCTCCATGATTTCTTCCTCTAATCTCTTCTCCTCTAGCTTCTTGCCTTTCCTTTTCTAAGGATTCTATCCTTCCAATAAGCCTCAGCCTCTCTCTTCTCATATGTCTTTCTTCCCTCACTCTAGATGCTTCAAGTTCTCTCCTCTCTCTTTTCTCTTTTTCCAACTCTTCTCTCAATTCTTCAAGTTCTCTAGCCATTTGATTTTTAGGAGGCATTTTCACAACAAGTTTTCTTCCTTCCCAAGGGCCAACTCACTGATTCTCTTTCTTTCCTCACCAAGAAATCTCTGGACACCACTTATGTACCTTTCAACTCTGGGACACACAAGGAGGAATTAGACACACCAAGGCTTCAACAAAGGGACTAGCACACTAAGTATTTTCAATATTATAGGTCTTGGTCACACTCCTAAACACTCAAACTTCAAAACCCTCCTTAAAATGGCTTAAAAACTAGGGCATGCTTGTTCAAACCCCAAAACTCAATTCTTGAACGTTTTGACTTGTCTAATGACAAGATATGATCATGAAAACCTACATGAACCTATCAAATGACTCATCTACCATATAAAATCCTAAAATCCTATCTCATGCCCAATTACAACTTTCTTCCACATATGAGTCCAACATTATAACTTTGTATGCTTCCATGAGCCATAATTGGTGCAAGGATTGCCTAATTGACTTCAAGAGATGTTCCATGACCTTTGTAATGCCTTGGATCTTCAATGTTCCCCTGATGAGCATGGGATGCTCTTGCATCACTTATCCTCATAAATTAATCCAAAACTAATTTTCGTGATATTAACAACTACTATTTTGTATCTCATAGGAGACTCCTAGTGCACATGAGGTTCGACAGGACAGTTATGTAGATTTGATGATGCAGCCACTCACTCCTAAGGAGGAGCCTACAATAGTAAGTTGTAGTTTGAATTCATGATTAAATATGTTATAAATTTAGCATGCTATGAATTATAATGTTATAGTTTAAATTGTAGATTCATCTGACAAAGGTATTTGAACATATATAGCCCACAATCACAGAGGTACCAGCATTGTCGAGGGCATACGAGAGGACTCCTGACCGGTGCAAGAGGTCAATGAGAGAGGTATTTATTATGAAATTTTGATAGTATTAATCTCCAATACGAAAAATATCATTATTCATTTGAGTAATTCAATGTTAGATACGTAGAATCATATAAATTTAGTAGTCTAACTTTGGGTTTTCCTTTTTTGTTTATGTAGGAGGCATCCGATCCACCTAGTGCAGCGAAGAGGCTACATTTTGATCATCCACCAACACCATAGGATAGTATAGTTTTCGTAGGATGCATCATGAGACATTTTGAGATGGCATATGCCACATTGTATATAGAAACATTGATATTATACACATTCTGATGGTAGGATCAGCCACATTTTGTATATGGATCTATGTATTTTGATATATATATTTGAGTACTTTGTCTATGGATACATGATATTTGATATATATTTGTGTAAAATTTTGTCTATGGATACATGTATTTTGATATATATTTTTGTCATTTACGTGCACAATGATATACATATTAATTTAGTATCTAGTATTGTTCAATTTATTGTGGATAATGTGTCATGCCCTAAATTTTACTAGTAAAAACACAACAATTTTTTATTTTTTTTGTAGCTTATGAAGTCACATAAGAAATTACATATTATAAAACAAGGTTATCATTGAATAGGAGTTCAAGACTCATGTGAATAGTGTGAAGGTGTTAACATTTTAGTCACAGGTGGTTTTCAAATAGATTGGATGACAGTCTAGTTCAAGTTAGCGTCACAAGTCAAACGAGAAAGTTCAAGATACAACACTCATAAATTAGTGAGGTAATTCATATCCTAACAAGACTCTGATACTAATATTCTATTAGGGTCTGCCGGTTGTATCATATGTACTAGGTCATGATTCTAGCATGTAAGTGAAGGGGATCAAAATTAATTATTATCCTCATTACCAATGTACACACATTCATTAATCATTACAATATATATTAATGTGACAATTACTATATTACTATATCCTCATTATCTATCAGCATTGCTTCCTCACCAAACTAGCACTCACTATAGTTTTCTAAATAGAAAAATTACTATCTCAATACATAAATTAAACTCACTCTAGCAAAAGACAATTACTAACTATCTAGCTCATCAACTACTAACTAATCTAGCTACATTGCCATGCTTTTACATTTACTATTTTAATTACTATAATTACTATACTATTACATTTACTTTTTACATTAAATTACATCTAACTATTCACCATAAGCTCACTTTCTCACTATCAATATTATTATTATCAAAGCATGTTAAGATTCAAAGTAGTTTCATAGTACGAATTAGTAAGCACATAAAATGAGGAACTCTTAGTAAGTCTAAGGGCCAATTCAAAGTACTTAACTCAATAATAATTCATGATCTATATTTAAACACATCCCACTACACCATCGTATTGAGTGTGTCAATTTAAATTTATTAGATGAATTGTTTATGCAAGGATTAGATGCAAGCGTATAAATAAGGTTTGTATATAACATACCTTATCGTTCTGACATATATGTATCAATGTATAAATGTGCTTTATTGACTAGATAAAACTAGATTTGAGTTATTATTTTAATCCACCATCCATCCTTATCCTTGATTCTCCAATCCCATCATCCCAACAACTTACTTCATATTAAAACCCTATTATATGTACATCCAATCAATCTTGGCTTTATTTTATTTTTGAGTTAAATATTTAAATTTGTCATATTCTCTAACATGCACACTAATATGCCTTTATTTATTTAATTATTAAATTATTATTTGAGTGTTGGATGTGACTTAGAGGTCACAAGATTGTAATGTGTACCATTCTGTCACTTAGAAAATATATTAGTCTAGGACACTCATTAGTCTCTATATGCTATTTTGGGAATATTCTTTAATATTTTATTGCTTTGTATTAAGGAAGGGATTTATTTTCCTTTACCATACATTTTCTAGAGAGGAAAATGCATGCCTACAGCAATGTATCTCATAGATTTTATTACGTCTTCTCTTACAACAAACTTCATTTTGTTATATCATAAAATTAATTTGATGATTTTCTTGCTTAGAATTGCATTAAGCTTGGTAATTAAAATCAATGTTATCCATGCATGTGATATGAACATAAAAATTTCCTTCCAAATTATTGAGTGCACAACAAGATTGTAAGCAATCTACTAAGTTTTAAATTTATACAATCAATGGTATCACATAACATCTATGGATTGTTATTATCAACTAGTCATTTACAATAAAACAAGGAGAAAACTTTCTTTCACATTTTCAAATGATAACAATGATGTCAAAGAAAATATGTGACTCGTACCAATGCTTTCATAACAATATAAACTCCAAATGAAACATGCATATACAACCTTATCAATTATTTCTTCTACATGTACATTAGGTAACAATGATACAATCTCCTTCCATCACAATGGATCAACACAAGGGACTTTTCAAAATCATAAGGAACATGGACATTGAAAGATATGGACAATGAATAGCATGAACATTTTCCAACATGATCGTTGAGAACATGAACAAGCTAGTGAATCCTCCTTCACAAATGAGGGCACAATGTCAAGTTTTCTCATCCAACATCAATCTACAAGACGATCATTCCAAGCCATTTCCATTGCTCCCTTGGACACAAATCTGCATATGCAACACAAAAAAATAACAAGGACCATGGGTGCTTTCCACCCAACCATAGGCCTCAAAGAGACCACCCCCGCGCTAGGGAACAAGGCTCAAACTGGGATACACATACAATCTTTCAATGCATAAACATTACATTTCAAACTTGAACAATTTCCCCCCAAGACTATTTCACAATGGCTTCACAGATGGAACCATAAACATAGGGTGACGGTGTGTTCTAAAATGGAGACTTGCCATACCAAACCATATTTGCAATAAACAATTTTCATGCCCTCTCGGGGCTATCATAAACGAACCATTTAATGCCCTCTTGGGGCCTCCATATTTCCTCCTCCAAACCCACTACCATTAGCTGTAACTCCTCAAACTTCCTTTCTACACCATACTTTCCTTGTCACCCCCAACAAGATATGAAATGTTATGGCATACAATGGAGCCCATACTCTAAGGTTCTCAATACATTTTTTGAACCCAATTTAAGCCCTTCACCCTAGACTTCTCTTCCCTTCCCACAAGGGTGAGTGTAAGTCCCATGCCCATAACAATACTCAAGCACAAAACAAGAAAACAAAACCAAGTAGAAATAAAACAAGAAATTTTGAAGAGCACATCACATTTTCACAACACAATATCAACACCCATAATACAACAAGAAAATAGACGAAATCCAAACCTCATACTCACAATACTCCACACAATACAGCAAGATGCACAATGGTGTCACACTAATCTACATGGAATGAACACCATTCAAGCACTCACATGAATGCTACTCCACAATGCAATGCAATGCAATGCATACTCCATTGATAAACTCCACACTTGGATATTTGCTTAACCATGCTAAAAGAAAGATATGGAAAAGAAGCAAGTTTGAGATACCAACCTTGGTCCAAGCTAGGGTAAGGATAGTTGTAGTAGAGCTCCCCTAATCTCCCTCCAAAACCTAGGTGTCTCTAAAATTAGAGAGTGCAAAAACACCCCACTAGTTTTGCCAAGACCCTCTAATAAAGCCTTCCCACTAACTTATTTTAGCAAAAACACTAAACCAATCCATCCTTACAAACTTTTCTCCTCTAATGGTTCATCGATAGCCCTCACAAGCTCTGAGTTATGACCCTCGAAGGATCGAACTCAAAATGCACTTAGAGCACCTTGAGGACTCCTCGGTACGGGGTTGCCACAAATGATGGATGGTTTTTGTGGCAAGAACAAGGGTGTGACTAGGGTTCACCTGCCCATTTGGAGCTAATGGCACTGACGATTCGATGCCAAGATCAGCGGTTTCAAAGTTACACTATGGTGCACCTATGAACTAAGGCACATTGCGAGTTTTGACATCGAGCGAGATCGCTATGCTGAATCCAAACAAAATGTGATCTCTTGAAAATGAGATAGGTTATTTTAGGCCTTAACATCACCGTCCTGTAGCATCTGACAGTTCATCGATAGCCCTCACAAGCTCTGAGTTATGACCCTTGAAAGATCGACCTCCAAATGCACTTAGAGCACCTTGGAGACTTCTCGGTACGGGGTGGCCGCAAATGATGGATGGTCTTTGTGACCAGAACAAGGGTGTGACTAGGGTTCACCCACCCATTTAGAGCTAATGGCACTAACTATTCGATGACAAGATCAGTTGTTTCAAAGTTATGCTGTGGTGCACCTATGAACTGAGGCACACTGCGAGTTTTGGCATTGAGCGAGATCGTTGTGCTGAATCCAAATGGAATGTGATCTCTCAAAAATGAGATAGGTTATTTTAGGCCTTAGGATCACCATCCTATAGCATTTGACAGCTCATCGATAGCCCTCACAAGCTCTGAGTTATGACCCTCGAAAGATTGACCTCCAAATGCACTTAGAGCACCTTGGAGACTCCTCGGTGCGGGGTGGCCGCAAATGATGGATGGTCTTCATGGCCAGAACAAGGGTGTGACTAGGGTTCACCTGCCCATCCAGAGCTAATGGCACTGATGATTTGATGCCAAGATCAGTAGTTTCAAAGTTACGCTGTGGTGCACCTATGGACTGAGGCACATTGCGAGTTTTGGCATCGAGTAAGATCACTGTGCTGAATCGAAACCGAATGTGATCTCTTGAAAATGAGATAGATTATTTTAGGCCTTAGGGTCACTGTCTTGTAGCATTTAATAGTTCATCAATAGCCCTCACAAGCTCTGAGTTATGACCCTTGAAAGATCGACCTCCAAATGCACTTAGAGCACCTTGGAGACTCCTCAGTACGGGTGTAATGATCCCATCTTTTGGCCTTCACGTTCTTTTAGTAGTTGACCAAGTGTGTGTGCATTAGCCTTGTTCTACATGGTCCTGAGGGCTAACGAAGGGTTTAATGGGATCCTGAAGTGTTTTGTCCTAGTCATTTCCAGTTTGGGCCAAAATGAAGTTGATTTGCTCAGTTTCAGGCATACTTACCATTTTTAGTAAGTCGGCAAGACACAGTGCAGGTCAATTCTGGTGATTGGATTCGATACTCCTTGTTGAGAGCTTTCCGATGAGCTATCACTCGCATTATTCGGAGTCCGATTGCTAATACATTTTAATGCCTGAAGTTTTGTTAAAGTAACGTCTAATTTAATTGTAAAATATTAAAGTGTTACTTTAATATTTATTTTATGGTGATGTGTTCCCAAAGGAGACATAAGGGGTATTTTAATATATGTTTTATATATTACACATCTTTCATCCCACATTGCCCATATGAGTTGAGTGGACCCTTGGAAATAGAATAAAAGGAAGCATTTGTGGCTTCATTAGGCAGGTTGAATATGAGAAGAAATTGGTATGTGAGTTGCAGCTTTGTTCTTGGCATTTGAGGACGTCTATCCTCTTTTGTAACATTCTAGACGTCATTCCCTTGGGGTTTTGCCTTTGGAATTCTTTCTTATTGGCTTCATTAATAGGTAGTTTAGTTGCATTTCTGGCTACAGGCAGATTTGATATTTTGCTCATAACTTCTTCACTACTTGTCCGACGCTTATGCCGCTTGGAGGGAATGGTATTATGAAGGTAGTGGACTGATTGGAGGACAAAGTATTGTAGCATCAAGTTCATAAGCATGGGCTAGAGTATTATGACAATATTGCTGAAGTAATTAGTGAGTTGATAAATCTGCCATGAATTTGGTTTTATGAATTCTGAAAATAACATTTTATTAGCAGCAGTTCATTTCCACTTTGCATATTATTGTAGTTTCTTTCTTGTTTATGTTGTATGATACCAATTCCATGCATGAAACACAACAAACAAATAAACATTTGATTTCCGGAGTTATAAGGGGTTTTAAGAAGTTGAATGCAAACTGTTTGGCATAATTCCTTTCAGCAATTTGGTTTAGTTTTTTGGGACATCCAAGGGTGTCCATTACAACGAGGTGGCCGCAAATGATGGATGGTCTTCGTGACTAGAACAAGGGTGTGACTAGGGTTCACCCACCCATCCAGAGCTAATGGCACTGATGATTCAATGTCGAGATTAGCGGTTTCAAAGTTATGTTGTGGTGCACCTATGAACTGAGGCACACTGCGATTTTTGGCATCGAGCGAGATCATTGTGCTAAATCCAAATGGAATGTGATCTCTCAAAAATGAGATAGGTTATTTTAGGCTTCAGCATTACCGTCCTATAGCATTTGACAGTTCATCGATAGCCCTCACGAGCTCTGAGTTATGACCCTTGAAAGATCGACCTCCAAATGCACTTAGAGCACCTTGGAGACTCCTCGGTATGGGGTGGCCACAAATGATGGATGGTCTTTGTGGCCAGAACAAGGGTGTGACTAGGGTTCACCCGCCCATCCAGAGCTAATGGCACTGACGATTTGATGACAAGATCAGCAGTTTCAAAGTTATGCTATGGTGCACCTATGAACTGAGGCACATTGCGAGTTTTGGCATCGAGTGAGATCGTTGTGCTGAATCCAAATGGAATGTGATATCTCAAAAATGAGAAAGGTTATTTTAGGCCTCAGGATCACCATCCTGTAGCATTTGACAGTTCATCGATAGCCCTCACGAGCTCTGAGTTATTACCCTCAAAAAATCAACCTCCAAATGCACTTAGAGCACCTTGGAGACTCCTCGGTAGGGGGTGGCCGCTAATGATGGATGGTCTTCATGGCTAGAACAAGGGTGTGACTAGGGTTCACCTGGCCACCTAGAGCTAATGGCACTGATGATTCGATGCCAAGATTAGCGGTTTCAAAGTTACGCTGTGGTGCACCTATGAATTGAGGCATACTGCAAGTTTTGGCATCGATCGAGATCGTTGTGCTGAATCCAAACGGAATGTGATCTCTTGAAAATGAGATAGGTTATTTTAGGCCTCAGGATCGCCGTCCTATAGCATTTGATAGTTCATCGATAGCCCTCATGAGCTCTGAGTTATGACCCCCGAAAGATGGACCTCCAAATGCACTTAGAGCACCTTGGAGACTCCTCGGTACAGGGTGGCCACAAATGATGGATGGTCTTCGTGGCCAAAACAAGGGTGTGACTAGGGTTCACCCACCCATTGGGAGCTAATGGCATTGACAATTCGATCGAGGGTCTACGTGGTTGGAACAAGAGTGTCACTATGGTTCACGCACCCACTCGGAGCTAATGGCATTGACTTGTAGCCATTGGGAGTTAGATTTTGAAAAGTTGTCAAGAAAGGTTGACCCCTTTGACTTGTATCATGAAAGGTTGCTTTGTGCCTTGCTTGATTGTTTGAAGACTACTCCATGTGTCACTATCTTTCTTGGAAAAAAAATTGCTTTTGAACATCAAGCTTGCAATATTATCAATTATTGTCAAACTTTTTCAACCAAGTCAAAACGTCAAATGCAAATATTTGTTTGCATTTTTTGCTAAGGGAATTTCACAAATTGACTTTGATTTTCTATGTCTCTAGTGCTTGAACATGCTTAAAATGGACCTTTGGTCTTAGAGCTATTGGTATTTTCTAACTTCATGGTCTATGATATGCATACTAAGAATTTCTTTCACTAAATGGTTTCCTTGATCTATTGACTACACTTAAATTTGTTCACTTGTCATCTCTCTTTCTATATGTTCAATACAAAGAGCTAGAAGAGACAAATAATCTTTCTTACCTTCATCTCTCTAAGCACATGATAGAAATCAATTCTAAACTTGAGAAAAGGTTAGAGGAGAATATTGCATTCTTAAATTGATATCCCTTAAGACCTTTACATACACACGGGGCATTCTTAAATTAATCTCCATGGAAGAAAATTTCATAAAACTAAAGATTCCATAGTGTTGAAACATAAAATCCAAGATCTCATTTATGATGGGATTGTTGATACCTCTAATGACTCATCCACTCATAGCCTTCATATCCAACTTCATATCATGTCATTATGCATGTGCTATCTTGCTTATTGGCTTTAATTGCTTATCCTACATGCTATCTTCTTTCATGGATTTCATGGCTTATCCCAAATGTGCTTCATACAACTTTTCAATATGAAAGTCTTTCAAAACATTATACAATATTATGACTCTTTATGCTTTCAAATGCTATTATTGGTTGCAAAATGGAAGAAATCAAGTATTCTAATTGTTCATCCGTACTTTCTAATTTTTCTTATTTGATTAGTTTGATAAAAATAGTTTTAATAATCATAATGTTAGCTTTATGTCAAATAAATAAAAAACCAAATTTGTAATAAGATATCCACATGCAATTATCTTTCATATAGTTATAAATGCTCTTAAAATTGTCGTTATAGCCTTGTATCACATGAAAATATGATTTGGAAGAACTTGTTCAATATCTTCCTCTTATAATTCCTTACAAAGAACCTACCAAAATACAAAAACCATATACAAAAAACTACACATTTTACATCATACTACATCATAAATTTTAGAAATTCTCCCCAATACCACCCCCCTCCAACTCTTCATGATGTACCTACATTCCACTATCATACAAAAATTAGTAACTTTTTGTATTAAACAAGATAATCATCAATTCATTAAATCATTAGGAAGAAAATAGCATAAGAAGTATATATACCTAGTCGAGTATTCTAATAGGGTCCTCTCTTTGTTTTAGGGTCTCCAACAAGGCTTCATGATCAACATTAGAAATAGTAAAAAGTTATTTTACTTTTGGTCTTCCTTGATGCTTCAATAACTTTAGATTTGTTGCTATAATAAGATGCGAATATATGAGAATTACTTTGTGCTTCTGATAGTGTTCGAATGCAGGAATTTCATTCCTTCTAAGCATGTATGTCCGCAACCATGTTCTAGCAACAACCACTGAACCAGTAGGATATGTGAATCCATCATCATCTGTGATCGGTTGTGCAAGTTTTTGTTTTCCTCTTACACAATGTACTAACCAATAATCAGATTTCTCATGATTCCCTTGTGGTGCAACCAATGCAAAGACATGTCCTAGCTGAAGTAGATCTAATAGATGGTTATGCTCAAGTGAACTTTTCATGTCATCATTTTTGATAGAGGGTATAATAGACAATGGAGTAAGATAATGTAGAGCCCATGTGTCCACCCACTCACTTGACTCATAGTGATCCCAATCACACTAAAAACAAGTACGAAAAGAAAAAGCTAGTTGTCATGTCCAAATGGTCCATGTACTAGAATTAGAGCTCCAAAATGAATGCATTTTTGATGAGTCTCACTGTAGCACAATCTAATCTATCACCTATGGACCCTTCCTCAACTAACCAAAAGAACCTGCGTACCACTGAATTAAGAGTCCCCCCCTGTGATAATGCTAAACTACACCAATCAACAATGCTACAAGCATCAAGAAGCTCTGTTGTTGAAATTTTTAGTTGCTCCTTAACTAGAGCTCTCTTCACACATGCCCCTGCTCCATCATGTTCCCATTTTCCATGGCCGGACTCAAAAAAACTCCCAATATGAGGCACCCCTCTCTCTAGGTGCATCCTACAGAACCAATAAAACATGAGAGCATTCTTGAATTGACCTGTATAGTTATCTGACCAAATGATATGTCTATCCGTAGCAATTGCATGCTCGTGTAAGAAATCAAAAAAATTCTCGAAAAAATGTTGCAAAAACTCGTGAGAGTGAGATCTATCATCGCTCATATAAAAATGATACTCTCTAATAATCTTTTGATTATTTTCCGCACTATCAGGGGCATGTCTATATGTTATGTGTACAAAAATTGCAATATGAATAGAGTTGTAATAATGAGATTGTGTCTCATTTTGAGGTTGTAATGTGTAGTTCTCAGCAAAATCAACAACTGATATAATAGTGCCAATGGGAAAAGTCTCCTTACACGTTCTAAATTGTTGATCCAACCACTGAGACCTGTGACTATGTCTTGCATACTTGTAAAAAAGATTTGCCTTGAAATCTGAAATAAAATTAACCAAATTGATATCTTTTCCAACCAATTCACATCTAGAGCTCTCACTCCCACTCTTCAATGTGTATTTCACCATTTCATAGACCCTTTTTTTCACTATTGTCTTTCCAAGATCTTGTTCACACCCCTCATGGAAACATGTGTCAAACTTGGATAAGCCACCACATTCTGAACACATCTCATTTAGGCAAGCATTTTTATAAAAGGAACAACCATCAACTCTATGACATAAGAGTTGATCTAACAAGTCTCTTGATGATTTTGGAAGCCCACTATCCCCACAATCCTCCAACATTTTTTTACTATGCAAAGTAGAATGGATGGAGTGTAATAGTTCATGGTGCATAGAAAACTCAACATGATATTTGCAACAACATGTATTTTGAATTTTGAGTGGTACACAATAAAATGGCTTCAAAGATTCAAAAGCCCTTTGTGATATATGAACACTTGGATGACTCTCTCTATATTGTTTTAAAAACATAGTTTGACTTACCTCCAAATAGTGTTTAAGATGTGGCGTGCGGTCTCTGATGCCAATTCTCAACTTTAAGAAATCTTTAGCATTGGGTGATACTTGTGAGTTAGAGTGCCAAAATTGTATAATTTCTTCCTTCACATCATCGGATAGCTTCTTATCAAAACATGGAAGTCTCCCACCAAATGCCCATATTTCATTTTGAAGAGGATCATCAATTTTCTCTCGTCGACTAAGTGCTCTTCTCAAAGTAGTATGATTTAGATTCAAATCAATACAATTTTGTCTCATATATCTACCCTTTCTCAAATGATGACTTACCAAAGAGGTTGTAATAACCCTTCGAGTAGCTCTATTATCCTTCTCTCTTCTATTTTTTCCAACGCTATTGAGAGCATTGAAAAGATTCTTCACAATAATGGCATTTCTTTCCAACTTTTTATTGACATGAATTTTCAATTTGGAAAGCATAGGTCTCATCTTTTGCATCTTTAATAAGTGCATGAAAAGCTGACATTGCTCTACCACTATCTAGTTGCCGAAAAACATCTAATATAGTCTTGAAGCCCATAATCAAATGGTTCTTTCTGATTTTTTTCCTTCCAAACAAGTCAAATCATTTCATCAATTTCAATTATCCATTTTGGTGTTTTAGAACCTTCATGTCGATTATAATTAAGAGATATGTAAGGTTCTTATGCATTAGGTTCCTGTGCATTGTCATCTTCGACATGGTCAATTATGCAATTTGGATTATGACTTGGTGGCATTTCTTCTTCAAAATTTTCAAACTCTACATTTTCAATTTTCGCATTATCATTTTCAATAGGTACATTTTCATTATCTGACTCTATGATTTCACCTTCTATTAATTCATCATCAACTTGATTGATATTTAGCATACATTGCCTTTTTTTTTGGTGTTTCATTTTGTCCCTTTCCCTATATGCCGCAATGTCTTCATTGGATATCTTCCTTTTACGTTTATCCTTTCGACGACTGCTGCTCCTCATTCAGATGACAAATTCGAACACCAAAGGTTATATTTTCAAATTCTTTTTGATTCGATGGGCCCCAAAATGCCACTTTTTACAAATCTCATGAAAAAAGAGGTAAAAAAGTAATGTTGTCGGGTTTGTAGGGACAGTCAAATATTGGAAGTTGATGCCAGTAAAATTGGATATCTAATACAAAATTCGATATTCGATCCAGGATCGGATATCCGATATCCGATATAGGAAAAGGACTTTTGGGGGGAAAACTTGCTAAGGTTTTCCTACTTTGCCACAATAATATTAATATATAATAGTATTAATATACCTATAGTATCAATATTATTATACCTATAATAGTATTAATATTATTAATATAGATATAATAGTGTAAATATATAGTGCTTATTTATATTAAGCTACAATATATAGTATTAATATATATTATTATTATAGCTATAATAGTATTATTATTATTACTATACATATAATAATATTAATATTTAGTGTTTATTTATATTATAATTATTATCCTAAAATAGTATAAATAGTATATCCTAAAATACTACGTTATTATATAGATATATTAATAACATACATATTAATATAATATATATTATATTATTATACATATTAATATAATAATATATAATACAAAGAGGGTCATAGGTCACCCTATGACCCCATTTGACCCACATGAATGATTTGACTATGTCCCTAGGGGTCCTAGGACCCCTAGGGACATATGTCATCATTTAATGGGTCAAAGGGGGTCATAGGTCACCCTATGACCTCCTTTGACCCATATGAACGATTCAACTATGTCCCTAGGGGTCCTAGGACCCCTAAGGACATATGTCATCATTCAATGGGTCAAAGAGGGTCATACGTCACCCTATGACCCCCTTTGACCCATAATACCCATTCAAATATGTCCTTAGGGGTCTTAGGACCCCTAGAGACACATATTATCATTTAATGGGTCAAGAGGGTCATAAGTCACCCTATGACCCCCTTTGACACATATGAACGATTCGAATATGTCCCTAGCAGTCCTAGGACCCCTAGGGACATATGTCATCATTTAATAGGTCAAAGACGGTCATAGGTTACCCTATGAGCCCATTTGACCCATATTACGCATTTGAATATGTCCGTAGGGGTCCTAGGACCCCTACGGACATATGTCGTCGTTTAATGGGTCAAAGAGGGTCATAGGTCACCCTATGAACCCCTTTGACCCATATGAACAATTCAAATATGTTCCCCTAGGACCCCTAGGCACATATGTCATCATTTAATGGGTCAAAAGAGGTCATAGGTCACCCTATGACCCCCTTTGACCCATATGAACGATTCGAATATGTCCCTAGGGGTCCTAGGACCCCTAGGGACATATGTCATCATTTAATAGGTCAAACAGGGTCATAGGTCACCCTATGACCCCCTTTGACCGATATTACCCATTCAAATATGTTCCTAGGGGTCCGAGGACCCCTAGGGACATATGTCATCATTTAATGGATCAAAGAGGGTCATAGGTCACCCTATGACCCCCTTTTACCCATATTACCTATTCGAATATGTCCCTAGGGGTCCTAGGACCCCTAGAGACGTATATCATCATTTAATGGGTCAGAGAGGGTCATAGGGTGACCTATGACCCCCTTTGACCCATATTACCCATTCGAATATGTCCCTAGGGGTCCTAGGACCCCTAGAGACATATATCATCGTTTAATGGGTCAAAGAGGGTCATAGGTTACCCTATGACCCCCTTTGACCCATATGAATGATTTGACTATGTCTATAGGGGTCGTAGGACCCATAGGGACATATGTCATCGTTTAATTGGTCAAAGGGGGTCATAGGTCACCCTATGACCCCCTTTGACCCACATGAATCATTCGAATATGTCCCTAGGGGTCCTAGGGACATATGCCATCATTTAATGGGTCGAAGAGGGTCATTTGACCTATGACACCCCTTTGACCCATATTACCCATTCGAATATGTCCCTAGGGGTCCTAGGACCCCTAGGGACATATGTCGTTGTTTAATGGGTCAAAGGACCTATGACCCCCTTTGACCCATATGAACAATTCGACTATGTCCCTAGGGGTCATAGGACCCCTAGGGACATATGTCATCATTTAATAGGTCAAAGGAGGTCATAGGTCAATCGTAGGACCCCTAAGGACATATGTCATCATTTAATAGGTCAAAGGGTGTCATAGGTCAACCTATGACCCCCTTTGACCCATATGAATGATACGACTATGTCCCTAGGGTTCCTAGGACCCCTAGAGACATATATCATCGTTTAATGGGTCAAGAGGGTCATAGGTCACCTTATCACCCCCTTTGACCCATATGAACGATTCGAATATGTCCCTAGGGGTCTTAGGACCCCTAGCGACATATGTTGTCATTTATTGGGTCAAAGAGGGTCATAGGTTACCTTATGATCCCATTTGACCCATATTACCCATTCGAATATGTCCCTAGGACCCTTAGGGATATATGTCATCGTTTAATGGGTCAAAGGGGGTCATAGGTCACCCTGTTACCACCTTTGACCCATATGAATGATTCAAATATGTCCCTAAGGGTCCTAGGACCCCTAGGGACATATGTCATCATTTAATGGGTCAAAAGGACCTATGACTGCCTTTGACCCATAAGAACGATTCAAATATGTCCCTAGGGGTCCTAGGACCCTTAGGGACATATGTCATCGTTTAATGGGTCAAAGAGGGTCATAGGTTACCCTATGACCCTCTTTGACCCATATTACCTATTCGAATATGTCCCTAGGGGTTCGAGGACCCTTAGGGACATATGTCAGTGTTTAATGGGTCAAAGAGGGTCATAGGTCACCCTATGACCCCCTTTGACCCATATTTCCCATTCAAATATGTCCCTAGGGGTCCTAGGACCCCTAAAGACATATATCATCGTTTAATGGGTCAGAGAGGGTTATAGGTCACCCTATGACCTCGTTTGACCCATATTACCCATTCGAATATGTCCTTAGGGGTCCTAGGACCCTAGAGACATATATTGTCGTTTAATGGGTCAAAGAGGGTCATAGGTCACCCTATGACCCCTTTTGACCCATATGAATGATTCGACTATGTCCCGAGGGTCGTAGGAGCCATAGGGAAATATGTCATCATTTAATGTTTCAAAGGGGGTCATAGGTCAACCTATGACCCCCTTTCACCCATACGAACGATTCGAATATTATCCTAGGTGTAACGCCCCACCAAGGGATCCAAAGAATTAACCTAGAGTTTAACTGAGTTTGGTAACATTTTTTTTTTTTTACATGAAAGTAAATACCATACATAACTTATTCACAATAGCGGAAGCAATAGTAACGTCCATTTGAAAAGTAAACATAACATACATAACAGATTACATTCTTTAAGATCCCTTAACGTTGAATTACATACATGAATCCATCTAGTATAACATCCACATGAAATAATAATGATAAGTCCAATGTTCATACATTACATTTTCAAATGCTCAATCATCCACTGTACATGTCTCAGGGTATGAAGGCCTAAAAGAATATACATATGTGAAATAAGGTACATCATCCTATTCTAATCCATGATACATCAAAGACAATCACATGATACACATGATACATCATTATAGAATACATATACATTCATCATAAGATCAAACATAACTAACTAAGTGCACGGTTCCTCCCAACCATTAATAGCATCATTAGACCATCATGGGCCCTAGCCATCCCTCTGTGCATAACATCCCAAATCATCAAAGAGATCATCGGTATTAACATAGTAGGAATGTCACTCCTAACATATATAACATCATATGTAGAAAGAAATCTAACATGCAAATATAAACATAAGATAACATCATCTAACATATGCTAATCATCAATGAAAGGATACATATCCACCATCATGAAGGACGCATCAGCCACGATGTCTCAATGAATCTCAAATGATACGAGTGAAAAATACACTACCACCCGACTGCGTGGTACCTAAGTGGTCCACTCCCACCATGCTAAGGAGATAATCTCAAGTCCCAAACAGACTATCCATAACACATAGCACAAATCTCTATAGTCCAAGAATCCTAAAAGTATACTAACTCAAAGGTTCCAATCACGAAATTGACATCTACTTTCTAGAGGCACACAATGACATGTAGGAACCTACTATGCAAACGAAAAAGTGTCATCGCATTTATCACGTACAAGTTATCCTGGCAGTTAGCTAAACTCCACGGGTCCATACTAATCTCATGCGGCCACTAGTATCCTCTCATACTGACAAGGCATACTATGAAATGCAAGGTCACAACCATGCGTTCTCACTACTCCCATCCTAGCCTATAAAAACACTCAAGGCATGGGCGAGAACAAAACACTTATCTTTTTAGGTTCATTCAGTTAGTATTAGGTGTGAATGTTATCACTTATTAATCTAACTTACAATGAGTTACCCTGGTAGCCTCTTAGGGCCCCGGCCCCCATTGCAAGCCACTTCCTGATACTACATGCAAATATCCTACCCTAATGCTCATGGACTCATAAATCTCAAAATTACAAAAGATAATCCATAAAATCATCAAATATGCATAAAAGCATCAAATCTCCATAAGCAAGCATCCATAGAAAATCATGACCACAATAGCTCTCTATTGGCAACTGAAGCATCACTAATAATCAAAAGTAACCAACGATTCTCAATTACTAGCAATATATCTCAAACACATTGATCGAAGACTCCAAAAATGGTTGAGTCAAATATGTCACAACATGACATCATCAAGAATAAATCCACATTTCAGTCCCATCATGGCGACTAAAAAATAACCAAGGATAACTGATCGATGACCAAAAATAATGGTTAAGTCAAGTGTCTCATAAATAAGAATCTCAACTACAACAATCAGTATTCACAACTAATACACAGAGCATTCCATCACATAACCATGGTTGGGTTATAAAGATCGAGATTAAAACATCATCATTGCATCACAATCACATAACCCCCAAGCCTCTGGTAGACGTCCTATACTGGTCAACACTAGTCAACCCAAAACCCAAAATAATAGCATAAAGAATACACAATGTAAACACATGTTTTGGTTTTGCTAAGTTTTCAAATTTGAATTCAAAAGTCTCAGTTTACACTCCAAGTTGGATAATGAATGGAGAAACATTTTGTATGTTTTTCCTAGCCCAGGTAATTGTTGATAGATAAAAGTTTTTCCCTCTAACTCTTAGAACTCAATTATCTAAATGTTTTTAAGAATATACGTTATACGTTATTTTGGTATTGAGTTATCATAACTCAATTTATAATATTGAAAAGGGCTAAAATATTTGATAATTTAAATGTTATAACTTTCAAATTTACCTTAATTAGACTAAATTCTAATTAAGTAATTTTGATTAATTAAAACCCATATTATTTAAAAACTCTAAATAACTTTGAATATTAAAATTTCATTATTATTACATATATATACATATATATACATATATATACATATATATACATATATATATATACATACATATATATATATATATATATATATATTATATATATATATACACATATATTTACATATATATATAATAAATAACATATAACAATATTTACTAATGCATATAACAATTAATATTTAATTTTAATAAAAAATTGAATTTGTTTAAGCGACTTATAACAAAGCCAAATGTATTTATAAACAAAGGCGAGTTTATACTCGCACCACCATTTATATACGGCATCACCGTGCAGCCTGCCTCTGTCACAGGGCCTATGACGACAGTCGCAGTACCTGCGACAGCAGGCCCACTGCCGTGGCTCTAAAGAATGGGTCGGGTGGAATAAAAACCCCCACCCTTCTTAAAAAAAAGTTTTTGAAAACAAAAATTTCGCATACGTATCACATACGAATATATTTTTCAAAAATCATTTACTATGAATGATTTCAAAGTTATAAATATATTATATATATTTTTGAAAAATGTTTCAAATAACGATTTTTCATATATAATTTTTAAAGAAACGTTTGCAGATTCTTTTTAAAAAAACTTACATATATATCTATGTATTCGTAGAATTTAATTATCACAACATATATATATATATATATATATATGTATGTATGTATGTATGTATGTATGTATGTATGTATGTATGTATGTATGTATGTATGTATGTATGTATGTATGTATGTATGTATGTATGTATGTATGTATGTATGTATGTATGTATGTATGTATGTATGTATGTATGTATGTATGTATGTATGTATGTATGTATGTATGTATGTATGTATGTATGTATGTATGTATGTATGTATGCAGATATGAAAATATAAACATGTATATTTTACAATGAGCATATACACAATCTATTTAAAGATTCTAATTTTTAGAATTTTCTTATAAACCATTTGGCCTCAAAATTTATCCATTAAATCATTTAATGGTTTTGGCTGCGAATTTAAACCCTAGCCCCGTGTTCTTTTCAGATTTATCCATATAAAATTCTCAAATAAATTTAATTGCCCAAATGGAAAATGCATACAATAAAAATATGAAATTCTTTAGAAGACATATGGAAAACATGAAGAAGACAGGAATGCATGATGTGGAAATAGCATAAGAAAAATCACAAGATCTACCCTGATTCTGATGCTAATTTTCTCTTCCTCAGAAAACCCGCAGAGCAAGCTCCCTTCTTTAGAGTTCTTGAGTCCTCCAATGCTCCAATTGCTCTCCAAAACCTCTCTTTAAGCTTCTAGGAATGCCTGAATATAAAGAGCTCTCAAGAAACCTTTGGAATGCTTCTTGAAACAACTGGAAGGTGTCACCAACTAAGCATGGGTCTTTTCCAACCTTGTTGATGAGTCATAGAGTTGTAGACACCTTGTGCTTAATTGATGCACTAACCCGGTGTTGTTGATAGATGTTAATTCCCATGCAAGCTTATAACTCCAATTTACTTTTAAAATAATTTCTATTTAAATTTTATAACTTTCATTTTAATTTTTATAACTTTTATTATTATTATTTTATTTATTACTTTATTATTATTTTATAATTATTATTAATTTTAATTTCTAGTTTTCTTTTATTTAATTCCTTTTTTCCAATAATTCACATTTAATTAATTACAATCAAAATATCAAAGATCATAATATTTTATTAATTTTCTCAAATAAATAATTTATTAATCAAATCTATTTGTTAAGACTTAATTAATGGAAAAATCACCATAGACCTCCAAAATAAAATATGAAAACCCATCATAGAACAAATCATACAAAATAAATCTAAAGGGTTAAAAATCACGAAACATGTCATCCGACACATTCGGTGAGTATTCAACTTTGATACTTGTCCTAACTCACTAGGACAAATGGTTTTTAGGTTTGAGATTTGGACTTGAGAATTTATCTCCCTTCTCTTATCATTGAGATAGTATAATAGGGTACGCTCATCCTGGCAATTCAGGAAAGTCGATACTCGGTACCTGCAACCTGCAAAAAAACTATGCATGTACATATAATATATAATGCTAAGCTAAACTAGAAAATGGCAAGAAGTGGTGCATCGTGTAGATCTCGACTAAGCAGGTGACTATGACTCCCTTCCTTAACCACATCAGAAATTTCATACAATAAGAAAACACGCACACCATAAACATGCAAGTATGGGGTAAGTAACCATAATAAAACACATGAGATAATAAACAATCTAACTAATCATCAGTAATAACTGAAAACAATATAATGATTATCATACACACATGAAATGTAAAGTCTAAATGATATCATCATATATCAATTAAATCCCTATCATAATATCTGATAGTGTCAAAACAACACCACTAAACCATCAACATAAAACTAGTCTACATAGTTTGATAATAATAGCAACAATAAGTCTAGAAAAGATGTGAATGAGGGTAGGCACTACACTAGGGGTCCTAGGACCCCTAGGGACATATGTCATCATTTAATGGGTCAAAGAGGGTCATAGGTCACCCTATGACCCCCTTTGACCCATATTACCCATTCGAATATGTCCCTAGGGGTCCTAGGACCCCTAGGGACATATGTCATCGTTTAATGGGTCAAAGGGGGTCATAGGTCACTTTATGACCTCATTTGACCCATATAAACAATTCGATTATGTCCCTAGGGGTCCTAGGACCCCTAAGGACATATGTCATCATTTAATTGGTCAAAGGAGGTCATAGGTCACCTTGTGACCCCCTTTGACCCATGTGAATGATTTGACTAAGTCCCTAGGGGTCCTAGGACCCCTAGGGACATATGTCATTGTTTAATGTGTCAAAGGGGGTCATAGGTCACCCTATGACCTCCTTTGACCCATATGTACGATTCAACTATGTCTGTAGGGGTCCTAGGACCCCTAGGGACATATGTCATCGTTTAATGGGTCGAAGAGGGTCATAGGTCACCCTATGACCCCGTTTGACCCATAATACTTATTTGAATATGTCCCTAAGGGTCCTAGGACCCCTAGAGACACATATCATCATTTAATGGGTCAGAGAGGGTCATAGGTCACCCTATGACCCCCTTTGACCCATATGAATGATTCGAATATATCCCTAGGGGTCCTAGGACCCCTAGGGACATATGTCATCATTTAATAGGTAAAAGAGGGTCATAGGTCACCGTATGACCCCCTTTCACCCATATTACCCATTCGAATATGTCCCTAGGTGTCTTAGGACCCCTAGAGACATATATCTTTGTTTAATGGGTCAAAGAGGGTCATAGGTCACCCTATGACCCCCTTTGACTCATATTAACTATTTGACTATGTCCCTAGAGGTCCTAGGACACCTAGAGACTTATGTTGTCATTTAATGGGTCAAAGGGGGTCATAGATCACCCTATGACCTCCTTTGACTGGCATGAATGATTCAACTATGTCCCTAGGGGTCCTAGGACCCCTAGGGACATATGTCATCATTTAATGGGTCAAACAGGGTCATAGGTCACCCTATGACCCCCTTTGACTCATAATACTCATTCGAATATGTCCCTAGAGGTCTCAGGACCTCTAGAGACATATATCATCGTTTAATGGGTCAAAGAGAGTCATATGTCACCCTATGACTCCCTCTGACCCATATGAACAATTCGAATATGTCCCTAGGGGTCCTAGGACCCTTAGGGACATATGTCATCGTTTAATGGGTCAAAGAGGGTCATAGGTTACCCTATGACCCCATTTGACCCATATTACCCATTCAAATATGTCCCTAGGGGTCCTAGGACCCTTAGGGACATATGTCATCGTTTAATGGGTCAAAGGGGGTCATAGGTCACCCTATGAACCCCTTTGACCCATATGAATTATTCGAATATGTCCCTAGGGGTCCTAGGACCCCTAGGGACAAATGTCATCATTTAATGGGTGAAAGAGGGTCATAGGTCACCCTATGACCCCCTTTGACCCATATTACCCATTCGAGTATGTCCCTTAGGGTTCGAGGATCCCTAGGGATATATGTCATCGTTTAATGGGTCAAAGAGGGTCATAGGTCACCTTATGACCCCCTTTGACCCATATTACCCATTCGAATATGTCTCTAGGTGTCCTAGAACCCATAGAGACATATATCATCGTTTAATGGGTCAAACAGGGTCATAGGTCACCCTATGACCCCCTTTGACCCATATTACTCATTCGAATATGTCCTTATGGGTCCTAGGACCCCTAGAGACATATATCATCATTTAATGGGTCAAAGAGTATCATAGGTCACCCTATGACCCCCTTTGACCCATATGAACGATTCGACTATGTCCCTAGAGGTCGTAGGACCCGTAGGGACATATTCATCATTTAATGGGTCTAAGGGGGTCATAGGTCACCCTATGAACCCCTTTGACCCATATGAACGATTCGAATATGTCCCTAGGGGTCCTAGGACCCCTAGGGACATATTCGAGTCGTTCATATGGGTGAAAGAGGGTCATAGGTCACCCTATGACCCCCTTAGACCCATATTACCCATTTGAATATGTCCCTAGGGGTCCTAGGACCCCTAGGGACATATGTCATCGTTTAATGGGTCAAAGGGGTTCATAGGTCACTCTATGACCCCCTTTGACTCATATGAACGATTCGACTATGTCCGTAGGGGTCCTAGTACCTCTAAGGTCATATGTCATCATTTAATGGGTCAAAGGGGGTCATAGGTCACTCTATGACCCCCTTTGACCCATATGAATGATTCAACTATGTCCCTAGGGGTCCTAGGACCCCTAGGGACATATTTCATCGTTTAATGTGTCAAAGGGGGTCATAGGTCACCCTATGACCTCCTTTGACCCATATGAATGATTCAACTATAACCCTAGGGGTCCTAGGACCCCTAAGGACATATGTCATCGTTTAATGGGTCAAAGAGGGTCATAGGTCACCCTATGACCCCCTTTGACCCATAATACCCATTCGAATATGTCCCTAAGGGTCCTAAGACCCTTAGAGACATATATCGTCGTTTAATGGGTCAAAGAGGGTCATAGGTCACCCTATGACCCCCTTTGACTCTTATATATTAATAATATACATATTAATATAATTATATATATATATATATATTACATTATTATATTTAATGAAAATATTACGTTATTATATAGATATATTAATAAGATACATATTGATATAATAATATTTATAATATATATTATATTTAATAAAAATATTATGTTGTTATATATATATATATATAATTATTATACATATTAATATAATAATATATAATACGTATTATATATATATATATAAATTACGTTATTATATTTAGTAAAAATAATAATAATATAAATTATATTTATAGATTGGAATAAGATTAACATAAGATATTATTATATATTACTAGATTATATCTTGTTTGTTTACATTACATTATTATATATATATAATATATTAAAATATGCCTTTACATATTAATATAAGTGAAATAATTTTAAAATAAAAAACTAGAACGTTTAAATCGAATTTCCTTCCAAAATTTGAATTTTTTTGGAATTTGTCTACTGAGCCATATCGGATATTTGATGAGGCTTGGTATTTACCAAGCCTGCCCAGTCAACCCCAAAGACGTGATTATAGAGAGTTTTAGTTATACTCAGACTTCGGGTAGCCGTCTGACAATGTTATTTTGATCGAAATTGAATGAAACAAAATGGATTTTTAAATATTGCTCTCTAGATTCCATCAATATAATTTCTGTCAAATTCTGAGTTTGATAAGTATTTATTAGTTAATTATCAACGAAGATTATTGTAAAGTGCTGATTGACATACTGAATGAAAAATAGCTATAACTTTCAAACGGTATAACATTTTTTAAATCTAAAAGTTGCATCACATTCTATACTTCGCCTAGTATAAGAAAAAAAAAAAAATATATATATATATATATATATATATATATATATATATATTTGGTCAAATTTTCTATTAGTTAGGGTGGTCAGACATGAGACTTTTTTTAATCTGAAAAAGTTTTGGTAGAAAATTCATATTTAATTATTTATTGAGAATAAATATATCAAAAAATATGCATCACATCCGGGCATGAGTCTAGTTTTCATATCTATAATTATATTAAAAAAATATTATGATTTGATTTTGATTAAGGTGGTTAGACATACACCTACTTTTTATTTTTGCCCTGAAATTTTTTTAGTACTGCATTAAAATTCAAACTTTTGACCAATCAATTATTTTTTTCTCCTGATAAGGCCTAGTATTTTAGAAACTACATTCAATTTTCTACAAATTATTTTTTTACAAATTTTTGATATGAAGTCCATAACCACTTCAAAATTATGTGTCAAGTTGACATAAACCTGATTTGTTGATTTTTCACTACCACTTAAGGCCATAGTTTGGTACACCATGATCCTACACATACCCTTCTTCATAATCTATATGGGTTGTTTCAACCATAATTGCCCATTTTGTACATGACTTAGGATATATCTCATCTACTTGATCTAAAATTCTCTTGGCATATGAGAGATATTTGTCAAGCCTTTGTTTTCCAAATGTTGATGTTCAAGTTTTAATGCACCATCCACACACAATTCCCTAAATGCTTCATTCATCTCTAGGGTTCTGAGTTCTTGAGTAGAACAATGATTGAAGGAACAAATGTCATGCATGTGTAATACCTTAGGCAAAATTGAGACTATGCACTAGATGGGTCAAGTGCCCTTACAATCACTAGACTCAACTTGAAATTGGGTGCCTTGGAGTCAACTATGTGAATAAAAAATTTAGACCCTTGCTTTTCTTTGCTTCTTGAAGATTCCATGCTAGGTAGATTTTCAAAAAACTTCAAGAATTCTTCAACAACAAAATATACTCAATTTACTTGGTGGCTCTGAAATCGCTCTACACTAATAGCTTTGGAAATTCGTGGTCAAACAATGCCTTTGATTGAACTTGCCTTTAACAAATTTCCTTCTTTCAATTTCCATTATTGCTTCGTATTTCATACTCACTTGGTGATAGGATGTCCTCCACTTAGTTTATTCATTAATGACCAAGAGACATCTACAGCTCGATAGAGTCACCATCACTCAACAAGAAGTACCAGATTTGTGTCTATCACAATATGTAACCTGACCTAGCTTGGTAAGGTCTCCTTCTTCTCATTATTCTTAGTAATCATTTTGCATCTTGAATGCTGATTTGGATCTCTCTTCTTGCTAGCTAAAATTGATGTTAGATTGCTTCTTCTAAATCAAAGCTCCAATGTGCCCAAATTCACCAAAGTAGTGACATCTGCACTGTGTGTTGTAATCCCATCCAAATATTGCTTTCACAATTTGTTCTATTGGGTTCCATTGCTTTGTTTTGCACTCTGAACATTTGTGTCCTTGTCTCTTGCAGTTGCGACATTTACCTTCAAACTTAGGTTTCTCTTTGCATTCACTTTCTCTATGACTATGCTTATTACAACTATAGCACATTCTATTGAATTTTTCTTTACCATTGCTCCAACATTTGTTTTATGTATGGCCTATTTTACCACAAATATTTCAAGTAGGACTTTTATACTTTTGAGCTCCTTACTGAGATGATTCACCTTCTTCTATGCATCCTACTCCACTTTTTCCTTTGTTTCTATACTAATTTTTTTCATTCAATTGATTCATGTTTTCTTGAGATTTCATCATTCTTTCATAGGTTTTCTTTTCAATGCTACGATCATTTTACAATCTTTCATTCTCAAATCTTAGATTCATAAGTTCTCCATAGTATTAATAAGCTAATCATTGAAGTCTTCTTTTTGAATAGATAATTGTTGAATTTCATTCTTCTTTTCTTCTATCTCTTCTTTGGCTTTTTCCTTTTCTTCCATGACTTCACATAATCTCATTGATTGGATTTCTTGTACTCTTTTTAGCTTTCTAATTTCTTCTTGAAGATTGGAATTTTTTTCTAATAAGTTTTTGATTGCTTCATCAACTTGATCTGAATTTCTTTCTAGATATATTTCTTCAATTCTTTCTTTAGTCTAGGGATTGTCATTCATTTGTACTGCAAGATCTTTCCTTCCTTTCAATGATTGAGAGAGTTGCACTACTTTCTTTCTTGAGTTTTCCAATGGCCAATTCAAGATCTAACTTTTCATTATCAATAACTTTATCTAGTCTAGGTACCTCCATTTCCTCTAATCTCATCTCAAGTTCTTAAATTTTTGAAGTGAGAACCTAACAACTTTGATACCAATTGTTGGAAATATAAGGTAGAAAATGTTACTAAGAGGGGAGGGTTGAATTGAAAACCAATAAAATTTTATCTTACTTCACCAATTAATCCTTCATATAATATTCTGATTTAATTGCATGCATGAAAGAATGAAAGAAAATAAACATTCATAACACTTTGACACAAGATATGGTGACCAAAAACCTTCCAAACATAAAGTAAAACTTGTGTGGGGATGATACCCACAAGCTTTAGTATTGCGATATAAAATTAACCTGTTAAGGCCTACAATTGACCACTTCCGATGATCTTCCCTATTAAGAGAAATAAGAACTATGCAGTCCACCTTATTAAAAGATTTACAAACATACAATGAAGTATGCACTCACTTAGGAGATTTAGCAAAGACAGTTAAGTCTACCCTGTTAAAGAATTTGACTGATGTGCATGTTCGGATGGACCAGTGATTGATCTTTGATCTATAGCTCTGATTTGCTAGTTGAGATTCCTTGTATTGTAATGACCACCTAAATGTGATAGATAAATCTTTGTTTTACCTTATACTTCTTGTATCCTTCTTTAATTCGCACTCCTACTTGTCATATTTCCTTTACATTCATATATGGGTATTGATATAATTCATTACATATATACCAATCCAAATCACAACTTATTGAAGTCAGCTACAATAACAATTTCATGATAATTCACAAAGTTGGCCCAGCTATTATAACTCAGGTTTTGAAGAAAATATCAGTGACATTTTGATACTCAAAAAACACTATCAATGCTTAGAAATCTTTGATAGTCAGTTGAATGTGAAGCTCGGTCCATACTAATCACTTCCAAGTAGCTTGAACTCAGTTAACACTACATGACTCAGTGAAATCTGAGATACTTGGTAGCAACTAGATCACTCGATTGACCCTACATGACTCAGTCAACACTAGATCCACTTTGTTAACCCTATGAGCTTGGTAGACGCTATTGGACTTGGTTAACATGATAGAGTTTGGTTAACAATACAATCTTCTTCACTTCCACTTACTAGCTTAGTAGCCTTTGGTGCGCTTAGTTTTCACTATACATTGTTTATGAAGCTTGGTAAACACCATGTAGCTCAAAAAACACTATAAACTAACTTAGGTTCTTGGTAGATACTATATTATGCCTACTTAGCTCAAGAACAACTAAATCACTTGGTTAACACTACAAACTAACTGATGGGCTCGATAGTAATTGTAAATCTTGGTAGAAATGTAACCAATTGACTAAGAATCAAGTCACTGATAGATAAATTAACCTTAATGTCAATAGGTTAGACATACGTCTACTTTTTTTTCCATGAAATTTATGTACTATTTCATTAAAATTCAAATTTTTGACCAATCAATATTTTTTTCAAATAAGGTCTAGAAGTTTAGAAACTAAATTAAATTTTGTAGAGATTATTTTCTCTCAAGTTTTTGATAGAAAGTTCATAACAAGTTGAAAATTTCATGTCAAGTTGACATAAACCTAATTTACTAATTTTTCATTGCCACTTAAGGGTATAGTTTGGTTGACCATGATCCTGCACATACCCAAAAGCCACACTTCTATAATTAATGCCTCACTACCTTATTTAAGTCATATGTTTAGAGATTTATAATCACAACTTGACTTATCGTCAGTTTAAAGTTAGCTAAAGAGTGTTAGAAACAATAGTCCACGAAGATAACTGAGAAGAGGGGCGGGGGGGGCGGGGGATGTAAATCAGTTATCCAATAATTAAAATATTTATCTTCATTAAAAAAACTTAACCATAAAACCAAATTAAAAAAAAACCATAATAAAGTGCACATAGACAATTACACTAGGTATGTTGACTGGGGAAATCCTTGTTCAGAGTGAAAACCCTGGTGGGAATGATGTCCACAAGATAATGTACTAATATAAATATTCCTTGTTAGAGGATGGTCCCTATTAGGAGTCTATTACAACATTTAGTACAATGAGTCCTTTTTAAGAGACTTTGAATCCTTGTTACAAGATTCCAACCCTATTAGGAGTTGTAGTATAATGTATGTAAGAAGAGCCCACTACCTAAACATGCAATTTCAACTACAAGAAGAGCTCACTACTCAAAAAATTAATTTATTGTTATCTTCCGCTTTCCTTTGTTCTTTCCTCTTTCTTATCAACCAAAGAAATCACTATTAGACCTTGTAAACTAGGTCACAAACTTAGATCCAAATACCAAATCTTGGATCACTCATCAAAACCTCAGCAATGAAGTTTCCTTCACTTCTACACTACTCTACTAAACTTCGCATTTTGCACTCTTTGTTGCTTATCAAACATTCACAATTCACATCATTCCTTACCATGATAAAGTAAAATGTCCTCCCTTTATATCAAGTCCATAAAAAAATTTCATGAGTCAACTATTAATCCTTCTTAATTAATTATTAAAGGACAACATTAAGAACACATTACACTTAGCGATAACCTAAATCTTCTTCCTTACAACTTGAATAACTTTCCATACATGCAATATTATGATGAAAAATCTTAGCCATATTATCTAGAACATGTCTTCTTCATATCCTTAACCTTGATCCTCAAAATATTGACTCTTCTAAGAGATATAACAAGTTTACTAGAACATGCCTCTGAACTCTATCTTAGAACAAACATCACCAAAACTTACATAACTTCTTCTAGGCTTGTCCTTTCTACTTTTGACATTAACTACATATACCAAATAATCAGCTGTATCTCCCATAACATTCGGTGGTTATCATGCTCAACTGACCATCTGTACCAAATTGATCTTTCTATTGTTCTTCTGTCAGATACCATAGAAAACTACTATGGAGACATCAAACATGCTATGTTAACATCAATGAAAAACTCAGTCATGAATGTAACATATCATCAACATTCATGCTTCTAACCAATCTTCCAACAATCTCCCCCTTTGGCATTAATGACAACATAGATGAGAAACATCTAGTTCAAAGAATACCAACAAAAGATTGCTAGTCTTCAAATCCTCTTCATCAATCATACTCCCCCATTGATATACCTCATTGTGCTCTATATTAAACTATTATTCCTTGTACTATGCTTATGTCAAAATTCTCCCTCGGCATAGTGCCAAACTTCTCCCCTTATTATAATATTTTTCATACCAAAATTCTCCCCTATTGACATCAATGTCAAAAGTTTCTACAACCAAAATCTCTACATCAAACTCAGTAACAACTTACTAGCTCAAGTGTCAAAAGACACTATTTAGAACAACGTCAACAAGACTCCTACATGACTCTATCCATCGTGGATACTCCCCCATACAAGAAGCATTAGCATTCAATCTAGACAAATAATAGTGCTCTGTTACCCTAGACTAATGCACTCTTGCATCTTCTACTCTAATGTAGGAAGGGGTATAACCCCAAGCATACCTCACAAATACTCAAAACTATCTTTGGGAAGAGGCTTAGTGAATATATCTACAATTTTCTCTTTAGTGCTCACATACTCCAATCTAATTTCCTTTTCTACAACTTTTTCTCTCAACATGTAATATTTAATAGAAATGTTCTTAGTCCTCAAATGCAATACTAGATTCTTAGACATATTTACCGTGCTTGTGTTTTCATAATGTATAACAATAGTTTCACTAATTTCTATCCTTATATCCTTCAACAATTGCTTTATCCAAATGACTTGATTGCAATTATTTTTTATTGTAACATACTCTGCTTCTACTATACTTTGAGATGTACAATCTTGTGATGTGAATATCAGGATTTAACTGTGTGATTTTTGAGTCAAACTCGATGACCCATATTTCATGAGTAGTGATTCAACATGAATCCATCTCTCATGAGAATAAATGGAACACTTAGCACTCATTGGATCTAGGTGATGCTCACAGGGGTGAAGCACCGGGACTTCCCGGGAGGTCACCCATCCCAGTACTACTCCAGCCTGAGCGCGCTTAACTACGGAGTTTCCTCCACAGTTAAACCCAAAGCTTGCAACCCCATTTGCAAAACCTTCACCAAGTGTTGTGCCTTATGAACCATTCATTAGAAAGCCCCTTAAGCGCGCTCAGGCTGGAGTAGTACTGGGATGGGTGACCTCCCGGGAAGTCCCGGTGCTTCACCCCTGTGAGCATCACCTAGATCCAATGAGTGCTAAGTGTTCCATTTATTCTCATGAGAGATGGATTCATGTTGAATCACTACTCATGAAATATGGGTCATCGAGTTTGACTCAAAAATCACACAGTTAAATCCTGATATTCACATCACAATTTGACTAGCTGTGGAAATCATGTCCTACTTATCAATGTACAATCTTGTTTCTTGCTTAACTAAGAAACCAATCTTCCTCTAAGAAAGAAAGCTCCTCCACGAGTGCTCTTTCTACCATCCATATTGCCTACCCAATTTGTATCAGTATAAGCACTTAGAGTAAAATCATTAGATCTATCATACCATAATCAAAACTCAGATGTTCCCTTCAGATATCTAAATATCCTTATCACTGCTGCATAATGTGCTTCTTTGAGATCAACCTAATATCTTCGAACAATTCAAACTACACTTGTTATATCTAGCCTTGTTTGAGTTAGATACTACAAACCTCCTATCATAGATCTGTACTTCTTCTGCTCAACATTAGGTGTCTCATGCTTTGTAGATAACTTGTTTCCAATTACCATAGGTTTTCATGTTTCCAAACCAAACCTTTTTAGTAAATCTTTCAAGTACATAGTCTGAGAAATAAAGATCCCTTTATTATTTTGTATAATCTACAATCTTGAGAAATATTTTATCTCTCCTATCATACTCATTTCAAATTCTTTTGTCATTTCTTCTACAAACTTCTCACTTTCTTCATCATTTCCTCCAAATATAATATCATCAACAAATATTACCAAAATTAACAAACCATTATTAGTTTCTTTCCAATACAAATTACTATCTGACATACCTTTGCTATATCCAAGCTTTGCCAAATGCTTGTCCAACCTTGCATACTAGGTTCTAGGTGCTAGCTTCAATCCATACAATGCTTTCCTTAGCCTGCATACTATGTCCTTGTCATCTTTTAAAGGACATGCTTCAGGATGCTCAATGTATACCTCTTCTTCAAGTTCTTCATTCAGAAATGCTAACTTGACATCCATCTGATATACATTGAATTTTTTCTATGTTGCATAGGCTAAGAATAATATTACTACTTCTACTCTAGCCACTAGAGCATAAGTCTCCTCATAATCTATTCCTTCTTGTTGTGATATCCTTTACATACCAATATTTCTTTGTTTCTTACAAGTTCTCCTATCTCATTCATCTTGTTCCTAAATACTCATTTGGTTTCTATCACATTCTTGTCTACTAGTCTGGGGACCAATTCCCATGTCTCGTTCTTTTCTATCTGATCCAATTCCTCTTTCATAGCTTGCTTCCAATAGTCATCTTTACTTGATTCATCTACATTCTTAGGCTCAACTTGAGATATCAAGCATAGTTCTTCATTTACTCTACTTCTTGTCATCACACCTTTATCTTTGCTTCCAATGATTTTTTTGGATGGGTGATTCTTTATCATGTTCTTTCCTAAAGTAGGAGTTTCTATCTCAACTCTTGACTCTACTGAAGGTTTCAAGCTTTGTTCTTGCATTGACTTTCCTACATTCTACAAATCATTGTTAGTCTGAAGAAATACCTCATCATTCCTTGGCTTGGTAACATCATCATCACCTGAATTGTAATCAACTATTCTCTCTTGTATTCTAAATTTCTCATCAATTCTCACATTTGTACTTTTTGTAATAATCTTATTTCTCTTATTATAATATCTATAAGCTTTCCTTTTTAATGAATAACCAAGAAACATACCTTCATCACTTCTAGCATCAAACTTACTAGTGTCATCATCTCTCTTTATGTAACACTTACTTCCAAACATTCTAAAATACTTAACTTTAGGTGAGTGACCAAACTACAGTTCATAAGGTGTCTTGTTTGTGTCCCTCCTGACTTTTACTTTGTTCATAGTGTAGACCATTGTATTCATGGCTCCTCTCCAAAATGTCTTGGATACATCATTCTTTGCTAACATAGCTCTTGCAACTTCTGTAACAAACTTATTCCTTCTCTCTACAATGACACTCTATCCAAGGGTTCTTAGAGCTGATAGTTGTCTTTTAATTCCATTTTCTTCATAAAACATTTTAAATTCATTTGAAGTAAATTCTCCTCCTTTATCTAATATTAAACATTTAATCTTTATGCCAAATTTATTCTCAACTCTATTATTGAATATCTTAAACTTGTTAAATTCCTCAAATTTCTCTTTAAGAAATGCAACCCACATCATTCTAGAAAAATCATCAACTAGAACCATGAAATACCTTTCACCATAGAATCTTTTAGTCTTTGTAGGACCACTGAGATTTGTGTGTACAATCTCCAACTTTGCTATAGTGGTAAACCTCTTGCTGGGAAAAGAAGTTCTATTATGCTTTGCCAAAATACATTCCTTGCAAATTATGTTACTAGGCTTTGCAATATTCACAAATCTCTAATAGAAAAAACTCTTCTAGTCCTCACAATACTATCAAAGTTTATCTGATAGAATCTCTTATGCCATAACCAAATATCATCTATCTTTGCAAACAAACATGTCATTTCAATAGGATTCAATTGAAATACATTCCCTCTAGATCTAGTTCCTATTCCAATTACCTTTCCATCTTTATCTTTGATCATGCAAGTCTTTTATGTGATCTATAATTGATAACCTTTATCTACTAGTTGTCCAACACTCAAAAGATTTCCCTTTAAACCATTAAAAAAGTATACATCCTTAGTATTAGTTTTACCATCAAGAGTTATAGATCCTATACCTTTTACTTGACATGCTGCATTTTTTCCAACTCTGATAATTCCTCCATCCTGACTTTTGAATTCAACAAACTTATTCATGTCACCAGTCATATGATGTGAACAATCACTGTCAATTATCCAATTAGATTTCTTCTCAACCTATAATACCAAAGCTATCTTCTCTAGAATTTCTTCTTTAATTACCACAAATCCAATTTCATCATCAGTAGCACTCAATGCTTGTTCATCAAAATCATTATCTTTATTTGCATTTAAAAATTCTCTAACTTTTCTAAACTTATGATTTCTCCTATACATTTTCTCCCTTTTAGGACATTTAGATGGATAATGATCATATTCTTTACATGTTCAACAAACAAAAACCTTCATACCTTCTGGTTCTCTCTTTATATGTAGATCAATGCCTTCCTTTATCTTTATATCTTCTTCTAATCTAGATCTAACTTCATTTGTGCTACTATTCCTTTGTCTACAATAGAAGGATTTTGAATATATAAATTTAATACTCTACTCTTTAACAAAATTGATAACTCACCATAAATTTCCATTACTCGATGTCAAATTTTCTTCTATCAGATGTAGGACTATCTTCTTTGAATATGTTCTCCATGGATCTCCCAAAGCTATTAAACTTTTTCTTCAAGGACCTGATGCTCTGATACCAATTGTTAGAAATAATAGTCCACCAAGGTAATTGAGAGGGGGGAGGGTGAATCAGTTATCCAATAATTAAAAAATTTATCCTCATTAAACAAACTTAACCATTCAACCAAGGTAAACAACAACTATAATAAAGTGCACATAGACAATTACACTAGATATGTTGACTAGGGTGATCAGAGGGAAAATCTTGGTGGGAATGATGCCCACAAGATGATGTGTTGATATAAATATTCCTTGTTAGAGGATGGACCCTGTTAGGAGTCTATTACAATATTTAGTACAATGAGTCCCTATTAAGAGACCTTGAATCCTTGTTAGGAGATTCCAACCCTATTAGGAGTTGTACAAACCCTGTTAGGAGTTGTGGTACAATCTATGCAAGAAGAGGCCACTACCCAAACATGCAATCTCAACTACAAGAAGAGCTCACTACTCAAACAAGTAATTTATTCTTATCTTCCTCTTTCCTATGTTCTTCCCTCTATCCTATCAATTGGACCTTTCACTATTGGACCTTGTATACTAGGTCATGAAACTTGGATCCAAATTCCAATCCTTAGATCACTCAGTAAAACCTCACCAATGAAGTTTCCTTCACTTCCACACTTCTTTGCTCAACTTCGCATTTTGCACTCTTTATTGCTTATCAAAAATTCACAATTTTCATCCTTCCATACCATGATAAAGGAAAATGTCCTCCCTTTATATCAAGTCCATGAAACAATTCCTTGAGTTAGCTGTTAGTCTTTCTCAATTAATTATTATAGGACCACATTAAGAACACATTACACTTAGCGATAACCTTAATATTTTTCCTTGAAAATAGAATAAATTTTTTTACATGAAATATTATGATGAGAAAGCTTATTACTTCTAAAATTAACTACATATACCAAATACTCAGAGATATCTCCCATAACCTTGGGTGGTTATCATGCTCGACTAACCATCCATACCAACTTGATCTTCCTGATATTCTTCTATCAAATACCACAAAAAACTGCTACATAGACATCAAACATGCTATGTTGACATCAATGAAAAACTCAGTCATGAATGTAACATATCATCAACATTCATGCTTCCAACCAATCTTCTAACAATCTCCCCAATCTTCCAACAAAGAGAACATAGTTTTAATTTACCACTTTGTAGGTGATTATTATGTTTATTAGAAACAAAATTAATTAATTATCCATAAATCATAAGAAAAATTCTTTTCCTATCATAAATATATTTGTAGCCAATTCTATATTCACATTGATTACCTAAAGGGTAACTTTGCTAGAAAAATGTTGAAATGGTTGCATAACCATCTTGAAGGTAGCATTATCACTCAATAAAATTAAATAGAGTTAATTTTAAAAATACCAATAGAAGTCCTTTGTATTAAGTTCAATAAATCAATAGATTATCTATAGACCCCTTAAATTTCTTTAAAAAGTATAGATGGACCCTCTCTAGCTGAATTTATCATTTCAAACTTTAATTAAACATCCCCATAAAAAAAATTTAATGATTGCATTACCCCAACCAAGATCTAGTTAATAAATTAATTTAAATCAAGAAATGTTGAAGGTGTATTTTTCATCTACCAATAGGCATTGATACTAGCTTTTGTTGATCTCATTTTGTTTTTGACAAGGAAATTCCTAAACACTTAAGTCATTACTTAACAGAACTTAGTATGTACTAAATCATTAGTGTATGTTGAACAATATACACAATTAGAGTTGAGCAGTAATATGTGTCAAGCAGATGGTTTGTGCCGAGTCACTCAAGTGTTGAGCAAGTCATATATGTCGAGTAATTTAGATGCAGTGTGAAATAGAGGATGTCGATTCATGTGAGAGACAAGTTACAACATTAAGGATATAGTGAATGCTAAGCATTAGAGCTTTCAAGTGCTAGGTAAACAATTTTTATAATAGTTGTTTGTATTGGTACAAACTCCCATACATAAACCTTTTTTGGGCCAACATAAGGATTGTTTTACAATTCTACAAGATATATATGAAATTATATTAATCTAATCTCTATGTAGTACATGTAACCTATCAGAAAAAGGGATGTTCTAAGCGACAAAATGGATGAATCACAATTGTTGATTCCCACCTAACCTTAGCTCACCTAAGTCTTCTTAAGAAAGAAAACTTGGAGTGTGCAGATGAGAAGAGAAGGTCGAATGCTAAATGTGGAGAGAAGATTCATGGTTACTATGGACTTTATGATAGAGATATGAATTGCAAAATCAATTAGAGAGAATAGAGCACACTAGTCAAAGGATAGAAGAGATAAATTTGATTAGGAGGATTAAGTACACATTATAAAAGAGGAGATTTGATATGTAGTAGAGAGGTGCTAATTGAAGGATCAAGGTTGAAAAATTATAATAGGTGAATTGGTGAAATCTCTTACCCAAGTAGTCTTAATAGGCTTGTGTAAATCCTTCATTAGGGTGCTTGTTTTATTGCAAGCTTAAGTCCTCTAACAAGGTACACTTCTAGCAGGGTGTTGAAATCAATTAATAGGATAAGATTTAACATATTTCTAAGCCTTTAATAGGGCAAACCTTTCATGGGGTAGATCATAGTTTATGATCAAATAATTGTAACCTTAATTAGATGCACTTTACAACTGTAATAGTGAATATTTGTGGGTGTGATCCCCACTCTAGTTTTACCTTCTCATTAGAGGTTTTCTAGGTAACAAACTTATTTTGTTATGTGTTATTTGTTTCATTCTATGGATGAACATGTGTAGGTAGCTATTTCAATTTACATGTTAAATTGTGAGATGGATGTGTGGTGAATGTTTTATAGTTAAATTTTTTAATTATAATTCACCCCCTCTCCCTCTTAGAGTTTACTTTCAAATTTTTAATTCCAACAATTCATATTAGAGACTTGTTCTCTAGAATAGAAAGTTTTTCAACTTTGAGGAAAGATCTTGAAGATGGAAGTCTGCAAGCTGGGAAAGATTGTTGAAAATTAGAAGATTGAAATTCAGCTAGTTCTACACCAACTCATGGAAGCAAGAGATAAACTGGAATGTTCATTAAACAGAAGGAAAGAGATAACTATTGAGAAAAATGACAAACATTACCAAGAGGAAGACACTATTGAATTGTTTGCAGATGGAAAATCATGTGAGTTTGATGTAGTAGTTGTAAATATGATGGAAAAAATGGTGTCCTAACCAGGTCACTTTTTTAAAGATACAACAAGAAGTCCAATCAATATTGCTATATGAGGTGACCAAACAAAAAAAAAAACTAAGGAAGATAAAGGCATGATTGAAGATTACAAAAGGACATTGACCAATAGACTATCAGAGAAGACATCAAATGTACAAATGATTACTAACATGAAACTGGATACAATGAATCAATTAATGATTGTTAATCATGAATTTAATGGAAAGGACATTGAGAGACCAACCCTAAAACTATATAATGAACAAGTGAGTAATGAACTAAGAAAAGTAAAGGAATTTTCTAAAAGTTTCAATAAACCTAGTTGTCATGCCCAAAAAGTAAGGGCCAGTAACACAGACACAAATTTTTTTTTTGAACAATAAGATGACGGGGTCGACAAATGTTCACATGATTAACTAAGATTAAGCAAGATAACGGGGTCAAAAAGTTTTAGGGTTTAACTATAATGGAACTAATTGTGATTAATTGTTACAACCTTAAGGATACTCTAATAACTAGGCTCTCCCTACTAGATTAATAACTACGTTGTCGCTACATCTTTAATCCATTGCCCTAGGCTTAATGTCATAAATTACTACTTTGTACTTCATTCAGATTACCCTTTTTTATTAAAATTCTAATCCAAAGTCTAAACTAGCCTAAATTTTTCTACAACTTACTCATAACCATCTACTTGATTAATTTATTGTTTACCATAATAATTGATAACAAGAATGAATTCAATAAATGTATATTTTAATCTAAACTTTTTTTGAATTATTTGCAATTTAAGTTCATATTAAAATCAATCTATAAAGTTTGTAATAGTACAAATCTAATGAATGAGACATCGAATTACAATATTCAATTTCAGGAAGATACCTTTTTACTGGAAACTAATTCAATATTCTAACATTTAATCGCTTACCTAGTAATCGAAGCCAATCCAAATTTTGAATTAGACATACCTCTAAAACTATCTGAACATAGACATTAATTAGAACGTCCATGACTAATTTAATTACTACCAAAATAAATTGACCTAAATTAAATTTTAAACTGACATAATCTAGTACTAAACTAAAGATATGACCAAACTGAATTAAATTTCCAAGTAAAATAATACTGCTCAACTAATGCTTAAATTTAATCACAACTTAAGCTAAACTTAAATAATAAATGAACTAAAAATAACTACTACTTTAAAATTAAAACTTATAATAATAAAACCACAAATAAGCAATTGCTAACATACTAACTAAAAAGAGACATGGCTAACACCAAGCTAACAACAAAACAATATTACTAACTACTAATCTAATGGGATGATTTATATAAATAAAGAAAACTAATAACAATACTAATTAATATTAATCCATGAATAAATGTTCATGATAAAATTCCACCAATTTTTTTTTAAGACAAAAAAATTTAAATGACAAACAAACTAAACTAAAATAAGGTAGCCAACATTCTAACTTAAATGAATTTATTCTAAAACTAGCCTAACATCTAATCCTACTAAAACAATAACTAAACTAACAATCCCCTAACTTCCACTTGGAAAAGGGGACAAGTGGACTATCCCATCCACCTTCCCCATTATCCCATGTGAGAAACACACCACCCTACGATGCTTGGCACGCTACACAGGGAGTTGGAGCGCTGCCCAAAACCATCCACCTTAGGGAATGTTGGAGATCCCAACAAGGAAGGTGGTGTCAACAATAAATCATTAAACCTTTTCTTGGGTTGAAGGCTGCCCCACCCACTTGCCTTGGACGTCCACCATGGAAGTGACACACTGTCCCATGACTGAATTTTGCAGCCCAAGTACACTCTCTCCAAGGAAGTACACTATGGATGGTATAGGGGTGAAGGAAAGAGTTTGGAATAATAACTGCACAACATTAATGTCTTTATCATTCAAATTGCCATATCTCATGGTCAAGGCAAGGAGGTTGACAAGAATTCACTGGCTATAACGAGAGTTAGAATTAATTGCATTGTCCTAAGAGATACGTCTAGCCTTTCCTCACAAAATTATCTTTGTATAGACATAGAATTCTAGCGTCACAAGGGTTAATAGAAATCAAGTCTAGTGATTAGTTTTAGGATAGCTATAAGGAGATAGTGAATGCATAAAGTTTTGTTGGTTAGGGGTGTCACAAGATGCCCATATGATATCTTAATTATAAATGCATTTTTATCTATAATCCTTTTTAAAAGTTTAATATTAGATTTTTGTTGCAACCAAAAGATTGAAACAAGAATATTCTCTGTGGCCTAAGAGGGAATTAAATTGTTTTCCCATACATTTTCCAGAGAGGTCTTTTAAGCCTGGAGGTGCACATTTTGTTAGAAACCAATTTTCAATAAGAAATGGCATAATGTTTTCTTTACTATAAATTCATTTTATTCTCAAGAGTGCAAGGGATATAACTTGTTTTACATCTACTAAATTATGTCTTAATTGTTCATTATGCCACAAGGTGAATCTTCCTTCTTTTCTGAATTCAAGAAATACATGATCTCTAGTTCCATTGATTATATTCAAATGGAACTTAGCAATGAAGGTGTTAACTTTGTGATTGCAAAGTAGGATTTCTAATTCATCTAATTACTTAACCATATATTGCAAGATCAATATCTCAATTTGCATTGTATTAACAAAATTTGGAATTTGGAGATTTATAATTTAGTGTCAATATCTATCAATTTTTTTTCTCACAACATATGCAAAATTTGAAACCACTTAAGATCAATACAAGGGGGAATTCATGATTAATTTATTTCTCTATTATTCATCCTGGTTCAAGGCTCCATCGGGAAAGAACCAATAAGAAAACCCGATGTCTTTGCCACTACATCAAATTCAATTACAATTTACACAATATTACAATTCAAGGAGATTTCTTCAAGGATTCCACAATAGAAATTTTATCAACTGACTTCATTGCATCAAGAGTGAACATGGAAAATACAAGAAAAAACATGGAGGTATCATCACAAGGAGATAAGTAAAATGAACATACATTCTCACCCGGTTGCACAATAGGTCCAACAATGAACCAATATAGGGGAAAGGTGTATTTTCTCAATAGGAGAAGTCAATCACCATACCTTCACTTAGCCTTTTCGGGGCTTAAAACTTCAAGAATTTCCATTCTTTCTCAAGGCCCTTTCGAGGCTACATCCATAAGGATTTTCATTCTTTACCATATTCAAGAATTCTCAATAACAACAAGGTATGGGATGACAAGTAGGGGCCCATACACCCTACCCTTTCTCCCTCCTCCCTCCATGAGAGGAGGCCCTACACTATTGAGGTCCAACTAATGCCCTTTCCCCAAGCATGGCCACTTCTTCCCTACCAAAGGGTGAGTGTTGCCAAATACATCCCCATGAAAATCTCTCAAAAACAATCAACACACCAAGAAGGCATAAGAATAAATTCAAGGAAAACAAGATAAAATCCCTCCCAATACTACCCTCAACACACAAGCAAGAAATGCATATCTACACATTTTCTCCAACATGATTCAACAAGATTCAAAACATGAACACACACAAGGAACCATTCATGGAGTGAAGAACTCCTACCTTCAAAAAAAGGTTATGGAAATGGTGGTTTGAGAAGAGCTTCCTTTTTTTTTTTCCCTTCAATCTTCAAGACTTCCTCCAAACTAGAGGATTGGGTGACAAAAAAACTAAAGTTCCCCCAAAAAGGCCTCTAAGTATGGTCCTTAACTCCAATAGGATTTAAGTAACTCAAGATGGAGGTTGGTTTTACTAACCCAAGTAAAGGACAACCCATTTTGGAAATCAGCCTATAATAGGGTTTTTAAGAGACCCTAAGAGTCAACCTAGGAGGCTAGAGGGTTGGAAAGTACCCCCACCCATACCCTTACCCATAGGGGTGCTTAAATTTAATGTTGCTAAGCCTTGAAGGCTTATTAGGAACAATTTAAAAGTTAGGAGGATAGAAAGATCAATTTACAACCTTTAAGAATTACAATATAAGGTTAGCACAAAATTAATATGTAGTTTAGCTTCGCTTTTCTCGTTGATTTGTCTCGGCTAATTTTCTTGCACACTCATTGCACACATCAGTAGGTCCAAACCATATGCATAATGAAAATTACATATTAGAGGGATTATATAAATTAAAGCATCCATTTCTAAGAATTATTTGTTCATCTAATTCTACTCATATTTCTAACCTTCCAACTTGCATAACCAAATGTGTTAGCATTGCATACATTTTCTTTCATCATTATACATATTTATAAACATTAAATGGCAAAATCAAATAACTGAAGTAAGCATCATACATCGCAAAATAGCATAACAATGTTCAGTGTACCCAATAATGTTCTGACATGTTAGCATGAGTATCAAAATAACAATGTGTCATCGGTGCTAGGATGGGTTGGGGTGAGGCCTCACATTCTCCCCCACTAGGCATGAACTTCCTCCTGGAGTTCATAAAAAAGATAAGGGTATTGTGCTTGCATCTGTACTGTATGCTCCCAAGAAGCTGTAACCTCATCATAGCAATCCCACTGGACTCTAACTTGGTCCAGCTCTCAGCCTCAAAGTGCTAGGGTCCGTCGGGCAATAATACGGATGGGTTGTAGCGCTAACTAGCTCTCTGAGTCCACCTGCAAAGCATCCCAATCTATAATATGAGTCTCATCATAAATATATCCTCTGAGTACAAAAATGTGAAACACATCGTGGATGCATGACAGGCTAGGTGGCAGGGCTAAACGGTAGGCAACTGGTCCTATCCTCTCGAGGATCTCGAATGGTCCAACAAATTGGGGCACCAACTTAGAGCCCTTTCCAAATTGAATCGGACTCTTATGTGGCCGCACACTCAAGAAAACTCTATCGCCAACCTGATATTCCTGATCTATCCTCTTCGCATCTGCATACTTCTTTTGTCGATCATGTGCCTCTCTCAGGCGCTATCTAATCAGAGTCACCTGCTACTCCATCTCCTTAACCAATTAAGGGCCAATAGTTACTCGGTCCTCGATCCTGTCCCAACTCAAGGGTGTTCTGCATGGTCTCCCGTACAAAGCCTCATAAGGTGGCATACCTATGGAAGAATGATGCCCATTGTTATAGGAAAACTCGACAAGATGTAGGTATTCCTCCCACTTGACCTGGTGGTCCATCACGTACATATGCAACATGTCCTCCAAAACCTGATTCACTTGCTCGGTCTACCCGTCAATCTGAGGATGGTACGCTGTACTAAAATTGAGCCTAGTGCCCAAAGTTGACTGCAACTCTCTCCAAAATGAAGAAGTGAACAAAGAGTCTCTATCAGATATGATCTTATGGGGAACACCATGAAGTCTAACAATATCCCACAAGAACACCTGAGCTATGTTTCATGCTATGAATGTAGTACGCACAGGTGAAAAATGGGCAACCTTGGTCAATGTGTCAACTATCACCAAAATGGCATCATGGCGACGAGATGACATAGGAAGACCAACAATAAAGTCCATAGATATAACATCCCACTTCCACTCCACGATCTTGTGAGGCTGAAGGAGCCCACTGGGATGCCGATGCTCCGCCTTCACCCTCTGACACTCGAGGCATCTCGCAACTATGTTAGCAATCTGCACTCTCATGCCTGGCCAGTGATATAACTGTCTCAAATCTGCATGTAACTTCTTAGCACCGGGGTGTGCTGCATAAGGTGCTCTATGTGCCTCAAGTACAATGAGCTCGTGCAAACCCCCAATGGAAGGTACATACATACATCCCCTATGCCACAAAATTCCATCAGACTCCAAAGAATACTCTGCAAACTTCCCTTCCAAGGGTTTTTGAGAATGTACTAACTGACTTACTTCTGCATAAAGCTCATCAGCTGGTAAGTGCTGCAAGATCCACTCTCTCAAGTAAGTGCATGTGGTCACAGATGAAAGCTCATGGCGCCGCCTACTTAAGGCATCTACAACCACATTCTCCTTTCCCTTGATGTAATGTACATCAAAATCATACTCACACAGGAACTCCATCCACCTTCTTTGCCTAGCATTAAGGTTCGGCTAAGAAAATATGTATTGCAAGCTCTGGTGATCAGAATGAAGATCGAATCTATGACCCAGAAGGAAATGTTTCCATCTCACCAAGGCATGAACCATTGCCACTAGTTCTAGGTCATCCGTAGGATAGTTGAGTTCATGAGTCTTTAATTTCCTAGACTCAAAGGAAATAAGGCATCCTTCCTACATAAGAACTGCCCCTATGCTGTCCAAAGATGCATCAGTGCACACCACGAAGTTTGCGGATGGATTTGGTACTACAAGAATTGGTGCACTTGTAAGGGCTCTCTTGAGCTCTTGAAAAGCTCTGTCGCACTTCTCTGTCCACTCATACTTCTTTTCCTTCCTTTGAAGAGATGTGATGGGATGTGCCAATCTAGAGAATCCTACAATAAAGCGTCGATAATACCCTGCTAGTCCCATAAAGCTCCTCACCTCAGTGATACTGGTGGGTGCTGACCAATCCATGATGGCCCTAATCTTTGATGGGTCTACTGAGACACCATCGCCTGATATGACATGACCCAAATAATGTATCTCAGGTCTAAAGAATGCACACTTCGACAAGCTGCCAAACAATTGGTTCTCCCTCAATTCCTACAATACCTGTCTCAAGTGCTCTTCGTGTTCCTTCTCATCACGTGAATATATCAAGATGTCATCCAAGAAAACAACCACAAACTTATCCAAAAAGGTACGAAGTACTCCATTCATGAGGCTCATGAATACAGCTGGAGCATTTGTGAGGCTGAATGTTACCACAGTGAACTCGTATTGGCCATACCTAGTATGAAATATAGTCTTAGGAATATCACTATCCACAATCCTCAACTGATGATAGCCTGACTTGAGATCAATCTTTGAAAATACCTGAGCTCCCTGTAACTGATCAAAGAGGTCATCAATCCTAGGAAGAGGGTATCGGTTCTTGATGGTCACCTTGTTCAATTGCTGATAATCAATACACAACCTAAGTGATCCATCCTTCTTCTTAATGAAGATCACTGGTGCGCCCCAAAGTGACACACTAGGTCAAATATGCCCCTTCTCTAAGAGTTCCTCCAACTAGATCTTTAGCTCACTAAGCTCATGATTAGTCATCCTGTATGGTGCTCTCGATACTGGCTCTGCCCCTGGCACAAGATATATATAAAAATCCACTGCTTTAGGTGGAGGCCTACCAGGAAGCTCCGAAGGAAACACATCTGCAAACTCCTGAAGGATTGGAAAATCATCAAGGGATGGTTCCCTTTCTGAATCTTCCTCCCTGTCACTAATAGTGATAGAAAACAACTGAAAACCCTTTCACATGCACCGTCTAAGCTGCATAGCAGAAATTATACGAAGGGACACTGACCTCTTCACTCCGAAGATCTCCCTAGAGATACCATCGTCATTCGCACATTCCACCCTCTTTTGTCGACAATCCATCTTGGCGCTGTGGGCATAAAGCCAATCCATGCCAAGAACAACATCATAAGAACCTAGAGGGGTAATGCGTAGATCAATCCTAGTGGACATGACTCCAATCTCCATTTGACAACTCCGCACCATGGAACTGACTGACACTCTGGCTCCTGAGGCTAACTGTACCTCCCAGCTGACATCTTGACTAACTGCCACTAGCCCACAATGCTCCATGGTGAAAGGAGATATAAATGAGTCAGTAGCTCTAGAATAAAATAAAATTGCAACCATATGGCCCTGTATAATACTTGTAGCCTTGATAACTATGGACTGATGCTCAGCTTGGCAGTTGTCAACCGATGCAAAAACTCTATGGGATCTACCCATGTCACCTACTGTCAGCTCTGAAAAAGCCCTGCTCTGCCCACTGGATGTCTGTCTCTATGGTCACTCCCTAGCTATATGTCCCATGCCACCACAAGTGTAGCATGGTCCCTGAGTATAAGATCATGCACCCTATGATCCAGACTGTTGTGGGCCTCCTAACCTACTAGATCCACTGAATCCACCCCTAGAAGACTACTGAGTCTTCGCTGGCTGTGATGGTGGGACCTGTACTCTCTGATCCTACCTCAGAACATGTGAATGCCACTACTTGGGCTTGGAGCCCTGGTTACCTTGTGAGGGTTTCTGCTGCTGCTGCTGGCCCCTAGAGGACCCTGCTATATAGTTCTGATTCCCTTTCCAAGGGAGTCTTTGCTAGGTAGAGTTTCGGTTCTGAGACTGATCCCGTGACTCATGTCTACCCCAAGTGTCCTCTTCCACTAGTGCCATCTCAACAACCTGTCTGAAGGTGGTAGGAAAGGCCATGCGAACTGGACCCTGAAGTGAGAAATTTAGGCCCATGATAAATCGGTGCACTCACAGTTTCTCATCTTTCATGTACTCAACATAAGGAAGCAGCTCGAGAAACCTGCTCTCGTACTGGGCCACGGTGAGACCCCTCTGATGTAGTGAATGAAATTCCTCTATCTGCTTCTGCCTGAAATGCTCAAACAGATACCGCTCCCTGAATCTCTCTAGGAATGACTCCCAGGTGAGGGTATCCATACTCACTCCTCCAATGGTCTCCTCGTGATGCCACCAATTGGAGGCATCACCTCTCAACTGATGAACTGCTAGTCGTGCCTTTAGATTACTCCCATATGGATGTAACCCAAAGCATCACTATAGACTCTGTAACCATGCCTCTGCTACTGTCCCCTTAGTGGAACCGGTAAATAAAGGTGGTCCGAGTCGAATCAACTCCCTGATGTCATCTCCTATATGCCTAGGAGGTCTATCATGTGGGGATCCTCTCTGGTGTATTGACTCTTCCTCATGCTCACCATGTCCCTCTAACTGTCTTGGTGGGGGACTCATAGTCCTCTCTCAAACTCTAGGTCTGCCTCCTCTGGGTCCCTCTGCTTCCACTACTGGAATCTGTTGAACTAGCTGAACTACAGGTACCACTCTCTACTGAACTACACTGATCAAAGTCTGAAGTGCATCTATAATGTCCTGGTTCAGATTCGGTGGTGGTGGAGGTGGAGGTGGTGGTGGAGGTGGAGGTCCATTCTCCTGTCCTGCTCTACCAACTCTCACCCTACGACCTCTACCTCGCCAGTTGCTCCAAGTAATAGGAGGCATCCTACACAATTGAAGTTTTTAGTTAATTTTAGAAGCATAATGGTTTTAGGTTCCTAGTTTCAAAACATAGGCTCTGATACCAAAATTTCATGCCCAAAAAGTAAGGGCCAGTAACACACACACAATTTTTTTTTTCAACAATAAGATGATGGGGTCGACAAATGTTCACATGATTAACTAAGATTAAGAAAGAAAATGGGGTCAAAAAGTTTTAGGGTTTAACTATAATGGAACTAATTGTGATTAATTGTTACGACCTTAAGGATGCTCTAATAACTAGGCTCTCCCTACTAGATTAATAACTACATTGTCGCTAAGTCTTTAATCCATTGCCCTAGGCTTAATGTCATAAATTACTACTTTCAACATCATTCAGATTACCCTTTTTTAAAAAAAAATTTTGATCCAAAGTCTAAACTAGCCTAAATTTTTCTACAACTTACTCATAACCATCTACTTGATTAATTTATTGTTTACCATAATAATTGATAACAAGAATGAATTCAATAAATGTATATTTTAATCTAAACTTTGTTTGAATTATTTGTAATTTAAGTTCATATTAAAATCGATCTATAAAGTTTGTAATAGTACAAATCTAATGAATGAGACATCGAATTACAATATTCAATTTTAGGAAGATACCTTTTTACTAGAAACTAATTCAATATTCTAACATTTAATCACTTACCTAGTAATCGAAGCCAATCCAAATTTTGAATTAGACATACCTCTAAAACTATCTAAACATAGACATTAATTAGAACGTCCATGACTAATTTAATTACTACCAAAATAAATTGACCTAAATTAAATTTTAAACTGACATAATCTAGTACTAAACTAAAGATATGACCAAACTGAATTAAATTTCCACGTAAAATAATACTGCTCAACTAATGCTTAAATTTAATCACAACTTAAGCTAAACTTAAATAATAAATGAACTAAAAACAACAACTACTTTAAAATTAAAACTTATAATAATAAAACCACAAATAAGCAATTGCTAACATACTAACTAAAAAGAGACATGGCTAACACCAAGCCAACAACAAAACAATATTACTAACTACTAATCTAATGGGATGATTTATATAAATAAAGAAAACCAATAACAATACTAATTAATATTAATCCATGAATAAATGTTCATGATAAAATTCCACCAATTTTTTTTTAAGACAAAAAAATTTAAATGACAAACAAACTAAACTAAAATAAGGTAGCCAACATTCTAACTTAAATGAATTTATTCTAAAACTAGCCTAACATCTAATCCTGCTAAAAAAATAACTAAACTAACAATCCCCTAACTTCCACTTGGCAAAGGGGACAAGTGGACTGTCCCATCCACCTTCCCCATTCTCCCATGTGAGAAACACGCCACCCTAGGATGCTTGGCATGCTACACAGGGAGTTGGAGTGCTGCCCAAAACCGTCCACCTTAGGGAATGTTGGAGATCCCAACAAGGAAGGTGGTGTCAGCAATAAATCATTAAACCTTTGGTTGGGTTGAAGGTTGTCCCACCCACTTGCCTTGGATGTCCACCATGGAAGTGACACACTATCCCATGACTGAATTTCACAGCCCAAGTACACTCTCTCCAAGGAAGTATGCTATGGATGGTATAGGGGTGAAGGAAAGAGTTTGGAATAATAACTGCACAACATTAATGTCTTTATCATTCAAATTGCCATATCTCATGGTCAAGGCAAGGAGGAGAGTTAGAATTAATTGCATTATCCTGAGAGATACGTCTAGCCTTTCCTCACAAATTTATCTTTGTATAGACATAGAAGTCTAGGGTCACAAGGGTTAATAGCAATCAAGTCTAGTGATTACTTTTAGGATAGCTATAAGGAGATAGTGAATGCATAAAGTTTTGTTGGTGAGGGGTGTCACAAGATGCCCATATGATATCTTAATTATAAATGCATTTTATCTATAATCTTTTTTAAAAGTTTAATATTAGATTTTGGTTGCAACCAAAGGAATAAAACAAGAATATTCGCTGTGGCCTAAGAGGGAATTAAATTGTTTTCCCATACATTTTCCAGAGAGGTCTTTTAAGCCTAGAGGTGCACATTTTGTTAGAAACCAATTTTCAATAAGAAATGGCATAATGTTTTCTTTACTATAAATTCATTTTATTCTCAAGAGTGCAAGGGATATAACTTGTTTTACATCTACTAAATTATGTCTTAATTGTTCATTATGCCACAAGGTGAATCTTCCTTCTTTTCTGAATTCAAGAAATACATGATCTCTAGTTCCATTGATTATATTCAAATGGAACTTAGTAATGAAGGTGTTAACTTTGTGATTGCAAAGTAGGATTTCTAATTCATCTAATTACTTAACCATATATTGCAACATCAATATTTCAATTTGCATTGTATTAACAAAATTGGAACTCGGAGATTTATAATTTAGTGTTAATATCTATCAATTTTTTTACTCACAACATATGAAAAATTTGAAACCACTTAAGATCAATACAAGGGGGAATTCATGATTAGTTTCTTTCTCTATTATTCATCCTAGTTCAAGGCTCCATCAGGAAAGAACCAATAAGAAAACCCGATGTCTTTACCACTACATCAAATTCAATTACAATTTACACAATATTAAAATTCAAGGAGATTTCTTCAAGGATTCCACAATAGAACTTTTATCAAGTGACTTCATTGCATCAAGAGTGAACATGGAAAATACAAGAAACAACATGGTGGTAACATCACAAGGAGATAAGTAAAATGAACATACATTCCCACCCGGTTGCACAATAGGTCCAACAATGAACCAATATAGGGGAAAGGTGGATTTTCTCAATAGGAGAAGTCAATCACCATACCTTCACTTAGCCTTTTCGGGGCTTAAAAATTCAAGAATTTCCATTCTTTCTCAAGGCCCTTTCGAGGCTACATCCATAAGGATTTTCATTCTTTACCATATTCAAGAATTCTCAATAACAACAAGGTATGGGATGACAAGTAGGGGCCCATACACCCTACCCTTTCTCCCTCCTCCCTCCATGAGAGGAGACTCTACACTATTGAGGTCCAACTAATGCCCTTTCCCCAAGCATGGCCACTTCTTCCCTACCCAAGGGTGAGTGTTGCCAAATACATCCCCATGAAAATCTCTCAAAAAAAATCAACACACCAAGAAGGCATAAGAATAACTTCAAAGAAAACAAGATAAAATCCCTCCCAATACCACCCTCAACACACAAGCAAGAAATGCATATCTACACATTGTCTCCAACATGATTCAACAAGATTCAAAACATGAACACACACAAGGAACCATTCATGGAGTGAAGAACTCCTACCTTCAAAAAAAGGTTATGGCAATGGTGTTTTGAGAAGAGCTTCCTTTTTTTTTTTTTTTCCTTCAATCTTCAAGACTTCCTCCAAACTATAGGATTGGGTGACAAAAAAACTAAAGTTCCCCCAAAAAGGCCTCTAAGTATGGTCCTTAACTCCAATAGGATTTAAGTAACTCAAGATGGAGGTTGGTTTTACTAACCCCAGTAAAGGACAACCCATTTTCGAAATCAGCCTATAATAGGGTTTTTAAGAGACCCTAAGAGTCAACCTAGGAGGCTAGAGGGTTGGAAAGTACCTCCACCTATACCCTTATCCATAGGGGTGCTTAAATTTAATTTTGCTAAGCCTTAAAGGCTTATTAGGAACAATTTAAAAGTTAGGAGGATAGCAAGATCAATTTACAACCTTTAAGAATTACAATATAAGGTTAGCACAAAATTAATAAGTAGTTTAGCTTCGCTTTTCCCGTTGATTTGTCTCGGCTAATTTTCCTGTACACTCATTGCACACATCAGTAGGTCCAAACCATATGCATAATGTGAATTACATATTAGAGGGATTATATAAATTAAAGCATCCATTTCTAAGAATTAGTTGTTCATCTAATTCTACTCATATTTCTAACCTTCTGACTTGCATAACCAATAGTGTTAGCGTTGCATACATTTTCTTTCATCATTATACATATTTATAAGCATTAAATGGTAAAATCAAATAACTGAAGTAAGCATCATACATCGCAAAATAGCATAACAATGTTCAGTGTATCCAATAATGTTCTGACATGTTACCATGAGTATTAAAATAACAATGTGTCATCGGTGCTAGGATGGGTTGGGGTGAGGCCTCACACTAGTGAAGCCATGAAATACTTTGAGAGACTAATGTGATCTCCTAGATCTAACAATGATACTACTGGATTGGGATACACCAACACTAAGGAAGCAGAATCATCTAAAAGTGGTGAACAAAGAAACTACAAAGGTAAGAACTGAATAGAAAGAAAATAATTTAATAAGGTTTTTCCTCTCTTAACCCTATTTTCTTAAACAAATGATCCAAATTGATTAAGCACCAGAAAATGATGAATGTAGAAATGCATCATGTGATGGAGAATAGGGAGAAAAGATGTTTAATTGTCTTTCCATTTTGAGGAGTATGTGCTTAAAATATGAAATAAATAGAAGATAAATACTTACCTTGAAGTCTAGAATAACTCTAGAAAATATTTATTTTTTGTGTTTGTATAGAGTTCTAGGGATCTTTACAACCTATTTTGGAATAGAATTGTAGAGATAGAGAAAACCCAAAAATATTTTATCCTTTTGAAGGGAGGTCGACCTTGACCCTAATAGTGGGGCACAATCTTACCCTAGGGCACAATTGTACCCCAAAAAGTTAATTTTGAGCTTTCCTTCTCTAAAAAAATTTTGTTTGTGAATCTTGCAAGTTCGATGAAAAGGGTATCCAAATCTAATCTTTAATTTGTTATTCCACACCTATATCTACAAGAAAAATGGTTTGTTTATTTGTATGGTAAATTTTCCTTGGTCAAACCTTAGTTTGGATTCAACCTTGAAATGTAATTGAAATTTCAATATATATAAACAAGGTAAATGAAACAATTCACCTTGCTTATATTGAAATCCTTATGGAGGATTCAAATCCTTGAATCCACAAGTACAAATTTTCCAAATGTATGGAAAAATGTATTAAGATGTATCAAATCAAAGACATTAGATATTCAACACCAATATTGAATGTATCTTCACATAGAAAAAACTTTGAATGAATGTGGATAGAAAAATCTTCAACAAGGGGGCTCTATAGAGATTGAATGCTTCAATGGCTAGTAATCGATCTCCTTGATGAATCAGATGCTTGAATGCTTGATAGATAGTAGATCTTCACTTCATATAGGTTGATACACTTATGAATTATGGATGGATTTTAGATCTCAAAATGAGGGAAGAAGGTTTCCTTTTATTGATATCTAGGACACTAACTCCTACAAAAGGCTAAGATAGGAGTGTTAAATCCCATTTAACCTTAACCCTAAGGAATAGACCTAGATTAAATGTAATTTAAGAATATACCATTTTGAAACTTGAAAATGCCAACTTGGAAGCAGGAAAAGAAACTTTATGAAGCCCAAGATCCCAAAACTTCTATAAATTAAAAAATAAACCCAAGGTTAGGGATGAGGTCGATCCTACCCTAGGTCAAGGTCAAGGTCATCCTTGACCTAGGTTAGGCTCAAGGTCAACCTTGGCCCACAAGGTCATCCTTGACTTAGAAGTCAAAGTCCTTAGCTTCATAGATTAGGTTGTCAGAAATAGGCTAGAGAGAGAGAGAGAGAGAGAGAGAGAGAGAGAGAGAGAGAGAGAGAGAGAGAGAGAGAGAGAGAGATGAAACAAGTTGAAAACTACCAGATCCATGCAAAGACTCATTCAAGGCACTTGATATGACCCCAGACTATTTAATCAGAGGGCTAAACACTATTAACATGGAAGTGCTTCCATTTTAAGATGATACATTTAGCCCTATTTTAGCAAGTGTATGGACTCGATGTAAACTCTTGGTAAAGTAGATCATAGTGAAAATATAATGTTATCAAAATTGAAGGGAAAAAGAGATCCTCAAGCCTCTCGAGACTTAAGTCTTTATCAACTCTAAGATCACAATAAGATAGACATCTCTGTATTAAAAAAAAAAAAAGAGTATGATCATCTCACCCAATAAGAGCTTATGTCCCATTGTGAACCACACAAGGAAACTGCACAACTAGAAAGATGGAATTTAATCGCCTAGTGAATGTGGCCACTCACTAGTCAACCCATCAAGGATTCACTCTTAAGAATATTATATTCTATAAGTTTAAAAATAAAAACTAAAAAGAGATCCAATCTTAAGGACACCTTTAACCTTTAACGATTAGTCACTAATCCAAAAATGGAAAAAAAGTATCTTTAAAAATAGTGTATATGTATTGAAATGTGTGTGTGTGTGTAATAGATGAGCAGACTATATGCCCCCATGTTAGTCATTCCTCATAATTCAATAGGATAAATGACTTTTATGGAAACATAAAAAACTCTACTGATAACATTTTCACTATGAGATTCCTCCAAACAAAGAAAAATCAAGGTAAATAATACATAAACATACAAAGAACATAGAAGGGATCTACCTACTATGGGGTCAGTATGATCATAAGATTATATATATATATATATATATATATATATATATATATATATATATATATATATATATATATATATATATATATATATATATATATATATATATATGATATTATTGCAAATTAATTGACATGATTCCCCAAAGAAAGTAGAACTACAATCACAAAGGAGGAAACATCATATAAGAAATACAAAGGAGAATCCTTTTGGACATAACCTAGAGACCAAAAAGAATCAGTGCTACCAAGTCACAAATCCAAGAAGATTACACAAGGAAACATATATGGAAGAATAAAGATACATATAGAGGAATAGTACAATAGGTTCAATTCTTTTATCACATTATACCAATAGAGAAAAAAATATCATATAAAAGAATTTAATAACATTTAGAAAATACATCACGGTAGAAATAAGGTGCAACAGAAAAATATACAACAAAGGCTACCTTGAAGGACTAGCCAATCAAGTGTGCTAGGTACTCTCCCCATCTCATTGTATATCATTTAGGGAAGGTGGGTAACTCACAAGAGGGACTATATCCAACATAGTAGGAATGATAGCTAGTTCCAAACAAGGATCCTCTTGAGAATCACAATGTTCAATACTAGATGTAAGTATCAATTGTGAGGAAAAAATATTAGGTAAATCAATGTCAATTTCAATAGTTTCATATTCATCATTAGTATTATCAAGATCATCTTCTTCATCTAATTTAATCAAAATACAATTTGAAATATGAATAGAATCATTAGATTCATGCAACTTAACATCATTATTAGAAACAACTTCTTCTAACACATCATGCATAGTTGTATCCAAAGAAGGTAAATATTTTTGAATAAAAAAATTATGAGCTTTAGCTTGAGCACAACACTTTTTACAATGTTCATTAGCAGATTGATTGTGTTTTTCCTTACTTGAAATTTGTTGAGAACTAGGAGGAACAATTATAGGAAGATTAATAGAAGACTAGCAAGTAATAGGAGGAGCTTGATTAATATATGTAGAACCCATAGATAAAGGAGGTATGGAAGGTGTAGGAAAAAGACCACAATTAAGATCCATAGCAAGTAAACTTAAATCAAGAATCTTACAATGCTTATAGACCTTATGTGAATGGAAAAGATGATCAAGTCGAGAAGGACACAAATTAGTTAATGAAGGACAAAATAATTCGAAGGGGGAAAAATCCTTGGGCCTAGAGGTATGACATAAACTATTATTAACTATCTTCACTTCATCATCATAAAAAAACTTAAGCCATTTATGAATAGGTGAAGAAAAAACATGCATGTAATTTAGCCATGGTAAAAAGGGCTTATCTTGAAACTGATTAGAAGTAGGAACAACAACAAAGGTGGTGTTCACAAGCTTTCCACAAAGTTGAACCAATAAATCAATAGAACCAAATGATGGATAAAGAAAACCATTACAAGTTTAAATCCATACATTTGATTTGTCATAAAAATCACATTGAAAATTTTTTATAAAAAGATTTTCTTCTATAATAACATTGACTAAGGAAGTAGGATCAACAAGGAAACCATGACTAGGTATCTCATCAAACTTAGCATAAATATAAAGGGGACCATCAGGAGCTTTATTAGTCTTAGAATCATCAATGGTAATCAAAAGTTCCCAAGGTCATTTTTTCTTAGGTTGTTGTTGAGGTTTAGGTTGAGGCTTCAATTTAGAGTTTGGTTTTAGTTGAGGTGGAGCTAAAATGTAAGATTGAAGTCGTAGTCAAGATTGAGGTGGAGAGATAGATTGAACCATATGCTCCACTTGATTAACCACATGATTAAGATCATCCATCTTTAAATCATACAAAATATCTATAGAAGATGATTGAGCAATAATATTAGTATCACAATATCTAGGAATTCTAATGAGAAATATAGATTTGCAAATTTTGAATAGGAGGAGAAATTTTTTTATTCCCACTACCATAAAAATTATCAAAAGATAAAGCATTAGAATCAATTAAGTCCTAAATATTATGTTTCAAAGAATAACATTTCTTAGTATCATGACCATTCTAGCAATGACAATGAAAAAAAGCTTTTAGATCAAAAGATTTAGCTCCCATTGTAGCAAGTAGAAGAGGTTGAATAGGAGGTAAAGTAATCATATTAGCAGTTAACAACCTATTCATAATAGAATGTAAAGATTTAGAGAGAGGAGTAAATGTATGATTCAATTGAAAAGTAGTAGATGCAGAAGTGGCATTTTGAGATGCAAAAAAAGCTTGACTAGAAACTAAATTTGCTTGTTTATTTATCTTGAAATTGTTGTTGAATTTTTGAACTTTATTTGGATTAGGAGCATCATCACTTTTATCGACAGGAATAGGAGCACTTGGAGTGGTGCTCTTAGATTGACCCACTGGTAATTGATAATGATGAAGCATTTCATAAAGTTGTGTAAAAGAAGTAAATGCAATAAGAAAAATCTTATCTCTCATATCCTTTTGTAAATTTAAAATAAACATATGTTGAATATCAATATTAGGAATAGGATAGGAAATCTAAGTATGAAAATGCTTAAATCTACCAATAAATTTAGTCAATTTTTCCTTGGAATTGTTTTTACAATGCATTAAATTAGTCAAAGACACTTGTGGTCCAATGTTGTTTTGATATTATTGAATAAAAACATTAGCAAGTTGAGGAAATGAATGAATAGAATAATAAGTCAAAGAACAAAACCATTGTAAGGCCTTGTCATGAAATGTTTGAGCAAATAACTTAGCTAAAATCCTATGATCATGAGCATAATCACTACAAAGGACTTGAAATGTTTTAACATGATGGATAGGGTCTCCCTTACTATTATAATTCTCAAGATGAGTTATATTGGCTTGCTAAGGAATGGGAGTATGAATAATATCTTGGGACAAAGAAATTCCCATTTCACACTTGGGGATACTAAACTTTTTTTGAGTTAAAGAGGCAACTTGTTGTTGTAAATATGACATAGTTTAACCCAAATTGATAATTAAAGAATCATGAGAAGAAATAGGAGGAATTGTAACATTAGATACACTACCTAAAGTATAAGAAATCATAGGAATGGAAGACACAACTAGAGGAACACTAGAAACTATAGTTGGTAGAGGAGTAGAATAAGTAAAAGGAATAGTATGATAAGAAGGTTGTGATATAGGAAGGGACACTAGAGGAACACGCATAGGGATAGAGGGAACCATCATAGTCACCAAAGAAGGAGTATAAATATGAAAACTAGGATGAATAATAGAAGAAGGTTTAACACTAGTGAAAGTAGGAAACAACCCTAAATCTTGAGCTTCTTGAGCTAAAGGTTTAACATTCACAAGGTGAGTAATACCACCCAAGAGATTAACACCTTGGTCACTATCACAGAGAATTTTCTCAAGTGCCTCAATAGCTTGAATGGAATCTTGATTATGGTTTCTTGAAGAAGCCAATTACCCATTTTAACAATTTTTTTTGAAAGCTTTTGGACTTCTTCAGGAGGAATTCTTAAAGTATCATCCTCATTATGAGATGATTGAGAAGATTTTTTCTCCATAAAAGGATTAGAATCAAGAAGAAACAAAGTGTCATCTAGGATCCTAAAGAAAGGAGAAGAAGATTCAAGCTCAAAGGTACCCATAAGTCTATGACTACATTTAATCAGGTAGAAGCAAGGAGTTGGGTCTCAATTCTGCAGAAGTCTATGGATTGAGATTGTACTCCTTTAGAAATGGGTATCCATTTTTTAAAAATGGGTACCCAATTTAGGCTCAGGCACTAATGAAGACACAACCATAGACCATAATGAATACATGGGAAAAGGGAAATATTATTATCAATGAAAAATGCCCTATGGGCTTACAACAGTATGATTATGGAGGAAGAAATCCTCCATATAGTATCTTCTCTCTAACTCCACTAAGAGTTGCCTTTATAATGTCAGAAATGTTCTTAATTAAATAAGCCCCAAATGGTTTAGGGTTAGGAATACATTCTAGAATATGCTAGTTGGAATCCACCACCAAAATAGAAGGTTTCAAAAATCACATTAGAAGTTAGTGTAAAATTAGAAGAATCTAGAAATAGTAGTCCAACTTCCGAGAGGCATAACTTTTAAACCATAATTTTAATTGACAAACCGTTTACATTTCTAAAAATCTCTCAAAGAACTCTATAGCCCTATGGACCAGCTTCACTCATCCCCCATTTTTTAGCCCTATACATGGCCATTTAGTGCCCCATATTTGACTTTGAAGCATTCTTAGGAGGTCTCTAGGAAAATTAGAACTACAATAACTTTCTAACCATAAACTGTTTTGACCTAATTCTTTTTTTGGAGTATTTTAAATTACAAGTAAAATAATTCCTCCAATTTACACCCTCTAACTCATCATAATTTTGGCTCAATTATAAAATAACTCATTTTCTACATTTACACATATCCCAAGGTGCTTATAAACTAATAAAACTCTAACCCAAAAATCTAATAGTGGAACTTTGAGAGTTGGAACCTTTATTTGACCCAAATGGGTATCCAAAAATGAAAACACATTAAATAGAAACTATCTCTAAGCATATTTTTGGGTGATACAGGATTGCCCTTACACCACTAGATGCTCCTGCATCAGGCACCCAATCCTAGATTTAAAAAATAGGCACCCATTTTTAAAAAAATTGAGTACTCATTTTTTATTTTCAAAAAATGGGTACTCATTTTTGAAAACATAAAAAAAATGTATTTTTTTAAGAAACAAGTACCCATTTTTTACTTTTAAAAAATGAGTACCCATTTCTAAAAATTTAAAATTTTGTTTTTTGGGGTGATTTTGTATGTCAATTTGACATTTTCAAAATGGGTGCCTATTTTTTGATTTTTGAATAATGGGTACCCATTTCTAACAACATTGGGTAGGATTTTTTTCTCCCACTTCAGATTTTGTTTCGAGATGGGCTTGCTGAGACCAAGCCTATGCCTTGACCTCTCAAAATTTGGCTAAGGCATCAAACTGAAAAATTCACACCTTGCCATAATTTTTAGAGGGTCTTCCTAATCAATTTTTTTTATGAAACAAAAACCCATTAGAGCTCCCACTATCCTGATTTTAGAAATATAAAGTTTATAGTGCAATGATTTTATTTACTATTTTTGCATTATTTTTTAATGAAAGGTGGTACCTAAATGTAAAATAGTGAAGTTCACTAAAACTTTAATAATTTTTTTATTTTATAATATTTCTTAGATTAATTTATATGTCATCAATCTACATACAACTCTTTTGAGGATTAAAAAAAGATGTTTTCAAAAAAGTGAAATTTTGAACAAATTATGGTGTTCGTACATGAGAGGTTTTAAAATTTACCTTTATAGCCAATTAATAATTAATTAAAAAAAATATTCAATAAAAAATTAACAAAATATATTGTCATCAATCTTAGGTGTATTAGGTAAGTCCTTTTAAAAGGATTTATGAAAATTCATTTATTTGTGTCACCAATCTTGAACTAACTTCACATAGAAAGAGGATTGAATGAATGTGGATGGAGAAATATTCAACAAGGGGGCTCCATATAGATTGAAACCTTCAATGGATAATAATGGATCTCCTTGATGAATCAGATGCTTAAACACTTGAATGCTTGAATGCTTGATATATAGTAAATCTTCACTTCATGTAGGTGGATGTGCTTATGAATTATGGATGGATTATATATCTCAAAATGAGGGAAGAAGGCTTCCTTATATAGAGATCCAAGGCACTAATTCCTAGAGAAGGATGATAGAGGAGCATTAAATCCCATTTAACCTTAAACCCTAGTAATAAACCTAGATTGAATGTAATTCAAGATTCTACCATTCCAAAACCTAAAACAACTGATCTAGAAATGGGAAAATATACTTTCTAAAGCCTGAGATCCCAAAAATTTCAGAAATTAAAAAATGAACCTAGGGTCAAGGATGAGGTTGACCCTGCTCAAGGTTAGGGTCAAGGTCATCTATGATCTAGGTTAGGGTCAAGGTCAACCTTGATCCACTAGGTTGTCCTTAACCCAGAAGTCAGAGTCCTCAATTTCATAGGCTAGATTGTCATAAATAGGATAGAAATAGAGAGAGAAGCAAAACTTGGGAAAGCTACTAGATCCATACAAAGACCCATTCAAGGCACTTGACATGACCCTAGGTCACTTAGTTGGAGGGATAAACACTCTTAACACAAAATTTCTTCTTTTTTAAGATGATACAAGAACTAAAAACTCACTTTTCTTAATTGTTAAAAGTTAGGTCATAGAATAAATGTTTGGAGGAGCAACAATGCAAATCAAAATCCTCAACAGAAATTCAAGGGTTACTATCATAAGTACAATAAGAAAGGACATAAGAAACATGAATGCATGACTAAGACCTTAAGCACACAAATATTTGAATGATATTGCCACAATTGTCATAACTATGGACATAAAGCATATGAATGCAGATCTAATGCCAGGTGGACATCAAACAAGGAGATAAAGGTACAACAAAATAGAAAATCCTACAATTGGGATTAAAACAAAAGGTACAATTGTTACTATTATCAAGAGTTTGGACATGTTCCTAAGAATTACATTAGAATACATTTCAGAGGTAACTACAATAGATGATTGAGTGAGACTACATGCTTTAGCTATTTGAAGACTAGTCATATTAGTAGAAATTATCCAACTAGATCGCCAACACTGTGTAATGGTAACGATAAAGGCAAAGAAAAGGCCAATGTTAAGAAGGTCAAAATGTAGATGACCAAATCATGGAAGAAGAAGGAAGATTGCAACACATCAAGTTGAGATGACATCACTTCATCTAATGGATAAGGTGATCACATCACCCCCAACTAGGCAATCAAAAGGTATACATGGGACATATATTTTGAAGTTATTTCATACATCAGCTCCAAGAATCTAAGATTTGAAAAGATCATATATGCATGAATTAAGATGAAATGTATTGGTCAGAACCTAGAAGAAATCTATAGTTTGATTAATTTTCATGTTGTTACCGAGTGATGGAATTATGTTAGTATTGGAAAAGATCACTGTGGTTTCCAAATGTAGTGAAAATCATGTATAATTTGACTCATTGGAAATCCTATGATAGTCGAGCTTATAGTTTCATAAGCATTAATAATTTATTATCAAATATCATGAGTTATATAGTCAATTCTTGACTCATTTGCATTCATCATAGATCAAAGAGTGCATGAAGAGCATAAGGAGAGCTGAGGAGAAAGATTCAAGTGTTTGTAAACTAGATTCAACTACTACTCGTCATCATTCATTAGATTCATAAGGTATTTATTGAGTTTTGAGATATGCTACTTGAATTCTTACAAACCCTAGTTACATAAAATAGTTTCTAGCTCTTCTAAAAATGTTGGGAAGGAAGGAAAATAAGTTTTTAATGTGCAATTAATCACTAATGAAATTAGACAACCACCCTTTCGAGTTGTTCTTGAGATAGCATATAAGGGAGACCTATCTAGTGCACTATCAATGATACCACCATAAGTTTTAATCATACAATAAGTTATATGTTGTTACACTTGTAAGGTTGGAGGTATTGGAGAGACATAGAAATTAGAGAATTATATAGAAAACTATCTAGATGGAGTCTTGAGGGAAGAGAAAAAAATTGTAAAAAGAAAAGGGTTAACCCATGCCCTCAATTTCTGTAATGTATTCAAAATGAAATGGATTAAGATCATACCTATCAAAATACATGATGACTTGATATGGTTGGAAAATGGACCTGCTAATATCACAAAGAGGATCATTTACTGAATGATAGGGTATCCTACCCTTGACAATGTTAGGATTAAACCACAGATAGAAATAAAAATTACATGCAAATATAACCGATAACAAAAAATAATACATCACATAGGAAAGAACACAAGGCACCAAGATTTAATGTGGTTTACCCAATCCCTGTGCTACATCCACCAAACAAAAAGTCTAATATTATTATGATCCAGTGATTACAACCTGATTACAATCTGTAATCCCTTACAACTCATTACTACCACAAGAACTAATTTTGCATCACAATTTATGAAACAATCCCTAATAAGCCCTTTTATACAAGTATTTTACCACTTTAGGGTTATAATTAATAATTACATGTTGGCCCAAAATCTTGATAAAATAGGGCCCAAAAAAATAAAGTTTGTACAATACTTTCTTGATCAGTCACCACAAACTAACAATATCCCACTTGAGGACTGATTAGGCTCTACACTAAACAACAATATCCCACTTAGAGACTGATCCTATAGCTATGCCACTACTCCATGAGGCATCCACTACATCAAACCACCCTAGAATCTGATATTCTTTTATTCATGTTCAGTCTAAAAGGCCAACCAAACTTGAAGAGGATTTTAGCTTCTCTCTTGCTACTACCTTTGTAAACATATCTACTATATTGTCATCTATATGTATCTTATCCAACTTTAACTATACATCCTCCAAAATTGATCAAATAAAATGGTACCAAAATTTTATGTGTTTGGTCTTTTGGATGCAGACCTAAATTCTTTTCAAGATGAATGGCACTTGGACTATCTGTAAAAAAATAATTATCCCTCTTAGGGTATCCCAATTCTTGTAAGAATAACCAAAGCCATATCATCTCCTTGGCTACCTCTATAGTATCTGTATATGAGCAATGTTAGTATGCTAATAGAAACCAAATTTAAATAAAGCTCCTACAAACTAAACAAAATTCATAAACTTCAAGATAGACTAAGATGAGCTCTCAATTAAGAATATGAGCCATTAATGGGCTCTCTCAACAAGAAGCTCTCTTGTTGATTGGCTTTGTCTAAATATATAGGATGTATGCTCAAGCTTATGCTTCAAAAAGGGCTTCAAATGGAGTTGGAATTTGGGTGTGAGTGTATGGTTTTGATGTAAACTGGCTTCTTAAAATGGCATTATGACTTTGCTTCATGGATTGTGTTATTTTACAAACGGGAAGGATCCAATTTATAGGCAAGAGGCTTGAGGGATTGAGGGCTAAGATGCAAGGATGAGAAAAAGCTCATGGAGGGCTCAGATTGCATGAGAGGAGAGCACATCGATTGTGCTTCCTTACAGCCAATCAAGGAGTGACACATGTCACATGGTGAGAGGATGGAGGAAACAAGAAGGATGAGTCAACAAAGGAGGCTCAAGGGATAAAATATTCATAAAGACCCTCATAATGGCTTGTAAGAGCAATAAAAGGGCTTGGAAGAGTCATTTATGGCCTAGTGGGCTTCATAAAGTTTTATGGTTAAGATATTTTGAGAGAGATGAGAGCAATTTTGACTTGAGCTTGATTAGGAGGGTTTTAAGCTTGCTTAGGATTGTGCAAATGATTAGAGGATGGATTAGGATGGTTTAGGATTAGCTTAGGGATAGGAAAGTGGATGGCATTTAATGAGGGTGGGTGAAGGAGGAGATATTTGTTAACTTTGGCTTGGGTTAGTAAGTTTTAACCCATGTTTAGGGAATGCGACAAGGTTAGGAGGGGATTAGGATTAGATTTAAAGACATCTTCTAGAAGAGTCTAGACTTTGGATGAGGATAAAGACTTTCTAGAATAGTCTAGAATTTCCTAGGATGAGGATGAAGACTTTCTAGAAGAGTCTAGAACTTCTTAGGATGAGGATAAATTAGATTTTTAGGAAATAAATAAAGTTTTATTTATTTCAAGGGTTTGGGTTGAGGAGATATTTATTAAAACTTTTTTAATAAACATGAGGATTAATATTTAATCTTAATTAAATATTTTGAGTTGGGATTAGGGGTAGGAAATGATGGGATTAGCCTTTAATCAAAATTAATAGAAAATTTTTGAAGAGGTTAGTGGTCTTAAGGAAATTGGCCAAGTTTTGGGCAAAAAATAAATTTTTTATTTATTTTGAGTTTTTTGGTCAATTTATTAATTAAATAATTAATAAATAAGGAAATAATGTTTAAATAAGATTTAAACATTTTTGGGAGGGATTCCTTAATTAAATATTTTTAATTAAGATAAAGGGATTTAATGGAATAAAAATAAATTAATTAATTAAATAATTAATTAATTAATGATGATGTCATCAGGAATTTTTTAGAAAATAAAAATACTTTATTTTCTAAAGGTTTTTAGGTGTCTACATTTTCCCCCTCTTTGATGTGATGCCGCAAGTGGCATGGCATCAAAGATTTATTTATTTTGGGTTTTTTGGTCAATTTATTAATTAAATAATTAATAAATAAGGAAATAATGTTTAAATAAGATTTAAACATTTTTGGGATGGATTCCTTAATTAAATATTTTTAATTAAGATAAAGGGATTTAATGGCATAAAAATAAATAAATTAATTAAATAAATATTTAATTAATAAATGATGATGTCATCAAGAATTTTTCAGAAAATAAAAATACTTTATTTTCTAAAAGTTTTTAGGTGTCTACATTTTGCCCCTCTTTGATGTGATGCCACAAGTGGCATGGCATCAAAGATAAGAAAATAAGATGCCCAAGGCTAGAGCAGAAGAGGAGAGAATGGACTGCAAGATGCCCCCTCAAGAAGGCAACGGGGAGAGAAAGCGAGGCTCGACAACTTCTTGAAAAGTACAAGAATCCGAAGTGAGCAAGAAGACTCAGATTAGCTTAAGAGAAGAGGTTTAGTTAGCTCAAACTCTCACTACGGGAGAATGATAAAGGGAGAATCAAAGGCACAAGAGGAAGCAAGCTTAAGATCTTAGGGATTGCAGAGGATGAAGAAGCAGAGCACTATAAAAGGAATCTAGGATGGGGAGATGGATGAGGGGATTAAAAAGCTAATGCAACAGGATTTCAAAGAGTCAGATTGGCAGAAGATGGGTTTCAGAGATCCCTAAGACTAGGATTATGGATCTCGAAAGATGAGGCTTGGTGGATTGATTTGGATTGGTGGATCCCTAAGACTAGGATTGTGGATCCCTAAGACTAGGATTGTGGATCCCTAAAGCTAAAGGTGAGGAGTGATTCAAAGAGATATTGATGCATAAGCTGGAGTAGGAGAGACAGATGCTGGATATGGATGGGGGATAATGGAGATGAAGGGAAACCATTGAAGTTTTTTTGAGCAAGGGGATACTTCAAAGAGAAGTACCACCATGTAGTTGAGCACTAGATTTGCTATAGGATTGTTGGTTAATTGCCAAGGTTACCAAGAAAATCAAGGCCTTTTCACCAACTGTCCAGAGGACTGACAAACTGACTCAAAACAAACACGCAATGATTGCCCCAGCATCACACATGAATCTCGAAAGAATCGGAGTGGAACCGACACTGGGTAACCCACAAGAAGAAAAGAAAAATAAACAAAAGACTTGATCAAGACCTTACGCCCAGATTGTCCCATTCGTAGTATACCATGATATGGAAGATCGTGGAAACTTTGAGTAGGGAACAAAAAGATTGTTTGGAAAAGATACTTCAAGACCCAAAAGGGAAGATTCCAAATCAAAAGAAAGTGAAAATCCAAAAGAGAAACATTTGCCAATGAGATGGGTAGGATGAGGTACTAACGGACCAAGATCAGACATGAGGAAAGCTATATCCTGCAAGGACCTATCAGAGAGCACCTAAGCTAGTGGATTTGGATGAGTGATGCATCTGGCAAGCTGAACTAAGAAAGATAACACTTTGGTGACATGAAATCTAGCTAAAGGATGCATTGGAATAGCTAACCAAGATGTGCGATGGGTGTAAAATGCTGATCAAGGATGAACTGACACGAACGCTGGATAGATACAATGGTACTAAGCTAAAGAGGATGTATAAGCTGATGGACCAAGATATGTTACAAATGTACAAGTTTTTTCATCTTTTGGTTTTTGTGAAATGGAAATGTTTGTGAAGTATGGGATGTCTATAATAGGTGATAGGTGGATAGGTAGATGGTTTGCAAAAATCTTAAGTGAAAATGGGGTTTTGTGTGTGCATGTGATAGTATACAAGCTAGGATACAATATTATTTATAGGATGGAATATGGTACAAACTTTGGACAAGATTCAGATATACAAGGTATGGTACAAGATTTACAAGGTATAATACAAGCTTTGGTACAAGATTTGGATATACAAGGTATGGTACAAGATTTACAAGGTATACAGGAGGTATTTACAAGCTCCATTAGATTTTGGATATTTGGTTGGAACACCAAGGGAACAAGCAGGTGTTTTATGGGATGGTGGGTGAATGGATGAGGGATAGGATAGTGATAGATAATGGATTAGTCTTAGTACAAAAGGTGCCTGAATTACCAGGTTTTCACCAAGGTACCTATCCAAGGAGCTTGAATTGCCAAGTTTTCACCATTGGATGCTTATTTCTCTTTACTATTTTTTTTATTTTTCAAAAGCTAGGTATACCAAGGATCTTCAAGCATAGAACTTCTTGAGATGAATGATGTTAGTAGGATCATTCAAGAGTTCTCCTTTTGGTGTAGATAGCTGATAAGCTCTGGAGCCAAAGGAAGCAGTGACAACATAAGGACCAAGCCATGTAGGTTCAAACTTGCCTTTCTTTTCTCAATCTGCTTGGACTTTCATGTTTTCTTTGAGGACTATGTCACCTGGCTGAAAGTGTCATGGAAGCACTTTCTTGTTGAAATTTTTTTTGAGACGAGTCTGATAGACTGTGAGATGATCATAGGCTTGTTGTCGCTTCTCATCTAAGAGATTTAGTAGGGTGAGCTGAGCTACTCTGTATTCTTCATCTGATATTTGTCCTTGCAAAGATATGCGCAAGGAGGGAAGTTCAACCTCTATAGGTAGTACTGCTTCAGCACCATAGACTAGGGAGTATGGAGTTGTGCCTGTGGATGTATGGAAGGAAGTTTGATAGGCCCATAGGGCTAGATTTATTTGTAGGTGCCAATCACGGCTGGAATCATTGACAACTTTCTTTAGGATTTTGAGGAGGGTTTTGTTAGTTGGCTCTACCTAGCCATTACCTTGTGGGAAATATGGGCTAGAAAAGTGATGATGGATGTGGAGGGAAGTGCATAATTCTTCCATGTTGAGATTTTCAAAGTTACCTCCGTGGTCAATGAAGATGGTGGATGGGATGTCGAAGCGGCAAACAATGTGGTACAAGATGAACTTGGAGACCTGAACTCCTATAGCTGAGACTAGGGGGACTCCTTCCACCCATTTAGTGAAATAGTCTATAGCTGTTATTATCCATTTATGTCCATCAGATGAGAGGGGTGTGATAGTTCCAACTAGATCAAGGCCCCAACAAGTGAAAGGCCAAGGTGGTGCAATAAGCTGTAGATCCTATGCTGGAGTGTGCACAAGATGTGCATGCTGCTAACATGGGAGACACTTTCTGACAAACTCACAGGAGTCTTCTTCAATGGTAGGCCAATAGTAGCCTGCTCTAAAGATTTTTTGTGCTAGGACAATACCACTCGTGTGGGCACCACAAAGTCCAGAGTGTACTTCCTTTAACACCATTGCAACCTCATTTTGGTCTAAACATCGAGAGAGAGTATCGTGATAACCCCGATGATATAGGGTATTGGCTATGATAAAATAGTGGGATGATTTTTAGATGAGGTTTTGGTGTTGGGTACGTGTGAGGTGAGGGGATATAATACCATCGTTAAGGTAAGCATGAATCTCATGGTACCAAGGGGATTGGGGCCCAACCAAGATACAAACACGGTTTGAATCCTCATTCGCATAGTCGAGTGTGAGGAGCTATTCCACTAAAAACTCATACTATGTAGCTGTTTGGGGAATTTCCAAGAGTGAGCCTATAGTAGCCATAGCATCTGCTGCTTTGTTCTGTATTCGAGGCACTTGTGTAAACTGAAGCTTTGTAAAATGCTGGGTCAGCTGATCAACTAGCTCTTTGTAGGGTAATAGCTTTTCATCTTTGGTTTGATATTCATTTAGGGCTTGCTTGATGATGAGCTGAGAATCGCCAAAGATTTGTAGCTCAGTGATGTTCCATTTGGCTGCTATCTTTAATCCTGCTATGAGAGCCTCATATTCTACTATATTGTTGGTACTAGGGAATTATAGCTTGAAGGCTTTTGGAATGTAATCTCCTTGAGGTGTGACCAACAATATTCCTACCCCTAATCCATGAAATGTGTATGAGCCATCAAAATAAATTTTCCATGGGGGTTTTTCTTTAATTAGACAGATATGCTCATCTGAAAATTTGGTGAGCAAAGGCTATGCATCTACTAGAGGTGCATCAACTAGGTGATCTGCTATAGCTTGCCCTTTGATTTCCTTTTTTTCCACATACTGGATGTCAAATTCACTAAGGAGCATAACGCATTTGGCCAAACGACCTGTAGGTGCTGTTCTAGAGAGCATATACTTGAGAGGGTCAATCTTGGAGACTAGTTGGATGGTATGACTTAGCATGTAGTGGTGAAGCTTTTGAGTTGAGAAAACAAATGCCAAACAAGCTTTTTCCATAAGAGTGTAATTGAGTTCATAACCAACTAGGGTTCTACTGATGTAGTAGATGGCTCTTTCTCTGCTGTAGTCATCAAGCTGTGCTAGAAGTGCCCCTAGAAAAGTAGGTGTTGCTGATATGTACAAAATCAGGGGATGACCAGGAACTAGTGGAACCAAGATAGGGGGATTGATGAGATACTTCTTGAGATGGTTGAAGCTACACTGACATAAAGGATCCCACTTGAAGTTCTCATCCTTCTTCAGTAAATGTGAAAATGGTGTACACTTATCTGCAAGCTGGGAGATGAAGCGCCAAACAGATTGGAGCTTTCCTTGAAGAGAGCGAAGCTGTCGTAGTGTCTGGGGAGAAGGCATGTCTAAGATAGCCTTGACCTTCTTGGGGTCAATCTCTATACCTCATTTAGAAACTATGAAGCCTAGAAGCTTGCCAGATGTGACCCCAAAGACACATTTCTTGGGATTAAGCATGAGATGATATTTGGTTAACCTATCAAAGAATTTCTCTACGTCAGCAAGATGATCCATAAAGGTATGAGACTTGACCAAGATATCATCCACATAATCCTCCAAAATGCTATGGATGAGATCATGAAAAATGGCTGTCATAGCTCTTTGATAGGTAGCCCCAGCATTCTTTAGGCCAAAAGGCATCATGTTGTAGCAAAAGGTTCCCCAAGGGGTAGTGAATATTGTCTTATGCTGATCCTCTTTTGCAATCTTCATTTGATTATACCCAGAAAATCCATCCATGAGGGACAAAATTTCATGTCCAGCTGTAAGATCTACAATCATATCTATGTTGGGCAAGGGAAAATCATCTTTTGGACAAGCTTTGTTAAGATCTTTGAAATCAGTGCTGATTTTGATGTCACTAGAAGGCTTAGTGACGAGGACCATGTTGGAGATCCACTCTAAATAGTCGATAGGCCGGATAACCTTAGCAGCTAAAATTCTTTCTAATTCAGCTTTGACCAATAATGCCACCTTGGGGTGCATTTTTCTAAGCTTTTGTCTGACGGGCTTGATCTTTGGATTGACTACAAGATGATGAACTACAAGCTTTGGATCAAGCCCTAGCATGTCCTGATATGACCATACAAATTGACCAATGTTTTCTCTTAAGACTTCAAAGAGGAGATCAGCTTGGTCTTGTGATAGAGATGCAGCAATGTGAACAAGTCTGGGGATCTCTAAAGAACCAATGTTGACTTCTTGAGTATCCTCAATTAGAATAGAAGACACCTCTAGTCAATTATCTTGAGGAGGCAATGCTAAATCCTCATGTTCTTGTTGTGGCTCTAGATTTTCTTGCTGAGGGGTTCTCTTCGCTACCTTAGCTAGTCCTAGATTCACCTTAGTTCTAGTTTTGGGTGTATTAGAACTAGGTTGGGGATTTTCTCCAAAATACCCCTTGGGATCTAGCTTGTAGATATAGGCAAAATTTGGCTTTGTTTTCTTGTGAGGTGTTTCAGCTCCCATGAATCTTAGAAGTGCTTCCTTTTATGTGAACTCATCAATGTGTATGATGCTTGGTTGGTCCCAATCCATGAGTTGTGGATGGGCGAGCGGTAGGTCAATGAGGTGGATGGATAGTTCTTGGAGAACAAAGTCTCTAAGGGAGATTTGGTCTAGGATATCGTCGTAGGCTCTCTTTTCAACTTCCTCATGAATGTCTTCAATTTCAACAAGGTCACAGTGAATGTTCGAAAAAGCATGACCATCCATATTGGTGCCCTTAGTTGTGGGTATGCCAAAGCCAAGACCTGACTTTGATTCCCACTTGTGTGTGTCGATGGGGCACTGCATGCCTCTTTCTTTTGGTCCTAGACCACCACCTTGATAGTTCCATTTTTCAGTGATGAGCTTATGTTCTTGGGGATACTTCTAGCTAAAGTGATCAAGGCGTGCTTGATTTCTTTGAGGTGTATCCTTATGTAACCAATTGTTGATATCCGGAGTGAGCTCCTCATGAAGAGGGATTTTTGAGGATACAAAGGTTGTTGGGCCAAACTTTTTGTATCGAGGAGGTGGAATCTCCTTAGCTTTGTGATATGTCAGTCTTCCATGGGCATGTGGATCAAGCGGGAGTGCCCCGAAAATAAAGGCATCTGATAGACTATACTCTCCACAGCCTTTGTTATTGACCTTCACAGTAGATAGGGTGGAGGCGAGGATGGTTTCTGGGTCATTACAAGTATGGGATGAGCTGGCGATGGCTGTACCAATATCAATTCTAGGGTAATGGTTTGTATATGAGGCTTCAACTGCATTGCAGTAAGCAAAGAGTTCTGGATCGGCATGGATGGTTACCTCAATGCCTTGATGCATAAATTTGACGCACTGATGGTAAGTGTATGGAACGGCTTTCATGGCATGAATCCATGGGCAACCAAGGAGGATACTGAATGGTAGGTTTAGATCAATAACATGGTAGAGTGTTTCTTGGATGACTGGCCCAACCTTGATTGGTAGCAAAATAGTTCCTTCTATGGTTCTTTCCAAGTTGTCCTAAGCTTTGATGGTGATAACCTCACTGATGATATCTACCTCAGTATACCCAGCTTATTTTATGAATTTTAGGGTGTAAATATTCAAGGCTGATCCATTATCTATCATTACTCTTTTCACGGAAAAATTGGATACCATGATGGCTATGCGAAGCAGAAGGGTGTGATCTGGCTCGACCACAGGTATGTTGGTGGGTTTGAAAGATAGGGCACATGAGGAGGATAGGTGTCCAACAAGATTACAAAAATTAGTAGCATTGATATCTGAAGGGACACAAGATTCTATGAGAGCACTGTCAAGGATGTTCTTGTACATAGGACTAGTGCAAAGAAGGTCTAAAATGGAGATTTGGGCTGGCATGTTCCCAAGGTGTTCCAAGATAATGTATTGGCTTTTTGATGGAGTTGATGGTGCTGGTGGAATGGGTGGGCCTGCGATGTTAAATTGCACTCTTTGAGTGGTGACTGCACACTCATTGTTTGGTCCTTGGATATTGATAACATTGACAGAAGGCTCTTTCTTGGATATACAACCTATAAGGCTACCATAGTCTATATAGGATGAAGTGTGGTCATTGTTCTTCCCATGCTGTTGGTTTGGCTAACAGTTGTTGGTGTTGTTGTTTTTGGTTTGGATAGGTGCTTTTCCAGGATTTTGGTTGTGGTGTGGAGGAAAAGCATTTTGATAGATCTGTAAGCCTGTATTGGGAGAGGTTTGAGCACCAACAGTGATTTCCTTCTAATCAATGAGGTCCTGCACATAGTCTTTCAATTTCATGCATCTGAGGGTAGTGTGACCTTTTACCCTATGAAATTTACAGTACTCATTATCTTTGTACCATGCAGCTTTAGATTGGCTTGGGTCAATTTGCTGGGTAGGAGGAAATTTGATGAGGTTTTCCTTGACTAATTTCTCAAAAATGACATCCAAAGGTTCACCAAGGGGTGTATAATTTCTAGGTGTAGGTTGGAATCTGGGCTTTTGTCCTGCAACTACATTGATGGCATTAGCTTGATTGCTAGACCCTTGAAAGTTGGGTCTTGGATTGTGGTTTTGATAGCTTTGGTGATTATGCTATTGGTAATTGATAGCTTGTTGATTTTTTGGTTGATATGGTGGGTTGGACAGGTTTTGAGAAGGACCAACAATATTCACATGTTTGGTGTCAGTGACGCCATCTGTTGCAATGTGCTTGTTTTTGTTCCACTACCTAGACTTGTCATTGGAATGTGATTGATTTTGGTTGGCTTCCTTGTAAATCTTGACCACACCATCTTTAATGAGTCCTTGCTCAAGGATCATTCCTTTCTTTGATATCTTTGTAGGTCTGCAAATAGTTCATGGTCATGTGGTGAGCCAAGCTAGGATGGGTATTATCAATAAACATTTTCACCACATGGCACTCTGGCAAGGTGCAGGATATGCGGGTGGTAAGGGTTTTCCATCTTTGTAGGTATTCAACAAGGCTTTCTCCACCTTTTTGCTTAGTGTGGACAAGGTCAACTATTGATAGCTCTGTTTCAGCAAGATGGGCATATTGGGCTACGAATGCCTTAGATAATTCAGCAAAGTTTTTAATTGTGCCATAGGGGATTCCATAAAACCATTCAAGAGCTGGTCCAGCCAAGCTTTTGGGAAAAAGGCGCAAGAGGAAGACATCATTGTATGTTACGTCCTGGCAGTGCATGTAAAATTCTCTGATATGTGTGACAGGGTCTCCTTTTCCTCTGAATTTGTCAAATTTGGGTACCACAAAGTGTTTGGGAAATGGTGTCATGGTAATGGCTCTGTCAAATGGGTAAGGACACACATTCTAAAACTTGAATGTCTTTGAATCATTCCCTTCTTGGATGGCTTTCAGAGCTATCTTCATTTTCTCCCATTCTGAATTGATAGGTGATGGCTGGGGTGCCCCCAATGTAGGAGTGCCTTGAGGTAGGTATGCGCTAGATGGGGCCACTAAATACAGATGGTTGTGAGGGATTTTCTGATAGGGATTGTACATTGTTTGGACAGCTACATGGTGGATGACAGGTTGTTGAGGGGGAGGTGGTGCATATTGTTGCATGTGTTGCAAGGCTTGCTGTTGATATGTGATTTGAGGTTGGGATTGAGGAACATAAGCTGGCTGTGGGATAAATGAATGGCTTTATGGAGGTAAGGTATAAGATGGTTGTGAAGCTTGGGGAAAGGATTGGGGGGCTTGTGGGGTTTGACCAAGGTATGTGGGCTGTGCCCCCATTCGGGATGGTACCTAAAAATAATTGGTGGTTGGCTGGATTGGTGGATTACCTCCTAGAAGTGGAATTGAAAATTAGTTGGTAATAGGAGGTAATGGATTAGTTGGTGGTGGAGGTGGTGGTAATTGAAAGCTTGGGAATGGAACTGATGGGGTTTGATAGCTTGGTGGCTGGATTTGAAAGCTTGGTAGAGTGGTGGCGGGAGTTGGGGTTACTTGGGAGCTTGGTAGAAAATTGGTAGTAGCTTGTGGGGTTTGATAGCTTTGTGGAGTGAGGGTAGTAGCTTGTGGATTTGTGGTTGATGGCACTAAGCTCCCAAGACCTAATGGAAATGATGGGATTGTGCTTTGGGCTGTAGTGAACAAGCTAGGGGTGATGAAAGGTTGATTACTTAGCCCCGTGGGTGGCATCCCTGTTGTATATTGCTAAGGTTGCCCAAAGATGCTAGCACTGATTTGGGAGATGTTTGGATTTGGAAGGTTGGGTTGGGGAGCAGCAGTAGCAATAGTGAAGGGGGTGAATGGTGAGGTGTTTTGGGTAAAGGGGGTTTGGAGCAGAGAGGTATGAACCAAGGATGGAGTGGTGGTGGTTGGGTTGGCTTGCGGCATGGAGATTTCAACCTGGGTGGATGATGGTGTGTTTGGGTCTATTGGATCATATGGATTGGCTAGAGGCTCTTCTTTTGGCATATATTGAGGATAATTTGGATCATAAGAGCCTATGGGTGGTGGTAGCTGCCTAAAAAATGGGTGAGATGGATCTAATAATGGAGGGGGTCTTCCAAAGTCAAAGGTTCCTACATTGTCCCTTCGAAAATTAGCCATGATTGTCTCTTTGTTCTTGTCTATAATGGCATTTACCAATATTGCATTTCCTGGTTGGTTCATGAAAGCTTCAATGTTAGTAGATGATGGCATAGCTTTCTCTGGGCTGAAGGATGGCCAAGTGCTCAAGGGGGGTGAGGCTGTTCGATCCAAATGATAGGGCTCCATTGTTTCTTTCTTCTTGGCTAAGCCAGTGATGGGTGGCATGAAAAATGCTCCTAGGAATGAGATGCAATAATGTTGATGGATGCAAAAGGGGGAAGGCTTCTCTATACAAATGATTTCCTAGGTTAAGGCAAAGCTATATGAAAAAACCTAAGGAGTATTGGGTTGGAGATTCTAACTTCAAAGATATGTTGCCAAAGAACGAAAGGTCTGCTTTCCTATGTGCAAGCTTGGTGGTGATTGTGTCAACTTAAGGATAGACTGATGATCCTTTAGGAAGAACATGAGATTGACCACTTGTGGATCCCAACCTTTAGCTCAAGGTGATGAGAGATAACAAGTGACAAAGCTGGATTACCCTAGACAAAGCTCTGTCAAAGGGATAACCTTGGTGAGATTGATGGATTTGGAAGATTTTAGGAGTGGCAAACTTTTGGCAAAAGTGACAACAATTTTGAAGGCTTGGATGTGAGGTTTTGATTGTTGGCTAGATGGTTTGGTTCTAAATGAGATTAATGAGCTAATAATTCTTAAGGGGATAACCTAAAATGGCTGGCTTTTATACAAAGATGACTCTAAAGTGAATCTTATCCAAGAAGATGTGGAGAAACAAGGGGGTCTAATCATAGAAATCATGCCTAGTTGGTAAGGTATAAGCAGGATTAACTCCTAGATTTTGGCTAAATTTAATGGTGCGCTCTAACTAGGCCTCTTGAAGTGCTTTGTTAGAAGCTTTGCCCTCTACTTTGTGGAGTTTGGAAATTTGAGGACGTGGTGTTAGTTCCCTTTTCTTGGCTGAAAGTTCTTGGTATGCCTGAGATGGTTTGAGTTTAACTTTGTGGAACTTCTATTTGGGTTTGGGTTGCTCTGACATCAAGCATTACTAAGACCTTAAGCACAAAAATATTTGAATGATATTGCCACAATTGTCATAACTATGGACATAAAGCATATGAATGCAGATCTAATGCCAGGTGGACATCAAACAAGGAGATAAAGGTACAACAAAATAGAAAATCCTACAATTGAGATTAAAACAAAAGGTACAATTGTTACTATTATCAAGAGTTTGGACATGTTCCTAAGAATTACATTAGAATACATTTCAGAGGTAACTACAATAGATGATTGAGTGAGACTACATGCTTTAGCTATTTAAAGACTAGTCATATTAGTAGAAATTGTCCAACTAGATCACCAACACTGTGCAATGGTAACAATAAAGGAAAAGAAAAGGCCAATGTTAAGAAGGTCAAAATGTAGATGAACAAATCATGGAAGAAGAAGGAAGATTGCAACACATCAAGTTGAGATGACATCACTTCATTTAATGGATAAGGTGATCACATCACCCCCAACTAGGCAATCAAAAGGTATACGTGGGACATATATTTTGAAGTTATTTCATACATCAGCTCCAAGAATCTAAGATTTGAAAAGATCATATATGCATGAATTAAGATGCAATGTATTGGTCAGAACCTAGAAGAAATCTATAGTTTGATTAATTTTCATGTTGTTGCCGAGTGATGGAATTATGTTAGTATTGGACAAGATCACTGTGGTTGCCAAATGTACTGAAAATCATGTATAATTTGACTCATTGAAAATCTTATGATAGTCGAGCTTATAGTTGCATAAGCATTAATCATTTATTATCAAATATCATGAGTTATATAGTCAATTCTTGACTCATTTGCATTCATCATAGATCAAAGAGTGCATGAAGAGCATAAGGAGAGCTGAGGAGAAAGATTCAAGTGTTTGTAAACTAGATTCAACTGCTACTCGTCATCATTCATTAGATTCATAAGGTATTTATTGAGTTTTGAGATATGCTACTTGAATTCTTACAAACCCTAGTTACATAAAATAGTTTCTAGCTCTTCTAAAAATGTTGGGAAGGAAGGAAAATAAGTTTTTAATGTGCAATTAATCACTAATGAAATTAGACAACCACGCTTTCGAGTTGTTCTTGAGATAGAATATAAGGGAGACCTATCTAGTGCACTATCAATGATACCACCATAAGTTTTAATCATACAATAAGTTATATGTTGTTACACTTGTAAGGTTGGAGGTATTGGAGAGACATAGAAATTAGAGAGTTATATAGAAAACTATCTAGATGGAATCTTGAGGGAAGAGAAAAAAATTGCAAAAAGAAAAGGGTTAACCCATGCCCTCAATTTTTGTAATGTATTCAAAATGAAATGGATTAAGATCATACCTATCAAAATACATGATGACTTGATATGGTTGGAAAATGGACCTGCTAATATCACAAAGAGGATCATTTACTGGATGATAGGGTATCCTACCCTTGACAGTGTTAGGATTAAACCATAGATAGAAATAAAAATTACATGCAAATATAACCGATAACAAAAAATAATACATCACATAGGAAAGAACACAAGGCACCAAGATTTAATGTGGTTTACCCAATCCTTGGGCTACATCCACCAAAAAAAAAGTCTAATATTATTATGATCTAGTGATTACAACCTGATTACAATCTGTAATCCCTTACAACTCATTACTACCACAAGAACTAATTTTGCATCACAATTTATGAAACAATCCCTAATAAGCCCTTTTATACAAGTATTTTACCATGTTAGGGTTATAATTAATAATTACATGTTAGCCCAAAATCTTGATAAAATAGGGCCCAAGAAAATAAAGTTTGTACAATACTTTCTTGATCAGTCACCACAAACTAACAATATCCGACTTGAGGACTGATTAGGCTCCACACTAAACAACAATATCCCACTTAGAGACTGATCCTATAGCTATGCAACTACTCCATGAGTCTTCCACTACATCAAACCACCCTAGACTCTGCTATTCTTTTATTCTTGTTCAGTCTAAAAGGCCAACCAAACTCGAAGAGGATTTTGGCTTCTCTCTTGCTACTACCTTTATAAACATATCTACTAGATTGTCATCTATATGTATCTTATCCAACTTTAACTATACATCCTCCGAAATTGATCAAATAAAATGGTACCAAAATTTTATGTGTTTGGTCTTTGGATGCAGACCTAAATTATTTTCAAGATGAATGGCACTTGGACTATCTGTAAACAAATAATTATCCCTCTAAGGGTATCCCAATTCTTGTAAGAAGAACCAAAGCCATATCATCTCCTTGGCTACCTCTATAGTATCTATATATGAGCAATGTTAGTATGCTATTAGAAACCAAATTTAAATAAAGCTTCTACAAACTAAAAAAAATTCATAAACTTCAAGATAGACTAAGATGAGCTCTCAATTAAGAATATGAGCCATTAATGGGCTCTCTCAATAAGAAGCTCTCTTGTTGAGTGGCTTTGTCTAAATAGATAGGATGTATGCTCAAGCTTATGCTTCAAAAAGGGCTTCAAATGGAGTTGAAATTTGGGTGTGAGTGTATGGTTTTGATGTAAAATGGCTTCTTAAAATGGCATTATGACTTTACTTCATGGATTGTGTTATTTTGCAAAGGGGAAGGATCCAATTTATAGGCAAGAGGCTTGATGGATTGAGGGCTAAGATGCAAGGATGGGAGAAAGCCCATGGAGGGCTCAGATTGCATGAGAGGAGAGCACATGGATTGTGCTTCCTTACAACCAATCAAGGAGTGACATGTGTCACATGGTGAGAGGATGGAGAAAAGGGGAAGGATGAGTCAACAAAGGAGGCTCAAGGGATAAAATCTTCATAAAGACCCTCATAATGGCTTGTAAGAGCAATAAAAGGTCTTGGAAGAGTCATTTATGGTCTAGTGGGCTTCATAAAGTTTTATGGTTGAGATATTTTGAGGGAGATGAGAGAAATTTTGACTTGGGCTAGATTAGGAGGGTTTTAAGCTTGCTTAGGATTGTGCAAATGATTAGAGGATGGATTAGGATGGTTTAGGATTAGCTTAGGGATAGGCAAGTGGATGGCATTTAATGAGGGTGGGTGAAGGAGGAGATATTTGTTAACTTTGGCTTGGGTTAGTAAGTTTTAACCCATGTTTAGGGAATGCGACAAGGTTAGGAGGGGATTAGGATTAGGTTTAAAGACATCTTCTAGAAGAGTCTAGACTTTGGATGAGGATAAAGACTTTCTAGAATAGTCTAGAATTTCCTAGGATGAGGATGAAGACTTTCTAGAAGAGTCTAGAACTTCTTAGGATGAGGATAAATTAGATTTTTAGGAAATAAATAAAGTTTTATTTATTTCAAGGGTTTGGGTTGAGGAGATATTTATTAAAACTTTTTTAATAAACATGAGTATTAATATTTAATCTTAATTAAATATTTTGAGTTGGGATTAGGGGTAGGAAATGATGGGATTAGCCTTTAATCAAAATTAATAGAAGATTTTGGAAGAGGTTAGTGGTCTTAAGGAAATTGGCCAAGTTTTGGGCAAAATTTTTTTTATAAATTTTTTTTGGGTTTTTTGGTCAATTTATTAATTAAATAATTAATAAATAAGGAAATAATGTTTAAATAAGATCTAAAAATTTTTGGGAGGGATTCATTAATTAAATATTTTTAATTAAGATAAAGGGATTTAATGGAATAAAAATAAATTAATTAATTAAATAATTAATTAATTAATAAATGATGATGTCATGAGGAATTTTTCAAAAAATAAAAATACTTTATTTTCTAAAAGTTTTTAGGTGTCTACAGTGTCTACATCTCTATAGTGGATAAATCATTAACCTTTTGTAACCTAGAAACCCAGCTCAAGGCTACCCCACTAATAGTAAAGACATAACCTGTAGTACTCTGCTTGGTATCAATATCCCCTACAAAATTTGAGTCAACATAGCCTTGTAAATCAGTAGTAGAGCCCCCAAAGTGTAAACACTTATTTGATGTCCCTCTCAAATATCTGAGAATCGATTTGATGACATTTCAATACTCAATTTCCAGATGACTCATATACCTGCTAACAACTCCCATTGCATGTGCAATATCTAGCCTAATACATACCATAGCATACATCAAGCTTCCTATAGCTAAATCATAGGGTACTGTGGACATTTTATCATCATCTTCTTGTGTCTTAGGACACATCTCCTTAGTCAACTTCAAATGACTAGGTAAATGTGTGCTTATAGCCTTAGCATTCTCCATAGAGAAACATTGCAACACCTTCTCAACATAATCAGCCTGAGATAGCATGAATTTTTATTTTTCCTATCTATATAAATCTTCATACCAAGAATTTTTTTTTGGTACCCCCAAATCCTTCATAGCAAATGCATGTGCTAATTGGCATTTCAATCCCTTAATGTGATCCATGTTAGACCCAGCTACAAGCATATCATCAACATATAAACATAAAATAATGTAGCTATCATCATCCAACCTCTTAAAATAAATATAATTATTTGAATGACACCTATTGTATCCTTGCTCATCCATAAAACTATTAAATTTCAGATACCATTGCCGAGGTGCTTGCTTCAAGCCATATAAATTTTTCTTCAATTTGCACACTAAGTTCTCCTTACCTTTTATAGAAAATCCCTATGACTGAGCCACATATATCTCCTCATCCAAATCATCATGAAGAAATGCTATTTTAACATCAAGCTACTCTAAATGCAAATCTTCTGTAGCCACAAAACTTAAAATAGTATGGATAGAAGTCATCTTAACAACAGGAGAAAATATCTCATCATAATCAATACCCTTTTTCTATGCAAATCCTTTCACAACTAACTTGACATTAAATCTTTTCTTGCCTCCTCCCTCTTCTTTCAACCTATAAACCCACTTATTTTGTAAAGCTGTTTTAACTATAGGAAACTTACATAAATCCCATGTTTGATTCTTTAGCAAAGAATCCATTTCATCTTTCATTGCAAACTCCCACTGAATCTTAGTATCCACCTGCACAACTTCATCATAACATTCAGGTTCACCAGCATCAGTAAGTAAAATTGAATACAAAGAGGGAGAGAATCTTTCTAGAGGTCTAATTTGTCTTGTTGACCATCTAACATTCACCAGTGTGTGTGGTATTTTTTGTGGTTGTTATACATCATGAGGAATGGCTAGAATATTAGCTTTTGGAGTATCATCGAACACTACATAATCATCTTCTTTCTTCTCATATTTTTGCAATAGGTCTTTGTACAACACTTTCTCATTGAATATGACATCCTTGCTTCTTAAAATTTTATGATTTTCAAAATCCCAAAGCCTATAACCAAATTCATTAATTCCATATCCAAATAGTACACATTTCTTTGACTTAGCTTCCAGCTTGGTTCTATTTTTATAATCTATGTGAGTAAATGCTTCATAGCTAAAAGTTTTGAGAAAAGAATGACTCACCTTCTTACCAGTCCATGCTTCCTTTGGAATACCACATCCCAAAGGAGTAGAGGGACCTTTATTAATCAAATATACAATATTATTGATAACCTCCGCCCACATGTATAAGGGCAACCTAGCATGTAACCTCATTCTGCTTGCGTGCTACATTATAGTCCTATTCATGCATTCAACCACTCTATTTTCTTGTGGAGTCCTTGGAATAGTTTTTTTTCTACAAATACCATTAATGGAGCAATAATCTTCAAATTCATGACTGTAATACTCACCACCATTACCAGATCTAAGACATTTTAATTTCTTACCAGTCTCATTTCAACCAAGAATTTCCATTTCTTAAAAGTTTGAAATACATCAAATGTTTGTCTAAGGAAATAAACCCATACTTTTCTAGTTGGTCATCAATAAATGTAACATAATAATGAGAGCCACCAAGGGAAGATACCTAAGCTGGTCCCCCATACATTTGTATGCACAAGCTCTAATTTCTCCTTTTTGTTTTCCTTCCCAGTCTTTACAAAACTCGCTCTCTTTTATTTTCCATACACACAACTTTCATAGAAATCCATATTAACACATTTCAAGCTTGTTAAAAATTTATTTGAATGAAGTAATTTCATACCTTTCTCACTTATGTTCCAAGTCTGTTGTGCCACAGTGCTATATCAGAATCTATAGCAACTATTTGTTCTCCCTGCCCAACTGTAGCAATTGTTCTTAAACATTTATTTTTTTCTGAAACATTTAAAGTAGAAGGAACAATATGACCTATAAAAAGATATAAGGTGTTAAATTTCACACCTTTTTCTACTACAAGGGAACCTTTTAAAACCTTCCAAATTTTATCATTAAAAGTAACTACACAACCCTAATTATAGAAATGCCTCACTAAAATTAAATTCTTACATAGCCTTGGAACATTTCTTACCTCATGTAGTAGCCAATGATTCTCATTCTGCAATTTAATCTTGATTTTTCCCTTTCCAACAATCTGACAGGGTTCATTATCCGCCAAATAAAGAAGCCCAAAATCCCCTTGGACATAATCAATGAAATAAACTCTATGAGGTGTAGCATGAAATGAAGCACCATAATCTAAAACCCATGAATCATCAACACTTTCTAAAGATAGAAGCAACACATTCTCTTTGGATTTATTACTTACCACATTTTCCTCCTTGTCTCCATCTAGTTTATCTCCTTCATTTTTCTTTTGATTCCAACAATCTTTCTTTTTATGACCTAGTTTCCCATAGTACTAGTAGTCATTTTGTCCTCTCGATTGAGACCTACTCCCCTTTGACTTTCTTCTTGATTTCCCATGATTTTTAGAATTACTTCCTCTCTCAGTCATTCTACCCCTACTTTGTACATTCAAAGCACTTCCTGATTTAGATCTACCTAAGGATTTCCTATGAGTTTTCTCACTCAAAATAACACTGATCACATCATCATATTTTAGGGTACTCAATCCAGGAACATAATTACACATATCCATTACCAAAGCATTCCAACTTTCAAGAAAAGAACACAAAATCAAGAGAGCCCTAATTTCTTCTTCAGAATTGATACCCACAGAAGATAACTAACTAGTAATAGTATTAAACTCATTTAAATGATCTGCAATAGATCCACCTTCTACCATTTTTATACTAAATAAATGCTTTATGAGAAATACCTTGTTTGAAGTGGAGGGCTTTTCATACAATGTCACTAGGCTTTTCATCAACTCTTCTATTGTCTTCACTTTTGTAATATTAAATGCCACCAATGGTGCTAGACATAATTGAATGCTTCCAAGTGCCTTTCTATAAATAAGATCCCATTCATCATTTGACATAGATCCCTAATTCTTGGCTTTACCTTCCAATGGCTTCCATAAATCTTTCTGATAAAGATAGTCTTCCATTTTCATCTTCCATAATTTGAAGTTCTGCCCATTAAACCTGTCAACCCTCAACTTACCCTCATTTTCCATTGCTACCACTCAACTGTGAGACTCCCACTCAATAGTGAGACTTTCTTACAAAGAATAACTGAAAAACAACCTTGCTCTGATACCACTTGTTAGGATTAAACCACAAAGATAAATAACAATTACATGCAAATATAACCAGTAACAAAAAATAATAGATCACATAGAAAAGAACACAAAGGCACAAAAATTTAACATGGTTCACCCAATCCCTAGGCTACGTCCACCAAACAACAAGTCTGATATTATTATGATCCAATGATTAGAACCTAATTGCAATCTATAATCCCTTATAGTTCAATACTACCACAAGAACTAATTTTGCATCACAACTTATGAAACAATCCCTAACCCTAAGCCCTTTTATACAAGTATTTTACCACTTTAGGGTTATAATTAATAATTACATGTCAGCCCAAAATCCTAATAAGATAGGGCCCAAAATATTTTTTTGTACAATACTTTCTGAATTAGTCACCACAAACTAACAAACAGAGCTAAGAGCATGAGAAGTGGTGTAAAGAAAGTGATAGACATGAACACAATGGTAGTATGGTATAAGAGAGGGATGTTCATAGATGCAATTTATGATCACCAAATTGATTTTTTAGTGAGAGTGATAGTTCACAAGTTCTTTCAATCTAGAAGATTGAAGAATTTATCCTATATCATAGTAGATTTAGGATACAAGATTTTTAAGAGAGACCACTCCTATGACCTTGTCAGGTTACAACTTCAACAACTATTTGAAAAATTGGAGGCCATTAGAAAGAAAAAAAAAACACTTCATGAAAATTTGGTTATCTGTTGGTTTGTATATTCTTTTATGTACATAATACATTTCCCACATTTGGAAAGATGGTGTGGAAGACAAATAGACCAGTGATAGTGTAGATTTCAGAGTTGATAGTGTAACTTGTAGAGAATTTTGAAATAGTAATGACTGTAGACACCTAAATTTGATTACACTATTTTAGTAATCCTATTTAGTTATCTAAAAAGGCATTATTAATTAAATTTCTATTTAATTAATCCTTTGTCATCCCCTAGTTGATTAATTTAATTAATCATCTATAGTCCTAATTGATAAATCAAATAATCTATTATTTATCAATTAAATCCTATTCTTCTATCTAATTCCAAAAATCCCCATTTATTAAATAAATCTATTTGATAAATGAAATCCTCAAATTCAAAAACCCCTAACCTATTTCTAATCCTCCATTTAGCCTAATCCACCCCATCCACCCATACTAACCAAGCTTAGCCACTAACTCACCCACCCTCATTAATGCCATCCACTTGCACATCTCTAACATCCCTAATCTAATCCTAACCCAAGCCTAATCCACCCCCTAATGTTGTCACATTCCTTAAACAAGTTTAAGACTTTCCTAATCCAAACTAAAGTCTTCCCTCAAAAAACCCAACCACTAAGTCATGAGTGCTCTTACAAAACATAAAGACTCTTACAAGCCCACTCATGACTCTTACACCCATCTTCCACACTCTTCCCTCTTCCACACTCATTCCTCTTACATCCCTCTTACATACTCAACCCCACTCATCATGACTTTAACCAACCCTTAACCCTACCCTCTCACACTCATCCTCCTTGTGACAAGTGTCACCTTCCCATTGGTGCTAAACAAGCACAATCCATGTGCTCCCCTTTGAGTGCATCTTAGCCCTCCTTAAGCCTTCATCCATCCTTGCATCTAAGCCCTCCATCCCTCTACCCCTTAGCCTATAAATTGAATCCCATCCCAAGCCATTTCATCAACAATCTTTGAGCTAAAGTTACCATGCTATTTTGAGAACCAAAGCCATCAACCATACCCTTATAATGCCAAATTGAGAGCTCACAAAGCTACCAATTTGCCATTATCCATCTCCATTGAAGCAGCTTTTGAGCATCTTGAGCATACATCCACAGCAAAAGGACACATCTACAGAATCAAGAAAGCATGGAGTGTTTTCTCTTGTGAGGTTTGCACTTCTTATTTTCTTTCTTAGTCTAAGCATATATGTGAATTTAGTTTTTGGTTTGTGAATGTTTAATTCATTTGTTAATGTTCTTTGCATACTGATTCTGGTTCTACATTTTGGCACGCCCGGTGGGACCCCACTATGGGTCATTTAATCATCTATTTTCATCTATATGTCATTTTTCTAACCATCTAATGTTTGTTGTTGTTTGAGTGTGTTGTGAGGGTGTTTTTCTTGTTTTTACAGGTTAAAGAACACACTTAGGAAGAAGAAATACCATCTAAAAAAAAAAAAAAAAAAAAAATTTTGCATTTTTCAGCTTTTTTTGGCACGGTGTTGACGTCTGCGAAAATCGACTTCTGCGAAAATCCGCTTCTGCGAAAATCTGCGTCTGCGCAAATCAACTGTCTGCAAAAATCCGCTTCTGCAAAAATCTGCGTCTGCGCAAATCAACTGTCTGCGAAAATCAACTTCTGTGAAAATCCGCGTCTGCGCAAATCAACATCTGCGAAAATCTGCGTCTGCGAAAATCAACATCTGCGAAAATCCACGTCTGCGAAAATTGACATCTCTGCTTGTCACCTGGGTTCTGTGCTGCAAATCTATTTTTTTTTCCTCTTCATATTTTGGCGCCTCTGTAGTTCAACATCTTCGTATTTTGGCAGACTGTGTTCTCTGCTTGCTTATTTTCCATTTCTGCTTTACTATTTCTGCACTTTTAGTGGTTCCGTAGGATTTAGACCGTTTTAAGCATTTTTACGTGTAGAAAAAACAACAAAAAAAGTTAAAAAATTTTTTCCCATAGTTAAGCTCTCATTTTTGAAGATTTTGGCTAACTAACTAAATTGCTTTTTTTTTGTCTCATTGCAGGTTGGAGCACATATGGAACCACTAACCATGCTTCTTGCAGGTTTTCATGTTGCTAAAAAAATGAACTTGAATGTTTAACCATTTGTCTTTAAATGCATGTTGCTAAAAAAAAAAAATGAACTTGAATGGTTAAACACATTTTTCATTGAATGAATGTTGCTCAAAAACACACTTTTGAATGTCATGGATTAAAATCAACTTTCTTTGGAATGCATGCTTAAAACAAAAAAATTCAATCTTGAATGCCAAGGATCAATTAACCATTACAAATCTCTTTTTCACATGCAATCTAGGTAAAGTTGGATTTTTGGACATTTAAGAAACTTTGTTAAGTTAAAATACAAATTTACAAAAATCAATTTGAGTAGTTCCTTGGGCTCACCTCTTTTCTAATCACCCATCAAATATTAACCATTGGTTGCAATCTCAGCGCCATTTATGGGGATGGGTCTACTTGAAAAAGGTGTTAAATGTTCCACAATCTAACTCACTCACTTGGTCTTTGAACGTTTGCTTTAACTTTATCAAAATTCTTAAATGATCAAAACTCTAGATTAAATCGATCACACTTCAAGTTTGGGCACTAAAATTGAACAACAACTGACGTGGAGAGCCTCCGGGCGCGCGCTTGAAATCGAATCTCACACACTTTTGTTTTGGGCTTAAAACAAACTCACACTCAATCTTGAATTCCTTAAAGAAAATTAATCGATACTTGACGTGGAGGGCCTCCGGGCGCGTGAGTTTGCTTTTGTTGACCCTAACTCTTCTTATTGTGTGCATTCTTCAATCGATTTACTTTTGTTGGCGCTTCAAGTTGGAATTGAACATTGTCTCTTAAACATGAGTGCTTGCAAAGTCTAGATTAGCACACATAAGAGTCAGTTGGTAAAAGAACAAGCGTGTTTTTTAGCCCAAGGTCATCCGAGTCTTCTCTCCCCTTGTCGTCTTTCGAGGCCATCTTGGGTGCATAAGATTAGGATCCAAAACCTTGTTTCTTTTTTAAGAGGCCTGCTTGGGGATTTCATCACCCCTTGGACGACCTCAACTCCAGCATTCTGACGGAGTATAAGAATCGGGAGGTGAATCGAAAGACACCTCTCTTGGGATCAAGATTTTGTCATTCGGGCTAAGCCTCAAGGAACTTTATACCCTTGAGAAGTGAAAGAGGAGAAGTGGGTTACCGCTCCTCTCGGCTGTGTGACATCCTTTTGGTCTCATCTACGGATTTGGGCCTCACGTACCTTGCGTATATCGAGGACACCCTAGCTAAACCAATTGTCTGCCTTGCAGAAAACCATCTAGGATGTTAATGTGTTTGGAGTGACTGATCGAAACATTTGTAGAACATACACACTCCTTGGCGCAAGTACCACATTCTAAGAACCACAAACTTCTATCTGGGTGTTCCTATCTATTGCTTGTTTTTATTTTACTTGTTGAATGAATGTTTGCCAAACTTGGTCAATCCTAGCTTAGGGCACACTTAGCGTAGTCACTGCCTATTTTGGAAGTTCAACAAGTTGAAGAAAAACAACTGAGATTTTTCCCAAAGCCAAGCAGATTCAGGAATTTATGTCGGAACAACCCAAACCCAAACCAAAACAGAAGTTTCACAAGGTCAAACTCAAGCCATCTCTAGCATACCAAGAACTTTCAGCCAAGAGAAAAGCAATAACACCAAGCCCACGAATTTCCAAACTTCACAAAGCAAAGGACCAAGCTACCGACGAAGCACTTCAAGAGGCCTGGTTAGAGCGCACCATCAAATTTAGCCAATGTCCAGGAGTTAATCCTGCTTATGCCTTACCAACTAGGCATGATTTCTATGATTAGACACCCTTGTTTCTCCACATCTTCTTGGATAAGCTTCACTTTAGAGTCATCTTTGTAGAAAAGCCAGCCATCTTAGCTTATCCCCTTAAGCATTATTAGCTCATCCATCTCATTTAGAATCATACCATCTAGCTAGTAATCGAAAATCTGCACATCTAAACTTTCAAAATTGTTGTCACCTTGCTAAAAGTTTGCCATTCCTAAAATCTTCCAAATCCACCAATCTCACCAAGGTTATCCCTTTGACATAGCTTTGTCTAGGGTAATCTAGCTTTGTCACTTGTTATCCCTCATCACCTTGAGCTAAAGGTTGGGATTCATAAGTGGTCAATCTTGTGTTCTTCCTAAAGGATCATCAGTCTATCCTTAAGTTGACACAATCACCACCAAGCTTCCACATAGGAAAGCAGACCTTTTGTACTTTGACAACATATTTTTGAAGTTAGAATCCCCAACCCAATCCTCCTTAGGTTTTGTCATATAGCTTTGCCTCAACCTAGGAAATCATTTGCATAGAAAAGCCTTCCCCCTTTTGCATCCATCAGCATTATTGCATCTCATCCCTAGGAGCATTTTTTCATGCCACCCGTCACTCGCTTAGCCAAGAAGAAAGAAACAATGGAGCCCTATCATTTAGATCGAACAGCCTCACCCCCCTTGAGCACTCAGCCATCCTTCAGCCCAGAGCCAGCTATGCCATCACCTACTGACATTGAAACTTTCATGAACCAACCAGGAAATGCAGTATTGGTAAACGCCATTATAGACAAAAACAAAGAGACAATCATGGCTAATTTTCGAAGGGACAATGTAGGAACCTTTGACTTTGGAAGACCCCCTCCATTATCAGATCCATCTCACCCATTGTTTGGGCAGCTGCCACCACCCATAGGCTCTTATGATCCAAATTATCCTCAATTTATTCCAAAAGAAGAGCCTCTAGCCAATCCATATGATCCAACAGACCCAAACATACCATCATCCACCCAAGTTGAAATCTCCATGCTGCAAGCCAACCCAGCCACCACCACTCCATCCTTGGTTCATACCTCTCCGCTCCAAACCCCCTTTACCCAAAACACCTCACCGTTCACCCCCTTCACTATTGCTGCTGCTCCCCAACCTAGCCTTCCCAATCCACCCATCTCCCAAATCAGTGCTAGCATCTTTGGCCAACCTCAGCAATATATAATAGGGATGCCACCCATGGGGCCAAGTAATCAACCTTTCATCGCCCCCAGCTTGTTCACCATAGCCCAAAGCACAATCCCATCATTTCCGTTAGGTCTTGGGAGCTCAATACCACCAGCCACAAATCCACAAGCTACTACCTTCACTCCACAAAGCTATCAAAACCCACAAGCTACTGCCAATCTTCTACCAAGCTCCCAAGTGACCCTAGCTCCCACCACCACTCTACCAAGCTTCCAAATCCAGCCACAAAGCTATCAAACCCCATTAGTTCCATTCCCAAGCTTTCAATTCCCACCACCTCCACCACCAACTAATCCATTACCTCCAATTACCAACTACTTTTCAATGCCACTTCTAGGAGGTAATCCACCACCCCAGCCAACCACCAATTATTTGCAGATGCCATCCCAAATGGGGGCACAACCCACATACATTGGTCAAACCCCACAAGCCCTCCGATCCTTTCCCCAAGCCTCACAACCACCTTATACCTTACCTCCACAAAGCAATCCATTTACCCCACAGCCAGCTTATGTTCCTCAATCCCAACCTCAAATCCCATATCAACAGCAAGCCTCGCAGCACATGCAACAATATGCGCCACCTCCCCCTCAACAACCCGTCATCCACCATGCAGTTGCCCAAACAATGTACAATCCCTATCAGCAAATCCCTCATAGCCATCCATATTCAGTGGCCCCATCCAACACATACCTACCTCAAGGCACTCCTACATTGGGGGCACCCCAACCATCACCTATCAATTCAGAGTGGGAGCAAATGAAGACAGCTCTGAAAGCCATCCAAGAAGGGAATGATCCAAAGACATTCAAGTTTGAGAATGTGTGTCCTTACCCATTTGACAGAGCCATTACCACGACACCATTTCCCAAACACTTTGAGGTACCTAAATTTGACAAGTTCAGAGGAAAAGGAGACCCTGTCACACATATCAAAGAATTTTACATGCATTGCCAGTACGTGGCATACAATGATGTCTTCCTCTTGCGCCTTTTTCCCAAAAGCTTGGCTGGACCAGCTCTTGAATGGTTTTATAGAATCCCCTATGGCACAATTAAGAACTTTGCTGAATTATCTGAGGCATTTGTAGCCCAATATGCCCATCTTGTTGAAACAGAGCTATCAATAGTTGATCTTGTCCACACCAAGCAAAAAGGTGGAGAAAGCCTTGCCGAATACCTGCAAAGATGGCAGACCCTTACCACCCGCATATCCTGCACCTTTCCAGAACACCATGTGGTGAAAATGTTTATTGATAATGCACATCCCAGCTTGGCTCACCACATGACCATGAACTATTTGCAGACCTATAAGGATATCAAAGAGAAAGGAATGATCCTTGAGCAAGGACTCATCAAAGACGGTGTGGTAAAGATTTACAAAGAGGCCAACCAAAATCAATCACATTCCAATGACAAGTCTAGGTATTGGAACAAAAACAAGCATGTTGCAACAGATGGGGTTACTGACACCAGACATGTGAATATCATTGGTCCTTCTCGAAACCAGTCTAACCCACCATATCAAACAAACAACCAACAAGCTACCAATTACCAACAACGAAATAACCAAAGCTATCAAAACCACAATACAAGACCCAACTTTCAAGGGTCTAACAATCAAGCTAATGCCATCAATGTAGCTGCAGGGCAAAAGCCCAGATTCCAACCTGCACCTAGAAACTATACACCCCTTGGTGAGCCATTGGATGTTATTTTTGAGAAATTGGCTAAGGAAAACCTTATCAAATTTCCTCCTACCCAGCAAATTGATCCAAGCCAATCCAAAGCTGCATGGTACAAGGAAAATGAGTATTGCAAGTTCCATAGGGTAAATGGTCACACCACCCTCAGATGCATGAAACTGAAAGACTATGTGCAAGACCTCATTGATCAGAAGGAAATCACTGTTGGTGCCCAAAACTCTCCCAATGCAAGCTTACAAATTTATCAAAATGCTTTTCCTCCACACAACAACCAAAATCTTGGAAAAGCACCTATCCAAAACAACACCAACAACCGCAAGCCAAACCAACAGCATGGGAAGAACAATGACCACACTTCATCCTATATAGACTATGGTAGCCTTATAGGTTGTATATCTAAGAAAGAGCCTTCAGTCAATGTTATCAATATCCGAGGACCAGACAATGAGTGTGCGGTCACCACTCGAAGAGTGCAATTTAACATCGCAGGCCCACTAGTTTCATCAACACCATCAGCTCCATCAAAAAGCTGGTACAATATCTTGGAACACCTTGGGAACATGCCAGCCCAAATATCCATTTTAGACCTTCTCCGCACTAGTCCTGTGTACAAAGACATCCTTGACAGTGCTCTCCTAGAATCCCGTGTCCCTTCTGATATCAATGCTACTGATTTTCGTAATCTTGTTGGACACCTTTCATCCTCATGTGCCCTATCTTTCAAACCCACCGACATACCCACAGTTGAGCCAGATCACACCCTTCCACTTCGCATAGCCATCATGGTATCCAATTTTACCATGAAAAGAGTAATGATAGATAATGGATCAGCCTTGAACATTTGCACCCTAAAATTCATAAAACAAGCTGGGTATACTGAGGCAGATATGATCAGTGAGGTTATCACCATCAAAGCTTATGACAACTTGGAAAGGACCACAGAAGGGACTATTTTGCTACCAATCAAGGTTGGGCCAGTCATTCAAGAGACAGTTTGCCATGTTGTTGATCTAAACCTACCATTTAACATCCTCCTCGGTCGCCCATGGATTCATGCTATGAAGGCCGTTCCATCCACCTACCATCAGTGCATCAAATTTCTGCATCAAGGCACTGAGGTAACCATCCATGCCGATCCAGAACCCTTTGCTTACTGCAATGCAGTTGAAGCTTCATATACAAACCATTGCCCTGGAATAGACATCGGCACAGCCATCGCCAGCTCATCCCACACTTGTAATGATGCAGAAACCATCCTTACCTCTACCCTATCTACTGTAAAGATCAACAACAAAGGATGTGGAGAATATAGTCTATCAGATGCATTTGCTGTCAGAGCAATCCCACTTGATCCACATACCCATGGACGGCCAACATATCACAAAGCTAAGGAGATTCCACCTCCTCGATACAAACAGTTTGGCCCAACCACCTTTGTGTCCTCAAAAACTCCTCTTCATGAGGAGCTCACTCCAGATATCAACAATTGGCTACATAAGGATGCACCTCCAAGAAATCAAGCACGCCTTGATCACTTCAGCCAGAAGTATCCCAAACAACATAAGCTTGTCACTAAAAAATGGAACTATCAAGGAGGTGGACTAGGACCAGAAGAAAGGGGCATGCAATGTCCCATCGAAGCACATGATTGGGAAGTAAAGTTAGGTCTTGGCTTTGGCATACCCACAACTGGGGGCACCAACGAGAACGGTCACACTTTTTCAAACATCCACCGCGACCTTGTTGAAATCGAAGACATTCCTGAGGAAGTTGAAAAGAGAGCCTACGACGATATCCCAGACCAAATCTTCCTAGTAGACTCTGTTCTCTGAGAACTATCCATCCATCTCATTGACCTACCACTTGCTCATCCACAACTCATAGATTGGGACCAACCAAGTGTCATACATATTGATGAGTTCACATCAGAGGAAGCGCTTCTAAGATTCATGGGAGCTGAAACTCCTCATAAGAAGACAAAACTAGATTCTGCCTACATCTACAAGCTAGATCCCAAGGGGTATTTTGGAGAAAATCCCCAACCTAGTTTCGATACACCCAAAACTGGAACTAAGGTAAATCTGGGACTAGCTAAGGCAACAAAGAGAACCCCTCAGCAAGAAAATCCAGAGCCACAAGCAGAACATGAGGATTTAGTATTGCCTCCTCAAGATAATCGACCAGAGGTGTCTTCTATTCTAATAGAGGATACTAGAGAAGTCAACATTGGTTCTTCAGAGATCCCTAGAATTGTTCACATTGCTGCATCCCTATCACAAGACCAAGCTGACCTCCTCTTTGAGGTTTTACGAGAGAACATTGGCCGATTTGCATGGTCATATCAGGACATGCCAGGACTTGATCCAAAGCTTGTAGTTCATCATCTTGCAGTCGATCCAAAGATCAAGCCCGTCCGACAAAAGCTTAGAAAAATGCACCCCAAAGTGGCATTACTAGTCAAAGCTGAACTAGAAAGAATGTTAGCTGCTAAGGTTATCCGGCCTATTGACTACTCAGAATGGATCTCCAACATGGTCCCTGTCACTAAGCCTTCCGGTGACATCAGAATCTGCACTAATTTTAGAGATCTTAACAAAGCTTGTCCAAAGGATGATTTTCCCTTGCCCAACATAGATATGATTGTAGATCTTACAGCTGGACATGAAATCCTATCCCTTATGGATGGATTTTTTGGGTATAATCAGATCAAGATTGCAGAAGAGGATCAGCATAAGACAGCATTCACTGCCCCTTGGGGAACCTTTTGCTACACCATGATGCCTTTTGGCCTAAAGAATGCTGGGGCTACCTATCAAAGAGCTATGACAACCATTTTCCATGATCTTATCCATAGCATTTTGGAGGATTATGTGGACGATATCCTAGTCAAATCTCACACCTTCATGGATCATCTTGCTGACCTGGAGAAAGTCTTTGATAGGTTGGCCCAATATCATCTCATGCTAAATCCCAAGAAGTGTGTCTTTGGGGTCACATATGGCAAGCTTCTAGGCTTCATAGTTTCTAAACGAGGTATAGAGATCGACCCCAAAAAGGTCAAGGCTATCTTAAACATGCCTCCTCCCCAGACACTGCGACAGCTTCGCTCTCTTCAGGGAAAACTTCAATCTGTCTGGCGCTTCATCTCCCAACTTGCAGATAAGTGTACACCATTTTCACACTTGCTAAAGAAGAATGAGAACTTCAAGTGGGATCTTTTATGTCAGCGCAGCTTCAATCAGCTCAAGCAGTATCTCACCAATCCCCCTATCTTGGTTCCACCAGTTCCTGGTCGTCCCTTGATCTTGTATATATCAGCAACACCTACTGCTCTAGGGGCACTTCTAGCACAACATGATGATTATAGTAGAGAGAGAGCCATCTACTATATCAGTAGAACCCTAGTTGGTTATGAAATCAATTACACTCCTATGGAAAAAGCTTGTTTGGAAGTTGTTTTCTCAACTCAAAAGCTTCGCCACTACATGCTAAGTCATACCATCCAACTAGTCTCCAAGATTGACCCTCTCAAGTATATGCTCTCCAGAACAGCACTTACAGGCCGTTTGGCCAAATGGGTTATGCTACTAAGTGAGTTTGACATCCAGTATGTGGACAGAAAGGCAATCAAAGGGCAAGCTATAGCAGATCACCTAGCTGATGCACCTCTAGTAGATGCATATCCTTTGCTCACAGAATTTCCAGATGAGCATATCTGCCTAATTGAAGAACAACCCCCATGGAAGCTTTATTTTGATGGCTCATACACCTCTCATGGATCAGGGGCAGGAATATTATTAGTTACACCTCAAGGAGATTACATTCCAAAAGCCTTCAAGCTACAATTCCCTAGCACCAACAATATAGCAGAATATGAAGCTCTTGTAGTAGGATTAAAGATAGCTGCAGAATGGAATATCACTGAGTTACAAGTCTTTGGTGATTCCCAAATCATCATCAAACAAGTCTTAAATGAATATCAAACCAAAGATGAAAAGCTATTACCCTACAAAGAGCTAGTTGATCAGTTGACCCAGCATTTTACAAAGCTTCAGTTTACACAAGTGCCTCGAATGCAAAACAAGGCAGCAGATGCCATGGCCACTATCGGCTCACTCTTGGAAATTCCCCAAGAAGCTACGCAGTATGAGTTTCTAGTTGAGCAGCTCCTCACACCTGCCTATGCGAATGAGGATTCAAACCGTGTTTGTATCTTGGTTGGTCGCCAATCCCCTTGGTACCATGAAATTCACGCTTACCTTAACGATGGTATCATATCCCCTCACCTCACACGTACCCAACGCCAGAACCTCATCCAAAAATCATCCCGCTATGTTATCATAGCCAATACCCTATATCGTCGGGGTTATCACGATACTCTCTCTCGATGTTTAGATGAAAATGAGGCCATGATGGCATTAAAAGAAGTACATTCTGGACTTTGCGGTGCCCACACAAGTGGTATTGTCCTAGCATGACAAATCCTTAGAGTAGGCTACTATTGGCCTACCATTGAAGAAGACTCTTGTGACTTTGTCAGAAAGTGTCTCCCATGTCAGCAGCATGCAAATCTTGTGCACGCTCCAGCACAGGATCTACAGCCTATTGCACCACCTTGGCCTTTCGCTTGTTGGGCCCTTGATCTAGTTGGAACTATCACCCCTCTCTCATCTGATGGACATAAATGGATAATAACAGCTACAGACTATTTCACTAAGTGGGTGGAAGCAGTCCCCCTAGTCTCAGCTACAGGAGTTCAAGTCTCCAAGTTCATCTTGTACCACATTGTTTGCCGCTTCGGCATCCCATCCACCATCTTCACTGACCATGGAGGTAATTTTGAAAATCTCAACATGGAAGAATTATGCACTTCCCTCCGCATCCATCACCACTTTTCTAGCCCATATTTCCCACAAGGTAACGGCCAGGCAGAGGCAACTAATAAAACCCTCCTCAAAATCCTAAAGAAAGTTGTCAATGATTCCGGCCGTGATTGGCACCTTCAAATAAATTCGGCTCTATGGGCCTATCGAACTTCCTTTCGTACATCCACAGGCACAACTCCATACTCCCTAGTCTATGGTGCCAAAGCGGTATTACCTATAGAAGTTGAACTTCCCTCACTATGCATATCTTTGCGAGGGCAAATCTCAGATGAAGAATACAGAGTAGCTCGACTCACCCAGCTAGATCTTTTAGACGAGAAGAGACAACAAGCCTATGACCATCTCACAGTCTATCAAACTCGTCTCAAAAGGAATTTCAACAAGAAGGTGCTCCCACGACACTTTCAGCCAGGTGACATGGTCCTCAAAGAAAATATGAAAGTCCAAGCAGATCGAGAAAAGAAAGGCAAGTTTGAACCTACATGGCTTGGTTCCTATGTGGTTACTGCCTCCTTTGGCTCTGGAGCCTATCAATTATCTACACCAGAAGGAGAACTCTTGAATGATCCCACTAACATCATTCATCTCAAGAAGTTCTATGCTTGAAGATCCTTGGTATACCCAGCTTTTGAAAAAATACAAAAAAAAAAAAAATAGTAAAGAGAAATAAGCGTCCAATGGTGAAAACTTGGCAATTCAAGCGCCTTGGATAGGTACCTTGGTGAAAACCTGGTAATTCAGGCGCCTTGTGTGCTAAAGACTAATCCATTATCTATCACTATCCTATCCCTCATACATCCACCCACCATCCCATAAAACACCTTCTTGTTCCCTTGGTGTTCCAATCAAATATCCAAAATCTGATGGAGCTTGTCAATACCTCTTGTACAGCTTGTAAATCTTGTACCATACCTTGTATACATTCGAATCTTGTCCAAAGCTTATACTATATTCCATCTTGTAAATGATCTTGTATCCTAGCTTGTACCCTATCACATGCACACACAGAATCCCATTTTTCTTAAGCTTTTCACAAACCATCTACCTATCCACCTATCAACTATTATAGACATCCCATCCTTCACAAAAATTTCCATCTCACAAAAAAACCAAAACATGAACGAACTTGTACATTTGTAACATATCTTGGTCTGTCAGCTTATACATCCTCTTTAGCTTAGTATCATTGTATCTATCCGGCTTTCATGTTAGTTCATCCTTGGTCAACATCTTGCACACATTGCACACCTTGGTTAGATATTCCAATGCGTCCTTTAGCTAGATCTCCTATCACCAAAGTGTTATCCTTCTTAGTTCAGCTTGCCAGACGCATCACTCATCCAGATCCATCAACTTAGGTGCTCTCTGATAGATTTTTGCAGGATATAGCTTTCCTCATGTCTGATCTTGGTCCATTAGTACCTCGTCCTACCCATCTCGTTGGCAAACAGTTCTCTTTTGGATTTTCACTTTCTTTTGATTTGGGATCTTCCCTTTTGGGTCTTGAAATATCTTTTCCAAGCAATCTCCTTGTTCCCTCCTCAATCTTGCCATGATCTTCCATATCATGGTATGCTGCGAATGGGGCAATTAGAGCGTAAGGTCTTGATCAGGTCTTTTGCTTGTTTTCTTTTTTTGCTTGTGGGTTACCTAGTGTCGTTTCCACGTTGCTTCCTCTGGGATTCATGTGTGATACTGGGGCAATCCTTGTGTGTTTGTTTTGAGTTAGTTCGTCAGTCCTCTAGACGGTTGGTGAAAAGGCCTTGATGTTCTTGGTAACCTTGGCAATTAACCGACAGTCCTATAGCAAATCTAGTGCTCAACTACATGGTGGTACTTCTCTTTGAAGTATCCCCCCCGCTCAAAAAGCTTCAATGGATTCCTTTTATAGCGCTCCGCTCCTCCATCTCCCCCCCCAATCCTGGAAAGTCTTAAGCTTCCTTTACTATTGTGCCTCTGATTTCCCTTTATCATTCTCCCGTAGTGAGAGTTTGAGCTAATTCATCCCCTTCTCTTCGCCAACCTGCGTCTCAGCTCGTCTCAATTTCTTGTACTTTTCAAGAAGTCATCGAGCCTCATTTCTCTCCCCGCCGCCTTCTTGAGGGGGCATCATCTAAGTCTAGTCTCTCCTCTTCTTATCCGAGACTGGGGCAAAATTGTTGCTAAAACATCTTCTTCATGTCGTCTTCATTCGAACTTCTTTGAAATAGTGTTGTCTCAACACTATGTCAAAGAGGGGCAAAATGTAGACACCTAAATTTGATTACACTATTTTAGTAATCCTATTTAGTTATCTAAAAAGGCATTATTAATTAAATTTCTATTTAATTAATCCTTTGTCATCCCCTAGTTGATTAATTTAATTAATCATCTATAGTCCTAATTGATAAATCAAATAATCTATTATTTATCAATTAAATCCTATTCTTCTATCTAATTCCAAAAATCCCCATTTATTAAATAAATCTATTTGATAAATGAAATCCTCAAATTCAAAAACCCCTAACCTATTTCTAATCCTCCATTTAGCCTAATCCACCCCATCCACCCATACTAACCAAGCTTAGCCACTAACTCACCCACCCTCATTAATGCCATCCACTTGCACATCTCTAACATCCCTAATCTAATCCTAACCCAAGCCTAATCCACCCCCTAATGTTGTCACATTCCTTAAACAAGTTTAAGACTTTCCTAATCCAAACTAAAGTCTTCCCTCAAAAAACCCAACCACTAAGTCATGAGTGCTCTTACAAAACATAAAGACTCTTACAAGCTCACTCATGACTCTTACACCCATCTTCCACACTCTTCCCTCTTCCACACTCATTCCTCTTACATCCCTCTTACATACTCAACCCCACTCATCATGACTTTAACCAACCCTTAACCCTACCCTCTCACACTCATCCTCCTTGTGACAAGTGTCACCTTCCCATTGGTGCTAAACAAGCACAATCCATGTGCTCCCCTTTGAGTGCATCTTAGCCCTCCTTAAGCCTTCATCCATCCTTGCATCTAAGCCCTCCATCCCTCTACCCCTTAGCCTATAAATTGAATCCCATCCCAAGCCATTTCATCAACAATCTTTGAGCTAAAGTTACCATGCTATTTTGAGAACCAAAGCCATCAACCATACCCTTATAATGCCAAATTGAGAGCTCACAAAGCTACCAATTTGCCATTATCCATCTCCATTGAAGCAGCTTTTGAGCATCTTGAGCATACATCCACAGCAAAAGGACACATCTACAGAATCAAGAAAGCATGGAGTGTTTTCTCTTGTGAGGTTTTCACTTCTTATTTTCTTTCTTAGTCTAAGCATATATGTGAATTTAGTTTTTGGTTTGTGAATGTTTACTTCATTTGTTAATGTTCTTTGCATACTGATTCTGGTTCTACAATGACAAGCTACTTTGAAGATTTCAAGAAATCTATGAAGCACGGACTAAGGATTCTATTATAACTAGTGGAGAAAAATTATAATGATGTTTTCTTCTTAGTTTATTTTTATTATACATATGTGTAGGAAGCCATACCTAGGATCAAATGGCTCAAGCCTTTACCTTATGAAATCAATGTGGATGAAGCATCTACAGCCATCAAAACACTATTGGAAAAGGACATAGAAAAGAGTGCCACTCCATTTGGAAATTATGAGGAAGCCAAGTCAAGAATAAATATTGATTTTAAGACAACTACTATGATTAGAAAGAAGAACAAGCTTGTAAAGAAGCTTAAGAAGAGATTTGGTGAAGGAGAGAAGGAGAAGGAGAAGATGAAGATGAACAAGAGGAAGAATAGGACCAAGCCTGACTTGCACTCACACAAGGTTAAGGTGAAGACTAGGCAACAAATGTAGAAGGTGTCAAGGAAGAAAAAGCCAAGGAAGCATGCAAACCTAAGAAGAAGAACACAAAGGCAAAGGAGCCTATAGCAAAAAAGCCAAAGAAAGTTATGAAACCTACACAATAGAAGCCATCGGTACCTATTACTAGGGCTAGCTTAAGGGAAGTTAAAAAAAAAGCAAAGGAAGTTGGAAAACCTAAGGATAAAAGGACAATTGCTATTGCAAAGAAGAGCTAGTTAGAAAAGAAAGGTTTGTCTCTCCAACTGAGTCAGATTAGGAGAAGACAGATTAAGATGACATGAGTCAATTTTAGGTGGTAATGTTGGCATTAAGTCATCTTTGTTATTAGTGACAACACTTATTCAAATTTTGTATGGTTACTGAGCTCTTCATTCAGTCTCTAGTGTTCACTAAGCATCTCAATGGTTACCAATTTTCACAATTCACACTGAGCATTCTGAGTGGTTACAAAGTGAATTTAGGTAGTGCAAAGTTCACTAGTTTAGACTAAGCAGTTCAATTCTTACTGAGTAGTTCTATGGTTACTAAGCTTCACAATGTCTACCAAGCCATCAGTTCTTGTGATGTGAAGCTAGTGTTAACCGAGTGATGGGATGAATAGTGTTTACTGAGTTCAGACATGGTAAACATGGAATTTAGTTTCTACCAAGTAAAACTATATCTACCAAGTCTCCAATGTATACTGAGTTTAAAGATATGTTGAGTGATTTGTATGGATTGAGCCTCTACTTGTACTAAATGCATGATGATGCTGAGTATGCAGTTGATGCCATGTATCAAAAATTTACCAACTCAAGTTTTAGAACCTGAGTTTCTACATTTGGGCCGACTAAGTAATATTGGTGTTATCTTGTATTTTGGCTAACCTTGTAATTATGAGAATTGGGTTGGTATATACATAATGTATTGTATAATACCCAAGAAAGAAGAGAAGTAATTGTTTTTTTTGCATGAGAATGTGAATATGAATTAGCAATAGAGCAAAGTGCATAGCAAGGTCAAATTAGGAGCAGTCAATTTTTATCTATCACAAAGAAGTGATTAGCATTTCAAGGATCTTAATCAGAAATTTAGTTGTAAGTTAGATCTACTATTTCATCCTAATAGGTGAATCAACTTCAAATCATTTAACAGGGTAGACTTAACAATCTTTTCTTAAATCTCTTTATCAAGTGCATACTTCATTTTATATTTGTAAAACCTCTAACAAGGTGTACCTAATAGTCCTAATTTCTCCTAACAGGGCATATCATTAGAAGTGATCATTGTAACCCTTAATAGGCCAACTTTATACTATAGTATTGAAGTTTTTGTGGGTGTCATCCCCACTCCAGTTTTACTTTCTAGTTGGAAGATTTTTGGGTCACCAAATATTGTGTTCAAAGTGTTTTATGCTTTTAGTTTCTCATGCTTCTAGTAGATTAGATCTATTGATGATATTTGGATTATGTTATTAAGTGCTAAATCAATTCAAAAAGGTTTTGGGGTTACTAATTCACCCCTCCCCTCTCAATAACCTATTTAGTCTTGATTATTTCTGACAATTGGTATCAGAGCTTTGTGGTTCTTAGGATAAAGTTTGATAGCTTGAGCAAAGATCAAGGATAATGGATATATTCAGACTTGACAAAGCCATTGACAATGAAAAGATAGATTTGGAAATGGCCATAGCTCAACTCAAAGAAGCAAAAGAGCATCTTTCCCAATCCCTAAAAAGAAGGAAGGAACTTGCAAAATAGATGAATGACCACCAACATTTTGCAAAGAAGATTGAAGAATTTTTTCCCTTAAGTACTTTAGATGAAGCAAATGATGAAATCAAAGAACTCTTAGAAAAGAATGGCTCCTTGCAAGAATAGGTAAGAAAATTGAAAAGAGAACAAGAAATTTAGACAATAAGATTGTGTGAAATTTTGGAATAGAGAAATAAGGCAAATGAAGACTTGGAGGCAAGGAACAATAAAACTCAAAATCAATCCCTTTAGCAAGAAAGTCTTATCAATCAACTCTCCAATGCAAATGCAGAAATCATGAGTCTAAAATCTGAAAATGAAAGGTTAAGGAATGACTTAAACACTGAAAGGCAAATCAATGAAAGATTGAAAGTTGATCTAAATTCTAAGAAGCAACTCAATGAAAGAATAATGGAATCCCAAGCAGACATGGATTAATTGAATCAGCAAAATGAGTACAATCTTTATAGGAAAAAGGGAAAAGTAGGACTTGGATACAAAGAAGAAGGTGAATCCTCCAAACAAGGTGCTAGAAGGAATCAAAGACCTACTTGTAATTACTGTGGTAAGATAGGTCATACATAAAATACATGTTGGAGTAATGGAAAGGAAAAGTTCAATTGAAAATGCTACAATTGTAGTTAGTTATGTCATAAAGCTAATAAATGCAAGGAGAAACCAAAGTTTTAAGGCAAGTGTCACAAATGCAAGAAACAAGGTCACAAGGCATCTAAATGTAGATCTAAACCATTCAATCTAGCTGAACAATTTTTAAAGGCAATATTTGGTTGGGACTACAATACTTGGTGTAGATGTCATTATTGTGGAGAATATGGACACATTGGCATAAACTATGCAAGGCATCACTTGAGAAGAAAGGATACTACAATCAGATGTTACACATGTACTAAACTTGGTCATATAGCAAAGAATTGTATGAATATAGGTAGAGTTGAAGATGAAAAGAAAGAAAAAGTTGATAACATCATGAAGCAGATGAGATAGCAGTGGGTTCCCAAATCTATCGAGCAAGCCAGTTCAAGTGATGATAATCATGTCACTCATGAAGTGGGTGACTCCACCATTTGCAATTAAGGTCTTAAGAAAGAACTGGAACTGTATTCTCAAGGTCACATCTTAAACAGTTCCAATTGAAAGGAAGGAAAGATCCAAATTAGTATTCTAGATATAGTAGTATCACAAAAGTTTAGCATTTGTATTCACTGACAAAGGTTAAGTCATACTGAGTGAGGCCAGGAGTAAAAAAGTTTTGTTTCCCAAGTTACAAGCTTCTACCAAGCAATCTGTGCAGATAGTGGATGATAGCTTGTCATGCACTATGTCATTATGACTCATCATACTAATAATTAATGGGAAATTTTCATCAAAAAGGAAGGATTTCAATTTTATTTCCACCACAAATTTAGTATATTTAGAGAAAGGTGATTTGTAAAGCATTCCAATGATCCAAAGCATAATTTGCAGTGAATTTTTTGAAGCATTTTCTTAGTCTATAGAGTAATCATGGCATCCAATAGTAGCAAAAAAAAGGAAAAGAAAGGATTGGAGATGTTGGTGTGAGGTGTTAAGTGGAAGGCTCCAAATTTCAAATTGGTGCCAATGATTATAGAATCCCTCAACCCCAATAGAGCTCAGTCACAAATTCCACTAAAGGTACTCCTTATCAAAGATATTAGAACTCATTTCAAATGTGTTGTACAAGAGATAGGAACCCTAGAAATAGATAGTGCCCTAGGTTAACTCTATGTGGATGGAACTCTTAAGCCCGAGCATAAACACATAGAGGAGAAAGGCTTAACCCATATTCTGCACCTGCCACAAATTTTTTAGATTAAATGGATTAGGTATATCTTTAGCCGAGTCCATAATGGTCAATTGTGGTTAGAGTAGCTAGTTTTGATTACAAAGAAGATGATTCATCGTATTACTGGACTCCCCATGCTTAACAAGGTCAAAGTCACAAAAACCCTAGGTTAGGATGAGCTTCAAAAGAAAACACTAGTCAAACTAGGATAGTAGAGGATTGAAAATTAGCAATGTATTTGATGTGGAACTCAAATTTGGCATGCATATTATTGCTCATAAGATATACATCTCTAGTCAACTCAATAGTGTGTAGTGTGAGGCTATGGACCTAGCTTACAAGTTTGTTAAGAAGAATTTGGAATATGACTTAGCAAATTTAATGTCAAAACCATTGAATAAGAACATAGAAAGCATCAGGACTTCAAAGAATAACCCATGTAAATTTGGTTCTCTATTGACTTGTTTATTATTTTATGTTCAAAAGTTTTTCCCTTCCAAAGGCTCAGTGGTATGGAAAAAGGACACACTAGTTTTGTATTAGATTAATAAGTTCATAGCTAAAATGGGTGAGAATTTTGATAGCATAATGGATAATTATTTTGAAGCTTTTAAGGAAAAGATGAATAATAGGTTTCAGATTCCATAGAAAGTAGTTGAAGACTACAAGGATGATGTATGTTTTATGGTTGATTGTGATAGAGTATGGGTGAAACATCTTCCTTATGAGGTTAATATTGATGAAACAAAGGAGATAATTAAAGCCCTAGTAAATGAGCCCATAGATCCAAAGGCACCTATCTTTGGAACATATGATGAAGCCAAAGCCATAATAGAACTTGAAATTAAGCTTCCATGGGTAGTGAATAAAGGTAAGAGGATGATTTCAAAGCTGAAAATAGCTAGTGCCGCTCTTATGATTATCGAGGGCAAAGGTGAAGATGAAGAAGAAGAATAAAAAAAGGAACAAGAGCCTGTAAGGAAGAAAGGCAAGGTGATTATCACCAAGCCACCCAAGCCCTCTATAGTTGTATTCAAAAGAAGATCTAGGAAGAAAATAGGAAAAGATGAAAGTGATGTTGTCTTTAACCAACCTCCTCCCACATTCTAGGAAAGATTGAAACAATTGAGAGAAGATATTGGAATAAACAACTTCAAGGAACTCAAATATGAAACTAGGACTCTAGCAGAATAGAAAGAGGTTGAAGATCTGATCATGGATAAGTCAAGTAGATGGAAATTCTCTCCTCATCAGTTTGCTTCACAAGTCCCTATAGTTTTTTTAGATAAGGTCAAGGTTAGATGGGATAACACCATTCAGACTATGAAGGATATTTTTTCTCAAACTCTAAAGTAGTTGGTGCCCAACTTGATAGATGTAGAGGTGAAGAAAGCATCAAAAGATAATGAAAGCAAAATGACTCTAAAATTCAATACTTATCTTGTTCTAATGAAAGATGTTGAGTATGTTGTGAAGAATGCAACAAACTTATAGAAGAATGTGTTCCATCCTCACAAGCCAAGTAAGGATCCAATTGAGATCAATGATGATGATAATAATAGTGACAAGGATGAAGATAATTAAGAAGACAATAATGCTTGTGTCACTATTGATGCTAAAGAATATCAAGATTTGATGAAGGATGGTGAAGAAGAGAAAGAGGAAAAAGTTGAAGAGGAAGATAGGTAAGAAGAAGAAGAATATGAAGAAAGTGATCCAATTAGGATAACAATAGTTGTCATAGCCTCCCTTCCTCACTCTCCAATAATTACATCAACATCATCAGGTATGGAGACAACTTCAGCAAGTGTGATTGTGACCACAATAGATATATCATCTTCCCAATCACTTTTTGCTTAGTCTCAACTCCAGGTATCTCTAGTGGAAGTGTCTACCACTTCATCTACTAAGCTAAAACCCTCCTCTTTTTTAGCTCTCAAGTTAGGACCATCAGCAATAAGTGCAACATCTAGTTCTATAGTTTTGTCTACTTCAATTTTGCATGCTCTAGTAAGTTCTCCAATTGTAAATACTTCTATCAGTAGTCCTCCTATTATTAGATCAATTTTGGGGAGTACATAAATTTTGGATTCCTTTAGTGCTCCAGTTAGCATTCCATTAGTAGGCACTATACAAGGTTTTACTGCAAGCCCTACTATTTCTACCATTGTTTTTGTTTCCAAATCTAAAGCATTAATGTTAGAAGTTGAACCAAATATATGATTAAAACTTCTTATTAGTGGAAAGGAAATTGAGGATGATATTGATTTGGACAAGGAGATTGAAATAACCAAGTTAGATTCTGATAATGCTACTGTAGAGAAAATGAAATTAGTCATCCAGCTACTTGAGAAGAAGGTTAAGTAGAAGCAACTTAGAGAAGAAAGAGACAGAGAAGGTTTTGTATACTCAGTAACATCACATGAGGCTTAGGTTCCTATCAGATATGTAGGCAAAGTTATTGAGAGAGGATGCAAGGATATGGTCTACACTTATAGACATCCAAAACATGATCCTTCCTATCATGGATACAATGCAAAAGCATATTGCTTATTCAAAACCATTGATCCATGACAACAATTTTTCAATTCTAGATCATATGATTGAACTCTCTATAGAAGTCCAAGTTGCACTTCAAACCTACAAAATTTTGCAAGAAAACTAGGACAAGACATTAGCTCTTATTCTTAAGGTACATTATGAGTTTCTCTCACATTCTGGTGTTTCTATATAAGTAGATTGTGTGTAAACTGTTTGGCATTATTTTCAAAAAGGGGGAGAGAGACATGTATATAAGGAAGAAAGATATGAGAGAGAAATGTATATAAAAAGGAAAGATATTTGTACATAAACTTAGTATGATATTATGCCTGATATGATATGTACATTGTATGGGGGAGATATGTGGAATGTATATACAATAGAGTTACAAAGACAAATTTTGAAAAATCAAAAATCAAAATCAGCATGACACTGTACTTAAGTTTTGGCTAATAAGCATTTTTGTCACTAATGCCAAAGGGGGAGATTGTTGACATTAAGTCATGTTTTTTATTAGTGACAACACTTATTTAGATTTTGTATGGTTACTGAGCTCTTCATTCAATCTCCAGTGTTCACCAAGCATCTCAATGGTTACCAAGTTTGATAGTTCACATCAAACATTCCAAGTGGTTACCAAGTGAATTTAGGTAGTCTGAAGTTCACCAGTTTAGACCAAGTAGTTTAGTTCTTACCAAGTAGTTCAATGGTTACTAAGCTTCACAGTGTCCACCAAGTCATCAATTCTTGTGATGTGAAGCTAGTGTTAACTAAGTGATGGGATGAGTAGTGTTTATCAAGTGTAGACATGGTAAACATGGAATTTAGTTTCTACTAAGTGATGATATATCTATCAAGTCTCCAGTGTACACTGAGTTTGAAGCTATGTTGAGTGACTAGTATGGACTAAGCCTCTACTTCTACCAAATGCATGACAATGCTGAGTAATGCAATGGATGCCAAGTATCAAAAATTCACCAAGTCAGGTTTTAGAACTCAAGTTTCTACATTTGAGTTGACTCAGTAATATTGTTGTTATCTTGTTTTTTGGCCAACCTTGTAATTATGAGAATTAGGTTGGTATGTATGTAATGTATTGTATCATACGCAAGCAAGAAAAGAAGTAATGATTTTTTTTTTTTGCATTAGAATGTGAATGTAAATTAGTAGTAGAACAATGTGCATAACAAGGTCAAATCAGGAGTAGTCAAGTTTTATCCATCATAAAGAGGTGATAAACATTTCAAGGATCCTAATCAGTAATTCAATTGTAAGTTAGATCTATTGTTTCATCCTAATAGGTGAATCAACTTCAAATCCTTTAATAGGGTAGATTTAATAGTCTTTTTTTAAATCTCTTTACCAAGTGCATACTTCATTGTATATTTGTAAAACCTCTGACAAGGTGGACCTAGTAGTCCTATTTGCTCCTAATAGGGCAGATCATTAGAAGTGATCATTGCAAGCCTTAACAGGCTAGCTTTATACTGCAATCTTGAAGTTTTGTGGTTATCATAGCCACCCCAGTTTTACTTTCTATTTGGAAGGTTTTTGGGTCACCAAATATTGTGTTCAAAATGTTTTATGCTTTTAGTTTCTCATGCATGCAGTAGATTAGATCTATTGATGATATTTGGATTATGTTATTAAGTGCTAAATCTATTCAGAAAGTTTTGAGGTTACTAATTTACCCCTCCCCTCTCAATAACCTAGCTAGTCTTGATTATTTCCAACAAGTAAGCCATACTCCCTCCTCTAACTTAGACAACTTATGTGATAATGTTAGGCATAATGTTGATTTGTTAGGATTCACAAATGTTGAATTTGATAAGTTAGGAAAATTAAAGATGAATAAGGTGGAGGAAGCTATATATGAGATGATGACCACATTAAAGACCACACCTATTGAGACTTCCAACTCATTAGCCAAAAATTTATATGAAAGTGTTGAGTAGAAATGGCAATTCAATCTACAAACTAAAATACAGACTAGGGAAACCACTTTAGCCCCAGTCATGCTTGAATTTCCAAAGAAAATTATAGATGATGCCATGGAGTTGCACAAAGGGAATTTTAGTCCAAGATATAGAGCATTCAGTATCTTGAAGAAGAATATAGAGAATGTGATAATTAAGTGTAAATCCATATGGAGATCTATTTACAAGTTACCCTTTCATGCTATAATAGGGAAAGGTGAGAAAGGTATGCAAAATCCTAAGAAAGATGAACAAAAGGTAGCAGAGATTGCAAAAGATGTATTAGTCAAGAATGGTCATGTGGAAGGCACTAAGGAAACACTAGGAGAAGAGGCCATATCTAAAGATGAGCAACAATATCATCAAAGTGTTCCTGAGACACAACTGTCAAGTGTGAGTCCTCCATATGCAGACCAAGTAAGTCAACAAGACTTAGTAAAAATTAAGGATGTTTCTAAGAATTCTTCTCAAAACATCAATTCCTTGATAAATGATGATTTAAAGAAGATTTTAAAGGGCTCCACTATGGTAGCCATATTGTGCTCAAATATTGTATTGGTGAGAATAGAAGAAATTGAAAAGGCAGTGATGGCATCAGTAGGGGAGACGAAAATTTACACATCTAGTGTGCCCCTAGAGGTAAATTTTATAGAAGAACAAAGTACAAGCATTGAACAACAACTTTTTATAAAAAAACTAGTTTCATTACCTCTAGTTCCATTAATTTTACATAAGCAAGCCTTCATTATAGCTAAGAAGGATGGAACTAAAGTTAAATTAGGTCAAGAAGCAAGTTTTGTACCTACATCACAAAATAAAGGTGAAAAGTAGGAAGAGGCAAGTTAGATTAACAAGTCTCAATAATTGAAGGTGGCTACTACTATAGAGGAATAAGTTTCCATACACACTTTGGTCACTCTATCAACTTCTATTACTCCTACCAGTAGTCAAGTTCTTTAGAGACCAAGCACTCATGCCACCCCATTGCAAATATCAAGGCAAAGTGTAGAGACATCTAGTAGACCAAAAGATATATCCTATGGAGATGTAAGTCTTGATGAGGTAATTAAACTTCCAAAGTTTGATCTTACAACAATCATCATTGAGAAAATAAGGATTCTACAGGAAGATGTACATAGGAAGAAACAAAAAGAGTTGCTAAGAAGGGACCACAAGAAGAAGAAAGTTCTTCATGAAATAAAAGACATATTTCTTGATGCTTTTAACCTCCCAAACCCTAATGAAGAGAAACCTATTCTTTTGAAACTAGTAAATATTGTTGAGAAGATCATTAATGGAGACTTGTATGCAAACATCAAACTATTGGAATTGTTTGAAATAAAGTTTCACTGTAATGTTCTTGAACAAATTTCTAGTGTAATTGCACTAAGACAGGTAGACTTAGCAACAAAAATGGAGGATGTGAAAAAGGTGTTGTAGAATATATTTTCTCTATACACAAAGCTTTTTTATGTGAATTTATTCACACAAGAAGTACATATGGATATTAATCAGCTACAAGGAGATCTATAGGCCATAGGTACAACATTAAAACTATATCTTGGTCAAAGCCATACTCATTTTTAGAGACTACTCTTTACTCAAGGTAAGCTAGAAGCATTACTTTTAGAAGATGAAAATATAAGGGCTACCTTAATTATTATTCAATCTATATTGACCCCCACATGGAAGTATTGCATAAGGAACTAGTGTTAACTAAAACTTTAATGAAGAAAGATAGTCAACTTTCAATACATGATGGCTTGGTTGACCTTATTACCCAGCTAGATGTTCAATACCACTCTCTAGAGGTATCATACAATAACTAGGATGCATCATTAAGATAATTATGGAGGTCAGAATTTCTTTTTGGACAAACACACTATAAGTGTAGCACCCATGACCTAAGTGTCAAGAAAGGGGGATAGTGATTATAAGATGGGGTTATAAAGGGTGATTACAAATTTTTTGAAGAGTGACAAATGCATAGGAAAATTTTGAGTAAGGTGGATTACTCATGTAGAAATAAGGGACATCAAAAGATCACACACTTACTCAACAAGAGTACAAAATTTAGTTACAAATAGGAAACATCAACTCAGGGGGAGTTATGAAATTTTGGTGAAATAAGGTATATAGTTATGCCATCAATTTTGGAATTTTTGTAATTTTGTATGAGAGCCCATTAATGTATGTAGATTATTTGAGCTATACACACAAGTTAGGTTGTATATGCATGAAAAAGTGTTTTTTCCAATCATGTCAAAGGGGCATATTGTTGATCTCATTTTGGTTTTGACAAGGCCATGATAATACTCTGAAGTCATTACTTAACAAACCTCAAAATATGCTGAGTAAGTAGTTTATGTTGAGTAAGTAGTGAATGTAGAGAAATATGCGCAGTTACTGCCAAGGACTAGTATGTGCTTAGTACTTGGTATGTGCTGAGTCACTCAAGTGATGAGCATGTCATATATGTCAAGTTATTTAGATGCAAAGTAAAAAAAATGATGTTGAGTCATGTAGGAGCTGAGTTACAACATTAAGGATATAGTGAATGTTGAGCATCAAAGCTTTCAAGTGTCAAGTAATAGTTTTTAGCATAGTTGTCTATAATGGTACAAACTCCTATGTAAACCATTTTTAGGCTACCTTAAGGACTGTTTTACAATTCTACAAGATATATATGGAGGTATATTAGAATCCCTATGCAGTACATATAACCAATCAGAAAAAGGGATGTTCTTAGTGCCAAAATGGATGAATCACAATCATTGATTCCTACCTAACCCTAGGTCACCTAGGTCATTTTAACGAGGGAAACCCTAAATAGTTTGTAGTGTATAGATGGGAAGAGAAGGTTGAATGATAAATGCAAAGAGAGAATTCATGGTGACTATGGAGTTTATAACAAATATATGAATTTTAGAATCAATTAGAGAGAATAGAGAAAATAAGTATTTAGGACAAAAGAGATACATTTGATCAAGAGAATCAAGTACACATCAAGAAAGAGGAGATCTAATATCTAGAAGAGAGGTGCTAACCAAAGGATCAAGGCTGAAACATTCTAATAGGTGAATCAGTGAAAATATCTTAACCAAGTAGTCTTAAAAAGATTGTGTAAATCCTTTAGCAGGATGCTTGTTTTATTGCAACTTTCTGTCCTCTAACAAGGCACATTTTTAGCAGGGTGTTGAAATCCTTTAACATAGTAGGATTCAATAGTCTTTGTAAGCCTTTAATAGTGCATGTCTTTCATAGGGTAGATTGTATTTAATGATAAAAAATTGTAACCTTAATTAGATACACTTTACAACTATAGTAGTGAAGATTTGTGGGTGTCATCCCCACTCCAATTTTACCTTCTAATTGGAGCATTTCTGGGTAACAAAATTATTATGTTATGTGTTATTTGTTTCATGATATGGATGAACATGTCTAGTTATACATTTCAGTTTACATGTTAAATTGTGAGATGGGTGTGTGGTGAATATTTTATGGCTAAAGTTTTGAATTATTGATTCACCCCTTCCCCCCCCTTCCCTTATATTTTACTTTCCCATTGTTAGTTCCAACAACTTTGACTATCTTCACTTCTATTTTCCACAAGATTGACTATAGTGGAGGAGCATCAATATTTGTAAGGTATGTTGCCTTTCTTAAAATTTACAAATTTAAAAATTTATCTTTTAGTCTATAGATTAGTATTGAAGCAGAAAAAATCATATTTATCTTTATTAATATTATCCAAGATATATTTGAAAGCCTTAGCTTTATAGACATCCCACTATACATAAAACACAATATCATCAATAAATTCCTAGGAATTTATGGGATCAATACCACTAGTTATACTTAATCATCTTAGAGAACCCATATTTCTTAGGTTAGTTAGGGTTCTACCTAGTGCTTATGTCATTATTATAAATTGAAAGAGGGATATTGGTTCCCCTTCTCAAAGTCCTTTAGAAATAGAGAAAAAGAACTTTTGAGATCAATTAACTAGAGTTGAGATCTTAGGGATAGAAATGCATTATAAGATTATATTTATCCTAGACTTAGAAAACCCAAAGGTTTTGATGCATTTACAGATAAAATTTGAATCTAATTTATCATATAACTTAGTAATGTTAAGCTTAACCATCATTCCTAGATTTCCATATTTTGGAGACAAAATATATCTTTTTGTAGTATGATCTAATACCATCATATATTAATCTTCTTAAGAAAACCTATGTTTCATCCTCCATAATAAGGGAAGGGAGAATTTTTTGTGAGGCCTATTTGCACAAAAAAAATGTATTTTATATTGATTATTTCATAATGTAATGGGCATAAACTATTGGCAATTTAGCTAAGGTAGATATTGAATGTTGTCATTTATAGAAACATATTTTCAGTATAAGAAAGGTTGACCTCGAAGATCAAGTTATGAAATTCATACTTAGGAATTTATCTAAGTATTTGTTAGTTTATTTGGTAGAGAAGATATAGTTTTAATATACGTAGTTGACATAAGCATTAAATGAATGAGTGTAGTTAGCTATATAGATGATCAAATGTTAAGATAATGCATTCAAGTGCATGAGTGAGTATGGTCAGTATATAAGATGATATAATAGTTGACCAGTTATAATAGTATATGGATAGAATAGAGGATGATAGGAAATAAATATTTTATGGATTAATGAATTAATTGTTTTTAAAATTAATTAATTAATTAATTCAAGATGAAAACTAGATGTTAACCCTAAGATAAAAAGTTGTAATAATATATTTTGTCAAGGATGTGAAAGTTTGAAGGTTGGCTAGATAATATTTTGAGAATTACAATTGTATAAAGTAAAGTTTGTAAGTGCAAAGTGTATCATCTTGAAATGGAAGCACTTCCATGTTAAGAGTATTTAGTCCTTCGAGTAAGTGATCTAGTGTCATGTCAAGTGCCTTGAATGGTTATTTAAATGAATCTGGTAGTTTTTCCCTTGTTCTACTTCTCTCTCTTTATTTCCAACCTATTTTTGGTAAACTACTTTGTGAAACTAAGGACTTTGTCCTCTAGGTCAAGGACAACCTTCAAAGTTAAGGTTGACCTTGACCTTGACTTAGGCCAAGGATGACCTCAACCTTGACCTAGGGTAGGGGTGACCTCATCCCTAACCCCAAGTCCCATTTTCAATTTCTAGAAGTTTTGGAATCTCAGGCTTTAGAAAGTTTCTTTTCCCACTTTTGGGTCAGATGTTTTGAGTTTCAAAATGGTATACACTTAAACTAAATTTAATCTAGGTCTATTCCTAGGGGTTAACATTAAATAGGTTTTAATGCTCCTATTTTGGCCTTCTCTAGGAGTTAGTGCCCTAGATCTCTATATAAGGAAGCCTTCTTCCCTCATTTTGACATCTATTTTTTATATATCAATTGAGAACTTCTTGAGGAGTGGTTATCTACCTTTTTCATGAGCACAACTACCTACTTTTCAAGTGAGAAAGCATTCTATCATTCAAGTTTTACATTGAAGATCAAGGACTAAAGCATTCAAGCTTTTGAAGGGATTTGGTTCAAGCATTCAAGATTCATCATTCAAACTCGATGTAGTCATCATGGTGGTATGATATTCCTTCAAGATCCTTTGTTCATCTTCAAGATTTATTTATTCTTCTATCAAGATGGATTCTAAGAATACAATCATGTAGGTTTTTACTTACATTTGTTAATGTTATGTTCAAGCTTTCATATCAATATACTTGTTTACATTTCAAATATAATTGCATATCTATTGACTATCATAGCTTCATTGTTAGATTTAATTCTACTACTTGTTAGCTTTCTCTATTTCAATTCCATTATTAAGGTTGATTCCAAACCAAGGTTTGACCAAGGAAAACCCCTCATCCAAAAAATAAAACCATTTTTCTTGTAGATATAGGTGTGGAACAAAAAATTGGAGAGTAGATTTGGATACCCTTTTCATCAAACTTGTGAGATCCATGAACATAAATTTTGTTAGAGTAGTGCAGGTCAAGTTCAAATTTTTGGGGTACAATTGTGCCTTAAGGTAAGATAGTGTGCCATTGTCATGCCCAAAATACGTGGGCACAAACACAAATTTTTTTATAAAGAGAATAATTAAACTTACTAGGTTCACTAGGGTACAAGAAATTGGTATGCTAGTAAAATAAATCAACTCATTCAAAACATAATTGACATCTAATTAGATACATATGAAGATTAACCATTTAAAACATTATTGAACAAAATATTAATGAACGATATATAGTATTAATTCTAAGATTGATCGGATGGAGTATAAGTCTAATAGTTTCATAGCATAAAAATCAAGAACTAATTTCTACTATATCATGAGCTTTAAAGCTTTCCTCCACAAACTTAATATCAAATTGTAGGTTCCCTAGATAGGTTTAAACATTTATCATTGTCCACTATAACATTAACAAATTAAAATGTTAACAAGCAATATATTAGATTTCTTCTAATAACAAGTTAAGTAAACATAATTCTAATTATTCAAGACTTTGATACACAAGTAACTTATACACTAAAACTAACTATAAAACACATAATACCAACGAACTAAATGATAAAATAATAATAAGCAAAACATATAAACGAAATTAATTCTACAACTACCTAATTAAAAACAAACTGAAGTAAAATTATTGACATAATAAAAGAAAATTTAACTTTATTAAATTTAACTTAAAACTAAATTTCAAACTTAATTTATAACTAAAAATAAATTGAATGAATGAAATCTAAACTAGAACATACTAAGACAACTAATATTAAAATGTTCATACTAAAAAAACTTATAGTAACCAAATTTCTAACCTAAACTAACATTCCAACACCCTACTTAAATCTAAAACTAACTTAAATTTTAAAATGACTAATCATTAATATATACTAACTAAATTTAACATATACTATCTAACTTTAATATAAACTAATCCACTAATATTTTTAAAAGAACAACTAAATCTTTTTAAAGTAGTTATATACAAACTAACTAAATTAAACTACTAATATATATATATATATATATATATATATATATATATATATATATATAACAACTACTAACCATAATCAATGACTAACTTTAACATAATATAATTCTTTCCTAAACTTAATCTAACTAAGTCTTACTAAACTCAATTAAAATTTAACATAATACTAAACTTAAAACTAATTTAACACTACTCACCATAAAAAACAAACTTAATTAAATAACTAACACAAACTATGCTAAGACAAAACCTAAACTACTTTCTAACCACCCCCACCCTACACTCTACCCTACACTCAAAATTCCCAAGCGCTGACCAAGGCACGCTACCCAATAATCATGCGCAAACCACCCAAGATAAATTACGACCCAAGGATATGAGGGTGGAAAGAAAATTTTTAATTTAAACAACAAATCTTAATACCAACATCACTTTCTACCTCTAACCTAGACCAACACAACACTACTCCTTACCCCCCCCACCCCCCCCCCCCCCCCCCCCCCACATCACATCCCATCCCATCAGAACTCCAAGTGCTTCCCAAGTGCTGGTCATTGTACAGTGCGCTACCCAAAGCAACACATACTCAGACCCTCCCTCAAACAAGGTGGCAACCAAAGTAATGAAGGGGTGCAAAAGACTTAGCAAATTATAACCTCCTTTCACAAAGCATGTCAGACCAAGGACTGCAAAAATCTATGGAGGATGTAGGGTGAAATCATCCCTTATGATGACAATTTTCCAATCAATGCCTAGGAAGGAGGGGGAACTTAAAGTTTAAAAGTTTTCTTGGTGAGAGGAAAGGTACGAAGAAAAGGGGGTTTGGAAAGAGATATTTGAATTACTTTTTTTTTTTTTTTGTATGATATATGTATATGTATATATATATATATAAATTCAGTTTTTAGTTTATTCATTTTATTAAAAGTAGCATAGTTAAGAGAATATTTAAAGATTCTCTGTTGAGAAAAAGAATAAATCATTTCTCCATACAAAGTCCAGAGACCTTTTTGGCTCTAGGATAGATATCATTTTTTTGTGTCATATTTTTCTAAGTATAATTTTTTTAAGTTTATTTATTAACCAAGAGGGGTTATATTTTTCTTTTCAAATTAAATCTATAAGGACTTGTTACAAACTAAATATACCAAGAATTCGAATTATCCATTTTAACCACAATGCAAGAATTGTTTTGTTTCCAATAATCACGAAAACTGAACCTACGTTCATAACATAATCTTTCGTTTTTCAACATATATGAATCTTGAATTTTTTTTTAATTAAATCAACATCATTTTCATCCTATTTTTGATATGCATCCATATAACTGAAAATTACAATTAAATCTCATGAGAAGCAATAATACTCAACTACTATTTTATTGGCAAACCTGATTCAAAGACTTAGTTGGGAAAGAACCAGGAAGAAAACCCGACATTGTTGCCATTACAACAAAGTTAATAAATACAATTTTCATAGGGTTTCAATCTCATATTTTCAACAATCAAATAATTTCCTTCATGACCCTCATCAAGGGTTCCATATCAATTTCTACAACACATTTCTAAGGACCATGGAGAGAACAGAATCTGATCAGGTGTCAACAAGCATGACCAAAAGAAAAATCAAACATGCATATTCATACTAGGTTTTCACAATAAGATTCACAATGAATCAAAACTAGGAAAAGGTGGATTTTTCCAATAGGAGATGTCAGACACAAAACCAAACTAGGTACCCAATCGAGGCTATAAATCGAGAAATTTTGTTCTTCCATTCTTACATGCCAAAACTCGTACGTGGTTTGTGCTGACAGGTAAAGGCCCATAACATCCTACCCTCTCTCCCTCTTCTCATATTGAGAAGAGAATCTACACTGTTGGAGTCCAACTAAAAGGACCTTTCCCAAAATTGGCCACTTCTGCCCTATCCAAGGGTGAGTAATGCCAAAACACCCATACAAGAAAACTTCAAAATTCAAACATAAATATGAAAAAAAAGCATTCAAGAACATGGTTTCAATCCTTCCCAACATACCCAACATACATACAAGAATCCAAATAACAACACAATAGCATAAGCATGAAACAAGTATGAAGAATCTGAACAAGGGAGATGAAGAACTCCTACCTTCACAAAGAGGAAATGAAAAATGAACTAATTAAGAAGAGCTTTCCCTTCCTTCCTTCAATCTTCCAAGACTCCTCTCTAAAAGTAGAGATTGGGTAAAAACCAAAACTATTCCAAGAAGGGCCTCTAAATAATATCCAAATTCAACCACCAAAAAAAAAAATAACTTCCTCCACTCACCTACAATTCTAGAAGTTTCTAACTCAACCCATCCTAAGGTTAACCACTAAGTGGAGTTGAGGTGATGCAACTCATGGTAACTAGTTGCAATTTTCGCACAAAGGGAAAATTTGACTTTTGGGACAAGGTCAACCTCCCTTGAAAAGGATAAAATATTTCTAGGTTTTCTCCCTCTCGATATTTCTAGTCTAAAACCAATTGTAAATTTTCCAAAAACTTTATACAGACATTAGAAAACAACATTTTTAGGATTCATGGTTAGTATTTGTCTTTTATCTATTTCAAGTTTTAAGCACATACTCTCCCATAATAGAAAGATCAAATAAACCCCACCCCTCCCCCCCCCCCCCCTCTTTCTCCCTATTTTTCATCTCTTGATCCATTTTGGCATTGAACACCTTCTTGTGTTTAATCAATTGGAATCATTGCTTTTGAAAATTAGGGTTTTGAATAGGCTTTTCATTTTCTTTCTATTCATTTTTGTGAACCTGTGATAGACAACTCTTTCTTTTTGGTTTGAGATTTAAATCTTGCAGTAGATTTCCTTTCATAGTATCTTTTGTGGAATTAGATGCCCTATTATGCTTTGCATTATAATATTTAATTTCATACTTTCTAGATCTTTTCTTTTATTAAGATTAGATTTAGTTTATGCTCTTGCATTTATACAAAAAAATCTATATATTCCAGAAAATACAAAAAACATTTCTTGCATTTCGGTTACTATGAAGATTATGAAGATGCTTTGGTGTGTGGTTGTGTTCCTTATTACCCTTATTTTATCATCTATTTACCATAATTATGATGTTTATGAGAGTGTCATTTATTTTATTATGTTCATGATCTTTTATTTTATTCTTACTTGTCCCTTTGTAAAATTAATTGATACTAGTGTTTCTACATTTAAAATTTTCGTTAAAGATTCATGTGGTAGAGTTATTTTTTGTTTTAATTATGTGAAGGATTTGGTAGATGATACACCATCTCTTAATCTTCCTAATCTGAATCCTATTATTCCTAATCTAATGCCTAATACTCCATCTGCTGACCCTAGTTCTTCTCATATTTTTGAGGAGGTTCAAGCTATAGTTTAGGATACAGATGTGCAAGACTTATTTGGTTTATCTTCTCCTTTTATTCATGATGATATTATGGGAAAGAGTAAAAATTCTTCTTCTAAACCTATTATTCCATCTTATACAATTTTTTCTCATAAGCATGATAAACAATCACCTCTTGTAGAAGATTTGCATGATATGTACACTATAGGATATATGATGATCACTAAACAAGGTTATAAAGCTTTAGGGCTTGGAGTTAATGAGCATGGTATTAAGTATCATTTTCATATACCCTCTAAACAAAATTTGTATGGTGTTGGTTTTTCTAAATCTCAAGTCAAGGTGGGTGATGTTAATCATCATCCTCTTCTGCATAAACTTCTTCCTACACCTACTTTACATAACTCTGATATTAGTCAAGAGGTGGCTAAACATGTGTATATTGAATTAATGAATTCCAAAATAAATTTTTTAACATATGCCAAAATATTCTTTATCCAAGTAGAAATTTCCTTTTCATTATCATAATACACATTTACTTTCTAATTGTAGATATTTTAAATTATATGTTCCTGAATTAGCTACTCTAGGAATTATATCTCACTTTCATACAGTTTTACAATTCCTTCATAATTTTGATATAGGGGATTATCCTCCTATTGATTTAATATAGATCTCTTCTCCTCTTATATATGTACTAGGGGGCAAGAGGTGTATTTTCATTCAGTATCCTAGGATCCATTAAGCTTTTAGCATATTTTGTGCCCTGGGATTAATTGATAATCTTTCTGTTCTATCTCTCTATGGTTTTGTATTATGTTTATAATAATTCATGGATTCTATTCAAGATATCATTTCTATGACATTTTTTCCCTCTAGTATCTCTTGTCTTTCTCCCTAGGGGGCAAGGTTCTTCCTTCTTTCTCTTTATCTAGGGAACTGCTTTCCTTAGCTTAATGGCATTTATTTATATTGCAATATTATTTCTTCATATTAACATATGTTTTCACTATGGATAATCTTTCTTTACAAGGGGTTTCTTTCCTAGGTGATCACCTCTTCTTTATGTTGTAAATTCTATTATTTATAAACTCTTACCCTTGTTTTGGTGTTAGAGTTGTTTTCCTTATTCCAAAGATTTCTTTTCCTCTTCCTTGAAGGGGGCTTGTTGATTGAATATTTTTTACTATTTGATTTGAAAGATGATATTTTATCTAAAATCACTCCTCTATGGTGGGGGTCTTGTTGATAAGATCTCTTTCTTTGAGGATCCTTTTCCCATAAGTGACATATCCTTTTCATAATTATCTATGTTCTTTGATGTAGGGGTCAATATCCCTCATTAAAAATATAGTATACTTTGTTGTTAAAAATTATATCTCTTTACATTGTGAAGTAGGTATCCCCTTCTTCTTCCTTATCATGTCTAATAGATAGCCTCAATAAGATGGGGGGCAATATAGTGTTTCCCTTGTAATATAGTTTTTATTTTATATGCTAACTCTTGGAAGGTAATGCACATAAGTTGCTAAATCTTGAAGAGACTCATATTTTTCAAATTTATATATATATGCTAAATCTTGGAAGGTAATGCACATAAGTTGTTGAATCCTGAAGGGACATGCATTGGTAAATCCTGTAAAGGTAATGCACATAAGTTTCTAAATCCTAAAGACATACACACATTTTTTAAATTTTCAATATGCTAAATCTTTTGAAGTTAATGCACATAAATTGCTAAATCATGAGAAGACACACATTTCATATTCATAATGATACAAGAAGGTAGATCTATGAATATTCCAGAAGCTTTCAGAAGATGCATTTATAATTGCAAGAACAATTTATGGGTAAAATATCATGTTTGGCCACCTATTTGGCTCTTCCTCTCCCTTGGTGATTCATGGTAAGGTAGTCATCTTACTGGGTGAGGTAATCACTTCTTCTTCTTTTTTATTTTTTGCTTTCATGCTAGTAGGACTAAAGCATGAAGTTGTGTTATTTATAGTGTTTCTCTTGTATTTCTTATGTAATCACTTATTTTCTTATGTTAGCTTTCCAAATATGACATTAGTATGAGAAATATTTCTTAGTGAGGTTTCTTGTGCTAGTTAAATTGGGTTTGTTTGTACTAACCTATTTTCTTTATGTTGTTTTGTTTTCACACCCTTGTGTGTGTATGTTGAGTTACTATCTTTAGCTTGTGGGATTATGTCTTTAGATAACTATTATTTTATCTCGTTATGAATCCACTTGGATATCTTCTTTCTTCTCTTCCTTTAGCAAGAGTTTTTATTGAGTCCATACTCTTGCTAAAATGGGGGCTTAATGTATCATCTTAAAATGGAAGCACTTCTATATTAAGAGTATTTAGTCCTCCAAGTAAGTGGTCTTGGGTCAAGTCAAGTGCCTTAAATGGTTATTTTCATGAATATGGTAGTTTTCCCCTTGTTCTATTTCTCTCTCTATTTCTAGCCCATTTCTAATAAACTGCTCTATGAAACTAAGGACTTTAGCCTCTGGGTCAAGGATGACCTTCTAGGTCAAGGTTGACCTTGACCCTGACCTAGGTCAAGAACAACCTTGACACTAAACTAAGAGATGGTCAACATCATCCCTAATCCCATGTGTTGAGATTTAGTCAAGTTTGTTATTAGTGACAACACTTATTCATATTTTGTATGGCTACCAAACTCATTGAATAGTCTACAATGTTTGCCATGTATTTCAATAGCCACTAAGCACTATAGTTCCTATCGAGAATTTTAGTGGTTAGCAAGGGAATTTAGTTAGTGTGAAGTGCAAAAATTCAAACTAAGTAGAATCAGTCAGTATGAAGTCTAGTAGTTCAACCTGAGCATTTTAGTGGTTATCAAGCTTCATAGTTTCTATTGAGCTAGTAGTTCATGTAAAGTGAAATTACTGTTAACTAAGCTATGTGATGATTAGTGTTTATCAAGAGTAGTCATGGCGAATGAGTAATTTAGTTTCTATTGAGTTACACAGTATCTACCATGTTACTAGTGCAAACTGAGTTTATGACTACATTGAGATGATTAGTATGAACCGAGCCTCTACTTCTATCGAGTGCATGATGATGCCAAGTAGTGATAGTGGATGCCAAGTATCAAAAATTAACCAAGCCAGTCTTCAAAACCTTGGTATCTATATATGGACTAACTTTGTAATTACATAAATTGGATATATATATATGTAATGTATTGTATCATAACTGAGGTAGTATGAATGTATGATAATAATGTGTAACAAAAGCATGTGAATGTGAATCAACAAAAAACAAAGTGTTTTGTAAGGCCATATTAGAAAAGGAATAGTAGAGTCATATCCATCACTAAAGGTGATCAATACTTCAAGGAATCTCTATCATCAATTCAATTGTAAGTTAGAGATCTACTATTTCATCCTAACAGGTGAACTAGTCCAAATCCTTTAACATGGTAGACTTAATAGTCTTTTCTAAAATCTCTTTATCAAGTGCATACTTCATTGTGTATTTGTAAAAACTCTAACAAGGTGGACCTAGCAATCCTAATTGCTCCTAATAGGGTATATCATCACAAGTTATCATTGTAAGCCTTAACATGCCAATTGTATGCTACAACATTGAAGTTTTGTGGGTATCATCCCCACCCCAGTTTTACTTTCTATTTGGAAGGTTTCTGGGTCAGCAAAATTATTGTGTTCAAAGTGTTATGAATGTTTTATGTTTTCAATTTTTCATGCATGTTGTCAGATTTGATTTGATGAACTAAATGGTAATTATATTATTGCAATTAAGATCTAAATTTGATAAAGTTTTTGAGGTTGCTAATTCACCCCTCCCCTCTTAGTAACCTAGCTAGTCTTGAATATTTCCAACAATTGGTATTAGAGCTTTGTGATTCTCAGGATAAAGTTTCACAGCTTAAGCAAAGATTAAGGACAATGGAGATATTTAGACTTGACAAAGACATTGACAATGAAAAGATGGATCTATAAATGGCCATTGCACAACTCAATAAAGCTAAGAAGAAACTTTCCCAATCCCTGAAAAGAAGGAAGGAATTTGCAAATAAAATGAATGATCATTAGTAAATTGAAGAAAACATTGAAGACTTTTTCAAGCAGTTCAGATGAAGCAAATGATGCAATCAAATAACTCTTAGAGAAGAATGGTTCCCTACAAGAAGAAGTAAGAAAGCTCAAAACAGGACAAGAAATTCAGTCAGTAAGGCTATGTGAAATCTTGGGACAAAGGAACAAGATGAAAGAAGAAATGGATGGAAGGAACAATGAGATCCAAAACCAATCCCTTTAGCATGCAGATCTTATGGATCAAATCTCCAATGTAAATAAGGAAATCATGAGTCAAAGATAGATCAATGAAAGATTAAGAAATGATCTAAATTTGGAAAGAAAAATCAATTAAAGAATAATAAGTAAGTCGAGATCTGAAAAGCAAATCAATGAAAAATTGAAAAATGACCTAAACACTGAAAATAAAATTAATGAAAGAATGCTTAAATCCCAAGTAGACATGAATCAATTGAATCATTTGAATGATTATAATCTCTATAGACAAAAAGGAAAAGTAGGAATTGGATACAAAGAAGAAGGTGAATCCTCCAAACAAGGTGCTCAAAGGAATCAAAGACCTACTTACAATCACTATGGTAAGATAGGTCATACATCAAATAGATGTTGGAGTAATGGTAAAGAAAAATTCAATGATAAATGCTACAATTGAAATCAACATGGTCACAAGGCTAATGAATGTAAAGAGAAACCAAAATTTTAAGGCAAGTGTCATAAATGCAAGAAACAAGGTCACAAGGCATTAGACTACAGAACCAAGTAGTTCAATCCAACAAAGAAAATTGTAAAAGAAATATTTAGTTGGGACTCTAACAGTTGGTATAGATGTCATTACTATGGAGAATATGGACATATTGGCATGAACTGTGTTAAACATCACACAAAGAAAAGAGATACCACCATAAGATTATTTACTTGTACCAAACTTGGTCATCTAGCCAAGAATTGCATGAATATAGGTAGAGTTGAAGATGAAAAGAAAGAAAAAGAAGATAACATTTGAAAGTAGATGAGGAAAAAATTGATTCTTAAATCTACCAAGGAAGCTAGTTCAAGCAATGATGGTAATGTCACTCAAGAAGTGGGTGACTCCACCATTTCCAAATAAGTTCTTAAGGAAGAACTAGAACTGCATTGTCAATATCACATCCAGGTAGTTCCAATTGAAAGGAAGCAAAGATTCAAATCAATATTCAAGATAGAAAAGGGTCATCAAGTGAGATCAGTATCAATTATCACTAAGTTACTTTCTCTACCAAGTAAGGTTGGGTCATGGACTCTATCGAGCAAGGTCGGGAATAACAAGTCACACATGGTTAGCAAGTTATGAAGCCTTTTCTAGCCGATCCAAATAGATAGTGGATGACAACCTATCACACATAATGATGTCATCAAAGCTACCTTTGTACTAAGAATTAATGGTCAAGTTTTAAAAAAAAGTAGTAAATCAAATTCATTTTCATCGAGAATTCTAAGTGTTATTGTGATCAAGTGAATTGCAAAGTGATGAAGCAACTTTGAGTGGAATTTGCAACTAAAATCCTTCAAAGTTTTTCATAGCTTACCAAGTAGCTATGAAAGAATCAAGAAATAGCAGCAAGGAAAAGAAAGGTTCAAAGATGTTGGTCTAAGGAGTAGAATGGAAAGCATGTAATTTCAAACTTGTGCTAGTGGTTGCTAAAACCCTCAATCCAAACAGAGCACAATTGACAATCCCTCCTAAGGTACTACTCACTAATGATATTTGAACTTATTTTAGTGTGCAATTTAGGAAATTAGAACCCTAGAAATGTATGATGCCCTAGGAGAATTGTGTGTGAATGTGTTCTCAAACCTGAACATAAGCATTTGGAAGAAAAGGGTTTAACCCACATTTGCTACTTGCCCCAAAGTTTCCAAATCAAATGGATCAAATACATCCTAAGAAAAGTTCACAATGGTTAGTTATGACTTGAGCAACCAATTTTGATTACCAAGAAGATGATTCATCATATCATTTGCCTTCCCATGCTCTCCAAGGCCAAAACCACTAAAACCCTAGGTTAGGTAGAGTTAGAAAAGAAAACCCTAGCTGAGTGGGATGACAAAGGTATGAAGATCAGTAATGTAATAGATGTAGAACTAAAATTTGGCATACATGTGATAGCTCACAATATTTACAATTCTAGCCATCAAAATAGTGTGTCATGTGAAGAAATAGACTTGACATTCAAGGTCATGAAGAACAATCTATCATAAGATCTTGCAAATTTGTTGTTGAAGTAGTTTTACAAAAACATGAAAGTATTAGAACTTCCAAGAAAAACCCTTGAAAAATTAGTTCATTGTTGACATGTTTATTCTTCTATGTTCAAAAGTGTTTCCCTTCAAAAGGTATGATACTATGGAGAAAGGATGTGCCAGTGCTATATTAGATTAATGAGTATATTGTAGAAATGGGAGAGAATTTTGTTAGTATAATGGATAATTATTTTGATGCCTTCAAGGAGAAAATGAATAATAGATTTAGGATACCCAAGAAATTGGTGGAAGATTACAAGGACGATGTTTTATTCCTAGTAGATTGTGATAGAGTCTACATTTAGGCAGTGAAACTTAGAGTTGTATGGGTAAAACCTCTTCCCTAGGAGGTGAACATTGATGAAGTAAAAGAAATTATTGAAGCCTTGATAAATGATCCTATTGATCCAAAGGAACCCCACTTTGGAATGCATGATGAGGCCAAGGAAAGAACAGAGATTGAAATGAAGCTTCCATAGGTGGTTAACAAAGGGAAGAGGAGGATAGCAAAACTAAAAACAAGAACACCTCTTATGTTAATTGAGGGTAAGGGAGAAGATGATGAAGAAGTAGAGGTTGAAGATGATTTAGAAAAGGAAGAAGAGCCAATGAAGAAGAAAGGCAAGGTGATCATCAACAAGCCATCCACTATAGTGTTCAGTAGAAGATCAAGGAAGAAAGGTAGTGAAGTTTTTTTTAGCAAACCTCTTCCTACCTTCCAAGAAAAATGTAAACAATTGTAAGAAGGTGCAAGAATAACCAACTTCAAATCATTGAAGTATGAAACTAGGATAGAGGCTAAGAAGAAATAGGTTGAAGAATTGGTGTTAACCAAGATGGGAAAATGGAAGTATTTTCCTAATTAGATAGCCTCCCAAATCTCTAATGAATTGTTAGAGAAATATAGCCAAGATAGGAAACTTTTATGAAAACAACAAAAGATATCTATGCACAAACCATGAGGCAATTGCTACCTAGCATGATAGATGCTGAGCTAAAAGAGTCCTTAAAGAAGAATGAAGATAACATGACTCTTAGATTTAATACTTGTTTAATTTTGATAAAGGATAATTTTGATGTTATTTTCTTTTGCATGCATGTTAATAATTATGAATTCTTAAAGATTAGTAACAAGTTAATCTACTAAGTTACAATATTTTTCTATGTGGCTATCGAGTGATAGCAGTAATAAAGTTTTAAGACATCTAAGGGATCTATGGATTAATTTTTGTGGTAACTGATTCACCCCCCCACCTCAGTTATTCCATCTATAATTTCAACAATTGGTATTGGAGCTTTTGGTGCTTGCAGGAAGGATTTCAAGGATCTAAGCTAAAGATCAAGATGTCTTGCAAGAGGGAAATTCCAAGGCTTAATAGGGATAACTTTTCAGCATGGAAAGGTCTCATGAGACTTCATCTAGCTTCTATTGGAGACATAGGACTGAAATATCTGGATGAAGCATATGTAACTCCTTCTAGTACATTATCTGCTAATGATATTGCTAAGAAAAAGACTCATAACATCATCATGATAGACATTGCATCTACCCTAAGCTATTAAGAATTTGATTATGTCAAGGACTACAAAACTACCTTTGAAATGTGGAACAAGTTGAAAGATATCTATGGAGGAGATGATAATGTAAGAAGAGCCAAAGTAGAAAGGCTAATAGAAAAATTTGATTAGATGAGGATGAGAGAGGATGAAAAATTGCAAAATATGTTGAAAGTGTCAAAGCAAGTGTTAGTGCAATCAAAGCTTTTGGAGGAGATATCAAGGAGGAAAAAGTTATAAGTAAAGTTCTTAGAACATTACTTCCCATTTATGCAATTAAAGTTTCTACAATTCAAGAAAGAAGATGTGAAGCAAATCATAAGATATATTTAGAAGCCAGAGTTGGAAGATTGACTGCATTTGAGCTAGACAACTATGATAACTATGTTCTAGCTACCAAGAACATTGAATCAACATTTGAAGCCAAGCTTTCAATCAAGGAGAAAGGAAAGAAGATAAAGGATTCTAAGTTAAAAAGTGAAGAAGAATTAGAATAGAGTTTTGACAATGACCTTTAGGTGGTTGAAGCTCTACTAGCAAGGAAATATTCAAGAGGCAAAGGGAAATACAAAGGTAAAGTTCCTCTAATCTATTTTTCTTGTGAAAAAATTGGACATATTGTTGCTAGGTGCCCAAATAAGTAGAAAAGAGGATGAGAAGAAAGGTCATAAGTGCAATGGTAAGAGAGATTTCAAATAATTCAAGAAAAAAGGTACAAAAACATGTTTCATGGCTAAAGAGTCTAATTTTTCTGATGAAGAATAAGATGAAATTGTTTACACTACTATGAAAGATGAGTTTGATAATGATGAGGAAATGGAACTTATTTCTCATGTGAGCAAAAATGATTCATGGATCATAGATAGTGGTTGCTCTCATCATATGACTAGTGATAAAACTAAGCTTGAACATTTTGAAAACTATGATGGTGGTAGTGTGAGGTTTAGCAATAATGAACCTTGTTGCATAAAAGGAAGAGGAAGAATCTCACTAACCAAAGAGCTTGTATGTGATAATACATATCGGATAGAAGGACTAAAACACAATCTATTGAGTGTGGCACAACTACTCAATAATGAATTCAAAGTGGAATTCATGCATGGAAAAGAAAGACTGCTAGATGACAAAGGAAAGTTGATTGGATCAGGCACTCAAACAAAAGGTAACTTGTTCTATCTTGAACTTGGTGAATGTTCATGCTTTATTGCTGAAGTTGAAGAAAGTTGGTTATGGCATAGGAGGTTTTGTCATGTGAACTTTGATAACTTAGTGAATATAAGTAAATTCAGGAAAGTAAGAGGCATTCCTAATATAAAGAAACCTGAGTTTGTTCTATGCAAGAATTGTCAAATTGGTAAGATGGGAAAGAATAGCTTTAAAAGTAAGAACTATCAGTTTGAGAAAATCTTAGAAACTATGCATACTAATTTGTGTGGACCTATTGGAATTGAAAGCTATAATGTTGAAAAGTTCTTCATTCTTTTTGTTGATGATTACTCAAGAATGATGACTATCATGTACTTGAGAGAGAAATCAGAAGCATTTGAGAAGTTCAAATGGTATTTTGCCAAAGTTGAGAAGGAAATAAGCAAAAGATTGAAATGTTTGAGATCAGATAGAGGGGGTGAATTCATCTCCCATGAATTCAATAACTTTTGCATTGAAAGAGGGATTAAAAGATAGGTATTAGCACCTAGAACTCCCAAACAAAATGGAATAGCTAAAAGGATGAATAGATCTATCATGGATTGTGCAAGAACTTTAATGATTAAAAAGATAATTACTATCAAATACTAGAAGGAAGCCATCAACACTATAGTTCATACCTTGAACTTAGTATAGCTGAAGAAGGATTCATTCAAAACCCCCTATGAGTTATGGTATGGCTACAAACCTAATGTAAGTTACCTAAAAGTATTTGGAAGAAAATGTTACATTTTGAAAGAATCTAGAAAAGGTAAATATGATGTGAAGGGTGATGAAGGAATATTTTTGTGATATTCTTGCAAGAGAAAACATATAGATGTCTAAACTTGTCTACTCACAAAGTCATAGAAAGTGCACATGTGAAAGTTGATGAGTTTGCAGAAAGAACTGAAGAAGAAAGCAAAAGGAAACTAGAAGATTATAGGAGATTTGTTTTCATTGAACCTAATATGGTGTCAGATACACCTTTCAATTAGAAATCTTCTACGCTCAAGTCCTCAGTAATCGAGTTGCAAGAAGTTCAAACTAAGCTATAGGAACCTGAGTCACATTTAGATGCTACCAAGCTAATTCCTACCGAGTTTGAAGGACATGAGCAATAGATAGAATAGCCAAAACTTGAAGTTGAAGTGCAAAAGGATGAAAATGAAAAGTGTTCAAAAGGCAAGGAACATTTATTAGCTAAGTATGTCAAGAGACATCATACACTAGATGAAATCATTGGAGACAAATTTGAAGGTACTATAATAAGAAGTAAGTTGAAAGGTACTTGTTTACTTGCTAATTTTGAACATAGAAGTTTCAAAGATGCATTAGAAAATGAAAGTTGGATTGAGGCTATGAATGAAGAGATAGAGAAAATAGAGAAAAATAAAACATGGACCCTTGTACCTAGGCCTAAAGACAAAAATGTGATTGGAACTAAGTGGGTATTTAGAAATAAGTTGAATAAAGATGGTAATGTATCAAGGAACTGTTAGCCTCAAAATAGTTTTTGACACTTGAATGCCAACACACTTAACTACTTTCTACATTGGAACCAAGTACACCATGTATGCCAAGCCACAACATGAGTCAAGTCAGGAAAGCCTTCAGGTGTCGAGTGATCTTTAGGTGCTGAGCAGCCTTCAGGTGCTGAGTGAAGATCGGATGTCGAGTGAAGATCAAGTGTTGAGTGATCTTCAAGTGCCAAGAAACCTTTAGGTGCTGAGCATGATACAAGTGTCAAGTGGTATTTGAGTGTCGAGTCATAGACAATGTCGAGCATGATACAAGTACCGAGTGGTATTTGAGTGCTGAGTCATAGACAATGCTGAGAAATACAAGAAAACAATAGGAGCTGAGTAAGCTAGTTTGTTACATGTGCCGAGCATCTAGAATCAATAAGTGCCAATCAACACAGAATGCATATATGAGTTTGTAACTTTACAAATGCATATGTAAACTATTTTTATGGCCGACATATGATGAATCTCAAAGGATTAAAAAGATAAGAATGAATCTTTTGTCTTTCCTATGTAATCTATGTGCAGCCAATATGAAAAATAGAGAAGGCATGCAATCAATAGTAACTGTGAAAGGGATGAGCAGGAAACATAGATTCAATATGGATCGTAGATCCATACCTAACCCTAAGTCTTAAAATGTCTTTATAAGGAAGAGTAAATCTCATTATATATGTGTGGATGGATGAATATGTGTAAGGAAAACTATTTTTTAGAGTGAAGAGTATCAGATCAGAGAAAGCAGATCAAGTGCCTGTATTCAGCAATTGAAGGATTGTAAGCTATCAGGTTTATTATACCTAATACTCTCTAGCAATTCTATTAGAAGGGAAACCCTATGGTGATAGGTTAGCTTAAGATCTATTTTGTAGATCCTTTAAATAGGTGATTAAATCCTTTAACAAGGTAACACTTCTTGTAAATTGTTTGTAAATCCTCTAACAAGGGTCACATTTAAAAGTGTGTTGTAGCCTTTCGCAGGACATGCCTTTAATAGGGCAAACCATTAGAAGTGGTTAAACATTATTACTGTAGTAATTTTTGTGGGTATCATCCCCACCCCAGTTTTACCTTCTTATTACTGGAGGTTTTATGGGTTACCAAAATCTCAAGTGTTATGTGGTGATGCATATGTATTTTTCATAATTGTTTGATGTGTTTATATGCATTAATGGTCAAAGTATAGTACTTCTGATTCAACCCCCTGTCAAAAGCATTATTCCTATTTGAATATTCCAAAAATTGGTATCAGAGCTACATGGTTCTCACAAGAAGAAGTCTAAAAACTTGGAGAAAAAGGTTTGAATATGGAAGTCTTCAAACTTGGAAAGATTATTGACAATCAAGTGATTGATGTGTAACTGGCTCTACATAAAGTAGAGGAAGCAAGGGAGGAACTAAGAAAATCCTTGAAAATAAGAAAGGATATAGAAATAACTAAAAATTATACAAACTACAAGGAGATAGATACCATAAAACTATTTGCAAATGGAGACACTAAAGAGTTTGATGCAGCAATAGTAGAGCTGATGGAGAAAAACAAAATTCAAACAGATGAGATAAGATCTCTCAAGATGGAACATGAATCATAGGCCATAATGTTATGTGAAATCACTAAACAAAAGAAAAGAGCAGTTGAGGATAGAGTCATGATGGAAGATGAAAAAAGAAATCTTGCAAATAGACTTGAAGAAAAATGTACTAAATTATCAAGGATCTCAAACATGCAGATGGATACACTTGCCCAAATGATGAATCTTCATCATGAACTCAATATGAAAAATATTGAGACCTCTACTTTGAAGATGTAGAATGAACAAATGGAGAATGAATTGAATAGAGAAAAAGAGGTAGAAGATAATCTCAACAAATCAAGTGAAGCCATCAAGTACTTTGAACAGCTGATGAAATTTCCAAGATCAGCCCATGATACATCAGGACTTGGATACAACATCATTGAAATGGGAGAATCATCAAAGAGTGTTGAGCAAAGAAGTGACAAACATAAGAATTGTAAACCCACTTGTCATTACTCTAATAAAAAGGGGCATACTACTAATATTTGTAGGAGTAGAAGAATCAATCAGACAAACACACCCAAAAACAAGAGTTACTATCACAAGTGCAACATGCAAGGACATATGACACAAGATTTCAGATCTAGAGTTACAAGGACACAAAGATTCGATGGACATTGTCATAATTATAAGAAGTATGGACATAGAGCATTTGAATGCAGATCAAAGCCTATGTGGACATCAAATCAACCAACAAAAAAAAAAGGAAATGAAAGTCAGTACCATTGGGATTACAACACCAGGTATAGCTATAATTATTGTCAAGAATGTGGACATATACCCCAAAATTGCATAAGAATACATTTTAGAGGGAATTATAGTAGGTGGCTAAGATGAACCACATGTTTTAGTTGCCTAAAAATTGGTCATATCAGCAAAAACTACCCTACAAGGTCAAAAGCACAAAAAATTGAATCAAACAAGGGCAAAGAAAAGATTGATGTAGAACACATCAGAACAGACATGAAGACAACATGGCAGAAAAAGAATGAATCAAGTACATCCAATGAAAGGGTCACTTCACCCACAAGGTCTAGTGATCATTTCTCATCCAATTAATCTCAAGATGAGTCTATGGGGTTGATACATATAAGGAAGTATCATACATCAGCCCTAAACCATGAAGAAGCAATGCAAAGTATAAATCTGCATGAAACAAGATGCCAAGAAAAAATTTTAAATGATGATGCTAAGTTGTCTTTGGATGCCGAGTAAAATTCTAGTGGATGTCAAGTTCCTAACAGAAACCAAGTTGATGACTAATGCTGAGTTGAGTAACTCCTATGGAAGGCAAGTGAAGTGGAAATGTAGTCCAAGTCGAGTTTATAGTTAAGCATTTAATGCGATGAAAATAGGGTATATTATCATGATTTCAATCATTTTTCCTCATTGCGATCAAGAGGCAAAGAAGATAAAGAGCACAGAGCAACTTCACAACAGAGAATCCAACATTCCAAGTAGATTGCAACCTCTTACAATGCATTTTCATTGATCTTGAGGTATTTCATTCAAGTGCCAAGCTACGTAGAGTTTGAAAGCTTGTTTACATTTTAAAACCCTAGCTTAGTAAACAATGACATCTGGGTCTAGAACCACTAAGGGGAATGAAATTCATGAAATACAACTGGTTAGTAATGAAGTCAAACAACCTAAATTCAAACCCATTCTAGAAGTCGCCTACAAAAATGACCCTGCCTGCACATTATCCATTATTCCATCCAAAGTAGTTATGGTGTAGGATGTAAGGAAGTGTTACAAATGTAAAATTGGTTCCATAGGTGATCTTGAAATTTTCCAAGCCTATGAAAAACTATGTGAGAATAAGATTTTGAAGGATGAATACAAGATAGTTGAGAGAAAGGGTTTGACCAATGCCCTAGTTTATCCTACAGTATTCAAAATTGAATGGATATAGATTATTCTAATAAAAATACACAATGGATATTTTTGGTTGCAAACAGGTCCAGTCAAGATTACTAAAGGGATAGTTCATAGGGTTATGGGTTTCCCAACACTAGATCGAACTAAGACCCTGTGCAGTGATTCCAAAGAAATCATTGAAAGAAATACAAGGGAAAAATGGAATAAGAGAGGTATGATGATTGATACCATCACTGATCCTCTCCTGAATTTTGTTGTCAGAATAATATCCCACAAATTCTATCAATCTAGTTGATTGAATAGTGTGCCATGCATAGCTGTTGATGTAGGATTCAAACTGGTAAAGAAAGATCATTCATATGACTTGTCAGAACTTATGTTGCAATAGATAAAGGAAAATCTAGGAGCTATAAGGAGATCAAAAGGTGCACAGTTCAAATTTGGTTCAGTCCTTATGTGTATGTTCTTTTATGTTATGAAAGAGTTTCCTTCTAAAGGAAAGGTGAATTGGGACTCTAACAAAACCACAATGACACAAATAAATGAGTTCATTAATCATATGGGTGATAACTTTGAAGTCCAAATGACAAGCTATTTTGAGTATTTCAAGAAATCCATGAAGAAAAGGGTAAGAATACTAGTTTCCTTAGTGGAAAAACACATCAATGAAATATGTTTCCTAGTTGATGTTGATTCCACCCATATTCAAGAAATAGTTCCAAGGGTGAGATGGCTAAGGACATTTGGTTATGAATTAGATGTGGATGAAGCATCTACAGCTATCACTACTTTTCTTGTATAAGGAATAGACAACTCTGCCAAATCTTTTGGCACATATGATATGGTCAAATCCAAGATTGAAATAGAATTAAAGATTTCCTCTATAATTAAGAAGAAAGATAAAATGGTGAAGAAAATAAAGAAGAAATTTAGTAAAGGAATTGAGGTAGCAGAAGAAGAAGATGAAGGAGATGATGAAGAAGATAATGATAATGAGGATGAACAAGAGCAAGGCCCAATGAAATTAACTCAAGGCTTGGGTGAAGAAAAGGAGGAAGGTGTTGAGGAAGAAGAGGCCAAGGAAGCACCAACCCAAGCGAAGCCAAAGAAGAGAAAGGTAAAAGATCAGCCTCTAGCTCAGCCCAAACCAAAGAAAACTGACACGCCATCATCCCAAAATCCAACAACCAAAGCTGCAACAAGGTCCTCTACTCAAAAAGCTAAAGAGGAAGCTACAAAGAATAAACTAATCAAGAAGACACAAGAAGAGCCAAGGAAAAGAAGAAAATATGTAGCTCAACCTGATATTGATGAAGAAGATCAATCTGAAAAAGTAAGTAATTTTTTAGTTGATACATTATGTAAAAAGATTGGAAATGGAGATTTAAGCAACATAAATAAAGTTGATTTCAATAATTTCACTAAAGAAGAACATAATAGAATAGAAGAATCAGTTTATGAAATGATGGCATAGTTCAAGTACAATCCTCTTGAACTAGATGGACAATTGCCAGATGAACTGTCTAAAATTGTAGAAGATAGATGGCATTTTTGTTTGAGAATGGAGAAGGAGATGAGAGAAACAACCCTAGTGAGCATACTACTTGATTTGACTAAGGAGAAAATAGAGAAAGCAGACAAAAGGCACAACACCAGGTTTACACCTAAATAAAGGGCATTCTTCATTCTCCAAAACAAAATGGAAGATATTGTACAAAGAACAAAATCATGGAAGAACTTGTACAAAAAGATTGAAGATTTTATTGAAGAAGAATTCAAGTAAGATGCTATTGCTCCACTAGAAGAGAGAAGAAAAAGGAGAGAAGAGAAGACAGAAGTAGAGCAAGGTAGAGAAGAAAAGAAACAAGAAGAAGAAAAGAAGGAAGAAGAAAAGAAACAAGAAGAAGGAAAGAAGGAAGAAAAAAAGAAACAAGAAGAAGAAAAGACAGAAAAAGAAAAGAAAAAAGAAGAAGAGAAGAAGGAAGAAGAAAAGAAAGAAATAGAGGAGGAGACACAAAAGCAAAATGAAATGGCAACAGCTGAGCAAGAGCATCAACAAGATTAGAGTGTGCAAGACACATAATTGCCACCTTCTAGCCCTCCTCATGTACTCATTACACCTACAAAAACTATAAATGTACACGATGTTCCTGACATTTTTGCTCAAAACATCAATCCATTAACTATAGAGGATCTCAAAAGAATCCTTGACCAATCCACACAACAAGCAAGATTATATACAGATCCAATATTGGTCAGTGTGGATGAACTACAAAAACTAGTAGAAAATACAATTAGAGATAAGGTGAATCCACAAGACCCACCTTCCATCATCTCTAAAGCTACTAGTGGTCAACTTCAAATGCCAATAGTTGTTTCAATAGGCATAATTGACACCACAGTTTAGAAGCCGAGTATAGTAGGAGAAAAAGCAATAGAACAAATAGGATAGACTATTACATCTGATCCTATAGCACAAACTCAATGTGCACTTCCTAAAATTACAATAATTGATCAAGGTAGATAGTAGGAGGAGAAAATAGAGGAAACCCCTAAAGAGCAGGAGGCAATCCAAACATTGATAAATTTGCCTACCTCGGGAACTCCTTCACAACAGCCACTACAAATATCCACACTGGGATCTAGTTCTACCAAAGTTGCAAGGGTACTTCACTATGGAGACCCTGAATTAGATGAGGAAATAGTCATACCAAGTTATGACTCAAAAATAATAAACATTGATCAAATCAATGAGGTACAAGAAGCCTTGCATCGAAGAAAGAGGCAAGAAATACTTAGAATGAGTATAAACAAAATCAAACAATGTATGAGATTAAAGACATCATTATGGATGCCTTCAGTTTGCAGTCACTAGATCAGTCAAAGCATATCATGGAGCAATTATCAGATATTGTTGACCAGGTGACAAATGCAGACCAAGACACAAATGAAAAACTTATGGAATGGTCTAAAAGAAAATTTCAAGGAAACGTTAATGAGAAAATATCTAGTGAAATAGCACTTTCACAAATTGAAGTGGCAAAGGTCATAGACAAAGTGAAAAAGGTACTTGAGAATATATTCTCATTGTACAAAAAGTTGTGACTTTTCATACTTCACACAAGAGACCAGCCAAAAGATAATGAGCCTAGAGAAAAATTTGAATATTTCTAGCATGCAGCTACCAAAAGATTTAGCTCAATGTGAGAAGCATTTTGCTCAAACACTTCACACTCAAAAAGAGATAGCTGTATTAATAGTAGAAGAGGCCACCATCAAGGAAAAATTATTATAGCTCCAATCCTCCATTACCCCACATTTGGAAATCCTCCATAAAGAACAAGTCTATGCTGAAACTATTCTCAAGAAAGACCCTAATCTTTCTACTTCAGAAGGACTTATTCACCTTGCTACAGAGACTGCCCTTCAGCATAAATCATTGGAGATTGCTTTGCATAATTGGGATGCAACTCTCAAGATGATTATGGAGGTAAATAGCACATTTTTGGCGAAATATGGTCTTAACCCTTAAAACCCTCGGACATAAGTGTCAAAAAGGGGGCGACAAGATAAGGGGGAGACAAGAATGAGGGAGATGCAAGAATGGGGGAGATAAGATATAAAGGCAAAGCATGATATACAACACCAAATTTTGGTTACCAAGATAGCACGGATAATGGCACAATCAACTCAGGGGGAGTTACAATAATTTTGAGGTATATATATTGTAAATTACAAAATTTTGATTAAGATTTTAAAACCTTTGTATGTACACCAAGAAGACTAGTAAATGTACTCATAAGGTTAGTTAAGCATTTTTATCACTCATGTCAAAGGGGGAGATTGTTAGCCTCAAAATGGTTTTTGACACTTGAGTGCCAACACACTTAACCACTTTCTACATTGGAACCGAGTACACCATGTATGCCGAGCAACAACATGAGCTGAGTCAGGAAAGCCTTCAAGTGCCAAGTGATCTTTAGGTGCCGAGTAGCCTTAAGGTGTCGAGTGAAGATTAGGTGCTAAGTGAATATCAAGTGCCGCATGATTTTTAGAATCCAAGCAGCTTTTAGGTGTTGAGCATGATACAAGTGCCGAGTGGTATTTGAGTGTCGAGCCATAGATGATGCCAAGCATGATACAAGTGTCGAGTGGTATTTGAGTGCCAAGTGATAGACAATGCCGAGCAATACAAAAATACAATAGGAGCCGAGTAAGCTAGTTTGTTACATGTTCTAAGCATCTAGAATCAGTAAGTGTTGAGCAACACAGAATGCACATATGAGTTTTTAACTTTACAAATGCATATGTAAACTATTTTTATGGTCAACATATGACGAATCTCGAAGGATTAAAAAGATAAGAACGGATCTTTTGTCTTTCCTATGCAATCTACATGCAACCAATAAGAAAAATGGAGAAGGCATGCAACCAATAGTAATTGTGAAAGGAATGAGTGGGAAACAAAGATTCAATATGGATCGTAGATCCATACCTAACCCTAAGTCTTCACATGTCTTTATAAGGAAGACTAAATCTCATTGTATATGTGTGGATGGATGAGTATGTGCAAGGAAAACTATTTTTTAGAGTGAAGAGTATCAGATCACGGAGGATCAAGATCAAAGAAAGCAGATCAAGTGCCTGTATTTAGCAATCAAAAGATTGTAAGCTATCAAGTTTATTATACCTAATACTCTCTAGCAATTGTATTAGAAAGGAAACCCTATGGTGATAGTTTAGCCTAACATCTATTTTTGTAGATCCTTTAAATAGGTAATTAAATCATTTAACATGGTAACAATTCTTGTAAAGTGTTTTAAAATCCTATAACAAGGTCACATTTAAAAGTGTATTGTAGCCTTTAATAGGGTAGGCCTTTAGCAGGGCAGACCATCAGAAGTGGTTAAACATTATTGCTATAATAATTTTTGTGGGTATCATCCCCACCCTAGTTTTACCTTCTTATTATTGGAGGGTTTCTAGGTTACCAAAATCTCAAGTGTTATGTGGTGATGCATATGTATTTTTCGTAATTGTTTGATGTGTTTATATGCATGCAATCTACTTTCAGTTAAAAGTTTTAATGGTCAAAGTATAATAGTTCCCCCCCCCCCTCCCTCTCAGAAGCATTATTCCTATTTGAATATTCCAACATGAACAAAGTTAGACTGTTATGCAAAGGATACTCTCGAGGAGAAGGAATAGACTATGGAGAGACTTTTTCTCCTATTATAATATTGCAAGGTGTTAGGACCCTACTTGCATATGCTACATACAAAGAATTTAAGGTTTATCAGATGGATGTCAAGTTAGCATTTCTCAATGGTATACTGGATGAGGAGGTGTATATTCAGCAACTTGAAGATTTTTTTGATCTAGACAAGATGGACATAGTCTACAAATTACAAAAAGCATTGTATGGTCTGAAACAAGCCCTAGAGGATGGTATGAAAGATTGCATCACTATCTTATTCAGAGTGGTTTTCAAAGAACTAATGATAATGGTAGCTTGTATATCAAGGAAGGACCAGATAATAAGATTATTTTGGTAGAAATATTTGTGAAAGATACTTTTTTCATAGGAAATGAATATCTTTGCAAAGAATTTTCAGAGAAAATGAACACGGAATTTGAAATGTCAATGTTTGGTGAGATCAAATTCTTTGTTGGTCTTCAAATTTAGTAAAGTAAGAATGACATCTACATAACTCAATCTAAATACATTAAGGAGATACTTAAAATTTTTGGTATGGAAGATTAAAAACTACTTGGGACTCCTATGTGTACTGGATTGAAACTTACCAAGGATGATGAATCCAAGGAAGTAGACCAGACATTGTATAGGCCTATGATTGGAAAGTTGTAGTATGTAGTGCATACAAGGAAATATATTGCCCTTGTTGTTGGTATTGTAGCAAAAATTTTAGCAAAATCAAGAGAAAATCACATGATGGAAATAAAAAGAATCATGAGATATTTGAAAGACACTGAAGATTATGAATTATGGTACAAATTTGGAGGTAATTTGGATTTAAAAGTTTTTACTAATGTATATTGGGTGGGAAACATTGATGATAGAAAAAGTACAAGTGGAGGAGCTTTGTTTCTTGGAAAGAGGTTGGTTTCTTGGACAAGTAAAAAGAAAAATTGTACATCCCAATCCACAACAGAAGAAAAGTATGTTGTAGCAGTAGTAAACTATTCTAATATTGTTTGGTTCAAACAATTATTGGAAGGCATGAAGGAGGAAATCAAAGAACATGTTGTTATGTTTTGTGACAATACAAGTGAAATCAACATATTCAAAAATCTAGTGATGCATTAAAAAACCAAGCACATTGAAATAAAGTATCACTTTTTTAAAGAATTGGTGTAGGATAAGGAGGTTAGATTGGAATATGTCCATACAAAGGAACAAATTGCTGACATAGTCACAAAGCCTTTACCTAAGGATGCATTTTTGTATCTAAGAGATAAGTTAGGGGCCATTCCCCTATCTGAAGCTCACTAAAATGAAGTTTTAGTGATGCATCAACATGTATCAAGTTGAAGATCTTTCAGTTGATGTAGAATAATCATGGAAATATTGCATATGAATCAGTACATAAGGTACATTTCTATTCATCTAGTTTGTGTTGTCTTTGGCATGTGTTGTCAAAGAGGGAGAGTATACTATCATATCTTTCTAAAATTTTATGTTTGTATAGAAGCTATGTAATTCCTTCATAGAGGGAGAATATTGTATTTAAGAAGTTTGTGGAATGAAATGTAAGAGGGAAAAACATTCTGTCAAAAAAGACTTGTTTTCAAATTTCATTCTGCTATGAATGTTGTGTTTCCATCAATGCCAAAGAGGGAGATTATTGGATACAATTATTCAATTGTGTGTTGTCTTTGATGTTGCACAAATGTCATATCAGTTATCAGTCAGAGTCTACTGAGCTTAGTTGATTAGCAAGGAAAAAGATAGAGTTTACCGAGCTCAGAAGGTTAGCAAAGAGAATTACAGAGTCTACTGAGCTTAGTTGGTCAACAAGGAAAAAGATAGAGTCTACCAAGCTTAGAAGGTTTGCAAAGAGAATTACAGAGTCTAAGGAGCATTTTTGAAGGTTTCACTGTGAAGATAGTTTCTATCGAGCTCACTTATGTGCTAAAGGCTTCTATGGTAGAAATTAGTTTCTACCAAGCTCATAAGGTTAGCAAAGGAAAATTAGTTCTTACTGAGTTCACTTAGTCTCCAAATGATTTTGCAAAATTTAGAGTGTTTATTGAGCATCACTTGGTTAACACTAGAAATCATTTCTAGAGTAGTGTTTACTAAGCAGGGTCAGCCAATGAAGGATTTCATTATTTTGGGAAATAAAGTTTAATTGTTTAATGTAATAATTATAGTCAATTCATGTATTATTTATTGATAGATTTAACTTGTAAATAAGTTGACTTGACAATTTGTAATGTATAAATAAAAGGTCAAGTTGTGTTTTCAAATGTATGAATGGATGTATGAATGAGTGAGTATGTAAGTGAGTTGATTGTGAAGAATAAGTGTGAGAAAATTTTGAAGAAGGATCAAATATCCTTGAGGAGCAGTAGAGTTGTATTCAATCAATAAAGATCTATTGAAGCAGAGTAGAGATCTATATCAATAAAGTTTAGATGCATCTCATTCAAGTCACTTATTGTTACTTTCTCACCATTGTAGTAGTAATTCTGAAATCTCTTAACAGAGTTGGTTTAACATCCATTTTGTAAATCCTCTAACAAGGTAGACAATTCTACTGAGTTGTTCTAAAGTCCTCTAGCAAGGTCACTCCTAATTGGGTGATTAAATCCTTTAACCAGTTCACACCTAATAGTGTGTTTTGTAACCTTTAATAGGGTTGGCTCCTAACAGGGCTCACTTTAGAAGAGTGAAAATTGGTAGCTAGTTACTTGGTGGTTTTTCTCATATTGAGTTTCCATGTTAAATTTGGTGTCTCTTGTGTTCATGTTATTTTCTTTTGCATGCATGTTAATAATTGTGAATGCTTAAAGATCAATAACAAATTAATCTACCGAGTTATAGCATTTTTCTATGTGGTTAGAGTGACAGCAGTAATACAATTTTAAGACATCTAAGGGATCTGTAGATTTATTTTTGTGGTAATTGATTCACCCCCCCTTCTAGTTACTCCGTCTATAATTCCAAAACAATGCACATAGTGGTGACTCTTGGTTTATCTTAAATGTGTATGCTCCCAATTCCAAAAGGGAGAGAAGGGTTTTTTGGGCCAAGATTCTTGATGTAATTTACAATAGTAACATAAATAAAGGTGTTATTATGAGGGATTTCAACACCCCCATTTCAAATGAAGAAAAATCTAGAGGGCTGGCCTCAGATTAGGAAAGTAAATTAGACCCCTCATATTTTACAAATAATCTGGCCTTTATGGATGTTGATCTTTCAGGGGAATGATTCACTTGGTCAAACAGGAGAATTCGCAAGGATTGCATCTAAGCTTTTCTTGAAGGAGCCCTTATTTCCCCAGATTAGATGCAAACCCACATGTACAAATTCTCTCTTCTTCCTAGAGTTGGATCAAACTATTCACCCATCTCACTCTCATTTAGTCCTCTAATGGCCAATCAGAATTTCCCCTTCCATTTTGAGAAGATGTGAACTTCCCACCCAGATTTGGAAGCTAAGATTTCTTCTTGGTGGAATATAGAGGCAAAAGGTACAACAATGTTTAAGATAGCTCAAAAATTGAAAAATGTGAAAAGAAACATCAAATTCTAGAATAAGATGGATTTCTAGCATATCTTCTAGGAGAAGGATGAGAAGATAGACCAGCTATGAAAATTTTAGAAAATGATATAGTAGGAAGGACATAATAATCAGAATAGGATCGTGGAAAGGTCTATCCTATCTAAACTCCATAATATCATTCATAGGGATGAACACTTTTGCAAGTAAAGATCTAGAGTTAATTGGCTCAAAGAGGGGTATCAGAATACTAAGTTCTTCCATCTCTCCACCTTAAAGCACCAAGCACATGATAGGATTTCAAGTATAAAGAGGGGCTAGGCCACCTTGACAAAGGATAATGAGATCATGGATGAAGCAATGCATTTCTTTTCTTTGCTCCTTTCTAAGGACTCTTCACTTTCATTGAAAGATCAAGAGGATATTTTTACTTCAATCTCCAATTTGTTATAGGACCATCATAATTCAATGTTTAAGGCCATTCCCACTTCACATGAAATTTATCAAGCTCTTTTATCTCTTCTTGCTAATAAAGCTCTAGGGCTAGATGGATTCCCAACATTCTTTTTTTAGAAATAATGGGAGGTTTTCAAAGGGGATGTGGTGAAGGTGGTCCAAGAATTTTTTGGGGCTAGGAATCTTTTGAAGGAACTTAATGCTACATTCTTGGTGCTAATTCAGAAAACCTTAGGGGCTGACTTGATGGATAAGTTTAGACCCATTAGCATATGTTATTCTTTCTATAAAATCATTTCAAAAGTTTTGACCACCAAGATTCTCAATGTTCTCCATTTTATTATTTTTCCATAATAAACTGGCTTTGTCCCAAGGAGAAAAATCCTAGACTCAATAATGATGGTTCATGAGGCGGTCCACTTCTTGGAAGCTAGGAAGAAGGAAGGCTTCCTTCTAAAGCTAGACCTATCAAAAGCCTATGACAGGGTGGACTAGGACTTCTTAAAGGCTATTCTCTAGGCTTTTGGATTTGATGTCTAGGTTTATAAACTTATTCTTCAGCTTGTCTCCACCCCCTCTCAATCCATTTTAGTCAATGGTACTCCCTCCAATTTCTTTTTCTCCTCAAGAAGGCTTATACAGGGTGATCCCTTATCCCCTATTCTATTCATTATTATGGCTAAGTGTATTGGGAGGTTAATCCTAAGAAAAAGATAGGATCAGAGCCTACATGGTCTTAAGTCATCATCTAGACAAATTTCATTCAACCATCAACAATTTTTGGATGACACTATTTTGGGTGGGGAAGCCACAATTCAAGAGGCTAAGGTGTTAAAAATCTTGTTGAATACCTACACGAGGGGTACAAGCTAGTATATTAACTAGGAAAAAAGCTTGGTCTTTTTTGTTAACACCCCAATTGAGTCATAAAGAAAAATAGATTGAATCCTGGGATGTTGTGTGGGATTTCTTCTAGCTAGTTATCTTGGAATGCCACTAGGGTCTAAACCTCCAGAATCTTTCTAGAATGGTATTATTGATAGATTCAACAAGAAGTTGGTAGGTTAGAAAGGAGCTACCCTCAGTGAAGTGGGTAAATGTACCTTGGTGAAATCAACTCTTCAAAACCTCCCAACTTATGCTCTTAGCCTTTTTAGGGTCCCAGTTAAACATGTTGATAGAATGGAGAAAATCTAGAGGGATTTTTTGTGGACAAGGGTTGGAGAAAACAATAGATATCATTTAGTGGCATGGGACAATGTTTTCCTTTCTAAATGCTATGGTCGTCTAGGTATTAGAAAAGTCAGACACCTCAACAATGCTTTGTTAGTGAAGAAAATATGGCACACTTTTCAAAGTTTAGGAGAATGGTGGGATATCATGGTGGAGAAGTACTTGAGAAGGCAGTCACTCAGCTTCATATTTAGTGATGATGATATTGCACATGGATCTTTTATCTAGAACAAGATCCTTAAGATAAAAACTTTGGCCAAATTAAAGGCAAAGTGGAAAGTATGGTGAAAATAACTTATTCTAGAAAGAAAATTGTTTAAGCCAAGGAACCCTCATATATGACACTAATTATGAGAGATGGGCTGATTTATTCATAAGAAAATTTGGTCTAAAAGTTAGTGACTATAGAACTGATCAGGGATGAAAAGACTTGTCCCTAGTTTCCCAGGATCTCAAACCATTGATGACTATCTTGAATGCCATGATCCTCAATAACAAGAGGGGTGAAATTATATGGGGAGACAATTCCAATGGGTTATATTCAATTTATTTAGGCTACTTCTCATTGTGGAATAGGATGGAGAAACCCATCTAGGCAAAGGCTTGGATGACTGGCCTCACTCTGAAAATCAACATATTCTTCTGGCTGCTTCTTCAAGAAAAAATTATTACTTTGGACAACATGGCTAAGAGGGGTCAGATTATCCCAAATAGATGCAACCTTTGTAAGCATAATTTTGAGATCGTTAACTACCTATTTATTCATTTCCCCTACTCCTTAGAAGTATGAGATCATATGACTAGGAGCTATGGTGTCAGTTGGTGTAAACCGACCAACATCTAGGATTTCTTCAAATAATAAAATTGTATGCATAAAGGAATGAAGACATAGATGATATCCTAGTCTCTTACACATTTTTGGTGGGGAATATGGAAAGAGAGAAATAATCATATCTTTAGAGATAGGGAAACCCCTACTTTTGTTATTGCAGATAAAATTGATAACACCATGAAGGAGACCTTTGCCATCAGAAAGGGGGGAGACATTGAAAAAGAAGGAAAAAATATAGGAATGAAAAAGGATAGGGAGAGGAAAATACAAGAGGCTAAGTGGCTTTTTCCCCTAGAAGAATGACATGAAGCCAATTTTGACAGGGTAGCCAAAGGGAAACTAGACCCCATTGGCTAGGGAGGAATTATAAGAAATAGTTATGGGATTGGTGTTTTGGCCTTTTCCTATCCCATAGGGTCTAAGATAAACCACTTCATGCAGGCCAATGTGGCTTGTCATACTATTAAATTGGCTCTAGCAATTGGTATTTAGAACCTTTGGTTGGAGGGAGACTCTTTAAATATAATAAATTGTTTAAACCATTGGTCTCAGCCCTCCTAGACCATTACAAATTTGGTGGAGGAGATTTGATCAAACTTGGGCAAATTCAAAAAGGTCCATGTCAACCATGTGTATAGAGAGTCCAACTCAACCACAGACTGGTTTATGAATGAGGTGGTAGCCAAGAGCATGATGACGATGTGGCACAATGGCAATATCTTTCTAGTGGTCGTGAAAGATATTATAATGCTAGAATGTATCTAGGGAAGTACAAAGGCAATCTAATATTAATTATGGAAAGATATGTAAGCTTGCACTTAAGACAAGATGTTAATGAACACCATGGGAAGGTAATAACTCTCCATCATTTCATGTACTTGTGGCATGTTTTATGGGTCACTTAGCCATCGCTCATTGCCAAACATACAAAAGATTTAGGGATACAAAAATATTAGGTAGTTGAAGTTTGTGAAGGAACAAAGAATTGGTGAAGGATTTTCAAACAAGAGATCAAGAAGGTTGAGGAGAGGAGTAGGAAGGAGCTAGCTAGGGAGGCAGATAAATGGAGGAAAAGAATGAAGATCTGGAAAAAATTGGAGAAGGTTGGAATAGTGAGGTACATTAAAAAACTCCACAGTTTTGATAAGGAGATAACCAAGCTCATGGTGAACACCTAGAAGGATGGGCATGTTAAAATTGATGGGGTCTCTCACCAAGTTAATGTGAAAATGATAGCTCAAGTCATGGAGATACCCATGGAGGGGATACATTTTTATAGGGATAAGAAAATGCTAGCTAATGCAATCAAAGATTTTTTGAAGGATGAGGAAGAAAGGAAGATTTTAGTAAAGGCCAAGACATACTTGGAAATGGAGTTGATAAAAAAGCTATGGAGGTATGTATTAAGGGTAGTTATTGAATTTATATCTCTGGATACTAGATTCGACAGGGCCAAAACACACCACTTTGTTCTATTAAACCATTTTAGGCATGGCGTAAAAATTTCCTTTCCTTTTTATTTGTTTACCTCAATGAGTAAGGGCATTGAGGGTTTCAAGAAGAAACCCAACGCAAACACAACCCTTCATGAGGGTTTGCTCCTCCTAGTCTATGAATATCTCAAGACTTAGACTAGGGGAAAATCTTTAGGTCTCTCTAGGGTTGCTTTAGAGGATACTGGGAGCTCAAATTATTTTGATTATGAGGAATTTCAAAGTCTAAGCTAGGAAGATGAGGAAAACACCCCCTTAAAAGGTAAGAAGCCTAAGGGAGGTAAGAAAATTTCCCCCTCGGCCAACATTGTTCCTAGCAGAAAGAGCCCTCGAGGCTTGACCCCCAAACCTTTGGAATAGGAGGAGGAGGAGTATAATGAAGAAGAAGAGGAAATGGAATTGGAGGAAGAAAAGAAGGGGGAGGATAGTGAGAAGAAGGGGGAGGACATTACTATTCTATCGAGGAACCCCAAGAAGAGGAAGGTTGAGGAGTATTTGCTACTGGAAGAGAGAAAAGATCATACCCTTAAGGTTTTAGGCCCTTTCCCTTCTATCTCTTCACCATAGGGGAAGATTAAGGAAATCTTGGTGGAAGACAGTGGGGAGATGATAATGAAAGAAAGGAGAAGGGCATGGAGAAACTTCAATACTAAAACAAAGAAGATGAGGATTGTCAGAGAGACAATGAACCCTTAAGTTATGGAAGACAAAGAAGGAAAATTCCATTATGATAAACTCATAGACCTAGCTCTGGTAGCAATTTTAGATAATGCTAGAGAGACATGGCCCAATCTACTCAATAATGCCAAAAATAATATGATAGACAACTTTTTCTCAATCAAGTGGTTGTTCCACGAGATTGAAGACCTCAAGGAGAAAAGGAGCTAGGAGGAAGGCCAAAGGATGAGTAACTACTAGGAATATCTCATCAATTGGGATGATCATCTCTCTAAGGTTGAGAAAAAGGTGCAAAGGATAGAGATATCGAATCAAAACTTGGCTAATTAGGTGATCGCCACTATGAACACACTAAATGAGAACATCAATAGTTTGGGAAAATTGCTAAAAAATATAGGAATCAATGGGGAAAAGGAATAAAAGGCCAACACAGATTTTAGGTAGACTAAGGGAGAAATGAAAGAGACCAGGGGCCCAATGGAATGATCTAATGACCTAAACTAAGAATGTGTGGGCATGGAAATCCAAAGTGCCAATGAAGTAGTAGAAAATATATAGGATCTAGATAGGAAGAACAAATAGTAAGAGGTCTTATTTTTTGCTCTATACTTTTCTCAGTCGAGGTTAGCTGGCTTTTGTTTCCTAGCCATATGCTTGTGTTTTGTTATGGCTTTTTATAGGAAGATGCATAGTGTCTAGACTTTATTTAAAATTATTGTGTCACATATTACATAAAAAATCTAGGGTATCAGGATACCTATAAAACCTATTTTTCTTAATAAAAAACAACTTCTCCATTACAGATCACATTATAGAACTCTCTGCTAAAGTGCAAATTGCTCTACATATGTGCAAATTTTTGTAACAAAACTAGGATATGACTCTAGCACTCATACTTAAGGTACCTTCTGATTTTCTTTTCTATATTGGTGTCTCCATGTAAATAAGTTTTGAATAAATCTTTGGCATTATTGTCAAAAAGGGGGAGAGACACTTAGTATGTATGTATGGGGAGAGACATTTTCTATGTATATTGTATGGGGGAGAATCATGCAAAGGAAGAAAGTGTATATAGCAAAGAATTTGTAGATATAGTATACTGTATATACTTACAAAGACAAATTTTGAAAACTCTAAAAAATAATATACTATACCAAGCTAGTACCACACTGTGATGTATATAAGTTTTGGCTAATAAGTGTTTTTTTCACTAGTGCCAAAGGAGGAGATTTTTGACATTCAATCAAGTTTGTTATTAGTGACAACACTTATTGAAATTTTGTATGGCTACTAAGCTCATTGAATAGTCTACAGTATTAACCATGTATTTCAGTAGCCACTAAGCACTAAAGTTCCTACTGAGCATTTAGTGGTTATGAAGGGAATTTAGTTAGTGTGAAGTACAATAGTTTAAACTGAGTAGAATTAGTTAATGTGAAGTCCAATAGTTCAACCTAGGCATTTAAATGGTTATCAAGCTTTGTAGTTTCTACTGAGCTAGCAATTCATGTAAAGTGAAGTTAGTGTTGAGTAATTTAGTTGTAACACAGTATCTACCAAGTCACTAGTGTAGACCAAGTTCAAAATTACATTGAGATGATTAGTATGGATTGAGCGTCTGCTTCTACTGAGTGCATGAAAATACTGAATAGTGATAGTGGATGCCGAGTATCAAAACTTCACCAAGTCAATCTTCAGAACCTAAGTATCTACATATGGGCCAACTTTGTAATATTGGTGTTAACTTATGTATTGGTTGAATTTTTAATTATGTAAATTGGATTGATATATATGTATTGTATTGCATCATAGCCAAGGTAGTATGAATGTGTGATAAAAATTTGTAATAGAAGCATGTGAATGTGAATCAGCAATAGAAGAAGTGTATTCTAAGGCCATATCAACAAAGGAGTAGTAGAGTCATATCCATCACTAAAGATGATCAGTACTTCAAGGAATCTTTATCAACAATTTAGTTGTAAGTTAGATATCTAGTATTTCATCCTAACAGGTGAACCAAATCCTTTAAAAGGGTAGACTTAATAGTCTTTTCTAAAATCTCTTTACTAAGTGCATACTTCATTGTGTGTTTGTAAAACCTCTAACAAGGTGGAACTAGAAGTCCTAATCACTCCTAATAGGGTAGATCATCAGAAGTGTACATTGTAAGCCTTAATAGGAAAACTTTATGCTGTCATATTGAAGTTTTGTGGGTATCATCCCCACCCTAGTTCTACTTTATATTTGTAAGGTTTCTAGATCACCAAAATTATTATGTTCAAAGTGTTATGAATATTTTATGTTTTCAGTTTCTCATGCATGTAGTTAGATCTAATTCAATGAACTAAATGGTAATTGGATTATTGCAATTAAGATCTAAATTTGATAAAGTTTTTGAGATTACGGATTCACCCCTCCCCTCTTAGTAACCTAGCTAGTCTTGAATATTTCCAACACCATGTCTCCTTTTCAATTTCTAGAAGTTTTGGGATCTCATGCTTCAGAAAGTTTCTTTTCCCACTTGCAAGTTGGTTTTTTTGGATTTAAAAATGGTAGACTCTTAAATTACATTTAATCTAGGTATATTCCTAGTGGTTAACGTTAAATGGGGTTTAATTCCCCTATGTCATCCTTCTATAGGAGTTTGTTACCTAGATCTCTATATAAGGAAGCCTTCTTCCCTTATTTTGACATTTATTTTCTATCTATCAATTAAGGAAATTTTGAGGAGTGATTATCTACCTTTTTCATGAGTGCATCTACTATCTATGAGAAACTACCTACTTTTCAAGTGAGCAAGCATTCTATCAATCAATTTTTCCATTGAAGATCAAGGATTGAAGCATTCAAGCCTTTGAAGGAATTTGGTTCAAGCATTCAATATTCATCATTCAAACCCTAGATCTAGCCATAATGGTGGTACAAACTTCCTTCAAGATCCATTGTTCATATTCAAGATTTATTCATTCTTTCATCAAGGTGGATTCTAAGCATACAATCATCGAGGTTTTGATTTATATTTATTAATGTTATGTTCAAGCTTTTATATCAATATACTTGTTTACATTTCAAATATAATTGCATATCTATTGAGTATCATAGCTTCATTTTTAGCATTCTCTATTTCAATTCCATTCTTAAGGTTGAGTCCAAGCTAGGGTTTGACCAAGGCAAACCCATCATCCAAAATACAAAACCATTTTTCTTGTAGATACAGGTGTGGAACAATGAATTGGGGAGTAGATTCAGATACCCTTTTTATCGAACTTGAGATATCCATGAACATAAATTTCATTAGAGTGGTGGAGGTCAAGGTCAACTTTTTGGGGTACAATTGTGCCTTGGGGTAAGATTGTGCCCCATCAACAAGGTCAAGGTCTACCTCCAAAAAGATAAAATATTTATGGGTTTTCTCCATCTCGACATTTCCAATCCAAAATTGGTTGTAGATTTTCTAGAAACTTCATACAGACATCAGAAAACAACATTTTCCAAATTTAAGGTTAGTATTTATCTTTTATCTTTTTCAGTATTAAAGCACATACTCTTCCATAATAGAAAGATCACACATAACCCTACCTCTTTCTCCCTATTTTTCATCACTTGATCCATTTTTGCATTTAACACCTTCTTGTGTTTAATCAATTTGGATCATTACTTTTGAAAATTAGGGTTCTGAAGAGGGTTTTGTATTTTCTTTCTATTCACAAAGTAAAGTTTATTTGTAAGGAATACTATGCAGAAACTATATGATGTGAATTTTGACATATGATCAGGGGCATGTGTGTTTTGTGAAGAGCATCAAAAGTTATATCAAATATTGAAGATATCAACAATAAGTAAAGAGGTTTTTGTGTTTATCCATTGAATCAAGGAATTAAATTATATATTGCATGTTTGAGCAGTAGGCTCTTCTTGCATACATTTTGTATTTGTACATAAAAACTCCTAACAAGATTGAGGCTTCTAACAAGGCCTATGTTCTATAACACAGACCAAAATACTATATGCATATAACAGACTCCTAACAAGGTTAATATCTTTAACCAAATGCTTTTGATTAGTAGAAGATTTTGTTTGTAACATCCTCACTAGGGTTTTCCCTTGGCCAAGGTTTCCCTATTTAAAAAAATACGGTGCTATGAGTTCTCTTATTTCATGGTTATGTTTACTATTTAGTATAATTGGTTTGATCTCATACATGAAAGTTATACAAAAAATTAAATATCCAATTTTGGAATAAAGTTTTTAAGAAACAATTTCATCCCCTCCCACTATTCCCTATTTCTAACAAGTGGTATCAGAGCATAGTTACTTAGAAGAGGATTAACATCTTGAGTAATACCCTATGGATATGGAATAAATACAAACAAACCTAGCAGAATATCTTAAGTAGATCGATATCATCACTAAATAAATAGATAACTTAAAAGAAGGATATGAAGATGCAATGTACTACATTGGCAAGCTAAAAGACAAGATTGATGATTTGAAATCCAGAAAGGAACCAAAGTTCAAATTAAGGATAGTGATGAAGTGACAAAATTGATGAAAGAAAATGAGACCCCAAAATATTAATTGAGGATCACTAAACTGAAATTATGTTTAAATAAAGATGATAGAAAAATTGAGTTAGATCTAAAATCTAAGATCTAATCTTACAAAAGTTACATTCAAACTTAAATTGATGAAGTTAGAATATGACTTGAGAAATATAACACTTTTTTCAATGGAGAAATTGAACCCAAACTAAGAAACAATTAGGGTAAGTGCATGAAGATGGTGTACAAAAAAGTAGACACCCCCCCCCCCCTCAAAAAAAAATAATGAAAATTTCAATAACCTAATCGAGGTTTTTGAAACCTGATCATGTTATTTGAAATGTGAAATATTGTTCAAGCTTGGCATCCAAGCCTAGCCATTAAAGTTTACAAAAATCGATCAAGTTTTGTAAAACCTCAATGGGTTATTAAATAATATAATTCAAAAACCCCAATCACATTTTTTGAATTATATTATTTAATAACCTAAAAGGGTTTTGGTTTACTACTCCACAAAGGAAGATAAAGAGATAGAAGGGGATATGAAGAGGGAGATTAGATAAGAGAGATGGAGATTGAATGAGGGTGAGAGAGAGAGAGGGAAGAGGATAGGAGAAAGAGAGAGAGGGGGGATATGAGAGAGATATAGAGATTATGAGATAGGAGGGATGGAGAGAGATAGAGAGATTATGGGATAGGAAGGATAGAGAGAGAGAGAGAGAGAGAGAGAGAGAGAGAGAGAGAGAGAGAGAGAGAGAGAGAGAGAGAGAGAGAGAGAGAGAGAGAGAGAGAGAGAGAGAGAGAGCATGTGTCTTAGAGAGAGAGAGAGGGGATATGTGTGAGAGAGAGAGAGAGAGAGAGTTTAGGTGATAGGAAAAAGAGAGAGGGGATATGAGTGAGAGAGAAGGGGATAATAGAAAGAGAGTGGGGATAGGACAAAGAGAGAATGTGTGTGTGTACATGAGAGAGAGAGAGATTAAGGGTAGAAAGAGAGGGGCAATAGGACAAAGAGAATGAGAGAGAAAGAGGATGGGATGGAGACATAGAGAGAGAGAGAGAGAGAGAGAGAGAGAGAGGATGGGATGGATAGAATAATTAGAGGATATAATAGAAAGAGAGAGAAGGGGATGAGAGAGAAAGAGAGGGGGGTGGGGGGGTATGAGTGTGTGTGTGCACTTGCAAGTGTGTGTGAGAGAGAGAGAGAGAGAGAGAGAGAGAGAGAGAGAGAGAGAGAGAGAGAGAGAGAGAGAGAGAGAGAGCAGGGGGAATGGGATGGATAGAAGAATTAGAGGATATTATAGAAAGAGTGAGAGAGAGAAGGGGATGAGAGAGAGAGGGGGTGGGATGGATAGAAGAATTGGAGGATACGATAGAAAGAGTGAGAGAGACAAGGAGATGTGTGTGAGAGAGAGAGAGATACAAAGAGGGAGAGGGAGAGTAAGGTTTTTGGAAAAGATAGAAAGAGTGAGAGAGAGAAGGTGATAGGAGAAAGAGGGAGGGGGATAGGAGAGAGAGAGGACATATAGAGATTAGGGGATATGATATAAAGAGTGGGAGAGAAGGGGATAGCATAAAGAGCAAAAATAAGAGAGAGGGAGTGATGCAGAGAGATGATGGGATGGAGACAAGGATATGATAGACACTTTTTTACTATAATACATAACCTAATAGATCTCTCTCTCTCTCTCTCTCTCTCTCTCTCTCTCTCTCTCCCTCACTCCCTCCCTTAATCTAACCTTGTGAAGTAGTAATACAAAACCTGATTGGGTTTTGTAGAACCTAATTGGGTTCTTGAATATAGTTATGGCTTGACAACCTAGGAAAAAAAAAAAAAGGCTTGGGAGACTATTTTCCCTCCATTTTTTATCCTTTAGATGTTTTTCATCTTCAAAGATGATTTCTCGTATTTTCCTTCATCAGGTTTTCTAATGGTGAAGTGGGTATCTCTAAAATCACCACCATCATCTTACACATCTTCTTAGCCATAGTTTTTTCTTTTTCTAGACAACATTAACATTGTAAGTTTAATTACTTTTACCAATTCTTTAACATTCCTCACAACCATGTGTCTACCATTTTAAAATAAATTTTTATATACTTAACCAAATTCAAAATAAATTATACATTACAATTCTACACTTGATTCTATACACTTTAGAAAATAAGTTTTCATTTTTTATTATTTTGATGCAAGTTATGTTCAGCACATGAACATGTACCAAAATTTTAGGATGTAGTGGCTTCAATAACTCATAATTAAAAAAATACTCATCATTAATTTTTTTTAAAAATACAAAATTTCTAGATATGACTCTTAGATATCATCCTACCAAAGAGCTATACAAGATACTAAATATAACTTGGTCTTTTGTGTGCTTCACACGGAGACAATTATGTTATGTCTTCTAGAAAAATTAGGAACTATTTTTTGTGTGCATAGGGTTTGACCTACCTAATCTTATCCATTTTATAAAGACTCTAGTAGTTTAAAAAGTAGATTCAGATTACTATAATTTATATGTTTTCGACATCTTGTCATTTTTAGTGGATGACCCTCAAATGTCTCGTCCAACTTTAGGTTTATCTGATTTAAATGGATGACCCCCAAATGTCATTTTAAGTGGATGACCCCCTTTTTTTACACCATCTTGGTGCAATCACCCATTAGAGAAGTTATATTTTAGTGGAGAGAAAATTCCTCAACAATTATATTTTTAGAGACCTTCCTATGATAAGACGTTTCTTGGATATTTTATTGGAGAAAAGTTAGAAAAATCTAAACATAGAAAGAAAATTATTTTAGAGATTCATTAGACTACACAAGAGAAAGAAGAACTAAAAAAAAATGAGGAAAATAAATTTGATAATTCATCTAAGGAGATTGAAGAAGTTGATGTAAACCTAAATAAACTAATGAACCTAAGAATCTTGAGAAGACTAAATCACCCAAGGAAGTAAGGTGTGAATTTAATGGTAGACATTTTTCATGTAATGAAATTGTTCATATGAAAAGGGAATGCACAAGTAATCCATTTAAACATGTCCCTACATTTTACTATTATAATTATCATAGATTGTCATAGAGCAGTTGATTGTAATAAACCTAAATTTGATAGTAATAGTAGCAATAGTAGAATATTTAGAGGTACTAACCCTACCTGTGAAAGGAGATCCTATGAAGGGGCTAATGGATCAAGGAGTAACATTGTGTGTTATAAATGCAACAACTTTGAATACCTTGCCAAAAAATGCGGAGCACATGTTAACTAGCCTAGACTTAATTATAGAAAAAATGCAATATTATGTTAGCTATGCAATCATTTCAGTCATATAACAAGATTTTGGAGAATGGATATGAGTAACATCAATAGGAAACCAAATTTTAAAAGGAACACCAACAAGAATATCATAAGGAATGATAGAAACAATAAAAGTTAGAAAGATGAGCTAAGAGAGAATATAGAAGAATTCAAAGAATTATTTCTCAAAGCCAAAGATATATCCAATTCACATGTATTATTAGAAGATAATTCATTTGATGCACCTAAAGGGAGACTAAAGTTAACAATTTTATGTGATTCATCCTATTTGAATTAAGCATCTTTTATAACTAAAATAAGCATAAGAAAGTTATAAAGGTAGAATATGGTGAATTATGAGTTACACAATTAGTATGAGGTATTCCATGATGAGTTGAAGATATGGTTAAGAGAACATATTATTTGTAGAGTGTATGTATGTGCCCAAAAAAAAACTAGTCTATTGGTAATTAGGAACAACTTTTCATGAATTGTGTACTTGTATAATTAATACACCGATCAATTTGGTAAGAGTTAAAGTATGTGAATGAGATATTGTGTATTATTTGAGTGTTTGGCAAGTTAAGGAGAAAATTAAATGTGAATCCAAGGAAATTTAAGCAACATTGAAGAAAAATTATCAAAAACCCTACAACTCACGAAATTAAAGTATTTATCAAACTTTGAGTGTTCATCTATGAATTTGAAAGTAGAATTTGTGATAATCATGGATTGGATATTGAATCACAATGTTGAGGATAAGGTTAACTATAAAATGAAGATAAACCTGATTTAACATTTAGAGGAAGAACATATAGTAGCATTTTTATTATTGCAAATAGGGTATTATACTTGGAGAACATAGGAAGCTATCTTAGGAGAAAATTTGAAACAATAGGTGAAAATAACATATCAAAAGAATTTGATTATATCTACAACTAGGACATGATATTTAAGAGTGTTTATGAATACCTAAAATATAATGAAATGATTAAGATCTAATTTTCACATGACCTTGACAATGAGGATTGAGAAAAGATCATATTGAGTAGGATTTGTGATGGAAAATTCTAGTTAGGAGATAATGTGGTAGAAATATCAGCTAACCTTATTCATGAAGTGAATGGTCTATGAAATGATGGATAAATCCTAGTAAATGAAAATAATGTTAAGAAACTAGTGCTAGTGAACACCTAGTCTAAGTATAATAGGAGAGGCATTTTAATAAAGAGGATAAAAAAGCACGATGTAAGATTCATATGCAGAGAAGTATGGCATCAAAAATATGTGCTAGCTCTAAAGAGGATAACATGATAGAAGGATTCATTCATGCCATCTACAAAATATGTGTAGAAAGAGTAAATATGAATATATGTGAAATCCTAAGCACACAGCTAGTAGAGAGCTTGGAAAGGGTAAAGAGAGCTAAAAATAGTCAATTCAGACTTAGATCTTTGGTTATCTATATGTTTTTCCATTTGGTTAAAATATTTTCATACCTATCTATGAATGAACTAATTGATAGTGATAAGTGCACATTTGAAAAGATAACTAGTATGTATATAAGACATCTAGTAGGTAAGATTGATAGCAGTGCATATCTAATTATAAAATCATTCCAAGAAAATATGAGACAAAGATACAAAATCCCAACTTTACTTGTGAAGAAATTTAAAGATGATACATGTTTCATGGTTGACACATATTTCACCTACATAGAAAAAGTTAAACCAAGAATGATCCATGTTGAACGACTTGGTTATGACGTTACAGAGGAATAAGTAGAAAATTATGTAGAAGAAATATTAAAATCAGCTAGAGATGAATAATATAATAGATTTCAAACCTATGAAGAGATAATGCAGTTAAGATCTCAAGCTCAACTTGGGAAACCTTCAAAGAAGAAGGCTGATGCCACAATGAATAAAATCACATAGAAAGAATATATAACACCAGAAGAAGTAGCAACAATAAGACAAGCTATTATTGGAAAGAGACACATTGGTCAAGAAGGGATCATGTATGTGAAAACATTAGTAGTGGGAGGAACATCTAAGGGATAATAGTTGCACAACCACAAGTAGAAACATCAACCATACCATATGCCATAGTTTTGTAGATACAACCCACACTTGTACTATCTATGCAAAAGGAGAAAGGTGAAGAATAAGTAATTATAACAAAGTATAATCAGAAACCCCTACCAATACTAGGAGAACAACAAGGTTGATAGAAGTGAACCAAGAACAAGCTACGTCACAACCCAAGAAGAGTACAAAGTAGATGGAAAGTGGATTAAGGAAGAGAAATTTATTTTATAGATGATTGAATTAGACAAAGAAGAAGAAACAAAGGAAAAACTAGTTGAAAGAATAGAGATAGTTGTAAAGAAATCTTTTGGAAGAAAAACATGGAAGCCAAAGGTTGAGAATTTGAATATTTAAATTGTCAACAACAACAATTTTGTAAAATTTAATATATTTTTTTATTATTATAATAACGTGCACTAACTACACTTGGATAATATAAGAGTTAGGCATAGGCTTCTAACCAATAAGGAATATGAATATATTGAGGACATACCAAAAGATTTGTATAAAAAATTGACTAATAGAAGGAGAAGAGTGGTAGAGGAGGATAAAAGAATCTTAGAAAATATGATCATAAAATTATGTGAAGTTAACAATGATGATGAATTAGATATAATAGTGAAGGGCATCAAGCCCTTGCTAAGAAATAAAAGAAAGGAAATTTTGTTAATGGGAGATCATTATGAGGAGGTTAAAGATGAAATAGAGCTAACAATTGTAAATTTTATGGCCTCCTCAACAAGGTGAGAACAAGGAGTAGTACATGGATCACTCTATCAGAATCTACTCTATCAGTTTCTACTAGTACTAATACCATGAAAGTGGATAGTACAAGGATCACTCTAGACACTTTGAAAGATCCATTCAAAGACTATGGCACTAAAGTTAGCAATTTGTTGAGCCAAACTAGCTCTGAAAATGAAGAAGAATAAGAAGAAGAAAAGAAAAGGAAAAAAGAAGAAGAAGAAGAAGAAAATAAGAAAAATAAGGAAGAAAAAAATGTTTAGAAAGAAGAAGACGATAAGAAGAGGGAAAAAGAGGAAGAAATATTCAAAATAGAAAAGAAAAGGAAACTTGAAGAAGATGGGAAGAAGAAAAAGATTGAAGAAGATACAAAGAGAAAGGAGGAAGAACATAGGAAAATGGAGGAGGAAAATAAGAAAATTGAGGAGGAAAGGAATAAATTGGAAGAGGAGAAGAAGAAAAGAAAAGAAAATAAGAGGAGAAGAAGAAAAACGAGGAAGATGAGAAAAAGGCCACTATACCTAGTGTTTCTAGGACACCCCTTACATCAGCAACACTGATAGGATAAGATGATGACAATCATAATAAATTGATCTCATCACTTAGAAAAATTATTGAAAAGAATAGAAAGGTGAAAAGTCTACAAATTTTTCTAATGGAAGTGACAGAGAGACTTCAAAATACTTTAATTGTGAAGATGATAGAGTCAGATTCAAAAGATAGAGAAAGAGTTAAAGTGGAAGCTTTTGATACATAATTTACAAGTTTATATTTGATATTGGAAATGTTCAAGTACATGACAAACATGATGCATAGATGTTTGACACTGTCTATCAAAATATCAAAAATGTTTTGGAAGCTCTTGATGCATGTATCAAGGAGCTAAGAAGATGCGAACATGAAAGAAAGGAAATATATGAAATGTGCACATTGTTATTTAAGATCACAAAAAATAGTGATGAAGAGTTAAAAAAGAAGTAGGAAGAACTCCAAATACTTGTAAATCAGCTTTAGTAGCTTGATCAAAAGATGAAAGACATTGAGGCTAAGATTTGAAAACTTATGATGAAATAAGTCTTATTGAAATGAGTAAAGAGAGAATTGCTAAAAGGTTTTCACTTCTCAGAGAAATGACTCTAGAATGACAAGTAGCAGAATACTTTAATACAAAGACATCTTTTGAAAAGTATTTCTATTTAGACCTAAAAAGAAATTGAAATTGCATTCTATGTACTTTGTGCACTTCTTAGAATATCTAGAGGAGTTAGAGATTCATGGGAGAAGAAATTCAATAGTCTAAAGAAAATTTTTGATAACTGTATCATGGGACTATCTACCTAATAGAGAGTTCTAGATCCAAATTTTGAACACAAACACACACACACACACACACACACACACACACACACATAGACACCTTTTCTATTGATGTCGAAGGGGCACATATAGGGAAAATTATATATAAGTATATGTGTGAGTTAAGATAAGGTGAGTTGTTTAATATAATTGTGAGATATAAGGAAGCATGGTTAAATACAATGATTCACAAGTTTTAAATTCTGAAAATTTGGATAAGGCCAAGTTTTGTAAAGTTTTGACAATTAGAAGATTTTTGGATTTCTCCAATTTTCTCATATGTTGCCATCTATGCCAAAGGGGGAAGTTTTTGGAAATTTTGATAAGGACAATATTGAATGTTATCATTTATGGTAATATATCTTTAATATAAACAAAGCTAACCATGAAGATCAAGTTATGACATTCATACTTAGAAATTTGTTTAAGTATCAATTAATTTATCTGCTAGAGCAGATAAAATTTTCATATGCACAATTGAAAGAGGCATTATTGGCACATACATAGTTAGGTATAGATATGATAGAATGTTAGGATAATGTGTTCATGTGGGTGAGTTAGTACAATCAATATGAAAGATGATATAACAATTTGACCATTTATAACAATATATAGATAGAATTGAGTATGACATCAAATGAATATTTATGGATTAAGAAAATAATTTTCTTACAAAATCATTACTTAATTAATTAGGGACATCATCTAAAATGTTAACCCTAAGATAACATGTTGTAATAATATATTTTTTCAAGCACGTGAAAGCTTGAAGTCTGGCTAGATAGTATTTTGAGAATTACAAAGGTATAAAGGAAAGTTTGTGTGTGAAGTAAAGTGTGCTTCTTAGGAAGACTATGAAAACTTTATATGATGTAAATTATGATGTATGATCATAGGTATGTGAGTTTTGTGAAGAGAAGAAAAATTTATATAAGATATTGAAGATATCAATAAGAAGCAAAGAGGTTTATATATCTATCCTTTGGATCAAGGAATTACATTATATATTGCATGTTTGAGCAATGGGCTCTTGTTTCAAACATTTTATATTTGTACATAACAAATTCTAATAGGATTGAGGCTTCTAACAATGCCTATGTCCTCTAACAAGGACCAAGACACTATATGCATGTAATTGACTCTTGATAGGTCAATATATTTAACCATATACTTTTGATTAGCAGATTATTTTGTGGGTACCATCCCCACTTAGGTTTTCCCTTGGCTAGGGTTTCCCAAGTTAAAAAAAATGGTATTATGAGTTATCTTATTGCATAGTTATGCTAACTATTCAATATATTTAGTTTTCTAGCATACGAAAGTTATAAGGTAATTAATAATATCTAGTTTTTGGATAAAGTTTGTAGAATACTAATTCACCCCTCCCCACCCCCGTTAGTATTCCCTATTTCTAACATAAAATTATTAAAGAATTAAACTTTATGCATTTTGGAATAAGGGATAAGAAGATATTGTTAGCTTCTTTAAGTAGACTACTAGAATTTATCACCTAATCTAAGGCCCCAGTAATATAGTCTTCCATAAAATTCCCACATTTATGAAAAAATAAGTAGGGACCATCGTTGCCACAACAATTAATTCCAATCATTTGAGCAAGGGAAATTCCAATTTAATCCTTTGTGATTTGTTCTATTATGGCCTTATTTTGAGTATAGTTAATTAATTTTGGTTTTTTTTCTAAAATTCTATCCTCATTAGTGCATTGGGAGCCTTCCGAGTTATTAAGGATTCTTATAAAGACATATACCACCTTACAAGAAATAAATGAGGGATCTTCTAGATTATTCTATCCGTGTTTCTAATTTTTGGTGATCCTATTAATAGTCTTAGTGGTACTATGAAAAAATATTGATATTCTTATCTTCTTCATTTAACCATGTTTCCTTGGACTTCTCCCTCTAGAAGATTTCTTCTCTAACCCAAAATCCTTTATATTTTAGCATTAATTCTTTTTTGGTTTAAATTAAAAAAATTATTTATAACTCAAATAAGTACTCGTAATTAATTTCCTCTAATTGGCTTTCCAAATTTATTTTAGATTAAATATTATTCCCAAAATTCTTCTTATTCCATTGGAGTAATTTTATATTTATTATTTTAAGTTTTTCCATAAAGCTCTACCTCATTCAACCATTCATCAACTATATCTATTAAGTCCAATCATCTTTAATCCACATTTGCTCAAATTTTAAAGAGCATCTTCTAGGGTCTTTATCAAACATAATTTTTAATATGACTAGGTAATGATCCAATCCTAAGAATGGTAACATCTCTAATTCTTGCATATATTTAATCTTTATAGTATTTCCATCAAGGAAGAATACCAAAAATCTGCAATAACTACACCGATACATATGATATGACATTAAAACTCATTTTGTAGGCTTATAGGTCCAATATGAATCACAACATATGAGATTATAAAAATTTAAGAACATAATAGTAAATTAATAAAATTAGAAATCTCCTAGAAATAGAAAATTTGCATAGGAATAACCATTATTAGAAATACAAAACTAAAAAACATGAAGTGGAAATATTTTTTGATGATGTAAGATTTCCCTTCCACCCCGAATAGTTATACATCAATAAACCTAGCTATATTTGGAATTTATAAGAAGTATGAATGGCATAAAAGGTACTATACACAAATTTACCACATTGTTTGATAGGTAAGGAAATGGAACCATGGGGGGGATGCAAGTAGCCATTACAAGTTTAAAGCCAAGTATGATTTGAATAATATAAATTAAGATAAAGTTTCTTACCAAGAAGATGTTCCTCAGTGATAACATTAACCTTGGAATTAGGATCAACAAGAAAACCATAAGAAGGATACATATCAATCTATGTAGCAACATAAAGAGGACAATTAGGAGCCTTTAAAATGTTAGAATCATTAAATGAAATAGTAAGGTCTTTAGCATTCTTGGGGTTAGATGTAATCTTAGATTGATCATGAGATTTAGATGTCACTTTCTTCTTAGGTGGGGGCGGAGGTTAAGGTACACATTCTATAGTGCTATTAGTATGACCATTTTCTTCTTGCAAGGTATAATAAGAAACATTTAGATTAGGGAAAGAAGAAGAAAGTTGATAAATCATATTATAAGTGTGTTGAGGTAAAGGATTAGTATATATTTAAAGGTTTTGATTAGGAGGCACCAAAGATTTTTCATTATCATGACTATCAATAGATAAATTATTATAATCAATCAAGTCTCAAAACTTGTGTTTTAGAGTATAACATTACTCAATATCATGATAGGATAATGATGATATTAACACAATGCTTCAAGATCAAAGTGTGGACTTGATGTAGTATAAGGAAGAAGTGGTCTAATAAAAGGGAGTATAATAATATTAGCACTAACTAACCTTCCCACAATGGAATGAAAGACTTGCAAAGAGGACTAAACTTCAAATTCATCTAAAAAACAAAGGAAGAAGAAGAAACATCTTTGGATGCAGAAACTACTTGTTAATCTACTGTATATATAGCTTTGTTGATATAGTTGTTAGGTTTATAGAATTTGTTGTTACTAGGAGTGACATCACTCTAAGAAACTAGTGCATGAGTCATTAGAGTGGTTCTCTCAAACTAACTCACTTGTAATTGACAATGATGACACGTTGTATAAAGTTATAAAAAGGAAGTAAACTTAGTAAGAAAAATCTTATCTTTAATGCACTTTTGTGAATTTTCAATAAACATATGTTGAATACTAATATCAAACATAGGATAAGAAATACTAGTTTTCAAATGGTTAAATCTACCAATAAAATTTGTCAATTTTTGCGTAGGACCTTATTCATAATACATCAAATCAAATAAAGACACTTGATGAGCACTATTAGTATCAAATATTTGGATTAAAGAATTAGCAAGGTTTTAAAAAATAATCAATAGAATAAGGTGGAAAAGGGTCTTACCATTGTAAATCTTTGTCACAAAAAGGTACAAGAAAACAACTTAGCTAAAATCCTATGATCATGAACATTATCACTACATAGAACTTTGAAAGTTTTAAGATGAGTAATAGGTCCATCCTTACCATTATAAGTATCAAGATGAGGCATATCAACTTGTAGAGGGTAAACAATATAGATAATTCCAAATGGGAAAGTGCTAAAATGATTCTACAATAATTGAGAGCAGGGAAGGGGGGTTTGAATCAGTTATTCTCAAGTTTAGATATTTTGAACACACTTTTAATCACTTTGAACAAATTAAATTTATTCACTAGTCTAGTTAGTCTCTATATCAACTTATTAGTAACATAAACTTGTAATCTAGTATCCCAATAGTAAGCTACTTGTACAGTGTAAAGAAATAAGCAATAAAAAATATCAAAATAGCATTCAGACAAGTATAACACTAGGATTTAATACTAAAACCCAATTTTGGAAAAATTACCAATAACATGCTACCAATTATTTTACTCTTCTAAAGTGAGCTCTATTAAGAGCCAACCCTTTTAAATGTTACAATACACACTATTAGGAATGATCATGTTAAAGGATTTTAACTAATAAAAATGTTAGAAAGTAAAAATAGTTTGATCTAATAAATACGACTCACTTTGAAAATACAAATCATAGTGTAGCTCATCTTCTTCTTTACTAATAGTCTTCATTTATATTGTTATAATTGATGCACTTGGACACCCTTAATTAAATCACACTTCACCTCTACTTAGCTCTTAATTGTCTTCTTCTCAAGTTTTCAAATCAATTGAATCAACAACTACTCAACCTCCCTAGGTTATTCTTATGCCTCCTTAGATACATATATTTTATCTCTTGTTTATTAGACATCACTATTGATCTTACGGTTAGGCTAGATTTATTGATTCCTTCCATCATTTCATTTCCTCCTCCTTCTAGATTCTTCTCAAAAAATCTCTATGAATCCATGTCAATGAATTATCAAACATAGTTTATCATGTCTTAAATTCTCTATCTCATAAATACTTATCCTTCACACACTTTCACAAATTTGTGTTCAAATTCTTTAGAATAATTGAGGGAGGGGATGGGGTGACTCAATTATCCAATGTCCAAATGTTAAAATAAAACTTTTCAGTGATTAACATACCCATATCCATAAAAACATAGCATGCATGCATCCATTAGATCATACAATTGCTTAACTTAGTAGGTTACTATCCTAGCTTAAAATAACTTTGCAAAAATGTAAACATGAAATAATATAAGCACATTCACACAATTTGACACAAGGATTTATGTGGAAACCTAATTTATGAAAAGCCACTAGTAACATGCTACCCAATTTCACTCTTCTAAAGTGATGCCCTATGAAAAGCCAACCTTATTAAAGGTTATAATATACATTGTTAAATGTGTCTTGGTTAGAGGATTTCAATCACCCTATTAGGAGTGAGGATTGTTAGAGGACTTTAGAACATTCCATTAGGATGTCACCCAGTTAAAGGATTTACAAATGACTGTTAGGTCAACTCTAATCTAAAGGATTTTATCCACACTAGTAGAGTTGTTAGAAAGAAATAGTAGGACTTGATCTAATAAAAACATACAACTCACTTGTAGATTAAAAATCTCTATTTTAGTCATCCATTCTACTTGGCATTCATACTCTTTAGCTCTGATAGCTTGTTCCCCCTTCAAGTATCCATCCCCTTAAGCCTTATTTCTTTTTATGCCAACAACAATCTTTTCTATTCGGCCACTAGATAAAGAAATACCCTAGACTCCTTGTCTTCCTTAGGTTCTTGCAACGAGAAAATTTTCTTCTGGCTAGCTATCTCTATAAATAGATAATTTAGATCATTTGTCACTTAACCACAATCATCCATTTTAGGGTTAGGCAAGATTCAATGAATCTACCCACTTTTCCATTTGAGTTCCTCTAGAAACTTCCTCTACAATCTTCCTTGAATTCACCTCACAATATTTATTTTGAATTCTATGCCACTAGCTCAGCATAGTCATCTTCCACACACTTCACATAATTTGCAAAATCAAATTAGTTGGCTCAGATTCGTCAAATCTTTGATTTAACACTATTTTCTTTCACTCATGTTTTATCACTCGACCAACACTAGTTCACTCAAAAAACACTAAATTTTACTGATGCTTGGCACCAACTAAAATTTACTTAGCATATACTAATATTCACTCAGCTTGCACCAGTTGACATCTTTTCTTAGCTCCTCTTGATTTTCACTTGGCTTAAATTATTTTCTGCTTGTCTTTCACTATCTACTCAGTAAGGCTTGGAAGACACTTTTCTTACTTGATCTTCTTCCAATCTTTGCTTAAGTAATCTTTCATTGAAAAATTTAAGTAGATATATGATACACTATAGTATTAATGTCTCACTTGGTCTTAGTATTTCTTTTATACACCAAATAACTCAATCTTTCTCTAGGTTCTCTTGTTACCTCCTCTTTTCAAATCCCTTTCATCAATAAGCAATTTATAATAGTTAGATAAAAAAGAAATTGTCCCACCAAAAAGTAGTAGGTTTGACATTATTGACAAAATAATGATTGTTTCATTACAGGTTCTACACTTCAAAACAATCTCTTTTCAATATTGTCCCTCTTTGACATTGATGGAAAACCAATACCAAAAAGAAAATAATATCTTCAAAATTTCTCCCTCTATCAGTATATGTCCTTCCTCTATATAGGGTAATGTGAGCTATATCAACCTCCTTCAATATATCTCTCTTATATCTTCCTCTTTTTGTTATTTTCTATCTCTATCTCCCTCTTTCTTATATTTCCCTCTTTGACAACAATGCCAGAGACTTGACATATTTTCATGCAGATATAATCAATTTAGGTTCTCACTCTATCACCTTGCATGTGACTCTAAGTCTTCTAATTCAGCTCATTCATTACTTTAGGTAGATCCTAAAGTAAGATCCACTACATCAAGTTGTAAGATACAACATTCAGCTTAGTTGATGAAGGGCACTACTCATGCTTCCTAAATAGAATTTGATAAGGGTATCACCTGTAGTTTACCTCTAAGATATTCATGTGTATTATTAGGTAAAGATTTTGTGAATATATCATCTATCTGTTCTTTTGTATTCACATATTCCATTCTCACTTCTTTGTCTTGAACAAAATCCCTCAAGTAATAATGTTTGATTGCAATGTGCTTAGTCTTTGTGTGCATGATAGTATTATTTGATATGTTTATAACACTTGTAGTATCACAATAAAGTACCATGGGTTTATTAATTTCCTCCTACATGCCTTTGAGTACTTATTTGATCCATACCACATTTGTATAATTTACTACACTAACCACATATTTAGCTTCAACAGGAGATAAGATTGATGAGTTGGATCATTTAATTCAAGGAGAGGATTAGTTAAGATACCAAATGAATTAATTTGATGAGAAGTTTCTATAAAAGAAGCTAGAAGAACATATACAATGAACCTAATGAATCAAATGCAAACCTAAGATCTATGGTGATTGTGAAAATGATAAAGGACCAGAATTGCCTATTTAAGAAGGTGTGCAACCAAGCTTTAAAGCATGTACATGAAGGGGGTGATATGAGTGTAAATGAGATATGTGAAGAAGAGAACATAGCAAAGAATATGTGAATTTTTCTAGTGAGATGGGTTAAAGCTGCTAAGGTTGATAAATGAATCTAAGTAGAAAGATTAAGTTTGATTTGAAGAGAAGGATGAATGTTGGAAGAGTTCTTGTTGGCCAAAAGTGTCCTCCCTTTGAAAGATTAAATTCAAATATTTAAACCAACCCAATAGTCACAAGATTCAAAGATCCAACATTTGAATATGCATAGGTGCACATTATAACCTTAGGTTATCCCTAACTTTTGAGCCATTTCATATTTTAAGTCCTATAGTCGTGACCAAATATTATGGTCCCACTCTTATGATAACCCTTGTATTAGAGGATCATTAGGTGAATAAAGTAGTGATAAGATGCTATGAGGCTCTTGTTGGCATAGTGTCAGGATGTCATGACATTACAGATTCTATAGGATCATGAGTCAAAGGAATCTGTGTTTCAATGCCACAAAGGGTCAGCAATCATAAGATTATGGGGTTGAATATGTAGGATGTTGATGCTACAAAGGGGAAGGTTAATCATATGATCTTAGAGTTGTAAGATTGCAAGGTAAGAAGGGGTGAAGGCCAATTATAGTTAGACATTGGGTGTTTTGATCTTACAATATTCCTCTATTGTAAGATCACAAGTGCAAATGAGGACACCACTGAGGTCACGACAGAAAGTTAGTGAACCATGATCATAAGATTGTAGATGTTATTATTATAGCTATTAATTTTATGATAGACTAAAATCATAAGATCATGAAGGTCAGATCAACTACACCTATAACATCACAAGAGGAGATTGATGGTACCGCAAATTTATGCCAAGAGTGTTATTGTGCTATCATTTTTTTGTTAGATCATAGGTCTTGCTGCTAGAGAGTGATCATAAGGAGAATGAAGGATGGGCTTGATGCTATGAGGTATTGGTGATCGTAAGATCATAGATGTCAAGGTTATGAAAAAAAGGTGACATAAAGTGTTTTGACCATAGTTGATGATTGTAGGATTATAAGTTCCAATGTTGACCAAAATATAAGGAGCTTCACCTACTGAGCTAGAAAAAAGAGGAGTCCCCAACCAACTAGATAGCAGGAAAGGTATAGAGTTATAGTTGAATATGGTTGACCAACATTATTTATTTGAATTGGCATGTTGGTAACAAGGAACAGGAAGCTCTCTGATGTCAAATCTAATCTTTCAATATCTTGTAGCCGCTTTTTTCATTCCCCTAGCCTAATAAGTATGAAGAACACTCCATAGCCAGTAGTCGATCTATCTACTCAATTAGAAGCTTAATGGTCATTGTTCTTGTCTTCTTAGAGTTTTTTTGGTGAATAAGTTATCATCCTATGTCTAGATTTGTGCTATGATTAGATCTTTTCTAGTTTGGCAGTAGTTATTCTTTGCAAGCTTTAATGCATTTGCTGAAGTTCTATCTAAGGGTACAAGCTATCTAAGTTAAGCTTGCACTATAAAAGCAGATTTTGTAATCTTTCTTATTGTCAAACCTTCTTTGTTTCTCTATCATTGCTTTGGTATACTACTATAAATTTCCTTTTTCCTCTAAATTATATGACACTATGCCTTATCTCTTTCAGCCATTCACATATTGTGCAAGATTTATTTGCCTCTCTTCAATGTATTGTGTATATTTGTGATCTACATGTTTGTATCTCTTTTGGCCTACAAATGATATAAACTGAATTTCTTCTTTCTTGTGTCACTCATTTGGTTATTTGATTTGCATGTGGCTATTGGATTAAAATAAGTCTAAATCTATATATCTTTCGATTGTCATGATAGTCATATTATGCACATATGGGTAGAGATTGGTCTGACCAGTCTATTTTGGTGTGTCACCTCCTTAGAATAGATTAGGTAGCTTTTTTTTATGCATACCTCCTCCCTTTTCCTCTCCAAGTGTAGTCTAGGTGCATCCTGATAGCAAAGGAAGCCAACCTACTCTAGAGACTTAGCCTCATTATTCAAGTCTCACAAGTTGGAGGTTGTTTCCATGTTTTACAAGGTTGTCCTTAGGTAAAAATTTGGATAAGGGTGCAAAATTATGTGATAATAGTTTTTGGCTTGTCTGGTGGGACCCTCATATTAAATATTCTAAGATTATTAGCATCAAAAAAATATTTCATGTTCATGCTGAGGAGATAGTACTACCTTCAATATTAAATCCTTCAAGAGGCTCATTTGTTCAAGTACTTAGTAACTCCAAGCTTCAAACATGTTTGGTTTCTAGACCAAAGTTGCTATGATTCATGCCCAAAGCACACACAAGGGCATCTTCTAGAGGTAATTTTCAGTATTTAGAACTCTCATTTTTAAATCCTAGAAGAAAGATGGCTAGACCATCTCTATTGCCAGTTAGAAGTATAGAGGAAGTCCATACACCTACAAGATCCATCTCTACCGCTCCTACTAATAGATCTCAACCTAGGATACCATCTGCTCATATCAATAGGCCACTCATTTATATGGCTAGAGAATATGCATTTCCCAACTTCAATGGTGGAAGCCATTTGCTTTTGGCTCAAAGACATGATATTCCAATGTCAACCCTTAAAATTATAACCAAGTTTATTGGTGAAAAATCCTTTCCCCTGTTGAGCATATTCAAGAGGTGTCTAATGTCTGCAATATTTATGACATCACTAAAGAATGTGTAGCAGTCAAGCTTTTAGTCTCATCCTTAAAGGGGAAGGAATTACAGTGGTATAGGGGGTTTCCTCATAATTCTATAGTTGATTTGGTTGGGTTAGGAGCAACCCTATGCAAACATTTTGAGGACAAAAGTGACTATCTTTCACTTTTAGAGCAGTTGACAACCATTAAAAGAGTGCCTTGTGAATTTATCATTGATTTTAATTATAGGTTTCGAAAGACATGGGATAGAACACCCATTACAATAAAGCCCTCCCTGGTAATGCATTCTTATACTACCTTAGAACCTTCAATAGTGATATCACTACCACTCTATAGCCTATGGGAGGGGATACTTTACAAAATGCATATGAGGTTGCTGTAAAGGTAGAGAATATCTTGATACAAGGATAAAAGTTAGCTCCAAGGCCCCCAATGCCTTCTTCCATGGAATACCCAATAATTAGCCTATTATAGCCCCTTTTTGTGCTCCCAATAGCTTCCACATCATCTAATGGGGTTCATGAGATCGAGGCCATGATGCAAAATATAGACAAGAGGTTACAGGATCAAGAAAGGAATATGGAGGACAATGGTGAAATGATGTAGAAGATGACCAATGAGTTGGTAACTATGAGGAGGCAATAAGCTCAAAATAATTAGGACCCCCAACTTTAGTATTAAGGCCCCATTCATAATAGATCCCCAAACCAGATTCATGCCCCTTATAATCAAATAGAGCTATCAACAGTTCCCATGCTACAACTACCAACCCAAATGGGGGTTACAATCAAAATAGACCTCTCAATAACCCCCCCATGCTATGAATACCAACCTAAATAGGGCTTTAATCCCTCAAAACAATCTTGCTCAATATCAAGATTTTGGCCTTCTTGTAACTACTCGTATGGATAGTGTATGTGTTAGAAGGTAGAATCTTACTTGGAATTAACTATACCAGAGCAACAAGTTGAGCAGTAACACAATGATAATCAACTTGTTAATTCTTCTTTGCAAGGTAGTTTTTCATTCATGAACCATCAGGTGGAAGAGCCTTGCAATGTAAACCAAGATTTAGGTGCTTTCAATACTAGGAGCAAAAGAAGATTTGTAGAAGATGCCACCCCTCCTCCTGATCAAGCTTCAACATCAAGTGCAATACCTCATGTAGAGGTAGTTGACCAAAAATACAATGCTACTCAACCTATTAATGCTTCTCAATAGAAAAGGAGAAATGATAGCAGGAGAGATGTCCATGTTCCTCAAGTTGTTCCATCTTGACCTTCTACACACAACTCCTAAGGTTTCTACCAAAGCACCAAATGCATCTTTTAGTGTAGTAGATCAAATGAAGAAGACCAATGTGAAAATTTCTATGTGGGATGCTATTGCTACCATACCATCACAAAAGAGGCTTCTAGAGCAAGAATTGGAAAGTATTGAACCCAAAGATTAGCTACCTAGAGAAGAAAGTGTAACAATCCTAGTCCAACCAAGGAAAGAAGGAGAAACAAGTAAGAAAACTAGACCTCCTCCCTTCTACATCTCTTTAAGTATAGGAGATAGACTAGTCCAAAACTACATGATACATTTGGGGGCTAGTAGTTAAGTGATGCCTAAGTGTATTGTTGATGTCCTAGGAATGAAATATGAGCCCATTGTTAAGGATGTATTGTAGTTAGATGGTAGTATTCTCAAGACTATAGGAATCCTTAGGAATGTTGAAATGGCCTTGCATGCATGCCCTAGTTGTACTATAGTTCAAGATATATCCATTGCTAAGGTCAAACCACACTTTTCTATCTATCTTTCTAGTTACTTTACTACCCAAGTAGGTGGATATATCTCCTTTAATTGGTTATACATGTGTTTTAGAACAATATATGGAACTAAAGCTTTGATCAGAGTAGAGCCTCTAGCTCTCCATCATATTGAGCCCTATACCCCCAGTACCATCAATATGAATTGCACAATTTATGAAGAAGAGAAGGGAGACATAGTATATGCACTTGCTACTTCCCTAATAGAGATACCCAATTTCTTCTCAGATGAATGTTCTAGTGCATATCAGCTTGACCCTATATTAGAAATCATTGAGACAAGCCTTGCAACATATTGTATATTAGAAAAGGATTCTCTTGTTCCTAACCTAATGAAAATCAAAGAAGATACTATTGGACTATGGAGCATCTACTTTGATGGATCAAGGAATAAAAATGGATTAGGGGTTGGTGTGATGTTGGTTTCTCCTACTCTTGAAAGGTATTACTTCTCATTTAGGCTTCAATTTAGTTGTACTAATAACATAGTAGAGTATGAGGCATTTATTCAAGGCCTCTTTCTTTCTCAAAAAAGAGGAATTCAAGCCTTGAGTGTATATGGAGATAGTGAGATGATTTTTCATTAAGTGAGAAATCAAAATGTCACTAAGAATGGTTTGCTCAAGTCTTATAAAAATAGAGTGTGGGATTTTCTTGAAGGTTTCAATGAATTTAATATTCAAAGTATTCCTAGGAAAGAAAATAGATATGCTAATAGACTTGCAGTAGTTGGTGCATCTTATGATGTAACAAGTAGTGTTGCAGATGAGAAAAAGAAACATATTAAAATTGAGGTTAGGCCTTCTATTCCTATTAATAATGTCAATTGGCAGGTGTTTAAGTTTGATGCATAAATTATAAGTTTCTATTAGAATGAAGTAGAGTTCTCAAAGAGAAATTAGTCAAGGCTACATGATTAGTTTAGGGATCAAATCATCAAGTTTAGCTCCAAAAAGCTACCTAAGGGTTTGATTACCTTAGAAAGCACTTTTACTCCTAATGACCAAGCAAGAGATAGAGGCATGAATCTTATTGCAAGCAAGGATGATCACATATTAGTTATAGTTATTAATGGGAGTACTCTAAACATGTATAAGGTATGTTGTAAAACTGAGAAAGAAAGTTTTTTTCATCTATGTCAAGAATTTGATGATGTATTTTCTTGGGCATATGATGATTTAAAGTGGTTTGACCCAAATTTGTCTCAACATACCACAAATTTAGTTGATAATGTCAAACCAATTAGGAAAAAATAGAGACTAGTTAATCCCAAGATTGATTTGTTAATGAGAAAAGAGCTATCAAAATTTATTGAGGCTGATATCATTTTCCCTATCAAGCAGTCATCATGGGTAGCTAACCTTGTCCTTGTTTAGAAGAAGAGTGGATAAATTAGACTATGTGTAGAATTTAGGTATCTTAACCAAGCCTCCCTTAAGGATCACCACACTCTCCCTTCCATGGACTAGATATTTTCTAACGTTAGTGGTTTAGAGAGATTATCTTTCTTGGATGGATTCTCTTGCTACAATTAGGTATTGTTCAAAGACTATGACAGATATAAAATTGCATTCACTACCAAGTGGGGCACCTATGCCTATAGTACAATGCCTTTTGGACTAATAAATGTAGGTGCCACATTTCAAAAAGAAATGGAAATGGCCTTTAAGAATATGATTGAAAGGTTTTTGTTGGTGTATATAGATAATATTATAGTATATTCCAAGAGTGTGATAGACCATTTTGGTCACCTCAGACAAGTGTTTATCAGATGTAGGGAGTATGGGGTGTCACTAAATCTAGACAAGTGTGTATTTGCCACTAATAAAGGGAAATTGTTAGGACACATTATATCCAAATATGTTTGACCATTGATATAGAGAGAATGAAAGAAATACTTTCTCTCTCTCTTCCTAGTCACAAGAAGGGGCTCAAAAGTATCCTTGGTAGGATTAATTTTGTAAGAAGCTTTATTCCTAATCTTCCTACCATGGTGAAACCTCTTATAGTTGTGCTTAAGAAGAATATGGTCTTTGTAGGGACCAAGGAAGCTAAAGAAAGTTTTGAAGAGATCAAAGTAGCCATAGCCTTAGGCCCACTCTCATCAATCCAAATTTTGAGAAAGACTTCATTCTTTACACCTTGGGAGGTGGGTCAATCATTTCTACTATTTTGACTCAATTGAATGATAAAAATGAAGAACAACCCATTTCCTTCTTTAGTGAAGGGCTTAAGGAGTGTGATGACAAGTACAACTATGTGAAAAAGTAGACCATTGTAATAATAAGATCTTTGAAGAAATTTAGACATCTTTTGTCCCATATAAGATTCACTTGTTAGTACCTCACACTAGCGTCAAGAACTTCTTGTTGAGCAGCATCAATGAGAAAAGAGCTGGTTTGATTACTAAAGTGATGGAGTATGATGTGGACATCTAGATCATCGAGTTGGTAAGAGAGAAAGGATTTTACAAATAGATGGTCTCATCCTAAGAATCAAAAAAGGAGGTTGCCTTAATCTCGACAGAACAACAAGAAGTAAGAGATGATAACCCTAGGAGCTAGGTGGATGACATGAAGACTTTCTTATCAAATAATAGATACTATTAGGGTTTGGATAGACTAAAAAGAAGGTAGTTAATATTGTAGTCAATCAACTATGTCATAGTTGATGGTATTCTCTTTAGGAGGGATTTCAATGGGGCATTACTGAGATGTATCGATGTAGATTAGGCTGAAAGTATGATTAAAGAGCTTCATGATGGTCCTGATGGTGGCCACTTTTTAGCAAGAACCATTTCCATAAAAATAATGAGAATTGGTTGCTATTTACCATCCTTGTTCCATGATTACCATAGACATGTAAGGAAGTGTGAAAAGTGTGCTTTCTTTTTGGATAAGAAGAGGCTTGCAACCCTTCCACTTCATCCCATTCTGGCTGATCATCACTTTACTCAATGGGGATTATATTTCATAGGTCACATTAATCAACCTTCTAGTTTTGGTCATAGGTAGATCTTGGCTGCAACAAATTACTTTACAAGGTGTATAGAGGCAGTAACCTTAAAAGATTCCATATAAATTTTAGAAGTGGAATTTCTTAATGGAATTGTTCCTAGATTTGGTGCTCCTTCCACCATAATATGAGATAATTCCAAGTCATTTATAGTAGCTTAGATATGTGCATGGGTAGTAGATCATGGTATTTACTTGAGCACATCTTCTAATTACTATGCCCAAGCTAATGGTTTGGCTGAGTCCTCCAACCAAAAGTTCATTAGAATCATTAAGAGGACTATTAAAGATAATCAAAGGTGTTGGCAATAGAAATTAAGAACATCCCTATGGGCTGATAGAATAACATCTAAGAGGGCTATTGGAAATTCCCCATTCATGCTACTAAATGGCAGGGAAGCTAGACTTCCTATTTTATTGAAATTTCTACCCCTAGAACTAGCTCATCAACTAGAGCTAATTGGAAATGATGCTATGTCTATAAGAATAGAAGAGTTGATGGAGCTAGAGAATAAGAGAAATTAGGTTATGTAGACCTTGGATACACATCAACAAAAAATGAAGAGGAGCTTTGATAAGAAGGATAAGGTTGGAAATTTCAAGGAAGCTGATCTTGTTCTCAAGTGGGATGCAAACAGAGAAAAGGTAGGTAGACACTAAAAATTTGATACCTTGTGGAGTAGTCCCTATGTGATTATTAGTTGTAAATAGTTCAATTACTTTTTAGTTAAGCAAGCTTGATGGTGAAATTCAACCTATTCCAGTAAATGGAATATATCTTAAACCCTATTTTTGAGCAAAGTTATTGATTTATTTATATAATTAGATTAGTTTTCTTTCAGTTCTTTCCTATTTTTCAAGAAGTGTCAGGTGTACATTGTGGTGTTCCTTGGGAGTGACAGTTTTGAGAGTTTTGTAGAGTTGTAGATGCAAAATGGGGTTATTTTGTGGATTAGATGCATTAGAGGTGGTGATATGGATAAGTTCTCAAGGTTAAAAGACTCCATAGGCCAATGGATTTTTTAATAGTCACTGGCCATATGCCAAGCAGGCTTGTATTCCCCTTGAGTTGCCATAAATATTGGGTAAAAGTGACCTCCCACCAAAAGATTGAATTCAAATATTTAAACCCACCCAATGGTCACAATATTCAATGATCCAACATTTGAATATGCACAAGTGCACATTATAACCTTAGTTTATCCCTAATTTTAGAGCTATTTCATGTTATATTTTAAGTCCCAAAGTCATGACAAGGTAATATTGTCTCGATCTTATGTTAATCCTTGTATTGAAGGATCATCAAGTGAATGAAGAAATAATAAGATTCTATGAGGCTCCTATTAGCATAGCATTAGGTTTTCATGACATTGAAGATTCTATAGAATTGTGATCCAAAGGAATCTATGTTCCAATGCCATGAAGGATCAGCAATCATAGGATCACAGAGTGGATTTCCTAGGTCATCAATGCTATGAAGGGGAAGGTTATTCATATGATCTTAGAGTTGTATGGGCACAAAGTAAGAAGGGATGGAGGCCAATTCTAGTCAAACATTAGGTGTTCTAATCTTACAATATTCCACTATCATAAGATCACAAGTGCAAATAAGGAGGTTGTCAAGGTCATGATAGAATGTTAGTTAACGACCATTGTAAGATCTCAGAGGTTATTGCTGCAACTACCAATGCTATGATAGACTATGATCATAAGATTGTGAAGGTTAGACCAACCACACCTGTAACATTGCAAGAGGAGATTGATGTTACAACAACCTTATGCCAAGAGTGTTGTCATGCCATCATTATGTCATAAGATCATAGGTCTTGTTGCTATGAAGGGATCGTAAGGAGAATGATGGATGGGCTTGATGCTATGAGGTATTAACAATTGTAAGGTCATGGAGGTCAGGGTTATGAACAAAAGATGACATAGATTATTTTGACAATGATTGATGATTGTAGGATTGTGAGTTCTAGTTTTGATCGAAATATAAGGAGCTTCACCTACCAAGCTAGAAAAAAGAGGAGTCCCTGAGAAACTAGGTAGCAAGAAAGGTATAGAGTGATAGTTGAATATGGTTGACCTATATTTTTTATCTGACTTGGCTTACTAGTAACAAGGAATAGGAAACTTTCTAACGGTGAATTTGATCTTTCAATATCTTGTAGCCACTTTTGTTGTTCCCTAGACCTGATAAGTATGAAGAACACTCCATCACTAATAGTTGATCTATCTACTCAGTTAGAAGGTTAATGGTCATTGTTCATGTCCTCTCAGAGATTTCTATGGTGAATAAGTGATCTTCCTACATCTAGATTTGTGCTATGATCAAATATTTTGCTATTCTGCAATAATTATTCAATACAAGCTTGATGCAAGAGCATCCTAGGTGTAAGACCAATCTTGCATCACCAAAAAATATATTTTTTATTTTAGTCTTTTCTATTTTAATAAGGACTAGTAGACAGGGGATTGTTATTTCTAGGAGCTTGCTATTTTTTGAAAGTTTGTCATACAAGCTTAGAATCTTCTCATTTTCTTTAGGAAGGTTCATTTTAGAGTTTTAAGCCTACAATAAAATTTTCATTGTTCAAGTATAAGTATCAGAGAAGTTATTGTGTATTTTTGGTGGAAATTTTTGTAGAAAAATCTTAATGCTCACCATTGGAGGTCTTAGATTTCCTAGATGAGGTCCAAAAACTCAATAGAAGGGCTCTAGCATAGTTCTAAGCCTATAGATCATGAATTGGCATTTCTAAAAAGTGGTTATAATAGCCAATTAGAGGAACAGTTTGTGAGTTATGACCTTTCAAAGTTGGGCTATGCAAAATATCTAAAATAATTGTCAAAGATACATTTGGTCGACTCTATATGTATTGTTAGGGTTTTTCAGCCCTAGGTATTAAGTTTCATTGGCTAGAACCTTCTGGGGTGGCATAAAATTTCCTATTTAAGAAAAGCGTAAACATTGTCTAGGACAACTCTAGGTGATAGTTCACAGCTTGTCTTACAGATTATTGTAATCAAGGTGCCCATGTGGGTTAGCATATTGTACTTTAAAATTTTGTAATTCTGCATTTGTGGTGCAAATAAGAAATCCATATTTTGTTCTTGCATTTTTTGTTATTTCTTTATTTTTTGTTATGGTTTATGGTATTAAGGGGAGCACCCTTCTTCAAATGGTATCAAAGCTAGAATTATTAAGGGTGTAGACATATCACCAACTGTGAGGTAGTTCACACTAGAACCATGGTTTAAGCTGAGTATGTAGATAGATCATTGATTGTGAGGTATTTTACACTAGGGCTTTAGTGGAAGCATAAAAATGCCTCCACAAAGAGAGTGTGGTGGAAGAGCTGGAGGTGTTACACCCAATGGTTTCCTAGCCCTCCAAAGACAAATGCAAGCATTGGAAGAATTAATTTTTAGAGGAATAAATCTTCCCATAAGAGATGAAAGTGAGGATGAGGAAAAAGTAGAAGAAAATGTTCAAGTAGAGGTAGTTATAAACCCTGAGAAAGAGAGGCTTTTTAGGGCCATCTCCAAGATTGGAAAAAGAACTAAGTTTGAGGTTCCTACATTTTTGGAAAATCTTAACCTAGAGGAGTACTTTGAGTGTAAAGATATTGAGGATCTGGATAGTGTCAAGTTTTTGAAGGAGAAACTGAAGGGACATGCAAAGATCTGGTGGCAAGAGGTTTAGTTGGAGCAAAATACAAAGGGAAAGGACAAAATCACTAGATGGGAACAAATGGTAGCTAACCTAAAGTGAAAATTCATTCTCGTGGATTATGAGGTTGATCTGTTGAAGAAAATGAAAGGGTTGAAGCAAGTAGGAAAATCTATTCAAGAGTATACTGAAGAGTTCTACTGAGTTCTCATTACAACCAGCCATGTAGAAGCTGATAAGGAGAAAGTGGCTCATTATCTTTATGGGTTAAGGCTAAGCATTCAGGATGAGATGAGTCTAGTTTGAATGAAAAGTATTGAGGAAGCATACCAATTTTCCCTAAAATTTGAGGAGAAACTAAGTAAGAAGTTTGAAGACAAGAATAGTGGAAGAGGTCATGGTGGAAGATCTCATAGATGATCTTATGGAGGCCATAATGATGATCAAAAGAATAAGGATGAAGCTAGAAGTAGCAATCAAAACTAGAGGGGAAACCATTCCAATCATTTCCATGATTAAAATAATAGAGATCAAAAGGGAAGAAGTAGAGGACAAGGATCTAGAAGATGAGGCTTCCGAGGATCTGGGAAATGTTTTCACTATAGAGAAGAAGGGCATAGAGCATTTGAATATTCCTAGCACTAAGGAAGGATAGATAATAAGATAGAAGGCCAAACTAGAGTTTCACATGTTGATGAAGATGCTAGATCCTCAAATTAGAAAGATGTTGAAAGGGGAGAAGTCCTAGTTAACAAAAGAGTCCTACTGAGTGGTGAGAAAAACCCTGACCAAAGAATGAGCTTATTTTGCACAAGATGTAGATGTGAAGATAAGTGTTGTGATGTGATCATTGGTGGTAAAAGTACTGATAATTTGGTGTTAGAAATGATGGTCACCAAGTTGAAGCTAAAGAAGCAAAAACACCCATGTCCATACTATATTGCTTGGGTGCAAGATGACCACAAGGTCATGGTCAATGAGCAGTGCTTAGTGAAGTTCAAGATTGGAAGCTACTAGGATGAGGTACTTTGTGATATCATACCTATGGACATATATAATTTTTTTTGGGTAGGCCATGATAGTTTGATAGGCATGTTAGACATGATGGGCAAGAAAATGTCTACACTCTAACCAAGGCTAGAGTGAAACATAAGTTGAGGCCATTGAAGTAGAAAGAAGAAAATGTATGTAGTGCTACTAGAATATGTTTCGTTGATGGAAAATAGTTTCTCAAAGGTATGCAGTGTGAGCATGTGTTTTTTGCTATAATTCAAAAAGATAGTAAAGAAGAAATAGAGGAGGTATCTACAAAATTTGTAGATATGTTGGGAGAGTTTTCTAATATTGTGTCAGATAATGTACCTAATGGATTGCCCCCAATGAGGAAGATTAGTCACTTAGTGGATTTGGTTCCAGGAGCCAATTTTCCAAACAAGGTAGCATGCTAAATGACACCAACAAAAAGTTAAGAGTTAAAGAGGCAAGTTCATGAGTTATTGTAGAAGGGGTTGATTTAAGAGAGTCTGAGTCCATGTGTTGTACCAATCATATTAGCACCAAAGAAGAATGGAAAATGGAGGATGTGTATAGATTCTTGCACTATCAACAAGATCACAATCAAGTATAGATTTATATTTCCAAAGATGGATGATATTATGGATTGTTTGAGTCGAGTTGAGTATTTTCCTAAGATAGATCTAAATAGTAGATACCATCAGGTTTTAATCAAAGAAGATGGTGATTGGAAGACTTCTTTCAATACAAAAGAAGGATTGTACATGTGGCTAGTCATGCCTTTTGGGATAACTAATGCACTAAGAACTTTTATGTGGCTCATGAATGAGGTACTGAAGTATTTTTTGGGTAAGTTTTTTATTATTTACCTAGATGATATTTTGATCTTTAGTAAGATATTGGAGGAGCATTTGACCCATATTCACAAGGTGTTTGATAAGTTGAGGGAAGAAAAGTTGTAGATAAACGTAAAGAAGTGCACTTTTGTAAAGGAGTCAGTGTACCTAAGATTTGTAGTCTTGGCAAAAGATCTAAAAGTGGACCCAAAGAAAGTGAAGGCTATCCTTGAATAGCCTACTCCAAGGAGTGTGATAGAGGTAAGATCTTTTCATGGATTGGCTAGTTTTTATAGAAATTTCATATGATATTTTAGCAGTATTTGTGGACCCTTGACTGAAACAATGAGAGGGGATAGGAAAGAGTTTAAATGAATTTTCATAGTAGATAAGAGTTTTAATCTGTTCAAATAGAAAGTTATTAAGCATCCTATTTTAGCACTTCCTGATTTTAACAAGGTGTTTCAAGTAGACTGTGATGCTAATGGTACTGCAATAGGAGTTGTTATGAGCCAAGAAGGTAGACCTATTGCTTATTTTAGTGAGAAGTAGAATGATGCAAAAAGAAAATATTATGTTTATGATCAAGAATTTTATGCTATAGTTTAAGCATTGAAGAAGTGGAGACACTATCTTCTTCCTAAGGAGTTTTTTTTTATATACCGATCATCAAGCTTTGCAATATTTGAATAGTCATGGAAAATTAAACCAAAGTGATGGGGACACAACCCAACAACAGAATGGACACAATAGAAAAGGGAAATTATATTAACTGAGAAAATAAGCTAGTACAAATAGTGTAGAGAAAATAAACTTCAAAACACTCCCTACGGGCTTACAATAGCATAAATCTGGAGAATATTTCTCCTTTTAGCACCCCCTCTCAAGCTCCAATCTGAACTGCCTTTTACAATGCCAGAAATCTCCTTAAATAGACCCCAGAGGGTTAAGGACTAGGAGTACATTATAGAAAGTGCTAGTAGGCATCCACCAACAAAATAGAAGGTTCCAGAAGCTGGGTTAGAAGTCGGTGCAAATCTAGAAGAATCCAGAAACAGTAGCCGAACTTTTGGGAGGCATAACTTTTGAACCGTAGCTCCGATTGACGAACTGTTTACATTTTCAAAAAGCTCTCGAAGCGCTCTATAGCCCTATGTACAAGATTTTCTCATCCCCCATTTTTTTGACCCTTTTCGAAGTCATTTAATGCCCCAAACCTAAATTTGAAGCATTCTTAGGAGGTCTCCAAAACCCAAAAAACTGCAATAACTTTCAAACTGTGGGGCCTATTGCCTAATTCTTTTTCTAGAATTCTCTAAATCATGATTACATTCATCTGGCCAATTCACACCTTCTAGTTTACCAAAATGATGGCCCAAATACATGCTCCTATTTTTTTTGGGATTTTCAAACACACTGATAGTTGAACTATGAGAGTTGGAACCTTTATTTGAGCCAAATGGGTATCCAAAAATGTAAAGACATAAAACAGAAACTAAGTCTAAGTACATTTTTTTGGGTGACACAGGATTGCCCTTATACCTCTAGATGCTCCTGCATCAGACACCCAGGGTAGATTGAAAAGTCACCCTATCACTTTATGGATGGTAGAGGAAATCCCAAATGGGAAACCTCAGCTGCTGAAATCCAAGTTGAGTCCTTGATCGGTCATCCTTTCCATTTGACCAAATACTCTTCATACTGCATATTTCTGGTACTCCTACCCACACGATGATCTAGAATGTCTTCTATCTCCTCCTTCTTAGAAGCAAGAATTGGACATGGCTCTAAAACCAGCTCCTCATCTGCACCATCATCATGATACTCTATTAAATCTGCAATGTTGAAAATGGGAGAAATGTGAATACCATCTGGCAACTCCACCTCATATGCATTTCCTTGGGCTATTCCCATATACAATTTGAAATGGTGATTTTCCAGTACTCCTATTTATAGAGTTATTATAAGAAAACTCTGCCTGTGGTAGAATCAAATCCCATCCCTTGGGCTTATCTCCAACTAAACATCTCAACAAATTGCCCAGACTTCTATTTACCACTTCTGTTTGGCCATCAGTCTGTGGGTGATGCGTGGAACTGAATTTCAAGTCTATTCTCAACTTCTTCCACAATGTCCTCCAGAAATACCCCACAAATTTAGTATCTCAGTCAGAAACTATACTCCTTGGAAGACCATGTAGTCTTACCAGCTCTTTGAAAAACAAGTCGGCAATATGGACAACATCATGAGTTTTGTGGCATGGAATGAAATGTGCCATTTTAGAGAACCTATCAACCACCATGAATATTGAGTCATTACCCCTTTGTGTCCTTGGCAATCCAAGAACAAAATCCATACTTATGTCCTCCCATGGCCTTGATGGAACAGGCAATGGCTGATATAGGCCAGTATTTTGACTAAACCCCTTGGCAACTTGACAAACCTAGAAACTATGTACAAACTTCTTCACATCCTGTGTAATTTGAGGCCAAAAATAATGTTCTCTAAGAATGGAAATGGTCTTATCCCGACCAAAATGTCCTGCCATCCCTCCACTATGTTTCTCCTTAATCAGATTTTCCCTCATGGAACTCCTTGGAATGCACAATTGACTACCTTTGAACAACATGCCATCCTGAATCAAATAGTCTAATCACTTGGTTCTATCTACAACAATAGGTTCTTTACAAGCTTTCCATGCTTCAGCAAAATCAGGATCCTCGGGGTACAAATTCTTGAGTTCATCAAACCCAACTACTTCAACTTGCATTGTTGCAAGCAACAACTGTCTCCTACTTAATGCATCTGCAACCCTGTTAGATTTTCCACTTCTATGCTTCAACAAAAATGTATAACTTTGCAAGAATTCTACCCACTTCATATGCCTCTGATTCAGTTTACCTTGGCTATTTAGGTACTATAATGCCTAATGATCAGTATACAAAACAAATTCCTTTGGCAATAAATAATGCCTCCATTTCTTTAAGGCCTGAACTATTGCATAGAACTCTTGATCATAAACAGAATACTTCTTCTTTGCATCATTCAATTTTTCACTAAAATATGCAATAGGCTTACCTTCTTGGCTTAATACAGCCCCAATAGCACTACCACTAGCATCACAATCCACCTGGAATACTTTTCTAAAATCTGGAAGTGCCAACACAGGTTGTTCAGTCACCTTCTTCTTCAGCAATTCAAAACTTCTCGCAGCTGCTGCGGTCCATTTGAACTCTTTTCTATCCCCTCTTATTGTATCAGTTAGAGGTGCACATATGCCACTGAAATTCTTAATAAACTTCCTGTAAAAACTAACCAGACCATGAAATGATCTTACCTCAGTAGCAGACCTTGGAGTAGGCCATTTCAAGATGGCTTTTACCTTCTTTGGATCCATTTTGAGACCTTCAGGTGATATAAAAAATCCCAAATAGACTAACTCCCTTTTTGCAAAGACACACTTCTTTAGATTAATTAACAGTTTATCTTCCCTTAGCCTTTCAAGGACACTACGGATATGCAGTAAATGTTCTTCCAAAGTCTTTCTGAAAATTAAAATATCATCCAAATAGACAATAACAAATTTTCCCAAGAACTTCTTAAGTACCTCATTCATGAGCCGCATGAAGGTGCTTGGGGCGTTCATCAATCCAAAGGGCATGACTAACCACTCATAAAGACCCTCCTTGGTCTTGAAGGCTTTTTTCCACTCATCTCCTTCTCAAATTCATATATGATTATAGCCACTCTTCAGATCTATCTTTGTGAAGTACTGAGCTCCACTCAAGTAGTCCATAAGATCATCCATCCTTGGTAAAGGAAACCGGTACTTGATGGTTATCCTATTTATAGCTCGAGAATCTATACACATTCTCCACTCTCCATCCTTCTTTGGTGCAAGTACTGTAGGTACTGCACATGGACTCAAGCTCTCTTGAATCAAGCCCTTCCTCAACAGCTCCTGAACCTGTCTATTTAGCTCCTCTGTTTCAGTAGGAGTCATCCTGTGAGCAGCCTTGTTAGGCAAACTAGCTCCTGGAATTAGATCTATCTGATGAATGATTTGCCTTACTGGTGGCAATCCATCTAGAACATTGTCAGAGATAATATCTCCAAATTCCCCTAGTAAATCTGAAACTTCAAATGGTATTTCACTACTACCTTCTCTATCTTTCCTAGGAATCAAAGCATAGCACATACGCTGATGTTTCATGCCATCTAAAGACTTCCTTCCATCAACAAGACAAATCCTAGCACTGCTACATACCTTTTCACCTTCCTTTTTCATGGGCTTCAATTTGTGGTGAAATCCATCCTTTGTCAAAGAGTATGTGTTTGCATGTCCATCATGTATTGCATGTCTATCAAACTTCCATGGTCTACCCAACAATAGATGGCAAACATCCATCGAAATAACATCACAGAGAACTTCATCATGGTAACTCCCAATTTTGAATTTTACTAAACATTGTTCACTTACGAGGACCTTATGATCATCTTTTACCCAAGAAATTTGATAGGGTTGGGGATGTTTCTCTCTCTTGAGCTTCATCTTAGAGACCATTTCTTCTGATACCAAGTTATCAGTGCTACCACCATCAATGATCACATCACAACATTTATCCTCACACTTGCATCTGGTATAGAACAAACTCCTCCATTGTCCTAGTTCATTCTCACCACTTAGTAGGACTCTTTCATTTACCAAGGTCTCTCCTCTTTCTGCATCCTCTGAATGTGATGATTGTGCATCCTCATCCACATGAGCAACCCTAGCTTGGCCCTCGGCTCTCCTATCTGTCCTTCCTTTTCATTAAGGGCATTCAAAGGCACAATGACCTTCTTCATTGCAATGGAAATAGGTACCACGAAAGCCTCCTCTTCCTTTTCCATGTCCTCTACCTCTTCCTCTTTGATTTCCAAAGTCTTGATCATGGGAGCGGTTGAAACCCTCATTCCTCTAGTTCCTGCTAGTACCCTCATCTTCATTTTTCTTTTGAGTTTCATTGCTACCTCCAGATGATCTACCGCATCCCCTTCCTCCTTGACCACGCCCTCTTTGTCTTCCTTCAAACCTTTTACTCAACTTCTCTTCAACTCGTAGGGCAAGCTGGTATGCTTCTTCAACGCTAGTCATTTTTACCAGACTTAATTCCTCTTGGATGCTAGGTCACAACCCACTGATATAATGAGCAACCTTCTCCTTATTTTCTTCTGCATGCCCCACTCTAATCAAGAGTCAGTAAAACTCCTCTATATATTCTTGGACTAATCTTCCTGCTTGCTTTAACCCATGCATCTTCTTAAACAGATCAACCTCGTAGTCTACAGGAATGAACTACTTCTTCAATTTGTCCACCATGTGATCCCATCTTGTGATCTTCTCCTTTCCTCTTCTAAGTCTTTCCAGTTGAATCTCTTGCCACCAGATTTTGGCATGGCCTTTCAGTTTGGCCTTTGCAAACTTAACCCTATCTGGGTCCCTTATATCCTCATACTCAAAATATTCTTCCAATTCATTGATCCAATCGATCAACTCATCTGGTTTCAAATTTCCTGAAAATATACCCACTTCAATTGTATGTCTTTTCCCAAACTTAGTAATGGCCCTAAAAATCCTTTCCTCTACAGGATTCAAAACTTCCCCGTCAACTTCCATTACTTCCTCTTCATTGTCATCCTCACTATTGTCATCTACGGCAACATTTGCTCCTCTACGAAGCTCCTCTTGCAATGCTTGTACCTGTCTTTGGAGGGCTCTAACCTCCTCAGGATCAATAGCTCTGGCCCTTCCACCACGCTCTCTTCATGGAGGCATCTTCTAAATCGAACCCACAACCACACAGTCCTGGTGCAAACTACCTCATAGTCGGCACTCTGTCTACACACTCAGGAAAACCCGCTCTGATACCACTTGATGGGGACACAACCCAACAACAGAATGGACACAATAGAAAAGGGAAATTATATTAACTGAGAAAATAAGCTAGTACAAATAGTGTAGAGAAAATAAACTTCAAAACATGCCCTACAAGCTTACAATATCATAAATCTGAAGAATATTTCTCCTTTTAGCACCCCCTCTCAAGCTCCAATCCGAACTGCCTTTTACAATGCTAGAAATCTCCTTAAATAGACCCTGAAGGGTTAAGGACTAGGAGTACATTCTAGAAAGTGCTAGTAGGAATCCACCGACAAAATAGAAGGTTCCAGAAGCTGTGTTAGAAGTCGGTGCAAATCTAGAAGAATCCAGAAACGGTAGCCGAACTTCTGGGAGGCATAACTTTTGAACCGTAGCTCTGATTGACGAACTGTTTATATTTTTGGAAAGCTCTTGAAGCGCTCTATAGACCTATGGACGAGATTTTCTCATCCCCCATTTTTTGACCCTTTTTGAGGTCATTTAATGCCCCAAACCTGACTTTGAAGCATTCTTAGGAGTTCTCCAAAACCCAAAAAACTGCAATAACTTTCAAACTGTGGGGCCTATTGACCTGATTCTTTTTCTGGAATTCTCTAAATCATGATTACATTCATCTAGCCAATTCACACCTTCTAGTTTACCGAAATGATGGCCCAAATACATGCTCCTATTTTTTTGGGATTTTCAAACGCACTGATAGTTGAACTATGAGAGTTGGAACCTTTATTTGAGCCAAATGGGTATCCAAAAATGTAAAGACATAAAACAGAAACTAAGTCTAAGTACATTTTTTTGGGCGACACAGGATTTCCCTTATACCTCTGGATGCTCCTGCATCACAAAGGCATTTGAATTAGGTTGAGTTTTTGTAGAGCTATACATTTGTTTTGAAAAATAGGAGTGGAAAGTCTAACAAAGTTGCAAATGCTCTTAGTAGAAGACAACTTTTACTAATAGAAATGTAGATAGAGGTGGTTGGGTTCACTAAACTTGGTACTTTATATCCGGATGATCCTAATTTTGGTTAAGCATGAAAGGCTTGTATAGAACCTATTACGCTTGATAGGACAAAGTGGTTGGATTTCATGATCTAGGATAATATGTTGTTCAAAGCAAGTTAGTTGTGCATTCCAAGAATTTCAATGAGAGAGAATCTCATTAGGGAGAAGTATAGTGGAGGATTGGCTAGACATTTTGGCAGAGATAAAACCATAGCTTTGGTTACTGAGAATTATTACTAGTGACAATTGTAGTAAGATGTGAAGAATTTTGTACAGAGTTACAAAGTATGTTAGATGATGAAAGGAGTAAAGAAAAATATAGGGTTGTATTAGCCATTAACTATACCAAAGAAGCCATGGGAGGATATTAGCATGGTTTTTTCTTGGATTACCAAGGACTCGATGTGGGCATGATTCTATTTTTGTGGTGGTTGACAGGTTTTCAAAGATGGCACATTTTATTCCTTACAAGAAGACTAGTGATGTTGTTCATGTGGTAGAATTATTTTTCAGAAAAGTGGTGAGACTACATGGCCTACTAAAGAGTATAGTTTTAGATCGAGATACTAAATTTGTTAGGTATTTCTGGCATACATTTTGGAAGAAGTTGAAGACAAATTTGAAGTTTAGTTCATCTCATCATCCACACACTGATGGAAAGACAAAAGTTGTGAATTGCAGTTTGGGAAACTTGTTGAGATGTCTCGTTGGAGACAAGCCTAAAGGATGGGATTTGATTTACCATAGGCAAAATTTGCATATAATAATATTGTCAAAAAGAGTACTAGTAAATCACCATTCCATATTTTATATGTGAGTCATCCCCAAAATGCTTCTGAATTGAGGCAATTCGATAAAGGAGAGATAACTAGTGCTAAAGTAGAAGAATTTGGTAACATTTGAAGAACATCGATGATAATGTGAAGAAGCACATTATAAAGATGAATACATAGTATAAAGCTAAGAAAAATGTGAAAAGGAGGTATAAGGAATTTTAGATTATAGATAAAGTCATGGTTCATTTTAGAAAAGAATGTTTTCCAGCAGGGACATATAATAAGTTGAAGATGAAAAAGTTTGAACTATGCAAGATAGTGAAAAAGGCATGATTTTGGAAATGCTTATGAAGTGGAGTTGCTTGCTGAATTGAATATTTCACCAATATTTAACATTTCAGATTTGACAAAGTATTATGAAGGAGGTGATGAAGATGAAGTTGAAGAAGCCTAGTGGAGTATTCTAGTAGCTAGTTTAGTTTCAAAGGAGATTGAGGAAATAATGGACAGTCCTATTGGCAAAAGTACTAGGAACAAAATTTATGAGGAATATCTAGTCAAATGGAAAGGGAGTCCAGTTGAAGATTCATCATGGCTAGAAAAGGAGAAGGTTAACTATCTTGGTTTTCCTTTGAACACTTGAGACATCATGGGGTCACTTCTAAAGTTACCCCATGTGTCTGATGTAGGAACATCCTAGGTGTAAGAGCAATCTTGCATCACCCAAATTTTTTTCTTCAATCTTTTCTATTTTAATAAGGACTAGTAGATAGGGGGGTTGCTATTTCTAGGATCTTGCTATTCTTAGTAAGTTTTACATACAAGTTTGAAATGTTCTCACTTTCTTTAGGAATGTTCATTTTAGAGTTCTAATCCTACCATAAAAATCTCATTTGTAAAAAAAAAAATTAGGATCACCATTGGAAGTCTTAGAGTGCCTGGATGAGGTCTAAAAACTTGATAGGAGGGCATTAGCACAATTTTGAGACTGTAGATTAGGAGTTGGCATTTCTAAAAAGTTGTTATAATAGCCAATCAGAGCAATGGTTCATGAGTTATGGCCTTTCAAAGTTGGGCTACCAAAAAATATCTAAAATAATTTTCAAATATGTATTTGGCCAACACTGTATGTATTGCTAGGGTTTGTTAGCCCTAGGTATTAAATTTCATTATCTAAAACCTTCTTAGGTAGCATAATATTGCCTATTTAAGAAATGCCTAAACATTGTCTAGCACAACTTTGGATGATAGTTCATAACTTGTCTTGCAAATTATTGTAATGAAGGTGCCCATGTCAGTTAGTATAAAGCACTAGTGAATTCTATAATTCTGCATTTGTGATACAAATAAAGAAGTCAATTTTTTTTTCTTCTGATATTTGTTGTTATTTCTTTGTTTTTTGTTATGGTTTATGGTATTAAGGGGAGCACCCTTCATCAAATCATGAATGCAGTTGTTAAAGTTCTATCTTAGGGTAGAAGCTATCTAACTTATGCTTGCACTATAAAAGTAGATTTTGTAATATTTCTTAGGGTTGGACCTTCTCTATTTCTCTAGCATACTATTGTAAATTACCTTTTTCCTTTGAATTATATGAGACTCTATCTTATTTCTTTCAGCCATCAATGTACTATGCAAGCTTTATTTTCCTCTCTTCAATGTATTGTCAATATGTGTAACCTACATTTCTATATGTCTCTTTTGGCCTATGAATGATATAAAGTGAATCTTGTCTTCCTTTTTTCACTCATTTGGTTATCTAATCTACACATGGCTATTGGGTTAAAGAAAGTTTGGATCTGTATATCTTTCGATTGTCATGATATTTGTATTGTGCACATATGGGCAAAGATTAGTCTGCATCACCTCCTTAGAATAGATTAGGTAGCTTTCTTTTATGCATTCCTCCTCCATTTTCCTCTCCATGTGTAGTCTAGGTACATCTTGATAGCAAAGGAAGACAACCTTCTCTAGAGACTCAACCTCATTATTCAAGTCCCACAACTTTGAGGTTGTTTCCATATTTCAAAAGGTTGTCCTTAGGTAAAAAATTTGGACAAGGGTGTAAACTTTTATGAAAACAATTCCTAAGAAAATCAAAGACATAGGTGACAAGGGAGGCTTATCAGAGAACCAACACATGAACTGAACAAAGATCTAAAACTATGAAGTGAGTTGTAATCATATAGATGAAACATTTCTTTCTAATCTTTTTAAATAGTTTATATTGAAATCCTTTTAATCAAAAGTTGACCTCATAGTCATTGAAGGAGTTAGCAACCTAAGTAAGGGTGATACTCTATGGAATGATCAAAGTCCTCTAACAAGGCCATTCCTAATACGGTGATTAAATCCTCTAACTAGGTAAATTTTATTAGTGCACATATTGTACCCTTTAAGAGGATTAACTCCTAATAGGGCTGACTTCAAAAGAGTGAAAAAGTGATGAAATGTTGCTCGTGGTTTTTCTCAAATTGAGTTTCCAAGCTAAATCCCAGTGTCAAACTTGTGTTGAATATTCTATGACATTTTACATTTACATGTTTGCATTTAGCAAAATATATTATCTTAGGAAAATGGACTATTAGTTAAATTTGTTACTAATTTTATAGTAGAGACTGTGTTATAGCAGGATAAGAAGAACATATAATATTTAATGTTTGATTGTTCAAATGGTACTTATGCACCTTGAGTAACTGATTCACCCCCCTCATAGTTATTCTAATAAATATATTATAATAGATTGCACTATGTGATATAATGGAAAAATAAGGGACCTATTATGTCAAAATAGATCATAGTGTTCAATACTAAGGGCTCTTGTACATAAATTATACATCTACATTGTTATGTCATAATAGATTATGTGTTCTCATTACATGTAGTATTAATGGTTCATACAAAATGAGTCATATTATGTTATAAAAGACCCTATTATGCATAATGGACCCTATTATATGCATAATAAACCATATTGTATGTATCATAGACCCTATTATGTGTAATAGACCTTACTATGCATAATATACCATGTTATGCAATAACATGCAATATTAATAATTTTATATCAAAATGGGTCATATTAGGTCATTATAGATCATATTACATATATTTTGAGTTTAATAAACCCTATTATATCATAAAGTATAAATTTGTAACAAAATACTATGTTGTACAGTGTCAAAACACTAAAATAAGTTCTTAATATAATTTAATATATCATAAAAAAATCCTACTAAGATGTCCTATGTGTTTCCCTAAGTGTATTAAAGGATCTCAAATTATAATAAGGGGTCTTTGAATACCAATAAATAATTGATTCTTACTATACTATAGCTTTTATACATAGCATTGAAAATATCTATAATAGAAAGAGTGAATTAATTTGAATTTTATTTCCATAATACATAGGAGTAATATTTTTTCCCTTCTATATTTAGATTTTTTTTTTCATTTCAAGCCAACACTCTGGGTCACACTTGTGAACCATCATTAAGGAAAACCATAGTTAAGGAAAAAGAGAGGATTCTCAAAAAATCTAGAGAGAGAGATGTTTAAAAAGAGACATACCTTGTTTCCTTTTATAATATATCTCAAATGAGGATTCACATTGTCTTTTTTCTCTTTCTAAGTTGAATACTTTCATATAGTCTTATTTAATCCATTTTTATTCTTTTACATCTCTTTCATTTCCAAAAATTGGCAACATAAACAAAAAGAATACACTTCAAATGTCTTCCTTCTAAAAAATGTGAACTACATTTGCATTTTCAAATTTTCAAAATGAAGAAAATAAATTTTATTTATATGAGATCCTAATTAGCTAAAAGAAAAAACATACTAGACCCAAATTTTGACCAAAAGAAAGTACTTTCAATTGAAAGTACCTTGGCATAAATCCTAACCTTGGTAATTTAACTCAATTACATTTGATAGAAATTACTTTCAATTGAAACTACTTTCTATTTATTGGTTATGCTTGATTTGCAAAGGCCAATTATTTTGTGAATATTTTATGACTTTTAGGCTTTTTTAGAATGCTCAAATTGAACAATGAAAATAAACTAGTTTTGTGTGAAGAAATCTTGAAATTAGATAAATAAATAACAAATTTACGTGCTACAAAAATACTGTATGTCAAAATTAGAGTTAGGTCAATTTCAAATTTTAATAAAATATGAACTACTAAGAATAAAGACACAATTTTATGATCTCAATATGAATAATATTAGGAGATAATTGGTATCTATGTTTAAAAAAATGATGCATTTTAAAAATAATGTTACTCTTTAAAAATTAAATTTTCATTGATATACCTTATCTTTTTTAATGAAAGAAAAAAGATTGAAACAAATCTATTAGAAAAAAAAAAAAAAAAAAACATAGTTTAGAATCTAGGTAGAAAATTCTAAAAGACTCTAATTTACTTCATCTTCAAATTTGTAATGATTTAGAGGCAATATGCATTGGAATATACAATGTTTACTTCAAAATGTACAAAGTGCCCCATTCAAATATATATTTTCCTTTTTTTGTGTCTTGAAAATGAAAATTAATTAGATATGTTTCTTAGTAGAGACATGACTTCTTATGGTGGTTTTAGGTATTAATTATTAAATTAATTAAGTATACATATTATAAAGATGTTAACTTATGTTTATATCTATGTTTTTAGATTTATTGTAATTTATACTTCAGAATATATAAATTTTAAATATTGTATATATTTAAGAATATTATATATTATTTTTATATTGTACCAATATTTAATTAATATCTATTTTCACTTTGCTAGGGTTTCATGCATGGTTTGATTTTCCTTGTGTATAGCTCTTCATATGAGCTTTCCTTCTGTGTTCTCCATTTGTCATACCATATTTACTGTAGGAAGTTTTTAGGTCTAGTTTATAATGGCTCCGACCAACTGGGACCTAGTAGTTGATACTGGTGTTTACGCTACTAATTTGGGAAGCCATGGTGCCTCCAATAAACAAACATCCTCACAAGTTCATCCCAAAGGTTTTTTCATGAGTTAAACCTGATATTATCCTTCCTCTACAAGAATTTGACTCTGCATGTGAATGGTTAGAACAACATACATTGATAGGGTATTTTGTAGGTAGGACTCCTTCTGAAGCCATGCTCCTAGAATGTGTTAACAAGAGCTGGACTCCTCGTGGAGTCTACCTTGACACTATGAAGAAGCTTACCAAAGTTTTTTAAAATTTTCTTCGCTAACCCCTCATAGGCTAATGTGGTTTTTAGCAATGGAATTTGGTCAATTTGCTCCTCCCTGCTTGTATTCCAACGATGGTCATGAGACTTTATAGTCTTTGATGAAAAAAATCTTAGCATGTCTATTTTGGTTGAGTTCCCTTGGTTACCCTTGCCTTGCTAGCCATTTATTGAGTCCATTACCAACACTCTTGGAAAATTTGTTACAAAGGAACATGAGAAGTTTTAATGCTCACCCTCAATGATGCATTTGTGTTGAGGTTGATCTCTCCAAGGATCTCGATGATTTTGTATAAATTCAAGTTGGTTCCCACACCTTCTATTAGAAGGTGCTCTATTTGAACCTACCCAACACCTATTATAGGTGTTAGTCGACTAAACACAAGATCAAGGATTGTCCTTTGGCAATACCTAGGGTTAAGCCCCCCATCCAAGGATGCTCCTGCTAAACTAGTGGAAGTAAAACAAAAGGAGGAATAGACCACTATTGGGCACAATGACAAGGCTTCTTTAGCTCCCAATAAGATGTATGTTGTTGTATTTTTCTTTCCTTTTATAAAAATAGGAGTAGAAACCTCAACCATTGTAGGGTTGATGACAATTTCACCAGAGTCAAATCCTATTGATTAAAAAGTTTCACATCCTGTTATTTCATAGGGGATTAAGGCAGTATGAGTGCTACCAATCTTGTTTTGGTGCACACTCCATTTGTTGTGTCTTCCACTATGACACAAAATGTACGACATTCTCATAGTCCTCCTAGATGTGCTAAGAAACTAGTAGAGAACTGGGAGGATATCATTCCATGAGAGTTTCCTTCTAGTCTTACCCTAGTTTCTACTTTTTTACAAAATAGCTACTCATCTCTTGAGGATAAAGAAGATATGGAAGATTTTTCATGAATTTTTTATTATGGAATGTATGAGGTCTCACAAACCTCTCCAAAAAGTACTATGTCTAGGATACCTATTATAGACTTGGCAATTTCAATTTTCTTTGTGTGAAAGAGGTTAAAATCTTTGGTTTCATGGTTTCTTCTACATGTTGTGTCATTCGGTCAAATGACATTGCATTTTTATCTTAGCATGAAACTAGTAGAGGTGGTATAGTTACTCTCCTCTCACTTCACCTTCATTCTATTATTATTTCACATGGTTCTAATCCCACACACAAAGTTATTTGGATTTTTCTTTCTCTCAATAATCATTCTTTTGGTATAGTTAATGTTTATGTTTCCAATGATGTTGTGGAAAGATCTCAACTCTGGAGCTAGATGGTTGACAACTTGCCTCCTACTACTTGGGTGATGTGCGATGATTTTAATATGGTTGAGGTGGTTTTTGACAAAGAAGGAATTTTGCCTTTTCGCTAGATAGCTGGGGAAAGGGAAGCATGTTACTACATGCACAATAAAGTGGGCATGTTTTATCCTAATACTAACCACCACTAGTAGATTGGGGTCTGGCATAGATGGTCTAATTTTTGAGCTGGCTCTGACCATATGTTAAAACATCTTGATTGTGCTATGATTTGTGCACAATTTTTTTTTCCTTTTATGAGGATTGAGAGTTGCATGTCATTCCTCTATCGAATGTGACATTATCAGACCACTATCCCATTTATTTTTTGGTTTTTACAGAAATAGTTATCCAACAAGCTATCAGAATGAATTTTTTGTCAACATGTCAATGTTGACATATTCTTCCACTATTGCTCATATCCTACATCTTCAGAATTTAGAGCCACATCCTAATTCTCAATCTACCTAGATTCAATGGTGGAATGATGCTATTACTAGAACTGCTAGATTTCTTTGCATCTATGGGAGGCAATTTTTGATTTTCATAAAAAGGTTTTCTGAAACCAATACCAAGGCCCTTAGGAAGGCTTTTGAAGCTCTTATCCTTAATCCATTTGTTGTTGACTTACAAATCCAGCTTACCGAGCTTTGCCATGATAAATTTTTTTTGGATAACTATACTTCTTGGGGGGCCCAAATCAAAGCTCTCCTCCATTGGTTAGAGGTTGGTGATAAAGCTTCTAAAGAGTTCTTCCAAGCTCTTAGAATTACAATAGAAAAGTTGGGATTAAAAAGATTAAATAGGGAAATACTATTTTCTCAAATCTCCCTGACATCCTACAAGCTTTTGTGGATCATTACGAAAATGCTTTTTCATTATAGAGAATTTTGGTTGCTCAGGAGGGCGCTCTCAAAAAGTGTATTTTTGTTACTCAAAACTACCTAGCAGTTAAGCAATGAGCTTTCTATGAACAACTTCTCACCATTAGGGACCTCAAAGAGGTTGCCTTTTCTATGATAGAGGACAAGTCCCCTAGGTGTGATGGGTTTACTTATGAATTTTACAAATACCTCTAGGATTCTATAGGTTTAGACCTACACAAAGTCTATCTGGAAGCTTACCATACTAATAGCCTAGGAGCCATTGTTAACAAAGGAAACATTAAATTCATCCCTAAAGTCAATGACCTTGAGGATATTTGTAACTAGTGGCCTATCACCTTGCTAAATGTGTCATACAAGATCATTTCAAAAGCAATATCTCTTAGGATTTTTCATCTCCTTTCTTTAATTGTGTAGCTAGGGAAAACTAGTTTTAATATTAAGTCCAAGTATATTCTTGATAACATCATTGTTGTTTTGGAAGGCATGGAATGGGATCGTAAATCCAATCAGCAAACTTTGGTTTTGAAAATTGATTTTTGTAAAGCTTATGATTGTATTGAATGGCCATTTATTTTGGTAATGCTTCAGGATTTTCAGTTTGGCACTAACTTTCTTTAGTCTATGGAGATTCTCTTTGGAGATTTTTTTCTTGTATTACCATTAAAAATTCTCAATCTGAAGCCTTCGAGCTCTTTTGATCCATCAGGTAGGGTTGCCCTCTAGCTCTAGCTTTTTATGTTCTTGCTATTAAAGGGTTTGGTTACTTACTAGGCCACTCTATTTCCACTAGTTTGGTTGCTAGCATTTCCTTGCCTAAATCTTCTTTCTAGCTTGTCAATGGATATTTTGCTAATGATTCTTTTCTCACTCTTATGGAAGATGAGGGGAACACTGCTAATGCCTTGTAATGCTTGGACAACTTTTATCAAGCTTCTAGTTTGGATATTTAATGGCACAAGACAATCTATTATAAGAAATCTTTTCTCCCAGTCCCACCCTCACTTTCTCAATTTGAGTGGAAATGGGTCACTCACAAGGAGATTTTCCTCTTTCTGGGCATTCCCTTTTCTTTCCAAGCTTCACTACTAGAACTATGGAATGTTGTGCTCATGAAAATTGAAAAGAAGCTTGACTACTAGCTTACTAAACCCCTTTCTCTTATGGGGAAATTCTAGATTTTTTCAAAGGTGTTGGTAGCTACTCATGTTTATTATTGCTCATGTTGAGCTCCTTCTAAGGCCTCTTACCTTAAGTTGGAATGTTTACTCCATGACTTTCCTTGGGTGTCTAGTTTTGATCACCATGGCTTTTATCAAGTTTCCTGGGATTTATGTTGTCTCCCCAAACAGTTTGGAGGTCTTGGCCTTCTTTCCACTTAGAAATAAGGGTTTACACTTTGTGCTAAGTGGATTATTCGTACCATTATTGGTGATGAAGCTTGGAAAGTGTTGGTTTGACATTATATCACTTCTAGATATCCTATCAACTAGACTGCATGGAAGGGGATTGGCTTTCAAAACCTTCTTGTCATGCAGGAACATGTCATCCAAGGCTCTTTTGTTATCAATGTCATATGGAATTCTTAAGAAGCTTTCAAGCCCTAGCTTCATTGGGCTAGTGATGGGTTTTATAATGGGATTTCTTTGAATTAGTAGAACCTTTAGTGGTCCCCATTGTTTGCAATTCAGGGCATTCCTCTAGCCAAGACTCAAGGTGCTAGTGCTCTGCATTTCTTCAAACATGGCATCAAGACTCCTAAAGACCTCTTTTCTAGGGTCTCTATGAGTCCTAGATCTTGGGAGGATATTCAAGTCTAGTTCCATCTTGCTCATCAAGATCAATAGAATTTTGATCTTTTGCTCTCTACAAATCTAGATTATTTAATTCACAAGGTGGAATTCAATCTATTCAACCTACATTGAATGACTAGAAGTGTATCCTACAACACCCTTCACCAGTGACAAGCCATGCTTAGGATATCGATGGATCTCTCCTCATCTTCCCATGGTGGATACTCTCAACCAATGATGGCATTTGCAGTCTTCTCTTTATCACTGGAGGATGTGTTTTTATACAATTTGGAGTACTAGCTCTAAGCCCAAGATTGCTAATTTTTCTTGGTGCCTACTTCATCAAGGGCTTCCCCTTGGGCCACTACTCATGTATATTAGGGTTCCTTATCCTTAATTTCCTTTTTGTGGGTAGCCAAAATCATTTTTGCATATTTTTTGGTTTTGTAGACCGTGTACACAAAATTATTGGCACTAGATCCATGATTTCTTTAAGCCTTTAGGCCAGAACCCTTTTCTTGGCATATTGTTGTGTTGAGTGATTCCCCCAAGATTCTTAGGAAATTTACCCAGACCTGGCATACCTTCAGGATGGAGATTTTGTTTACTTTATGGAAGGATAGGAATGTTGTTCTTTTCACTCATGGCTTTCTTGATATCAATGTTTCTATGTACACTAAAACATGCATTTGTAATAATATCATGATGTAGATTCAAGTCCAAGCTAACAAAGTGGCTCTAGAGGTGGTCTACCTTCAAGAGCTACTCAATCATTGGGGTAATGTGCCTTGTACATTTTCCAAAGTGCCTCCCAATGCCTTGACTGACCATACTTTTCCCAGGGGTTGCCGTCAGGGATGCAACTCCTCTACACATCACTCACACACACCATACTCATAGGCTACCCATCACTACTCTCCTAGTTGTGATGATTTTGGTTGGTAGCACCACCACTTGGGTTCTTTGTCTTGATGTGGTTTTGGCTGGTCCCTAGGTCTAGTGGTTCCCCATCTTGGTGCTCCTCCTATTCCTTCTAGCAAGTGGCCTTTCTGCCTCAACTTGGATATCTCTCCACCATGGGCAGAGGATAAAGATGAAGATAAAGTTCCTAATGACACTTCTAATGGCTAGACTCTTCCTATTCTTCCTACTAACCATAGGGATGACTGGGGTTTTAATGATCGAGATAAACCATCCCCCTCGGTTGGCACTACTTTGGCAGTGTGAGGGATTTCTTAATGTTATTTTTGATGAATAATTGCTAATTCTAACTATGGTCATGTGAACTCTCACAGGGTGATCTTGTATCTCTCAACCCCTTTTTTGTGAATTATATTAATTTATTAATAGAAAAGGACTATTCATTAAAATATTAATATCTATTCTCTATATATGATAGTTTTTCTTTTTCCTATTATTGTTAGTTGCTATAAGAGGAATGGGCTTGTTTAATTTAAATTTTAAAACTATAGATGTAGGATTTTTTGTCCTTTTATTTTCTTTTGGTAGAAATTGAAATTAGTGTATTTCAATTGTTATAATTTTTTGATATAGATCTCACTCTCCACCCTACTAATATTCAAATATTTTATCTCAAGAAACTATATTAAGAGATATCGATTACAAATTAAAATTGAAGAATGTGGGAGGAAAAAACTTGCTCTGTGAAATGTGCTCTACTAGGGTTTGCACAATTTTTGTTTGAACCCTTTCTTCCATGCCACTTGCCATTCCACATCTAGTGCAACAACTCCTTTTAGGTTATAATGGCCTTGATCCTCTCTGGCCTAGTAGTTGTTATTGGTGTTGGAGTTGTTGCTAATTACAAGAATGGCCCCACCAAATAAACACCCATGCAAGTTTGTCCCCAAGGTGTTCCATGAGGTAATTCCTCTCTCGACATGGTTTTGAATATCTCTACTTTTGAAACTGCTTGCCATTGGCTAGAGACACAAACCCTTATTGAGTATTTTGTGGGTCACACTCCATCTAAAATCATGCTACATGAATGGGTTTCCAAGGCCTAGAGACCCTAAGGGATTCATCTTGAAGGGATTCAAAGCCTCACTAAGGGCCTTTTTTGTTTCATTTTGGTAACCCCTCCCAGGTTGAGGACATTTTCAGCCATGGGCCATGGACAATTCACTCACCTCTGCTAGTCTTTCATAGATGGTCTTGAGACTTTTGCAGCTTGGATGACTACAAACTTAGGGTTCCAGTTTGGGTAGAGTTCCTTGGGCAGCCCATTCCTTTCTGGTCTTTCCTCCCAATAATTTCCCAAATGGTGGGCAAAGTGGATTTTGTGGAACTAGAAAAAAAATTTAATCCCTACCCTCAACGAAGGGTTTGTGTTGAGGTCAACCTATCTAGGGACCTTAAAGAATTAGTGGAAATTTAGATTGGTGATACCACCTTTACCCAAAAGGTTCTTTACCTGAACCTCCTAAATACTTGTCATCATTGCCAATTTACTAGCCATAAGATAAAGGATTGTCCTCTACTTGAGCGCAATCGCTCTCCAGTCTAGGAAACCAAGCCAACTTTGGCTACAATGGTCATTAAGAAAGGCAAGGGAACTACTAAACCAGGCCTCATTTTTCAAGAACCTAGTCATCCCAGCTCTAGTCTCGTTCCTCTTGCTCCTGTAGTTCTCAAGGTTCCCATGGTCATGCCACTGCTTATTTCAAACCCAATGTTGCAAGGGATAGAACAACTAGAGGTTTAGGTTTCTTGGGTTTGTGTGACTCAAGCAAATTCTATGATTTCCTCTCAATCTCTCCATTGCTATCGCAGTCCTAAAGGATAGAATTTTGTCTCTATCAATGCTAACAAACAAAGAATCATCTCTTCGGGTGACCCTTTGTTTGAATCCTCTACTTTCTTGCATAATAGCTTCTCCTTTCTTGGGGACGAGGAGGACATGCAAGCTAGTCTATAATGAATTATCTCTCATGGAATGTACGAGGGCTAACATACCTCCTTAGAAAATATTATGTTGGTGATACCAAGCATATGCTTGGAAATATTGATGTATTATGCCTATAAGAAATCAATGTTTTTGGGTTTCTTCTCAACTTAGCCTACTGTGTTATATGGCTAGATGGTGTTAGTTTTGCCTCTTAGCATGAAGCTGGTTGAGGTGGTGTAGTCACTCTTATCTACCCTCGACTTTTTCCTTTTGTTATTTCTTGTGGTTTTGACCCCATGTAGAGAATTGTTTGGATTTTGTTGTCTTTTCAAAATCATTATTTTGACATTTTTAATGTTTATGCTCCTAATAATGTGGTTGAGCATTCACACCTATGGATGCTCAACCACCTAGATATTCTATAGAGATTTCAATATGGTTGAGTTGGCTATTGATAAAGTGAGCTTGCTGCCTTTTTGATAGTTAGCTGGAGAGACAGAAGCTTGGTTTTACATGTGAAACAAGTTGGGTCTTTTTAATCCCAATGTTAACCATCATTGACTTGATGGTGTCTTGACACTTGGTCCAAATTTTTAGAGGGATCTGACAGGGATCTTAAAAGGCTAGACTATGCTGTGATTTCTATTTAGTCCTTTTTTTTTCTCCTTTTCTCACACGAGTATGCTACCTATCAATCCTCTTTCTGATGTGACTCTTTCTGATCATTTTCCCATTCATTTCTCCATTAGTTGGCATTCTTCCCCTCCTTGTAATTGTAAAACTCTGTTTTAACTTAATACCTCCTTCCTATCACAAATGCCCATTGCCTCTCATATTTTACAAACTTAGAATCTTGAACCTAGGCCCTAATCCACTTATGGGTGGATTCAGTGGTGGAATGACCCATTGCCCATACTATAAGGTTTCTTCACATTTAAGGGAGATAGTTAGCCACTTACCACAATAGATCGTATGAGGCCACTACCAAAGATCTATGTACAACCATTGAAGCTCTTGCCATGAATCATTTGACATAGATCTCTAGGTTTGGCTTGCCAACCTCCACCACCAAAAGAAAGTTGCAAACAACTATGGTGTCTAGGAAGTTTAGCTCAAAGCCTATGTACTTTGGTTGGAGGTTGGAGACCAAGCTTTTGTTTGCCACTATGTAAAGTTTTCACGGTGTGGGGCCCTTCAAAATCTTGAAATCAAGCCTTGTAGGCTTGTTTAGATGTCACTCCTAAGAGGCTCGCTCTAGAACAATATGCATTCTACAAGTAAAAGCTCACTTTAGCAGACCTCAAGGAGGTTGTTTTCTCCATCGCGGATGATAAAGTCCCTATTTGTGATGGTTACCCTTGTAAAATTTATGAGGCCTTTTGGGAAGAGATCGGACCAGACCTGCATAATGTTTACCTTGAAATCTACAATTCCTACTCTTTGGATAATATTATTAATAAAGGAAATATCAAGTTCATAGCTAAGGTAGGTGACCCTGAAGATATATGTAATTGGAGGCCCATCACCTTGTTAAATGTCTCTTACAAGATCATTGCCAAGGCTCTCTATCTTAAAATCCATAATCTTCTTCCTCAAATTATTCACCCTAAGCAACCAGGTTTTATCAAATCTTAGTATATTCTAGATAATAAAATCATTGTGTGGGAAGGGATGGAATGGGCTCGATACTCCAAGTAATAGGACATCTTTTGCAGGATTGATTTTGTGAAAGCCTGAGATTGAATAGAGTGGCCATTCATTCTTATAATGCTTTAGGTGCTTGGGTTTGGCCCTACTTTTTTGTATTCAATCTAGATGCTTTTTGGGGATGATCTACTTGCATCTCTATCAATAGTTGATAGCTGCAAGGCTTTGGGCTTTATCATTCAATTCTACAAGGCTATCCTCTGGTGCCCTCTCTATATGTGTTGGCTACTAAAGGCTCTAGGTACTTGCTTGCCAATGCCATTTCACAAGGGAGGGCCCATGGTATTTCCCTTCTGAACTCCCTTGATCAGCATTTGAATGGCCATTTCGTGGATGACTCCTCCCTCACTCTCATTGAGGATGAGGATAATGTTGCTTCTACTCTATAATGTTTTGACACCTTTTGTCTTACTTCCAAGTCTACTATATAGTGGCATAAAACCCTCTACTACATGTAGTCTTCCCTTCCCCAACCTACATGGTTTGGGCAATATTAGTGGAAATGGGTCTAGCATGTTGAAATTTTTCATTTTCTAGGCATTCCTTTCAGCTTTCAAGCTTCAACCATCAATCTCTAGAATATGGTTCTTGCATGAATAAAGAAGAAGTTGGAGTATTGGATTACCAAGCCTCTCTCCCTTTTAGGAAAATTCTAGATTTGTTCCAAGGTATTGGTTACCACCCATGTGTACTAGTCTTCCTATTGAGCTCCTTCAAAGGCCTCTTATCTCAAACTTGAGTGTCTACTACATGACTTCCTCTGGGCTTCAAATGCTTCTCACAAGGGCTTTCATAGAGTTGCTTGGGATTTTTGTTGTCTTCCCAAAGAGTTTGATAGCCTTGGCTTGGTCTCTACCTAGAAGCAAAGTACTGCTCCTTGTACCAAATGGGTTATCTACACTCTCACTGGTAATTGAGCTTGGAAGATTTTGTTGTGGCATTACATTTTTTTAGGCTTTCTAATTAATCAGCTGGCCTAGAAGGGGATTGGTTTTCAGACCCTTCTTGTGACCACTGAACTTATTCAGATTTAGGGAACTTTTGTTGCCAAAAGCATTTGGAAAGCCTAGAAAGCCATTAAGCCTTGGCTTTGCTAGGTTGGCGACAGGTTTAGAGATGGCCTCTCCATGAACCAACATAATCTTTGGTGGTCACCATTATTTGCTATCCAAGGTGTTCCCTTGGCCAAAGTGCATGGGGCTAGTGCTTTGCATTTTTTCAAATGTGGCATAAGAACCCCTAAAGATCTTTTCTCCAAAGTTACTATGAGCTTACAAACATGGGAGCACATGAAAGTGCACTTCCAGCTCACTTGTCAAGATTGCTAGACTTTTATCTTCTAGTTTCTATAGTGCCTCCCCATATGTTGCATAAAACTTGGGATTGAGTCTTCTCGCCCTTGGTGGAAAGACTAGAAGTGGTATCTGGCCACTCTGGTAACCAGCTACAAGCCTAGGTTAGGCTACTGATGGCTAGTTCCTCACCTGCCCATGGTCAAAGTTCTCAACCAAAGATGGCACTTGCAATCTTCTCACTGTACTTGGATTCATAGGTTTTCCACTATGTGGTGAACCATTATTGAGCCTAAAATTGCACATTACACCTGGTGTATTCTTTTCTAGGGCTTGCCTTTGGGCCCCCGGCTATGGTACCTGGGAGTTCCTAACCCCTGATGCCCTTTTTGTAGTCAACTAGAGACTTTTTTGCATTTTTTTGGTTTTTTTGATAGGCTGAGTGTTACTGGTGATGGATCCATGATCTCTTTCACCCCTTCTTCCCAGAACCTTTCTCTTGGCATATGGTTGTTCTAGGAGACAACACTCAGATTCACTTCAAGTACTCTCAAATTTGGCATGCTTTTAGATTAGAGATCTTATTTACCATTTGGAAAGATTGCAATGCTATTATCTTTGTTAATAACAAACTTGACATTAATATTTCTATGTATGCTAAAGCATGTATTTATAACAATGTGATGTTGCAGATTCAACTACAAATAGATAAAGTGGCTTTGGAGGTGGCTCACCTACAGAAGCTAATGGCACATTAGGGAAATGCCTCCTGTACGGTTGCTCATGTTCTTCTAGATTCTTCCTCCAGCGACCATACCCCTCCTCACGATCGTCGTCAAGGATGTAGTAGCTTTACTCATTGCTCCCACACACCTTGCTCTTGGTCGTGCCACTCTCCCAGTGGCGATGCTTTTGGTTGACATCGCTCTCCTGGAGGCTCTAGTGGTCATCACAACTCTTCATCACCCTCATGAAGGTCTAGTTTGAGGTGGTCCCCAATGGCTCCTCCTACTGCTCCTGCTACCAGTTGGCCCTATGCTAATTGAAACTCCAAGTGGGTGTTCCCTCTGCTGAATTTAGCCATTTCTCCTCCCAAGCTCAAGGGAGAAAAAGAAGAAGATGATGTTGTTGCTACTGATGGATGGGCTCCCCCTGAGCCATCTGCTCACCCCACCCCTAGGTGGGAATCTGATGATAAGGATCCTCCTCCCTCGGCTGGCACTGCATTGACAGCCTAAGGCATTTTATTTTTTGAATTTTTTTGATGAATAGTTGATTTTCGACCTTAGGGCATATGAACTCGTGAGGCGATCCTATTTTCCCCCGGCCCCTTTTTTTGTGAATATGTAAATTTATTGCAATTATTTTAATATAAGGAAGGGACTATTCATCAAAAAATTAAAATTGTAAAATCTATAAAACATAAAATTAGATTATAACAAATGTCACATTGTAGCCAGTACTTGTGTAAATAATTATAATCTTTTTTGAACTAATATATTATTAATTTATTAATATGATAGACTAAAATAAAAATAAAGAAGAGTCATTATTAGCACTACTAATATGATATATAAATTTTGTGCAATAATTTGAGTTAAAACTATTTTTATTAAAAAAAAGCATTTCTCTTCTTTTTAATTCATTATTTTCAATACAAAGTTATAAAATACTTTTTTTTGTTATATAATTTTCAAATTCAAAAAAAATGAATCAAAAAAAATTAAGAAGATGAGAATAATTGGAAAAATGTTTTCTTGATGGGATATAAAATGATAAAAAGCTATAAAAACTTTACAAATATTAAATTAACAAAAAAATATTAATGGTAATAGTTTGATAGAGTTTAAACTAATTCACTAATTGTTTAACTATGTAAACTTTCAACCGAATGATTGATATGCTAATAATAGTATAAGAATGTATTAATTTTAATAATTTATGAATGAATGCACATTAAACTTCTTAGGTTATTGCAATTAATGATGTTAACATAGATTGTCTATTTATAATACTTAGTATACCATAGACTAGGAAGTACAAAGTTTGAATAAAATATTTGAACTTTTTAAATCAAATTGTGATATTGCTACTAGGATTTGTGACCCATGTTTAATGAGTAGTGACACACCCAAATCCATCTCTCATGAGAATAAATAGAACACTTAGCACTTGTTGGATCTAAGTGATACTCAATAAGTAGTGATTCACACTTGAATCCATCTCTCATGAGATAAATAGAAAAATTAGCACTCTTTGGAACTAAGTGATACTCATGAGAGATGGATTCATGTGTGAATCACTTCTCATCAAATATGGGCTAATGATTCTGACCCAAAAACTTCACAATAAAATTCTGATAGCAATATCACAATTTGACCTGCTATAGGAATATATCCTACCTATAACTTGATGAGCTTAGAGGGCTTTCTATTGAATGGTTCATAAGGCATAACATTTGGTAAAAGTTTTGCAAATGGGGTTGCAAGCAGAGTGAGTTTAAGCATGGAGGAAACTCTCTAGTTAAGCGCACTCAAGATAGAGTTCTTGTTCCATTTATTCTTATGAGAAATGAATTCATGTGTGAATCATTACTCATAAAACATGGACCAATGAGTTTGACTCAAAAACTATACAACTAAATCATAATAGCACAAGATATGAAATAAATAAGGTTGACCTCATATAAAATATGAATTCAACGTAATCACGATCTCGTGAAAGTGTAATTATAAGGGATATACAAAATAAACATGCATAGAAATAAAATAAAGTAGAATTCAAACATAAAGAAAGAGATAAATTTGTGATTGTACAAAGACATTATTTCAACGACAATTGGCGTATGGATGAGTGACAGCCAATCTTGGAAATTGAAAACAATACAAAACGAGGCTTAGACAAGAATGTGCCGTTTTTTGGGACGTTGTCATTAGGACATTGGTAACAGGTTAACGAGAAGGCTTCGTAAGTTCTTCCTTGTTTTTCTTGTTCTAAGAAATATATTTTCATATACTCAATCCTTCCAATATAGTAAACGACAACAATGTTGAAATTTGAATATCCCTGTAAATAAACTTTTGCACAAAACCTAAAGAATTATTTTCGGGTATATACGTATGCAATGAAAACGATAAAGATTATTGGACAAATAAAAAGTCTCCTCGGATAAATATTGTTGATTGTGTTTACCCACGCAATGACGTTTGAAAACGAGCGAAATAGAACCTTGCAGAATAATAAACTAAATTTCGATACGGCCAAATGTTTAAACTAATTATTTGGTCATCAGCAAATCGGTATTGCCGATTCTTGTATTCATTTGATGGGCATGTGGGTTTTGTGACAAAAATATTTATAGTCCAATGGATGAAGCTATTTTTGGCTTTGCCCATCTAAGGGTAAAGCCCATTCGCTTGTAGAAACAATTGTATGGATTTGTTAATTTGATATGTTCATGCCTTTCATGGTATGACAGAAATCAGAATATGGCAATGATTGGTGCAGTTTCATCATTGCTTTGGGAGCCGATATACGAGGGAGAGTAATTAGATTAAAAATGCATTTATCACAAGAAACATTTGTGGAAATGATTGCAGTGTTCTTTAAAAGCAGCTGGGTGTCATTCACTGAGCATCTGTTTCAGAAATTACCAAAAGGATACGCTCGTGTGAATTGTTCTACAACAGATGGGTTTATATTCAAAAGGATTGTTTGCTATCAGATAAGATGAATGTATTAGTTGCTACTTAGTCAACAGAGGCTATTATTTATTGAACGGAGCATTAGATGTCCATAATAAGATTAGAACTGCTAGATGCAATTGTATAAAATTTGTTTATAAATTCAAGATGACCATGAATTGAAAAGAAGAAATAGTAGGGGGTTTAAGGTTTGGGGTTTGGATGATTAATACGTATGTTGGCTAATATGATTTTGTTTAGGAAACAAATTATAGTCTGAACAGAGTTGTTTTAGTAACATTACAAATCCATTCCACTGCCTGTGTTGATGTTTGTCGCTGAATCAACAGTTTTTTCATTGTTGTAGCAATCTGATTTGATGTTGAATATTGCATAGTAAACCATCCTGTTTTCTAAATGTAAATCAAGGGAAAAGATCTATTTGTTTTCAGTGCGACTATCAAACATGAAGTGGCTTTATGTTCACTGCAGTAAAAAGTTTGTGTGGATTTGTGAGAGAGGATAAATTAAAATCCAATTTGAGAAAGAAATACGTTGGTAAATTTCTACGTAGTCTTAAGAAAGACTTATGTTTTAAAGATTTAATTAGTTTTTAAGTGGAAACCTTATTTATATCACAAGATTTCCTCAAAGTTTTACAGTATAAATGATCAAACAATTTTTTTTAACATTAGTTTAGGGACGTGTGTGTTGAAGAGAAAATTAAAAAGTTTATTTTGTTGTGTGAGACTTAATTTTACTAAAAGTAAATCTAATTATAAAATAAGTTTGAGATTTGGTGTAGAATGCATATAAGAAAACAAATGATCGAAAAACTACCAAAATTTCATACACCTTAAACATTCATACACTAAGGCTTCATTTATAAACTAAAAGTGTTAAATAGTGAAAGTTGACTTATTTCTTTCAAGCTTAATTCCCCCATTAATGTGTGTTGTTTAAGGGTGGCCCCAAAATTCAGAAGCTTAGAAAGAAGTCTGATAAAAATAATCATGAAGTTCGGCAATTGTGTGGTCATCTTTCTAGAGTAGTTCATACGTTTTAATAAACTTACTGATAAAAATATGAAAATTTATGTCACCCCTAACTAGATCATGTTTCATAGTCTATTAAGGAGCCAAAAATATTTTCTTCAAACAAATGATCTTATGGTGTCTCTTAAAATCCTTGTGTCATCAATGGGCCCTTGGTCTACTAGCGAAGTTGAATGGCTCACAAAGAGCCCACCAGGGATCAAGTCTTGTTGAGTGCAAGGTATCATAAGGGATGAGGTCGGGATCGTGCCCCGGGCGAACTTGGCAGCGTGTATGCTCCTTAGACATTGGTTTTTAGCTGAAGAGGTTTCAAACACATATGGGCCCATATCCGGTACCTAAAACTTGTTTGTGGATGACCTCCATCAGAAAGAAATCCTCGTGCCAATAGTGAACAAGTCTTCAAACAATTGTTTTTACCAACCCTTTTAGATATTCATCTATAATAATAAATAAAAAAAAATGATAAGAATAGACACCTTATACTATTGGAATGTGTAATTTCCCCCTCAAATGAATTGTAAAAGAATAATAGAGGATTCTATAAATTCCTAGATTGACAAATAGGATTAGGTAATGTTCCAGAAGTCATTTATGTTTAGATAGTTCTAGAAAAGTCTATTTGTTCTATGTCGGCTAATTTAGATGTTTCTGGAAATAATCAAAGCCCTCTATAAATAGAGGCATCTTGTAATGTTATTGATATGGACAAAATGTAATTAATATGAGAAAGTTAATGAAATATATTAGTGTCATAGCACTTTGAGTATTTTTTGGTTTTTTTGTTATTTTGTCCATCCACCTTTCCCAAAGTGTATCTGAGTTGTCCTAGGTTTTTACATATACAAGTGGAAAGAGTTTTAGAGTAATTTCAATGCAAGAGCTAGATTTGATCAAAGTGAAAAATATTATTAATTTAGATATGTGATAGTAAAAATTTGAAGTAAAATGAATGAGATTAGAGATGACAAAAGGGTGTTGAAGAATCTAAGAGAAGTCACTATATAATAAATATCTAAAAACCAAATCAGTATATTGTATTAGAACATGAATAAACTTAATTGCAATAATAAAAGGACAACTAAGAACTTGGACTATAATTAGATTTGTTACTGTACGATAAGAAATGGAAATGAATGGGGTAAATTTTAATTGCTAAGCACTCACATTAAGAAGGAAGATGACCCATTAGGTTGGAAGGAGATCTAAATGCTTAATAGGTATAATTGATCCTTCACTAATATGGAATATTGATAGGGAGAAATGAGATATACAATGAAATGGGATAAAATATTGTCTTTCTCTATATTCAGACTAATAGTAAACAACCAAATTCATATAGATACTAGAAATGGAGTTTGAGGGATGCAATTCAAAAGGAAAATCAATTTGAAGCAAATTTACATTTCTTGACAATTTTAGTTGCATATTGTTTATGAGGTCTTGAACCTCCCAAATCTAGTCTATTGTAACCAACGATTAAACTTGCTTATAGAAAATAAGGAAAATATTATGCAAGGATGGATTTTCATTAGTCAACCCACATCTGATGAATCAATTTTTGAAATGAATATAGCTTGATGACGCAACACATATTTGGATTCTTTGAAAGTCTTAATAGATGGAAATCATAAAAATACACAACCTTAGACAATGAATGTTGTGTATTTCTATGGTTCTTGAAGAAGATAAGATGAATTATTTGAAGACTTGAATACTATTTTTTTTTATGAATAGTCATTTTCTATTAAAAAATAATATACTACAATTCACAAAAAAGGGTTGGGGGATACAAGATCACCCCGCACAAGTTCACATGGTTGAAGCCAGAATCAACAACTATTCATAAAAAAAAAACATAGAAGAAGCAACCCTCAGGTAGCTAAAGCAGTGCCAAGTGTGGGGTGTGGTTCATCCCGATCATGAAATCCCCAGTCACCCTTGGGATTGGAAGGTAGGCTAGGAATAGTCTAGTCATTAGCATCATCATCAGGGGCCTAGTCAGCATCCTTGGTATCAGGCTGAGGAGGAGAGATGGTCAATTCTAGGTGAAAGGACCACTTTCCATAAACCACACGTTGAGGCCCAAGAGGAGGAGCCATAGGGCCCAAGGTCCAACCTGTGCCACCATGGGGTAGGGAAACTGAGTAGCGATGCCAACCATTATCACCACCGCTAGGAGAGCGATGGTAGGAATCCTATGAATGAGGCATATACAAGCTGCAGTTTGAATAATTGTGCCCCTAGTGACACCCTCTAGGTGGCATGGTATCAACCGAGGCATCTGGAGGTACTCTGGTAATAGTAAAAGGGGCATTTCCCCAATGATTAAGAAGCTCTCCAAGGTGAGCCACCTCCAGAGCCACCTTGTTGGCTTGCACTTGTATCTACATCGTTACATTATTACAAATACATGTTTAAGTGTACATAGCAATATTTATATCAAGAAAATTGTGAACTTGAACATAAAAACATTTCTATCTTTCCACGAAGTGAACAAAATCTCCATCTTGAAAGTATGTCAGATCTAGGTAAATTTTCTAGCGATCTTGGGGAAATCACCCAAAATAGCCATATGCCAAGAAAAGGGTTCAAGCCAAAATGGCTTAAAGAAATTATGAATATAGTGCCAATAATCTAGGAAAAGCTCTAGCTGGCCATAAAAAGGACACTAAGGATCTAGAACCCCAATATGCTTAAGTTGGGGCCCAAGGGGAAGACCTTCGAAAGCTAGGGTGGATATGCTCAATCAGAGATGGCATTTGCAATCTTCCCTTTCCCAGTGGAGAAAGCACTTTGACACTATTTGGAGTGTAATTGCAAAACCCAAGACTTGAATACTTGAATGAGTGGATGCTTGAATTATGGGATTATTATGAATATCAAGATATTATTCCTTCATTGGCCTTCGATGAGGGGAGGATGGTTGAAACATGCAACTAGACTTAGAGAATGCCTCTAAATGATAGAGTTATTCCTTAAAATACATAAACTATAAACTTGTAAGAGAAAGCTTACTTGAATTATTATGATGTGATAATAAAATTACAAGAGATAGGTTACTTATACGTCCCTTAGAATATTTGAGAGCTCAAAACTAAAATAAACCTTATATGATTTTAGATTTCCCATTTAACTATTAACATAGTCCCCAATTTGCATTTTATGAAAAACTACAAGAAATAAGTTGCCATGGCAAGTCTATTTCCACCAAAAAGACAAAAACTTAGTTAAAATAAAATTGACAACAATAGTTTTCTAAAATGTATAAATTAGAAAAGGAAAGATGAAAGAGGCAATGTAGAAGTAAAAAATTAAGAAATGGGGAGAGAGGTGGAAATAATAGATTAATAACTAACTACTAGAAATCATAAAACAACTCAATCATGATAAAAACTAAACTATACTAACCTAGAATTTGAATTTGGACTAAAATTTTTTTATGAGGTTAAAAATATCCTAGGCATTATGTACCTTATTACATAACTTTCTAGGTATTCTATACCTAAAACTTTAGACTAAAGGGTATGTGGAAGATCATGGTGTGCCAAAAAGAGGCGATCTAAAAAATATGTAGTTCTAAAATACCTCAAAGGATTTCAAAATCTATTCCAACTTTTTCCCCAACCATCCTAATATTAAATGAAAGCAATTAATATATTTATAAGGCATACTATATCTTTTGATACCAACCCTATATGGTCAATATTTTTTTTTTACCAAAATGTGATGAAATGAAAAGGGTTTCTTAAGAATGTTCTTAGCTTTCCATAAATGTAAGTTTTGTCAAATTATGAGTTTAGTAAGTAATTATTACTTATTTTCTAATGGAGTTACATATAAAGTGTTGATTGACACACTGCTTGAAAATAACTATAACTATCAAATGGTACAACATTTTTGAAATCCAAAAGATGCATCACATTCCATGCTTCTTCTACTATAAGTAAAATAAAAGAAAAATTAAATGTTGCAGAGTTTTGAATTAGTTAAGGTGGTCAAACACGAGAGTTTTTAATTCTAAAAGTACTAAAGTAGATATGTGTCAAGTCCAGGCATGAGTCTAATTCTTATATCTCGAATATTATTAAAAAAATATTATCATTTGATTTTAATTAAGGTGGTCAAAAATATGTCTACTTCTTATTTTTGTCCTAAAATTATTGTACTATTACATTAAAATTCAAAATTTTGAGCAATCAAATTTGTTTTTTTTTTTTTTTTTCAGATAAGTCCTAGTATTTTAGAATCTAAATTCAATTTCCTAGAGATATTTTTCTCTCAAATTTTTGATATAAATTTTATAAAAAGTAGGAAATTAAATGTCAAGATGACATCACCCTAATTTGCTGATTTTTTATTGCCACTTAAGAGCATAGTTTGGTTGACCATGATCCTACACATACCCTAAAACTTTTGGGGACAATTTAATTGTTCTTTATATTCCTAGAATATATCTAACAACTCCTTAACCCATTCCTACATATTCTATAGAAATATGGAGAAGGCAAGATAAGGAATGTTTACCTTGATCAAACTCTTATTTAGGAATCAACATTAAAACTTAAAGGAAATTACATAAAACAAAGTATGTGAAAAGTTGAATATTTGATTCACCTTGCATACCTCTCAATGGACGGATTCAAAAAACAATCATTCCTATGAACATTTTGAATGTTCTTAAATTCAAGGAGTTGACATTGGATTATTGAGTTGAATAATGGATTCATTCAAAAACACGAGCATCTATGAAAATCACTCTTAGATCTTCAATATATGCATGTCTAATATTCACATTCAATGGAAGAAGAATGTATGGGAATGAAAGGAATGATCTTGTAATTTTCATTCACAACATTGGTACTTGTTCATTGTGGAAGATAAGATTTATATGATGGAGAATATTACCCTATAGTTTACTTCAATTCTTGAAGAAACTAGATTTTGGATGCATGGTTTCAAATATTGACTCCAATTTCTTTAATGCTTGATTCATTTTGTTCATCTAAATACAATTGATAATAATTGATTCAAACTAAGAATAGATAAAATTGAAAGTTACATAAAAATGAGGTTGTATACGGTATTTTCATACCCCATACATTATTTCAAGATTCTCAGTTAAGCCATACTGACGATGATTTATAATTTCCCATGAAAATCTTGACATGACACACCAAAGCCAAATTTGGGCCAAAACAAGTGGACTTTCAATTAAGTATGGGATCGATGATCTCTCGTGAAGTCTTGGTGCTTCACCTATGTGATCATAACCTAGATCCAATGTGTGTTCAATGTTCCATTCACTCTCATGGTAGATGGGTTCTCTGAACCACTACTTGTGAAAACATGGGTCAATGAGTTTGAATTAAAAAACTACAAAGTTAAATGTTGATAGCATTATCATAATTTGATTTTCTATGGAAAATATCTCCTATTTATTAGTTGTGGAGATTAAGGGGATTTCTAATGAGTGGATTATAAGGAAATAAACTTGGTGTAGCATTCGCAAATGGGGTTACAAGAAAAGTGTGTTTAACTATGGAGGAAACTTTGTAGCTAAGAATACTCAAGTTGGAGTTGTATTGGGATGTGTGACCTCTTAGGAAGTCTCAATGTAACACCCTGTCATGTGACCCAAAAGAAGTTAACCTAAACTTTTACTAAGTATGTCAAACATTTTTTTTAAAAGTTGAAGATAATAACTTAACAACAATAATTATGACATAGTGGAAGCAATTAACATTCACATAAACACATACCATAAAAAAAATTACAATTCTTAAGGGTCCCATGACATTGAATCACATTTAAGTTTAATTAATAATAGATCTAATATATAATAAATCCACATCAAATAATAATATACTAGTATGAAACCATTTAAATAATATATAATTATATATGATGCCACTTGGCAATAAACAGAATGCACAATCATCCACTGTATAGGTCAGAGGGCATGAAAGGCTGAAATAATATACATCATGAAATAAATTATATCATCTCTTAGGATCTTATGAAACCAAATACAATACGATAGTACAACCATCCATCATAGAAATAAAAGAACAAATAGAAAGGAACATCTACACAAACACATCAAGCAGCAGCATCTAACGGTCAGATCTCAATGGTATAAGAAAATCTACTACCACCCAACCTTGTGAAACCCAAAAAGGTCCACTCCACCACGCCGAGGAGATAGTCTCAAGTCCCAAACAAGATAACAAACTCAAAAGTCAAAAACCAACATCTTGGTTCAAGGAATCACCTAAAAGAAAACTATCTCAAAGGGTACCAAGACACAAGTATAAACTAATCGTAGAGGCAACATAGACACGTAGGAAATCTACTATGTAAGTGAGAAAGTGTCATTGCATGAATCAATGCTACAATTACCCTGGCAGTCTATCTTGACCCTGGCCCCCCAGTGACTCTATACAGCACTAGTATCCTTTCGTACTAACAAGGAATACTAACAATGCATGGTCACAACCAAGTGTCCTCTCTACTCCCATCCTAGTCTATACTAGCACTCAAGGCATGGGAAAGGAAATACAAAGGCTCTTATTAGGTTCATTTTATTCCCATTTAGTGTAATGTTTTCACTTATTAAACAACTTACAATGGGTTACCTTAGCAACCACTTTGGGCCCTGACCTCCATTGCAAGCCACTTCTTAATATGACATATAGATAACCTCCCCTAAGCTCAATAAAATCAAAAGATCATAAAAGACCACATACCATACATCAGTTCTTAAACAAGAAATTGACAAGTATTGAAAAACACTAATCATAATCACGAATTCCACCAATGCGATCATCCTAATAGGACTGATCCCAAAATCAAGTATACATAAACCATTCCATGTCATAACATGACATCACCAAGAAAAAATCATACAAATACCTTAGTCCTATTAAAGTGACTAGAAAGCAATCCAAATCAAAGACTCAAAGGTTATATTAGATAGGTCACACAATTCACCTCAGTTTCACACAAGAACACTAGAAAGAAATAAAAATCAATGCATCAAAACATCTCATGGAGCATACCAGACACATTACCGTGGTTGAGTATAAAAGATCGAGATCAAAAAATCATCATGACATCACAAAATAGAACTCTTGAGCCTCTGGTAAACATCTTGACTAGCCAAAGCTAAGTCAAAGCTAAAAACCCCAACACTAGTAAATCACACATTACATAAAGTGCATAAAAAAGTGAATTTCATAATTCATTAGGTTTTGAAAACCCTAAAGTTCAGTATCTACTAAAGGTTTTAGATTAAATCACCAACAATTCTATAATGAAAATCAATTTTCTCAAACAAGAGTTTCAACCTAGAGAACTTTTGAAAATAGAAACACAACAGACACGAAGAAGACAAGAATTTGAAGAATGCAAAACTATTGCACAAACCCACATGATCCTACATGAATTTGATGCTAAATCAATGAGCACACAAACACACAAGAATCTTCATTTTCCTTCAAAAATTGGCCCCTCAAAACCTGTGTCTAGAAATGAGTTCTAATTTTCTTAATAAAGAGTTTTTCCCCCAAATCAAAGCTTTGATGATGCAATCATGCAAAAATCGTTTATCTTTAATTACTATATTTTAATTTTCATGCACACACTTTATGCAATTTAATTAAAATAAACTTTATTAAATTAAATCTTTATCTCCCTTATTAAATCATGCAACATTTTTTTATATAATATTTATTAATTTAACTAATGATATTATTTAGAGTTTATTAAAAATAAAACTCCTAAATAAATTATTATTAAATTAAATATATATAAATATGCCTAAATTAGAAATTTAATCAAATCTTTTAAATTTAATACTTTCATGCACATTTAAATAACTTTTTAATTAAAATATTCTTTATATTTTCTTTTCCTCCACTTATTAATTAGTGTAAGCACTATTTAAAGCATAGTTTATTATTTAAATTAATAAGAATAATTAAAGCTTATTATTTAAGTGTAGCTCTAATTTAATAATTATTAATTAAATAATCATAATAAAATAACATTAAATCTTTAATCTTTTAATATTTTAATTCTATTTTTATCCAACTTCTCAAATTAGACTTTTAAAATAAATATTTTAAACTAAAGTACATATTTAGTTAACTTCTAATTAATTAATTAACATCATATTCTAATCTTTATTTAACCAATTTTCTAAATTTAGACCTCTGATTTAGACTTTTATTTAAAGCATAAATTCTATTAGTATTTAATTAATCAAATATTCACATATTTTAATATTTTATTTTTAATCAAAGAATATTTATTACTCAACTAATAATATTATTTAGAGTTTATTATTAAAATTAAACTCTTAAATAATTATTATTAAATTAAATAAATATAAGTATACTAAAATTAGAACTTTAATTTAATCTTTTAAATGTAATTCTTTTATTTAATTAATTTTTTAATTAATTAAATTTATTTAAATATTAAATTTTCTATATACAATTTTCATGCAACAACTTTAAGTCATTTAAATTAGAATATATTTATTTAATCAATTTTCTTTCTCACTTTAATTAATCATAAGACATTTTTAATATCATATTTATTAATTTAATGAATCATATTATTTAGAATTTATTAATTAAAATAAAACCCCTAAATAAATTATTATTAAATTGAATAATTATAAATATGCCAAAATTAGAACTATGACTTTATCTTTAAATTTTATTCTTTTATTTAAGTAATTCATGAGACATTTTTAATAATATATTTATTAACTTAATTAATAACATTATTTAGAGTTTATTATTAAAATAAAACTCCTAAATAATTATCATTAAATTAAATAAATACAAATATGTCAAAAATAGAACTTTAACAAAATCTTTTAAAAATAATTCTTTCATCCAATTAATTTCTCAATTAATTATATATAATTAATTATCAAATTTCTTTATAAAATTTCCATTGAATTAAATCATTAAATTATCTTTTAATTTGATTTAATTATAATAAAAAATCACCACATACCCACAAAACCAAAAATGATAACTCAACTAAAGGCAAAGAACATAATCAAACTCCAAGGTCAAAATCATGAATTCACGTCACTTGACAAATTCACATTGGTAAACTAACTCAGATACTTGTCCTATTTTGTAAGAAAATTGGCTTAGGGTTTAGGATTTGGAATAAAAAATTATCTCCCCACTTATACCATTGAAATACTATGATAGGGTATGCTCATCCTCGCAATTCAAGGAAGTCGATACCTGGTACCTACAATCTGCATAAAATCCATGCATGGACAAATGCAATATTCTAAACTAAATAGACAATGGCAAGAAGTGGTTCATCATGTATATCCCTACTAGTAGGTGACTACGACTCCCCTCCTTAACCACATTGAAAATGTCAAACATAAAGAAAACATAAACACACACCATACACATACAAGTATGGGGTAAGTATCTTTAGAAACTGCATAAAAATCATTCAATAACTAAAATAACTAGCACTAAGTGTATATGAGCAATGTTAGTATGCTAATAGAAACCAAATTTAAATAAAGCTTCTACAAACTAAACAAAATTCATAAACTTCAAGATAGACTAAGATGAGCTCTCAATTGAGAATATGAGCCATTAATGGACTCTCTCAATAAGAAGCTCTCTTATTGAGTGGCTTTGTCTAAATAGATAGGATGTATGCTCAAGCTTATGCTTCAAAAAGGGCTTCAAATGGAGTTGGAATTTGGGTGTGAGTGTATGGTTTTGATGTAAAATGGCTTCTTAAAATGGCATTATGACTTTACTTCATGGATTGTGTTATTTTGCAAAGGGGAAGGATCCAATTTATAGGCAAGAGGCTTGAGGGATTGAGGGCTAAGATGCAAGGATGGAAAAAAGCTCATGGAGGGCTCAAATTGCATGAGAAGAGAGCACATGGATTGTGCTTCCTTACAGCCAATCAGAGAGTGACACATGTCACAGGGTGAGAAGATGGAGGAAAGGGGAAGGATGAGTCAACAAAGGAGGCTCAAGGGATAAAATCTTCATAAAGACCCTCATAATGGCTTGTAAGAGCAATAAAAGGGCTTGAAAGAGTCATTTATGGCCTAGTGGACTTCATAAAGTTTTATGGTTGAGATATTTTGAGGGATATGAGAGCAATTTCGACTTGAGCTTGATTAGGAGGGTTTTAAGCTTGCCTAGGCTTGTGCAAATGATTAGAGGATGGATTAGGATGGTTTAGGATTAGCTTAGGGATAGGCAAGTGGATGGCATTTAATGAGGGTGGGTGAAGAAGGAGATATTTGTTAACTTTGGCTTGGGTTAGGAAGTTTTAACTCATGTTTAGGGAATGTGACAAGGTTAGGAGGGGATTAGGATTAGGTTTAAAGACATCTTCTAGAAGAGTCTAGACTTTGGATGAGGATAAAGACTTTCTAGAATAGTCTAGAATTTCCTAGGATGAGGATGAAGACTTTCTAGAAGAGTCTAGAACTTCTTAGGATGAGGATAAATTAAATTTTTAAGAAATAAATAAAGTTTTATTTATTTCAAGGGTTTGGGTTAGGAGATATTTATTAAAACTTTTTAAATAAACATGAGGATTAATATTTAATCTTAATTAAATATTTTGAGTTCGGATTAGGGGTACGAAATGATGGGATTAGCCTTTAATCAAAATTAAAGAAGGATTAGAAGATTTTGGAAGAGGTTAGTGGTCTTAAGGAAATTAGCCAAGTTTTGGGCAAAAAATAAATTTTTTATTTATTTTGAGTTTTTTGGTCAATTTATTAATTAAATAATTAATAAATAAGGAAATAATGTTTAAATAAGATTTAAACATTTTTGGGAGGGATTCCTTAATTAAATATTTTTAATTAAGATAAAGGGATTTAATGACATAAAAATAAATTAATTAATTAAATAATTAATTAATTAATAAATGATGATGTCATCATAAATTTTTTAGAAAATAAAAATACTTTATTTTCTAAAGGTTTTTAGGTGTCTACACTAAGTACCTCAACGTGTGTGTGTGTGTGTGTCAATTGAATATGAAATACAACTAATCAAGGGTAAAAGCATAGACCTATGTCACCCTTTTGTAAAGGAAAAGGCTAACAAAAATATACCTATTCACCTTTAATGACATAAAATTGATTTTATTATTTTGAATTTGAAAATGAAGTAAACTAATGAAATGTGTAGAAATGGATGAAGTTTAGGATTATAATTTTTAATAATTATTTGGAACAAGAATCTATATATTTTCCTATTTTTTATAGATAATTTTTTAGGTGCTGAAAAATATTGAAAATTAGGGGTCTAGTTCCCACCAAAAAACTATATGGAAATAACCTTAGTTCCCTTTGATCTCAGACTATGTTATAGATAACATATATAGATAGAACAATCAAAAGTAAAAATCAGCTTTAGACCTATATTTTCTCTTTTATAATGATTCAAACTTCAACTCAGTTGAAATTGATAGTTTTCATCTGACACCACATTTTTCAAAAAAAATCTATTCTAACAAGGAGAAAAATTGTATGTTCTAGAAGAGGACTCTCTCCTCTAGAACTTCATATAATTTTCAAATTTTTTGATATGATTTTTCACAAAATTGACATCTTTTTGAGCGTTAAAATATGTTCTTGTAGAATTTTTTAATTATAATATGCTATATCTAATTAAAACACTATAAAATCTATGTGAGATTATTCTTGACTCTAAGATCTATAAAATGGTGTTTATATGTTATTAAAAAAAAACATAAAAAATAGTAAGAGTTATTGAAACACCACTTTTCTAAAATAATTTTATTTTTCTAGTAATTGGATGCAAGCTAGTATAAAACATGCATTTAATAGACATTTCAATTTGGAAAAGTGTGAGACCATATAGCTTAGCTAGAATGAATTTATCTAGATCATATGTTTGAAAAAAATGATTTTCAGATATAAATACTGAAATTTAGTCATTCTAAAAAGTTAACCTAAAAGGTGACACAACTTTGTACTTTTACCATCAATTTTGGTAATCCAGTACCACTAATCATAAAACATAATAATAGAACAGGCCTAAAAGAATCTAGTCAAAACAAATAAGAAAAGTCAAGTAGGGGTAGGCATTACACTCAATGCTTCACTTCTATGAGAATAATCTAGATACAATGCATGATAAGTGTCACATTCACTCTAATGAGAGATGGGTTTCGTAAACCATTACTCATGAAACATGAGATCAATGAGTTTGACTCAGAAACCTACACAGTTAAATCCTAAAGAAATATCACAATTTGACTTTTTGTGGAAAATATCTCATACTTATGTGGTTTTTTTTTTTAAAGAGACTTAAGATAACTAATTCATCACCCTTTTAGTTATCCAACACATTAGTGAAGCCCAAAAGGTGAAAGTTTCTAAGACACATAAAGAGGAGATACCCTAACTTCATGGAAATTCACTCAAGCTAAAAGGAAAAAGGATAGTAAGAACCCTATTATAACTTGGAAGGGAATTGATGCCAATATCAAGGAGGCATACATACTAGAGGACTATGAGATCCTATTGCATAAAAAGAGGTAGCATTACACAAAGGAATTTCAAAATTTATGTCTAAGGTATAGTGTTGTATAAGAGAGTATTAAGGTGGATAGAGAATTAAATGGATTGAGGTGAAATAAACAAGAGGAAATGGATTTGTTGAATCCCACTATAATGATAAAATACTATTAGTTAGAACTTAAGGTGGAGGGCAAGATTAAAAGGAAGAACAAATAGAGTCATAGAGGAAAAGGAAGATGGAGAGAGAGTAGAGGACATATAGGTGTTTTTTGAGGGATAAATATATACCATAGGTCACAAGGGGAATCCAAGATAACACAATAGAGTGGGGATTTTGTAGATAAGTGGCTATAGATGAAGGGGATCTAAGAGCAACAAAGGTGGGTGTGGAGGATAAGGGAGATGAGCCCATTTTTTCATCATGAAATTTCATAATTGCAATCTAATCACGTGCATTGATTTTAGATGTCCCAAGAAATCTTCTTCTTCCCAAGCACGAGATAGGAGAGTGAACCACATTTAAGAAGAGCTTGTAAGTGCCAAGTCATTAGAAGTCAACATTGATTTAGAGGTTGGAGAGAATGTCATGGAGAGAAGAGTTTTGATCAAAGAACCACAAAAAAGGAGATCCTTATTTACGATAAATTGCAAGATTATGGGAAAGGCATGTAAAGTTGTCATCAATTCAAGTTTGAGAGATAATATCATTTCAAAGAAAGTAGTTAAATAGTTAAAATTGTAATTAATTCCCCATATTAACCCTTGCAGAGTTGCTTGTCTTAACAAATGACAAGAGGTTATGGTTTATGAACAAAATTGGGTAGCATTTGATGCAAGTATCAAGGTGAGTTGCACTTTGTACACAAGGTACCCTAAAGAGAAAATGTGAAAAGTATGTTGACAATTTGACTAGGTAAGACATTTTGATATTGTCATTTATGGAAACATATCAATCGTATAAAGTGGGTAGATCATGAAGATGAAGTATTGGCATGTATTTGAGAAAATTATTTAAGTATCATACAATTTATTTGGTATAATACATAGAGTTTTGGTTGGTGAGTTTCACAAAATTATAATGCAAACGTGTGAAGTTAGGTATGGATACCTAATAGTATGATAATGAAATATGCAAGTGCAGAGGTTGATAAAGAAAATACAAATAAATTTATGGACAATTTACTAGTTACAACAGTATATAGGCAAAATATAACAAGATAGAGTAATGTGTAAGGTGTTATTTTATTTATGAAATGGGTAGAAGCAAGAAATTGGGTCTCAAAACTATAAAATTCCATGAATTGAGATCACATGCTTTCATAAAAAAATGCACATATTAGGCTTGGTAACTTGATGCAAATTTAATAAAATGGGCACCCTTTTTAAAAAAAATTGAGCACCCATTTTAAAAAAAATCAGGTGCCCCCTTTTTTTTCAATAATGGGTGCCTAGTTTTTAGAAGTTAAAAACAAACATACATTTTTTATTTTTGTGAAAATGGGCACCCATTTTTATTTATTTTTAAATGGGTATCCATTTTCAAATTTTGTTATTTTTTTAATTTTTGGCTTTAAAAAGCATGTTTTAAATGTTGATTTTACTTTTTCAAAATAGGTGCCCATTTTTGGAATTTCAAATAATGGGATTTTGGTTTGAGATATACTTGGTAGGACCAAACCTATGACTTTACCTCTTAAGATTTGGCTATGACATTGAACTGAAAAATTTAGACCTTGCCATAATTTTTAGAAGGTCTTCTCAATCAAATTTGATGAAGCAAAAATCCCAATGGATTTATCATTGTCCTAATTCAAGAAATATACTTTTAATAGTGTTATGATTTTATTTACAAATTTTGGATTTTTTTTAATCAGAGGTGGTGCCTAAATGTAAAATAGTGAGGTTCACTAAAATTGTAATAATTTTTTTATTTTATAGTTTCTGTTAAATTAAATTATATGTCATCAATCTTCATACAATTCTTTAGAAATTTCTAAAAAGAGATTTTTTAAAAAGGGTATTTTTTTATCAAATTATGGTGTCCATGCACTAGAGATTTTAAAATTTATCTTTATAGCTAGTTAAAAATTAATTAAAATATAATTATTAAATAAAAAAATTAAGGAAAAATATTATCATAAATCTTTGGTGTGTTAGGTAACTTTATTTAAAAGGATTTACAAAAATACATTTATTTCTATCAAATTATGGCATCCATAAACGAGAATGGTATGGTCCTAGCATAGGTATTTTGAAAAAGCAATTTTTAGAGATCCATACAAAAAAAACTTTATGTTATATGGGTATACAAATGAATTACATATTCACAAGGTACTCTCCAAGTACTACAATTTTCAATTAATGAAGGTTTTTAATATTCCATCTCTCAATGCCTCAAATTTTGACATCAATTGATAATAAATTCTAAAAGTGAGACCCAAAGTCCTACTCTTACTAAAATAATTACTTAACAAATTAGGGATGACATCCTAGATGTTAACCCCAAGTCAAAAAAGGTTAAATTTTTATTTGGTAAAGTGTATAAAGACATGAAGGCCAAATAGGAAGATAATTTGTAATAAGTAAGGTACAAAGGAAAGATTGTAAACATGAAGTTGTGAGATGAAGTATGTATGTTATATATGATATGTAAAATTTGACGTATGATCAGAGGAATGCAAATTTTGTGAGCAAAAAAAGTAGTATCAGATATTGAATATATTAACAAAGTGTAAAGATTATTTTTCTATCTATCTCTTTGTATTAAAGGAACTATATTGTATATTGCATGTTTGGGCAGTGGGGTCATCTTGCATACATTTTTATATTTATATATATCACCTCCTAATAGGTTTGAGGGTTCTAATAGGCCTAGTCCTATACCAAGGACCAAGACACTATACAGATGTAATAGACTCCTACATTAGCCAATAACTTTCACAAGATACTTTTGATCATTGGATCATTTGTGAGTACCATCCCCACCCAGGTTTTTCCTTGGCCAGGGTTTCCCTAGCTCAAAATATGGTTTTAAGAGTTCTCTTATTACATTGTTATGTTTTTTTGATTGATGGAGGGATAAAAATGATAAAAAAGATGCTAAGAGGGGGGTGAATCAAAATCTTAAACACTTTTCACCAATTCATTTACATCTATCAACACACTTGTACATGTAAAAACTTGTAATGATAACTTGTTGTAACATGTAAATTTGATCTATCACATGCATGAAAATAAACACATAACACAATATTTTTTTACCCAGGAACCCACCAAGGTGAAAGTAAACTAGGGTGGGGATGACACCCAAAAATCTTTACTACTGCAGTAATAAAGTTAACCTATTATGGTTACAATATTTGATCATAATATATTATCTACCCTATGAGGGGTCTACCCTATTAAAATTTTAAGAGACTATTAGGTCTCACCTTGTTAGAGGATTCAACACTTACATAAAAGTAAGGACTCCATTAGGAGATTTACAAAGATCTGTGAAGACAACTCTGTTATGAGATTTACCTTGATTCAAGTCGATTATAACTAATTGAGTACCTAACTCTTGGTATTCTCCCTAAGATAATTTTGAGTCTTCTCCTTGCTAACTAAGCATCTCCTCTGATCTAATAATACATGTCTTTCCCTTCACTACTTGATTAGGTTACTTGCCCTGTTAAGTGATAGTAGAACCCTTCACTATCTTATAATCTAATCTAAATCATTCAATTCACTTATTTTCATAATGCTCCTTGTTCAAACACATACTCTTCTCATCTCATCTCCCTCTTTGACTTACTCTCTCTATCTAAAATAATCTAGGTTAAGATCTTTGCTATTTAAAGATTTTTGTAAAGATTTTTCCAGATGCTTCCATATTTTCCTCTTCATCTAAATTGTTGATCATACATATTAGAGATTTTTTACCCACTTCATTAACAACCTCTATAAACATTAAATATTCTCTAGAAACTTGTACAAACTTTAAATATTCCTTCCAAGTTGGTTTGTAAATCATTTTACCTCAAATTTTGTTCCATTTTTTACTTATGTAAATTATGCATTGCTTAGTGTTTACTATTTTCTGATGCTTGGCATTATTATTTCTTTATCTACATTTTCTTAGCACACACTATGTAACTTGACACTTGTATTCTTCAAACTTTCTTATTCATTGTTAAGATCAGCTTGTATAAAACATACTCGATGACCATACACTTAATCAGCTCCTATAAAGCTCTATACATACTAGTTTATGTACATGACTCGACCTATATAGAGTAGCTTAGCTACAATGATGACCGTATAACTCTACCTTATAAATGACTAAGTAGTTGACACTAATAGACAATAATGGTTATATATACCAACAATCTCCCCATTTGACATTAGTTGAAATAACACTTTGTCATATATACATCATTACAATACAATCTACTAAATGATCTCTCCCCCTAAGTCTTATGACTTATGCCAATGAATAATGAATAAACAATATAAAAATAAATAAATAAATCATATACCCTATTCAAATCTATTTCTCCCTTGTTTCCTTTAACACATCTAATTTACCCCTTAATTTTGAACACTATGTTAGTGTTTCTCAAGTGGAATAGGTGAAAGTATTCAATATTTCTAAATGAATTCCTTATGAACTCTAGTAATCATGGATGTTGCATTATCCAATGTGGTTCATGTTGCCTCCAAAATATGATTTTTCAATTGTAATCTTGTAGCCAAATCAGTTAAATTATCAGCCACTGAAAGATTATGATCTTCTATGATAAGATCCTAGGATGATGTCAGCTCTCTCTGTATGACCTCCAAATGAGGTCCCATCATTGCTTAATAGAGATCAATTTAGATCTCATATGACTATCAACTACCTAAAGCTCAGCCAATGTGCCTTGAGCATTTAGTAGATTATTGTAATTATCAATACTTCACCCTACTGACTCAGAAATAATACTATAGGATCTCTTCATCTTAGCTTGAATTTGATTTATTTGTGCTTGAATATTGTTGGTGAATCTTGGCACATCTGAAAAAATGTTTTACCTTGTATATTAGTTATGTCATAACTTGTACTTTCTCTTGTAATTGGACTTTCTACTCAGTAATGGTTATGGAAACTTTGTCCACAACCTTATTTTCAAATCTTCTTGTAGACCAATCCATTAGCTTCTCATTTGACTCCATATTACCAACATTCACTTGATGAACTATATTGAATATTTGGTTGAATGATTGGTGCTTGTTCATCAAAATTATGAATTTCAAAAGCATCAATAGAAATGTTTTTTCACATCATATAATATCTTATTTTTCTTCAATTCTCTCCTTAGGTCTTCTTTCCTTTTCTTCTTTGCTAAAAATTCTTATAGAATTTTTTTTTCCTCCAAGGTTAGATTTTCTAAATCCAATTGTAGTATCTCAATTATTCCATCCAGACTAACTTCAATACCTAGTGAATCATCTTTTATTGATCTCTTTTTTTCTCAGTCAAAGGAGTGTTGTTTCTCAACATTTCACTAGGAGTTGTAAGGGATTTTCACCACTTGGTCTTGCTTGTGTATTCGTGCTCAAGAAAATAATAGTATACTTAGTTAAGCTTTATTTAATTCTTTTCTTTCCTCAATATGAGGTGCTGAAATAATTTTATTGTTTGAACTTGTTTCTTTCTCTTCACCTTCTTCCTTTGTACCTATGAGCCTTGAATTCTTGGCCTTTGAAGTCTCAGGGGTGTCAGCATGTCTATACAAGTGACACCTTACAGACTCAACACACCTAAGCTTTCTCCATTGTTGCAATAATCTTCAATGTTTATAGTGCTTGTCTCTACTCTCTTTGTTGATAATCTAAAAATTATTTTCCAAAGCAACTCATTTTTTTGTTTTACAACTTCCTCTTTATTTTGTAAGATCAAAAAAAACTTGTATTTAGGAACAAATCTACTCTTGTACTACTCCAATAATGTGTTATTTTGATCCTAGGACAGATCAGGCATTACTCTAACTAATGTGTTAGTTCTTATCATTTTCTGTATTCCTTCTACCTACTACCACTTCCTTTCTAGTCTGTTAGATTAGTCCTTGGGTAGCTTTTTCTCTATTTCACTAGGAGCTAGTTTATGATTAACACTCATATCCACCATAAACTAGTACATTTTCACTCAATTTTCAACAAAAATTGGTCAAATTTTTTTCTCATCTTGGTTGAATTTTTGACAAACTATTTTTTCATAAAAAATTTGACCAATTTTATATTTGGTCAAAATTTTGACCAAATTGTTGATGATCGTTAAATGTTATACCAATATCTCCTCTTTCTTGATCATTGAAAATACTCATCATCATGACTTATAGTGATATCCCCTTCTTTTCGATAGAAGAGACCACTATATCTTATAGCAATATATCCTCCTTTTTTTATCATCTAAAACTCTCATCACCATGGCTTATAGTGATATCTTCTCCTTTTTATCACTAAAAATACTCATCACCATGACTTATATTGATATCTCCTCCTTTTTGATAGAAGAGATTGCTATATGTTATAGCAACATCTCCTCCTTTTCAATCATTGAAAATACTCATCATCATGACTTATAGTAATATCTCCTCCTTTTTTATGGAAGAGATCATTATATCTTATAGCGATACCTCCTTCTTTTTAAACATAGAAAAGACTCATCAACATGACTTATAGTGATATGTCCATCTCTATCACTCATTGTTATAATGATTATGTTTTTTTCCATTTTCCAATGATCACTATATGTTATAGAGATAATGTAGTGCACCAATATTACAGTCAAAGGAACCAACAAATATAAATATATATTTTTTTCTTTTGCAATGAAAGAATTTTTATTTTTTTTAATTTTTTATTTATTTATTTTCCTTTATCTACAATATTGATGTACACTACTACAATACATTTAACTAACTAACTTCACTAACCACTTTAGTTCCTTCCAACTAGAACATTATTTGAAATTCTAACAGAATGTCTTTATAACCAAATGTAGCAATTTCAAATGGAGACACATTTTCTCTTAGAATCATTTTAGAAACAAAAACATAACAACTTTACTCATTTCTATATACTATAGAATAGTGTATGATATATAAATTTCTTAAATCACTGAATGTAGCAACATATCAACAAGTATAGTCCACTTATACAGTCCACTTATACAATTTCCAGCTTACAAGCTGTCATAAAACACAAGACTGGGGGTTACCCAAGGGTGACTCTCCCTAATACAATAAGAAATCACTTGGAAGTATGTTATTGCTGCCCATGAAAATAAGACAACAACCTTCTTCTCTTCAAGTCTTCAATCCATAGATCACAACCTATAGTACAACACACACCAACAAGCCCATGGTACTCTCCTCCCAACCTTAGGCCTTTTAAAGGCCACCCCCGAGCAGGGAGAACCTTGACTAGGTGGACATACATTACTAACAACCATTTACAATACAATGCTCACATTACAAAACTATTCACACATTTTACAGTTGACAAATAAAACCACAAAAATTCCCAACCAAGGTAGACCACTTAGGATCACATGTAGATCCATCTCAAGGGATAATGGTGGAAAATGAATGTTGAGGAGACTCCACCTGCAACTATGCCTTCATTAGGCTATACACTTTATACACATGCCTTCACAAGGCAACCCAACACCACATACATGCCCTCACATGGCATCTTTACAATACTTATAACTCCAGCAAGGTGGCATATGGGGCCCATAACACCCATATGGCATCCCTCTCCTACTCTAGGAGAGACTCTCACCCAACACATTCCCTATGCACCCCTTACCCTCAAAAGGCTCTCTTTCCCTCCCAAGAGATGAGACTCACCTTGTCACACCCAAAATAGAAAACTGCAACAAGAACACATGAATTCACAACACAAGGTAAATCACAATACACACATACACCAAAACTGAAACATGATCCCTCAACCTTACACAACACAACATTACAACACACCATATTACAACTACATTACAAAAAACTCACATGCATAACACAATAAAAATAATCTACTTGACAACAAGCTTTCATAGCAAGGGTACATAAGGTTACCAACCTGGTTTCCAAGCAAATTTGAGCTCCCTCTCTTTTTACCAGCAATCCTCCTCCTAAGCTATCTTCTTCTCCTTGTTTTTCCCTTTTCCAAAATTTACCCCACTTAGATTCTTTTTCCAGATCTATCCAAAAAGTCTCCCCCAAGAACTCTCCAACCAACTCTCCCTAAAGAATGTTTTCTTTTGATGCTTAAGTTTCCAAATTCGGCCAACTTGGGAATCCACAATTTTGGGTGCTCTTTTCAATGCCTAGGGAAGCTTATAATACTTAAAAATGCCCCTACCCCCTAGGTATATCATATGGGCTTTAAAATAAGACCTCAAACTACCCCTAGGGATGGTGTAAACCTCCTAGAAATTCACAAAAGGTGTGCATTCGACCTAGCATGGAAAGAATCCCTCTTGGACCGATAGATACACCTAGGGAAAAGAAATCCTACCAAACCACTCCTTGGTTCACTCAACCACCTACCATCCCACTAAGCATGCTACAAAAGGAGAACATGTGTCAAGTGACACCACAATACACACAACACACTTGGCAAGCCATCAAGAAAAACAAATTTACTTTTATAGAATCACAATAATACACACAAATTGGTTTTACAAATAAAATACAAGGGTAAAAGGGTTATACTCTCCTTAGGATTAACCTTGGTTTTTCCAAACACCTAGCAAGGTTCTCCATAAATCCATGGGCTTCTTTCCTGCACACTTATTGCAAATATCAGTAGTCCAAGAATAAGGTGATAAAATGATAATGTAAATATAAATCACATAGATTCTATCATCAATGAATAACATAACTAATATGAAATATGTATTTCCATTCATATCACATTACACACTTCACATTTGTAGCAATTCTCTAATCTAGATAGTAAAACATTATGATCATTTATTCTTGCAAAAAATTATGGAATTAATCTACCTTAAGCAATGCATCAAATATAATATAAGTATACAATTCTAGTTTATTCAAATGATACATGAATTCTTAATGTTACTCTAAATATGCTAAGACATGATAATCTAGCACCATATGGATACCACAATTCAAAAATCAAACATTCACTTGAGTATAACATAAGCTTTAATCATGACATATGGATCATCAAGAAGGTAAGTAAGCATATCTGAATAACATCATAAAAACTACTTAGAATATTAGTGTCCTAGTAACATCATATGGAATCATCATATAGCCTAATGATATAGGTATCAATGTCCCAATAACATAACATGAAATCAAATAGTCTAAGGATCAAAATATCAATGTCCATAGTGGGTAATAATGTGTCATCTAGAGTCTAACTATCAAAGTCCAAAAGAAACAAAATGTCAATAGTGCTATGATGGTCGGGGTGGGACATGACATCCTCCCCCTCTAGGCATAAACTTCCTCTTGGAGTTCATCAAATAGATAGGGGTAGTCATGTCTCATCTGCATCGTGTCCTCCCATGCGGCTGTGACCTCATCATAGCAATCCCATTGGACCTTAACCTAGTCCACTTCTCTGCCTCGAAGTTGAAGGGTCCTACGGGCCAATATGCGAATGGGCTCTAGGGACAGCTGGCCATTTGGTGCTACCTGCATAGAACCCCAATCTATAACATGAGATGCATCATAAATATACTTCCTCAAGGAAGAGACATGAAAAACATCGTGGATGCATGATAGGTTAGGTGGCAAGGCTAAGTGATAAGAAATTGGTCCTATCCTCTCCAAAATCTCAAATGGCCCAAAAAATCGAGGAGCAAGCTTAGAGCCCTTTCCAAAATGGATTGGACTCTTGTGTGGACGCACTCTCAAAAATACTCTATCTCCCACCATAAAGGCTCGATCTATCCTATGGGCATTAGCATACTTCTTCTGTCGGTCTTGAGCTTCCCTGAGATGTTGCCTAATCAAAAAGACTTGCTGCTCCATCTCCTTGACAATCTGTGGTCCAACGGTTACCCTGTCCTCAATCCTATCCCAACTTAATGGTGTCCTTCAAGGTATGCCATATAGGGCCTGATAAGGTGGCATGGCCAAAGAAGAATGGTGCCCATTATTATAGGAAAACTCTACTAGATGAAAATACTCCTCCCATTTAACTTGATTATCCATCACATACATGTGCAACATGTCCTCTAATACCTGGTTAACTCTCTCAGTCTGCCCATCTGTCTGAGGGTGGTATGTTGTGCTCAAGTTAAGCTTAGTCCCTAGGGCTCCCTGTAACTCTCTCCGAAAGGAGGAGGTAAATATAGAGTCTCTATCAGAAATAATCTTGTGAGGAATTCCATGGAGTCTCACAATGTCTCGCATGAATACTTGTGCTACTGTAGGAGCAGTGAAAGTGGTACGTATAGGTGAGAAGTGGGCCACCTTGGTCAATGTGTCAACTGTCACCATGATGGCATCGTGATGATGAGAAGACATAGGAAGACCCACAACAAAATCTATAGAAATAACATCCCACTTCCACTCTGGAATCTCATGTGGATAAAGTAACCCACCAGGATGTCCATGTTCTGCCTTAACTCTCTGGCACTCTAGGCATCTAGCAACTATCCCTCCAATATGCATCCTCATGCTGGGCCAATGAAAGAGTCATTTCAAGTCTGCATGCAACTTCCTAACCCATGGATGTGCTGCATAAGGTGCCCTATGAGCCTCAAGAACAATAAAATCATGCAATCCTCTAGTAGAAGGTACATAAATGCACCCTCGGTGACGTAGAAGTCCATCAGACTCTAACACATAGTTGGAGAACTTCCCCTAAAGAGGCCTCTAAGATCTAATCATCTGACACACATGCCTATAAAAATCATCCTCTGGTAAGTGCTGCATTATTCTCCCCCTCAAATCTGTGCTAGTGACCATGGATGACAACTCATGGCGTCTTCGACTTAAGGCATCTACAACCACATTCTCCTTCCCCTTGATGTAGTGTACATCAAAGTCATATTCACATAAAAACTCCATCCATCTCCTTTGTCGAGCATTAAGGTTCGGTTGAGAGAAAATATACTAAAGGCTGTAATGATCTGAGTGGAGTTCAAAATGGTGTCCCAAAAGGAAATGGCGCCATCTAACCAAGGCATGCACTACTACTGTGAGCTCAAGATCATGGGTAGGATAATTGAGTTCATGAGTCTTAAGTTTCCTAGACTCATAGGCTATAACTCGCCCATTCTGTATGAGTAATGCCCCTAACCCATCCAATGATGCATCAGTACACACTACAAAGTCTGTAGAGGGATCAGGTACTACAAGAATAGGAGCACTAGTGAGGGCCTTCTTCAACTCTTGAAAAGCTCTCTCACATTTTTTTGTCCACTCAAATTTCTTCCCTTTTCTCTAGAGAGAAGTAATAGGATGTGCTATCCTTGAGAAACCCTCCACAAAATGCCTGTAGTAACCAGCCAACCCCATAAAGCTCCTGACTTTTGTAACTGTCGTTAGTGCTGGCTAGTCTATAATGGCTCTAATCTTTGATGGGTCAACTGAGATCCCATCACCTGATACCACATGACCTAGGTAGCTGATCTCTATACAGAAGAAAGAACACTTCGATAAATTGGCGTATAATTGATTATCTCTCAAGCACTGAAGGACTTGTCTCAAATGTTCTTCATGCTCCTGTTCATTTCGTGAATAGACCAATATATCATCCAGGAATATCACCACAAATCTATCAAAGAATGTACAAAATACTCTATTCATAAGGCTCATGAATAAAGATGGGGCATTAGTGAGACCAAAAGGAACCATTGTAAACTCACAATGCCCATATCTTATGCAAAAAGCAGTCTTATGGATGTCACTCTCCACAATCCTCAACTGGTGATATCCTGACTTCAGATCAATCTTTGAAAATAGTTGAGCACCTTGAAGCTGGTCAAATAAGTCATCAATTCTAGGAACTGGATAACGGTTCTTAATGGTTAGCTTATTAAGCTAGCGGTAGTCTATGCACAACCTCAAGGATCCATCCTTCTTCTTGACAAAGACAACTGGTGCTCCCCATGGTGAGACACTAGGACGAATGTGCCCCTTCTCCAAGAGTTCTTATAGCTAAATCTTGAGCTCATTGAGCTCATTAGTAGTCATCTTATATGGAGCTCTAGATACTGGTTGGGCCCTTGGAACCAAATCAATATGGAAATCCACTGTCCTGGGTGAAGGCATACCCGATAATTTAGAAGGAAATACATCTCTAAACTCTTGTAACGTTGGGTAATCCTCGAGACATGGCGCATTCTCCTCTCCCTCAAGATCATTAATGGTAATAGCATACAACTGACACCCTTTTCTCATACATCGCTTAATCTGCATAGCGGAGATCATGCGGAGGGACACAGGTCTTTGAATGCCTGAAATCACTATAGGTGTACCGTGATCATCATTACACTTCACCTCCTTCTTCCTACAATCCACCTTGGCATGGTGAGCACGTAGCCAATCCATACCAAGGACTACATCATATGATCCTAAGGGGGTGCTACGTAGATCTGTACAAGTAGTGATATCCCCAATCTGAATAGGACAATTCCGGACCATGGATCTAACCAATACCTTAGCACCTAAGGCTAACTCTACATCCCAACTAACATCCTGCTTAACTGCCACCAGCCTACAATGCTCCACAACTAAGGGTGATACAAAAGAATTAGTAGCTCCTGGATCAAACAATATAGATATACTTCTACCACCAATAATACTTGTAGCCTCTATCACAATAGCGTGAGCCTTATTGCGTATATCCTCTGCAATAAGAGCCCTCTCCACTGTAGCTCTGAAGCCTACTGGTGTTGCCATGCGAACCTATCCTGCAATCGAGGAATTAAGACCTCTAATGAAATGGTTAATCCAGAGCTTCTCATCTCTCATATAGTCAACATAAGGGAGGAGCTCTAAAAACTTATTCTCATACTGTGTTACTGTCAATCCCCTTTGTTGTAAGTCATGGAACTCATCAATATTTCACTGCCTGTAATGCTTTGATAAATATCTCTCTCTGAACCTTTGTAGGAAGGTATCCCAAGTGAGAGTGTCCATATCAATATCCCCCATAGCCTTCTCCTCATCCCGCCATTTGGAGGTTGGTCCTCGCAAAAGGTGTATAGCAAAACGGGCCCTTACATTGCTCCCAAAAGGACGCAACCCATAACATCTCCCCAAACATAACAAGAAGGATTCTACCTCTGAACCATCTGTGGACCCATGAAAAGGGGGTGGCTAAAGATGAAGCAATTCTTAAATCTCGTCTCCTATATCCCAGGGTGCTCTCGGTACAGGTCGAAGTTCTACCTGTGCATCTCGTGCACGTCTACCACCTCGTCCACGCCTACGGGCGTTACGAGTGACCACTGGCATCCTACAAAAAAAGAGTTTAAGAGTCAGGGTCAAGAAGCTTTAAAGTTCATTATTAGAGTCTCAAACAACTAAGACAAAGTAATTCCTCTTCTTCTTTTTTTCTTTTTTTTTGTGAGGAATCATGGCCAAAGTCAACTTAGGGTGAGTGTCCTGCCACCATAGTTTCTTAGCCAACATCCCACATTGGTTAGATATATTAAAGTGTTATCTTCCATTGCATATGCATATATGTATATTTATTTATTTATTCATTATTTTTAATTATTATTATTTTTTAAAATATTTTATTATTATTATTTTTTTTAAAAATATTTTATTATTATTATTTTTTTAATATTTTTCTAAATTTATTTATTATTATTATTATATTAAATTATCATTAATAGGTAACTTCATGGACATCAAATTATAATAGCACTTATTCATGATTACTAACACATTACCACTTAGTTGCTTCATTATCACAAACTTATTTAAATAATTATCTCTTAAGTAATTTCAATAAAAAATAAAACTCATGTGGGCAAATAAAATAAGTGCATTTTAAATTTGTGTAAAAGAGGAAGATGTCATGGTGGGAGTGGGATTTGAACACATGACCTCTTGAATTCCACCTTTTCCACCCACCCCACTAACCAACTTTCCCTCTTTTACTTCATGTTTTGAAATAGAAAACACTTTAATAACGGGGATCCCATTTGAATTTGGGTCAAAGAGTCAACTTATAATCAATTTGAAATTCATTTCTTTATCTTTCTCTTCCAACCCTAACCCTAATTCAAAATTAGGGCTATAACAAAGTATAAAAGTTATTTTTCCCTCTTTCTTATGTTATTTTTCATGTTCCTTCCATAGGGTTTCAAACCCTTATGCATTTCTTTGTTTTTCCCTCTTGTTATTGTGTGTATGTTTCTATTTTTTTGTTTTGTTTTTTTGTTTTTGTTTTATACAGGTACTTGAATGCTATTGGAGATGAAAGCAAGCTTCCATGGAGGATAAATGATGTGTATATGTTTATCTTTGATATACACACACATATCCTTGTGTGGATATATGTTTGAGATGGATAGAGCTCAATATTTGTAGAGGGATCCATGTTCAGCCATGCATGAGTTCTCTGATATATCCTATGGTATTATTATGCCCATAATTTGTTGCAGGTTTTTTTTTTTTTTTGTTTCATGGATATAAAGATGAGCATTTTATTATTAATTTCTTGTGTGAGAGGGGGTTGTCCCTGGCCTTGCCTGTACTTAGTGATGAACACACAAGAGAAAAACAAATTCTATCATTTAAGAGTCAGTCATATTGCGTTAACATTTTTAGAGTAACGAAATCGAATATTTCCAAACGCTTTCTGGGTTTTCTCCAGAAGGGGTCTATTCAAGTCTTACGCGAGCAAAATCCACAAAAGTTGAATGTACACAGAGTCACAAGTCTTTAATAAAAGCATCATTTTTTATTTTTTTTAGTTTATAGCATATTTTCTTTATTCATTTCAAAACTGGGTTTTGAAGGCAGGATCAAGGGCTATGCACAGCCATGCATTGATCCCTTGATACCATGGTCTGTATCGACATGCATATATGCACAACTTTCTTATTGTATTATAACATGTAGTTGTTCGGATTCATGGTTATATATATATTTTTGTTTTTTTGTGTTATCACAGATTCATATTTTTAATGTCTAGTATTTGAATACAGTTGAAAAGAGTTTCAGATCTACTACTTAAATTTCCTTTCCAAACCAACAAAATACTCAAAACTAAAAAACATATTAAGTTTTCTTTTTCAACAAACAAAATACTTAAAACTGGAAACATAATGAGCCTAGGTCCTAGTTTTGGAAACCTGGGCTCTAATACCAAGTGTAGTGCACCAATATTACAGTCAAAGGAACCAACAAATATAAATATATTTTTTTTTCTTTTGTAATGAAAGCATTTTTATTTTTATTTTATTTTTTATTTATTTATTTTCCTTTATCTACAATATTGATGTACACTACTACAATACATTTAACTAACTAACTTCACTAACCACTTTAGTTCCTTCCAACTAGAACATTATTTGAAATTCTAACAGAATGTCTTTATAACCAAATGTAGCAATTTCAAATGGAGACACATTTTCTCTTAGAATCATTTTAGAAACAAAAACATAACAACTTTACTCATTTCTATATACTATAGAATAGTGTATGATATATAAATTTCTTAAATCACTGAATGTAGCAACATATCAACAAGTACAGTTCACTTATACAGTCCACTTATACAATTTCCAGCTTACAAGCTGTCATAAAACACAAGACTGGGGGTTACCCAAGGGTGACTCTCCCTAATACAATAAGAAATCACTTGGAAGTATGTTTTTGCTGCCCATGAAAATAAGACAACATCCTTCTTCTCTTCAAGTCTTCAATCCATAGATCACAACCTACAATACAACACACACCAACAAGCCCATGGTACTCTCCTCCCAACCTTAGGCCTTTTAAAGGCCACCCCCAAGCAGGGAGAACCTTGACTAGGTGGACATACATTACTAACAACCATTTACAATACAATGCTCACATTACAAAACTATTCACACATTTTACAGTTGACAAATAAAACCACAAAAATTCCCAACCAAGGTAGACCACTTAGGATCACATGTAGATCCATCTCAAGGGGTAATGGTGGAAAATGAATGTTGAGGAGACTCCACCTGCAACTATGCCTTCATTAGGCTATACACTTTATACACATGCCTTCACAAGGCAACCCAACACCACATACATGCCCTCACATGGCATCTTTACAATACTTATAACTCCAGCAAGGTGGCATATGGGGCCCATAACACCCATATGGCATCCCTCTCCTACTCTAGGAGAGACTCTCACCCAACACATTCCCTATGCACCCCTTACCCTCAAAAGGCTCTCTTTCCCTCCCAAGAGATGAGACTCACCTTGTCACACCCAAAATAGAAAATTGCAACAAGAACACATGAATTCACAACACAAGGTAAATCACAATACACACATACACCAAAACTGAAACATGATCCCTCAACCTTACACAACACAACATTACAACACACCATATTAAACTACATTACAAAAAACTCACATGCATAACACAATAAAAATAATCTACTTGACAACAAGCTTTCATAGCAAGGGTACATAAGGTTACCAACCTGGTTTCCAAGCAAATTTGAGCTCCCTCTCTTTTTACCAGCAATCCTCCTCCTAAGCTATCTTCTTCTCCTTGTTTTTCCCTTTTCCAAAATTTACCCCACTTAGATTCTTTTTCTAGATCTATCCAAAAATTCTCCCCCAAGAACTCTCCAACCAACTCTCCCTAAAGAATGTTTTCTTTTGATGCTTAAGTTTCCAAATTCGGCCAACTTGGGAATCCACAATTTTGGGTGCTCTTTTCAATGCCTAGGGAAGCTTATAATACTTAAAAATGCCCCTATCCCCTAGGTATATCATATGGGCTTTAAAATAAGACCTCAAACTACCCCTAGGGATGGTGTAAACCTCCTAGAAATTCACACAAGGTGTGCATTCGACCTAGCATGGAAAGAATCCCTCTTGGACCCATAGATACACCTAGGGAAAAGAAATCCTACCAAACCACTCCTTGGTTCACTCAACCACCTACCATCCCACTAAGCATGCTACAAAAGGAGAACATGTGTCAAGTGACACCACAATACACACAACACACTTGGCAAGCCATCAAGAAAAAAAAATTTACTTTTATAGAATCACAATAATACACACAAATTGGTTTTACAAATAAAATACAAGGGTAAAAAGGTTATACCCTCCTTAGGGTTAACCTTGGTTTTTCCAAACACCTAGCAAGGTTCTCCATAAATCCATGGGCTTCTTTCCTGCACACTTATTGCAAATATCAGTAGTCCAACAATAAGGTGATAAAATGATAATGTAAATATAAATCACATAGATTCTATCATCAATGAATAACATAACTAATATGAAATATGTATTTCCATTCATATCACATTACACACTTCACATTTGTAGCAATTCTCTAATCTAGATAGTAAAACATTATGATCATTTATTCTTGCAGAAAATTATGGAATTAATCTACCTTAAGCAATGCATCAAATATAATATAAGTATACAATTCTATTTTATTCAAATGATACATGAATTCTTAATGTTACTCTAAATATGCTAAGACATGATAATCTAGCACCATATGGAGACCACAATTCAAAAATCAAACATTCACTTGAGTATAACATAAGCTTTAATCATGACATATGGATCATCAAGAAGGTAAGTAAGCATATCTGAATAACATCATAAAAACTACTTAGAATATTAGTGTCCTAGTAACATCATATGGAATCATCATATAGCCTAATGATATAGGTATCAATGTCCCAATAACATAACATGAAATCAAATAGTCTAAGGATCAAAATATCAATGTCCATAGTGGGTAATAATGTGTCATCTAGAGTCTAACTATCAAAGTCCAAAAGAAACAAAATGTCAATAGTGCTATGATGGTTGGGGTGGGACATGACAGATAAGCCTCCTTTATCGCTCATCACTATATTGTTTTTGTAGTTTCCTTGCATAGTGATAAAAGGGATCACTATATGTCATAGCAATATACTTTCCTCATCAATAAAATTTACTTATCACTACAATCTATAGCGATCCTTCTTATAGCCATATTGCTTTGTCATCCTACCACATAGTGATATACATCTCTTCATCTCTTATTGCTATGTCATATTTACACTGGAAACATGATGTGTGGTCCTTTTGACATATCACTATACTATATAGTGACCTATACTATTTTTTTATCATAGCACATAGCAGTACACATGTCTCCATCGCTTATCACTATATCATGCTTACTCAAAATGTGATGCACAATCATGTATTTTCTATAACTAATCTCCACAACACAATCCTTCCCTTTTTGATCATCGAAAACACTTATCACTAAGAGATCTATTGATATAATATTTTTATCATTCATCACCTAGATGACTATATTTCATTTCTTCTTGTCAATAATCGCTAGGTGTTATTGTGATATATCTTCCTTATCTCTCATCACTATGTCAATTTCATGCTTTCTTCACATAATGATAGAAGAGATCACTACATATCATTTGGATATAATACCAAAGTTTTCATATGACCATGACATCATCTCTATAGTTTATATCAATTCATGAAGCTTTCTTGGTATAGCTGTAGTGATATAGGAGAAAAGTATAAGGCAATAGTTACAATGACAAAACGTTCCGTGGGTTGAAATGAGATGCATATAATAGATTAGCATATGAGTTTCTAAGAATGATTATAAAATAACTATTACCATATAAATAGATAAGAAAATGTTTCAACAACCATCAACAAACTTGGTTGTAGCCAATCTTGGTAGGAAGGTAGCCATTTCAATTTGACGAAGATGTGATAAAAGAGTTGTATACAACTATTCTAGTACATAGACTTGATGCATTTATTGCAAAAGAATCAAAGCGAGATCATACATAATGTGGTTTTTTCTATGTGGCTCATAGGGACACTAGCCATGAAAACTCCAAGGAAACACAAAATTATATTCTAGGTGATTAGAGATGCAATTCTCGATGATGATTGCATTGCTGATGAAACTAGACCAGGATACTATTTTGTGAAGAACTAGACTAGGATTGATAAGTAGGAGATAATTTCCATAGCTAGTCAAATTGTGATATTGCTATTAGGATTTAATTGTGTGATTTTTGAGTCAAAATCATTGACCCATGTTTCATGAGTAGTGATTCAACATGAATCCATCTCTCATGAGAATAAATCGAACACATAGCACTCATTGGATCTAGGTGATGCTCATAGGGGTGAAGCACCAGGACTTCCTGAGGGGTCACCCATCCTAGTACTACTCTAGCCTGAGCGTGCTTAACTATGGAGTTTCCTCCATGGTCAAGCCCAAAGCTTGCAAATGGGAGGTCACCCATCCTAGTACTACTCTAGCCTGAGCACACTTAACTACAAATTTTCCTCTATGGTTAAACCCAAAGGTTGTAATCCCATTTGCAAGCTTTTGGTTTAACCATGGAGGAAACTATGTAGTTAAGCATACTCAGGCTAGAGTAGTACTGGGATGGGTGACCTCCTAGGAAGTTTTGGTGCTTCACCCCTGTGAGCATCACCTAGATCCAAAGAGTGCTAAGTGTTCCATTTATTCTCATGAGAGATGGATTCATGTTGAATTACTACTCATGAAACATGGGTCAATGATTTTGACTCAAAAATCACACAATTAAATCCTGATAGAAATATCACAATTAGACGAGGATTCCTTATCATAATTGCGTCAAACATCTACTAGACACTATATTTTCTATTCACCTAAAAACTATGCTCTTCTTATCCTTTTCTTGAAACATTTATACTCATCCTACAAAATATCATTTAACAATATTAAGGAGGCATGATGATTGAATAAAGTAAGAACTATTAATTTTTGTATTTTAATCACATCATCATCACCTCCATATCTTTCTATTCTCAAAAAAAATCAAGATCAAATGACTCATTTTCTTTGGAGAAACAAATAAAGGGTGTCATTATATTTGTTTTGAACTTTCTGTAGAATAGTACCCATTTTCTTGGCAAAGCTCAAAGTTACTACAAGGGAGTAGAAAGTGATGGGAGATGCACCATCATCCAAGATAAAAAAAGAAATTTTTTCTATTGGATAATCAAGAGCCCAAGAATAGAAAGAATTTTATTGGTAGTTATCAATGTAGGATCCTTGAATAGATATGTTGTAGTGATGATAACATCCATAGCAAGAAGCTTTGAAATAGATTCTCCATTGTATGTACAAGAGAAAAACAAAAATTTGGGTATATTATATTGAAAAATTCATTGGTTTTCTATTTTTAGCAAAGTTTCATTCCAAAATTTGCAAGAGGTAAATATGGGATCACTAAAATAGGTTTCATTTTGAGTTATACTCTTCTTTTGGAATCTACTTGGACTATATTAAAGAAGGAAAATTAGGAAATTATAGATAGAATTCTAATCCACTTAGGCATTTGGAAAGAGTGTAGTAGGCCTATGGTCAAGGCAAAGTTTTGTATACTACAGATATAAATTTAAATGTATAGTTTGAGGAGGCTGAAATGGAACAATTAGTAGGGATAGGGTTGTGGTGCTCCCATTTAGATCTAGCTATAGGACCCAAAATGAGGCAAGTCGTAAAGTTGTTGAAGCTTCACTTGGTTTCAAGAATATTTTAATATTCTCTACTTACCATGGTCATCCATGTGAAGGCAGAAGCTCAGCTTGACTGACCCCTCTACCCCTAACATCAACTTAAATTCTCCATTAATATCTAATTGCATACTATATTCATTCATTCATCCATTTATGAACTATAACATTCAATCAATACAATCATATAACATTCATTAATATGATATAAAATTCATTAATACAAATACCAATCAAAACTTCATTAACACATAAATTCATTAACATGACATAAAAATCAATATTAATATGCAATATTCATAGATAATTACATTAAAAAATGTTTATCCAACAATTTTTATCAAAAAACATTTTTAAAAAATCATTTCTTCTTTTTGCTTTTCTTAGCTTTCTTAAGGTAAATGATGATAGGAGCATCAATATCTTCCTCATTCTTTTACTCTTTTGGAACATATACAATAAAATTTTGATCTGATGACACCTCAACATGTTGAACACTTTGAACATGCTCCACCCATTCATCATGATGTTCAACATGCTCTAAAATATTTTTAAAAAAGGTTATACATCAAATTGTAATTGAAGATTTTGAATTCTATTCATAATTACATAATTAATTTCCAATAGAAAATTAATATCTCCACCACTATGATACACATCATGGCCTTTATTGCATGTAGGTTCTATGATAAGATTTCAAGGCTATAGTGAAATGTTATGCATATTGTTATGCAGTTAATTTATGCTTTAAACTAACACCAAAAAAGAAATTTCTCAACTATTCAATTTTATTTACTTTCCATTTGACCAATTTACTTGTGTTTCATTTGGTGCACCAAATTCTTGGGTATATCTTTCATTTTCTTGATGTAGGTGTGAAGGCATGACTTTATAGCCTTCATGCAAGGCAATTTTTTATCTTCATCTATGGGCTCTACATTGAATTTTGTGCCCTATATTTTTTTCTTAATATTGTCAAATTTGCATGTATGAATTGATTAAACAAAATTGTTTGAAACATTTTATGAAAATATTTTATATGAATTTCTATTGCTACTACTTACAAGTTGAGAGTGAAGATTCATATAGCCACTAGAGCCAAGTTTGTGTTGGGCAACCTTTTGTAGTCTTTCTTTTGTAGCTTTTGATGTGTCCTACAATCTATGAAAACTTTGAAACATGTTAGATTATAAATTTACAAAGATCACTAATTAGTACATGATTACATTCAACTTAATACTATCATGACATGCCTACTTTTTTTCTTTTTTGGTTCAATTCCTTTACCATATAGTCTTTTCTCTTGTGCATCTTCTATTATTTTATTCCACTCCATCGGTGGAATCATAGGAGGATGCTCGTACTTTGGGTTATCTTTTAGATCCCTTCTATATTGGTTTGTCACAATATTTATATGTTTGGATTCTCTTTTGAGAAGTAGGTCATTGTCAAAAATGTTTTTTTCAAAGAGGTCTTCAAAAGATATAATGAGCTGATTTTTTAATTCAAGACCCTATTCATTCCACCTTTTTTTTAAATAAAATTGTTAGATCAATAACCTTAATAAAGTATAATAAATGAAAGAAAAGAAAAATATTATAGTAATGATATGAAACTAAGTTCCCTTTACATATGGTGGGTCTAAATAGCTTCAATGTCATTTCAAAAAGATGATCATAGAAAACAACATGAGATTATTAGTCTAGAATGAGTTATGTATAAGTAAACTACAATTACTCTGTAAATAATAATAATTTTAAAGCACCTAGAAGCTTTGTTAATATTAATGGAAACATATTTTTTTAGCAACAATGTCCCCACAAATAAACTAGTACTAGTCACACAAGCTACTCTAGGAAATGATTTAGCTTCACTAGTACTAGTCTCTATTGTTCTATCAACTGTAGGTGTATCTATTAGTGCAAAAAATAGGTCCATGAGTATAAAATCCACCCAAAAAAAGAAAATACATGAATAACACATAACAAAATATAGCAAAATAAAGTTTTATCAATTATACTTAGTATACTCGAAGATGTATGCAAGCTCCTTATTACTGACAATGTAGTTGGCAATATTGGAGTAGTGACCAAAGGAGGAATTCATACTTCATCATGAGATGAATAATACATTGTTAAAAAATATATTTACAATGGATAAAGACCAAATGGGATACTAGCTAGAAGCATCCAAAAATCAAAGTTATGTGTTATAATATTGATGAAAAAAATAATGTTGCATTAGTAGAGCCACAATCTTCTATTATTTCTCATATTGTTTCACATATAGCTAGTGAACTTCATGTATCGATTCTTTCATTTGGAGAAAAATATCCAACTCTCTCATCATATCAGTATAGAATGATTGGTTTCTGCGAGAGAAATGGATAGCTTCTTATTATGGTTGCATATATAGAGGATATGTATCAAATGCTAGCAATTACAATTGTGATTGGTTTCTATGGTTAGAAAGATATTGTGTTTGCATATACAGATGATGATTATGGGAGAAATGGAGTAGCTTCTTTGAATGATGCACTAGAAGATGTTATTGCTTAGATTGTCAACAAAGTAACATTTCCTCCTAGAGTTGGTAAAAACTATATTAGAAGTATGTTGGTGTAGTTAGCTTTGATGGAGTCAAGGATATCTATTGTGCATATGAATCCAAACATAGGTATTAATCTATTCTTTGAGCTATTAAACCTTGGAATGTTGAACATTTTTGGATATAATTGATTAATTATGTGTTATCTTTGATGTTACACAAATATCATATCATTATTAGTTTGTATATGCCAAGCTCACTCAGGTAGTGAAGATATTTCTCAATGACTACCAAGTGTTCCTATGTTTGCCTAGTTTAGAAGGCAGTGTCTACCAAGTTCACTCGAGCATCAAAAGAAAAGTTGCAAAAAGTGAGTGTTAATTGAGCTCACTTAGTAAATGAAGGAAAGTTGGATGGAACTAGTGATAACTAAGCTCATTTAGTTGCCAAAGGATTTTTTATGAGTTTTCAGTGTTAACCAAGCTTTTGTTGGTTAACAAAGGAAATCATTTATGAGTTAGTTTCTACCAACCTAGGTTGGTTAATGAAGGATTTTCTTATTTTTGCATATCAAGCTTAATTTATTTATCTATTGACTCCAACCGACTAAGGTGATGAATATTGATTATTCTAAGTAGTATTTGAGCTGAGATGACAAGGTGAAAGATATAAGTATAAGCTCAAGTTTTAATTTCAAATTGTGCAAGTGATGATGATGTGATTGAAGATCTGGTGATGAGAAGAGGAAGTGAATTTGAAGGATAAGTAGAATATCCTTATGGAGCAACAAAGATATATTTGACTAGGAAGGATTAAGTACAAGCAAAAATAGAGATCTGTAATCAGAAAATTAGTTGCATTTATATTAGGTCATCTCATTGCTACTCTCTAATCATTGTAGTAGTGATTTGAATCTCCTAACAGAGTTGGCTTAACAACTATTTGCAAATCCTCTAACAAGGTGGCAATTCTATTGAATTGTTCTCAAAACCTCTAATAAGGCCACTCCTAACAAGGTGATTAAATCCTTTAATAGGGTTACACCTAATAGCTTTTATTGTAAACTTTAATAGGGTTGGCTCCTAATAGGGCTCACTTCAGAAGAGTGAAAACAATAACTAGTTACAATTTAGAAGAGTGAAAACAATAACTAGTTGCAATTTGTGGTTTTTCCCAAATTGGGTTTCCACATTAAATATCGATGTCTACAATGTTCATTTATGTGTTTGCAACTAATTTAAAGTAATAGTAATCATAGATAACATCTAAAGGTTTATATGTTAATCATTTACTGAGCTAATCTAGTTATTACCAAGTTACAACATTCAGTATGTGTTTGCTGAGCTTCAACAGTATTAATTTTTTCAATTTGCATTTGTGTACTGACATCTAAGGGATCTAAGATTTATTTTAGTAGTAACTAATTCACCCCTCCCCTCTCACTTACTCCTCTTTTATTTCCAACAATTGGTATCAGAGCCTTTGGTGCTTGTAGAGTAGGTTTCAAGGACCTAAGCTAAAGATTAGGATGTCTTACAAAAGAGAGATTCCCAAGTTGAAGAGAGGCAATTTTGCAGCATGGAAAGGACTAATGAGGATAAATCTAGCTACCATCAATGATTTAGGTTGCAAATATCTTGATTCTAATTACAAAACTCCCACTAGAACATTATCAGTTGAAGATATTGTTGAAAAGAAGAATCATAATATCATGATGATTGACATTGCATTTACTCTCAGTTATGTTGAATTTGATGAGTTAAAGGATTGCAAAACTACTTTTGAAATGTGGAACAAATTGAAATATATCTATATAGGAGATAACAATGTAAGAAGAGCCAAAGAAGAAAGCCTTAGAGGACAATTTGACCAAATGAGAATGACATAAGATGAAAACATTGCATAATATATGCAAAGAATCAAGGCCGGTGTAAGTGCAATCAAAGCATCCAAAGGAGATATTAAGGAGGAAACTAGTGTAAGTAAAGTGCTCAAAACTCTTCTTCCTATTTATAATTAGAGTGTCTACTCTTCAAAAAAAGAGATGTGATCCAAATAATAAATTAGGCTTGGATACTCTAGTTGGAAGATTGACAACTTTTGAATTAGATAATTATGATAACTATATTCTTGCTTCAAAGAATATTGAATCTACATTTAAAGCCAAACTCACACTCAAAGAAAAGTGGAAAAAGTCAAAATCCAATCAATTAGGAAGTGAAGAAGATGGAACATTAGAAGAAAGTTCAAACAATGATCTTAAAGTTGTTGAAGCTTTTTCTTGCAAGGAAGTATTCTAAAGGCTGAGGAAAGTACAAAGATAAAGTTCTTCTAATCTACTTTTCTTTTGAAGAAGTTGGTCACATTGATGCTAGGTGTCCAAACAAGGAAATCAAGGATGAGAAGAAAAGAAACAAGCATAAAGGCAAGAAGGACTCCAAGAACTACAAGGACAAAGGTAAGAAATCTTGTTTTATAGCTAAAGATTCTGATAATAGTGAAGATGAAATGGTACACATTGTTGTGAAAGATGAATTTGATGATGAAGGAGATAAGATGGCACTTATCTCTCATGTTAGCAAAAATAATATATGGATAATTGGTAGTGGCTTCTCACATCATATGACTAGTGACAAAATAAAATTTGAGCATATGGAATATTATGATGGAGCTAGTGTAAGATTTAGAAACAATGAATATTATAACATAAAAGGAAAAGGATGTATCTTGTTGATTAAAGAAATTTTATGTGACAATGCTTATTGGGTTGAAGGACTGAAGCATAATCTATTGAGTGTGGCACAATTGAATAACATTGGATTCAAGGTAGAAATTATGAATGGACAGGTCAAATTACTTGATGGAAAAGAAAATCTAGTTGGATCTAACAAGCAAACAAAGGGTAATCTATTTTATCTTGATCTTAGTGATTATTAATATTTTATTACTCAAGTAGAAGAAAGTTGGTTATGCCACAAAAGGCTATGTCATGTGAACTTTGAAAATCTAGTTAAAATAAGAAAACATAGAAGAGTAAGAGGTATTCCTAGTTTGAAGATAACTAACATGGGTCTATGCAAGAATTGCCAAATTGGTAAGGCAAGAAAGATGAGCTTCAAGAGCAAAGACTATCAGTTAGAAGAAGTCTTAGAAATTTTTCATACAAACTTATGTGGACCTATTGGAATAGAGAGTTATAGTGGAGAAAAGTTTTTCATTATTTTTGTTGATGACTACTCTAGAATAATGATAGTAATGTACCTAAAAGAAAAATTAGAAGCCTTTCAAAAATTCAAGTGGTATCTGGCTAGAGTAGAAAAAGAAATTACAAAGAAGTTGAAATGCTTAAGATTAGATAGAGGTGGTGAATTCATCTCCCATGAATTCAATAACTTTTGCATTGAAAGAGGAATCAAAAGACAAGTATCAACCCCTAGTACACCAAAGTAGAATGGTATAGTTGAAAGAAGAAATAGATCTATCATGGACTATGAAAAAACACTAATGATTGAAAAGAATGTTGCTCTCAAATACTGGAAGGAAGCTATTAGCACTGCAATTCATACCTTGAATAGAGTTCAATTGAAGAAAGATTCAAACAAAATGCCTTATCAGCTATGGTATGGCTACAAACCTAATGTAAGTTACTTGAAAGTATTTTTCAGCAAATGTTATACATTGAAAGAATCTAGAAAAGGAAAATTTAATGTAAAAGGTGATGAAGTCATGTTTCTAGGGTACTCCTACAAAAGTAAAACATACAAATGTTTGAATTTGTCTACTTAGAAAATTATACAAAGTGCACATGTCAGAATTGATGAATTTGTAGAAAAGAGTGAAGAAGAAAGCAATAAGGAACCTAAAGATTACAAAAGATTTTCTTACTATGAACCTGATACTCTATCAAATCTATCTGAGAGAAAAGAAGCTTCATCTCCTGAGTCCCTAGAAACTCCAATGGTTACTGAGTTACAAATAGTACAACACGGGCTGCAAGGACCCAAGTCACAATTATAGGCTATTGAACTAGTTTAAATCGAGCCTGATGGACCTGAGTTACAAACAGAAGGATGCAAGCTTGAAACTAAAATTCAAGAATATGGTGGAACTCATTCAAAGCCCAAAGAGCCTATGCTATCAAGATATGTCAGAAGGCATCATGCACCTAATCATATCATTGGAGACAAATTAGATCAAACAATGACAAGAAGAAAATTAAAAGGTACATGTTTACATGTTGAATTTGAACCTAGAAGTGTTAAGGATGCTCTAGAAAATGAAAGTTGGATTGAAAGAATGAATGAAGAAATAGAACAAATAGAAAAGGAAAAAACTTGGACTCTTATTCCTAGACCCAAGGATAAAAATGTAATTGGTATAAAGTGGGTATTTAGAAATAAGTTGAATGAAGACAGAAAAGTATCAAGAAACAAAGCAAGATTAGTGTGAAAAGGTTATTCTCAAGAAGAAGGTATTAACTATGGTGAGACTTTTTATCCTATAGCAAGACTAGAAGGTTTTAGAACTTTACTAACATATGCAACACATAAACAATTTAAAGTATATCAAATGGATGTCAAATCTATATTCTTGAATGGAATTCTTGATGAGGAAGTCTACATTGAGTGACTAGAAGGTTTTGTGGATCCTAGCAAAAGAAACATGGTTTGCAAACTACACAAAGTATTATATGGTCTCAAACAAGCCCCCAGAGATTGGTATGAAAGACTACATAATTACTTGGTACAGATTGGTTTTCAAATGAAAAATGATACTAATAGTTTGTGTATCAAAGAAGGACCAGATAAGAAGATTTTGTTGATAGAAATATTTGTTGATGATACTCTTTTTACAGGAAATGATAACTTATGCAAAACATTCTCTGAAGAAATGAGTAAAGAATTTGAGATGTCTATGTTTAGTGGAATAAAATTCTTTGTTGGATTGCAAATACAATAGAATAAAGATGGTATCTACATCACTCAATACAAGTATATCAAGGAGATACTAAAAAAATTGTAATGGAAGATTCTAAACTTATTGGAACCCCTATGTCTACTGGACATAAGCTTTCCAAAAATGATGATTCCAAGCTAGTTTATCAAACCACATATAGATCAATGATTGAAAAAATATAGTATGTAGTGCATACAAGGTCTGATATTGCATTAACAATTGGTATGGTGGCAAGATTCTTAGAAAATCTTAGAGAAAGTCACATGATGGAAATCAAGAGAATCATGAGATATCTGAAAGGTACTAAAGAATATGGCTTATGGTACAAACTTGGAGGCAATTTGGACTTGAAGGTGTTTATTGATGCTGATTGGGCAAGAAGTATTGATGATAGAAAAAATACTACTGGTGGAGCATTCTTTCTGATGGGGACACAACCCAAGAACAGAATGGACACAATAGAAAAGGGAAATTGTATTAACTAAAAAATAAGCTAGTACATTCAGTACAGATAAAATAAACTTCAAAAAATGCCCTAAGGGCTTACAATAGCATAAATGTGGAGATAATTTCTCCTTTCAGTACCTCCTCTCAAACTCCACTCTGAACTGCCTTTTACAATGCCAAAAATCTCCTTAAATAGACCCTGGAGGGTTAATGACTAGGAGTACATTCTAGAAAGTGCTAGTACGCATCCACCGACCAAATAGAAGGTTCCAGAAGCTGCGTTAGAAGTTGACGCAAATCTAGAAGAATCCAAAAATGGTAACCGAACTTCCAAGAGGCATAACTTTTGAACCGTAGCTCCGATTGACGAATCGTTTACATTTTCGAAAAGCTCTCGAAGTGCTCTACAGCCCTATGGACAAGCTTTGCTCATCCCCCATTTTTTGGCCCTTTTCAAAGTCATTTAATGCCACTAACCTAACTTTGAAGCATTCTTAGGAGGTCTCCACAACCCGAAAAAATGCAATAACTCTCAAACCATGGGGCCTTTTGACCTGATTCTTTTTCTGGAATGCTCTAAATTACAATTACATTTATCTAGCCAATTTGCACCTCCTAGTTCATCAAAAATGATGGCTCAATTACACACTCCTATTTTTTTGAGATTTACACGAACACTGATAGTGGAACTGTGAGAGTTGGAACCTTTATTTGACCCAAATGGGTATCCAAAAATGAAAACACATGAAACAAAAACTAAGTCTAAGTACTTTTTTTTTTTTTGGTGACACAAGATTGCCCTTATACCTTTGGATGCTCCTACATCAGACACCTAGGGTAAATTGAAAATTGACCCTGTCACTTTATGAATGGTAGAGGAAATCCCAAATGGGAAACCTCAGCTGCTGAAATCCAAGTTGAGTCCTCAATCAGTCGTCCTTTCCATTTGACCAAATACTCTTCATACTGCTTGTTTCTGGTACTCCTACCCACATGATGATCTAGAATGTCTTCTATCTCCTCCTTCTTAGAAGCAGGAATTGGGCATGGCTCTAACACTAGCTCCTCATCTGCATCATCATCATGATACTCTATTAAATCTACAATGTTTAAAATGGGAGAAATGTGAATACCATCTAACAGCTCCACTTCATATGCATTTCCTAAGTCATGTTTCTTCAAAATTTTGCAGGGGCCAAATTTCTCATTTTCAACTTGTTTTAAGTACCGACTGGAAATCTTTCTTTTCGTAAGTGCACCATCACTAGATCCCCTACTTGGAATTCCTTATGTCTTCTCCTTTGATCAGCCCTAGCTTTATACTCTTGATTCATCTTGGTAATGTGTGCCTAAACCTCCTCATGTAGACACTTGATATGTTTAGCAAATTCTTTCACTTCAGCACTTGTCCTCTCCCCTTGCTCTATCTTCCTCAATTCTGGTGCAGTCCTTGGGCTATTCCCATATACAATTTGGAATGGTGATTTTCTAGTACTCCTATTTATAGAGTTATTGTAAGAAAAGTCTACTTTTGGTAGAATCAAATCCCATACCTTGGGCTTATCCCCAACTAAACATCTCAGCAAATTGCCCAAACTTCTATTTACCACTTTTGTTTGGCCATTAGTCTGCGGGTGATGCGTGGAACTGAATTTTAGGTCTATTCTCAACTTCTTCCACAATGTCCTCCAGAAATACCCCACAAATTTAGTATCTCTATCAGAAACTATACTCCTTGGGAGACCATGTAGTCTCACCACCTCTCTAAAGAACAAGTCTGCAATATGGATAACATCATGAGTTTTGTGGCATGGAATGAAATGTGCCATTTTGGAGAGCCTATCAACCACCAAAAATATTGAGTCATTACCCCTTTGTGTCCTCGGCAATCCAAGAACAAAATCCATACTTATGTCCTCCCATGGCATTGATGGAACAGGAAATGGCTGATATAGGCCAGTATTGTGACTAAACCCCTTGGCAACTTGACAAACCTGGCAACTCTGTACAAACTTCTTCACATCCTATGAAATTTGAGGCCAAAAATAATGTTCTCTAAGAATGGCAATGGTCTTATCTTGACCAAAATGTCCTGCCATCCCTCCACTGTGTTTCTCCTTAATCAGATTTTCCCTCATGGAACTCCTTGGAATGCACAATTGACTACCCTTGAAAAACATGCCATCCTGAATCAAATAGTCTAACCACTTGGTTCTATCTATAGCAATAGGTTCTTTACAAGCTTTCCATGCTTCAGTAAAATCAGGATCCTCAGGGTACAAATTCTTGAGTTCATCAAACCCAACTACTTCAACTTGCCTTACTATAAGCAATAATTGTCTCCTACTTAATGCATCTACAACCCTGTTAGATTTTCCACTTCTATGCTTCAATACAAATGTATAACTCTGCAAGAACTCTACCCACTTCATATGCCTCTGATTCAATTTACCTTGGCTATTTAGGTACTGTAATGCCTGATGATCAGTATACAAAACAAATTCCTTTTGCAATAAATAATGCCTCCATTTCTTTAAGGCCTGAACTATTGCATAGAACTCTTGATCATAAACAAAATACTTCTTCTTTGCATCATTCAATTTTTCACTAAAATATGCAATAGGCTTACCTTCTTGGCTTAATACAGCCAAAATAGCACTGCTACTGGCATCACAATCCACCTAGAAAACCTTTCTAAAATCTAGAAGTGCCAACACAGGTTGTTCTATCACCTTCTTCTTTAGGAGTTCAAAACTTCTCGCAGCTGCTGCAGTCCATTTGAACTCTTTTCTATCCCCTCTTATTGTATCAGTTAGGGGTGCACATATGCCACTGAAATTCTTAATAAACTTCTTGTAAAAACTAACCAAATAATGAAATGATCTTACCTTAGTAGTAGAGCTTGGCGTAGGCCATTCCAAGATGGCTTTTACCTTCTTTGGATCCATTTTGAGACCTTCAGGTGATATAACAAACCCCAAATAGACTTACTCCCTTTTTGCAAAGATACACTTCTTCAGATTAATTAATAGTTTCTCTTCCCTTAGCCTTTCAAGGACACTATGAATATGCAATAAATGTTCTTCCAAAGTCTTGCTGAAAATTAAAATATCATCCAAATAGACAATAACAAATTTTTCCAAGAACTTCTTAAGTACCTCATTCATGAGCCGCATGAAGGTGCTTGGGGCGTTCATCAATCCAAAGGGCATGACTAACCACTCATAAAGACCCTCCTTGGTCTTGAAGGCTATTTTCCACTCATCTCCTTCTAGAATCCATATTTGATGATAACCACTCTTGAGATCTATCTTTGTGAAGTGCTGAGCTCCACTCAAGCAGTCCATAAGATCATCCATCCTTGGCAAAGGAAACCGATACTTGATGGTTATCCTATTTATAGGTTGAGAATCTGTACACATCCTCCACTCTCCATCCTTCTTTGGTGTGAGTACTATAGGTACTGCACATGGACTCAGGCTATCTCGAATCAAGTCCTTCCTCAACAGCTCTTGAACCTGTCTATTTAGCTCCTCCATTTTAGTAGGAGTCATCCTATGAGTAGCCTTGTTAGGAAAACTAGCTCCTGGAATCAGATCTATCTGATGACTGATTTTCCTTACTGGTGGCAATCCATCTAGAACATTATCAGAGATAATATCTCCAAATTCCCCTAGTAAATTTGAAACTTCAAGTGGTATTTCACTACTACCTTCTTTATCTTTCCTAGGAATCAAAGCATAGCACATATGCTGATGTTTCATGCCATCTAAAAACTTCCTTTCCTCAACAAGACAAATCCTAGCACTGCTACATACCTTTTCACCTTCCTTTTTCATGGGCTTCAATTTGTGGCGAACTCCATCCTTTGTCAGAGAGTATGTGTTTGCATGTCCATCATGTACTACATGTTTATCAAACTGCCATGGTCTACCCAACAATAGATGGCAAACATCCATCGAAATAACATCACAGAGAACTTCATCATGGTAACTCCCAATTTTGAATTTCACTAATCATTGTTCACTTACCAGGACCTTATGATCATCTTTTACCCAAGCAATCCGATAGGCCTAGGGATGTTTCTCCCTCTTGAGCTTCAGCTTAGAGACCATCTCTTCTGATACCAAGTTATCAATGCTACCACCATCAATGATCACATCACAACATTTATCCTCACACTTGCATATGGTACAGAACAAACTCCTCTGTTGTCCTAGTTCAATCTCACCACTTAGTAGGACTCTTTCATTTACCAAGGTCTCTCCTCTTTCTGCATCCTCTGAATGTGATGATTGTGCATCTTCATCCACATGAGCAACCCTAGCTTGGCCCTCAGCTCTCCTAACTTTCCTTCCTTGTCGTTGAGGGCATTCAAAGGCACGATGACCTTCTTCATTACAATGGAAACAGGTACCACAGAAGCTGCCTCTTCCTTGTCCACATTCTCTACCTCTTCCTCTTTGATTTCCAAAGTCTTGATCATGGGGGCAGTTGAAACCCTCATTCCTCTGGTTCCTACTAGTACCCACATCTTCATTTTTCTTTTGGTTTTCATTGCGGCCTCTAGATGATCTACCGCTTCCCCTTCCTCCTTGACCGCGCCCTCTTTGTCTTCCTTCAAACCTTTTATTCAGCTTCTCTTCAACTCGTAGGGAAAACTGATATGCCTCTTCAATGCTAGTAATTCTTACCAGACTTAATTTCTCTTGAATGCTAGGTCACAACCCACTAATATAACGAGCAACCTTCTCCTTATTTGCTTCTGCATGCCCCACTCTAATCAAGAGTCAATGAAATTCCTCTATATATTCTTGGACTAATCTTCTTGCTTTCTTTAACCCATGCGATCCCATCTTGTGATCTTCTCCTTTCCTCTTCTGTTTCTTTCCAATTAGATCTCTTTCCACCAAATTTTGGCATGGCCTTTCAGTTTGACCTTTGCAAACTTAACCCTATCTGGGTCCCTGATATCCTCATACTCAAAGTATTCTTCCAGTTCATTGATCCAATCGATCAACTCATCTGGTTTCAGATTTCCTGAAAATACACCCACTTCAATTGTAGGTCTTTTCCCAAACTTAGTAATGGTCCTAAAAAGCCTTTCCTCTGCATGATTCAAAACTTCCCCATCAAATTCCCCTTTTGGTCCAATTTCATCTTCTTCGTTGTCATCTTCACTTTCATCACCTGCGGCCACAATTGTTCCTCTACGGAGCTCCTCCTGCAATACTTGTACCTACCTTTGGAGGGCTCTAACCTCCTCAGGATTAATAGCTCTGGACCTTTTTCCATGCTCTCTTCATGGAGGCATCTTCTTAACTCAAACCCACAACCACACAGTCCTAGTGCAAACTACCTCACAGTCGGCGCTCTGTCTACACACTTAGGAAAACTAGCTCTGATACCACTTGATGGGGACACAGCCCAAGAATAGAATGGACACAACAGAAAAGGGAAATTGTATTAACTAAAAAATAAGCTAGTACATTCAGTAAAGAGAAAATAAACTTCAAAACATGCCCTAAGGGCTTACAATAGCATAAATGTGGAGATAATTTCTCCTTTTAGTACCTCCTCTCAAACTCCACCCCGAACTGCCTTTTACTATGCAAAAACTCTCCTTAAATAGACCTTGGAGGGTTAAGGACTAGGATTACATTCTATAAAGTTCTAGTACGCATCCACCGACCAAATATAAGGTTCCAAAATCTACGTTAGAAGTTGACGCAAATCTAGAAGAATCTAGAAATGGTAACCGAACTTCCGAGAGGCATAACTTTTGAACCATAGCTCCGATTGACGAACCGTTTACATTTTTGAAAAGCTCTCAAAGTGCTCTATAGCTCTGTGGACCAGCTTTTCTCATCCCCCATTTTTTTTCCCTTTTCAAGGTCATTTAATTCCCCTAACCTGACTTTGAAGCATTCTTAGGAGGTCTCCACAACTTGAAAAATTGCAGTAACTCTCAAATCGTGGGGCCTTTTGACCTGATTCTTTTTCTGGAATGCTCTAAATTACAATTACATTTATCTAGCCAATTTTCACCTCCTAGTTCACCAAAATGATGGCTCAATTACATACTCCTATTTTTTAGGATTTACACGAACAATGATAATGGAATTATGAGAGTTGGAACCTTTATTTGACCCAAATGGGTATCCAAAAATGAAAACACATGAAATAGAAACTAAGTCTAAGTACATTTTTTTTTTTGGGTGACACAGGATTGCCCTTATACCTCTAGATGCTCCTGCATCACTTTCTTGGTAAGAAACTAGTATCTTGGACAAGCAATTATACATCTCAATCCATAGCAAAGAAAATATGTAGCAACAACAATCAATTGTTCTAACATTGTTTGGTTCAAACAACTATTGGAAGGAATGAAGGTAGAGATCAAAGATCCAATAGTCATACATTGTGATAACACTAGTGTAATCAACATATCAAAGAATCTAGTAATGCATTCCAAGACAAAGCATATTGTTATAAAATATCATTTCTTAAGAGAATTAGTGTAGAATAAAGAAGTCAGATTGGAATATGTGAATACAAAAGAATAGATTATAGACATACTTACCAAGCCATTATCTAATGATGCATTTCTATATCTAAGAGGTAAGCTAGGGGTTATTCCCCTATCTGAAATTCACTAAATGAAGTTTAGTGAATGCATCAACCATAACCTGTTGAAGATCAATTAGTTGGTGTAGAATTAGCAAGGGCATATTGCAAATGAATCGATACTTAAGGTATATTGGTATTTATAGAATTATTGTCTTTGGTATGTGTTGTCAAAGAGGGAGAAGTTTACTATCATATCTCTAAGAAATTTTTGGAACCAGAATAAAGTAAAGAACTAGAGAGGAAGAAGTTTTCCAAACAAGAAGTTTGCTGAAAGAGGGTGAATGTTCTGAATGAACTTGGTAGCAATTGTTGTAGATAGAATCCAATGAAAGAAAGAGCTCATATTGAAATAGGGAGTTCTCAAGTCTAAAATCCAAAATTTCATTGTGCTATGACATCTTGTGTTGCCATCAATGCCAAAGAGGGAGATTTTTGGATATAACTGATTAATTGTGTGTTGTATTTGATGTTACACAAATTTCATATAATTATAAGTTAGTATATGTTGAGCTCACTCAAGCAGTGAAGATAGTTCTTAGTGTTTATTGAGTGTTCTTGTGTTTACCTAGTTTAGAAGGCAATGTCTATAGAGTTCACTCAAGTGTCAAAAGAAAAGTTGTAGAAAGTGAGTGTTAACTAAGCTAACTTTTTTAATGAAGGAAAGTTAGATGAAACTAGTGCTAATAGAGCTCACTTGGTTGCTAAAGGATTTTTTGCAAGTTTGTAGTGTTAACTGAGATTCTATTGGTTAACAAAGGAGATCATTTCTAAATTAGTTCCTACCAAGTTGGGTTGGCTAATGAAGGATTTTCTTATTTTGGCATATCAAGCTTAATTGATTTGTCTATTATTTCTAGCCAACTAAGGTGATGAATATTGATTATTCTAAGTTTTATTTGAGCTGACTTGACAACGTGAAAGATATAAGAAATAAAGTCAAGTTGTGATTTCAAAGTGTGCAAGTGATGATGATGTGACTAAACAGATGGTGATGAGAAGATGAAGCAAATAATAAGGATAAGTAGAATATGCTTGTGGTGTAGCAAAGATATATTTTATTAGAAAGGATCAAGTATAATCTAGAATAGAGATCTATAATCAACAAACTAGTTGCGTTCAAATTAGGTCATCTTATTGTTGTTGGAAATGATTGAAAAGATCATGAATGAAGAATAATGGAATTGATAAAGAATGTTTTCAATCATTGTTTTGTCATTGATGTCAAACTTACTACTTGTAGGAATTACAATTGCTTAAGTGATCCAAATACTATCAATTGGTTGATTGACAAGGAGGAGGCAATCAATAAGATGTAACTAGAGCACCTAGAGAAAGGTTGAAGTTATGATGTTGTAATGAAGTCTAAGGACCAACTAAGCCATTGATGAAATAGTGTATTGATGACATACCCTAAGAGAATGGACACACTGAGACACATCAAAGATGTAAGGTTTAACTAAGTCATTTGTAAAGCATAACTAAGTTCATTGGAGAGAGCCAAACAAGCTAGTTAGAGCCAAGTAGATTCTTAGTTGAAGTCGAGAAAGTTCAACTTCAGTGTGAGCCGAGAGATTGTTCAAGTGCCGAGCATTAGAAAAAGGTAATGGATGTCGAGTAAGTCTTCAAGTGTCGAGCAAAGTAGAAATGCTATAGATGTTGAGCGCTAGTAAAACAACAATAGAAGTCAAGTAACACAAAAGGTGTCGAGCATCAATAAACCAATGGTGCTGAGTTGCTGCATTATTTGTTAAGTCAAAAGATTCACCAGATTAGTGACGATAAGTTTGTTACATCAAATTTTTTGAATTAGTTGGATGATAAGGATGATGAGTAGATGTCACAGAATTTTATATAAACCATGCAAACCAATTCAAGGTGAATGCTAATGGATTTATCATGAAGTTTCTAGAAGAAGCAATTTGGAGGGAAAACAATATCATTTTATCAGATCAAATTAAGATTTGAGTGGGAAATTAAAAAAATAACTTATTTATAAGGAGTTACAAATTAGAGATCATGTGAGTGTGAGAGGGAGTTGGTCATAAGTGTGGTAATGCAAAGAAGCCAAGAGAAGGCTAGTGTGAAGTGTCAAGAAGAGGACACAGTGAGAAGTAAGAATAGAGCATCAAGACTCTGAGTTGATCAAGTGACCATAGAGTGTATTGGCATTATCAGTGGAAGAACTCAAGGAGATAGATCTTGAAGGGTGAACAAGCTATCAGCACTAAAAGGAAGAAAAGCCAAGCAAAGAAAAGAATTGAAGAGTGATTTGAAATATGCAAGGATAGGGTTGCAATCTTTATCAGGTCAAAACCTTTCTAATACTCTCTTACCATTGTATTAGATATTGAAATCCTACATTGCTAGCTTATCTTAACAGCTAGGTGGATAAGCCTCAAGAAAAGGATATAAGATCCCCAGGAGAAGGATAAGAGATCCTCAAGAGAATGATAAGAGATCCTTAGGAGAAGGATAGGAGATCCTTAGAGAGGGATAAAAGATTCTTTTGAGAAGGTGACTATAAATCCCATGGACTTGGGTGAGCCTAATAGCTCTATGTAAATCATTTAACAGGGTGGCTTTCTAAGTTGAATGTTCTTAAGTCCTCTAATAGGGTGTAGAAATCCTTTAACAGGGTCACATTTAATAGTGTGTTGTGGCCTTTAATAGGGCAGGCCTTTAATAGGGCAGACTATCAAAAGTGGTTGAAATCAATTGTGCAGTTATTTTGTGGGTATCATCCCCACCCCAGTTTTACCTTTTTATTCTTGGAGGGTTTTAGGGTCACCAAAATCCTTTGTGTTATGTGGTGATGCATGTTTACTTTCATGATTGTTTAACATTTAATTGTATGCATGATAAGAAAGTAAAAAGTATAGTAGTTCTAATTCACTCTCATTTTATTAGAAAATTTGAATTGGACATTATTGGACCTTGAATAACTAATTCAAGCCCCTCTCATTTATTCTAAAGAATTCTAAAAATTTTTACTCGTTAACCATTGTAGCAGTGATCTAAATCTCCTAACAAAGTAAGCTTAACAACTATTTGCAAATCCTCTAAAAAGGTGGCAAATCTATTGAATTATTCTCAAAATCTCTAAGAAGGCCACTCCTAATAGGGTGATTAAATCCTTTAATAGGGTCACACCTAAAAATGTGTTTTGTAACCTTTAATAGGGTTGGATCCTAATAGGACTCACTTTAGAAGAGTGAAAATAGTAACTAGTTATAATTGGTGGTTTTTCCCAAATTGGGTTTCCAGGTTAAATCCTAGTGTCTACTATGTTCATTTATGTGTTTACAACTAATTTAAAGTAATATTAATCATAGATAACATCTAAAGGTTTATATGTTAATCATTTACTAAGCTAATCTAGTTATTACTATGTTACAACATTCTATATGCATTTACTGAGCTTTGGCAATGTTAAGTTTTTCAATTTGCATTTTTTTACTGACATCTAAGGGATCTAGTTTTAGTAGTAACTGATTCAACCCTCCCCTCTCAATTGCTCCTCTTATATTTCCAACATAACACTACCTATGTCTAGATAGGAACATATTTTCTCTCTTCTCTTCTAGACTCTGATAGACTTGACTATAAAACCATGAATTCACTCCAAGGAGTCCTTTCTATATGTAGGCATATTCCAATTTCAAATCAAGAGCATACTTTTAGGGTAAGGTGGAGCAATCTTTAAAAAACCAAGATAATTTATTTTCACTTGAATGCATTTTTACTATATTCTTATGATGCAATCTAGACAATTGCCCATTCAATTAACAAATTATTGAGAAAAAGAGGAAATTTTCATTTTACAAGTTATCTTGAGCTCTCCAATTTAAAGTGGAAATGAAATAGAAATAGAAAAGTTAAACATGTTTTTAGGAGGACCATAGTTGTGGAATATACTATTACAAAAATATTTCATTGGCTTAATTGATCCTATAAAATTTGATAAAAATGGAAACTATTTTTAGTTAATATAGTTGGAATAGGATTTTGCAAAGTAAGTTATTGAGAAAATCAACTTGGTTTGTCTGTTATTCCTCTAGAAATCAAAGTTGTGAAGTCACACATCCAACAAATAGTGGGTCTAAAATGATCAATAAAGTATGGCCAAGTCAAGACAAAATAATATCACATGGGTGGGTATTTCCTAATAATGGTAAGCATCTTTTGATTATTTTTTTGAGAAAGGTTGGATTTCAAGAGCTTGAGCATACAATCAAAGGTGACACCAACATGATGAAGGGATTCATTAGTGATGTGTTTGTTTCTATAGTGGCATTGTTACCTTATGCCCTTTCGTACAAATTTTAACCTTTTGGAAATGGGAAATCAAACCCTAATTATGATGAGCTTGTGTAATAGGTTGCCTCAAAGTTTTGTGTGCAGAAATATTCTTAGATCTGCTACTATACTTTAAGATAATCATCTATAGGTTATAGCTCTCATATTATTCTCATATTACAATTTTTGGTGGACTAGAGTTAATTTGCATATCCATACTAGGGCTATCATAACATAACTACAATAGATCTGGTACTATACTTTAAGATAATCATCTACAGGTTATAGCTCTCATATTATTCTCATATTACAATTTTTGGTGGACTAGAGTTAATTTGCATATCCATACTAGGGCTATCATACCATAACTGCAATAGTGCAAAAATTTGTTGTAGGAATATAGTGTATAATTGTTGCATTCTTTCTTCTCATTAGAGTTATTTTATGCACTTTGGAGAATAAATCAAACCACAATTTTCAAGGACATCCAAAGGAGCAAGCCACGTTGTTAGCAAAGCCATTTGCAATATTGTTTTTTTTCATTTACAATAAATAAATATCAAGGTTAAGTGTTATAATGTTGTAAAGAGAAAGTGTTATTTACATGAAGTTTTTATGCTACAACCCTCACCATATTGACCATACGGTCTCACAAGTGTAACAAAATCCTATAAGAAGAACACATAATATTTTAGATTATAATCCATAATATACTATAAAATATAAAATATCTATTGAATTTTTATTATTTCTTAAGATCAATTACTACTTACCTTCAAAAAATTGACTCTATGTATCAGTTCTTCTTTTAGTCATTTGTCTCCTCAAATATGTTTTAGTCGAGGACAAGGTTTAGAATTTCATCACCATATTTTTTAATAAATTTATAGGCCGTGAAGATGGGGTCAGCATAACATGCAATGTCATCTACAAATGACACCTAATTTTTATATCACATTTGATATGCTACCATTTTTATTTTTCCCTATCAATAAGTATCAAGTTGTGACATCAATATAAGTAAAATTCTATCAAAATAACTCCAAATCCATAAAGAGAGAAACATTATAGTATGGGATTTGTTTCTATATTATTTGTATAATTACACTAATTAAGGTTTACCTTTGCTAAAGAAGGTGTATAAGTTGGTACATCACCACATGTGCCTTGTGGTGTATCCACGCCACACTGCAAAAAATATTAGTAATTCTTAGCAATCATTAGTGAAATGAAAGTAATAGACTTACCAAAAAAAATATTAATTATTAATGATCCCATCATACTTGACATTGATCATACATTGACATACATTTCATTGATCATGTCATTGATCATCATCTTCATCCATGTCATCATCATCACCATCATCACACACTTCACTTTGATCATTGTCGTCACCACAACCATCTCCATTGCCATCATCATCATCATCATCATCATCTTCATCACCATTGTCATGACTATCATCATCATGATCATCATTGTCTTGATCATTACTATCTTCATCAGCATGATCTTGATTGTTATCATCATCACCATCATCATCAACATCACTAGAATCATCATCTTCTTCTTCTTCATCATCATTGTCTAACAATCATTCATGATCATCATTTACTTCAACTCATAATTCTTTAGTATATTCTTCTTCCATAACATTATAATTACTGGCCTTCTTCTTGGATCATGTCTAACAACAAATGACCAACCCAATTTATGTGGAATGCCAAAGTAAAACACTTTCTCACATTGGCTTGGAAGAACATAGTGCTCATTTCCATCTAGCTCAAATCACCTTGTATTTATCATCATAATTCCACTATCATGTTCAATAATAGTTGTATCAGGATCATTTTGATTAAGCCATAGTATGTACCATATGATGACAAATAGAACTAATTTGAATGAATTAAATGTTGACAATTGGCTAATAGTGATATAATGTCATTTATGGAAACACGTGATGTACATGATCAAGAAACCTTAGAAATAAAGATACTTAGTGTTTGGTAATAAAAAATTATCTAAGTATAGAATTTGGTTTATAGCAGTGTGTTGTTTTTTTTATAGCATGTTGTTGATGTCATATTATGACTAGCAAAGCTAGATGGAGATAGTATACATGTTGGTGATGATGTGTATAACCTCAAAAGTTAGTACAAACTATACATAATAGAGATAATCATGTTTAAAGTGAAATAGGACACCAAAATTGAAGGAAATGATTATTTTGTTTACAAGATAATTACTTGTTCAATTAGGACTGACATCCTAGATGTTTACTCTACGTTGGAAAAGTAGATTGTGGTCTTATCCAACCAACAAAAATTTGTGTAAAGGCATAGTATTTATGCAAAGGACATCTTGCAATAAGAAGTAATTTGTGATTGTGATTGCAAATGTTATCTTGTAATTATGATTATATGTGAACTTTTGGGAAAACAACATATGAGAAGTTTTACATGAGCTATTTTGTGATCTAAGATTGAGCTAAACATTAGAGATCAGTCAAGGAAGAAGATACAATACTTATATTCCAAAAGTCTAATTACTTGTTTGATAGTGAGATCTTCTTGTAATTGGAAGTGCATGTTTGGGTAGTGGGTTCATCTTGCATCTACTATACTACAACTCATAATAGGGTTGGAATCTCCTAATAGGGATTCAAATTCTTCTAACAGGGACTCCTTATATTGAATTTTCTCATTGAATCCTAATAGGGTCCATCCTCTAACAAGAAACTTATATATCATAATATTATCTGGTGGGTATCATCCCCACTAGGATTTTCCATTAGCCAAGGTTTTCGTTGTTAACAAAATATGGTGTTATGAGTTATCTTTGTGCACTGTTAATGTTACTATTCAACACTACTTTATTGCTTTGTTATGTATGGTTTAAAGTAAGAAATAATATCCAATTGGTGACTAAAGTTTATAGATTATTGATTTACCCCCTTCTTAGTAATCCCTATTTTTAATAGTTGGTAAATGAGCTCAGTTACTTTGAAAAGGCTCAATAGCTTGAATAAAATCCTTATGGATATGGAATAGTTGATGAAGAACCTTGAAGAAGCTCTTCAACAAATTGATCTCCTTACTAAAGAAAAAGATAAGCTGAAGGATAGATATGAAGACTCCAAAGTATACATCAGTCAATTGAAGAAAAAGATTGAACATCTCAAATCCAAGCCTGAATCTACTAAATCTAGAACTAGTGATGATGATTATTCAAAGTTGACAATAATGTTGGCATTAAGTCAAGTTTTTTTATTAGTGACAACACTTATTCAGACTCCAATTCTATAGTTTAGACCAAGTAGTTTAGTGTTTACCAAGTAGTATAGTGTTTGCCAAGTACCATAGTTTAGACTGAGCAATTCAGTGTTCACCAAGCTTTGTAGTTTCTATCAAGTTAAAAGCTTAAGTCAAGTGAAGCTAGTGTTAATTGAGTTGAATTAAGAATAGTGTCTATCGAGTATAGTTGTGGTAAACAGGGAATGCAATTTATACCGAGTGACACTATATCTACCAAGTCACTAGTGTATATCGAGTTCAAAACTACATTGAAGTGATTAGTATGGATCGAGCCTCTACTTCTACCCAATGCATGACAATGCTAGGTAATGTCAGTGGATGTTGTATACCAAAAATTCACCAAGTCAATTTTTAGAACCTGAGTATCTACATTTGGGCCGATTTTGTAATATTGGTGTTAACTTGTGTATTGGCCAACCTTGTAATTATGGAAATTGGATTGATATATATGTAATGTATTGTATCATATCCAAATGTATAATGTAAAATGAAATGAGATAGTGTGAATGAAATGTAAGCATGCAAATGTGAATCAGCAATAGATCAAAGTGTATTGCAAGGCCATTTTAGGAGCAGCCGAGTTACATCTATCACATAGAGGAGATTAGTACTTTAAGGATCTCAATCAACAATTCAATTGTAAGTCAAAGATCTATTATTTCATCCTAATAGGTGAATCAACTTCAAATCCTTTGACAAGGTAGACTTAATAGTCTTTTCTTAAATCTCTTTACTAAGTGCATACTTCATTGTATGTTCATAAAACCTCTAACAAGGTGGACCTAGTATTCCTAATTGCTCCTAATAGGGCAGATCATTAGAAGTGATCATTGTAAACCTTAATAGACCAATTTTATACTACAGTATTGAAGTTTTGTGGGTATCATCCCCACCCCAATTTTAATTTCTATTTGGAAGGTTTTTGGATTACCAAATATTGTGTTTAAAGTGTTTTATGCTTTTAGTTTCTCATGCATGTAGTAGATTAGATCTATTAATGGTAATTGGATTAAGCTATTAAGTTTTGAATTTGTTAAAATTTTTGAGGTTACTGATTCACCCTTCCCCTCTTAGTAACCTAGCTAGTCTTGAATATTTCAATAGTTGGTATCAAAGCTTTGTGGTTCTCATGATAAAGTTTGATAGCTTGAGCAAAGATCAAGGAAAATGGAGATATTCAGACTTGACAAAGCTATTGACATGAAAAGTTAGATCTAGAGATGGCCATGGCTTGACTCAAGAAAGATAAAGAGCATATTTCCCAATCTCTAAAAATAAAGAAGGAACTAGCAAATCAAATGAATGACCACTAGTATGTTAAAGAGAAGATTAAAGATTTTCTCCCTTCAAGCAGTTCAAATGAGGCAAATATTGCAATCAAAGAACTCCTAGAAAAGAATGGTTCCCTGCAAGAAGTAAGAAAATTGAAAAGAGAACAAGAAATTTAGTCAATAAGATTGTGTGAAATCTTAGAACATAGAAATAAGGAAAAATAAGACTTGGAGGTAAGAAACAATGAAATTCAAAAGCAATCACTTCAGCAAGAAAATCTTATTAATTAGCTCTCTAATGCAAATGAAGAAATCATGAGCTTGAGATCTAAAAATGAAAGGTTAAGGAATGACTTAAACTCTGAAAGGAAAATCAATGAAAGGATGAAAATTGATCTAGATTTTGTAAAGAAACTTAATGAAATCCCAAGCAGATATGGATCAATTGAATCAAGAGCAGAATCTTTATAAGAAAAAAGGTAAGGTAGGACTTGGATACAAAGAAGAAGGTGAATCATCCAAACTAGGTGCTCAAAGGAATCAAAGACCTACTTACAATTACTATTGTAAGATAGGTCATACATCAAATAAATGTTGGAGTAATGAAAAGGAAAAATTCAATAGAAAATGCTACAATTGGAGTTAGCATGGTCATAAAGCTAATGAATGCAAAGAAAACCCAAAGTTTGAGGGAAAGTGTCATAAATGCAAGAAACAAGGCCACAAGGCATTTGAATGTAGATCTAAGACATTTAATCTAGTTGAACAATTTGTGAAGGCAATATTTGGTTGGGACTAAAACACTTGGTGTAGATGTCATTACTATGGAGAATATGGACACATTGGCATAAATTGTGTTAGACATTACATGAGAAGAAAGGATACCACCATAAGATGTTACACATGTACTAAACTTGGTCATATAGCTAAGAATTGCATGAATATAGGTAGAATTGGAGATAAAAAGAAAGAAAAATTAGATAGCATCAGGAAGTAGATGAGATAGAAACGGATTCCTAAATCTACTGAGCAAGATAGTTCAAGCGATGATAGTCATGTCACTCAAGAAGGGGCTGACTACACCATTTCCAATTAAGTTCTTAAGGAAGAACTGGAACTATGTTGTCAAGATTATATCTTAAATAGTTCCAATTGAAAGGAAGTAAAGATTCATATTGGTATTCAAGATACAAAAGAATCATCAGCAAAATCAATAATAGTTATCACTGAATTGACTTCTCTATTGAGCAAGGTTGGGTCATGGACTCTATTGAGTGAAGTTGGGAGTAACATGGTTATGTTTGGTTGCCAAGTTACAAGCTTTCACCAAGAAATCCATACAAATAGTAGATAACATACTATCACACATAATGTCATTATGACTCTCATCGTATCGAGCATTAATGGGAAGTTTTATCAAAAAGGTAGGAAATCAACTTCATTTTCACTGTGAATTTAGTATATTGCAAACAGAGCAATTTGCAAAGCATTCCAGTGACCTTGAGTAAAATTTGCAACAAAATTTTTTCAAAGAATTTTCTTAGCTTACTTAGTTATCATGACATCTAGCAGTAGCAATAAGGCAAAGAAAGGATCTAAAATGTTGGTGCGAGGTTTTGAATGGAAAGCTCCTAACTTCAAACTGGTGCTAGTGATCACTAAAACCCTCGACCCAAATGGAGCTCAATCACAAATCCCACCATAGGTACTTCTAATAAATGACATTCAAACTTATTTTAGATGTCCAATTCAGGAGATAGGAACCCTTGAAATGGATAATTCCCTAAGTGAACTCTATGTGAATGGAATCCTCAAACCTAAGTACAAACATGTGGAAGAGAAAGGTTTAATCCATATTCCTCACCTACCTCAAAATTTTTAAATTAAATGGATTAGGTATATCCTAAGTCGAGTTCATAATGGTCAACTATGGTTAGAGGAACCAATATTAATTACAAAGAAAATGATTCATCGCATTACTAGTCTCCCTATGCTCACCACAGCTAAAGCCACTAAAACCCTAGGTCAAGATGAGTTGCAAAAGAAAACCCTAGCCAAGAGGGATAGTAGAGGAATGAAAATTAGCAATGTAACTAACACATAACTAAAATTTTTCAACCATGTGACAGCACACAAGATTTACAATTCAAGTTGACTTAATAGTGTGTCATGTGAAGCAATTGACTTAGCATATAAGGTCGTAAGAAAAATTTATTATATGACCTGGCAGATTTGTTGTTGAAGCAGCTAAATAAAAATATGGAAAGCATTAGAACTTCAAAGAATAACCCATGCAAATTTGGCTCATTGTTGACTTGTCTATTTTTTTATGTTCAAATGTTTTTCCCCTCTAAAGGTATGATTGTGTGGAAAAAAGACACACTAGTTTTATATCAAATAAATGAGTATATTGCTAAAATGGGTGAAAATTTTGACAGTATCATGGATAATTATTTTGAAACTTTCAAAGAAAATATGAATAACAAATTTAGGATACCAAAGAAGTTGGTTGAAGATTATAAGGATCATGTTTTCTTTATTGTAGATAGTGATACAGTATACATCCAGGTAGTAAGGCCCAGAGTTGTATGGATAAAACCTATTCAATATGAGGTTAACATTGATGAGGAAAAGGAAATGTAGATCCAAAGACACCTCTCTTTGGAACCTATGATGAGGCTAAAGCAAGGATTGAACTTGAGATCAAGCTTCCACAGGTGGTAAACAAAGGGAAGAGGAGGATAACAAAGTTGAGAACAACAAGCACGCCTCTTATGATTACCGAAAGAAAAGGAGAAGATGTGGAAGAATATAAAAATGAAGAGGAATTTGAAAAGGAAGAAGATCCTACATGGAAGAAAGCCAAGGTGATTATCACCAAGCCACCAAAGTCATCCACTATAGTATTTACGAGAAGATCCAAGAAGAAAGTAGGAAAAGATAGTAGTGATGTTGTCTTCAACCAACCTCCTCTTGCATTTCAAGAAAGGCTAAAGATATTGAGAGAAGGTGCTAGAATAAATAACTTTAAAGCACTCAAGTATGAGACTAGGAATCTAGTAGAGTAGAAAAAAGTTGAAGATATAGTTATGGACAAATTGGACAGATGAAAATTCTCTCCAGACCAGCTAGCATCATAGATCCCTATAATTTTATTGGATAAGGTAAAGGTTAGATGGGAAAACACCAAATAGATTGTTAAAGACCTTTTTCCTCAAACATTAAAATAGTTAGTGCCTAAGTTGACTGATGTAGAGGTAAATAAAGCATTAAAAGACAATGAGAACAAAATGACTCTAAAGTTCAACACTTGTCTAGTTTTGATGAAAGATATAGAATATGTTGTGAAGAATGCTACAGACCTATGGAAAAATGTATTCCATATTCACAAACCAAGTGAAAATCCTATTGAAATCAAAGATGATGATGATGACACAAGGATGAAGAAAATGAAGAAGACTCTACTCCATTTGTCACAATTAATGCACAAGAATATCAAGAGTTAATGAAGGATGATGAAGAAGAAAAAGAGGAAGAAGCTAAAGAGGAATCTAGGAAAGAATAAGAAGAGATTGACCTAGTCAAGATAGATACAACTATCATAGCTTTGCTTCCTCACTCTCTAGAAAAACTTGCAACATCATCAAGCTCAGAGACAGCCTCAGTAGAATTGATTGTGACAACCATTGATACATCAAATGTCCAATCACTCCCTACTACCTCTTACCTCAGTACATCCCAAATAGAAGTGTCTACTACTTGATCCACCAAGTTGTAACATCCTTTAGTTACTGAGCTAGCCTCAGAATTGGATATAGAGTGTTCCACAATTTTAAGTTCTTTAGCAATCAGTTCAGTTTTGGATTCTTCAATTTTGACTACTTCAATTGTGCATACTCCAATAAGTGCTTCAATTGTAAATACTTCTATCAGTACTTCATTTTCTAATATCTTAGTTTTGGGAAGTTTGATAAATACATCAATTATGGACTCTATAAGTATTCTAGTTAGTATTCCTTAGTAGGCACTGTACAAATTTTCATTGCTAGTCCTACTATTTCCACTATTATTTCTATTCCTAAATCTAAAGCATTTCAACCAAGACTTCTGATTAGTGGAAATAAAATAGATGAAGATGTTGATTTAGATGAGGAGATTGAGATTCCAAAGTGGGATTTTGATAATGCCACTGTAGATCAAATGCAATTAGCTAGTCAGCTCCTTAAAAGAAATTAAGAGAAGAAAGAGACAGAGAATATAAAATCAGAGAGAGTGCTTAGAATATTTTGATAGAAGCTATAGGTGTTCAATTTGATTCTTCACAACACATTTTGTTGCAATTAGAAGAGGTAGTCAAAAAATTCAATGAATATTCTAGTGGCCAAGATAAGTTAATTGAGAAAGTAGAAAAGAAGTTTGATAACAAAGTGCTTGAGCACATTGCACCGCAAATAGCTATCGAACAGGTAGAGCTTTCTTCAATTTTGACAAATCTTGAAACTTATTACATAAATGTACTATCTCTTTTTGCAAAGTTATGTGATGTTACCAAGCATACTAAGGAAATAAAGAGAAAATGGAATAAAATTGATGAAGATCTGATGGCTAGTGTAAAGAAGTTGCAACTTGAACCTAGTTCAAGCTCTACACATCATATGAAGATTAGATTCTTATCAAATATGGAGGAAAAATTATTGTGAGAGGAAGAAAGGATCTAGTCTACACTCATAGACATTCAAAATATGATCCTTCCCATCATGGGTACAATGTAGAAGTACATTGCCTATTCCAAAACATTGATCCATGAAAATAATTTCTCAAACATAGATCACATGATCGAGCTCTCTATAGAAGTACAATTTTCTCTTCAAACCTAAAAAGTTTTGTAAGATAATTGGGACAAGACCTTAACTATATTCTTAAGGTACATTCTAAATTTCTCTCACATTTTGGTGTCTCTATATAAGTAGATTATGTATAAATCTTTTGCATTATTTTTTAAAAGTGGGAGAGACATGTAGATTATCAAGGGAGAGAGATATTTGTAAATATCAAGAGAGAAAGATACCATACTAGGAGATACACTTAGTATGTCAATATGCCTGATATGATATGTACATTGTATGGGGAAGAATTTTGCAAAGAAAATGTATATATAACAAAGTTACAAAGATAATTTTGAAAAATCTCAAAAACCAGCATTACATGCCAAGCTAAGTATCACACTATGTTGTACATAAGTTTTGGTTGATAAGTGTTTTTGTCACTAATACAAAAGGGGAAGATTTTTGGAATTAAGTCAAGTTTATTATTAGTGAAAACACTTATTCAAACTCTAGTTCTACAGTACAAACTGAGCAGTTCAGTGTTTACCAAGTAGTATAGTGTTTGCCAAGTACTACAATTCAAATCAAGCAGTTTAGTGTTTGCCAAGATTTTTAGTTTTGATTGAGTTAAAATCTTAAGTCAAGCAAAGCCAGTGTTAATCAAGTTGAATGAAGAATAGTGTCTACCGAGCATAGTTGTGGTAAATAGGGAATACAATTTATACCGAGTGACACTGTATCTACCGAGTCACTAGTGTATATTGAGTTTGAAACTACATTGAAGTGATTAGTATGGACCGAGCCTCTACTTCTACCAAGTGCATGACAATTTTGAGTAATGATAGTGGATGCCATGTATCAAAAATTCACCAAGTCAGTTTTCAAAGCCCAAGTATCTACATTTGGGCTAACTTTATAATATTGGTGTTAACTTGTGTATTGGTTGCCCTTGTAATTATGTAAATTGGATATATATATATATATATAATGTATTGTATCATATCCAAAAGTGTAATGTAAAATGAAATGAGATAATGTGAATGAAATGTAAGCATGCGAATGTGAATTAGTAGCAGATCAAAGTGTATTGCAAGGCCATTTAAGGAGCAATAGAGTTACATCTATCACATAAAGGTGATCAATACTTTAAGGATCTCAATCAACAATTTAGTTATAAGTAAGAGATCTACTATTTCATCCTAACAGGTGAATCAACTTCAAATCCTTTAACAAGGTAGACTTAACAATCTTTTCTTAAATTTGTTTATCGAGTACATACTTCATTGTATGTTTGTAAAACCTCTAACAAGGTGGACCTAGTAGTACTAATTTCTCCTAATAGGGTAGATCATCAAAAGTGATCATTGTAAGCCTTAATAAGCCAACATTGTGCTATAGTATTGAAGTTTTGTGGGTATCATCCCACACCACTTTTACTTACTATTGGGAAGGTTTCTAGGTCACCAAATATTGTGTTTAAAGTGTTTTATGCTTTTAGTTTCTCATGCATGCAGTAGATTAGATGTATTAATGGTAATTGGATTAAGTTATTAAGTTCTAGATTTGTTAAAAGTTTTGAGGTTACTGATTCACCCCTCCCCTCTCAATAACCTAGCTAGCCTTGAATATTTCAATAGAAAAAATACAAGATCTTGAAGCATGAATTGAAGATTATAAATTTGAAATTGACTTTGAGAAATGATCCTAGAAAAATGGAATCTAATTTGAAGATTGAGAATGCAGATCTAAGAGCAAGTCTAGCAAAGACAATATCTAAGTTTAAAACATTGAAATAAGATCATGAATAATTTCATGAGTACAATACTATTGTGTAAGGTGAATTAACTCAGTGCAAGCAACAACTTGAGAATCTTTATTCTAGAAAAGAAAAGAATGATGATTCAATAACAATTCATAAACCTACTTATGATAAGACTGGTCTTGGTTATCTAATTAACATGTTTGTGAATAAATGTAATATTAGATCAGTTAAAAAAGAAAAAGAAAAATCTAATGATAAGATTGAATCCAATTCAATCTTATGATAAGTCCAAAGAAATTGAGCAAAACAAGGAAGTTGAAATTTTGGATGAACCAAAGCATGTGGAATCTCCTAAGGAAACCAAGTATGAATTTAGAGGTAAGTGTTTTTTATGTGATGAAATAGGTCATATGAAAAGAGATTGCACCAATAAGTCATTTAATCATGTTAAAGACTTCTATTGTCATAATTGTCATGGTATGGGTCATAATGCCATTGATTGTAGGAAACCTAAGTATGATAATGATAGAAAAAATAGTAGAATATCTAGAAATACTAAACCTATAGATAGAAGAAGATCTAATGAAAGGACATCAAGAGAAGGAAGATCTTATGAAGACAAAAGATAGAGCGTGTGTTATAAGTGTAACAACTTAGGACACATTGCTTGGAATTGTCATACACCTGATGATTAGTAGAATCCTAGAAGTAGAGCACCAGTATGTCTATTATGAAACAACTTCAGACAAACATTGAAGTATTGAAAAATGGAAAAAAACATCACAGATAGAAGGAACAATGGAAAAGACTTTGGGAATAGAAGGAATGATGGAAAGAATGTTTGAAATAATAGAAGGAACCATGAAAGGAACTCTGGAACTAACAAAGATAATGAGGAACATAGAAACATTGTTTATGAACTTTGAGAAGAAATTAATGAGGCATTTGTGAAAGGAGTAGATATCTCAAAATAAAATTTATATGGTGATGAGAGAGGAAGATTGATGTCATTTGTTGAGTTTGATTCAACTAAGTTGAATTAAGCTTGTTCACAACATCAAAATGTGAGAACTTCATTCAAAAATCAAATTAGAGCTAGCAAAGTTTGGAAAAGGTATATCTAGTTATGTTTAGATTGTACCTGAGCTATGTTGAAATTTGAAGCTCATCTAAACAAGTTATGAAGTTATTCAGAGTTACTGGTATTATAGTAAAGGTTAATTTTTTGAAAAAAGATGAAAAGTGTGTTTTTGCAAAAAAAATCATGATGCAAAGTTCAGTAGAGGTTTTTAATGATGGAAACTAGCTATGGAAAACCTCGAGTGACACCTAAAGATTAGATGGATGATCTTGAGTAGTTATTTGATTAAAAAATGTAATTGATAGCATTTTCATGTTTGCAAAGATTGAAATTAATGCAAGTTCAATTTGATGGAATAAATGGAGTAAAAAATTAATTTTCACCTCATTGAAAATACATCCAAAGTGAAGAGCACTTAGAAGCGACTTGTCAGAGCAATTTTGAAGAAAACCCTATTTTTAGAAAGAGGTATTTTATCATTTTTCCATAGATTTGTTTGGTAAAAGTTCTTAATTGATAGAATCATGGATATGTCAATAGCATACAATGTTGAGAATGAGGATAGACCTAAGTTAAAGGTTGCTTTTATAAAACTTACTGAAGAAACCCTATCTCAACATTATCTTTCACTCTAAACAATGTAGTATATCTTGAAGATGTAGGAAGTTATCTGAATAATAAGTTTGAGTCTATTGGTCATAAATTCATGAACAAATTTATGGAATTGGTTTTCAATCACAACATGACTATGAGGCTTAGATTTGATCATATAAAGGAACTAGCCCTATTTAAATATCACTTCTACTATGAATTGGACATAGATGAATGGATACAAATCATATTGAGTAGGATACATGATGGAAAATTATGGATCTACAAGATAATGTAATTGATATTTCTATCAACCTTATTCATGACATAACTAGTCTTAGCAAATAAGGAAGTGTACCTATAGGTGAAAAATGGTCAAGAAGAAAGTTGAGAGTTATACTAAAGCAGTGTATAATGGAAAGGTTATGGTGATCAACACCATCAAGAAAGATGATGTAAGATTTTTCAATAGAATTATTTCTTATTTTCTATGTTCAAGCTCAAAGATTAATGAACTTTTAGTAGGATTCATCTTTGTAGCATATAAGATATGTATAGAGAAGGAAAAATTGAATCTTAGTAAAATTCTGAGAACGTAACTCTTAGAGAACCTAGAAAAAATCAAGAGAATAAAGAATGGTGTGTTTAGATTCCAGTCATTGATCAATCACAAATTCTTTCATGTACTTAAAATATTTCATTACTTATTAGTCACAGACATAATGAGTAGTGACAAATGTACAATGGAGAAGATTACAGAAGTGTGTCGAAGGCATCCTGCAGATAAGATATTGGACTATGGAAATCTGATAATGAGAACATTTCAGAATAAAATGAAAAAAGGATTTAAAATTGCACCTAAAATTGTAGATAGATTTGAGGAAGAAATTTTCATTTTGGTTGATACAGATTATACCTATTTTCAAATAGTGGAACACTAGGAAACATTGTTGATCTTAGATCGGTTTTTGACTAATGAGTATCTACACACTTAATTAATTTACTTAGTTTATATTGAACAAGTAGTACATGTTGATCACAACATGTATATAATAGTGCATGTTGAGTTCACAGTGATTGTCAAGTCACTCATGTACTAAGTCACTCAAGTGTCAAGTAGATAGTGTATGCCAAGTGATTCAGGAGCCAAGTTAGCTAAGCATGTTGAGTAATACAGATGATGAGTCATAGTATAGAGTCTAATATATGCTGAGCATCAAAGACTTCAGATGTCATGTAAGATAGTTATGTCATAGTTATTTGTAATGACACAAACAACTATGTATACTATTTTTGAGTCAACATAAAGATTGAATTATGATAATTTGGATATAAGGACAAATCTTAAGTTTGATTCCCAATGCATTACATATAGCCAATCAAGTAAAGGGAAGGATTAAGTGGAAAAATGTATGAATTATGATCATTGATTCATACCTAACCCTAAGTCACCTAAGTCTTCTTAAGAAGGAAAAACCCTAAACTATCTAAGAAATGTGGAAGGAGTAAAGAGAGAAGTTTGCATGTGCAAATAGAGCATTCATGGTGAATAAGGAATTGTGAATTGAGATTGCATTGCAGAATCAATTAAAGGAGAATAGAGGAAAGGAAAAGTATATATTAGCAAGACATTTGATGAAGAAGGATCAAAGGTACATTAGTATAGAGGTGATATCCCATCAAGCAACAAAGTTCTAACCATAGGATCAATGTTAAATCATTCTAATAGATGAATCAATTAAATCTCTTAATAGAGTAGTCCTAACAAGATATATTGAAATAGTCTAACAAGGTACTTACTTAATTGTGATTTCAAGTACTTTAGCAAGGCACACTTCTAACTAGGCATTGAAATTATTTAACAGGGAAGACCTTTCATAGGGTAGATCATGTCTCATGATCAAAACATTGTAGCCTTCATTGGATACACTTTATTACTATAGTAGTGAAGATTTGTGGGTGTCATCCCCACCCTAGTTTTACCTTCTCATTGTAGGATTTTTGGGTAATCATATCTAGTGTCATATATGTGTGAATGTTTACTTGTTTACATGTTTTAGATGTACATTCTTTACATGGTATTTCAATTTACTTATTGAATATATGAGATGGATGTGTGGTAAATGTTTTAAGGGTTAAACTATTGATTCAAACACCCCCCCCAAACAGAAGTAGTTTACCTTTCCCATTGTACTTCCAATAATTGGTATCAGAGCCTAGTTCTCTAAAAGAAAAGATTTGCATCTTTGAGGAAAGATCTTGAAAATGGAAGTCTAGAAGTTAGAAAAGATCATTGAGAATTAGGGAATTGAAATACAACTCATTCCACATCAACTGCATGAAACAAGAGAAGAACTAAAGAAATCTTTGAAGAGAAGGAAGGAAATTTTTGTTGAGGAGAATGACACACAATAAAGAGAAATGGAAACTACTAATCTATTTACTAATAGAGACTTTAATGAATTTGAGACAATAGTTGCAAATCTAATGTAAAATAAAAAAGCGCAAGCTAAAGAAATTATAAATCTTAAGTTGGAGCAAGAATCACAAGCCATATTGCTATGTGAAGTAACTGAACAAAAGAAGAAAGCTATGGAAGATAAAGCCATCATTCAAAAGGATAAAAGAATTTTGACCAGTAGATTGGAAGAGAAATCATTAGAGCTAACCAAGATTTCCAACATGAAATTGGATACTTTGAGTCAAATGATGAATGCCAACTATGAACTGAATTTTAAGGACATTGAGATAACAACATTGAAATTGCAGAATGAGCAATTGAAGAGTGACCTAAAAAAGAAAAAGGAATTTGTTGAAAGTCTCAATAAACCTAATGAAGACATCAAATACTTTAAGCAATTAATGAGATCCCCAAGATCTAATAATGATACATCTGGACTAGGATACACAAGCACTAAAGAAGGAGAGTCATCCAAAAGTGTTGAAGAAAGGAACAACAAAAGTAAGAACTCTAGACATACTTGTCATAATTGTGGTAAGAAAGGACATACTACTAATGTGTTTAGGAGCAAGACTATAAGTCAAAATGTCAAGCATAAAAGCATGGTTCACTATCATAAGTGTAACAAACAAGGTCATTAGGCACATGAATGTAGAACTATGACCATGCACACACAAAGATTTGAAAGATATTGTTCCAATTGTTAGAAGTATGGACATAGAGCTTTTGAGTGTAGATCCAAACCCACGTGGTCATCAAATAGGAAAAAAAAGATAAGGAACAATGAAAAATCTTATAATTGGGATTATAATACAAGATATAGTTGCCATTTTTGTCAATAATATAGACATGTTCTTGAAAACTATATTAGAACACACTTTAGAGGTGACTACAAAAGGTGGTTGAGTCAAACCACATGTTTTAGCTATTTAAAGATTGGTCACATCAGTCAATATTGTCCAACAAAGTCAAAGACACCAAGTTGTGAGTTTGATAAAGGAAAAGGCAAGGTATATGTTGAAAATGTCAGAAATGAAATGAACAAGACATGGAAGAAAAAGAAGAAAAAGGGTGATTGCAACACATCAAATGGAGAAGGGATCACTTCACCCAATGGGTTAGGTGATCACACCTCATCAAACTAAGAAATAAAGAGGTATGTGTAACTGATATTCATAAGTTATATCATACATTAATCCCAAAAGAATTTAGTACTGAAAAGTCTACATAAGAATGAATAAAGATGCAAGATGTTAATAGGAATCAAAGAAAAAAGTTTTTTATATTATTGTCGAGCATGAAAAGTTTCCTATGACTCCCAAGTGAAATATTAGAGGATGCCAACCTAACAAACTAGTTAGTTGATGTCAAGATTATAATGGTTTCCAAATGAATGGAGGACTAGTGGAAGTCGAGTGAGCCTAAAATTGGTTGATGCCAAACTTATAGCTATGTAAGCACTAAGCATTAATTGAAGTACTCCAAAAGGGTATTTGATCAATTTTGACTCATTTTACATCATTTTGAAATTGTAAAAGAGCAAAAGGAGCAAGAGGCAATCAGAAAATTTATTTCAAAGTGATTGCAAAATATTTGAGCAGTGATTCAACACCATTTTGATAGATATTGCAAGGTATTTATCAAGTGTCGAGTTACGATGTTTATATATTTAGAAACACTAGTTTCACATAATGGCATATAGCTCAAAGGGTGTAAAGGAAAAGGAGGTTTTGAATGTTCAACTGGTTAGTAATGAGGTTAAATAATTGATATTCAAGGCCATACCTAATATTTCTTATAAACAAGACCCCTCTAGTGCATTATCCATGATACCACCATAAGTTTTAATGATTCAAGATGTCAAGAAATGTTACAATTACAAAATTGGGAGTATAAGTGATATGGAGATCAGGGAAGCATATGATAAAATTTGTGAGAATTGTGTGTTAAGGGAAGAATTAAAATTTTAGAGAAGAAAGGGTTAACTTGTGCCCTAGATTTCTCAAATATTTTCAAAGGCAAATGGATTAGGATTGTGTTAAGAAAAATTTGTGATAGTTCTCTATGGTTAGACAATGGACCTATCAAAATCACCAAGAGAATAATTCATAGGGTAATTGGGTATCCAACCCTAGATCAGCCTAAGACTTCAAGGAGTGATTCAAAAGAGGTTATTGAGAATAACATAGGAGTCATGTAGAATAAGAGAGGAATGACTATAGATACCATTATAGATCCATTTATTGAATTTGAAGTCAAGATAATTGCACATAAGTTTTACCAATCTAGTAGGTTGAATAGTTTACCCTTTATTGTAGTAGATGTTGGTTATAAGATTCTAAAGAAAGATCACACATATGATCTTGCAGAGTTCCAACTATAGCAGCTGGTTGAAAACCTAGGAGCAATAAGAAAGACAAATAGTGCTCAGTGAAAATTTGGTTCTATTTTGATATGTATTATCTTTTATGTTCAAAACACTTTTCCTACATTTGGCATAGTTGCATGGAAAACAAATAGTTCAGTGGTAGTACAAATTGGTGAGTTCATTAAACAATTGGGTGAAAATTTTGAATCTATAATGACTAGGTATTTTAAGGACTTTAAGCAATGTATGAAGAAAAAATTGAGAATTCCAATATCTTTAGTGGAAAAAAATTATGATGATGTTTGTTTCCTAGTGGATGCTGACTATATATTTATTCAAAAAGAAACTCCAAGGGTAAGATTATTGAGACCATTAGGTTATGAAATAAATGTAGACAAAGCCTCTGTAGCAATAATTGTGTTACTTGTAGAAGATATTGATAAAGATGCAAAAGCATTTGGAAATTATGGGATGAACAAGTCTAAAATCACTATGGAACTAAAGATTGCCTCTATCATAAAGAAGAAGGAGAATTTGGTGAAGAAACTAAAAGCTAAATTTGGTGAAGGTGACAAGTAGGAAGAGGATGAGGAAGAAGAGGATGAAGAGGAAGAAGACATCTAGACACAAGCACCACTTGCACTAACTCAAGGAATGGTAGAAGATCAGCTAAAGGAAGAGACAAAAGTTTCTAAAGGTGCCAAGAAAGAAGAAGATGAGGAAGCACCTACTCCCACTGATGAAAAGAAGAGAAAGGCTAAGGCCCAACTAGTGATAAGGTCCGAGAAAACTACAAAACTGAGCCAACCCAAAAATACATTGCATAAGCTAAATCTAATGAAGAAAGAACCAAATTAGATGATAATAGCCAATTCAAAGTGGCGAGTCACAACTCATCATCTAATTTAGAAAATCTATGTGAAAATGTTAAGAATAGTGTGGATTTGTTAAGATTTTATCATATTCATTTTGATAACCTTGCTAAAGTTGAAAAGAATCAAGTGAGAAGGCTATATATTCCATGATGGAAATTTTTAAGAAAACCCCACTGGAGATTGCTAACTGTATGCCTAAAAGTTTACATGAGAGAGTTGAGCAAAAATGGCACTATTGTTTGACCTTGGAAAGAGAAATAAGGGAGACATAATTTGCAAAAGTGATGTCTAAACTCAGTAAGGCACAAATTGATAACGCCATGAAGAAATATGCAATTAGGTTTGTACCTAAATTTAGAGCCTTTAGCATATTACAAAACAATATTGAAGATTATGTGAAGAAGTCCACACAAATGTGGAAAGTCACATATGGACTAGAAATAGTAAAGTAAGGTGAACAAGATCCTATAGAGGTCAAATATGATGAAGAAGATGATAACAATGAAGACATAGTTGAGGGAGGTACATAAATGAATGTGGATGAATAGGCAATAGCTGAGGTAGAACAAAAACAAGAATAGAGTGTACAAGATACACAATTGCCTAATGTCATCCCTCAACAAATAACAAGTGAGAATACTAAAACATTCATAGTAAGTAATTTTTATGATCTAATTGCTCTTAGCATCAATCCCCTAATAGAGGAAGATCTAAAAAAGGTACTTGATCAATCTACACTATAGGAAACATTATGTGATAATCTTATATTGGTGAGTGTAGATGAAAGACAAAAAATAATGACTGATACTACAAGGGAAGAGATGAATACACAAGAACCACTTAACACCACCCCTCAAGTCACTAATGTAAAATCTTTACATAAAATACCAAAAGCCACATCAGATAAGGTTGACATAGTTGGAAAGGATACAATGGAAATTCAAGACACCTCTAAAGCACAAAGTGAAATAGGTCAGATAAATTTATCTAGACCTCTAGTACAAGTACAAGGTGCATCACAAGGTATTATGGAAAACAAGGACAAGCTTGAAGAGATCAAGATGACACTAATGCTGAAGGAGCAAGTAGCCATTCAAGCACTAGTAACTTTATCAAAATCTGGCACTCCTTCTAGTCACACTCTTCAGAAGCCAAGCATAGATGTTAGAACATTGCAAATCTCTGTGCCGAGTCCAAGTACATAAAAGGAAAAAGAACTTATATAATATGGAGATTTAAGATTGGATGAAGATATTGTGTTAGAAAAATATGATTATGACACAATGACAATCAAGTAGATGGGCATACTGCAAGAATCCCTAGCTAAAAAGAAGCATCAAGAACTGCTCAGAAGGAAGCATAGGCAGAAGAAAACATTGTTGGATATTAAAGACATCTTCTTAGATACAATTAGTCTACCTACTCTAGATGACACAAAGCCACTTATTGAATAGCTGAAAAATATATTGGAAAAGGTTGGTGATATAGACCTTCATATAGATGCTAAATTGTTAGAATGGTCTGAAAAAATAAATTCAAAGCAAAGTTAATGAGAAAATATCAGGTGACATAGAACTCACACAAGTTGCATTGGAAACTAAGGTAGAAAGTGTGAAGAAGGTGCTTGAGAACATTTTCTCACTGTACAATAAACTATGCAATCCAACACTCTTCACACAAGAGAGAAGAAGTCACATTTTGAGTTTGGAAAGTCAGATTAATGCATTAGGTGCAAAACTACCTGTGACACCAGCTCAAAGTGAGAAGAACTTCAGAACTTTGCTACAAACCTATAGTTAGTTAGCAACATTATTAGCTAAAGAAGCCAATATAAGAGAAAAATTGATTAGCATCGAAACAACATTGACCCCCCACATGAAGATTTTGCACAAGAAATTAGGCTATTCAAAAACTATAATGCCCCACCAAGGGATCCAAAAGAACTTACCCAAAGTTTAACTAAGTTTGCCAAACTTTTTATTTTATTTTAAAGATCAACATGCATAACAACCATGAAGTAGCGAAAGCAATAACATACAATCATACATAAGAAAACATAATAGATTACATTCCTTACGGATCCCAAGATGTTGAGTCATATTTAAATTTAAATAATACTAAGTCCAATAATTAGCAAATCCACATGAAAGTATCACTACAATTTCATTCCATTTAAATAATATACATTTGTTTAGAATGTCACTTGGCAATAAATTTAAAATGCACAATCATCCACTGTACATGTCACAAGGTGTGAAAGGATGAAAGAGTATACATTTATAAAAATAGATTACATCATCCCTTTCAAATCCATGAAATGAAGTACAATACAATAAGTGAAATCATCCATCATAATGATATAACCAACCATCATAATACATAAAGATAGAATGAAAGGAAATGCAAAACAAGGAACTCTAGCCATAGCATCTACAGATGGATCTCAATGGTATAAGTAAAAAGCACTACCACCTAACCTTGTGGTAAACCAAAAAGGTCAGCTCCCACCATGCTGAGGAGATAGTCTCAAGTCCAAAACATGATATCAATCCCAAAATAAAAAGTAATATCTATGTCAAGGAAAAACCTAAAAGTAACCTAACTTAAAGGTTCCAAGATAAATTGATATCTAGACATAGAGGGAAACAAAGACATGTAGGGAATCTACTATGCAAGCAAGCGACTATCATCACATGAATCAATACTAGAGTTACCCTGGCAATCTAACTTGACCCTAACCCCCAATGACTCTATGCATCACTAGCATCCTTTTGTACTAATAAGGTATCCTAACTATGCATGATCACTACCAAGCATCCTCTCTACTCCCATCCTAGTCTATACTAGCACTTGAGGCATGGGCGAGGAAATACAAATACTCTTATTAGGTTCATTTTACTCTCTTTTAGTGTAGTATTTTTGCTTATTAAAAAACCTACAATAGGTTACCCTAGCAGCCATATTGGGCCCCAACCTCCATTGCAAGCCACTTCTGACATTACATATAGATAACCTACCCTAAGCTCATAAAAGTACAAGTCAAAGAATCATAGTGTTTTACCTCAGTCCTATACAAGTGACTAGAAAGCATCAAAAGACAACTCATAACAACACCTTAGTTCTCTAAAAACAACTAGAAGACATCCCAAAACATAATTGATCGATGACTTAAGGGTAAGTCAAATATGTCATAACATTCATCTCATTATCACACAAGAAACTGAAAGCAATAATGAATAATAGATCCAAAATTTAGCATAAAGCATACCAGACACATTACCATGGTTGAGTTTAAAAGATCAAAGATCAAATCATCATAATATCACAAACATAGAACTTCCAAGCCTCTGGTAGACGTCCTAAGACTAGTCAACACTCTAGTCAACCCAAACCCAAAACATAAACAACATATAGTTAACAGCATAGTTTCATAGTTTGGTTTGATTTTGAAAACACATAGTTTGAGTTAATAGTAGGGTTTGAATTTTTGTTCAATGTAAGTTTTCAAATATATGGATCGTACATTTTACCCTTAGCTTAGGAAATTACAAGATTCACAATTAAATAACATAGGATGACTTTAAAATAATTATCTATTTAATTTTTTTCTTAAATAATAATTATTAGTCATCAAATAAAATTTCTATGATCTTATTAATAATCCGAAATTCTTAAATAATAATATCTTTAAATAGTTTTAGACTTTTAATAAATTATATCTTTTATTAATTTAAACTTAACTTAAAATAAATAAATAAAGTTAAATTAATAATTATTTGAACAAAACTATATTAATAAATTTATTAATTATTAATTAAGTTAATAATTAATAAAATCTACTAATAATATTATTAATAATTAATATTTAAAATTGAATAATAATAAAAAAAAGAAAAAAAAGTGTGATTTACTTTATTAAGCCTGCAGGCTTATTCACTGTCGCAGTGGCCTTGGTATCATGATAGTAGGTGTACCTAATGCTCATGACAAAAGGTTTTCCATGCGGACCTTTAATGGCCACAGACTGTCCCATGTTGCCATGGCGGGGAAGATGGTGGGAGGTGGGGGTTTGATCGCCCTGCCTCCCCACTATATATATAATTTTATAATTATTCTCACCCCCCCGTATCACATTTTATATATTTATATATATTTTTTTATAAAAAATTCTATCAATACTCTGATAGAGGAATTATGAAAAACTAGCCAAATTTATATTCTAAAATTTTCATTTCTTTTAAAACCCTTCCTGATTTAATTAACAACTTTTAAATCTACGAAACAAGGGTCCTAATAAATTTCAATCCTCACAGATACAAAAGAAATCAATAACAATACTAGTAAATTCTAATGAAGGATTGAAAGATTCATCGCAAAATTCAACAATCATAATAAAGACAGGAATATTAAATTACATAATTCACTGGGTGAAAAAAACACAAAGCTCTACCTAGTTCTAATGCTAATTTGCAATCACCTGAAGATTGTGAGAGAAATAAACCTTCTCTCTGAAAATTCCCTTCTCCAAAATTCCCAATCACTATGAAATGAACTCTCTATCTTTGATATAGAGTTCTTCCCTAAAATTAGGGCATTGATTATGCAATCATGTAAGGGAACTCATTAATCACAATCTTTTTAACTCATTAATCACAATCTTTTTAACTCATTAACTTTTTCAAATATTCATGCACACTTTATTTAAATTAAAATATCTCTAAGGGTGAACCCACAATAATGGGTTCCACTTTAGTGGGACGAAGAAACTTGAAAAAAATAGAAAATTTTCGCATCTCAATTTTTCATATGTTCGCACGAACAACCGCGATATGTTTGTGCGAACCTGTACGTAGCGCGTGTTCGCACGAACATAACAAGACATGTTTGCGCGAACACACGCTACGTATAGGTTCGCGTGAACATACATTGACCAAATTTTTGGTGCCTTAAAACGTCTTTTTCACTTTTCAAAATTCATTTTTACGATGACCACTGTTGATTGAGGGTTCGGGCGAACGTGTGGCTTAAGCAACTTTCGTCCACATCATCCTCTCATTTTCATTCTCATTTTCATTATCGAGTATGTCAAAATAATATTAATTTAATATTTTCAACGTTTTTGAAGTATTTTTTTTATATTATCAAAATAGATTTTAATGTTGTCAATGCATTTTTTTGTGTTTTTAAAACATATTTGAATGTTATTTATGTTTTTAATAGTTTATAAAACATATCTAAATGTTAATTTAATATTTTTATTCTTTATTTATATTAATTTAGAAAACAGAAAAATATTATATAGAAAACATTAGAAAACATTAGAAAAAATAGTAAAAAATATATAATATAAAATTTAGGAAAAACATTAGAAAAAAATTTAGAAAAAACATTATGAAAACATTAGAGAATTTATAATTTAATATAAAATTTATAAAAAAATATTACAAAAATATTAGAAAATTTATAATTTAATATAAAATTTAGAAAAAAAAAAGTTAAAAATTAGAAAAAATTTTAAAAAATTTGGAAATTTAGAAAAATTAGAAAAAAATATTACAAAAACATTACAAATTTAGAAAAAAAAGTTAGAAAAAATATTAGAAAATTTATAATTTAATATAAAATTTAGAAAACAATTTTTTTTTAAAAATTGCAAAAAATTAGAAAATTTAGAATTTAATATAAAATTTAGAAAATAAATTTAGAAAAAACATTACAAAAACATTAGAAAATTTATAATTTAATATAAATTTTAAAAAATAAATTTAGAAAAAATATTAGAAAAATGTTAGAAAATTTATAATAATATGAATTTTAGAAAACAAATTAAAAAAAAATATTAGAAAATTTATAGTTTTCAAATATTTTGAAAATAAATTTTGAAAAACATTAGAAAAAATATTTTTTTTAAAATTAGAAAAACATTACAAAATTTTAGAAAACAAATTTAAAAAAAAAAAAATATATATATATATATATATATACACATATATGTATATGTATATACATATATATACACATATATATATATACATATATGTATATACATATATGTATATACATATATGTATATACATATATGTATATACATATATGTATATATATATATATGTATATATATATATATATACGTATATACATATATATACATGTACACATATACATATGTATATACACATATACATATGTGTATATACATATGTATATGTGTACATGTATATATATGTATATACGTATATATATATATATATACATACATATATGTATATACATATATGTATATACATATACATATATGTATATACATATATGTATATACGTATATACATATCTTAATCTTAGAAGTTTAATTAAATGACATATCTTAAGGGTCTAGATCCTGAATTGTACATGTAAAAATATAGATTAAAATGTATAATTTTTTATTTTGAACATAGATGTACATGTATATTTGTTCATGGTTAAAAGTAGATGTATGCACATATTTTTAATAAATTCACATTTTTATATGTATAATTTGTGTATATGTTAACTATTGATCTTAATTTATCTTATAACTAAGTGTAATTAACTATATTTAATAACACATGTCTTAAGGGGAGATCCTAAATTATACATAAGAATGTAGATTAAAATGTATATTTTATTTCATAAATGTGCATGGAAATATGTTCATGTGGTAGATATAGATGTACATACATATGTTTTCAATATTCATGTTTAAATTTACATATGTTATTATTTTTAATGTCTTAATAATTAGAAATATAAAATTAACTATATAATTCAATGACATGTCTTAAGGGGAGATCCTAAATTATACATATATAAGAATGTAGATTAATTTGCATTTCTACCTGTATGAATATAACATACATGTACATCCAAACCCTAACCCTAACCTAACCAAACCCTAACCCTGACCATTATCCAAAACCTAATCCTAACCTTGACCTTAAAATTTAATTTCTAAACCCAATATTATAAATGATAATAAATACCCTAAATCATAATCTTGAACCAAATCATAAACTTCATATGCTAAGTTCCCTTACCCTAAATTCTTAACCATGGATTTTAATATTAACCCCTAAATGTAATGCTATAAATTATTTAAGTTCGTGTAAACCCTGACAGTGTCATAAGGTCTTAAATCTTACCCTAAAATTGAGCCTAATTACACTAAAACCCTATTTGAAAACCTAATTGAAGCCTAACTTACATAAAATTAAAACAAGTTGACCCTAATCCTAAATTGTTAAAAATTACATTTGAGATACATGCACATACATTCAAACACATGTACATACATGAAGTATGATCCTTGTTTTAAATGATATATATGTAATCCATTTTGAAACCTAAACCTCAAAACATTATCTTTTTTTTTTTTTAAAGGGGTAAAAATTTATTCAAATAAAACCAGATTACAGAAGGCCTAGGCCCAACCAACCAAAACACCAACCCAAAACTAATTACATTCTGTCCTTTTCCACTAATTGCTCAAAAGTCCTAGCAATATTAGCAAGAAGATCATCCCTAACAGAAATATCCCAACCAACACCTTTCTCTGATGCCATTTTTTCCAAGATATCAACCACTCCATTCCATTCCCTAGGAATATGACAGAAAGAGATCCCATCCACAAAGCTACTCAAGTGGAGAATCTCTCTAACAATAGAGGCAATTTGCTAGCTAGATTCATCCACTCTCCAGTTATTTATCATATCCACAACAATCTGATAGTCAGACTCACACACCATTCTCCTCCAACCAAGAAAACAAGCCCGCTCCATAGCCACCTTAATGACCAAAGCCTCCATCACGTTATTGGATTGAACTCCTTTGTGAATAAATAATATGAAAATAACATTTCCATCTACATCTCTCCCAATCCCTGTCACTCCAGCCAGTCCAAGATTCCCATGGGAGGAGCCATCAGTGTTAATCCTTAAGACTGCATCAGGAGGAAGACTCCATCTCCCCACTCTACAAACCTTCCTCTTTCGTGGCTGAGATCTCTTACTGCTACTAGTTCCAAATCCTTTATCCACTAATCCTAAATTCTTGACAATAGAAGAATCACCAGGATTCACCAGCTCTGACATATCACATTTAGCAGAGATAGTCTCTTGAAGCCTGGTTAGGATCAACTGCCATAGTTTAGTGGCTCTCAAGTTGGAATTATAGAAGATCTGACGGTTATGCTCCAACCAAAGATTCTACAGAATGAAAGAAGGTCCAATAGCCCAGGCCACCTAAAGGAATTAAGTTTCATAGGGGGTTTGCCAAGGCTGTCCCAAAATTCAATAAGAGATTCGACATGAATACAGCTATGGCACCACACCTCCACCACTTATGCTAGATCTCTCTAGAGAGAGGACATAAGAAGAAAACATTAGAAACATCTTCCCCATCGAACATACATAGGGGACAGAAAGAGGGTCCCTAAAACCCTCTTCGCTGGAGATTATCCCAAGTAAGACACTTATTTTGCGCAACCAACCATAGAAAAAAATTACATTTCAGCCAAGAAAATTTATTCCAGACCTTCCTCCACCAGGGAACCACCTGAACTACATTACGTTGGCTATCTAGTCAAGCATATCCCTAGGCCACACTGAACTTACCTTTTGGGCAAGGACCCCAAGCAAGGATGTCTTTGTCTTTAGAAGAGCTGCAAAGCCTAGTAGAGAGAAGATGCGCCAGTTCAACCCAAATCTCTGAGGAGCCCCCTGTGGGCCAAATCTATGGATCCTTCCAACTAGCCACCTCCATCAATCCACACCTCCGAACAATCTTGAAGTGAGCTACTGTGGTCCAACCTACAGAAGAAAAAACCTGAAATAGAGGCAAAAGGTGGGGAAAACTGGAGAGAATAGGAAGGTGGCCATCCTAAGAGTCCTACCAGAATAACACACTTGAGCCCTCATTACAGATCCAGAAAAGGCCATCCTTGATAAGAGGAGCACCCCTTTTAAGGGTGTCCCAAATAAAGGACCCCTTACCATCAAGCTCAAGTCTAGGAATATCCTGGACCTCCACTCCTGAGAAATACTTATGGGTCAGAATCTTGGCCCAATCTTGATCTTGATTCTTGTACCATCTCTAGTATAACTTTGCAGCAAGAGCTTTGACATCGAGAGCCATACATTTAAGGCCTAGACCCCCAGCAAACTTAGGCAAACAAATCGTGTCCCAATTGACTAAGCTCCATTTAGAGAATTGGAGATTGCCCGACCAAAGGAATTATCGTGACAAAGCACCAAAATCTTTCAAAACTCCCATGGGAGGTGTTTGCACTAAACACCTATAAATAGGAAGAGCCTAAATCACAGTCTTGAGCAGGGTAACCCTCCCAGTAGATGAGAGCCACCTATGAGTCTAGCGACTCACTCTACTAATAATATCAATCAAGAATTTCAAACCTCGAAACATTATCATTTAAGAGTAATATAAATAATTTATTAGGTACCCTTTAATTGAATTCTCTAATAATACCCCCAAAATATAATAAAATCTTAGAATAAAAAATTAACTCTAACCATAACCAAACTCTCAACTTTAAAGTTATCTTATACTTCTATGCAAATTAATCTAGGTCTGGATGTGTTACAGATTATCTAGGTCCATGGTGTGTGATGTATGTTTAATTACATGTGTATAATTTTTAATGTTAAAAATAAAAAAGTATGTACAATAGGCAATTTAGCTCTTCATACATTTTTATAGATATGGCTTCACACGATATGCTTGATGCAGGTTCTAGTGCAACACCTGATGTAGTTCCTACTATGGCTCCTACTACGGCACAGGTTGATGGGGTTCCTATTGCAGCACCTGATGTAGTTCTTGATATGGCTCCTTGTGCAGCTCATGGTGGGGCTCATGCTACAATTTGGTGGGGCTCCTCATGTACCTCAACGTAGGGCTCATCGTGCAGCTCATGTTCCAGCTCCTGGTGTAGCTCATGTTCCAAGTTAGGTTGCACATGCAGCTCCTGTTGGAGGTCCTGCTACACCACCTCCATGCATCAATATCGATGCATTATTTGCATTTTCAGAGCATGAGGTTGCGAGACTGCAACACTCTATATTGACCTCTGATGACGGTCTTTATAGAGACATATGTACTATGATATGTAGGAGTTTACAGGATTTGACAGCTAGGTTTAGAGGTCACCATTCATTTACTCCTGCCATATTAGCTTCCATATCTAGGGAGCTTAGGGCTGAGGTTACAGGAGATGCATCATTCGATGACATCAAGAGGGTAGCCCCAAAGATGTCATCTAGAGAGAGCTATTTCTAGCTTATGAGGGGACACAAGGTAGGGTGAGAGGCTACAGAGTCACATGATGCAGAGACCCTATTATTGCTAGCATGATCTATCTACGATTTTTAGCTGCATATGGTCATTATCCTAATAATGACCAAATACCCCTTTATTTTGTACAATAGTTGTACGCTGAGTTTTGTATAGGGCTCAATGTCAACTACTTGGATATTCTTGATCATTACGGATAGGGGCGTGGTCGGATCGCAAATCGTGACTAGTACCACAGTGTAGATCATCTACCACCTACAGATCTTAGACAGTTTGTTGGACCGAGGATGCCTCATATGATTCTTACACATGCGCCTATTGCAGATAGAGTCGTCATTGCTTCCCAGAGGGAAGCAATTGACACTATTGGGCACATTGCATCTACGGTAGCTAGTATCACATAAGATTATATTGGTCGTTATCTTCATAGTCGACGTCCTCGTCCACTTGGTTGACCATCTTCATAGGCACCTAGTAGCACTTTAGGTGCCTCCTCTGATGATGCATATAGAGTTGCTGGGCTACCACTGCCAAGCGATATTCGTGGTCTTTCAGGATAGTAGACACATATGGATATGGCATTGTATTTTTTGGAGGATATGTTGCACTTTTTTAGCTATATTTCTTATACACAGAGGATTCTAGTAGACACGGTGATGGATGTTGTTAGACAACATCAGAGCCCCGACACAGTTCCACAAACACAGGCTGCCACACCAGTGACAGATGATACACCTGTGTGTAGCTCACAACATTCAGCACCAGACTCACGACACTCTATAGATGGCTCAAGCATACGAGTTGGAGATGTCCATATCACAGCTGAGGGCCTTGATGATTTTGGTGAGTAGTTGCGAGGCCTATATGAGATTGATACTAGTTCGACCATGGGTCTTTCATCATACATAGACCTGTTATTCAGACCTGGTAGCATTGATTCTACACCAGATGTACCCAGCCAGTTACATTGTCCACTTCACTCAGATTTACTAGCAGTTGGACATGGAATTTCAAGCTCAGGTGCATCAGTAGATGATATGATGGAGTCTATTGATCATCCTCCACCTCCGGAGACCTAGGTACATATATAATTTATTTTTTATTTTAAATATATATGAAATTAAAAAATATGTTCATTTATTGAAAAATTTAGTTCAGATATATATGTAGATATTTAATTTAATCTTTAACTTCTAATAAATCATGTAGGCACAGGTCACAGAGCACATGGTTACACATACTGTTGGTTCAGGGCATCATATACATGAGAGAGATGATTCTATTGAGGCACCTGGTAGTGCTCAGGTACTTGAGTTTTAAATAGTTTGTTTAAAGTTATTTAAATATTTTGAAAAGTAGATATATATCTATATATATGCAAATTTGTATTTAATTTGAATGTATATGTACAGGATGCACGTATGTATATATATGTTTTAAAGATAGAACTCTAACACATGTATGTATATATGTATATATATTTGTAGGGCTTAGTTGATGCACCTCGGCGAGAGGATGTACAGGAGACTCGATCAGAGGATTGTTCTGTTCGTATGCGTCTTGAGGGGTCCTTTTAGTAGTAGATCAGATTTATATATTTTTTGATGCATATATATTGGAGGTCCAGTTTACATGTACACGTGTATTTCAGTTCCTTGATGACATCCATGTACTTTCACTATTTATTTGATTATTGAGTATTTCAGTGTTAGATACCATCACATGTACATATATATGACTTTTTATATTTTGCTACATACATATATTTATTCAAGATTTACAGTTTGCATTTCAGATACATAGAGATATATTAGATCTGTAAATGTTTATTCTTGAGATGTGTATATGTGTACAAGTTGATAAATGAATTTAAATTATTAAATTCATCCATGGTACAATTAATTTAAATTATTAAATTATATAATTTTTTAATAAACTAAATTTGATAATTAAGAACTTATGATCGTACAATTAAAAACACATTTAATTCAAGATGAAATTCAATAGTTTGAAAAAAAGTTGATATTTAAGAATTGTAACATAGATAATGAAATTGTGTAAGTTCGAAATTGTAACATAGATAATGAAAGTGTTGAAGTATAAAAATACATAGAGGGTATGCAAGACAAGCAAGCAATGTTTGAAGTAAGTGATGCAATTCCTAATTTGTGTCCCAAGGAACTAATTGGTTTTGGAGTTCTTGAGAAACCTATTGGCCATCGTTCAAAGGAAATCAATGTGTTCATGCAAGGGCCACCTTTCTTCTACTATGAGAATGATGCTTTTGCATCGAAGGATATTTGCAAGACAATATTCAAACAATTTAACAGTGTTGAACCAGAGTTGGTGGACTCAATGTTCCTTTCAGCTTCTAGAAGAGCAAGAGGGTATGTGCATAACCTTCCAATAGAAGAGTGATTTCAAGTAGAACCTCTTCCCCCATGACTATTCATGAAGCACTTCCACAAATAAAAAAGTATTGGCCATCATGGGATCAAATGAAAAAAAAATTCCATAGACTCAAGATGATGTGGCACTGTCCTTATTGATCAACTAAGAGTTATGATTCAGAATGCACGAGGGCAGCTACAAGATAGTGCACAGAAATATATACTTCAAAAGTGTGAAGAGTGGAATTTGGTATGGGTGGGGGCAGGTGACCTCGTCCCTCTAGAGCTCCATGAGATAGAGTTTATATTAAAATTTGATAGAGATCACACTCGTAGAACTTATTGTCTAACTGACCGCTTGTGTTGTTTGGGTAATTTATTCCAAACAGATACAATTGCAAATCATTTATCAGTCTTGAAAGCATTATATCATGATGGCGTCAGAGTACTTTCTCTATTTTTTGGTAATGGTGGAGTAGAAGTTGCTCTTCATCGATTTGGAATACATTTAAGTTGTGTTGTATCTATTTTAAATTATGAGTTTCCTCACATTGTGATGGAAGTGAGAGAAATAATGCACTCAAAAGCCTCAGCTAGTAATTTTTCCTGATCAATGTGTAGGCTCATTTTTTTTGTAAATAACTCAACATTAATAGACTACCTAAAAAATAGAAAATGATTTTAACCAGAATAGAATGTTCTCTACTGATTTTAAATTGTCAAATCAAAAGATTACATACCCTAACTAAGAATAGTATTTTTTTTTGTTTTCAAATTAATTTTATAAAGGTCTACAATCATAAAATACTTTTTTTTTAACGAGAGTTCAATTTTTAGTCGTCCAAGGAATTTTTTTGAACTGACTCTAAAGTGGTTTGTCATGAAAGCTTATCGTAATAATAATGTTTTTGATCTTCTTTAACGGATGGTTTTTAATTATAACTTTTCGAGGACCTCCGTGGGCTTAGAAAGTATGCGTTTTGTTTTACAATGATACAAAATCACCATATTTATTGTTTGCAACTACTTGAATTTCCTTGGAACTTTTTAAGGTGGAGTATTATTAAATTCATCCATGGTACAATTAATTTAAATTATTAAATTATATAATTTTTTAATAAATTAATGAAAATTAAGAATTTATGATTGTACAATTAATCTAAACACATTTAATTCAAGATGAAATTCAATAGTTTGAAAAGAGGTTGATATTTAAGAATTGTAACATAGATAATAAAATTATGTAAGTTCGAACTAAAATTATGTAAGTTCAAACTAACTTCTAACCTATTTATATCAAGTTGTTAAATTATTAAATTCATCCATAGTACAATTATTATTATAGTTTTAAAATAAACTAATGATAACTAAAACTCAGATATTTAGATTAAAAACACAATTTCACCAAAGTTGATATTCACAATTTTACCATAGTACAATTGAAAACACATTTCACCAAAGTTGATATTCAGATTATTATAAAATAAATCTCAAAGGTCTAATCAACTATGATGTACACTTATAACATCCAATATTTTTTCATGATCTTCACTATCTAGTCTCCACTTGCGATGTACACGCTTAAGTTTGACTGGATGCAGACAAAGCCCTGTAGCAACGACCAGGTGGCTATATTGTAAAACTTTGTTGTCAGGTTGATAATCAACAAAGTGTATTCCATGTTGGACTATTTTCTCTTGCTTCAAATATGTTCCCTCTATCACAACAGAACCTGTACCACAAATTTAAGTGTTTTAAAATTTGATAGATATGAATTTACCTAAATAAATATATTTATTTAAATATATATGTGCATGTACATGTATATGTATAATTTACCTATGGTGAACAACATTCAATCACTTTCTTCAGGGTCATATAACTTTGTCCTCTCTGCAGTACATCATAATAAATAATAACTGACACATTCATGATTTCCAAGCTCAGCAATCACTGCAAAGACATCTCCTACATAACAAGTATACATGAATGCATGTGTACAATATATATAAGATAGTTGAAATTGATAATTAAATAAAAAGTTGAGATTAATTTTTATGATACTCACCCACTTTTACCAATCTAGAGATATGATTATAATCATCAGAAATCAATGGAATATCATCAAAATTTTCATCTTCTTTATCAAATGTATCGGTAACATCAAGTGGTACCGAAATCCATGCACCTGTATATCCATGGGTCTGATTGATGCATTCTTCATAGTTTTCATCAATGCAACTGTCACAAAAACATGAGTATTCTCTTGTCTTCAATGTCCAATTGCAATTATCTGTACTCATGACTGAATGTAAGGAACGTGTCTTTTCTATCCTCTTGCAACCATGCATGTTTTTTCTATTGACACCTGAAAGTTCGTTAAATTGAAAATATAAAAAAATTAAATTTAAACTTCAACGAATTCAAAAATAAAACTTAACAATAAAACTTTATAATTTAATTGTGCATAAAAGTTAAATAGACGTATACATCCATAACTATTATCTCCCAAAAGACTCTATATGGTGTCTATCGACTCATTTTTTATGATGTCTCGACCTCATCTAATGAAAAATGAGTCTTACACCATTCAACAACATCATGTGCATCATTTACACGAACTCCCTGATAATTCATTTGATACTTTCACAAAGCATGTTTGATGCAAGCTCCAGCACCATCATGTTCACCTTTTCCATGGCCACTCTCAAAGAAATTCCATATGTGTTTTATATTCTCATTGCAATGATATCTACACAATGCATAAAATGGTCTAGATGATTTAAACTGCATGGCACATCCATCAGACTAAAGATAATGTTTATCAACATTTATTTTTCTTTCTTTCAAATAAGAAAAGAACGTATTGAAGAAATGTTCTACATAGTGAATGTCATGTTCTTTATCATTACTTATATAAAAATGATATTCCTTTATAATTACTCGTGCTTGAACTGTACTCTGAACACCATCCAAATCTAATTGTGCATGTCTATAAAAAACATGTACCATAATAGTGACTTGCTTATTAAAGTAATAATCTGATTAAATTTCTTTCTGATGAACAAATGAATAGTTTTCTGCAAAATCAACAACTGATACAATTGTTCCAAGTAGAAAATTATCTCTCAAATTTTGAAACTGTTGTGCTTGCCACTTTGCAAAAAATGCATGACAAATATAAGGTTGAATCAATTTCTTAAATCTGTCCATAAATGTTAGAACAGGCAACTCCTCTTCAACATATTCCAAGCTTTTTGTTTCTTTCCCCAACTTTATTTCATTCTTGACATACTTGTAACTTTTGCAATTCAATATTTTTGTTACATCAATATTTTCAATTTTCAAAGGAAATAGAGCCAATTCACCACATGTTTCACATAATCCTTTGATGCAATTTATTTGACCAGCTAGATCATCTATGTTGTCACACAAAATGGATGATATAAACAAACTTCTCCTACTAGGAGGAGCAGCATGAAAACCATATGTGTCTTCTACAAACTTTCGAAATACTTGATAGTGGAGATCAAACTCAATATGATGACAACAAAAACACGTTTCAAACACTTTGTTTGACCTCACAAAGTATGACTTCAGTTTTTCAAACAATGCTTTCCCAACTTTTACATTAGGATGTTGACTACAAAATGACACATATAACTCATGTTGTGTTGTGTCCAACCATTGTTTTGTATGATGTTCATATTGACCAGGTGCAATCCTATGCCTGATAACATCTCTACTATTTGATGAAGGATGAGGGTTATCAATCCAAAATGATATGATTAAATTTTTTAATAACTCTTCAATCCTATCAAAACGAGCTACTCTACACATGATTGCCCAATTGCCCTCCATAGTACTGTCATCCACAATTAATCTTCTCTTAACATATTCTCTCATTGTTTTCCTACTAAAACCCATTTCAGACGAAATTGAAGATATTTGTCTATTTCGGGTCATATTCTTACTTACAATAGACATCAACATCACTTTTCTTGCCGTAGACTTATCTTTAGTTTGAGAGTGTTTTCCTATGTTTCTCAAACCTTGTTTAACATTTTCAATCAAATCAATTTGCACGTTAGAAAATCTTCTCTTCTTTGATGTTGTGTTTACACCTAACAATTTCAATGCCTCTTGCAACTTTTTTTGTGTAAGCAAAAGTGAAAGCAACTAAGCTTGTTCAAGTGTTTCAATATTATCAAATTGAGTCATAATTTCTCTTATCTTCTTCTTCATTGACCTTCTCTTAGACAAACTTAATGGTTGAACACTAGCTGCAAGTTTTCTCAATTTATCTACATCCATTTTAAGTAAATGATCTAAATTCTTATGAGAAATACCATACTTTACAGATTGGACAATATTTAAGAGTTCATCCATACTAGTTCCTACACTTGATCTTGACCCTTCTCTGATTTATGTTACTAGAATTTCTACAGGGACCGATCTTGAGCCTTCTCCAACATCCATTATTTGAGATTCAACAGGGAAAGATTCTGATCCTTCTCCGACTTCTATTATTTAAACCTTTGTAGGGACTGATCTTGAACCTTCTTCAACATTCATTGTTTGAGATTCCGTAGGGAGTGTTCCTGACCTCTCTCCCATAGGCACCACTTCTACTTCTGTTGAGCCTTCTTCAACATTTCCTTCACCTTTTTTAATTCAATGATAACGTGCCACAATCTTCTGAATATTTCTTTGTTCTACTTCATCAGAATTTTTCTTTGCATATATTTTTTTCCTTCCTCTCTTGATTCCCATTATAAAATCAAAAAAAAAAAAAATTATCCCTCACCTCAAGATAAATTTTGCACAATAACTAGATAAAAAAATCACTGTACAGATTTGTCTGTCGCTATCGGTACTTTTAAATTATTTGACAAAAATCAATAGAATCCAGTCGTCTACAACAAGGCATAAATATTCTTCATTATATGACTTAAATCTGTGAGTCGCATTCTTTACAAGTAGCAAAGCACCAAATCCTTCTTAAGCCATCATTGAATCACAAACAAATAACATGGTATGAATACTAGAATGTTTGTCCTAAAAAAAAAAATTTCTTTCTTATAAAATATATAATCGTTTTGTCTCTTTAATTTTTTTTTTCTTATTGTAGGACTAGAAAAATAGGTTAAATGCATAACATACTATGAGAATCACAAAACTCAATCAACATACATTAGCACCCACTAGTCTACCATGAAAGCCAAACTAATCAAAAGAAGCAAACAAAAGGTTAGAAACCCCCTCTTTCATTTATAGCTCCCATGTCCTTCTTTCTTTTACAAATGATGTAGCTCCAAAGTTTCTTAAAATGCAAATTTTGAGTGTTTTGAGTGATTTAGAGTGTTTCCTAAGGTCTTGGGATGCAATGCAAGGTGTGGAAGTGCAGATTAGGGTTTTGGAACCTAGAATGGAACACCTAATTACCAAGTGCACCCTAAAACTACCAATTGTGCCCTGAAACTACCAACTGCTCCCATGAAGTGTGCAGTTGGTAAAACAGGGTTGCAGTTGATAAAAGAGGTCAAAACTTGATAATTAAGATGTGGGTATGCAAGATATGAGTGTTTTTGATATTTTTAAGTGTTTAGAGATGTTATACAATATGATGAAATGTTAAATGGCCTAGGGTTTTGATATGAAAAGTACAAATTTCCTAGGGATGTTATGCAAGTGCAAATGCAAGGTGTCATTTTGAAGGTATGCAAGATGAAGATTATGATGTGCAAAATGAAGGTTAGGGTTATGTTTTTGACTTGGTAAGGATGTTAAAGGTAGGTGAAGGGTATGTGCAGGATCATGGTGTACCAAATTATGGCCTTAAGTGGCAGTGAAAAACCAGCAAATCAGGGTTATGTCAACTTGACATATAATTTTAAAGTGGTTCTAGACTTTATATCAAAAAGTTGTAAGAAAATAATCTGTAGGAAATTGAATCTAGTTTCTAAAATACAAGGCCTTATCTAGAGAAAAAAATATTTGATTGGTCAAAAGTTTGGATTTTAATGCAGTACTACAAAAATTTCAACGCGAAAATAAAAGTAGGTGTATGTCTGACCACCTTAATCATAATGAAATGATAATATTTTTAAATATAATTTTAGATATAAAAAGTAGACTCATGCCTAGATGTGACACATGTTTTTGGGAATTTTTATTCTAAATAAATAATTAATTATGAATTTTCTACTATACTATTTTCAGAATTAAAAAACTCTCATGTCTGACCACCTTAACTAGTTCAAAAAAAATCAAAATTAAGTTTTTTTTTTTTTTCTTATACTTTTTGAAGCATAGAATATGATGCATCTTTTGGATTTCACAAATCTTATACAGTTTGAAAGTTATAGCTATTTTTCAACCAGTATGTCAATCAACACTTTGCAGCTAACTCCATTAGAAAATAAGTAATAATTACTTACTGAACTCGTAATTTGACAAACCTTACATTTATGAAAAGCTAAGAACATTCTTAAGAAACCCTTTTCATTACATCAAATTTTGGTTTAAAAAAAGTCGTCAGCTACATGCTTGAAGTAAAAAACACATAAGAACATGCAAAAAACACATTTTCAGGATGGTTTAAAGATGACCATATAAGGTTGGTATCGAAAGATATAATAGGAATTATAAAGGTATTAATTGTTTTCATTTAGTATTAGGATGGGTGGGAAAAAGGTTGGAATATATTTTGAAATTCTTTGAGGCATTTCAGAACTACATATTTTTCAGATCGCCACTTTTTGGCACACCATGATCCTACACATACCCTATACGCAAAGTGGACTATGCAAGGGATGGTTTTCTAGGGTTGATAATGACATTTAGGCTATGCAAAATGAGGATAGGTGATCAAGAAGACAAGTTGGTTGATGGACAATTTGATAGGGTTTGATAGTGAAAATGATGCTAGGGTTTGAAAAATGCAATATGAGGGGGATATACCACTAGGGTAAGTCAAAAATGACATTTAGGAATTTATGATTATGCTAATGATAGCTCGGTATACATAAGGGTTTTTGAACTTAGGTGAAATCTTTACAAAGTATTAACCTAAGAGTTTAACATTATGACAATAGACTTTGGATCTTGACCAAAAAAATGACAAAAAAAGATAAGATCAAAATGACAAAGCCAAATCTACCTTGACATAGGTAGCAGTTGGGAAGTTGGGCTGAAACTAAGGCAATTCTAAGAGCTATGTTTTCTAGATTTTTTGTTGAAAAATGGGTCAAACTTTACTAGTGCCTCTATAGAGAGATCCGTAAAGGCCCAAATGTTGAAACCTTAGCCTTAAGCTTTTGAGTCACCTATGGAGGTACACTAGAAAATTAACATAATCCAACTTATGATTTAGGAGATCTAGGTACCCAAAGTTAGCCTAAGCAACTACTAGGTCTCTTTCCCAAATTGGTGTAGTTGTTGGTGAATGCATTGATAGGCTCCACGAAAGGACTGAGATTGTTTTGGCATAGTCATTTGCATTGTTTTCTATTTCAATAAAAATAGCTTTTCACATCTCTAACAAAATAAAATTTTATCGTTTAAATGCATTATTCATCTTCTTCTATTTTAAAATATATTATTTAATATATATTTAACCAAAAATAAGGTATCTATGTAAATATGTATATGTATCATTATTACTATTTAATATAATTATACCTAATCTATTTAATATATTATTAATTTTTACTTAAAAATAATAAATAAAATATATTACTCTTATAATATATTTTTTCTTATTCAAACATAAATATTTTCTTATTATGTTGATATTCACTCAAAAGGAGATTTAAATTTGAAATATTAGTAATATAACAATGTTGTAAAAGCTTCAAAAATAATTAAAATTCTTAAATATAAATTTATTCAATTAAATAGGTTGCATTAATTCTTATGTTTATAATAATTAAATGAAAAAATAATTTACAATTAAAATGTATACTTATTAATTATATTACAATGAATGTAAATATTTACAATAGTTATATATAGATCACTACTCCAAATGATAATTAAAATATAATATAGATAAAAAATGTCATCTAACAAACTTAAACTCGTAATATTAAATGATTCATAATAACATATTTTTAAATTTAAATATATAATTATTTGATATGTTATAATTGACATAAAGAAAAAATAATAATTAGAGAGAGAGAGAGAGAGAGAGAGAGAGAGAGAGAGAGAGAGAGAGATGTGGTTTGGTAGGGTGGGGGGTGGAAAGGAGATAGAAAGAGAGAATATGCAAAGGGAAGAGAAAGAGAGAGTAAGGGATTGAGAAGAAGAGGGATATGGAGATGAAAGGAAGAGATAAACAAAGATAGTGAGAATGAAATATATAACTAAGAGAAGGTAGAGAGGGAGATATAGGGATAGAGATGGATAAAGGGAGAGATGGAGAAGAAATATGGATATAGAGGAGAGGTGTATGTGGAGAAGAAAAGGGATAGGTGATGAGAGAAGTGAAAGGGGTAGATAGAGATGGAGGGATGAATATAAAAATGAGACACAAGTAAATAGTGTTTGTGTGTGTGTGGGAGAGGGAGAGAGTAGTGAGGGAGAGACACATTCAAGGAGATAATTCAAAATCAATGCTCAAAATGATGTGTAGGACATCTGAAATGATGGTTAAAGTAGTCAAGATGAGGGTTGGGTATGCAAAGATGCAATATGGAAGATGCAAAGTGATAATTTTTGAGGTAAAATGCAAAGGATGCAAGCTTAAATGCTAATGATTGCAATGTGAATATGACGGATACTAAAAAGGTGCTATATGAAGTTTATATGATGCAAGTATGAGGCTCAAACTATGAAGAATGCAAGTGGATGATATGCAAGAGTGAAATCTATGTTTTTCCAAACACATTTAGGAGCACAAGTTGCCATGTTTTCCAAGGTTTGAATGTATTGAACCAAAGTTTGTGATGTTTTGACAATGTTTGATATTTTGACAAGGTCTTGCAAGTTTTCAAGGTGTAAATTTGAATGTTGGCTTTTATTTTGATTATGTTTTACACACACACAAGACACATTAAGACAAGAATAGCTATTGTTAAAAGTGAACAGTCACACCACAACCTAGGCTTTAGGACTGTATCCACTGAATTCCTACTTGAACCAAAGTTCAGTTGCGCTTATCCAAAGTGAACAACTTAGGACCTTGGCACCACGGGCTCCCCCTTATAGCACACTCACTTCTCGGGGCTACCAAGATCTGCTTCCCAAGGGGCATGACTTCCCAAGGGACTGTTGTCTCTACTAAGGACTGTGAGAATGTAGGATGTCTTCATGGGCATGGGTGACCCCTTGAGCCAGTGGATAGAAAGGATTTTGGGCACTAGAACATAATTTTTAATAAGGGCATTCCGTTCAGCAAGTGAGTGATAAACTTCCTCAAAAGGTCTCCCAGCCCTAAGAATTGGGGTTTAACACACCACAAGGGTACTAGAGGAGAGCTATCACTCAGCAATACCGCCGACACAACTTTCACCATAATCGAGTTTTATATAGCGGCTAGAATGTTGACCTAGCTTTTGGCCCATTACCACTCTGAGGTCGTCCCTTGGCATACCCAATATTGAGTATCTTGGTCCAAGGCAGGCCTCCTATAGAAGTTACATGGATTTCTCTTACACCCAAGATCCACGAATGGCGAGGGGAGAGGATACGTCCAATGCAACTCCTAGGAATTTAAACACTATAAACACGCCAGGCAAAAAAATAAAAAGTTCATTTTAAGCAACAAACAAAGTGTTATTTAATCTAATAAATCCACACACATGGTTTTGACAAACACACAATGGTCTTCGACAACATCCTGTAAAGCAAACATTAGTAGTTTACAGTTATGATCATGCCTTCATCCCACAATTGCCACATGCTGCAAGGAGACCATTAGTAACACAAAATCATCTAATCTATGTTCTAGAAGGAAATGAAAACCTTAGATTATTTCTTTATAGAAATTGAGAATTCATAAAGATTTATGGCACATTTATTTTTATTGAATGAATTTGATTTGAAAATAAAATTAAATATTTTTCATTAATTCAAGTTATAAATTAAAAAATTCAATTAAATGTAATTGTCGAGATAATTAAAGTGAGATAAGTAAAACTAACATGTAACCACACTTTTAAAGTATCTAGTTTGAAACTATTTAACTTCAATGTATCATTTAAACAACTTCACTAATGAAAGAAAGAAAGAAAGAATTTAGATGTTCAATTTTTTTTAACAAATTCAATATTTTAAAAAATGAAAAAATCAATAAGAATATACAATTCTTAACACCATTAATGTGTTACTAATTTTTAATTTAACTTCAATGCATCCGTTAAACAACTTCATTAATGAAAGAAATAAATAAATAATTTGGATATACAATTTTTTTTATCAAATTGTGAACGAAGGTAGGAAATATTGATGAAAGCGTGAATGAAGATAGGAAGAACATTAATTTGCAAATATTGAGAAATCTCTCACTTGCCTTCGATTTATCTATGGACAAAATTCGTGGCAAAGACAGGCCTGCAATGCACTATCAGGTTGATGCCAAATACGAAGATTGATGGCACAAAATGACGTTTATGATGGAAATTTGCAATCAATGATTGAAATGCGAGACATGGTGGTTTTTGTTTTGCGGATAGAATGATGTTTCATGCATGTAGACGCAGGTCTCATTTTTTATTTTTTTTGGTTTTTTCGACTATTCACACGAACACGAAAAAATTTAGACATGTTCACGCGAACATTCTCACTTAATTTTCTGGCTGCCATGAAATTGCAATGGGCATGTTCACCTGAACATGTGTTCGCATGAACATTCTTTATATGTTTGTGCAAACACTATGTTCAAGCGAACACTATGTTCAGGTGAACACCCAAAATTAAGAAAATTTCAACCCATTTTTAATAATTTTTAAATTTTTTTTCTCTTTTGACTCCCATAATTGCAGGAGAATGATCTCCTACTGTAAAATAAAAAATGTCAAAATGTGCTGCTCAGAGCAAGCTTTCCAACGACTATAATTTTAATACATATTTTAGTCATTAAGACTTTCAAATATGAGTTTAACTCATTATAGGTTCATTACCAATTCATTACCAATTGAACATCAACTGACTTCGACACCTCGAGAAAATTAGTAAATTAGGTCAAATTTTTTTTGAAAAATATGTAGGCACTAGCTTATTGAGATACCTTACTATTCAAAAAAAAAAAAGGTTTATGATAAATTGACTTCAAATTATCTATGTCAAATGGAACGTATGTCTGAATTATGATTTGTGTCACTTCAAAACTTCATAAACTATACAATATTCAACAAAAATAAATCAAACAGAATGCAGACACTAGATATTGATGTTACAAATCCAACGCCGAAAGAATTACTTCATTATCATTTCTAGAAAAAAAGTTGTGTGTCAAACAGACTGTCACTCTTTAAAATATTGAATTTTATTATGTACCACTTTTCGGAGGAGATAACAAAATTGACATAAATAATTTTTTTTTTAGATTAAAAAATATAGTTACAAAGTAGGAACAATGTATTCAAAATCACTAGTTTATTTCATCTTGAAATTATTTATAGTTTTGGAGATATAGTCACTTGAACGTGACGTTTGTTGCAAAAATATTGATTTCAGTGTCAAAATTGGTCAAAAAGTGGAACCCATTATTGTGGGATCACCCTTAATCAATTAATTACTCTTTCACTCTTCAATTTATTTTCAAAGCATCTTTTAGATAAAATATTTATTAACTTAAGTAATAATAATAGTTAGCATTTATTTAAAAATGATCTCCTAAATATATTATTATAAAATTAAATAAATATTATTACACTCTAAAATTATACTACAAATTTTTGGTTAAATTTAATTCCTTTATTTAATTAATTTCTGAATTAATTAAATATAATAAAGTTGGAAATTTGATTGAAAAGATCATTATTGAAGGAGGAAGATTATTTGCAAAGAAGGAGAATGTTATAAAGAATGATTTCAATTATTGTTTTGTCACTGATGTCAAATCTACTATTTGTTGGAATGAAAATTGCTTATAAGATCCAAGTACTATCACTTAGTTGATTGATGAAGATGATTTAATCAACAAGATATAAGAAAAGTACCTAAGGGAAAGGATGAGTTATGATTTTGTAATGAAGTGCAAGGATCAATTAAGACAATGATAAAATGATGTATTGACAATATACTTGAAGAAATAGAGGTTGGCCGCACTTAGAAACTTTAGAAGTATATGTTGTAACAAAGTTGTCTATGAAGCTTGACTAAGTTCATTAGTGTGTGCCAAGCAAACTAGTTCATGCTGAGCAGATCATCAGTTAGTGCCGAGAAAATAAAAAATCTAGTGTGTACCAAGTGAAACAGAAGGAATTGAGAAAGTTTAGGTGTTGAGCATCAAAAAAAATTAGTGGATGCTAAGTGAATCCATAGTAGGTGTCAAGCATCAGTAAAATGTAGTTGGTGTTGAATAACACAGTATGTGCCAAGTACCAAAATTTCAATAGTGCTGCATTATTTGAAAAGTCAAAGATTCACCAAATTTGAGTTGAAAAGTTTGTTACCTTGAATTTTGTGAACCAAATGGAGGATAAGGATGATGAGCTAGAAGCATAGAATTTTAGATAAACTATTTTTGGGAAAATTTAAGAGGATTCTTCATGATGTATCTAGAAGGAGCAAGATATGGGGTAGATTTATTGAATCCTACCTAATCCATTCAAACTAAAATTAAATGTGGGAAGATTCAAGAAGGAAAATGATTATAGACTTCTTTTTAAGGAGTCACAGGCCAAGAAGCAAGAGAGGCTAGGGTGCAAAGTTGCGAAGTTGTTGAAGCATATCAAGGGGAAGAAGGAAGAACAGAGCAGAAAGACTTTACTTCAATAAGTGGCCATATAGGATATTACACTAGTACATCGAGTATGGAGACTCAAGGAGACAAAGACTGAAAGGAGGACAAGCTATCAGAGCTGAAGAGACTAAAAGCCAGACAATGTTGTGAGTAGAACAGAGATCTGAAATCTGAAAGTTAAGTTGTGAGTTGTATTAGGTCAAAAGCCCTTATTGTTACTTTCTAACAATTGTATCAAGTTAGGGTAAAAGCCTATGGACTTAGGTTGGTTTAATAGCCATTTATAAATCCTTTAATAGAGTAGCATTCCTAGTGAATGTTCTAAATTCTTATAACTAGGCCCACTTCTAACAGGGTGGTTAAATCCTTTAACCAAGTCACATTTAACAGTGTGTTGTAGCCTTTAACAAGGCAAGCCTTTCATAGGGCATCACTTCAAAAGAGTGAGAATTGAGTAGCATGTTACTAGTATTTTTTCCCAAATTGGGTTTCCACGTAAATCATTGTATTATGAATTGATCTTTTATGTCTTATTCTTGCATGCTAATTTTACAGTAACTTGCTAAGCGAGAAAGTTTAAGCTTGGATGCATGAATAGTTTAATGGGCTCACTTTATTTGGTAAATTTTTTTTATTAGAAAATTTAGACCTTGTATAACTAATTCAACCCCCACCATCTCAGTTATTCTAAAGCAATTCTAACAATTTGTATTAGAGCCAAAACTTGTTTTAGTTTAAAGGTGCTAGAAGCAAGAAGATGAAAGATGTCCAAGAGAGAAGTTCCCAAGCTCAACAGAGATAACTTCATCACATGGAAAAGTTTGATGAAGTTGTATCTTAGATAAACCTCAATTGAAGTAGAACATGTAGATGTAGTTGTACCCACTATAGAAGATATGAAGAAAAAGGAGCACAATCAGGCAATGCTAGAGATTGCCTCTACCCTCAACTATGCTAAATTTGATGAAATCAAGGGATGTGACTTTGAATTCAAGATGTGGAAAGCCTTGACTGACATCTATCAAGGAGATTAGAATGTTCAAAGAGAAAAAAGAGAAAGCCTTAGAGGCAAGTTTGATGACATGAAAATGGAGGAAGGTGAAAATGTTGCTCAATATGCCTCTAGAATGAAAGAAAAAGTAAGTGCAATAAGAAGTTTGGGTGGTCATTTAGAAGATGACACTATTAATATAAAATACTTAAGAAATTTTCTCCCCATCTATGCTATTAGATTTTCAACCATCCAAGAGTTAAGGTGTGTACCAAGAAACCAACTAACTTTTGAAGGAATAGTGGGAAGACTCACTACATTTGAGTTGTCCAACTTTAATAACTAAAAACCTAAGAATCTTGAATCTACTTTCAAGGTCAAGCTATCATTAAAGGACACTAAGGAGGTGAAACCTAAGAATAAGAAGAAAAAGGAAAATTATGCATCTAGTGACAATAGCACAAATGAAGAAGATGTGGAACAATTGGAAGCATTGTTGGCTAGAAGATTTTACAGAGGCAAAGGTAAATTCAAAGGTAAGCTTCCTATCATTTTTTTAAATTGTAATGAAGTATGACATATTGTAGCAAGATGCACATAGAAAAAGAACTATAGAGAAGGCAAAAAGAACAAGAACATAAGAGAAGATGATAGTAGAGATTACAAAAACAAAGGAAAAAAGTGCTATACTATTGAAGAAGAGGATTATGATGAAAATGATGATGAGGTAATCTATGTAGCCATGAAGGATGAATCAGATGAAGATGAGGCAATAGCACTAGCAACCTGTGTAAACAAGAATGACAAATGGATCATAGATAGTGGATTCTCACATCACATGATAGGAGACAAAAGTAAGTTTGTTATGTTTACTCAATATGATGGAAATAATGTTAGATTTGGAAATGATGCTCCATGTCAAATCAAAGGAAAAGATTCTATTAAACTTATAGAGAAAATTTTACATGACAATGCATATTATGTCAAAGGATTGAACTACAATCTACTGAATGTGTCACAATTAGGCAATTTAGGTTGCGAAGTAGAATTTGGAAACAAATCTACCAAAATCTATGACATTGATGAAAATCTGATAGTAAAAGTTGAACAAACTAGGAGTAATTTGTTTTACCTAGATATGGAAGATGCAACTTGTCTTATTGTAAATCTTAATGATGTGTGGTTATAACATAAAAGGCTATGTCATATAAACTTTGATAATCTAATTAGCATTAGTAAAATGAAGAAAGTTAGAGGATTGCCTAAACTAAAGAAGCCTGAAAATACAATGTGCAAACAATGTCAATTAGGAAAGATGACCAAATCAAATTTCAAAAGAAAAACCTACACTTCCAAAGAAGTACTAGAGTTAGTGCATACTAAGGAGATAGATATATAATGCTATTTTTGGATGACTACTCTAGGATGATGATTGTCATGTTCTTAAAGAAAATATCTAATGCATTTCAAATGTTTAAGTGGTATTTGGCTAGGGTTGAGAAAGAAATAGGAAAGAGTCTGAAGTGCCTAAGATTAGATAGAGGAGGTGAGTTGACATCAAAATAGTTTGAGACATTTTGCAATGAAAAAGGAATTAAAAGACAAACATCAGCACCAAGAACTCCACCTTAGAATGGAATTTTAGAGAGAAAGAATAGATTAGTGATAGACTATTCTAGAACACTAATGATGGAGAAAAATGTTACTCTAAAGTACTGGAGAGAAGTTGTAAGTATTGTTGTGTACACCCTGAATCAAGTTCAAGTCAAGAAAGGTACAAATGCAACATCTTTTGAACTATGGTATGGTCACTCTCCCTATGTAAAACATTTCAAAGTATTTGGTTGTAAATGCTATATTCTTAAAGATACTAGAAATGGAAAATTTAATGCAAAGAGTGATGAAGGCATATTTCTTGGATACTCCACCAGAAGTAAAGCATATAAGTGTTTGAATACTAATACAAACAAGACTGTGGGGAGTGCAAATATAAATTTTTATGAGCATGCAAAAGCTCAGGTTGATGTAACTAAGAAACTAAAAGAGTACAAATCCTTTGTCTACTTCTATGAAGGAATGCCTACTAAAGAAGGAGTTGCCAATCAAGTTGGGAATCAATAACAAGTTTCAATATCAGCTAAGTCACAACCAGTGACTATTGAGTTGTAGAATGAAGAAAATGCACTTTCTAATTTTCAAATTAGTACACATGAGAGAGATGATGAATTACTAGAAAGAGATGTATAAAGTGACTCTAAAATTGAAAGATTAAACATGGAAAGAAGGACATAACCAAGACTATCCAAGTATGTGAGAAGACATCACCCTACTGAAAAAATCATTGGTGAAAAGGAAGCTAGACCAATGACAAGGAATAGACTAAGGAATGAATCATGTTTGCTAAGCAAGATTGAACCCAAAACAATGAAAGATGCACTACAAGATGATAATTAGCATAAAGCTATGGAAGAAGAGATAGATTAGATAGAGAAGAACAAAACCTAGACCTTAGCTCCAAGACCAGCTAATAAGAATGTAATCGGTACCAAATAAGTATTTAGAAACAAGCTATGTGAGAATGGTGAAATCACAAGGAATAAGGCCAGACTAGTTTGCAAAGGCTATGCACAAGAAGGATTAGACTATGGAGAAATATTTGTCCCTATTACAAGAATGGAAGGAGTGAGAACACTAGTTGCATATGCTGCCTATAAAGGTTTTAAAGTCTACCAAATGGATGTCAAGTCTACTTTTTTAAATGGTATACTAGAAGAGGAAGTTTACATAGAACAAAAAAAAGGATATGGTTTGAAAACTGCATAAACCACTCTATGGTTTGAAACAAGCACCTAGAGCATGGTTTGAGAGACTGGACAAATATCTTGTGAAGATAGGATTTGAGAGAATAGATGACAACAACAAGCTATATATCAAGGTAGAGAAAGGTAAAGATATTTTGATATCTGAAATCTTTGTTGATGACATAATATTTGGAGGAAAAGATGCCCTTTGCAAAGACTTTGCTGATCAAATGAAACATGAGTTTGAGATGTCAATGTTTGGAGAAATCAAATTCTTTGTTGGATTTCAAGTACATCAACTAAAGCATGACATATTTGTGACCCAATCAAAATATATCAAGGAGATGCTCAAGAAATTTGGTTTAGAAGATTCAAAACTAGTCAGTACACCAATGGTAATAGGACATAAGTTATCCAAAAATAATGAATCAACTGAAGTAAATTAGACAATGTATAGATCAATGATTGGAAAGTTGTAGTATGTTGTGCATAGTAGACCAAACATTGCATTAGCCATTGGAATAGCAATAATATTTTATGCTAATCTAAGAGAAAAACATCTGATGGTAGTAAAAAGAATATTAAGGTACCTAAAAAGAATAGATGACTTTGGATTATACTACAAGAGGAGTGAAAAGTTTGAGTTGAAAGTCTACACTTATGCAAACTAGGGAGGTAATATTGATGATAGAAAGAGCACTAGTGGAGGGGCACTTTTCTTAGGTAAAAGATTGGTTACTTGGACTAGTAAAAAGAAAAGTTGTACCTCACAGTCCATAGCAAAAGTTGAGTATGTTGCTACTGCTATCAAGTGCACCAATATTTTATGGATCAAACATTTGCCACAAGGTTTGAAGGAAGAAGTAACTAAACCTATGATACTTTATTGTGATAACAAAAGTGCGATCAACATATCAAAGAATCATGTGCTGCATGCCAAAAAAAAGCATATTGCAATTAAGTAACACTATGTAAGAGAATTGTTGCAAGACAAGCAAGTAAGGATGGAATATGTTAGCTCAAAGGAACAAATTGCTAACATCTTCACAAGGACACTACCTAAAGATGCATTTGAGTATCTTAGAGGTGAGTTAGGGGTGATACCCCTATCCAATGCTGTCTAAACAACAAAAAGATTCCCTGCATCAAGTGAGTTGAATATTGAAATGTTATAAACTAATGCAGAGCATACTCAATTTAGGTTTATACCTAAAGTAATCAAAGTACTAAAATTTCAAATAAGTCACAAGCAAGGTGACAGAGGGAGAAATTGGAGTACCTGCAAATGCTACACTTGCATGTTAAGATGCTAAAATAATATGTCTTTGGCATTGTTGTCAAAGAGGGAGAAATAGCATAAACTGATCAAATCTATAGAATCAAATGGACAAAGGGAGAAGTAGATGATACCAAAATAGTAGAAATTAATTATTTCATATAGAGGAAAAAATATTGTGTAGAGGGAGAAATGCAATGGCAGATTTAAAGAAACAAAATGTAAGAGGGAGAAATAGTAGAACTGATTAAAGTGGTAAGCTATAGAAAAGAGGGAGTCATATAGGAACTAATTAGATATGTAGAAGGAGAATAAATATAAAAAAGGATACAATAGCTAAGAGGGAGAAGCATAAGCAAAGAAATCAAGATAGTAGATTAGACAAGGAGGTGTGAAAATAGATGGTAACATAATTTCTTTTTGGCATTTGATTTACTATTTTAACCTAGTTAGCATTTTGATAACTTGGTTGATCAATTTGGTTTGAGATCAATGCCAAAGAGGGAGATTTTTGGAAATGTAATTCAAAAGATCATTATTTTAGGAGGAAGATTGTTTGCAAAGAAGGAGAATGTTGATAAGGAATGTTTTCAATCATTTTTTTGTCACTGATGTCAAACCTGCTATTTACTAGAATGAAAATTGCTTATCAGATCCAAGTACTATCACTTAGTTGATTGATGAAGAGGATTTAATCAACAAGATGTAACAAAAGTACCTAAGGGAAAGGTTGAGTTATGGTATTGTAATGAAGTGCAAGGATCAACTAAGACAATGATAAAATGATGTATTGATAATATACTTGAAGAAATAGAGGTTGGCCATACTTAGAAATTTTAGAAGTACAAGTTGTAACAAAGTTGTCTATGATGCTTGACTAAGTTCATTAGTGAGTGTCGAGCAAGCTAGTCCATGCCAAGTAGATTATCAATTAGTGCCAAGAAAATGTAAAATCTAGAGTGTGCCAAGTGAAATAGAAGGAGCCAAGCAAGTTTAGGTGCCAAGCAAGTAATAGGTGTCGAGCATCAAAAAAACTTAGTGGATGCCAAGTGAATCCATAGTAGGTATTGAGCATCAGTAAAATGTAGTTGGTGCCGAGTAACACAATATGTGTCAAGCACGAGAATTTCAATAGTGCCGAGCTACTATATTATTTAAAAAGTCAAAGATTTGACAAATCTAAGTCAACAAGTTTGTTACCTTGAATTTTGTGAACCAGATGGAGGATAAGGATGATGAGCTAGAAGTACAAAATTTTAGGTAAACTATTTTTGGGAAAATTCAAGAGGATTCTTCATGATGTATCTGGAAGGAAAAAGATATGGGATAGATTCATTGAATCCTACCTAATCCATTCGAATTGAAATTAAAAGCAAGAAGATTTGAGAAGGAAAAGGATTATAGACTTCTTTTTAAGGAGTCACAGACCAAGAAGCAAGAGAGGCTAGGATGTCAAGTTGCAAAGTTATTGAAGCATATCAAGGAGAAGAAGGAAGAATAAAGCATAGAGACTTTGCTTCAATAAGTGGACATATATGAGATTGCACTGATACATTGAGCATGGAGACTCAAGAAGAAAAAGCTTGAAAGGAGGACAAGTTGTCAAAGTTAAAGAGATTGAAAGCCAGGCAATGTTGTGAGTTGAACAAAGATCTAAAATCTAGAAGTTAAGTTGTGATTTGTATCAAGTCAAAAGCCCTTATTGTTACTCTCTAACAATTGTATCAAGTTAGGGTAAAATCCTATGGACTTGGGTTGTTTTAATAGCCATTTGTAAATCCTTTAATAGAGTGGCATTCCTAGTGAACGTTCCAAAGTCCTCTAACTAGGCCCACTTCTAACAAGGTGGTTAAATACTTTAACTAGGTAACATTTAATAGTGTGTTGTAGCCTTTCACAGTGCATCATTTCAAAAGAGTGAGAATTGAGTAGCATGTTACTAGTGGTTTTTTCCAAATTGGGTTTACACGTAAATCAATGTGTTATGTGTTGATCTTTTATGTCTTATTCTCGCATGTTGATATTATAGTAACTTGCTAAGTAGGAAAGTTCAAGCGTGGATGCATGAACGGTTTAATGGGCTCACTTTACTTGGGCAGAAAGTTTTATTAGGAAATTTGGACCTTGAATAACTGATTCACCCCCCCTCTCAATTATTCTAAAGCAATTCTAACAAATAAAATACTAAAAATATCACAATAAATTTCCATTAAATTAAATCATTAATTAATCTTTTGATTTTAAATAATTCATAGAAAAATCACCAAAGACCTACAAGACAAAATATGAAAAACCCATAAAAATTTTTAATTGTTTACACAAAATTGAAAAAAAAAGCTCTGCTCTACTTAGGGAAAATGGCGAATATGACAAAAAATTAGAAGAAAGTAGGAAACATGATCATTCTTAATCACCGGCCTCCCTCAAACTACAAAGCAAACCAATACTAGACAAAGGGGGGTAATGCTCTTCATGTTAAAAATCAATTCAAAGTACTCTCCATGATCTAGGAAGAACAAAAAATTTGCAAACAACTAGATGTCAAAACCATACACTAGGATCAAAGGTCAAGGTCATCGATTGAAGAATCAAGAGAACTTTTTCAATAAAACCAAATACACCAATGGAGAAGAAAAAATGCATTCACCGATGCAAAGAAAATACAAGAAGAAAACATCTCAATTGACCTAGATCTACCCAATAACATACCTTTAGGATGTTCTCTATATCGACCATGGTTACTAGCATAAAAGAATGAAACATATGCATCTATACTAAAAAATTATATAGAAAAACAAGGTCAGAAGGGAAAGAGACATCCTCACCATCTATTTACATTCCTCCGCATCAAAAAAAGAAGTGTGTAATAAATAAACAAAGTGAAGGCACAAAACCCAATCAAAGCATCTCAGTCAAAATAGAGAATTTCAGCACTATTATCATTAGCAACAAATACAACAAAGAAAAATGGTAGGAATGTTTTGAGAGAAAGGAATTCATGCTTATTGGAATGGTCCAACAAAATATAGAAACAATCTAGAACAAAATCTAGCCAAAATCTGTAGAGCAAAGGTAAGTAATGAACTATTAGAACTATCAAAATATTTTCACAAAGGGCACCATATAAACTTTACAACATGGTAACCTAATTTTAATGAAAATTATAATAAACAAAAACAAGCAATTAAATGGGTGGAATGTGTTAGGACTATCTCTATGAACTCTAATAGGAATTGAAGTCAATAAATCTAAAACAAGTAAGATAAGATTCTTAGCAAAACCAAATCAAAGCAAATTTATAAATAGGAAAATTATAACAAATAGATCAATATATAAGTTAACCTTTACTAAATATACAAGAGAAATAAAAAAATTATAGGAATAGACTTTAATAGAATAAACATCGAAAATAACTAGAAGAATATACTAAGGGCAAGCATGAAAAGGGAACAAAAAGTAGAAGAAATCAGAGAGAAAAGAACATTTGAAAAGTATAGAAACAAGGATATTGAGAAAACAAAGATAGTTCAAGAGGTTCAAATGGAATATTCAGGAAGAGAAGAACATGCAGAATATGGATGGATGACAAATATAGATCATCAATATTCTTTAGAAAAATACAAAAAATTGTAAATACTATAGAATATAGAAGGATACAATAGAAGAGATAGAGATTAATGTAAAAAAAAAAAAATGCTTTCTCATGAGATACTGCTCCTATAGATTGATCTGGTAGACTAATGTATCTTAGTATAAGTTAATCATACAAAATTGTTGGTGAACAAATTTGTCTTTTAAATCACAAAAAGGGAGTAAAATATTCTATGCCCAAGTTTGTAAGACAAATACAACTTCCCAACCGTTAAGGAATTTTGATATTCATGAATCCTCTCTAAATTTTAGTAAGGTTTAGCTTTTTTCAATCAAAACCAATTTTTAAAAGAAGATTAATTTTAACCTAAAAGTAATAAGGCTTCCCTTCTATTCTTGGATAGGGGGAACAATCTAGATAATAATAATAAAATAAAGATGAATACACACAAGAAAGAGAACACAAAGTTTCTCTATCAATCACATTCCAAAAATTAAACAAACTTGAGGGGAAAACACCATGAGGGAAGAAACATCCAGCACATGAGGAAATATTCAATAATTCAATACCGATTCAATTCTAAATCAATAAAGAAATATTTCAAAGCGTACATCTTTGAACATTCAAATATTTCCTTTCAAAGAACAATATTAGTCATATATATATATATATATATATATCACTAGAAAACCTTAGAAAAGTTGCATGAAAATATAAAACTTTAAGCAAATAATTCATAGCAAGATATTTACCAAAAACTACCAACCCCTAATACTAATGAGTCTTAAGCTTAAATAATAAGTTATCTAAGAATCTCCCTAAAAACCAAATTTTAGATAGTTAAAAGTAGTTATGGAAACCAACATTAGAATCAGGTACATAGACCCCAAATTTAACTAATAAGACCCTTAACTAAATTTTTTTTGAGAAAATTAATAGAAAACATAAAATAACCACCAATCAGTCAAGTGGTTTCCTCCTCCTCCTCCTCTTCTTCAACATCTCTTTGCTCATGACTAGCTTCCACATTCTAAATATGTTCATGAACTCAATCATGGTGGTCATGTTTGGATTCTTGATGTTCTAAAGGCGATTTCTCCAAATGTCTCTATCCAGCTTCATTTTGTTCACCATGTCTAGGTAGCTTGGTAGTTGCAAGGTATAGGTTCCTACCATCACTTCACTTTTTGCCACTCTAGAGAAGTCAAATCATGTGAGGTCTATTTTTTCCTTAAAAAATTTCATACATTCCTCATGTTGTTTGACAATTGTCTTTACATCAAAAATTCCTTCTTTAAGGGGGCTAGGCAAGGGTGAACCGATAGACTAGAAATATCTATCTACCTACTCCAGTAATACCTTGAAATATCTTTCAAAAGATTGCATCCTTGAAATAGTGGAAGTATAGTTTGACACCCTCCATGCAATAGTTTTCCTTAGAACTTGAATTAAACCTGCACCTACATGTTGTAGTGGGTTCTCTTGAAGGAACTCTTCTTGGCCAAATTCTTCTACTTCCACTAATTGAGACACAATGGCTGATAGTTTTTCAACTTCAGTTTTCCATGTCCTGAACTAAGCACAAAATTCATTTAGAGAAGCATTTTCTAAGGAAACAATCTCATGCAAATTTTGGATAAGTTTGGCAACTTGACTTGTTACCAAGCTTATCTAAATAGGCACTACAAACATCATTGTTTTTCCCTTTTTTAGATCTTCTAGCAATAGTTGTTTTTTGGGAGCACTGGAATCAAAGATAGCTTATGATTGATTACTAGGAATAGAGCTTTGTTATTCTAATGAGTTTATGTGCTATGTCATTGCACTATTTTCAACTTTCAACCTTTTCTTTTTGATCCCATCTTTTTGTGTCTGCAACACAATTTTTTTAGTGGAGGCTTCTACATAGTGCTCCTTTGTTTCATAGTTCATTACCCCTAGGTCAATGTATGTAACCTTAAAATTGCTCAAATCCATTTTTTTTGCTCCATCCTTATGGTTATAAGTAGCCACTTTAGTGATGCTCCTCCCAATTATATTATCTAAAGTTATCCTTGCAATGTTTTTGGTCCTCTTGGGCTTGAGAGACTTATGAGTGTACTTGCTTACAATGTCATCCACAAGAAAAGAGACTGGAACTAGACTCCTTTTCCTATTTACCAAGGCCACAAGCTAGTTTGGAGTGGTAGCATCCCATCATCATCTTACAGCCCCTTCTAGAGTATTTATGGCTTGTACCTTTGGAGGAGATGAACCCATGGTCATCTGAACTCTCTTGTTGTTGTCAATGAGTTCTCCACCTTGGTCCTTACCTTGCTTACTATCAACTCAAATAACTTGGTGAGGACTTACTGGAGGTGATATTTTAGCTTTCCTACTAGAACAAGTTTTCTACACAAGGGGAGGATTATGAGCCTTTTTCTTAGAAACGTTGGAGGACCTTCTACTACCTATAATGGGGAAACCAGCATTAGAAATAGAATCATCCTTGACATTAGCAAAGGTGTCCTTTTTCAATTTCAACCAAGATTTTTTCCTTTTAAACACATTAGCTATTTTTTCAAGGATATCATCTTCTTCCTTAGAATCCCAATTTATGGCAAGATTTATAGGTTCAATTTCCTAAGAGGTTAGAATGTTTGTTCCATCATCCTCTAAATCTATGATATCTATTTCCAACTTCAATTGAAATAGAATAATTTGAGAAATGTTATACCTAGATAACCTCTCCTTTATACTTCTAGTTCATCAGTACAGTTTTCCCAGAAATCCTCCACAATAGGGACATCTATAATTTTAATTTGGCTATCAAACAAGCTATGGATGATGCCTTTTCTATAAAAAAAATTTCAAGCTTCATACATACCAAAACATAATTTAGCTAGATTATAACTTATACATTTGGCATCTCCCATGCTTCCATATGTTAGCTTGCTCATTTTAAGTGGGAAAAAAATATCACAAGCTTCCTCCAATGAGAATTTATTTATCACATAAATTAATTGCCATGCTACTTCCACTAAAATGAGACAATGAAAGGAAAACCTAGGAAGATGCATAGGTTCCTCATCAAAACCCCATATTCTCAAATATGCAAACCTTGGGAATTGAACATATAGCCTACCAAAAGATTGGACAATTCTTTGGCAGCTAAGATTTTTTCATTTCAAAACACAATTTTCTAGAGAAGACATCATGAACCTTCTTAAAATAATTTAAGGCTTTATCTTTATGTAGCAAGGGGCAATCACTATATATGGTGATCTCCTCAATCCAAGGTTCATGTGGCAATTGCTACAAATCTTAAGTGGTAGCTAACATGTACATCAAGTAAGATGACATGAAAAAATATTTCTTCAAATTTAGGGAACCTTTCAATTGGTCTCTAAGGGAGCTATCAATTAGTTCTACCCAATCTAAAAAATGTGAACCTTCTAACACAATTTGAACATAAAATTACATCCAATTCTCAAGAATAGAAACATCAGGGGAACCACAAATTTTGTGCAAAGAACCATTATGTTCTAAACCTCAACAATTATCAAGCTTTTCTTCAAGGTTTTGTGTAACCTTGAACCACCCTTATAGAAAGCTTTTATCCAAATTTTTTCTATGAAATTTCTATAATCACTGGCTTTCACAACAAAGCTAGCCATAGAAAAGGCTGGGGTGAGATCAACAAATGGTTGCTCTTCCAAGTGCAATAAACTAGACATGATCTCTCTACTGATATCCAACAAACCACTTCCATCCTTTTTTAGTATACGGTCTTTGGACACATTGTACATGTGTATGCATTCTTGAATTAGCTCTTGACATGGGTAAGCTAGAGGGAAAGTGGAAGTCATGAGTAGGTTTGTGTTTAACACCTTAATGGAAAAAGCTTGGGCTAGCTTTTTACACAATCTTTTTAAAATTCTTCCCAAATCAACCCCTTATAATTCTGTATCAGCTATAATGGGAAACCTACATTACAGACTACCTGTATTCCCAAATACATGTAATGTAGATTTCATGATTTTTAGGAGCTCTATATTTGAATGCAAAGCAAGGAAACAACCACGAGAAGGCTAGTTTTCTCTATTTCTTTCCTCCAAATGTTTGTTTTGAGCAAAAAAGGAAACTTAATACCTTCCTTTTAAACAAGAAAACTTTCCTTTAAATACATTTTGCAAAGAAGGATGTGACCATTAATTATGTAGAGGATGGAAGTGATTTTTTTAACATGTTGTTGTAGTGCACCAATATTATAGTCAAAGGAACCAGCAAATATAAATATATTTTTCTTTTTCAATGAAAGCATTTTTATTTTATTTTATTTGTTTATATTTATTTTCCTTGATCTACAATATTGATGTACATTACTACAATACATTTAACTAACTTCACTAACCACTTTAGTTCCTTCCAACCAGAACATTATTTGAAATTCTAACAAAATGTCTTTATAACCAAAAGTATCAATTTCAAATGGAGACACACATTTTCTCTTAGAATCATTTTAGAAACAAAAACATAACAACTTTACTCATTTCTATATACTATAGAATAGTGCATGATGTATAAATTTCTTTAATCACTAAATGTAGTAACATATCAAGAAGTACAGTCCACTTATACAATTTTCCAGCTTACAAGCTATAATAAAACACAAGATTGGGAGTTACACAAGGGTGACTCTCCCTAATACAATAAGTATTTACTTGGAAGTATGTTTTTTCTGCACATGAAAATAAGACAACATCCTTCTTCTCTTCAAGTCTTCAATCCATAGATCACAACTTGCAGTACAACACACAGCAACAAGCCCATGGTACTCTCCTCCCAACCTTAGGCCTTTTAAAGGCCACCCCCGAGCAGGGAGAACCTTGACTAGGTGGACATACATTACTAACAACCATTTATAACACAATGCTCACATTACAAAATTGTTCACACATTTTACAGTTGACAAATAAAACCACAAAAATTCCCAACCAAGGTAGACCAATTAGGATCACATGTAGATCCATCTCAAGGGGTAAGGGTGGAAAATGAATGTTGAGGAGACTCCACCTGCAACTATGCCTTCATTAGGCTATACATTTTATACACATGCCTTCACAAGGCAACCCAACACCACATACATGCCCTCACATGGCATCTTTACAATACTTATAACTCTAGCAAGGTGGCATATGGGGCCCATAACACCCATATGGCATCCCTCTCCTACACTAGGAGAGACTCTCACCCAACACATTCCCTATGCACCCCTTACCCTCACAAGGCTCTCTTTCCCTCCCAAGAGATGAGACTCACCTTGTCACACCCAAAACAGAAAACTGCAACAAGAACATATGAATTCACAACACAAAGTAAATCATAATACACACATACACCAAAACTGAAACATGATCCCTCAACCTTACACAACACAACATTACAACACACCATATTACAACTACATTATAGAAAACTCACATTCATAACACAATAAAAATAATCTACTTAACAACAAACTTTCATAGCAAGGGTACATAAGGTTACCAACCTAGTTTCCAAGCAAATTTGAGGTCCCTCTCTTTTTACCAGCAATCCTCCTCCTAAGCTATCTTCTTCTCCTTGTTTTTTTTTCTTTTCCAAAATTTACCCCACTTAGATTCCTTTTCCAGATCTATCCAAAAATTCTCCCCCCAAGAACTCTCCAACCAACTCTCCCTAAAGAATGTTTTCTTTTGATGCTTAAGTTTCCAAATTCGGCCAACTTGGGAATCCACAATTTTTGGGTGCTCTTTTCAATTCCTAGAGAAGCTTATAATACTTTAAAAATGCCCCTACCCCCTAGGTATATCATATGGGCTTTAAAATAAGACCTCAAGCTACCCCTAGGGATGGTGTAAACCTCCTAGAAATTCACAAAAGGTGTGCATTCGACCTAGCATGGAAAGAATCCCTCTTGGACCCATAAATACACCTAGGGAAAAGAAATCCTACCAAAGCACTCCTTGGTTCACTCAACCACCTACCATCCCACTAAGCATGCTACGAAGGAGAACATGTGTCAAGTGACATCACAATACACACAACACACTTGGAAAGCCATCAAGAAAAACAAATTTACTTTTATAGAATCACAATAATACACACAAATTGGTTTTACAAATAAAATACAAGCGTAAAAAGGTTATACCCTCCTTAGGGTTAACCTTGGTTTTTCCAAACACCTAGCAAGGTTCTCCATAAATCCATGGGCTTCTTTCCTGCACACTTATTGCAAATATCAGTAGTCCAAGAATAAGGTGATAAAATGATAACATAAATATAAATCACATAGATTCTATCATCAATGAATAACATAACTAATATGAAATATGTATTTCCATTCATATCACATTACACACTTCACATTTGTAGCGATTCTCTAATCTAGATAGTAAAACATTATGATCATTTATTCTTACAGAAAATTATGGAATTAATCTACCTTAAGAAATGCATCAAATATAATATAAGTATACAATTCTAGTTTATTCAAATGATACATGAATTATTAATGTTACTCTAAATATGCTAAGACATGATAATCTAGCACCATATGGAGACCACAATTCAAAAATCAAACATTCACTTGAGTATAACATAAGCTTTAATCATGACATATGGATCATCAAGAAGGTAAGTAAGCATATCTGAATAACATCATAAAAATTACTTAGAATATTAGTGTCCTAGTAACATCATAAGGAATCATCATATAGCCTAATGATATAGGTATCAATGTCCCAATAACATAACATGAAATCAAATAGTCTAAGGATCAAAATATCAATGTCCATAGGGGGTAATAATGTGTCATCTAGAGTCTAACTATCAAAGTCCAAAAGAAACAAAATGTCAATAGTGCTATGATGGTTGGGGCGGGACATGACAGTTGTAAAGGAAAGATGATTAGGTGGAAAGGGTACTAGCATTAAATTAGGAGCCAAGTACTTTAAAATTATCATCCATCTTTACACATGCCAAATGTTTACTTTCACACCTTTAATCAAAACTCTGGCATTTTTATTAATGAAAATTTCACTTGGTCATTAATTACCTATACTTACCTTTCGAATCATAATGCCACCTATAACCATTTTAATCATGATGTGGCAACCAAGTGTTCTGTGTCTCATGCACCACATGGTCATGCAACATGTCAAGTGGGTCCTCCAAGGAAAATTGTTTTGATGAAATGCAAGAAATATTGAACCCATGAACTAGTTCCTTTGGTACAAGAGGTTCAACGTGGCTTACTACCCTTTGAACTTGGTACAAAAGGTACAAAAGGTTCAAGGAGTACAAGGAACTTGTCCATTATACCAAGGCACCTTAAAAATTACAAAAAAATAATGCTTTGAAATAAAACACATTCGGTTCAAGCGGAGGACTTGGTCAACAAATTAACTTGAGGAGGGAAGATATGGTAAAAAATGAAGTTGAATGAATATAAGAATAAAAACACAACTTAATTTTTGGGTTTGATGAATTGATAGAACCAATGGTTCAAAATAAAATGAAAAAGACAAGAGTAAACCAAAAGTAATGAGTAAAAATGGAGACTCTAAAAAATATGAACTAACATCAACACTATCTAGTGGCTGGTTTTCACATGAAAAATAGAGAACTCAGATACTTGGTTGGTAGACCTAAGGTAGGAAAAAAAATGAAAAACCAAGAAGAACAAAGCAAAACAAAGCAAAAAGGGAAACAAAGTAGGAACCTAAGCTTAATATGTACAAAGGAAGAGAAACTTCCTCTAAAACTTGAACAATTTCAAATCCTACCCATTATAAGTATAGGGCAAGGCTTCTCCACTTAGATATGACAATTTCACTACATTAGGACCAACTAACTTAGTTACCTTGAAAGGACCTTTCCATAATGATTCAAATTTTCTATGACTTCCTTTCTTCTCATTTTTCTTATCCCATAAAAGGACTTTGTCACCAGGCATGAACTTTCTCAATCTTGTTTTCTAATCAAAAACTTTCTTCACCCTTATTTGATGTTCTATGATCCTACCATTTTATTTCTCTCTTCTTCTAATTTTGTGAGGTACATGATTATTTTCTCCAAAGATGATTGAAAATAGGCATCTTCAATGATAGTTTGTAATTTTGTAGCTACAAGACTCAATGGTAGAAATATATGCACATTAATTCCATATACTAGTTCAAAAGGAGACATCCCTATAGACCTCTTAGGGGAAGTCTTATCCACCCATAAGGCTTCATACAACTTTTTATGCCAATCCTTGCCATTATTGCTCACTAATTTTTTCATGATGGAAACCAAAATTTTACTGTCCAACTCACCTTGGCCATTATCTTGTGGGAAGTAATCTGAAGCATGTGCTAAGGTAATTCCATTCTCATAATAGAAAAGAGTGATATCTTCAAAAGAGAAATAGGATGCATTTTTAGTAACAATTTTAGTGGGTACCCCATATTTTACCAGAATATGATTTAGAATAAAATCACAAGTTACTTGAGTATTTGCTTTCTTAGTAGGTATAGCTTCAACCCACTTAGTAAAATAATCAGTTGATATTGGGATGAACATATGTCCTACACTTGACAGAGAGATTTATAGGTCCAATTAAATCAATACCCCATTGTTTAAAAGCTTCATCAATAACTACTAGTCTAAGGGGTAGCATTGCTAATTAAGGTTTTCTAGTGAATAGCTTGCATTTTTCAAAATCCTTGACATAAAAATAAGCATCTCAAAACATGCCAGACCAACAGAAACAATTTCCCAAAATTTTGAAAGCTGTGATTGATAAGGAAAAGTGACCACTACATGCCTCTTCATGGAATGTTTTGAGTAATTGTTTTGGTTGAATTTCATCAACATACCTCAGATATGTTCCTTCTATTCCCTTGTATAACACACCTTTAGCAATAATATAATTTGCAACCTTTAGCTTCATATTTCTTCTCTCCTTGGGTGACATTTCTTCAGGACAATCCCCTTATGTTAAATATTATGTTAGTTTGGAAAACCATGAATATGTGAGGCCTACCAATAGAACTTGAGGTGATTCTTCTTTCTCATTTGTAACAACAACATTTTCAGCAATTTGTTTACACAAACCCTTACCTCTCACTAAGTTTTTTGGTTTTATATCAATGTCATATTCTTGTAACTTAACCACCTAGGTGGCCCTTTTTTCAGTCCCACATCTTATTGACTTAAAACACTTTCTATAGTAGTTCTAGGAACATAAACAATTGAATGAGAATGTAGAATATAGTACCTAAATTTCTTAACAACTTTGACCACTATGAAGGCTTGTTTCTTAATGAGTGAATAATTTAATTCATGTTTCTTTAGAGGTACACTCACAAATGAAATAGGAAATTTGTTACCTTGATCTTTCTTCTTTGTTAGGATGCTTGAGAAAGTAGGGGTATCCAAAGTAATAGATTTCTTGATTTCATCAAATGCTTTCTTACCTTTTACATTCCACTTGAAAACTTCCTTCTCACTTATCATTTTAATTGTCTTTGGTGAGTTCAACAAAATTTGGCATGAAATCCTAGAGAAAGTTAACTTGACCAAAGAAATATTTGACTCCACTTCTATTCACTGGGAGGCTTAATTATTGAATTTCCTATACTCTCTCAATCTCTATTCGAATACTTTTCTTAGACATGATGTGGCTTGATAGTTTCTCTTCTTCAACAAAGAAAATTTATTTATTAGGATTCAAGGATATCACATGCTCCTTGCATCTTTGGAGAACCATGGACAAATCTCTCAAATGATCTATCCTCTTTTTAGAGAACACTGTTAAATCATCTAGATAAATCACAATACTTTTATCTCTCAAATTCTTAAAAGAGGAGTTCATTGCTCATTGAAATGTGGCACCAATATTAATGAGACCAAAAGGCATCCTATTATAGGTGAATGTACCCTAGGGAGTTATAAAGGCTATCTTAAGTTGATTAGCTTCAGCTACACTAATTTAGTTATGATGGGAGAAACCATCAAGCATTGACATCATTTCTGATCCCACTACTTTTTATAAAAAATATTCCATAATTGGGAGTGCATAATTATCCTTGAGGCTAGCTTGATTCAAATTGAAAAATTCTACACAAATTCTTATTTTTGCATTTTTCTTTCGCACTGGCATAATGTTGGACAACTAGGTAGAATGGTGAATAGGGTAAATAATTCTTTCTTTGAGCATCTTTTCTACCTCTTTGAAGATGGCTTCTAATATTTCAGGATTAATAAATTCTCAAATTTTGTCTAAAAGGGACAATTTCTGGTTTCAAGGGAATAGAATGTTTGTACTCTCCATTCCTAAAGTTCTTTAGGTCATTATAACCGCAAGAAAAAACATCTCTAAAATCCATTAACAATGATATGAGTTGATTCTTTTCTTTTAAAGAATAAGTCTTCCCAATAGAAATCCATTTTTGATCATTACCATCACCAATATTAATCTTATCATATTCTTTATCCACCCCAAGATCTAGACCTTTTCTTGGTATAAATCCTTTATTTTTTTGTGAAAATATATTTTTAAGGGAAACTAGGCCACAAGTAATTCTATTTCCTTTTACTTGGACCACTTCTTGTTCATCAGGAGGAATTGACAATCCTTCACTCAATATCTCCAAAGATCCTTCAAAAAAAGACTTAGCAAAACATCTTGCATAAGCTAGGAATTGTTCAATTTGTTTATCACTATCAAAGACTTGCCAATGATTTTCATTTTTTGGTAAATTTGGGTGGTATATCATTTCAATTCTATACTCCTTTTGGTGAAATTCTAGATGTGGGAGTAGTAAAGAAGCTGACATAGCAAGGGAGTTTGCCTTAGAATTCTCACTTCTTGGTATCACTTTGATACTAAATGCATCAAAGGATTCAATACTATGCCATGCCAAATTTTGATATCGTTTGAGACATTCATTTTTCGCTACATATAAACACCTTACTTGTTTCACAATTAATTTCTTGTCCCCTTTCACCTCTAGTGATCTTATTCCTTTTAACTGTGTTTCATGCAATCCTAGAAGAAGGCCTCATACTCAGAAGTATTATTAGTATTTTGAAAATCCAATTTGAAAGAATGAGTTGAGATATATCCTTTAGGAGAAATAAAAACTACAGCTACTCCTAATCCAACACTAGAGCAACTTCCATCAAATTCCATACTCCATGTTTCATTTTCTTCCAAATGTTCTACTTCTTCTTTAGATTGAATAAAGTAGCTACCAAATTGACATTCTTGGTATAGAATATGAGATTTAGGGTCATCTAAAGGGAAAATTGTGTACTTTTTTTTTCTCTTCAGGGGTTAAACCAACTTTCGTATTCCCTAGAGGAATAACTACCTTAGACCAATCCATTTTTATTTCACCATTCATATTTCTACAAAAAGTTCTATTAGTAGCATCCCATAGCTTGCTAGTATTTTTGCCACTAATATAGTTAGTTTCAACCTTTTATCTAGATATGCTACTAATACTACTTGTGTATCTTTCACCTTGCCTATCAGAGGTACCTATTAACCATCCATAGAGTAGTACTTCCCATAATTTTTAGTGAGGGTTAGGCCCAAAGGTTTAGTGACAAAAGAATTCATTATGTTATCAGATGCACCACAATTTATAATTCAATTGCTAAGAGTAATAGAGAAATATAAAAAGGATCAAGTTTTCTATTTTGGCCATCAGTCTCTAGGATCATAAGATTTTTAGAATTGGTAGCTTATTCTTGGACAGGCTCATTGGTTGAGATAGGTCTCTCAATAGAGTTAGAGGTTTCACCAATGAGTTGTGAACTATTACATGACCCACCTTTAATAAAATCCAAAGATCTATCTAGTTCTTTAGGATTTATTTTTAAATAATCAATAGTAGATATAGTAGAAATGAAAGATTTAAAAAACTAAACCATATCAAAGGAATTACAAGAACTAGGATTCACAACACTTTTCTTAGGAGAAGTATTTTCTATACCTATAGTGGGATCTGTAATAGTTTGAGATGAATCTTTCATTTTTATGACTTGTGGATTTGAGTTTGTCCCAAAATGAAATTTGGAAGCTCTTTGTCCTCTGGTCATCATAGAGCATGTAGGGTTATTTGTGGCTAGAAAAATATCTCCATTTCCATCTATATCAGATTCATATTCAAAAAATAAAGTATGTGAGGTAATTTTTTTGGGTGAGTCTATTTCAACTTCAGTGACAATTCCATGTTGACCTTTAGTTTCTTTCATTTGCAAATGTCTCAGCCAATTTGTACAAGTCTGGCCATCATGATTAGTGGTGAGATGGAATAAGCACATCACCTCTTTATGGAGAGAAGCTTCAATTTACAACTTACTTTATGGACTAGGGAACTAGTAAGTAGGTTTACCTCATTGTGTGGGGAGAGTGTTTCATCTAGACTAGTTTTGATATTGATTTGGATAGACACTAGGTCTACTTTTTTGCCTTTTTAGTGTAATAACATCATTAACTAATCTCTAGACCACAGGATCTATACTTGTGGAAGTTTGAGGATTAGAGGTTTCAACATCTCTTCTTCATTTCCATCCTATTATCAAATCATCTTCTAGCTCAATGGATAACTTTTGGGTAGCAGCTAGGTTGATGGGTATATTTCTTCTCATATGAAAAGCAATGTCTAGATGCATCACTCCTATAAAGAATCCCTTTCATTTTTTTGCATTAGGTCTTGAGGCTACAGGAATCCTTTATAGAAGTTTATTGTATTTAGCCACAAATTCTCTCATAGGTTCATGCATTTCTTTCTTTAGTTGAGACAATTGAATTAGGAAAGAATTCCCATCACTTGGAGTTTTGAAACATGCTTCAAAGGCATGAGTCATGGTATCCCAATTGGTTATGGAGGCATGGGAAAGGTGATTAAACTAATAAAAAATGACATCAGTAAATGTTTGAATGAAGAGTTGATCTGTGACATCTTCAGTAAGGACATCCACAATTCCACAAGCCACTTTGAAAGACCTTGCGTGATCCTTAGCTAGAACTTTGCCACCTCCACTAAATTTAGGTAAAATATCTTTAGCACCTTTGGGCATAGCCCCAAGATTCACTCTAACTTGGAGTGGTCTATTTTGTTGACCCCAAAAAGCTATAGCGGGAGAGATAATATTCAGAGGTTAGATGTTCAAAATGGTAGGTTTGAAGATATTAGGAATATAAGGAGCTTGTAGAGATAGGCTAGGTAGGTCTACTAACTAACTTTAATTTCTTTTTCCTCTTATGGGTATGATTAGGTTTAAAATAAAACAATTCAAGAGCCTTGATGTCATCATCAGTAAGACCTCATTCCCTATCAACTCTTGTGAATAGGGAGGGATAATATTCGAAGGTTGGATGTTCAAAATGGTAGGTTTGAAAATATCAAGAACATCAAGAGCTTGCAGAGATAGAGCAGGTTGTGATGGTGGTGGGGAGGTAGGTCTACTAACTGACTTTACTTTCTTTTTCCTCTTATGGGCATGATTATTTTTAAAATCAATCAATTCAAGAGCCTCAAAGTCATCATCAATAAGACCTCATTCCTTGTTAGCTCTTGTGAATCTCTTTTCACCCAATTTTTCTTGATCCCTTTATTTAGTTTTACGCTAGTCTTTGGACCAATCTATTTACTATGGTAGCTTCTTGAACTACAAGGATTCCTCTTCTACCCTTTCAAGAACTCAACCAAGTTGAAAATATTACTAATATCTTGTTCTCCCTTTCTAGGCTACTGCATTCAAATCAAATATGATATCCTCTTGGTTATAGTTAAATCCAAGATTTGGTTGCAAAATAGGTAAAACATCATAACAAGGGAGTACCATACTGGAACATAATATCAACTTTTTAACTAGTAAAATACCAAGTCTTCTCCAATCGACTCCCTAGTAAAGTCACCAAAAATTTGTTGGTGAACATATTTGTCTTTTTAAATCATAGAAAATGAGTAAAAGATTCTATACCCAAGTTCATAAGACAAATACAACTTCCCAATAGTTGAGGAATTTTGACATTCATGATTCCTCTCTGAATTTTAGTAAGGTTCAGCTCCCTTATTGAATTTTCATTCAAAACCACTTTTTAAAAGAAGATTACTTTTAACTTAAAAGTAATAAGGCTTCCCTTCTATTCTTGGATAGGGGGAACAATCTAAATAATAACGATAAAATAAAGATGAATGCACACAAGAAAGAGAACACATAGTTTCTCTATTAATCACATTCCAAAAAGTAAACAAACTTGAGAGAAAAACACCATGAGGGAAGAAACATTTGGCACATGAGGAAAAAATCAATAACTTAATACTAACTCAATACTAAATAAATAATGAAATATTTCAAAGCATGCATACATACATACATACATACATACATACATACATATATAGCTGGAAAAACTTAGAAAAGTTGCATGAAAATATAAAACTTTAAGAAAATTAGTCACGGAATGATATCCATCAAAAATTGCCAACCCGTAATACTATTGAGTCTTAAGCTTAAATAATAAGTTGTCTGAGAATCTCCCTGAAAACCCAATTCTTAGACAATTAAAAGTGGTTATGAAAATCAACATTAGAATTGGGTATGCAAGCCCAAAGTTTAACTAATAAGAACCATAACAAAAAGGTTTTTGAGAAAATTACCAGAAAACATAAAATAACCACCAATCGATCAAGCAGTTTCCTCCTCCTCATCCTCTTCTTTAGGATCTCTTTGCCCACATGCCAGCTTCCATGTTCTAAATGCATTCGTGAACTCAGTCATGGTGGTCATTTTTGGATTCTTGATGCTCTGAAGGAAATTTCTCTAGTTGTCTCTATCTAGCTTCATTTTGTTCATTGTGTCTAGGTTGCTTGGTAGTCATAAGGTACAGGTTCCTTCCATCACTTCACTTTTTTCCACTTTGGAGAAGTCAAATGATGTGAGGTCTATTTTCTCCTCAATAGATTTTATATGTTCCTCATTTTGTTTGACAATTGTCTCTACATCAAAACTTCCTTCTTTAAGGGGGCTAGGCAAGGGTGAACTGATAGAATAGAAATCTCTATCTACCTACTCTAGTAATGCCTTGAAATCTCTTTCATAAGATTGCATCCTTGAAATAGTAGAAGTGTAGTTTGACACCTTCTAGGCAATATTTTTTCTTAGAACTTGAATTAAACCTACATCTACATGTTGTAGCAAGTTCTCTTGAAAGACTTTTTTTTGCCCAAATTCTTCTACTTCTACTAGTTGAGAAACTATGGCTAATACTTTTTCAACTTTAGTTTTCCATGTCCTAGATTGAGCACAAGATTCATTCAGAGTGGCCCTTGCTAGGGAAACAATCTCATGCAAATTTTTCATAAGTTTGACAACTTGACTTGTTACCAAGCTTATCTAACTAGACACCATGAACATTGTCATTTTTCCCTTTTTTATATCTTCTAGTAGTTGCTAATTTTTGGGAAGATTGGAATTGAAGGCAACTTGTTATTGATTACTAGGAATAGAGATTTGTTCTTTTAAGGAGTTTATGTAATTTTCCATTGCATTGTTTTCAGCTTTCAGCCTTTTCTTTTCAATCCCATCTTTTTGTGATTGCAGCACAATTTTTTTAGTGGAGGCTTCTACCTAGTGCTCCTTTGTTTCACAATTCATTACTATGAGGCCTCACCTTGGCCCATCATAGCATCTCATAGCAGTTTATTTTTATTTTAGATAATTTATCATAGAATATCATAGTAGTTTATTTTCATTTTAGATACTTTATATTTTTTAATGTAGATACTTTATATTTGAGACCTTGTTATATGTTGGACTATTTTGGACTGTTACTCAGACTATTTGATACTATGGGACACTTTATTTTATGGTAATCATTTATGATGTTAGAACTTATTTATGATGCTTGGTGATTAGTTACATTTATGCACTTGCTTGGTTATTTTATTAATGAGTAAGAAATTATGTTTGAATATAAATGTTAGATGGATTGTATATATGTATGAAAATCATGAAATGTGCAAAAAAGTCATGTCATGTTTAGTTCGATAATGATTGTATTATATATGTGCAATGGTTAGAAATGAAAAATGTTATTCAATTGAGAAATGCCTTATGTTTTGATTCAATTATGAATATAGAATTTACTGAGGATTTATATATGCATATGTTTTATTTATCTTGGACTACTGATATGTGGTTTGAGTGTGTAGGAAATATCATTGGTAAAATAGAGAACCAAGACTATACCCTAGTTTAATTGTGATTGCCAAGGTTAGACCTAATGAAGAGATCTTAACCTCATTGTTAAGTATTTTACTTTGTGAACATAATGTGAATGGATTTTTTAGATTAGATTCATTTTTGTGAAAATTGATTTGCCACTTGTAATGTTAAATATATATCTATAATGTCACTTGACACTTGTGTTGTTATGTGTTTAGTGGTAAGTCAGGTTGAGTGATTGGCAAAAGATCCCCAATCTTATTCCTAACAAGTTAGAAATGTTTAAGTTTTCATCCCCTTGCATAAAATATCTTATGAAGGTTTTAATTAAGTTAAATTTCGGATTTCAAGTTTAGGGTGACTTTAGAGGGCCTTTTTTGAGTCTTAGAGTGTTCTTTTAGTGAAATTAAGTTACCTACATGTTAGTACTATATGTTAGCACTTTAATTTTGGCATTACTAGAGTTAAAATCTCTTTTCTAACACTTGTAAAATCTCATTTCTTAAGTATTGCAAAAATGGAAGAAGTCTTACACAAAATTCCCACTTTATCTTTAGTGAGTTGATAATTCCAACCAAATAGGGAAAAATAGGTGGAGTTAAAGTGTTTGTTCTCTTTCATGATGGAGAAATATTTGGAATGTTCTTCTTTTAGAGGGAAATGGGAAAATAGTTTGGGCATTCACCCACTCTCTAGTTTAGAGATTTTTGGTTTTGGAGATTGGATCCAAGAAGTATAGAGGGCTATTCTCAAATCGGGTCATTTACCATAGCTTGGAGAAAGGTTGGAGATTTTGCCATGTTTTGGAAATTATGTATTGTATTGTTTTTTATTCTAAATAAAAGATGTGTAAATTTTGCTACAGATGCATATGTGTGTTGTTCATTGTCTCTGTGGTATTGTTGTGTGTGGATAAATTTCTATTGCCTTATTTTCATTTCATTTTGAGAGTGTGATGTTATGGGTGTGGAAGGACATCACTCACCCTTGAGAGGGAAGAAGTAGCCTTTAGGGTGAAGTAGTTAGTTGGGCCTATCCCCTAAGTGCAAAGTCTCTTCCCTAGAAGGAAGAGGGATAAGCATGTAGTATGCGTTGGATGTGCTAGTACTTTGTTATGCACTTGGGGGTGATAAGGGGAGAAAGTTTGTGAGAGTTGATATTTATTTTGTATGCCTTGTAAAGGAAAATTTGGTTTTTCTATATTTGGCTTCTCCTTGGGATTTTAGGCACACCTTCACCCATTCTATTGGTTTTCTAGTAACCTACTATGTGAGCTCAAAAAGGGTGTTAAAAGTTGTATCATAAATTGTTGTTTTATATGTGTGTGCTTGATTGTTACCCAGTTGGTCTTGCTTCTCCAAGCTTGGTGGGTGGTCTCTTAGAGACCTAGGCTGGGAGCTGAGCTCTCCATGGTTTACAAGGTTTTCTTGTACAAGTTTTGTAAATGGATATGTGATGAAGCAAATCTTGGAATTTTTTCACTTTCTTTTGGAGATTTGAAGATGTTTTATTATGAACATCTGTAAAAGTTATGTTTGAAAAATATCAGAAGTAGATCTTCATGTAATTTGTAAGCTGATGTAAGGATACAATTATGATTTTAATATTTGAAAGAAATTTTCAATTCTATGAATATATATTTTAGTTTAATTATTTCTTAAATTGCTTCCAAGAAATAAAATTGAATATTATTATTGTATGTGTTTGTTTGTCTGTGCGTGCATGTGTGTGTCTTGCTCAAGAAAAATTGGGCATGACAATTACCCCTAGGTTAGTGTGTGTAACCTTTAAATTTCTCAAATCTAAATTTTCTACTCCCTCCTTATGGTTATAAGTAGCCACTTTAGTGATGCTCCTCCCAGTTGCACTATCGAAGGTTATCCTCGTAGTGCTTTTGGTCCTCTTGGGTTTTGTAGCCTTGTTAGTGGACTTGTTTATAATGTCATCTATAGGAAAAGAAACTAGAACCAGATGCCTCTTCCTATTTATTGAGGCCACATGCTAGTTAAAAGAGGTAGCATCCCATCATGATCCAACAACCCCTTTTGGAGTAGTTATAGCCTGTACCCTTAGAGGAGATGAACCCATGGTCATATGAACTCTCTCGCTATTGTCAATGAGTTCTTTGCCTTGGTCCTTGCCTCGCTTACTATCAAATTAAATAAATTGGTGAGGGATTACCAAATATGACATTTTAGCTTTCCTATTAGAATAGGTTTTCTACATAAAGGGAGGATTATGAGCCTTTTTATCATGAATTCTAGAGGATCTTCTGCTACTTGCAATGGGGAGACTAGTATTAGAAATAGAATCAACCCTAACATTAGCACAAGTATTCTTTTCCAATTTCAACCAAGATTTTGTCCTTTTTAACACTTTAGCTATTATTTCAAAGATAACATCTTCTTCCTTAGAATCCCAATTTATGGCAAGATTTATAGGTTCAATTTCCTTCATCTTTTATATCTGTGATATCGATTCTTAACTTCAATTGAAATAGGATAATTTGAGAAATGGTAAACCTAGATAAACCTCTCCTTTCTACTTCTAGTTCATTAGTATAGTCTTCCCTAAAATCCTCCATAGTAGGGACACGTGTAATTTTAACCTAGCTATCAAACAGGCTATGGATGATACCTTCGCTATCAAAGTTTTTTCTAGCTTGATATATACCAAAATAAAATTTAACCAAATAAAAACTTATACATTTGGCATATTCTATGCTTCGACATGTTAGCTTGCCTAGTTTAAATGAGAAAACAATATCACAAGCTTCCTCTACTGAGAATTTATTTATCACAGAAATTAATTGTTGTGCTACTTCTACTAAAATGAAATAATCAAAAGAAAACCTAGGAAGATACATAGGTTCTTCATCAAAACATCCTATTCTCAAATATGTAAACCTTGGGAATTGAACATATAGGCTACCAAAAGATTGGACAAGTCTTTGGGACTTAGGTGAAACTTTGTGCTACAAAGAAATTTTCATTTCAAAACACAATTTTCCAAAGAGGACATCATGAACCCTCTTAAAATCATTTAAGGCTTTATCTTTATACAACAATGGGAATAACTATATATGGTGATCTCCTCTATCTAGGGTTCATGTGGAAATTGCTACAAATCTTGAGTGGTAGCAAACATGTACATCAAGTAAGACATCATGAAAAAATCTTTCTTCAAATTTAGGGCACCTTTCAACTGGTCTCTGAGGGAGCTGGTAATTAGTTCCACCCAATCTAAAAATTGTGAACCTTCTAACACAATTTGAACATAGTATTACATCCAATTCTTGAGAATAGAAACATCATGGGAACCAAAAATTCTATGCAAAAGAACCATTGTGTCCTGAGCTTCAATATTCATCAAGCTTTTCTTCAAGGTTTTGGGTAACCTTGAACCACCCTTATAGAAAGTTTTTGTCCAACTTTTTGCCATGAAATTTCTATAATCACTAGCTTTCTCGACAAACATAGCCATAGACGAGCCTAGGGTGAGATTAGCAAATGGTTTCTCTTCCAAGTGAAATAAACTAGACATGGTCTCTCTACTGATATCCAACAAGACAGTTCTATCCTTTTTCAATAAATGGCCTTTGGACACATTGTACATGTGCATTCCTAAATTAGCTCTAGGCATGGGCAAGCTAGAGGAAAAGTGGCAGCCATGAGTAGGTTCATGTCTAACACCTTACTAGAAAAAGTTTGGGCTAGCCTTTCACATAATATTTATGAAATTCTTCCCAAATCAACCCCTAATAAGTTTGTATCAACTATAATGGGGAACCTACATTGTAGACTATGAGTATTTCCAAATATATGTAATGTAGACTTCATGATTTTTAAGAGCTCTATATTTGAATGCAAAGAAAGCAAACAACCACAAATATGATTTACCCCATGGGGGAGGGGAAGAAATAACCAGAAGATGAAATAATTACCTAGAAGATGATGACCATTTCAATTATGAAAGAATGTTGTTTTCTCCATTTCTCTCCTATGAATATTTGGTTTGAGAAAAAAAAAAACTTAATACCTTCCTTTTAAATGAGAAAACTTTCCTTTAGATGCATTTTCCAAAGGACATGACCACTAATTGTGTAGATGATAGAAGAGATTTTTTTAACATGCTGTGAAGGAAAGATGATAGGGTGGAAAGGGTACTAGAATTAAATTAGGAACTGAGTACTTTAAATGATTATCTCTCTTTAAACATGCCAAATCTTTTCTTTTGCACCTTTAATCAAAACTCTAGCACATTTATTAATGAAAATTTCACTTGGTCATTAATTGCCTGTACTTACCTTTCAAATCATAACACCACCCACAACCATGTTAATCATGATGAGACAACTAGCTATTGTGTGTCTCATGTGCCACATGGTCATGCAACATGTCAAGTGGGTTCTCCAAGTAAAATTATTTTGACAAAATGCAAGAAGTATTGAACCTGCAAACTAGTTCCTTTGGTATAAGAAGTTCAGCATACCTTAGTGCCTTTTGAACTTGGTACAAAATGTTCAAAGAGTACAAGGAACTTGTCCATTATACCAAAGAACCTTCTGAACTACAACAAAAAGATGCTTTGAAATAAAATGCATTTAGTTCAAGCTAGCTATAAGGGAGGACTTGGTCAGCAAATTAGCTTGAGGAGGAAAGATATGGTAAAAAATGAAGTTGAATAAATATAAGAATACAAACACAACTTTATTTTTTGGTTTGACAAATTAACAAAACCAATGGTTCAAACTAAAATGATTAAGACAAGAGTAAACCAAAAGTAATGAGTAAAAATGGCAACTCTAAAAGACATGAACTAACAACTCTCAAGAAAAATTTCTCTCCCACAGAAAATTGCTTATGCATCATATGAGCATTGGCATACTTTTTTTATCCATCCTATACTATAGACACATGTTCATGGATGTGCACTTCCTGTTGCTCCATATCATGAAGCATCTTAGGACCCAACAAGATACGATTGTCAAGACTATCCCAACTCAAAGGTGTATGGCAAGGATGACCATACAAAGCTTGAAAAGGTGTCATGCCAATAGAACTATAATATTTGTTGTTATAAGAAAACTCCACTAGGTAAAGATAATCCTCCCAAAGATTCTATTATTCCATCACATACATCCTCAACATATCCTCCAAAACCTAATTCACTCTCTCAGTCTACCCATCTATCTCTAGGTGATAAGTTGAGATGAAGTTCAACTATGCTCCAAGGTAATGCTACAATGACATCCAAAATGAGGAAGTGAATACAAGATCCCTATCTAAAATGATCTTATGGGGGATTCCATGTTGTCTAATGATATCATGCATGAAGACATTAGCTACAAAAGTTGTAGTGTAGGATGACCTCATCGATGAAAAATGTGCCACTTTAGTCAACCAATCCACGATGACCATGATAGCATCATGTTAATGAGTAGTCATAAGCAATCCTACTATGAAATCCTTAAAGATGATATCCCACTTCCATGAAGGAATGAGATTTGGCTATAGAAGCCCTACTGGGTACTAGTGCTCTACTTTAACTCTCTAACACTCAAGACACCTAGCCACAAAACTAGTGATATCATGCTTCATCCTTGTCCAATAGAATAGACGCCAAAAGTTTTCATGCATCTTCTTGACACTTAGATGTGCCAAGTAAGGTGCAATGATGAGTCTTTAATAGGATCAATGTACAAAGCCCATCTAGTAGTGTTACATAGATCCTTCTTGAATGTCACAAAAGGTCATCTAATTCTAAAACATAATTTGAAAACTTTTCTTCCAATGATGTCCTTGAATCTATCTCTTTGTTCACCTCCTAATACAAAATATTTGTAGGAAGTTCCTGAAGTATAGGGCTCCTCAAATCCACACTAAGAGTCATAGATAGTGTCACATGTCTCCCATGACTCAAAATGTTAGCTACCACATTCTCCTTCCCATGAATATACTTCACCTCAAAGTCATACTCACAAAGAAGCTCTATCCAATGCCTTTTCCTAGCATTTAGATTAGGCTACATGAATATGTACTATATACTATGATGATCAATGTGAAGTTCAAATCTATGTCCTAGCAAGAAGTGTCTCCATCTCACTAAGGCATGAACTACCGTAGCTAACTCAAATCATGTGTAGGATAATTTAGGTCATGATCCTTGAGTTTACATGATTAATATGAAATCACTCATTTGTCCTACACCAATACTACTCCAATACCCTCTAGGGAAGCATCTATATACACCATGAAGTCACCTACTATATTAGGTACTAATAAGATAAGTGCAATGGTCAAAAGCTCCTTGAGCTTCCAAAATGCTTCCTTGCATTTCTCTGTCCATAAAAACTTATTTCCTTTCCTTTGAAGGGAAGTGATAGGATGTGATATTCTGGAGAAGTTTCTAAGATAGTAGTGGGGGTGGGCAAATCTACCATTGCCTAAATCTTTCTAGGGCCTACAAAGATACCTTCACTTGATATGATATGCCCTAAATACCATATCTTTAATTGAAAGAAATCACACTTCATTGGGTTGGAAAAAAGTTGATTATCTCTCAAGCACTACAAAACTAAATGCAGATGTACCTCATGCTCCTTCTAGGATCTAGAATATATCAATATATCATCTAGGAACATGGGTACAAATCTGTCAAGATAGGAATAGAACACTATAGTCATCAAACACATGAAAATTGATGAAGTGTTCACCAACCCAAATGGAACTATTATGAACTCATAGTACCCAGAGTGAGTCTCTGGAAGGTGGTCTTATGAATATAGCATTCTAAATGTGGAGCTAATGGTATCTTTCCTTAAGATCAATTTTGGAGAACATTGTAGCTCCCTTAATCTAATCAAATAAATCATCAATCCTTTTTAAAGGATACCTGTTCTTTATTGTCACCTTGTTCAGCTATATATAATCAATACATAGGCATAGTGAACCATCCTTCTTCTTCACAAAGAGCACTAGAGTTCCCCATGGTGATACACTCAGTCACATACAACCCTTGGCCAAAAGGTCACTAGGAAAGACATCCACATATTCCTGTAGAATAGGGTGGTCTATAGTCTTTCTTGTAGGGTCTTCTTCTTCTAGCTTTCTTACCATAATAAAAAAATACCTAAAATCCCTTAAAAAAGCTTTACTTTAATAGCATAGTGGATATCATCCATAGAGATACAAGTCTATGTATCCTAAAAATCTCTACATACTTCCCTTGATCATCAAATGGTCTTCTTTCTATAGTCTATACTAGATCTATTAGAGCCAAGCCAATACATACCTAAGATCACATCGTAAGAGCTAGAAGAAATTTTTTAAAGATTAATTGACATCATAGACCCTCCTAAGCTTAGTTCACACTTCTATACTACAAAATCTATGGAAACCCTAGCACCTGAAGCTAGTTCCACTTTCTAACCCAAATCTTGCTTAATCACTTCTAATATACACTTAGCAACTAATGATGGTGAAATAAAAGAATCTATGGAATCTAAATCAAACAATAGAGAGAGAGAGAGAGAGATGTACCTCGGATAACTCTCATAGTCTCAACCATGGTCCCTTGATGGATTTCCTAATAGTGGTCCACCATTACAAATACCCTACGAGCTCTACTTGCATCTCTAACTATTGGCTCAGATGCCGCTAGCCTAGAACTTGAATACTGAGATTCATGCTTTAGGCAGTGGGCTGCAATATGTCCAAACTACCCACAAGAATAACATCTTGTGCCTCTACCAAATCCCCTCCCTACTAGAAGTGTACTTGACTATTGGTGCTTATTCCTATTAGAAAAAGACTAGTTTCTCTATAAAGGCTAAGTGTTTTGATTTTTCCTACTGAGATGTGCATTAAGATAATTCTTAGAGTTAGAATCACTACCACCACTTTGTGCCTGAGGGTATGATCCCTTATGTTACTTTTTTTGCTAAGGTTTCTATTAGTTTTGATTCCTCTTAGGAAAAGGAGGTTTCCTATTCCCCCTTGAGTTGTGATTAACCTTGGATCCTAATACTATAGGTGCTCCCACAAAACCCCCATTTCCTAGGATAACACTTTTCTCTACAAGAATGGCTCAATGTACTACATGTTTAATGGTTTTAGGTTCAAATACCTTAACACCTCCAACTAGATGGTTGTTCAAGCCTCTGATAAAATGTTGTACCAACTATGTTGGGTTATTACTAATTCTCACATAGGGCATGAGCTCATCGAACTTGCACTCATACTTTGTTGCAATCATTGTGAACTGTCTCAAGTTGTGGAATTCATCTACTCTCTGCTAGTTCTATTCCTCTAGTAGGAATTACTCATAGAATTTTCCTAAGAATAACTCCCATGTGATATTGTTAATATTTATACCCAATTTCTTCTCTTTGATAGTCCACCATGTGGATCCAAAGAGTTCTAGGTTGGTAATAGAAAACCTCGCCTTGACATTAGTGTCAAAGTCCTAAATAGCAAAAAACTTGTCAAGAGTAATAAGCCACTACTAGGCTACATAACCTAAACCCATCCCATTAAAGGGTTTGACCTTGGACCTCTAAAGGTCCTTCATTTTAGGAGCTACAATATATCTCTATTTGTCCCTCAAAGGGCTCCTAGACCTAGGTCTATGCTCATATCCTACTTGGTGTGCCCCATCCTAAAAAATACCTTAAAGAGGAGGTAGGTAATCAAAGATAGTCTTCATCATTTGTGTTAGGTGAACTTATATTATGCATTAAGGCTAATTGTTATGTTTTTAGATGTGATAAGATAGAATTTTGCAATAGGAATAAACCAACACTGCCACAGAGCTGCCCACAACTTTGGGTGAATGCCTTAGCACATATGGACTAGGAGGATGATTTACCCAAATTATAAATAATTAAAATTTAATTTTGATGAAAGTGGATGGAGAAGAAATTACTAAGACTCTCCAAGTGTAATATCAAAGGATCCAAGTGTATATCTTTCTCAACAAGGACGGTTTCTAACTTACCAACTCCAAATAAGGTCTCTTGTGAAATCAATGACTACTAATTCAAGAGGTCAAAGCACAATAACCTAAGGTGCAAAAAGACTTCTAACAATGGGGTAAATAGCCTAATCCAAATATGATCAACCTAGGGAGACTAGAAATAATGGGATAACAAAGTTATTTGATCGTAAATTCTCAGCTTAAGAGCTCAGATTTTGTTCATTTTAAATATCCAACTAGATGTATCAATAGATTCTCTATCATGAACCAAGCACACAAGATAGCAATCAAGAATTTCAAGAAAATAGTCTTCAAACAATGAGCAAGGGGTAAAGCAACCTTGCGTATGAACAAGTATAGTGACTTAGTATTTCTACTCCTTAAAGGTTCTACTTGTGTATGTTCTTGACAATGTTTTAGCAAGAACTTAGAACACAACAACACCTTATCAAGTTGTCTACAAGGATATACGTGGCTTTCTAAAAGGAGTCCTCAATATACACAAGGTACGTGAGGCCCAAATCCGTAGATGAGAAGAATCCAAAATCACACAGCCAGGGGGAGACGGTAACCCAAATCTCCTCCTTCACTTCTCAAAGGTATAAAGTTCTTTGAGGCTTAGCCAAGAGTGATATCAAACTCAATTCTCAAGAGAGGTGTCTTTGGATTCACCTCTCGATATTTATACTCTGCCAGAACGCAAGAGTTGAGGTCGTCCCAAGGGGTGATGAAATCCCCAAGCAGGCCTCCTAGAAATAAAAACTAAGTAATTTGCTATCAAAAGTATTTAGAGCACTAAAGGTGGAACACTTAACTCTTCAAGTAAATGTGAAGTGAGTCCAAAAGTGGAACATTTAACCCTTTAAGATAATGTGAAGCGAGTCCAAAAGTGAAACATTTAACCCTTCAAGAGAATGTGAAGCAAGTCTAAAAGTGGAACATTTAACCCTTCACACAAACTCAAAGTGAGTCCAAAAGTGGAACATTTAACTCTTCACACCAACTCAAAGTGAGCCCAAACCTTAGAAAACAAGTGAGTTCCAAAAAGCACAAAAGGGTTGCCTAGTGGAGCAATTAACGCTTCTTTCCTACAGACCCCTCCCCCTTAATGTGGCACTGATCTTGCAACCACGAGGTCGAAATGAGGGGTCGGCAGATTAGCGAGTCCAATAACCCAAGATAGCAATCTAGATCAATCACAAGCAATCTAAGACTGCTAATCAATACTACTCACAAATGAAAAAGGGTTGAATAATGGAATATTTAACTTTCCAAGTAAACATAAAGTGAGTCCACAAAGTGGTGCATTCAACTCCCTATATAAACAAGGAATGAATCCATGCACTCAATCACTTAATGAGATATTTGATATTAGAACCAAGAATTACTTAAGGTTTAAACACAAAAATTCACTTACACAAACTTGTATGAAAGCAAATCTATGTTCATTCATTTCCCATTAAGAGCATCAATTGAAATGTGTTTTATGAAAGCATTTAAAACACTCAAGCCAAACACATGAGAGGTTTAATTTTAATCCAAAATTTAAATATTTTAGAGATCAAACAAAATACCTGGTAATCCTTGCAATGCGTCTTTTCTTTATTGTACCTCTTTCTTACGCTTGAACGCTCGCTCGCAACGAACAAAGCAACAAACAAAACAAGCAAACACAAGATATGCAATATATGTCAACTCATGCAAAACCAAGGTCAGATCTAAAAATTTAATTTTTAAGAGTGATGATAATCATCAAGTAACCCAAATGAAAGCCCACATTATGCATTGATTCATTGTAAAAATGAAATGCAAACTATTCATTCAATGCCTTTTTTTTCAATTGATTTTTGACTTTGTCATAAAGATTGGATCTACATGATATGAATTCGGATCCAAAATTCAAAATACAGAAAAGTAACTCCCATCAAAAATTAGAGAGCTTTCCAAAAATGTAAAATTTTTGAAAAGATCTTTTAATTTGTGCCCTAGGGAGTCATTTTGTCAAAATAGACCTGTTTTTGCAAATTGAATTATTGACCCATAATATGACCTCTAAAATTGAAACACAAAGAACCAAATCTATTTAAAATTACAAGATCTTTTTGAAACTATAAATTTTTCTGAAAAATGTGCTGATTTATGCCTGAAAATGATTTTTTATGAAAAATCAAGGAAAAATCAGAAAAACTAAAAAATGTTTCAGAAAAATCTAAAAATTTGATCAAAGATTTTTGGATATGTTTCCACATTGTAAAAAAAAATTTAGATCAAAATTCCTATCCGTTTAAAAGATATGATTAAATATTTCAAATCTAGGGTTTCTTTGAGTCTACAAACAGATCTACACAAAAACCAGTAAGCAAAGGTGGGTAGCCCTATGGTGGGTGCCAAAAATATATGCATAAATTTTGAACAAACTTCTATGAGTCATTATATTCAAGATTACTCAAAAATGAGGTCTCAAATGGCGACTCATAGCTCTCTATTCATGGAATGCAAAGGTTTGTAATGGAGGCCCTCAGCTTGACCTAGTTTGTGCCCATGCAAGTACACCATGAAATAAGAGATTCAAAAGAAATATGCATGTAAATGAAAATGAAAACTAACCTAAATGATAAAAATGCAAATCAATGCAAGAAGAGAAATCTAATAACAATGCAATGTTAATCTATGAAAATAAATATGACTCTAAGATAATATGAAAATGCAAGGATGAAACCTCATGATGGAAGCCATGGATACATGAGAGAATAAGACAAGAAGATAGAAGTTCTCCACAAAAAGCTTTGATGCTCAAACTCCTTCTTCAAAAATTGCTCTCTGAACTTGTAGCATAACAATAGCGTAATTGTGGATGAATTGTGGTTGATTTGTGGTTGATTTGTGGTTGTCCAAAATGAGGAGAGGGCTCTCCCTTATAAAGAAAAATATGGAGATGAGAGGCTTACCACAACCAATATGGGATAATAGAGTTTGATCCATGTGAGACAAAATTTCACCAATGAGAAAAGAGGAGTGGTTGAGAAGAAAGTGGAAAGATAGGTCCCACTTAGAAATATGTGCATTTAAGTGTAGAGAAAATAAATAAAATATTTATTTAATCTTTATTTAATTTATTTCTTTTTTTCAAGTGGGTTTAATTTATTTAGTTAAAGGGGAGCAAGTTCTTTCAATTAAATAGGAAATATTTAATTAAATTAAAAGATAGGTTTTTCTCTTAATTAATTAAATGTGGATGAATTATTTAATTAAAAGAGAGGTTTTCTTTTAATTAAATGAGGACTTATTTTATTTAAATGAAAGGGGGGTTTTTGTTTAATTAAATAAGACTTAGGATAAAATGATCAACATTAGAAATGGAATAATTGAATTTGATCAAGGAAATTGATTTAAATTGATTTAATAAAATATTGCAAACCATTGATTCAAAAAAATTGATAAATTGATAAATTGAATAATGGGGGCCCATAGTCTAGGTGACCATTTTAGGGTGCATACACCTCTAAGTTAGCCATCTGCTCTTTATGGTTCTCTTCTTGATGCTCACTAACATGCTCTTCCCTATCCTCTTCTTGATTAGGGTTTTTGTGGATAGATTCATGTACATTGATGTTTCTACCTCATCCATGGCCTCTACCATGACCTAGGCTACAGCCTCGAATAGAAGATCTTGTCCTCAATGCCATCCTACAATAATATCCAAGATAATAGATGCTGTAATAACCATAAAACATACTAATGTAAAGCATATATAAAAGAAACATATTTTGAAAATAGAATCATTCAATTTTTAGTTTTGAAGTCTAAATGTTCAAGCTTGAAAATATACAACTAATAGTTTAAGTTTTATTTCAGTTCAACTAGTCCAAGTTTTTAGCTTTTAATAGATGTAAATAAAAATTAATTTTTTATTTTAGTTCAACTAGTTAACAACTAATGGCATTTCAATATTTCTAGAGCTCCCAATGTAGAAGTCAACCTTAAATACTAGGTGTAACACCCTGCCAAGCAAACCAAAAGAGCTAACATAAAGTTTAGCTAAGTTTGCTCAATATATATATTTTTTAAGATTAACATGCACAACAACCATGAAGTAGTGGAAGAAATAACATATAATCATACATAAGAAAACATAACAGATTGCATTCCTTAAGGATCCCAAGACATTGAGTCACATTTAAATTTAAATAACACCATGTCCAATAATTAACATGTCCACATGAAAGTATAACTACAAGTCTATTCCATTTAAATAATATACATTTATTTTGAATGCCACTTGGCAATAAATTTAGAATGCAGAATCATCCACTGTACATGTCACCAGGTATGAAAGTCTGAAAGAATATACATTTATAAAAATAGATTAAATCATCCCTTTCAGATCCATGAAATGAAGTACAATACAATAAGTGAAATCATCCATCATAAAGATATAACCATCCATCATAATACACAAAGATAGAATGAAAGGAAATTCATAACAAGGAACTCCAACCATGACATCTATGGATGAATCGCAATAAAAGTAAAAAGCACCACCACCTATCCTCATAGTAACCCAAAAAGGTCCACTCCCACCGCATTAAGGAGATAGTCTCAAGTCCCAAATAGGGTATCAATCTCAAAATCAAAAGTAATATCTATGTCAAGGAAAACCCTAAGATTAGTCTAACTTAAAGGTTCCAAGATAAATCAACATGTAGACCCAAAGGCAAACAAAGACATGTAGGGAATCTACTATGCAAGTGGGCAAGTTCCATTGCAAAAATCAATGCTAGAGTTACCCTAGTAGTATAACTTGACCCTAAACCCCTAGTGACTCTATGTGGCACTAGTATCCTTTCATTCTGACAAGACATACTAATGATGCATGGTTGCAACGAAGCATCCTCTCTACTCCTATCCTAGTCTATACTATTACTCAAGGCATGGATGAGGAAATATAAAGACTCTTATTAGGTCCATTTTTCTCTCATTTAGTATAGTGTTTTCACTTATTAAATAACCTACAATAAGTTACCTTAACAACCACTTTGGGCCCTAACCTCCATTACAAGCCACTTCCCGACATTACATATAGATAACCTACCCTAAGCTCATAAAAGTATAAATCAAACAATCATAATATTTCACCTCAATCCTATACAAGTGAGTACAAAGAATCAAAAAACAACACATAATAACAACTCATTTCTTTACAAGAAACTAGAAGACCCTAAAAAATAATTGATCAATGAATCAAGGTTAAGTCAAATATGTCATAACATTCATCTCATTATCATAAAGGAAAATAAAAGCAATAACAAACAATAGATCCAAAACTCATCATAAAGCATACCAAACAAATTACCATGGTTGAGTTTAAAAGATCAAGATCAAATCATCATAATATTACAAACACAAAACTCTGAAGCCTCTAGTAGACATCCTAAGACTAGTCAACACTCTAGTCAACCCAAACCCAAATATAAACAACATACAGTTAACAATATAGTTTCATAGTTTGGATTGATTTTGAAAACACATAGTTTGAGTTAATAGTAAGGTTTGAGTTTTTGTTCAATGTAAGTTTTTGAATATATGGATACTCTGATAGAGGAATTATGAAAAACTAGCCAAATTTATGTTCTAAAATTTTAATTTCTTTCAAAACCCTTGTCAATTTAATTAACAACTTTTAAATCTACCAAATGAGGGTCCTGCTAAATTTCAATCCTCACATATACAAAAGAAATCAATAAGAATATCAATAAATTCTAATGAAGCATTGAAAGATTCATCACAAATGAATTTTAGAAAATAATTCAACAATCATGATGAAGACAAGAATATTAAATTATATAATTCACTGGGTGAAAAAAACACAAGGCTCTACCTGGTTTTGATGCTAATTCACAATCACCTAAAGATTGTGAGAAAAATCTCTTCTCTCAAAACCTTCTCTCTAAAAATTCCCTTCTCCAAAATTCTTGGCCCCTGGAAAAAGAACTCGCCATCACTGATATAGAGTTCTTCCCTAAAATTGGGACACTGATTGTGTGATAATGCAAGGGGACTTGTTGATCACAATCTTTTTAACTCCTTATTAACTTTTTTGAATATTCATGCACACTTTATGCAAATTAAAATATCTTTAATCAATTAATTACTCTTTCACTCTTTAATTTATTTTCAAAGCATTTTTTGATAAAATATTTATTAACTTAAGTAATAATAATATTTAGCATTTATTAAAAAATGATCTCCTAAATATATTATTATTAAATTAAATAAATATTATTATGCTATAAATTTCTTGTTAGATTTAATTATTTTATTTCATTAACTTTCCAATTAATTAAATCTAATAAAGTATTTAAAATATCATAATAATTTTCTATTAAATTAAATCATTAATTAATCTTTTGATTTGACTTAATATATAGAAAAACACCAAAGACCTACAAGATAAAATACAAAAACCCATCATAAAATACTACATACAAGATCAAACTTAAGGGTTATAATCATGAATTTATGTCATATGACGCATTTAGAAGGGTAATCATATTAGGTACTTGTCCTAATTTTCTAGGACAATTGGTTTAAAGGTTAGGATTTGGACTCAAGAATTTATCTCCCCTCTCTTACCATTGAGATATTGCGGTAGGCGATGCTCATCCTGGTAATTCAGGGAAGTCCATTCTTAATACCTATAATCTACATAAAATCCATGCATGTAAAAACACATATATTATAAACTAAATAGGCAATGGTAGGAAGTGGTGCACCATGTAGATCATGACTAGCAGGTGACTATGACTCCCTTCCTTAAACACAATAGACACGTCATACATAAAGAAAATATACGCAAACACCATACACATGCAGTATGGGGTAAGTATCCATATGAAAACATGTATAATAATTCATCTAACTAAAATCATCAAATAACTTAAATTACTGTAATAATCATCATCAAGGTAATCATGTATACATGAAGTAACTAGTAACAAGTAGTCTCATCATATAATCAATTAAGTATGAAAACAATATTTAATAATCTAAAACATAATGCTACTAATCATTAAGCATAAATTGGTCTAAAAGGGTTTGACAATAATAACTAAATGTAAACTAGGGGTAGGCACTACATAAACTCTTATGAAGAAAGACCACAATCTTTCTACATTAGATGACCTAGTCCACCTTGCTACTGAGCTAGCCATCCAAATCAAGTCTTTTGATTTAGCATGTGAAATATGGGATGCAGCTCTCAAGATTATACTAGAGGTCCATAAATCTTCTTTTGACAAAAATAATATCAGTGTATAGCTCATTGACATTAGTGTCAAAAAGGGGGAGATATAGAATTTGAGGTATATAGAATTTGGGGGAGAGTAAGAGCACAAGGTAGAAGGCACAAACAACATGAAGTCAAAGAGTCTTAGTTGAGACACATTTACCTAGAAAAAGTACATCATTTTGAGTATAGAATAAAACAATCAAATTAGGAGGAGTTATTAGATTTTGAGGGATAAGTTGTTATAAAATTTTGAAATTTTGAAGTTTTATACATAAATTGATAAGAGATATGCTCATAAGAATAAGGATATTAATGCATGACCAAGTGTTTTCAACACTCATGTCAAAGGAGGGAGATTGTTGATCTCAGATTGGTTTTGAATAATGAGTGTCTACACACATAAGTCATTTACTTAGTTCATGCCAAACAAGTAGTAGATGCCAAGAACAACATTTATATAATATTGCATGCTGATTTCATAGTGAGTGTTGAGTCACTCATGTACCAAGTCACTCAAGTGCTGATCAGAAAGTGTATGCTGAGTGATTCAGGAGTTGAATTACTAGAGCATGTTGAGTGATATAGATGTCAAGTCATAGTATAGGGACAAGTATATGATAAGCATCAAAGACTTAAGATGTAGAGTAAAACAGTTTTGTCATAGTTATTTTTAATGGAACAAACAACTATGTAAACTATTTTAAAGCTGACTTAAAGATTGAATTATGATACTTTGGAGACAAGGATGAATCTTAAGTTGGATTCCCAATGCATTACATGCAACCAATCAGGTAAAGGGAAGGATTAAGAAGAAAAATGGATGAATCATAGCTATTGATTCATACCTAACTCTAAGACACCTAAGTCTTCTTAAGGAGGAAAAACACTAAACTATCTAAGAAATGTGGAAGGAGTGAAGAGAGAAGTTTGCATGCACAAATAGAGCATTTATGTTCAGTAAGGAATTGTAAATTGAGATTGCATTGTAGAATCAGTTAAAAGAGAATAGAGGAAAGAAAAAGTATACAACAACAAGACATATGATCAAGAAGGATCAAGAGTACATTAGTATAGAGGTGATTTGTCATCAAGCAACAAAGTTCCAACCGTAGGACCAATGCCAAGTCATTCTAATAGGTGAATCAATTAAATCTCTTAATAGAGTAGTCCTAACAGGCTATATTGAAATCCTCTAACAAGGTTCTTACTTAATTGTGAGTTGAAGTCCTTTAACAAGGCACACTTATAACTAGGTGTTGAAATTCTTCAATAGGGTGAGACCTTTAATAGTCTTTTTAAGCCTTTAACAGAATAGACCTTTCATAGGGTAAATCATGTCTCATGATCAAAACATTGTAACCTTCATTGGATACACTTTATTACTAGAGTAGTGAAGATTTGTGGGTATCATCCCCACCCTATTTTTACCTTCTCATTGGAGGGTTTGTAGGTAATCATATCTAGTGTCATCTATGTGTGAATGTTTACTTGTTTACATGTTTTAGATGTACATGCTTTACATGATATTTTAGTTTACTTATTGAAAGTATGAGATGGATGTGTAGTGAATGTTTTAAGGGTCAAATTTTAAACTAATGATTCACCCCACCTCAGAAGTTTACCTTTCTTATTGTAATTCAAACAAATATTTCTTGATCCCTTGAGTTATGAACTAAATGATGATATAGCAGTTGGTTGTATTTATTTATTGTTGAATTTAGATAAAGATAATGTAGAATATAGATTTTGTACTTGTGATGAGATCACATAGTCAGCTCATCAAAAAACCTTGGGGGAGACATCACACAAGAAGATAAAATCTATAATGAAGATAGCACTATTAGAGGCTCGAATGATAGAAAGTGAGTCTAAGGCTGTAGGGCTAACAATGAAGTAAGGAATACTGAATATTCAACCTTTGATAGTATTTTTTCTAGAAACATCTTTGGAATAGAGAATTCCATATGTAATAGTGTCATATGTTCCACCTAGTGATCCTAAGAGAAAATTTGAAAGATTGGTGGAAGAAGTGACTACTAAGAAAAAGAGGAAAACAACAAGCCACTAGACTAGGAAAAAGACTGAAAAAATTGTTGACAATTGTTGAGTGTAGTAATGATGAAGAAAAAGAATAAGAGATCAAGCAAGTAGGGAAAGTGACTCCATCAAAGCAATCTATAGGCAAAGCTCGACAACCTTGGAAGTCAAAGATAGAGAAAATCAACACAGCTATTCCTAATGAAGGTAACTTTGTTTAGATGAAAAAAAATTATGATTTGTATAACAATTTTGAGAAGGATTAGATTGATATATCTAGTGTGAGATATATTATAGAAAAAAATCTAAAATTGAAGGATCTTGAGAGCATAATTAACCAGAAACTCTATGAATGACTCATTTAGAAGAAGGCTCCTACAAGGGAAGAAGATCTTGAACTTCAAAAGTCTATTCTTAGAACTATTTGTAGGGTTGATAATGAAGAAGAAATTAAAAGATTTTTCAATAACCTCACACTATATTTGAGAAATAAATTGAGACCATTTCTATTTATGGTAGCTGAAAAAGATAAACCAAGAAGTGAGACTGTGGTAGCAATTAGACAAATGTTGACAGAGTCAAAGGTAGCATCTCCTTCAACACCTAGAACCTTAGAAGTCTTAGTGAGTGGTGACACCATGCAAATTGATCAAACCAATTTTACCATTAACATTGATGGTATCAATCCATATGAAGATTCCAAACTTAATGAACTAGATACCAAGGATATTGAGGAAAAATTGAGATAGATTGGAGAGGAGAAGAGGCTACTTAAAGAAGAGAAAAAGAAAATAGAAGATGCCAAGTAGAAATTGATTGAGGAAGAAAAGAAAAGAAAGGAAGAGGAGGAAAAGAGGGAAATTGAAGAAGAAGAGATGAGAAAGGAAAGTAAGGAAGATTAGAAGAAGAGATTGGAAGAAAAGAGAGAAAAGGAAAGAGAGGAAAGAGAAAAGAAAGATGAAGAAGATAGAGGAGCAAAAGAAGTAGCTAAGAAACAAAGAGAGGATGCTACTAAACCATCTAGTTCATCCACTTTACTCTCTCTTGTTAGTTTAGCTACTAATGATGATGATCAAATAGATTTGATGTCATCCCTCTCCAAGCTTATACAAAATATTAGAATAGTGAAAAGCTTACATAAAAATTTAATGGAAGTTACTAATAGACTACACAGTACCTTGGTTAGTAAAGCACACTGAATCAGATCCTAAACAAAGGGTACAAGTAGTGCTTAAATCATTCAATGAAGAGTTTACCAATTTTTTGAATGTTGCAGAAGAAAAGACATGTATTTCGCATGATGCTAACTTGTTTAGCACCATTTATCAAAACACGAAGAATGATTTGGTTAATCTTGATACTTGTATCAAACAACTTCAAAAATGCCAATAGGATGGGAAAACTTTGTTTATCAAGTTTACTTTATCATAAAAATAGACTAAAGACATTGATAGTTAGGTAGAAGGAAATATTAGTGATCTAGAGGCTCTATCTAGCCAGATCCAACATCCATCTTCCAAAGTAGATGATTTTGAAGGATAAGTGGCCAGTATCCATAATGATATCAAGAAACTAGAACTTTGGAAGGAACAAATTTTGAAGAGGATATTAGATTTCAAAGAATCTATTGCTCTAAAATTATCTTTTGTTGAGAAATAGTTGGAGGAATGTGTCAAGGCCAAGGACACATATTCTAACTTTTTGTATTAAGATCTTAATGCAATTGAGATTGCATCATATGCTTTATGTGAAATTCTCACCTCAGCTGAATCCACCAAGGAAACATGGACTAAGGGTATGGATAGTCTGAAGGAAAAATTTGATGATTGCATGAAGATCCTATCAACATAAGGAAGGACAACATTTTTTGATAGTTTTGGATAGATTTTTGACATTTTGACCTTTGTCATTGATGCCAAAGGGGGAGTTATTGTAGAAAATTGGTAATTGTAGAAAATTGGAAAGTACTTCAATTATCAAAAGGGCATAATATTGAAAGTACACAATGTGAAACATATTGTAAGGGGGAGCATATGTAAAGTTGGACAAATTTTAATAGATGTAATGTTATATGTTTATTTTTGTTATGTTAAGTTTTTGTCACTTAGCCAATTTTCCCTATTTTTTTGCCATCAATGCCAAAGGGGGAGATTGTTGACAATTGGATAATAGTGATATGTAATTTTTTCATTTATGGTAACACATGATGTGCATGCTCACATGGAAACCTCAAAAATAAAGATACTTAGTGTTTGGTAATCAAAAATTTGTCTAAGTGTAGAATTTGATTTACAGTAGTGTATTGTTTTATTTATAACTTATTGTTGACATCATATTATGACTAGTAAAGTTAGATGGAGATAGTATACATGTTGGTGATGAAATGTATAACCTTAGAAGTTAGTATAGACTATATAGAATAGAGATAATCATGTTTAAAGTGAAACAAGACAGCAAAGTTAAAGGAAAGGATTACTTTTTTACAAGATAATTACTTATCACATTAGGGCCGACATCCTAGATGTTTACTCTAAGTTGGAAAAGTAGATTTTGGTCTTAGCTGACCCAAAAAAAATTTGTATAAATTCATGATATTTATGAAATTGACATCCTGTAATAAGAAGTGATTTGTGATTGTGATTGCAAATGCTATCTTGTAATTGTGATTATATGCAAACTTTTGTGAAAGTCATATATGCAAAGTTTTACATGAGCTATTTTTTTATCTAAGATCAAGTTAAATATTAGAGATTAGTCAAGAAAGAAGATACAATACTTTTATTCTAGAAGTTTGGTTACTTATTTGAGCAGTGAGCTCTTCTTTTAAATGGAAGTACATGTTTGGGCAGTGGGCTCATCTTACATCTACTATACTACAACTCCTAATAGGGTTAGAATCTCCTAATAGGGATCAAATTCTCCTAATAGGGACTCCTTATACTAAATTTTCTCATTGACTCCTAATAGGGTATATCCTCTAACAAGGAACTTATATATTAGTATATTATCTAGTGGGTATCATCCCCAGTGGGGCTTTCCCTTGGCTAGGTTTCCCTAGTTAACAAAATATGGTGTCATGAGTTATCTTTGTGCATTACTACTATTACTGTTCAACATACTTTATTGCTTTATTATGCATGGTTTAAAGTAAGAAATAATATCTAGTTGGTGACTAAAATTTGTAGATTACTAATTCCACACCCCCCCACCCCCCCGCCCCCAATAATCCCTATTTCTAACATTAAAGTGACACTCAAGTATACCATCCAAAATGCCATAGTAGCAATTTTTAGATTTTTTAAGATGTATGACATTTCTAAATAAAATATTGGTGACCTCAAAGGTTGCACAAATCCTAAAATCACAAGTTTTCTTCTTTTTGTCTAACTTATTTATGCAAAATTTATGGCCATGATTGTACATAGCTTTGTGGTGTTTGATATGAAATTATTCAAACATGTCAAGATTATTTGCATTGATTTATGATGATATTAAACTTATGGGCCATGATTAGTAATATTCTACATACCTTTCTATCTATTAAGCCATATACTAGATCAAGTACAATTGGTGTAACATTGGGAACTCCATTACAATGAGATTCTTTAACAAATAGACCATTTACAAAAAAATTATCTTGATGATAGATAAGAACTAATTAACTACAATAATATCTTGTAATTACCTCTCACTTTCCTCAATCTACCTTTCCCCATCAAGTACTCCCCTTTGTATCTATTAATGGACTTGGGATCCCAAATGTGACCTACATGGAACTTTTATGCAAACTTGGAAAGATATTCACTAATGTACACCATGTTCTGGTTTACCATATATCCCTCTACCATAGGACCCTCAAGATGTTCTCTTTGTCAAACCAAGCCCTTCATAAATTTCAATTTTCTCTTAACCGTCCACATTGACCTAGTTTGTACATGTCTACACAATTCAATCTCTTCAACTTGATGTATGAGGTAGTGTACTTGAGCATTGAAAAAAGTTTAAGGTGGACACTTTTTCATTTCACACATAAGCTATGGTATTTTTTTCTCATGTAAGATTTAATATATTTTTAATCGATTTCTTTAGTTGATAACCACCTAAAAGAGATTCAACACACAATAACATATAAAAGAGATTTTAGATAAAAATTTATAATAAATCACATAATAAGTAAAGAAAGTCATAAATATAACATATGTACAACAAATCTAAGAATTAACACTTCTAACCTTATGTATTTTCCAAGATCATATATAGCTTGTTTAATATTGTTGTCAAACTAGTGTTAGAGGGATATAGGTAGGACGTATTGTAATCATTAAAAAATGATCTTTTGAATATATTATGAAATAATACTTGTTACATGAAATTTTGCAAATATATTGTAAATAGAGAGCATGACTTAGGTTGATGAAGGTATGTCAATCATATGTTTTCAACCTTGGCCCAAAATCACCTTTCTTTGATACAAGATTGTTTATATTTGTAGCAAATCTTATGAGATATTATTTTATTACTTCTTTTAATACATCACTTTGTTTCTTCATTAATAACCAAAGAAGGGAACTCGTATTTATGTAGTCTCCATTGCTATTTGATTCAATGAAAATTTTTAGTGCATGATTGGATTCATGAATGCATTACAAATTTTGGCAATTTTTTCTCTATCATGCCTTCCATCCAATATCTTCCATAGTGTCTCTATTACATTCTTTTCAATATGCATAGCATCAAAAAAATGCATGATTGGTGTTGGAATGTATAATTTCCCCCTCAAATGAAATGTAAAATCATAATAGAGGATTCTAGAGAAATTCTTGGATTACCAAATAGGGTTAGGTCAAGTTAATATTTAAGTTTGTAAGTTCTAGAAGTTATTTATGTTTAGATAGTTCTAGAAAATTCTATTCTTCTTATGTTAGCTAATTTAGATGTTTCTGGAAACAATCAAAGACCTTTATAAATAAATGCATCTTGTAACATTATTGATATGGACAAAATGGTTAATGAAATATATTAGTACTGCAACACATTGAGTATTTTTCCATTTTAGTTTATTTTGTCTAGCCACCTTTTCACAAGGTGTATTAGAGTTGTCCTAAGTTTCTACAAGTGATATTAGAGCCAAGGTTAAGAAAATCCTTTCACCATATGTGACAGAAAAATAAAAGCTAGATTATTTGGCAGAATCATGTCACCTATTTTGGTAGAAGCAACTAATACAATGATAGCTAAAGAAGGAAGGAATTTTTTTGTCATTATTTGTGATAGAAAAGAGACTTTTTATTTTGTAGAGAAAGGTTATTTAGAGAACCGTATCATCATTTGTGACAGATAAAGTTATCAAGGGCTAGTTGAAAGAAGACATGAATTTGATCAAGGTTATTCGTGAACCTTGTCACTGGCATTTGTGATAGATGATGCAAGATTATCAATGGATCCTATGAAAAGAGGAAATTGTTGGCAGCCAATTCCTGACAAAATTTTTGTCAAAATTAAATGCCACAACCTTGGAAGATACTATTATGCATTAATAGATATGAAGATTATTGGAAAATAGAATTTTGGCATGAGGTAAAAGAAAGGATTTGGATTTGTATGCAACAACATTTGAGGTTGAAAGTAGGGGGAAGTGTTGGAATGTGTAATTTCTCCCTCAAATGAAATGTAAAAGCATAATAGAGGATTCTAGAGAGATTCCTAGATTATCACATAGGATTAGGTCAAATTAATATTTAGGTTTATGAAGTTGTCAAAGTTATTTATGTTTAGATAGTTCTAGAATAGTTTATTTGTCCTATGTCAACTAATTTAGATGTTTCTAGAAACAATCAAAGACCTTTATAAATAGAGGCAACTTGTAATGTTATTGATATGGATAAAATGGTTAATGAAATATATTACTATTGCAACACATTGAGTATTTTTCCATTTTAGTTTATTTTTTCCATCTACCTTTCACAAGGTGTACTAGAGTTGTCATGGGTTTTTACAATTAGGAGATCTTTGTAGTATGATAACCTACTAAATTACATAGGATAACTTTTTATTCCTATAGGAGGTTGGGCATTGATGGCTTGATGACCTTCACAAGAATCAATTGCATCATTACTAAATAAAAGACAATATCAAAATATAAATTTGAAACTTTAAATTGCAAATTAGACATTACCTCAGCAATTTACTTGATCATATTCCAACTTCCATAGATGAGGTGTCATTATTTGTGGCATTGATTTTTTCTCTTCTTTCCCATTAAAAAGATATTTTTTAGTGTTGGAATTTACAAGTGGAAAGAATACTTCTTGCAGGGGTGAATCAGAAGCATCAAACTTGATGGGGACACAACCCAACAACAGAATGGACACAATAGAAAAGGGAAATTATATTAACTGAGAAAATAAGCTAGTACAAACAGTGCAAAGAAAATAAACTTCAAAACATGCCCTACGGGCTTACAATAGCATAAATCTGGAGAATATTTCTCCTTTTAGCACCTCCTCTCAAGCTTCAATCCGAACTGCCTTTTACAATGCCAGAAATCTCCTTAAATAGACCCCGGAGGGTTAAGGACTAGGGGTACATTCTAGAAAGTGCTAGTAGGCATCCACCGAAAAAATAGAAGGTTCTAGAAACTGCGTTAGAAGTCGGTGCAAATCTAGAAGAATCCAGAAACGGTAGTCGAACTTCCGGAAGGCATAACTTTTGAACCGTAGCTCCGATTGACGAACCGTTTACATTTTCGGAAAGCTCTCGAAGTGCTCTATAGCCTTATGGACCAGCTTCGCTTGTCCCCCATTTTTTGACCCTTTTTCAGGTCATTTAATGCCCCAAACCTAACTTTGAAGCATTCTTAGGAGGTCTCCAAAACCCAAAAAACTACAATAACTTTCAAACCGTGGGGCCTATTGACCCGATTCTTTTTCTGGAATGCTCTAAATCATGATTACATTCATCTGGCCAATTCAAACCTTCTAGTTTACCAAAATCATGGCCCAAATACATGCTCCTATTTTTTTGGGATTTTCAAACGCACTGATAGTTGAACTATGAGATTTGGAACCTTTATTTGAGCCAAATGGGTATCCAAAAATGTAAAGACATAAAACAGAAACTAAGACTAAGTACATTTTTTTTTTTGGGTGACACAGGATTGCCCTTATACCTCTAGATGCTCCTGCATCAGACACCCAGGGTAGATTGAAAAGTGACCCTGTCACTTTATGGATGGTAGAGAAAATCCCAAATGGGAAACCTCAGCTACTGAAATCCAAGTTGAGTCCTCGATCGGTCATCCTTTCCATTTGACCAAATACTCTTCATACTGCCTGTTTCTGGTACTCCTACCCACACGATGATCCAGAATGTCTTCTATCTCCTCCTTCTTAGAAGTAGGAATTGGACATGGCTCTAAAACTAGCTCCTCATCTGCACCATCATCATGATACTATGTTAAATCTGCAATGTTGAAAATGGGAGAAATGTGAATACCATCTGGCAGCTCCACCTCATATGCATTTCCTAAGTTATGTTTCTTCAAAACTTTGCAGGGGCCAAATTTCTTCATTTTCAGCTTGTTGTAAGTAGCAACTGGAAATCTTTCTTTTCGTAAGTGCACCATGACTAGATCCCCTACTTGGAATTCCTTATGTCTTCTCCTTTGATCAACCCTAGCTTTATACTCTTGATTCATCTTGATAATGTGTGCTTGAACCTCCTCATGTAGACGCTTGATGTGTTCAGCAAATTCCTTAGCTTCAGCACTTGTCCTCTCCCCTTGTTCTATCTTCCTCAATTCTGGTGCAGTCCTTGGGCTATTCCCATATACAATTTGAAATGGTGATTTTCCAGTACTCCTATTTACAGAGTTATTATAAGCAAACTCTGCCTGTGGTAGAATCAAATCCCATCCCTTGGGCTTATCTCCAACTAAACATCTCAGCAAATTGCCTAGACTTCTATTTACCACTTCTATTTGGCCATCAGTCTGTGGGTGATGCGTGGAGCTGAATTTCAAGTCTGCTCTCAACTTCTTCCACAATGTCCTCCAGAAATACCCCACAAATTTAGTATCTCGGTCAGAAACTATACTCCTTGGAAGACCATGTAGTCTTACCACCTCTTTGAAAAACAAGTCTGCAATATGGACAGCATCATGAGTTTTGTGACATGGAAAGAAATGTGCCATTTTGGAGAACCTATCAACCACCACGAATGCTAAGTCATTACCCCTTTGTGTCCTTGGCAATCCAAGAACAAAATCCATACTTATGTCCTCCCATGGCCTTGATGGAATAGGCAATGGCTGATATAGGCTAGTATTTTGACTAAACCCCTTGGCAACTTGACAAACCTGGCAACTCTGTACAAACTTCTTCACATCCTGTGTAATTTGAGGCCAAAAATAATGTTCTCTAAGAATGGCAATGGTCTTATCCCGACCAAAATGTCCTGCCATCCCTCCACTGTGTTTCTCCTTAATCAGATTTTCCCTCATGGAACTCCTTGGAATGCACAATTGACTACCTTTGAACAACATGCCATCCTGAATCAAATAGTCTAACCACTTGGTTCTATCTATAGCAACAGGTTCTTTACAAGCTTTCCATGCTTCAGCAAAATCAGGATCCTCGGGGTACAAATTCTTGAGTTCATCAAACCCAACTACTTCAACCTGCATTGTTGTAAGCAACAGCTATCTCCTACTTAATGCATCTACAACCCTGTTAGATTTTCCACTTCTATGCTTCAACACAAATGTATAACTCTGCAAGAATTCTACCCACTTCATATGCCTCTGATTCAATTTACCTTGGCTATTTAGGTACTGTAATGCCTGATGATCAGTATACAAAACAAATTCCTTTGGCAATAAATAATGCCTCCATTTCTTTAAGGCCTGAACTATTGCATAGAACTCTTGATCATAAACATAATAGTTCTTCTTTGCATCATTCAATTTTTCACTAAAATATGCAATAGGCTTACCTTCTTGGCTTAATACAGCCCCAATAGCGCTACCACTAGCATCACAATCCACCTGGAATACTTTTCTAAAATTTGGAAGTGCCAACACAGGCTGTTCAGTCACCTTCTTCTTCAGCAATTCAAAACTTCTCGTAGCTACTGCAGTCCATTTGAACTCTTTTCTATCCCCTCTTATTGTGTCAGTAGCAAACCTTGGAGTAGGCCATTCCCTGATGGCTTTTACCTTCTCTGGATCCATTTTGAGACCTTCAGGTGATATAACAAATCCCAAATAGACTAACTCCCTTTTTGCAAAGACACACTTCTTTAGATTAATTAACAGTTTCTCATCCCTTAGCCTTTCAAGGACACTATGAATATGCAGTAAATGTTCTTCCACAGTCTTGCTGAAAATTAAAATATCATCCAAATAGACAATAACAAATTTTCCCAAGAACTTCTTAAGTACCTCATTCATGAGCCACATGAAGGTGCTTGGGGCGTTCGTTAATCCAAAGGGCATGACTAACCACTCATAAAGACCCTCCTTGGTCTTGAAGGCTATTTTCCACTCATCTCCTTCTCAAATCCATATCTGATGATAGCCACTCTTCAGATCTATCTTTGTGAAGTACTGAGCTCCACTCAAGTAGTCCATAAGATCATCCATCCTTGGTAAAGGAAACTGGTACTTGATGGTTATCCTATTTATAGCTCAATAATATGTACACATCCTCCACTCTCCATCCTTATTTGGTGCAAGTACTGCAGGTACTGCACATGGACTCAGGCTCTCTCGAATCAAGCCCTTCCTCAACAGCTCCTGAACCTGTCTATTTAGCTCCTCTGTTTCAGTAGGAGTCATCCTGTGAGCAGCCTTGTTAGGAAAACTAGCTCCTGGAATCAGATCTATCTGATGACTGATTTGCCTTACTGGTGGCAATCCATCTAGAACATTATCAGAGATAATATCTCCAAATTCCCCTAGTAAATTTGAAACTTCAAATGGTATTTCACTACTACCTTCTTTATCTTTCCTAGGAATCAAAGCATAGCACATACGTTGATGTTTCATGCCATCTAAAAATTTCCTTCCATCAACAAGACAAATCCTAGCACTGCTACATACCTTTTCACCTTCCTTTTTCATGGGTTTCAATTTGTGGCGAACTCCATCCTTTGTCAGAGAGTATGTGTTTGCATGTCCATCATGTATTGCATGTCTATCAAACTGCGATGGTCTACCCAACAATAGATGGCAAACATCCATCGAAATAACATCACAGAGAACCTCATCATGGTAACTCCCAATTTTGAATTTTACTAAACATTGTTCACTTACTAGGACCTTATGATCATCTTTTACCCAAGAAATCCGATAGGGCTGGAGATGTTTCTCCCTCTTGAGCTTCAGCTTAGAGACCATCTCTTCTGATACCAAGTTATCAGTGCTACCACCATCAATGATCACATCACAACATTTATCCTCACACTTGCATCTGGTACGGAACAAACTCCTCCATTGTCTTGGTTCATTCTCACCACTCAGTAGGACTCTTTCATTTACCAAGGTCTCTCCTCTTTCCACATCCTCTGAATGTGATGATTTTGCATCCTCATCCACATGAGCAACCATGGCTTGGCCCTCAGCTCTCCTATTTGTCCTTCCTTGTCGTTGAGGGCATTCAAAGGCATGATGACCTTCTTCATTGCAATGGAAACAGGTACCACGGAAGCCTCCTCTTCCTTGTCCACACCCTCTACCTCTTCCTCTTCCTCTTTGATTTCCAAAGTCTTGATCACAGGAGCAGTTGAAACCCTCATTCCTCTGGTTCCTGCTAGTACCCTCATCTTCATTTTTCTTTTGAGTTTCATTGTGGCCTCCAGATGATCTACCGCTTCCCCTTCCACCTTGACCGTGCCCTCTTTGTCTTCCTTCAAACCTTTTACTCAGCTTCTCTTCAACTCGTAGGGCAAACTGGTATGCTTCTTCAACGCTGGTCATTCTTACCAGACTTAATTCCTCCTGGATACTAGGTCGCAACCCACTGATATAATGAGCAACCTTCTCCTTATTTGCTTCTGCATGCCCTGCTCTAATCAGGAGTCAGTAAAACTCCTTTGTATATTCTTGGACTGATCTTCCTGCTTGCTTTAACCCATGCATCTTCTTAAACAGATCAAGCTCGTAGTCCACAGGAATGAACTGCTTCTTCAATTTGTCCACCATGTGATCCCATCTTGTGATCTTCTCCTTTCCTCTTCTAAGTCTTTCTAGTTGAATCTCTTGGCACCAGATTTTGGCATGGCCTTTCAGTTTGGCCTTTGCAAACTTAACCCTATCTGGGTCCCTTATATCCTCATACTCAAAGTATTCTTCCAGTTCATTGATCCAATCGATCAAATCATCTAGTTTCAAATTTCCTAAAAATATACCCACTTCAATTGTAGGTCTTTTCCCAAACTTATTAATGGCCCTAAAAAGTCTTTCCTCTACAAGATTCAGAACTTCCCCATCAACTTCCATTACTTCCTCTTCATTATCATCCTCACTATTGTCATCTGCGGCAACATTTTCTCCTCTACGAAGCTCCTCTTCCAATGCTTGTACCTGTCTCTGGAGGGCTCTAACCTCCTCAAGATCAATAGATCTAGCCCTTATGCCATGCTCTCTTCATGAAGGCATCGTATAACTCGAACCCACAACCACACAGCCCTGGTGGAAACTGCCTCACAGTCGGCGCTCTGTCTACACACTCAGGAAAACCCGCTCTGATACCACTTGATGGGGACACAACCCAACAACAAAATGGACACAATAGAAAAGGGAAATTATATTAACTAAGAAAATAAGCTAGTACAAATAGTGCAGAGAAAATAAACTTCAAAACATGCCCTACGGGCTTACAATAGCATAAATCTGGAGAATATTTCTCCTTTTAGCACCTCCTCTCAAGCTTCAATCCGAACTGCCTTTTACAATGCCAAAAATATCCTTAAATAGACCCCAGAGGGTTAAGGACTAGGGGTACATTCTAGAAAGTGCTAGTAGGCATCCACCGACAAAATAGAAGGTTCTAGAAGCTGCGTTAGAAGTCAGTGCAAATCTAGAAGAATCCAGAAACGGTAGTCAAACTTTCAGAAGGCATAACTTTTGAACCGTAGCTCCGATTGACGAACCGTTTGCATTTTTGGAAAGCTCTCAAAGCGCTCTATAGCCCTATGGACCAGCTTTGCTAGTCCCCCATTTTTCGACCCTTTTTGAGGTAATTTAATGCCCCAAACCTGACTTTGAAGCATTCTTAGGAGGTCTCCAAAACCCAAAAAATTGCAATAACTTTCAAACCATGGGGCCTATTGACCCAATTCTTTTTCTAGAATGCTCTAAATCATGATTACATTCATCTGGCCAATTCACACCTTCTAGTTTACCGAAATGATGGCCCAAATACATGCTCCTATTTTTTTGGGATTTTCAAACGCACTGATAGTTGAACTATGAGAGTTGGAACCTTTATTTGAGCCAAATGGGTATCCAAAAATGTAAAGACATAAAATAGAAACTAAGTCTAAGTACATTTTTTTTTTGGGTGACACAGGATTACCCTTATACCTCTGGATGCTCCTACATCAAAACTTTAATCTATAAAACTTTTTAACTGAAATCAATACATGCATGTAACATATCTAATTAACATGAAAGTAAAGGCATGCATGAAAATAGACAACACAATATTTGATCACACTAAAACCCTCCAAAATGAGAAGGTAAAACTAGGATAGGGATGACACCCACAACTTATCACTGTAGCAATATGTAACTTGTTAAGGTTACAAAGTTTGACCATCATCAATGGTCTACCCTGTGAGAGGCCTGCCCTATTAAAGGCTCCAACACTCTATTGAAAGTGACCTATCTAAAGGATTTACAAACATTTACTTGGAATGTCACCCTATTAAAGGATTTACAATATGGCTATTAAGCCAACCTATCTTCATAGGATTTTCATTCTCCTAATACAATGGCTAGAAAGTATAGTAGAATGTGTTGACCCAGTAACTTATAATCCTCAATTACTAATTTTAGATCCTTGTTCTATCCATTATGATCTAATCCTCTTTGATTTGATATGAATCTATTCAAAGTGCTAATACTCTATTTTGGTGACTGATGTTGCAATGCTATCCTTCTTCTATGTCTTTTCACCCCTTTCACTTCCTTCAAACTTCATTAGTATTCTCTCCTTGCATGCATTCTCTGCTTGCATACCCTGTCATACATTCCTATACATTACTAAATTATGGGGTATCGACCTCCTTAAAATTATTTCATGACTTAGGGTTAGGTATGAATCTACGATTGAGATTCATCCTTCCTTCCCACTCAAATCCTTCCATTTTTCTAATTGGTTGCATGTTGATTACATAGGGAATTAAAAAGATTCAATCTTATCTTTTAATTCTTCAAGATTCATCTTGTTTCAACTCAAAAATGGTTTACATCTAAGTTTGTGAGGGTACAAACTCTTATGTTGATTCTGTGTTACTCAACACTTACTAGTTACTGATGCTCGAAACCTATAGAAATTTTGTCTTACTTGGCACCTATAGTTTTCTCAACACATATACTGGCTTGACATCTATTGTCACCCTATAGTTGAAACTTGCTTGACACTATCTATCTTCTTGGCATCTGAATGACTTGGCACTTGATGAATTTCTAGCTTGGCACATACTGTAACTTGGCATTTATATTATACTCGGCATCAACTAAGAAAATTTCTTAAGTGTGTTGACACTCAATAGTCAAAACCAATTTGAGACCAACATTTAGTAATTTGATACTAATGGTTATTATGGAGAAAGTGCCTAAAATCATTGAATAAATACTTTCCTAAACTTATGACGAGATTTCATCTTTAGAAAACAAATTGGACATGTAAATTTTCCCTTTGTTTGAAGACCTAAAGATTACGTACAATTGGATCATGTACAATTATCATCCACAAATTAAACATACAATAGGGCTTTGAGATACATCATCCACATAAATTGATGGTGCAAGAAAGATAAACTTGAAGAAACTTGTTCAAATATTAGAGAAGATATTGAAAAACAAGAGTGCAAAGTTTGTTTCACTCAAGGGAAAAAGAGATCTTTCACAAACGAACACCCAAAATTTGGACTAGCTTGCAAAGAAGCTCATTATGGAACATGAAGCATGTAGATTCTTGGAAAAAGTGCCCATTTTTTATTTGAAGTACACTAATAAATTACTCAAAAAGTGTCTATTATAAAAGAAAACCCCTACATTATCATTGTACTACTCATATACTTAACACATGATTGATATTGTACAAAGTGTGATGAACCTACAGGGGAAAAGAGTTTTTAGTATCTCTCTATTATCCAAGGTTTCTAAAAATGATTAATTTTTGGGTTTTGAGTATAACATAAGCATATGAAGACTCGACATTTTTTTTTATCTTGTAATCAACTGCTCAAAAAAGGGATCAAATATGAATATAATGTGTCATAATGTAGAGAGAATTTTATCTACCAAAAATATGATTACCCATATTTTCTTTCTCCTTCAAATGCATGAAATGTCATTGGAAATCTATGTTTGTTGCATGACAAGAAATTTTGACTAAAACAGTCTAGTTTTTCTATGGTTAAGTCATATTCCTTGAGTTTATGTAAGCTAGTGTTTGTGTGCAATACAAATATAATTAACATCAAATAAATCATAACACAATGTGTAATGATTTTTTTTCTTTATTCTTGCCCCAAGGGTTCTATTCAATAAATTAACTCAACACTTGATTTCTTTAGTAGTGTAGCACAAATTTCTTATGGTTGAAATAAAAGGCCAAAAATTGACAATCATTTAATTTTTCAAACATATAAACTTAATGATACATGATTATGGGGAATTTCTACATCTTGATTCCCTAAGACTTTCCTAATGTGGAATGCAAGGAAATTAGTCTCAATTCTTAAATTCTATAGCACACAATAATCTGTCAAATGTGAAAATGCAAATATGATTATAATCAAAATGAAAATCATCTATTCAACTTGGAGAAAGCCAAATAAAGAATAAAATATTGAGATCATTTTCAAGGCTTTAACTAAATAATTCCTACAATTACCCTAACTGTGAATGTAGTGCTCACTTAAGAAAACATTGCTAACCCTAGCAGTGAACATGAGGTTGTTGTTTGCTAACTAGTAGAACTTATGAGTAGATGATCACACTCATTTTGATATAGGAAAACTTAGGGCATAAATTTTGAACATAGGATTACTTCTCAGCATCTTATGCTTTTTCTTAATAGTTATATGGAACAATGAAAAAAAGAGTTCAACACATAGATCTACAATTGCCTTATAAAACAATCAGAGCGAGACTTTGGTGGAATAAAAAAAAAATGCATACATTTACTACCTCTTGCGATAACTAAATAAATAAATGAAATAATTTATTATTCTAATTCCTAATTAAAAATATAGAGACTTCCCTATGACTTAAGGATCAAATTTAGAGATGCTTGAGATTTAAATGATGTCTGAAGCTTGGAGTTAATCTGATATAACCTTGATACTAAACTCAACCATGTATGATAACCATAAAGTAGATAATAGACTCTAGATAAAATGTACTATTTGGAATGATACTCCAATTAAAATGTAAAAGACTACAACATGAACTTTTTCACCAATTCAATACCTTGGTGAAAGAGCAGCCACAAAGTATAACACATAAAAATCTTAGCATAGGAAATCTTACCATGGGACTTACTACAAGTTCAATAACCAACACAAAGAGTGACTAAATTCTCCAAAGATTCAAACTCACCAGTATTAAACTTAGAAAAAGACCAATAACCTATTTCAAAATGAAGTAGTCCAATATAAACCTCATACTATTTTTGAAACTTGCATAATAGAGATTGAGTATGGTAGAAAAATAAATAACACCTTTCCTCTTGTCATTCTTTTATTATTTTAAACCTGATATTAGTATGTGATTGGAGGAAATACTTGACCAATAAATGATATCATTGGCAAGATATTAGGATTGGGAATAAGTTATTATATAGTCTAGAAATTGATTTGGTATTTTCCTTTGTCTCAATGATTTTGGCTTGTGTTCATGCCTAAGCATAGAAGTGTGTTTATCTAGAACTTGATAGATGTTTTTGTTTCATTTTGTATGATTGTTATCTTTAATTAATATTGTGTCTAATTTCTACTCTTTTTTGAACCTCTGGTCAAATACAACTTTCTATTAAAATAAGAAGATATCCTCATCCATTTTGATACACAACAACTCAAGAAAAATAGGAATAGGTGAGAATAACCAAATGAAGCTATCACACTTTTCACAACCTATGTAGAATCTTAGACATATATCATTGAAGTAATGTAATGATATAAATATGGAACAAAGGAACTATCACTTGCATCATTAAACACTCATATCTTTCCTTAAATCTATTAAGTTGGTCAAATTACTAAGAAAGTAAAGAGTGAAAGGGCTGTTAGAATCTACTTTACACTCAGTACAACTAAGGCTGACTACCATAGGCTATGGTCACTTGAAAAATATTCTTATTTTAGAAAAATTCCATAGATATATATGGCATGCTTGATCATAATAATGGTATTGAATTTATCAATTAGCTCTCATAGTTTTACAAAAATCTCCTATAGCTTTATGTGGTTATCCTCTCTCTCTCTCTCTCTCTCCATATATATATATATATATATATATATATATATATATGTTGTTAGAAACAATATTCCACTAAGATAACTAGGGGGGTGAATCAGTTATCCAATAATTAAAACATTTATCCACCTTAAATAAACTTAATCATTAAACCAAAGTAAACAAAAACCATAACAAGATGCACATACACAATTATACTAGATATGTTAACTAGGGAAACCCTTAATCAGAGAGAAAACCTAGGTGGGAATGATGCCCACAAGATGACGTACTAATATAAATATTCCTTGTTAAAGGGTGGACCTTTTAGGGAGTCAATTACAACATTTATTACATATGAGTCCTTGTTAGGAGACTTTGAATCCTTGTTAGAAGATTCCATCCCTGTTAGGAGTTGTAGAAGATGGAAGGACCCATTGTCCAAATAGCTATTGGGGCAAGACCAGTGAACTTAGTGTTCAACTAATCTTACAACAATTCCTTGTAGAAAAATTATTTATACTATTCTTTAACTTCCTTCTCTATCCTGTCAATCAAACAAATCACTATTAGATCTTATAGACTAGGTCACAAACTTTGGATCCAAGTATCAAGCTTTGGATCACATAATAAAACATTAGCAATGGAGTATTCTTCACCTTCACTCTACTCTCTCATGTTTGCATTATACTCTTCATGCTTCTTATAATCATTCCTATATCTCATACATGATAAAGGAAAATGTACTTCCTTTATACTAAATCCATAAAACAATTCCCTAAGTTGGCTATTACTCCTTCTCAAATAATTATTATAGGACCTCATTAAGAACACATTACACTTAGTGATAATATTAATCTTTCACCTTGTAACTTGAATAACTTTACATACATGTAATATATAGCTACATCATCTCGAAAATGTCTTCTTCACATCTTTAACTTTGGATTCTTATAATAATAAATATGCTAAGAGATATAACAAGTTTACAAGAACATGCCTCTGTAAACTCTATCTCAAAACATTCTTCACTGAAACTTGCATAACTTCTTCAATACTTAATTTCATTGCTTCCTAGGTTAGCTACATATAATAGACACTTAGTAATATCTCCCTTATATCTCACTTAGTGAAAGTACTCAATGATCTATTCTTACCAACTTAATCTTTCTATTGTTCTTCTATCAGATACCATAGAAAATTGCTATGTTGAAATCAATGACAAACATAGTCATGAATGTAACATATCATCATGATAACAATCTAATCATGTTTCCACAATACTTTAGCATACAAGTATCATCAACATTCATACTTCCAATAGAGTTTAGTTTTTTCTTACCTGATATTTGCTAAGACATGTCTAGTTGAATCTATAAAAGACAAGATTAATTGAGTCAAAATTGTCAGCTAAGCCATCTTGACACGACTAAGATTCACTATAATTTGAAACAATCGAGCCACATTGAGTAATATTGAAATTATTTAGAATAACCATGATGGGGGTGAATCAGTTATCCAAGGTCCAAATGTACAAATAAAACTTTTCAAAGCTTAGTGAATCCATATCCATAAAACATATTCATGCATGCATCCATTAGACCATACAATCACTTAAACTTGTAGATTACTATCTTAGGTCAAAAAAATTTTTTTGAAATGTAAACATGAACATAATAGATTCAATAACACATTTAACACATGGATTTTACATAGAAACTTAATTTGGGAAAAATTGCTAGTAACATGCTACCCATGCTTACTCTTCTAAAGTGATGCATTATGAAAGAATAACTTGGTTAAAGGTTACTATAGACACTGTTAAATGTGACCTAGTTAGAAGATTTCAATCACCCTATTAAGAGTGAGCCTTCATAGAGGACTTTAGATCATTCACTTGGAATGTCACCTAGTTAAAGGATTTACAAATGAATGGTAGGTCAACCTTAATCCAAAGGATTTTCCCTAAATTAGTACAATGATTAGAAAGTAACAGTAAGGCTTGATTTGATAACAAATTAAAACTCACTTGAAGATTATAGATCTCTATTTTAGTCCTCTATTTTTCTTGGCTTTCACACACTTTAGTTCCAATAGCTTGTTCACCCTTCAAGTATTCATACTCCTAAGTGTTCTTGCTTTGCTTGACAATAGCAGTCCCTTCTATTCAATCACTAAATGAAATAATACCTTAGATCTCTTGTCTAACTTAGGTTCTTCAACATGATCAACCTTGCTTCTAACAAACCATCTCTATCAATAGAAAATTAATATATTTTTTTGTTCAACCTAGATCATCCATTTTAGGGTTAGGTAGGATTTAATGAATCTACCCATATTTTTATTTGAGTCCCTTCTAGAAATGTATTCTTCAATCCTCTTTGAATTTTCCTCAAAATGGTTTACCATGAATTCTATGCCACCAAATCATCATAGCTATCTTCCACACACTTTGAAAATTTTAAAATAATTAAATAGTTTACTTAGATTTTTAAAATCTATGAATTAACATGAATACTTGTACTTGACATCAATATGTTGTTACTTGGCTTCCAAACTATTCTTCCACTTGTCTTCAATTAGATCACTCGGAAAACACTAAAGTTTACTGGTTCTCGACATCAAGTAAACTTTACTTGGCTTACATTACATCACTTGGCATACATTAAACTTTCACTTTTCTCGACTCAAACTAATTTTTTTTGACTTGCACTAACTTTTCTCAGTACCTTTTGTTCACTCAGTCAAGCTTGGCAAACTTAATTCTTCTTACTTGTTCTTCTAGATTTAGTTAGTATGTCCAACCTTTACACCCTTAAGTAGATAATAAATACACTATAAAATAATTGTCTTAATTAATCTTTGTACTCCTTTTTCTTACCATAACTTAATCTTTCCTCTAGGTGCTTTTGTAATCTTATTTTATCAAAACCTCCCCATTAATAAAACAAATGATATTACTCAAATCAATTAAGAAGTTGTTTTACTAGCAAGTAGTAGGTTTGGCATCAGTGACAAAATAATGATTGAAACACATTCTTATACTTACGTCAATATATTTTCAATTATCTTCCTCTTTAGCATTTTTTGGTGCTCAAAATTGTAGTCTCCAAATTTTGAGCACTTTTGAGAAAATTGAACCCTATATATGCTTTTTGAGGAGATTGTACCCGGCTATACTTTTGAGCCCTGTGAGGTGTTTAATGTTTCTAACACCATCCATTCAGCCTATCCACATGTTTCATGAAGTTAAATTGTCATTCTGAGTCATTATGTGAAGTCTCGTTTTGAGCAAATTTTAAATTTGCATTTTCACTTGTGTCAAACAGTGATAAGAGGCCTTGTTTGCAAGTGAATATCTCACACCCAGAAATGTTTTGTGATTTTCCACTTTGGGAGTGTTTAGTGTCCATACCTAAGAACCTATGTTTCATATTTTGAGTCATTTCGAGTCCATTTGACTAGGTTTTGGATCCCTCAAAGTTGGTAGTTTATTGTTGTCATGCTGATGCAACATGTTTAGAATTCTAGGAAGCCCTGTTTGACGACTTATAACTTTTGACTAGTTGACCCAAATGTTGAAATTTCTTTTGTGTTATATTTTAGATGTAAGAGACTTGTTATGTTTCAAGTTTTAGCTTATGAAAAATCCATTTGATTAGTTTTCAAATGTGATTCCAAATGCAATTTATAACATTTTACTAGTGTCAGCATTTGCAGATTTGTCGGAAGCCCTATTCATGATGTCATATCTTGAAATCCATTATAGATGAGATTGAATGGATTGAACCACTGTGTTCTCCTCTAAAAATACTCCAAGTGTACCAATTTTTAAGTCATGATGAATCTGTTTGCAAACTTTTCCAAGTCAATTCCATTTGCAAAAAATGTTTTCTGTCAGTGTTTCTAGTTTGCAAAATCCAAGTAGCCTACTTTGAACGCTTTCCATTTTCATCTTTTTATTCATCATGAGCCCAAATCACATATCCATACTCTCCTCATGACAAAGAACCAATGCCCCAATTTTTTTCTTCTCAAGTGTCAGTTTACCCAGTTTCTGAAGCCAATTCTAAACCCAATTTAGTGTTTTCTAACATGTTTTCTTGCAAGAAGTTCTGAAAGGTCAAATTTAATAGCGAATATCTTTTGAACCAAACTTTTTCATGAGACAAAATTCAACAAGGTGCAAGAATGCAGAACAAATAGTCAGTGTGCCAGTTTTTAGAGCTCGATAAGAGGTTTGGATCAATTTTTAAGGCCAGTCAAAGGACCTCCTGGCACCAAATTCACAGTTTGCAAATAAGTGGTAAAGCAAGTTTTATTTGATGGTTTGGAAATTGAACTTGTTTTTAATCAGTATGAGATGGTTAATAGATTAGTTCTGCAGTTTAGTTGTTTGAAAATTTAAAAAAAATTTAGTCAGACCCACTTTAGGATCTGACTGATTTCATTAGTTGCTCAAAGTTTTGACAATAATAGCTTTGCCAATGTGGCCCGCAAAAGTGATTAAAATAATGTTTGATTATCTAGTTTTAAATATAAATTCATTTAAAAATATGCTAGCTTTTGTATAGAGTCAAAGGCTTATGTGTTGAAATACAACACTAAATTCAATAGTTGTGTATTCTGCTACATATGAGAATTATGTATTGCTCTTAAAACTGATAATCACATGGCATAATACAAATGGAGTCTCAAATTTTTTAAAATGAAATTTGGAGAGATTATATAGCCCATGTTAATATATAATAATACATCGTGGAGGGTAGCTGCTCACTTTGAAGAGGATCATAATAAAGTGTTGTTTATGTGTTGATTAGATTCAACATCTCGAGAAGTTAGAAGATAGAAATGTCTCACTATAGGGGAGTATCATAATAAGCAAAGAGAGGGGATTTGTAAAATATAACTGCAAGAGAAGCTATGGACTACACTCCTTTCAGTTTCACATCCAAGATGAGCCTCCCTTGGCTGAGCATAATAGAGCAAGCCACGCATAGCGAGTTGTAATATGGGGGTCCACATTTTAGAAAAGGGTAGGTGCATTGAGCAGCCCCAGCTCCATGCTAAGAAGAGGATAAAGCACATCCAGGGATCTATTTGGAGGCAAGGGTCTCCTTAGAGTAAAATAATAGCAAAAAAATCCCACGCCATCTAAGATCAATTGTTCACGGCTTTCTCAAGGAGGTAAGGATGCCATAGGAACTCCACATACATAGTTGGGGCAGCCCACATTTGAAAGGGCATGATATCATTGATGACATCCATAGTTCCATGACTTATGTAAAAGTATTGAGGAAGCTTGGGGGGTTTCCATGGTGAATGAGGCTCACAACATCAACAAGAGACTCATGCTAAATTGAGGAGGAAGCTCAGACATTGCAGTGAGATATCATGCAAATGGAGAGGAAATCATTTAACTCCATGTCCATGCACCCACGTGGAAGAATGAAGGGACCAAGCAGAACTATTAGTGGTGGTCTTTTGAGAACAGAAGAAGGCAACAAGTAGATCGATGCATGAGGGGGCCATCCACGGCAAGCAATAAAGAAACCAAGATGCAGTCAGAGAAAGAGCATAAACAAATGAATTTTTTTTATTGCACATTGGGAATATAGGGACTCTTTTAAAATTTTAAATGCTAAAGCACTTGGGATGTATGATGTCTTTAAAGATAGGTGCTTTTTGTGAAAGCCAAAGCATGTGTAGTGGGTCCGACCGAGATAGTTGGAGATGACCAAGAAATAATTTTGAATGCCCAAATGTGCAACATGAGATGACATCAGCAATTTTGCAGGTCATTGGGAAAGTCTAAAATCTAGCAATTTGCCAACTTGCTAGCCAAAAAATCCTAGGTTTTTGAGCTAGCAACATAGCGACTAGCTGGAAAATTCAAAAAAAATTGGCGAGAGACAAAAGGAGAAGGTGGGTCCCGTCTGTGTGATATGGCAGTTTGATAGTGAACCAGTGAATGACACATGGGACCAGCTGGTTGTTATGTGGCACTAAGGTGGCAATGATGTGGCATGGATGAGGTGGCAGTGATGTGTCCAGTGGACATCACTAGAAAAAGTTTTCGAAATTTGGTGGTCACCAAGTCACCACCAGAAAAGTTTAAAAAAATTTAGCAAGTGACATGGCAACTTGCTAGAAATTTGAAGATTTTGGCAAAAGTAGATGTGGGTCCCACCCAGTCATCCAATGGCTAGTCCAAATATGACATGTGGCACCTCTGTGTAGGCCAGATCTAGTAAAATAGTGACACGTGGCATCATTTAAATGGCTTAAAGAGGAAAGGGATATTTTAAAATTTAAAAAGGATATCTTTGCACGTTCATTTTAAAATTAAATAAATTTGATTTCAAATTATAAATTTCCTATAGTTTTAACTATAGATTTATTTTAAAATTTTAAAATTTATTCTTTTAATCACAAAGCTATGAAGAGAGGTTCGATCTTCAGAAGGCCATAACAGGGGCTATTTTCATAAAAAATGGGTACTCCAATATACCACCAGAACTAAAACAAGAAAAACTTTTTGAATCTAAAGTTGGTTTTTACACAGGTGCTCGCCAGTTCAGTTTGTAAGCCAGTTTGTAAAATTTGCGGCGTTCTCAGCAGAATAGGCAAAACTCATCATTGACAATTAGAATTGGTTAGAGGGCAGTTTTGAAGGCTTGGTGTAGTCTAAAAAGTGAATAAAATCAATTCTGAGATGTTTTCTTGGCTTCTTGAAGTCACTTTTGAACATATTTTCACTTTTAAGTGTGAATTTTTTTAAACATCTAAAATCAGTTGTTCTTTCATCATTACATTCTCAGATATTTCTACCTTGTAGAGACCAAATGATGAGATTTAGATATTCAATTATAGAGAGAAGGTAGAGAGAAGCATTTTCATCTTCTTGGGAAGGAATTCTGAAGGGACACATGTCAATTGCAAATTAAATCCGAGAATTGCCCTCTTGATATTTATGTTTTCTTCTTCTCTTTTGTAAGGGTTGGAATTTTTGAAAGTTTTCTCTAGAATGAAAGCACTTAGCAAAATTGGCTCTGGAATTGGTGAAACCTGCATGGAAGATTTGGGATGTGTTGGTTCCAGACCATGAAGCTTTGCTTTGGCTGTGATATCCCCTTCCCATCCCATCAATTTCTCATTCCTGCCATTTTCTACCTTGTATGATAGCATTTGTTCATTGAATAGTCTGGTTTATTAGGTTCTTTGTGAGTTAATTTCATGCATTTTTATGTATTATTTCAAGGAAATCAATACAAGGAACAACAAGTGTTTAGTTTCAATTTAAATCTTGTCTCCTTTCTCAGTTGAGCTATGATGTTTTATGGTCTTTGAACAAAGAGCCTAGATCATAAGTGCAGTCCCTTAAGGCTATATGTTGCTTCATTGTTGCTTGTAATTCAAGGAATTATGTAAGTGCTTCAAAGATTCAACAGGGTTGCAGGTTTTTTGAGGAGGATATCAGGTAAGAATGAGATTTAGATCAAACATTGATGTCTATTTACAAGGTGAATGGATAGATCATATATCTAAATATCTGAATTAGTATCAGATATCCAAAATGCATGAGGGAGATTCATGAATTGCCCAATCGATGAGGCACTAATCTATTACAAGATCATAAGTTTGTTGTTCATACCTAGTTTTCATCCACTTTCCCCACCCACATAAAATCAAAATCAAATTCAAATCATCTTTATATTTTATGTTGAAGAATTAGAATAGTTTAACCCTCACTCAACTTGTGCATTCTATAGAGTTGTAATTTTCTAGTGCACTTCTTTGTTACTGCATAAGTCTTTAGGAGATATAAGGGGTTTTCATCTACTTAATAGATTCAGGGATATGTTTTTGCACTGGTACGGTATCAATTGAATCTGAGGTCCACCTACCTAGGTCTTGTAGAGCCTGAAGTAGAAGAAGGGTCTAGCATTATAGTTGGCCTAGTGTCTGAAATGGCATGTTGAAAATGGGAGTTAGCTACCCCTAGATATGTCATATTCTCATTGGGATAATTGAAAACCCTCCAACATTTTCAAACACCAACAAAATGGAAACTCTGCTGGGGAGTTTCATATAGAAAGAACCAAAATCTTTGGCATGAAATAAATTGGATATAACATATATATAGCAAGAGGTGTTTCTTATTTCCTTGCTGAAGTTTCATGTTCCCCAGTGTCCTTATTCATTGGTAGCATAAGTTTGATTGAATTGAATAATTTGTACTATCAAAGTCATTTTCCATTTTGATAAGTTGTTGTCAAAATTCGAAGTTAATGTCATATTCTTTCACTTTTCCAAGAGTGTGAAATTCCCATGTTGCTATATAAAGTTTGCAAATACCTATTGCAAATTATGGACCAGCTTGTTATGTTTTGCAAGTTTGGAAAATCTTTTCTCACTAAGTGAGTGGCAACTCAAAGTTATATCTCTGCACCAGTGCTTCAAAATGTGAAGGTATTCTAAAGGATGCAACATTATTAAAGCAGATTTGAAGAGTTCATGTCAAGTTCTTGACAATGGGTGAAAGAATTAGGTAAGATGTAGTGCAAGTGTTACTAAATCCAGATAAGATCTGAATCTACTATTATTTGCAACATTAAAGTAGTTGAAGGCATTAGTATTGAAAGGTATTTACATTTTCATGTGATTTAATTTCCATGATAGTAAGTTTTACAAAGTTTCTCTGTCAAGTGGATTTTCCAGCACTAAATAGGAGATTGGTTTGGTACATTCCAACATACTTTGTGAGAGGTAGATTCAGTAAAAGTGTTTTTATATTTTGAAGTATGTTTAAAGTTGAATTTGGTAGGAGGTTGTATACATCTGTTGGAAGTTTTTAATCTAAGATTTACAAGTGGTAAATTATTTTAAATCTTTTCTCACCAAGTGTGAGTCACGACTCTAGTCAAAATCTATGTGCTAGTGCATGGTTTTATTTTAATATCAAAGGCTTTCAGTATTTGTGGGTAGATCTAATTTGTTGGAAAAGAAAAATTATAAGTTTCTTGATTAATGGTTTATGTAGTTGCTTGTGTCTGCTGAAGTAATTCATTTCAAAGGGTGAATCACTATTGTGATTTCATTTTCCTCTTTAAGGAGGTGGTGACTCTACAAAGATTCTATCTATGGTGTGAAGGGTTTCATATTTGCACCTATGCCAATTAGTAGATCTGAGGTTTCAGACAACAACACATAAAGGTATTTTCAATTTTCATGTCTTTGTCTTTCATGAAAGTTGAATGGTAGAAATGGTTGCTTCCATCTAGTGTTTCAGCACTAAGAAAAAAGAGGTAGAAGTTTTTAAAATTTCAAGAGATGGATTCTGAGTTCAAGTTCAAGAAAGTGATGTGCCAACTCCTAAAAGTGTTCATGCAAATATTGCTAGATTGAAAAGAAAGATTCATGATAAGACTGTCTTAATGTTAAGAAGTATGATTGGTGATATTAAGAGTCTTAATGGATTTCAAACTTACATGAAGTTCAAATCAGTAGTTATGAATCTTGATGAGTTTTTCAGACCTAAGGAATCTTTGTGGCCAATGGTACTTTTAGAAGTTTTAATGCTACATTCAGTTGATTGGTCAACAAAGATAAGATTAGATAAGATGTGCAAAATCTAAGATTTTATCATGGAGATTGAAAATGCTTTAAATGCTAATGAATCTAATGACAGTGGAAATGAGTATGCTACAAATAACGGTGAATGCAATAAGTCTGTTAAAAATGGTGTTAAAGATGAAGAGTCTTAGTTTTATAAATTAGAGGATAGTAATCAGCAATTTGATAACATGCATAATGTGGATTCATCTTGTTATGATGAGTATAAAGAAGAGGGGATGTGTAATAGCAGTAATAGTCTTCCTTCTAGTGATGAATGTGAATGTGTTACAATACCGATTGTTGAGGTATTGTCTAAAGAAGAAGATGTAGGTGATGATCAGAGTTCTAATTTTTTAGAAAAATATTACTAATGAGTTCGTTGTTTTAAATGTGTCAAGCTATCTAGATAATAGTCACAGCCAAGGAAAAGAAACTAGTAATGAAATCTTGTTAAGCGTTGATGAGATTTTTGACTTGTTGGCTCATGATTTTGAAAGGTATGCTAATCTATCTAAGGATGTTTGTTTTTTTGCCATGTTTTGCATTTCCATATGGTGAAATTATTTCCCCTAAATTTGATGTTGAAGAGGATATAGTTTCAGAATATTCTATGTTGACTTTGGGAGGTGTATGTGATGGTAATCCGTATATCAATGCACATGATGACTTCTATGTTGATAATGAAAATGTAGAGATTAGGTTTCTTTCTGGTTCATTGTTTTCTTGTTTTCATGAGGAAAAGATACATTTAGATTACTCATGTGATGAGAAAAGTAGTACTAATGAAATAGTTTATCCTAGTGATTTATTTGAGGGAGAAATTGATATGGATCAGCATGTTGTTAGAAGGTGATTTCATGATAATTCTTGTGATTTGGGATCTAATCATTTTTTGGAATATGAAGAAAATACAACATATATTCAGTCTAATGTATTATGTACTAATGTTGCAAATGAGGAGAAATCAAATTTTGCATTTTCTTCATATTCGGATGCACAAGGTGAGTTACCATCTGATTCATGTAACTTGTTGAATGAAGTAGAATACCAAGCTTTTGTGTTTCCAGTTGAAGGTGTTCATGATTTAGTTAGTAGTGATCAATTTTAGTTTAATGTCAGTTGTTATGATCATGTTGATTCATTTTTTCATAGTGAGAAAGATGAAGAAAGCATGCCTGATTTTTATATGCACTATGGAAGTAATGATAGTAGTTTTGTTTTGACTAACAAAATGATTGAAAGTGCTAATGTGTTGGGTGAAATGAATGGGAATAATAATTTCAGTTTACCTCAAGAGAATGGTGATGAAAATCAGGTGTATGATAGAGGTAAGAAGATTTGAAAAAAAATTGGTGGCTCGGGACCATTGTTTGTACATAGTAGTGGTAGTTGTTTTTTGTTATCAATAAAGTTGTTTGAGAGAAGTTCTATTGTTAAGTGTGTGGTTTTCTTCTCCTAGAGATTTGAATTCTTGCCATGCTTGCAAGGGGCATGCATCCCCAAACAAAGCCACTATTGGCGCTCAAAATTGTATTCCAAATTTTGAGCACTTTTGAGCCCTATAAATGCTTTTTGATGAGATTGTACCTAACTATACTTTTGAGCCCCGTGAGGTGTTTAATGTTTCTAACACACTCCATTCAGCCTATCCACATGTTTCATGAAGTTAAATTGTGATTCTGAGTCATTCTATGAAGTCTGATTTTGAGCAAATTTCAAATCTACACTTTCACCCCTATGTCAAACAGCGACAGGAGGCCTTGTTTGCAAGTGAATCTCACACCCAGAAATGTTTTATGATTTTTTTCTTTGGGAGTGTTTAATGTCCATATCTAAGAACCTATGTTTGATATTTTGAGTCATTTTGAGTCCATTTGACTAGGTTTTGAATCCCTCAAAGTTGATAGTTTACTATTGTCATGCTGATGCAAAATGTTTAGAATTCTGGGAAGCCCTGTTTGATGAGTTATAACTTTTGAATAGTTGACCCAAATGTTGAAATTTATTTTTGTTGCATTGTAGATGTTAGAGACTTGTTATGTTTCAAGTTTCAGATTATAACAAATCCGTTTGATCAGTTTTCAAATGCAATTTATAACTTTTTACTAGTGTTAGCATTTGTAGATTTTTCGGAAGCCCAGTTCATGATGTCATATCTTGAAATTTGTAATAGATGAAATAGAATGGATTGTACCACTATGTTATTTTTTGAAAATACTCCAAGTGTATTAGTTTTTAAGTCATGATGAATCTGTTTGCACACTTTTCAAGGTCAATTCCATTTGCAAAAAAATGTTTTCTATCAATGTTTCCAGTTTGCAAAATCCAAGTAGCCTACTTTGACTTCTTGCCATTTGATCTTTGTTATTCTTCATGAGCCCAAATCACAGATCCATACTCTCCTCATGAAAAAGAACCAATGCCCCAATTTTCGTCTTCCCAAGTGTCAGTTTACCTAGTTTCTAAAGCCGATTCTGAACCTAATTTAGTGTTTTCTAACATGTTTTCTTGCAGGAAGTTCTGAAAGGTCAACTTTAATAGAAAATATCTTTTTACCTATAATTTTACATGAGAAAAAGTTCAACAAGGTGCAAGAATGCAGAATAAAGAGTTAGTGTGCTAGTTTTCAGAGCCCAGTCAAAGGTTTGGATCAATTTTTAAGGCCACTCGAAGGACCTCCTGGCACCAAATTCATAGTTTACAAATAAGGGGTAAAGAAAGTTTTATTTGATGGTTTGGTGATTGAACTTGTTTTTAATCAGTATGAGATGATTAATGGATTAGTTCTACAGTTCAGTTGTCCAAAAACAAAAAAAAATATTTAGTCAGACCCACTTTGGGATCCAACTGATTTCATCAGTTGCTCAGAGGCTTGACAGTAATAGCTTTGCAAATGTGGCCTAAAGAAGTGATTAAAATAGTGTTTGATTATCTGGTTTTAAAGTTAAATTTATTTTAAAATATGCTAGCTTTTGTATAGAGTCAAAGGCTTATGTGTTGAAATATGACACTAAATTCAATAGTTGTGTATTCCGCTACATATGAGAATTATGTATTGCTCTTAAAACTGATAATTGCATGGCATAATACAAATGGAGTCCCAAATGTTTTAAAATGAAATTTGGAGAGATTATAAAGCCCATTTTAATATATAAGAATACAATGTGGAGGGTAGCTGCTCACTTTGAAGGGGATCATATAAAGCATTGTTTATGTGTTGATGAGATTCAACGTCTCAAGAAGTTAGAAGATAGAAATGTTACACTATAGGGAAGTATCATAATAAGCAAAGAGAGGGGATCTGTAAAATATAACTACAAGAGAAGGTAGGGACTACACTCCTTTCAATTTCACATCCAAGATGAGCTTCCCTTGGCTAAGCATAACAAAGCAAGCCATGCATAGGGAGCTACAGTATGGGGGTCCACATTTTAGAAAAGGGTAGGTGCATTGAGCAGCCCTAGCTCCATGCTATGAAGAGGATAAAGAACATCCAGGGAGCTGTTTGGAGGCAGGGGTCTCCTTAGAGTGAAATAACAGCAAAAAAAACCCCATGCTATCTAAGAGAAATTGTTGATGGCTTTCTCAAGGAGGTAAGGATGCCACAGGAACTCCACATACATAGCTGGGGCAGCCCACATTTTAAAGGGCATGATATAATTGATAACATCCATAATTCCATGACTTATGCAAAAGGAATGAGGAAGCTTGCAGGGTTTCCACGGTGAATGAGGCTCATAGCATCAACGGGAGACTCATGCTAAATTGAGGATGAAGCTCAGACACTGGAGGGGGATCTCATGAAAAATGGAGAGGAAATCATTTAACTCCATGTCCATGTACCCACGTGAAAGAATGAAGGGACCAAGCGAAACTATTAGTGGTGGCCATTTGAGAATGAAACAAGGCAACAGGCAGATCGATGCATGAGGGGGCCATCCACGACAGGAAATAAAGAAACCAAGATGCAGTCAGAGAAAGATCATAAAAAAATGAAAATGTTTTATCCCACATTGGGGATACAGGGACTCTTTTAAATTTTTAAATGCTAAAGTGCTTGGGATGTATGATGTCTTTAAAGATAGGTGCCTTTTGTGAAAGCCAAAGCATGTGTAGTGGGTCCAACCCGGACAGCTGGAAATGACCGAGAAATAATTTTGAATGCCTGAATGTGCAACATGAGATGACATCAACAATGTTGTAGGTTCTTGGGAAACTCTAAAGTCTATCAATTCGCCAACTCACTAGCTAAAAAATCCCAGGTTTTCCAGCTAGCGACATAGTGACTTGCTGAAAAATTCAAAAAAAAATTGGCGAGATATAAAAGGAGAACGTGGGTCCTGTTTGTGTGATATGGCAATTTGATAGTGAACCAATGAATGACACATGAGACCAGCTGGTTGTGACATGGCACTAAGGTGGTGATGATGTGGCCTAGATGAGGTGGCAGTGATGTGTCTAGTGGAGATGACCGAAAAAGTTGCCGAAATTTGGCGGTTGCTAAGTTGCCACCAAAAAAGTTTTAAAAATTTTGGCAAGTGACATGGAAACTCACCAAAAATTTGAAGAATTCGGCAAAAGTAGATGTGGGTCCCACCCAGTCATCCAATGGCCAGTCCAAATATGACATGTGCCACCTTTGTGCAAGCCCAAGCTAGTAAAATAGTGACATGTGGCATCATTTAAATGGCTTAAAGAGGAAAGGGATATTTTAAAATAAAAAAAAGGACATCTCTACACATTCATTGCAAAATTAAATAAATTTTATTTCAAACTATAAATTCCTATAGTTTTAACTATAGGTTTATTTTAAATTTTTTAAATTTATTCTTTTAATCACAGAGCTATGAACAGAGGTCTGATCTTTTCGAATCTGAAGTCAGTTTGTAAAATTTGGGGCATTCTCAGCAAAATAGGCAAAACTCATCATTGATAATCAAAATTAGTTAGAGGGTAGTTTTGAAGGCTTGATGTAGTCTAAAAGTGTTTGAAAATTAATTCTGAGATTTTTTCTTGGCTTCTTGAAGTCACTTTTGAACTGATTTTCACTTTTTACCATGTATTCTTTTTAACATTAGAAATCAGTTGTTCTTTCATCATTACATTCTCAGATATTTCTACCTTGTAGAGACCAAATGATGAGATTTAGATATTCAGTTACAGAGAGAAGTTAGAGAGAGGCTTTTTCATCTTCTTGGAAAGGAATTCTAAAGGGACACATGTCAATTGCAAATTGAATCCGAGAATCGCCCTCTTGATATTTATGTTTTCTTCTTCTCTTTTGTAAGGGTTGGAATTTTTGAAAGTTTTCTCTGGAATGAAAATAGTTAGGAGAACGAGCTTTGGAATTGGTGAAACTTGCATGGAAGATCTAGGATGTGCTGGTTCTAGACCATGAAGGTTTTTTTTAGCTGTGATACCCCCTTCCCTTCCCATCATTTTCTCATTCCTGCCATTTTCTCTCTTGTATGACAACATTTTTTCATTGAATAGTCTGGTTTATTAGGTTCTTTGTGAGTTAATTTCATGCATTTTTATGTATTATTTCAAGGAAATCAATACAAGGAACAACAAGTTTTTATTTTTAGTTTAAATCTTGTCTCCTTTCTCAATTGAGCTGTGATGTCACTAATACATTAGGGGTCAATTTCTGATGTCAATTTGCAATGGCAGGCAAATGTAATATGTTTTTAGCTTCTTTTTTTCAATTACAGCCTGAGGATGTTGCAATTGTGATGCTAATGAGAGATAAGAGAAAAAAGAAAAGGAAAATGTTGCTCATTTGTTATACAACATGAACCCATTCCACTACCAGATGCAATGTCGACAGATGGAGGCAAGCGCAAGTTTGAGGCAAGGTGGCTTTGGTTTTGAGGCGAGGCCATTTTTGAATTGAGGTGGCTTTGGTTTTGCTATGAAGGGGAGAAATGGAGCCGCTAAAGAAGTAGATAGAGTGGAAAGCCTCCTAGGCCAACCCCCCATCGGGTTTGCTCAGTTTTGCTCCATACGTCTTGTATTATTTTTTGAGTATCCACACTTCCCTTGTCACAAGTCATACAAAAGAATTTTCTCTTTTATGAGGAAAACTTCATTTATTATGGTTTTTCCTTGTACTATTGTCCTCTGACTAGTTAGTCAAGCACTATCTCAAACAATAGAATTCTAAGGTTGCTTCAAGTCTGTAAGAGAATTTGACATTTTTTTTAGTTGATTTAAATCCATGTCAAAAGCTTCACCACACAAATATTGACCAAAAAGAGAGAACATAACATTTTTCTGGAAAGACACTGATCAAACCTGATAAATACAACTATATCACTTTGTGAAAGGGCTTCAAGCACCAATACCAGGAAACTGACCACCAAAGAATAATATACAACTAAATTTAAATTTAAGTCTATGTAGCCAAGTTGAGAGCTTTGAGTAACCTCTTGCATAAAAAAATATGAAAACTGACCCATGATCAAAATATAAATTGCTTCTCTAGACAAGAATACTATTTTATCCTTATTTATTTAACAAATCTAGAATGAGATAATAAGGCTATTCCTTTTCTTGGAAAAGCTTCAACTAGATGTGAATATTGAAACTTGATCAAGATATGGATTGCATTTCAGATAAGAATACTATTTTAAATTTTAGAAGTTATAAGGTATGAATTTTTTAACCAAAAAATAGAATATGTTAAGGCCTACAGCTTGACAATTGCAACAGATCCTTGTTTATTTACCAAATCTAAAATGAAATATGCGGCTATTCCTTATTATTAGGAAAGGTTGCACTTGATCTGAAAACTGATCCTTGATCAGGATATAGATTAGTTTTAGATAACAATACTATTTTTTTTGAAATATTATTACATAAGGTATATAAATTTAGCGACATCATAGGAGACAATCACCTTGCAATTTTGACAACTACTTGCTAAATTACCAAATCTAAAATAAAATAATGTGGCTATCCCTTATTCTTCAGAAGCTTGGACTGATTTTACGAGAACCATTCAACACATGCTATGAATATTGTAAATATATAGAGAAAAGATTTCCAGAATTTCCAAACTACATTGACTTGCATCTCCAAATGTTCAATGTGTGCTTCTTTCTTCAGATGCTTTGATTTCCAAACTACATTGACTTGCATCTCCAAATGTTCAGTGTGTGCTTCTTTCTTCAGATGCTTTGAAACTTTGTTACTCACTTGCCATGTATCTAAGAGCCTCCTCAAATGCTCAATGTTGTGCTTCCTTCTTTGTTCTACCTATACCTACTCCTACTTTTTCTCCACTAAACAAGATCTGAACTCAATAAGAATTTTTGTAACAAATATAAATAATGTCAGCACTAATTTAATCAATTTGCAGTATTGAACACATTATCTTTAAATTAAACTTAATATAACTTCCATGGGGATGTAATTAGAACCAATTCATTTATTATGCACTATTTTCCTTCTATAAAAGCTAGCAACCTAGCAAACTAACCTCCACAGTAAATTGGAGCTCCATTATCTTATCCAAAAGAGAATTAAATTCCACCTGAGAAATAGCTAATTAGAAATCTAGCAGCTGACAAGATACAAAGACAATCATGATACAAAGCAAATGATAGTGTGACAAATCCCAGCTAAATACCTTTTTTCCACATTTCTTTGCAATTTCTTGTAAAACTCTCACAACATTCGAAGCATTGAGTATGTTACCTCCTCTTGGATTGCTATTAGTTGGCACTTTGTTCATGGAAGATTCTTCATCTTTTGATTAGCTCAATCAAAATAAGACCTTTAGTTTAAAAAATCCACCAACATTTCCATATACAAATCAGAACTAGAATTTGCATTATAATTGCATATACATTAACTTAAGCTTGTCAAATCTCTCTCTAAAAATAACAGATAAATTTTGCAAAACTCACAATTCCACTGAATTTTTGCTTCACATTTCATCTAACATTTTTTCTATTTCTGACACCTAATTTACGTCAAGCTTGGCACCAATTGATTTTGTGTAGCTTTTTATGGTCACTGCCTTGTGAAACACCAATTTGGGGGAGAGACCACCTCTGCAGGAGTCCACAAGGGGATATTTCATTTATCTATTGTTCACCATTTTGTACAACCTTAACCCAATCCAAACTCAAACTAGAGATCTCTAGTAAAGAGGGTGTGCATATCCCTGCACTGCTTGATCAACATAGATATTTTTCTTCTTAAGAGCAGTTATGTTACCAAGCTCTCAAAAATATTAATTTAAAGGTTGAGCCAAGTTATTAGAGGATGTCGAAATTAGCCACATGCTTCACATCCAATATACATGCATGGATACATGGGAATAAAAATATAAATGTAAAGAATAAACTTACTAAATACTAGCAATCAAAATGATAGTTATTAGAAGAGGAATTTTTCTATATTTGGGCAAATATTAAAATCTTTCCTAACAAATAAATACCTGAATGGGAAAATGAATCTGGAACCATATGATTACTTTTTACTCTGTCATCTCCAAAAATTCCCTATTGGAAAGGAAATTGTAATAAGCAAGTCCCTTACAAACAAATTCACTTTCAGATAAATTGCAAATACATACTAGTCAATACATTAATGTAGCAACAATTAAAATGCCCACCTCCTCAAAAAGTCACCTTTTAGCCTCACCTAGACACCTATCAATTGTAGGACAATTCTCCACACCATGATTGAAAGAAGGTTGTTGAATTTTTTTTTCTAAAGAAAGAGAATCAAACTAAACAATTAGTCCTTGAGTTGGCCTTGTAAGTTGCCTGGGACTCATCTCTTCTTCTACTCCAAGCCATCCACTAGGCACTTGATTTGGAGGTATTGAAATTTGCAATGGTCTAGTAGGTATAGGAGGATCAGCTAAATTATGTTTCCCAGTATCTTGGCCATGTTGCAATATCAAAAGTTGCCTTCTTGTATTGGGATCCAATTATGATTTAGGAACTTCACCTTCTTCTTGAATTGGAGAACCTTGAATATTAGATTTTATACTATTAAGGGTTTGAGGTACAAACTATTTAACTACTAGAATCCCATGGGAATATTCTTGAAAATGTTCGATTGGGCTATCTGTACGAGATGGTCGCATAGGAATAAAAAATAGAGGTGCAATAGTAGGTTGTGTTTGATTGGGAAGGTGAGCCATCATTTTAAAACCATGATGGTCTACCCCATTAGAGGTAATCTCTGATTACAAAGGAGAATTAGATTCCTGCAAATACAATAGCAGTAGTCAATGTAGTATAAGTCTTTCAATTTTTTCTATGATTTAATAGACACCATCAAAAGATTATATAATAACAATAACTTATCCCTGATAGTAACAATGTAGGGTTTAGAGAATTGGACTAAGAAAAAACATCAATATAATGCCTAATTCACTAGATGATTAGGAATGTGATCTTTGCTATGCAAGATTAGAGTCTAGATAGAACCACTTGTGAATTTTCAATTTAGCTGTCTATAGAATTGATTGTTCATATGGTTCCCTTAATATTGGAGAAACTATCCACTTTATTTCTCTCAAGAATAAAGAACATAATGCTAACATTACACATGAATACATAAAATAATATGCACTTTTAAGCATTATTTCAATACAAAATACCACATTGGTTTAGAAGAAACCAAGTTTCTCCATAAGGAAGAATATTATTGCAAGTGGAAATTAAGAGGTATTGTTGAAATTAATAGGCATTTGCATAATCCCAATAGAGATGAATGGTGAGGTTTAAGTTACTCCTAGCAACCTATTGTAAATGCTCACAAATAAAGTTGTACATATTCATTGTTTTCTTCTTCCTCCCAATTTATTGCAATCTCTTGGCTTTTTTTATGTAATTTTTTTGCACTTATTAATGCACCTGACCTTAAAAATACTATATCACACACTTGTTTTTTCTTGCAATGAATTTTGGCATCAGCAATGTTAAAGATTTTAGCTGTGATAGAAATCTTTATCTATGACTTTTCTCTATGTATTGAAATTGAGATAATACCTATGGATTTTGTTTATAGTTGGATATTTGAGATAATATTATATGAAGTGACATGTGTCATGCATTTAGAAATCGAAGAGAACATTGGTTGTGATTGAGGAGTCTCTCAATTATATACATGTGATTGCTTTGTGTGTTGAGATAATGTATCAAGTTGAAAGCATTGTACTTGAACATTTAAGATATATTTTCCTAGTATGGTTGGGTCTTTCCCTTCAAGCCAAAGTTTTCTCTTAGAATAAATGTCTTGTTTCTTTTTTATCTTTTTTTTGTTCTTTGTTGCTATTTATCCTTACTTCTGGGAAAAACATTAACAATCAAGGGGAATGAGGAAATTTGTACCAAGATTATTTGGGAATGGAGAGATTTATGGTCTAAGCGTGAATGGGTAATGAAGGTCTAATATAGCACACAACGTTTGAATCAACATTGGAATTAATTAGTCTTACAAAATGGTTGATATTAGTTTGCCATGTTGATTTTGTCCTAGGTATACTTGGTTCTGGTATAAGTCTATAAAGATAATGCATAAGATAAAGCAACTTAAGATGTGTCAAGCAATTGTTTTGTTAAGGGTCAATATGCCCTATGGATGTCCCTATCTAACTATATATCTTTTAATTGCATATAATAACTAATTTAGGTTCTTTTTCATGACTATGTTTGACTCATATAATTGTGATATCTCTAGCACTATGATGTCGTTTAATATGTCTTGCTAAAGCTTGTAAATTTTGTTCCTTTTTCCATGTCATGTAATATGTCTTACCTTGTCACTTATATGTTTTGAAATTTCTGTTAGGCCTTGTAGCTTGTATAATTTGATTGTTGGAGAGCTTCTACAACTAAGAAAGAAGGCCGTTGCACGAGTTATAGCCACATGCTCAGGTGTAAAAATTGTATATTTTTTAATCTAATGTATATTTTAACTAGAATTTTAGCCTATATGTTTTGAAATTGCTTTTAGTGGCTTAATGTTGTAAGGTCTCTTGAAATAAGACCTTTAGGCGGTTGGTCAAAGTTTTATAAATAATCTTATCCACAAATTTTCCTAGAGCAATTGACTAAATGTTATAAAAGGTGATTGGGTTAAATGTCTTAAGAATAAAGTCAAAGATAGTATTTTTAAAATATTAAAGTATTTAGCTAGGTCTAAGAAGATTTGTGTACTTTTGAGAGTTTTTCTTAGTTTGTGAAAGTTGTAGACCGAATTTTTCATAGCCTAATTTTTGCTTCCTATGAAGAACGATCATGTCAGATAATCTAAGTGAAGAACAAAATAGGGAGACAATTGCTAGATTGTGGTCTAACTTGAAAAGAAAAGGTGATGGAAAATGTTATTGTCCTTGCAAAATTTGTAAGGGCTTAAACCATAGAAGACTGCTAATCAAAAGAGTTAAGAGATATTGTAGGGAGAATGGTCACATTGAAGGGGGGCATGACTATCATCCACTGGTAAGTTGTTCATTATATCATTTTAACACTTTATATACATATGAAATCACTTGATGATGAGTTGATTATCATGGTTTATTTATGTTAATAAATTTTATATAGGTTGATCTCCCTAGGGAAGTACATGATATGAACCACAACAATCCAAAGAATATGGTTTTCGAAGTGGAGGAACATGGAGGTGCGAATATCCAAGGTGAAGATAATGATCCCATGGAAGATTACGATCATGCGCCAGAAAACACAATTGAAGATGATGGTATAATTACATTGATCCATGACACATTTAGTCCAAGTGTATCTGATCATGATGATGATGATAGCCTCGATGTACCTCTACTTGAGAAGGCATATGAGCCCCTATACAAAGACTCCAAAACAACTCTTCTCTCTATTGTATTGTTGTTGTTGAACTTGAAGGTTATGAATGATTTATCCAACATAACTATGCCACGTATGTTAAGGTATGTCATATATGTCTTTATAGTTAACAAAGGGTGAATAATGTACCACTAATATTTTTTATATTAACAACTTATATTTTTTGTTGTAGATTGATAGGCAAGTTTCTATTACCACCATCAAATATTCTACCTCGCTCATATTGAGAATTATCTGCTGTTATGAAAGATATTGGAATGGAGTATGAAGCAATACATGCTTTTCCCAATGATCATATTATATATTATAAAGAACATAAAATTGCAACACAATGCCCTGTATGTCATATGAGTAGATATTGAACAGATCAACTAACAAAAAAGGTGCCTCAAAAGGTTCTTTGTTACATCCCCATTATTCCACGGATGCAAAAATTATTTAGGTGTAGTAGCTTGGCTGAATTTATGGATTATCATGCACACAATAGAAGTCAAGATGACATTATTTGAATCACTGTAGATGGTTCGACATTTATGCACATAGAGGAAAAGTGGCAACACTTCAAAAAAGAACCTTGTAATCTCAGGCTTTCATTGGTAGCGGACAATGTCAATCCATTTGGAGAGATGAGATTTGTTTACTTGGTGTGGCCTATTTTTGTTATCCACAATAACATTCCTCTATGGATGTCAATAAAGAGGGAGCACATTATGTTCACAATGATTGTTTGAGGTATTTTATCATTTGATAGTTATTAATTTACATGTACTTAAAAATCTTGGAGTAAAATGGTCACAATAATTATGTAATGTTACTGTTCATTCAAGTAAGTAAATATCAAGTAAAAGATATGAATTTATATATTTAGCCTCTTATCGATGAGTTGGTGGAGTTATAGAATAGTGTCACTATGTATGACGTGTCTAGACCAATAGGACAAAGACAATTTCAATTCCATGCAATACTTGCATGGACAATACATGATGTCCCAGGGCTAACACATTTTTGTGGTATGTTATAGTGAATTCAAGTTGCGCATGATAATTCTAATTATAAAAATCAACATATTTAATAATCCAATTATATCATTATCTTGTAGGTCTTCAAACAAAGGGAAAATTTGTATGTCTAGTTTGTGGTCCAAAGATGAAATCTTTCCATTCAAAAAGTTTAGGAAAGTAGATGTTTGATGAGTGTAGACACTTCCTCCATAGGAATCATAAGTATTGAAGTATGGAAAAATATCTTTTCAATGGGAAAGAAGAGACTACATCAAAGCCACGAAGAATGACACCTCACCTATGGAAGTTGGAATATAATAGAATTAATCATCGAGGTAATGTCATTCCACATAATGGTTTATGTTTGTAATTTATATATTTCTATTATGATGTTTGTTTACTAATTGTGTAATTGATGATCATGAAGGTTGTCAAGGCAGTATTGAAAACCTTCCAAAGGGACTAAAAAGCTATCCTAGACAATTTAGTAGGTTGCCCTACTACGAGCAGTTACAAATTGTGCATTTGTTTGATACTATGCATATTGGAAAGAATATAATAGAGACATTGTGGAAAATATTGGATGGAAGGCGTGACAAAGAAAAAATTGTCAAAATTTGTAATGAAATTCATGAATCCAATCATGCATTGGAGAATTTCATTCACTCAAATAGCAACAAAGATCAGATTAATATAAGTTCCCTTCCTTGGTTATTAACGGAGCAGCAAAGTGATGCCATAAAAGAAGTCATATGAAAAATTTGATTTCCCACAGGATTTTCTGTGAACATAAACAATCTCATATAAAAAAAAAGTGAATTTGGGCCAGGGCTCAAAATGCATGATTGGCATACTTTCATCAAAGTAAGTTATTTCCTTCTGTATTTACAATATATTCATAAACTACGTGTATTGTTCGTTATGTTATGTTAGAAAAAAATGAAATGATTGGTTTATAATTACTACAATACGTTCTTCCTCTATCTCTTCTAGAGCACTTCAACAATAACATTAAACAAGTGATATACGATCTTGGAAAATACATGAGGTAAGCAGTAATATCTGTTCAATTTGTTGTATATATTTATTATATTCACAATTTTTTTTCCTTGCTATGTAATCTATTGTATATTATTTTGTAAAGTCTTGTATCTATATATTTTGTGTGACTTGAATCTCTTAATGTAGGTGGTTGTCATCTAAAGAAATCCATAAAGAAGATAAAACTATTGGAAGAGAAGAATTCCTCATTTACTGTGTGAAATGCAAAAGTGTCTACCTCCAACTTTTTTCAATGCATAGGAACACTACCTCATACACCTAGTTGAGGAGATTGAATTGTGTGGACCTGTACACACTAGGTCAATGTGGATGGTTGAGAGGCACTTGAAATCTTTGAAGGCTTTGGTTTGACAAAGAGCACATCCTGAGGGTTCTATGGTGGAGGGATATATGGTATACCAAACTATGGTGTACATTACTAAATATCTTCTTAAGTTTGCATCAAATATCCATGTAGATTGCATTTGGGATCTCGAGCCTTTTTAAAAATTAGAAGGGGAGTACTTGATGGGGAAAGGTACATTGAGGAAAGTGAGAGGTAATAAATTATAAGATCTCATTGTAATAAATTATTTCTTAATCTTCAAAATAAATCAGTTGTAAGTTGTCTATTTTTTTTGTACAGGTGCTCGAGAGTGGGATGCACTACATTTGTATATTGCAAACAATCTTGATTGGATAATGGTATGGATTGAATGATGTCAAAATTCTAGTCACACATTAACATGGGAAGGTTTATCTTCATTGGTTAAAGAAGCTCATCATAATGGAGATTCCAATGTTATGCAAAGGGAAATAGATTTAGCACGTGGTTCAAGAGATTTCTAGGTATGTACAAATTTATTAATCACCTGTATGTTTATCAACTCACAATACAATAATTTTGACATGTTTCACATATTATTGCAAGTTAAACACCACAAGGCTATGTTCTGTAATGGTCAAAAATTTCACGTCAAAGTGGTGGATGACATGAAAAAAACTTGTGATTCAGGAATAATTGCAGTCTTTCAAGTGACTAATATTTCATCCAGAAATGACTTAAATCCTCGAGAGTCTAAAAATTGATACTATGGCATTTTGGATAATATACTTGAGTGTGACTTTAGTTCCTTCAAATTAGTAATCTTCATTGTCAAATGGTACACGATATGACTTAATCCAAATGATCCTGATAGAACTATTATTGAACATGATAATGGATTTACAATGGTTAATACAAGGTCGTTTGAGCCAGTTGGGAATGAGCCCTATGTTCTTCCAAGCCAATGTGAGCAGGTATTTTACTCAGAGGTTCCACATAAACTGGGTTGGTCATTTTTTATTAGACATGAACCAAGAGGAAGGCCAATAAATTATAATGTGATGGAAGAAGAAGATACCAAAGAAGTAGAAGATGATGTAGATGGTGATCATGATCGATAGTTATTGGATGATGTTCCTAACACAAATTTTCATGAAGAAGAAGAAGATGATGATGATGATGATGATGATGCTACTGATGATGATGATGAAGATGATCTTGATGTTTATGATGATGATGTTGATGATGATGATGATGATGACAATGACAATGACGACGATGACGACAAGGATGATGATGATGATGACAATGACGATGATGACGAGGAGGAGGAGGATGATGATGATGATGATGATGATGATGATGATTATGAAATTTAGAGGTATTCCATCAATCCTTAATCTATTTAATATTCATTTCTTGATAGAAATATATTTGTCTTTTATGGTTACATTGTTTATTCATTATCTATTTAAAAGCTACAAGTTTCAACTACAAATAGAATATTGCTAATCTAAATTAACTATTAATCTAAATTAATTAAATAAAACTATTTAAAACACATATTGATTCGTGAATGTATTGAGCCTTATTTTCTTTCAGGTCAAAAGCATTTGTAAGTGTTTAGCTTAGAAAAGGGAATTCATTAAATATCTATAAAAGGGAGTTGTACCTAGAATAAAATTCATAGGGAAAACATAATATAAGTGCTTACCTAATTTTTTTGTTAATAATTATGCCTCTATAGGTGATGCAGAGACCCTAGGTGGACTTCCAATCATTCATAAGAAGAGGGACTTCCATTGTGTTCTCACAACACCAACCAAGCATCTTCATAAGATCCCTCTCCTTGATCCAAGAAAACTCCATAACCTATCAGAGTGCACACCAAATCCTTATGCCACCTTAGGTTCTACATCTTTGGAATAATCCAATGAATGTCCCTCAATCCATCCAATGGATTCATCCAAGCAATATAATCAACAAACTATCAAATGCTCACAATGCCTCAATAGGCGCCAAACTTGACTTCACCTTAACTAGATGTTTCCTCCACCTCCACACACATCAAAAAACTTCAAATAGCATGTCCCCAAGTTGACTAAGCCCTCAACTCATCAGCTGATACAAAAAACCAGTTTTAGCCCTTCACTAGGCCTACTTCCCTAGTAGGCTTATAATGTGAGCCTGATTTAAGTGTTATATTGTGTACCTTTTAATGTTTTTAATTTTATTTGATGCTTATGATGGATGTTATTATGATTATGATGTGATTATGCTCATGATAATTGAATTACATTTTTAGGAAACTGAACCCCTTTAAGGAGCATCATGTATAGTCTCATGGATCGACAGGTATAAGTCAATACTCCTTATAGACAGTCTATTTAATACACTTATCAATAGTAAGATTGATGTCTTCTAAGATCTCTCCCATTTGCAAGTACCAATGAATAGGTATTTGTTAGAAGTTTCTTCCTCGAGTGAGGGAAATATAGGAATAGAAGAGGAAAGTGAGACATGTAGTTTATCTAGAACAAGGAGATTAACTAGAGGTCAAAGAACTAGAAGGAAATTAAATAAACACATGAAATTTTTCCTTACTCAAGGGGGGTCATGTTCTTAAGATGATGAGACAAAAGGTGACATCAAGGTGCCCTTGAGGTACCAACATCTATAGAAACATTGGGTACCCAAGGAACTTCCTCCAATAAACACTGATTTTTATGTTAACGAGAGGATATATCGCATAGCACCATCATCATTACATGGTTTGGGCCTATTTTCTATGGACAGCATAAAGGTGTCTTACAAAATTTTTTTTGAATTGATGGAGTATGTTGGACCATGTTATGATTACAAAAGTTGGATGCATATTGTTCAATAAAAAAAAGTATGCATAGGTATGCCCTCTTGGCAAATTATATACAACAACAAGACAATAATCAAAGTAAAAGTATGGCTATATACATTGATAGAAGGCCAAAAGCAACAAGGAATATTTTAGGTTTTATAAATAGTACATGACCTGGGTCAACTATAAAGCAACCCAATTGCATATTTGAGGCCCGCGAGGGAAATCATGTATTCATCTATGCGATAAAATACATAGGTGGTTCAGGTAGATTGCATGTTCCATTCCCCACTTATGTTTTCCACTGAATATATATAGGAATGTCATAATCATTGACAATACATGCTCGAACAATCCTTTTTTTTAATGCTCTAACAATCTTGTCCATGCTAGTCCATGTGTTCTATATTTATGCATGCTCTAACAATTTTATTCTTCAGCTTCAAATCAATTGCATCCTATGATGACACTACCTCCATCCAGGACAACCAAAAATCTCTTTCTGACTGTTGAGTCAACAACACACAGCTTAAAAGCATCAACTATTGCACCATCTACTGGTACACAAATACCTCTTTTTCTCTCTTATGATAGCAACAAATAGTTTTCTTTTTACAACTTTTTAACATCAATTATCATTTTTTCTTTTATACTTCATGACAAAGACTTATGAAACTTATGAAACTTTTTGCAATAGGAGCTGCAACATCATTTCCTGGATGTTCTTATGTTTCTAGTACAAGAATAGTGAAGGATGTTATATTGATCATCAGCGACGATGAAGGCATTCCATTAAAAGTAGCCAAAGTTCTAGGTACTTTAAAGTTATTATTATTCTATAGTGATATAATAGTAATTTAGTTTTTGATCACTCTTCATCGACTAATGATCCCATGATTGTTTTGTAGGGAATGATGTTTTTTGGAGAAAAAATAGTGATGAGTGTTTGTGAATATTCAGGCCCACCCTGCGTACCTAGTGGAACATCATATCCTAACTAAAACCCCAAACCACTATTTTGATTTCATATCATTGCTAGAATAGTTTTCCTTTTCATCCATTTCTTGAACTATATTAAAGGTAGCTTCACTTCATTTATGAGTCTAACATGTTTTTTTTCTTACTTAAAAGGTGGAATAACCAAGACAAACCATTGAAGGATGATCTTATAGAGAGCATGAACCAACTCTTTGGACCTCGTGCATTCAAGATAAACAAGCTCCTTGAAAAAGCTAGTTTATGTTTGAAGTATATTAGGGACCAGTACAGAAAAAATTTATAAGATAACCCTAAGTACAAGCATCCACCCTATGTTCCTAAGGATGAGTGGTAGGCTCTGATTTTGGATGGAAAGTATAAAGCTGACAAGAAAAATAATATTACACTAATAGAGAGTGTTGTTGTTTTAAAAAGTACTAAAACTACTAAGCGACAGAATGCTTAATACCAAAATGACAGTACATACACAATCTAAAGACTAGCCTATTCTTATTGACAATTGCATATGTAAGGTATTTGGACCCAACTTCAACAAAACCACAGATGGTTTTCTACTCTTTTGGCTCTGCAAAACCAGGGTGGGTGTACCCAGGGATGGTTCAAAATTGGAACAATTGTATGAGGATTATTCTTAGTTTCATTTTGATTCTCATTTCAAAATCCTCAAATATATACATGATTCTCACTAACATGGTAAACACATCCCATAAAATAGATATGGCCAAGAATTCTTCTATAGATCTGCAGATATTTTTAACAACAATGGCTAACTAAAGCTAAAACATTCCATGCAAACAAGTGCTGGCCAACTTTGAAGATCTACAGGAAATAAAAGTAAAATTTGATTTGATGATACATTTGAATAACCATTTATAATATATTTCTCCTTCAGCTGAAATAACTTGATCAGTGCCTAATCCATTGGGCTTCAGAGTCTATAGCAAATTCTTAGATCTAATTTTTTGCCTTACAATAAATTCTATCAGCAATTCTTATTAGAACTTATCATTCAAAATCCTTTTCAATACTTAAGGAATCTTATCACATTCATCAAAGCCTTTATTTAATCCATTGAATTAACAGCAATGATAAATGGATATACAACCTAACTAGATTGCATTCAATTGCACAAGCTTTTACACATACAACATCAAGGTAGCTAAGTATTTGAAAGGAGACAAAATTCAGAAAGAACTGATATGGGGACAGTTCATAATTTGTATTCATTTCCTTTGAAAATGGGTATATCTTTTGCAATAGACTCAAAATGGCCTTTAGAAAGAAACATAACTCATTCTATTATTCATGTATTCTCAGAGAATTTGTAGAAAAATAAATTACAAACTTGCTTTCAAAATTTGGACCAAAAACTAGACTAAGCATAATACTATGAAGAAATAGAATTTGGATCATTCTTTAGCCTTGGAATCTCAGTTAAATAGTGTGAGATGCAACAAGCTTCAGGCTAAAGAAAGTGACATGTGTCCCATAAAAGATACTGACGAATGTCTATCATAAAAGACAAAAACAAATAACAGAAAAGCTAACACATCGAACCATCTTGGGTGGGTCCCTTTCTGTTATGCTTCTCATTTGTTAAAAGATAGGATCTGATTCTCCAATTATTCTTCATCCATAGCCACAAGGTTTGAAAGTGATGTATCATCTTCAGTTACCTGTAAATTTACTTCAACCTGGGGATTTTCCATGTCCTCATTATTAACTATGAGGGTGACTTTTACTTTTACATTTCCCTCCTCATCATCTTCTAACATTTGTTCTAGAAACTAGTTTTTCCATTTATTAAAAGCATCATCATCTAGCCAATCAAAAATTAGAGCTTCTCTTTGTATCATTATTAAAGAATTTGCACTTTCTTCTAAATCATCAAATTCTTTTCTCATAGCAGTATAAAATAATTGTATTTTTACTAGCTCTTCATTTGTCTTTGCCTAGAACTAGTGGCTAGTTTCACTCATGATGTTTATTATTCTTTCATTAAATAACTCATCCATCTCCCTGTTCCACTTTTCCTTTTCATTTATTGTATCAACAGATTCTAAAGCACAAGGAAATAGGGTGAATTTTTCAGCAATATATCTGGAAAAACAGAGTGTTAATCTTTTCTGTAAAGAATCTCTCTTATCATCAAAATTTTCTAGCTTATTTAATAAATCAAAAATTTTCTCAACTTGATGATAAGGCATTTGGACTACAGATATACATATGATTGTAATATCATTATTCCTTTCCCTCCATTTCTATGCAAGAGAAGTCAGTTTATCCTTATCCCTATTCAACTCATCCATGAGGGTTGCAATTCTTTTCAACTGATCAAAAAAGGTTGACCATTGTATTTTATCCCTCAAATATATCACACCCTGCTTTAATTTTTCTTCATATTGATTTCTCAATTCTATCTTCAACTCGTGCAATTTTGTTTTTTCCTCTTCAAAGTCCTCTACAGTATAGAATTGGGGTCTTTCAGGGGTGTCAGGCATTTCAATAATAGGGGTTGATCCAGATCCAACCAATGGCTGTGAAGGGTATGCAATTGTAGGTGCTCTGGATTCTCCCATTTTTATTTTCCCCAGTATCCTCTCCATTTGAGACATTTTATTTTCCAGTGATTGTATCTGTATACCCCTTTCCTCATATGCCTTCAAAACTTCTTCAAACCTAGCATTGAGTTGGGAAAACTTATCTTCTTCTTGTCCAGATACAACACCACCCAATTTTAGCATTTTTGAAGCCATTCCCATTACTTTTTTACTACTTACCTCAATAGCCCTATATACTGTCAATGTACCTGTATGTTCTGCAGTGGGAAACTCATGCATCCTGGTACTTTCTCTCTTATCTATGGACCACAAAACAAGGGCTTGGTGGTCATCACTAAATTTGACACCTCTATGAGCCTGTAGCACTTCTTCAGTAGTTGTCAGTTGAACATCCTTCTGCTTCCTTACTGAATAAAAAACAATAGCATTTTCTATATCTCATTCTAGCAGAAGGAGGACTCTTGATTGTCTAACTATTTGCCTTCCAGCTTCAGGAGTGAACCGGGCAAAATCACTCAAAAAATTTGATTTTACCTCTTCCTTGATAACCGGGTCAAATTCATTTGGTTGCTCAGCCTTGATCTTCTCACAGGCTTTCTCAAAATTCTTTATATTTAATCTCCATAAAAACTGAGCAAAAGCCCTAGATCTTACAAAATTTTCATCATTAATAAATCTTTCAAAAGCCTGGGCAACAATTGGGTCAATTTCCTTACCTTGGTAATTAGCAATGGTCAGGTTCAAGGAAGGTGTAGGAGGTTCTTGTGGCTCTCAAACATCCAGGTCTGTAGAAGTGACAATCACATCCCCTTCTCCTCCCATTTGTCTAAGCTGTTCCTTTAGAGATGCCTCATCATCTATCTGGATTAGAGACTAGCTTGGGGAGTATTGTTCTTTTTGAGAAGAAGAAGACCCCTGCTCCAATTTTCATCTTTTTGGAGAGCTGGCTGCAGATGGACTTCTTGGCCTTGGATTCTCATGAGTGGGTACCTGTTGCACACTCTGAACCATGACATAACCTGCCCTTTTCTGTAATATATATTGGCCAGGAGTTACTACATTTCTACCACTCATTCTTCTTTGTATTTCTGCTGCCTTGTCTGGGTGTGCCTTAATAAACATAGCTTTCTTTTCATCCATAGTCTGGATTATTATAAAAAAATTATTCATTAATGCCTATATTTTAGCTCCCCAATATTTCTTATCTTTCAATGGGTCGTACTAGGGGTCAAAAGCATTAATGAATTCTAGGTTTTTACTGAAAACTATCCATTTCTCTTTCCTTAATTCTTGCTCCTGCAATGTGAAAATATTTCTGATTATATCTTCCGGATAGTAAACTTGATGTACCATATGGGAAGCTCTCACCCTTTCTTTTAATAGGTCATAGAATCCTTCAAGGTCAATGAATCTGGTGTGAGATTCTGCCACGTTATATTTATTTAAAAACAAATTTAAATGCTTCCGCCCCTTTTTAACAAAAACAAAATCATGCACTACAGTAACCATTGGAAAGAAAGTGCCCTTCTTGACCAATTCCCTCTCATCTATAGTACCTATCTACCATAAGAGCTCAGCTATCCCTATCTTCAAAGGTACATGAAAAGGTAACACATGAGGTTTTCCTAAGAAACCATAAACTCTTATTATTGTTGAAACATTGTAGGGAATTATATCCCCCCAGTTGTGACTGACAAGTAGCCCTTTAGCATGGTCCTTGGGTCTGACCAATTCTAATAATGCCTATGGGATTCTAGGGCTATCTCCTCTTAAAAGAAGTCTAAGCTTTGATGCAAAATACCTGTCAAATCTTACATAACTAGCATCAGTGGCCTCTGAAGTCATATCCACACTCCACAACTACACTGGATTCCTTTCTCCATCCTTTGTTGTTTCTAAATCCATACGCTTGGAGAAGAAAGTATATCCTTTGTATAAACATAAATGCATCATTAATGAATACCAACATAATGGTTTTTTTACTTTCCCCTTTGCTATTCCAACTAGACCATTGTGAATCTCTTGTGCTAGGAAAGTGGCGAAATCCAGAATGGTACTCATTCCAAATTGAAGGGTTTGAGCAATTATAAGGACCATAGAACCCAGAATTTGATCACCTTCATCTATTCCCAAGATCTTGCAAAGAGAAAAATATAGTGCTTGAGCTCTCAAATTGAAATGTCTTCTCAATAGTGGCTCTGGAGTACTGGCTATGATTATGGGAAAATTTCCAACCCTAGCAGCATGCTCCTATAGTGGTCCTATTCTCAGGTACACTTGTTGTGCATCATATCTAGCTTGCAAATCATCTAGATCAATGATTTCATGCACAGTGTGGTTAGGGTTTAGGTTGAAAACCTCACTAAAAAGCTCAGGGAAAACCCTAAAAAGGTTGACCCCCAAATGATTTTTTACCCATCCCATGATAGGATCATACTTCTTTGCCAGGTCCATCAATAAATCACTATCAAAGAAAACACTGGGGACTACTAATTTTCCAATGTCAAATTCCCATACATTGCTCATAGGAGTGTCCAATTTTTGCTTTGAAAACCATTTCTTAAACAACTCCAAACCTCCCATGGAAAATAGGGCATCTCTTATCCAATTAGCTTTATCATAAAATCCTTCTGCCACCACTAATCTAGGGTTTTTTTGAATGAGTTCCCTTCCCTTAGTTATTTCATGCACTGATAAGGGGAATTTTTTGAGAAAATCATCATGCAATGAACGTTTTAGATAATCCTTTTGTCCAATAAACTCTTTTCAGGGCGGCATTTTTAATGAAACTTTGGAAAATTCACAACAGTAGATGCTTCAAATTTACTCAGAAAGTCACAAAGCACTTACCCGCTAGAATTCGCACTTCTGCACTATATGATGTCTTCTGCAATTTTACTGGAGTATTAACCGAGAAATTTCATGCCTTAGCTCTGAAATCTTGAATGCCCTTTTCTTTCTGCACTTTGGTGATTCATTAATGGTGGAATTGTGGGTTCTTTTTATGAATTAAAACTGCACACACCAAATCTGGATCACATTTACTCTCAGTAGTCGTTGCCCGTAATTTGTACTCAAATTTGAATCCCATCCGTAGATTTTATTAGATCGCATGGTCCTGATTTAAAAATATCAAGCTTTACAGTCTTTTAGAAAAATGCTACATGTCACCATCGCGCTTCCTCGCATTACTTAAAAACCTACATCTTCATAATGCGGGGATACGCCAATCGTCGATCAAGACAAGATCGATGATCAGAATAATCCATTTTCTATTAAAAACTAACTAGCTAAACTGACCAATAGGGAAGTGCCATATTAGCTTATACTATTTGACAACACTCCACACCAGTGGATCTCGTATCTTCTTCTGAGCAAGCAAGTGTTTGACGTCATCACGGACACGTGGTACAAATGCGCTTCCTCATATTACTTAAAAACCTACATCTTTATAATGCGGGGATGTACCAACCATTGATCAAGACAAGATCAATGGTGATAAGAATTCACATTCATTAAGCAACCAAAAAAAAATTTTGTGCACACCTAGCATTACACGTCATCAGTCGTTTGCAGTGTAGCATATTTAAAATATAAATACCTGACCCCACTTTTCCACGCATCACAAATGCGCTTCCCCGCATTACTTAAAAACTTGCATCTTTATAATGCGGGGTTGTGCCAACCGTTGATCAAGACAAGATCAATGGTGATGTTGCATGGTAAGAAATCTTCATAGCTCTACCAACGAATCCACCAATGATATCGCGGGAAAAAAAAAAATGTGTGCAAAGGTACTGACAAATCTGATATACAAGAACTTTTGCGGCATACTAGATCTCATAAAACATCAGGGGCTACATGTCATCATCATGCTTCCCTGCATTACTTAAAAACCTACAACTCTATAATGTGGGGATGCGCTAACCCTTGATCTCTCATAGATCAACGGTGATTGAAAAACACTTCAACTTGGCATCCTTTAAAATGGAATATCGCAATTAAGGTACACGAAGGGTTTACAAAAGGCATTTTGACGTAAATAAAACATTAGGATAAAAAAGCCTGCCAAAATATTTGAAGAAAATACCCTTTTAAAAATTTGAAAGCGAGGGCACCACAAAACAAAGACGTAACTGATTTTTCACCCAAATATCAGAAATTTTCCTATACTATGAAAAATCACACCAATAGAGAGTATAGCAAGGTATGTGATATTGTTGAGAATGTAATTATGTACTCATTAACCTCTATATTTATACTATCTAACATATTTCAAACTTTTTATAGATTGGCTGACACATCAAAGGCAACAAAGGCAAGACTAGAAAAGCATGGGACACACAAGTTCGGCTCTGGTGGTTTTTCAAAACTTCAAGCATGAGTTGTAAGTATTAGTAAATGAAAAATTGTATCAAATTTTTTATATAATGTGATGGGAAATGCTAGGATAGACTAGCTTGTCTATGCTTTTGATCCTCAACTTGGATCTCAGTGTTCCTCCACACCAATATATGATGCAGAGTAACATGCTTTGGAAGCACCAACAAACCAACTAAGTAATTCAAGTTATCACCCCAATCCTCTATTCTCCACAAGAAGATTCAAGGCTTGATTCACCTTCAAACAAGGAAATAATGTGTTGTTACAACTGCTCCTTTAATTCATGGACCCAACTCATCACATAAGGTTGCATACTAGTTACTTCTCCCTTATACCATTCAAGGCCTCATACACCCAACCTTGACACCAAGTGTTTTGGACAACTCCAACCCTCTAACATAAATGGAAACCAAAAAAAACATCAACACAACCAAAAAAAAATTAGGTCTAAGGAAAACTTGTTGTTACCAGTCACAGGGAAAATTGCAGCACTTGACCTTTATTCTACACACCCAACCAAGAGTGCAATTGGATCCTCTAGGACTCCTAAACACTAAAGATAGTTTAGAACAACTCCAACATGACCAAAATAAGGTGTAACAAGGGTTGGAAACCCTGTTAACTATTTACCATTTCCTTTTGATATTTTAACTACCCTCCATTGGTTGATGAAACAATGCAAGTAAAATTCACCATACCACGCAAAAATGTAGGGCTCAAAGTTCAAGAGATGCCTCACAGAAGAGGATAAGAGAATTGGCTTCCAACAAGGCTATAGAGCCATGGTTGAATGGCTACGAGCTGAAATTAGTGTGGAAGGTTCTAATAATGATGCATCTGAGCCACAGGTAAATAAGCTAAATGAAATTTATTTCAAATTGAATACTTTACCAATTAGTCTATTTGATGTTAAGTTCCAATATAAAGTGAGTATATCTGTTTTAAGCAAGCGATGATAACAATGCATAGGATGTTGGAATGTAGCTTGACAATCCTTCTACACAATTTGTGGATGTTGAAGGTTCGCATGATGTGCATCCCAGTGGTGGAGGTATATATTTGCTATTAAATTTTTTATATGTAATTACAATTAGTATTTGGATTAATGTAATATTTTGTATAGCAGTTTTAGAGGATCGAGGGGTCGATGTTCATGAACATGTTGACATTGAGTCCAAACAAAATGATGTGGTTAGATTAGGTAAAGAGCGCCATAGTTATGTTATTTAAAATAATTAAATACTTGTAACAATTATAATAAATTATTTTTAATTTAACTCTTTTATTTTTTATTGTAGAGGACCCGCCTTTGCAATAGCATAGGAATTTGAGATCATCAAGAACAAAGAACAAAACAACTAATGAGGGGGGAATTGATGATGACACTGATGCTCCTCTTAGAGCTTACATAGAAAAAAGAAATAGAAAGAAAAAAAAGAAATGATTGTCATCTACATACCTTAATTGATAATGACTAAATTTTATGTCTCAATGAATTTAATTTTGTGTTAATGAATGTTCATGAATTATGTGTTAATGCATAATATTGATGAATGTTGCATGTTAACAAACCTAATGTGTTAATGAATGTTATCATGTGATATTGATTGAATGTTACATTTTATTAATGGTTGAAAGAATGAATGAATTTTAGATGTTAACAAGGAATGTAGAGTAATGTTAGGGGGAGGGGGGTGGGGCCAAATGAGCTTCCACCTTCATGTGGTTGGCCTTGTTTAGTAGAGAATATTAAACTATTCTCAAAACAAAGTGAAGCTCAATAAGATACTAAATATTTCTCTATTTTGTCTTATGTTTAGACTGTTGTCCTATGCATCTAAGGCTTCATGCTTTGAACTGTCATGAAGTTCTAAACTTGTAGCTTTTCTATTGCATCCTTGAATCTCAGCACTATCTTGGGACCGTGTTATCACCAATGATACAATTATCATAATTAACTAGGGAAACAATGAGTCCCTATGTTTCATTAGATCTCATGCAATGATAGAAAGGCAATGAGAGTATAGATACTTGTGATCACACTTGAGAAAACCTTTGCGTGTCTACCCTGCATTATCATACAATCAACTTACGATTAATGCATGTGTACAAGTTTTAAAATTTACAGTACAATTTCCTCACTATCATGATCAGTGTCCCTTTTCCAAATGATGCCTAACTCAACAAGCGAGAGGGGAAAAAGATTGACCAACATCCACCTCATGCCAATAGATTGTAGTTAGACAATGTTGGAATCAAAAGATCATAATTCAAGTCAATAGAAATAATTAAAATATTGCCTTTATATGATTTGCAAAACACAATCAATTTTACCAATCTTATTTATAAATTATTCGAATAGGAGGGCCTATGGAAAAGATTTAGACTAACAAGATATCAAGTCATGGATATTCAAAAAATAATAAAATACTAATTGACATAAATTTGTATTTAGTGTCATCACATTTAGTTCATTGTATTGAAACATCAAATGCACATAGATAAATAGTAAATTTTATATAAGGCATTCGAGAAGGAATTTAAACTACTTAGGGATGACAGTAAAATTGTGGCTGAAATTTATAACACTTAACAAATAGAAAAAGTAATATCATTGTTTGATGAGTCTGTGAGTCAGTCTTTCATGGATTGGATGAATTTCAAGTATAACCACTATTGTAATGATCTACAATATGATATAATGTGTTTCTGTTCTTGATCCTTGTCTCTCATATTCATGTGATAACTTATTATGATGCCATCTCTTGTTGATGCTAGATGCACATGTGATTTTTGTCTCTTGCCGATGGTTGAATAATTCCACCTTTTTGGCAGCTATAAGGCTCTTGGAGTGCTTAGTCTATGATGTATATAAAACAATCTTGATCAATGCCTTTGAAGGATTGGATGATATACCTTTAATAGTGTTGAAGAGACATGAATATGAGAGGTTGCAACTCGAAACAAAATCACAGCCTTTCATGTAATTATTTGATATCATGGTTTTAGTTAACTTCAACATCTGTTATCCTTCCTTGTGTAGTGATAATGAGAATGCACCCATTACAAACTTTTTATATTGAAATTATTGATTTTGACAAAAGATCTGATAAGAGACCTCAAAAGTGAATAAACCTCTATTAGCTGGTATAGTATTATTTAAATTTGTGATAACTCCCTTCCACAACTTCACAAATGATCATATACCATTACCTTTATAAAAATATTTTCATCTAGTTACTTTAGGTATATCTTTAACATAATTTTTTTAAAGCCATTCACACTTTTGTTTCTGAAGAAGACTGCAACCCTACCATAAATTCTTAGCTTTTCAATATAAAACCACTTGATTTTCTAATTTTTTATTTCAAACCACTTATATCTCATACTGCCTTCAAGATATTTATTTCTTTGAAATAGATGGCAATAAATTAAGAAAATGAAAGGTTGAAAGTTACATGATATGATGAAGACAAATCTAGAGCATTTTCATGTTATTGTTTCCTCCTTTCTGAGCACAATCTTTATGCCTATTCAGTGCTGGTCTATGCTTCAGGAATATCCTCCACATTCATATATAAATGTATCTATCATATTATTTCCTTTAGAGAAAAAATAAATAATGATGCCAACCAAACCAAAATGTATCAATCGAATCTGCCTGGTCTCAAATTCACTGGCACATAAGAGTAATTATTGCTCTTTAAATGCAAGATAAAGGATGATTAAAGTTCTATTTTATTTTAAACTAGTCCTCCAAATCTTTCTCGAAGTCAACAAATGCCAATTCATGTTGAACTTCTATTTAGTCTACTCACAAACTTCTGATTACTTTTCTAAACAATTTGTGCATTTATAATTTACTCTTCATCCTTTTTTCGAGACATTTTGAAGTTAAAATTTTTGTTGAGAAATGAAAACATGTGGTAGTTTTACTATGACTGTATAATTGATATAGAAAAATGCCATTTGAAAAGAAAGAATTTATAACATACCACACTTCTTTGTGAGGAGTCTTTATTTCTTCTTAACAGATCTTATACCATAAAAGCTCTGATACCATCTTAAAAATGGTAGAGTCAGGATAGATAGAATGTGGTCAAACCATTGATTCAAATGGATTTATTTTACAATTATTTACATTGGCTATATAAAGCCATTATTTTACATATGACTACCAAAACTCCCTTACAGGAAATTAACTTCGCAGCAACTAACAATTTGTTCAATTTTTTATTAATCTAAACTGTAAACTAAAAATTAGCCTACATTAATTTAATATTCTCCAACAGTTTTTGCAATATGTGAGAAGCCTTATTTGTGTGCCACTAGATCTGATGTCAGCTATGAGCTCTCCATCCAATATCATTAGGCTAAAAAGGAATTCTTAGATATGCGAATAGCACTATCATATTTAGAAACTTGATGATAGCTACCCAACTTCAATTGGGTTAGTGACATTGTTGTTAAACTCTATTTCAGACTATGAATTCATTTAGCAGTAGAGGATATAGATGGATAGTAAGAAAACTGTTCCATGTGTCATCATCTAATATTTTTATCATGCACTATATAAAAGAAGGCAGCTATTAACATTCCCAACTATTCTATAGAGATTGTTAAGGAGTTAGAAATGTTAAAAAGGCTACAGAATAGTGAAGCTATTTATCATGCTTGAAGCACAAAAGGTGGTTCATTCTATGCATTCTTTAGTAAGACATCATTTTGCAATAATGAGCTGATTCTAAAATAAAATGATGCTATCACTCCACTGTATTTGGTTTTTCACATTGTTTCTTTACACAATATTTTAGGAGTCATGGCAATTAGTTATTTAGTAAGGCAATTAATATCATCACATAGATTGATGAACCTTAAAGAACATAACAATAGATCTAAAAGCATAAACTATGTAGACCATTTAACTTTTATCTGTACTTATTCAGATCCATCCAATTTTTAACTTTTTTCATTGGCAAGTTCCCACACTCATGGTATTGATATTTCTGAAACAATGGCATTTCAAAATGCAGTTTTTGTGCAAAATATCTCATCTCTTTGGGGTAGTGGAGAGTGGTGGATGCTTCTCGCAGCTCAAAGCATGGCTATAGGAACTATGATGGTCCATTGGGTGTGTGAGCATTCTGATCCTATCATGGCCATAGGATGGGTATGTTTCAAAGCTATACCAATAAAATCATCTGTATACTTAAAAATCTATAGAACTTCCAAGCTATGTGGAGTTATGATCTAATAATTTTTACATAAATTTTAACATCTTTGATTATGTTGTCTTTTTTTTTTTTTGATAATATTATAGGATATGGAAAAACCAATAAAAATTTGAATTGTTAAAGCTTTGCCTCGATTAAATATAATTATAGCTTAGAAATAAAGTTGTCTTAAAGGATCACTTTTGCTACACTTAAGGTACTTGGGCAAAAGAGATACTATGGGATTATAATTTATATATAATGGGACTACTCAAGCCCAATAGAAACTCCACATTTAATTCATTTACTAAGATTATTTTCCTTAAGAAATATGAGGATAAGAATGTGACTATTACAAACCTCCTAGAAGAGCTCCCTATTCTTATAGTTAACACTTGATGGTGATTATCATTCTCTGACTATCATTGGCTTACTCTCAGCATCACAATACTATAATTTTATGGGATGCATGATGCTTCTCTTTGGGGTCTCTAACCCCCTAACTAGAGGGAAATACACATCCATGAATATACGTGCATTTATAGTGTAGTTCATGTCAAAGAGAGGCTTTCCCATCATCCAATCTGACCTTGCATGATGTTGGCATTTATCTACATAAAAAATCAAATGTGGATATATACATAAATATCAATGTTTTTGTTATCTTTTTAGCTTATTACTATTTCTATTTTTATTCTCGATATATTTCATACAGTTATAAGCATGGAAATTTTCATATGCATTACATTAATGCCAAGTCCAATGGTGATTGATATATGAGAAGTTAGAATTATAGATTTAAACCTTTTGTACCATTGGTATGAATGGCCTTGCACACATAAACTAGTGGTAAATAACCAAAACAAGCCATTGGACATGTTATGTCATGCAAATGCTTCACATCATCTTGTTTATGAAGTAGCATAATTTTTTCCATGATGCATAGGTTGAGTCCTACCATATAATAGACCCTTTTTCTTATATGATGTAAGTTGCAACAATGCATGAATTCAAGTTATTTAGTATTCACGTAGGTTTTTAGGTTAGCTATATAGTTGTTGACAAACAACTTTAGTATTAGAATGTGTTGATATCATCATATTCAACCCATACAAAAAAATGATTATATGTTGTTTCAATCTTAACAATTTTATAATTAATTTTTATAAATGTAAATAGGGTTTTCCACCCACAGAGTGGTTCTCCAGCTGGGTACAGGGAGGTCAAAATCTAGAGAGGGTGGCTTTTGGAAGGGATGGTGAGCTTTTGAAAGGAACACTTAGATTATTTGTTTTTTAGGGCTCCCTTCATAGAACTTGGTTGGTTATTTTTCCATGTGGAATATTTCTTGCCTCTTGAGGAAGCATGTACTATTGTGGCGTACCCATCTATGCATAAATAGACATTGGAAAGAAAGAGTTTGGGGTAAGAATTGACATGTTAGCTAAGGTGAAGGGATTGATGATTGTAGACATTGGGTAATAATTGTAACTCATTTTCTTGTGCCTAACTAAGAATTTTAATTTCACCCGTGGGTTTTTGTTGCACTACAGGATGTATTGCATAGAGCCTTTTACCACATCGAGTCAAGGATGGGCAGCAAGTAATTTCTTCAGAAGGGGGGCTTCAAAGTTTCTTCACAAGTAATTTCAAATCTATGTAAGATTTAATTGAATCTCATTCTTATTTGAGCAGTGTTAATTGGTAATATTTTGGCATTGGATTAGTCTATCCATGCTATTTCTAATACCAACATCTAGAATAGCCCATTTGAAAGTAATTAGAGAGGTTACACAAGAGTACCAAAATCTAATTAAAGGTTTGATCACTCATGATGTATAGTTCTATATTTCTAAAGGAGGTTAAAGATAAATCTGGTATGAAGATGAATTGAAGATAATAAGTACCCAAATTGCTAGTTGATTAGGAAGAAATGAAAAATCAAAAGAGTCCATAAAGAGGTTGACCTTATCAATGATATTTAGTAGGAGTCTAGTTAGATACATGTAAACCCAAATATGGAAAATCTAGTATTTAGAATGGAATTTCTCTTTCAAAAATGTTATGACTGAATATCTAATTAACATACATTAAAAATCTCTCTAGAAATGTAAAACATCAGAAATTGAAGAAATTGAAAAAGGAAAACTAACATGGGATCTACATTTCTGATCTGCTATTGTTGGCTCAGTATGGGTAGGTATTGAGCCATTTAGGAATCTTATATTTGATTTAATTTATTATAATTTGTTGACCAAATTTCTAATCCTCCACTATTATTTATTTGCAATCTATGAGGTTTTTCACAAATTTCCTAACTTTTATACACTTGATGGTGTGATGTCCTTTAACATAGTGAAAACCAAAAAAGTCATTTTCATTGTACCATGTGGCCTTAGGTTGACTAATGTCTAATGTTTGGGTCTACAGATAGATAATGAGGTTGTCTTTGATGAATTTGTTAAAAATGACATCAAGTGGTTCCTCTAAGGGAGTATAGACTCTATTTGGCTTATTATGGAGACATGGCCTTTACCCAAATACAAATATTATGGAATTCATTTGATTTTTTGGTTCTTGGTGGAATGATATATGTGCCTCTTTTGATATTTTTTTTGTTGAGGTTCTTGATATGGTTGTTGATAAATCATGGTTTATTTTTGTAAGAAATTGAGCAAAATGAAAAGTAATAAAACAATCCAAGAGAGCTTAATGTGAAGAATATTACCATAAACCAAATGAGTTTCCTAGTGGATCAACAAGAATGAAGACAAGAGATTTTGAAAGGGAAAGCAAAGAAAACCCCTTGTGTAATATTAAGAATGTGGCAATAGCCTAAGGAATGTGAGAGGAGAAAGAAGGATTGTGGAGCAAATTAGCTCATTACAATAACATCAAGAAGATGTGTAGAAGAAGTTGTTGTAGAAGAATGAGAGAGGCATCTCTTTTATAGAGATGAGAAAGGAGTTGCATGTGTAACTCCCATTTCTATGAATGCCACCATTCATAATTAGTGTGTGCAAAGTGTCAATATCCTCTTAAGGAGGAATAAACTACTTTCCTTAATAAAGGAATTACAAAAAAGAGTTATCCTCACATGTGTACTAGAGGACAAGAAAATAATATGCCCTTCACATATGTACTAAAGGATAAAATACATAAGGGATACCTTGGTTTATCCCATTTAATAAATAAATACAACCAAGGAAAGATTACTATTTCTAACAATTTTTTATAGGTTTTTTCTGCTAGAATGTTTATTGATAAGGTGTGTTTGATGTGTTAGGCATTATGATAACCACATTGACGTGTCATTTATCTATGGATCCATCAATTACTCTCTTTTTTCTAGTATCATGTTTTATCATTTGAGTGACCCCACTCTTATGTGTTTTCCTTATATATATTTATGACTCCATTGTTAATAAGTCCTTGATCTAGGCCCATGCCTTTCTCTTTGATGTCTTTTTACATTTACAAGTAGCTAATGTACATATGATGTATGAGCTTAGGGTGTGTGTTGCTAATGAACATCTTGATGAGGTGTCATTCTAGTAAGGTGTGAGATATTTACGTTGTGAGGGTTTTACATCTATGTAAGAAGTCAATGGTTCTTTCACCTCTTTTCTATTTTGTGTAGGCTAAATACATTATTGTTAGTAATGTTTCAACATGGTGAGCATATTGTGCAACACAAACTTTTAAAAGTTATGTGAATGTATTTACAATCCCATAGGGTATCTAATAGAATCACTTAAGGGTAAGGCCCCCAAGGCCTTTTGGGAAGAATCATATAAGAAAAATGCCATTGTAGACCACCTCCTAGAAATGCATGTTAAATTCTTTCATTTGTGACTAGATCCCCTTTCCCCTTGAAATTGTCAAATTTTTGGATTTAAAAGTATTTGGGGAAGCATGTCATTGTTATAGCCTTGTTGAATGGATATGGGTATACACTTTCAAACTTGAAGGCTTTAGAATCTATTCTATCCTTTAGTTCTTTGAGGATTCTCTTCATCTCTTGCCACTCCAGGTTTACAAGTGTTGTAGTTGGTGCCCCCAATATTGGTGCCCTCAATGCATGGTATGTATTTGATGCAGTAGGTGAGTATGGATGTGAGTATTGCAGTGGGTGAAATGTTGATTTCCTTGTTACCTAGATAGGGGTTGGAAGTTATTGAAGTGGTGGGTGGACATAATGTTGCACTTGTAGGATGAATTGCTTCTAGTATTGTGGATGTTTCTATGGAGGATAGTTGTTTGATTATTTTATAAGTGGGTGACCTTTTGATTATGCTTGTATATGTTGATGTTGTGATTACATTTATTATAGTTGTGGGGGTTGATATGTCAGTGAAATGGTTTGGGAAGCCACATTCTACCCAACATAGAATGAATGTGCTCCTACATAAGATGGTACTTGAGTGTTAAATTGCACAAAGTAACTCATATAAGGGACTTCCCCCATTTTTTGTTGTTGATATGGTAGCATGTGTTGGTTACTTTCTAGGAAAGGCATGGAAAAATAATCGGTAATGGGTGAAAAATGATTTGTTCATGGAAGGGTTGGGGGTTGTTGTTGTGCTTGGAATATTAGCATGAAAGGATTTCTACTTGGGATGGTTGTCGCCTTCCCTTTTGGTTGTGGTAATCCCCATGGGCCAAGTGGAAATAATGACATTGATAAGGATTTTGTTTCTTAGTTGGTTCATGAAAACCTCTAAGATTGATGCAATAGGTCTCAATTCATTCATCTATTAGGGAGGTGGTTCAGATATCACTAGGATGGCTATGGACTAAGTTTTGTGCTTTCCACCCCAATACTAGGATTTAGATCCATGTCTTTCTTCTTGATTTTTATTTTTATTTTTTTATGTGTGGTGGGTGGAATGAAATGATGATGCACCTAAGGGTGGTATGCAAGATGAGTTCTAAGACGTTTTAAGGATGAGATAACATATAATCTATGATGCAAAGTATTTATTGAGATCTAAAGACTTCTGAAAAAAGAAAAAAAATGAACATGTGGTAATACAAAGGATGATGATGTAGGATTCTATCCCAAGGGATAAAACTATGATGAGATGAGTGAAGAGTGTGTGAGGAAGAAGAAGGATCTAATTGTAATAGCTCTAAGTCGTGAGTTGGATAAGACTACAAATAACTCCACTTTTTGTCTTATGTTATCAATCTTGCACTCTTATTTAGCCTTATCTTGCACTCTTTTGTCTTATTTATCAATTTGTTTTTAGTGCCTTCTTTCTCAATTCAATCTAGCCTAGCAATCCTTGCCTATATGGAAAAATACTGTATTGACAACTAATTGACAGGGGTGGTGAGTATGGGCAGGTATTGACAATTGAATATAACTGAAGAAATTTTTATTTTTGTTTTACTTTGTATCCTTCACAATTGTGTCATTTTCCACATGCATTGTGATGGCGTTGTTGTAGTGGTGATGCCATCTACTGTCGCAATTGCGATGGCTGCCACAAAAATTGTGACAGGGTTGCTGTAGCTGCAACGACAATCGCCATTGCAATTTCTAGGGTTTTCATCGCAATTGTGATGTCGACCACAAGAATTGTGATGGTGTTGATGTCACATTAAAGTGGTTGCATAGCGATAAATAAGTGTTGTAATTTTGATGGTATATGATAGACATAATTTGAAAAAAATAAAAAATGACATCTATTACTATCATAGTGGCAACACATTTCTGTCGTAATTGCAACACATAGCCATCAAAAATCGATGCCAAATGTATTAGTGTGTTTTATGGTCTTTGAACAAAGAGCCTAGATCATAAGTGCAGTCCCTTAAGGCTTTATGTTGCTTCATTGTTGCTTATAATTCAAGGAATTATGTAAATGCTTAAGAGATTCAATAAGGTTGTAGGAATTTTGAGGAGGATATTAGGTAAGAATGAGATTTAGATCAAACATTGATGTCTATTTACAAGGTGAATGGATAGATGATATATCTAAATATATGAATTAGTATCAGATATCCAAAATGCATGAGGGAGATTCATGAATTGCCTAATAGATGAGGCACTGATCTATTACAAGATCATAAGTTTGTTGTTCATACCTAGTTTTCATCTACTTTCCCCACCCACATAAAATCAAAATCAAATTCAAATAATATTTATATTTTATGTTGAAGAGCTAGAACAGTTTAACCCTCACTTAGGTTGTGCATTCTATAGAGTTGTAATTTGCTACTACACTTCTTTGTTACTGCATAAGTCTTTAGAAGATATAAGGGGATTTCATCTGCTTAATAGATTTAGGGATATGTTTTTGCACTGGTACGATATCAATTGAATATGAGGTCCACCCACCTAGGTCTTACAGAGCCTGAAGTAGAAGAAGGGTCTAGCCTTATAGTTGGCCTGGTGTCTGAAATGACATGTTGAAAATGGGAGTTAGCTGCCCCTAGATATGTCATATTCTCATTGGGATAATTGAAAACCCTCTAGCATTTTCAAACACCAACAAAATTGATGGAAAATCATGCCAATAATAATACCAAAAAAGAAAATAATTTATTGTATTAAAATCTCTCCCTCTATCAATAGCTTTCATCTTCTATATAGGCTACAAAATTCTATTATGATGAAAAAACAATCAACTCATCCTTATGAATCCCTCTTGATCACTCCCTCTTCCTAATATTCAGGTATCTCTATACTATTTTGTTCTTATATCTCCCCCAATACTTTCTCCCTCTTTAGTAAACATCAAGTACACTATCTCCTATCTCTATCTTAGTAGATATATCTCACTATTTGGAATTCTTCATTAAGTTCTTCCTCTTTGACAATGATGACAATGACTTGTCATCTTAATATGTATATGTTAACACTTTTAGTTTCTCCCTTTTTTTCCTAGCTTGTGATTGGTTTGCAACTCCAACTCTTTGATTACTTTATGTAGCTCCTAAAGTAAGACCTAGTGCATCAATGTGTAACATATGTCAATCATCTCAGTTGATTTAGGGCACTACTCAAGCTTCTTAAATAGCCTTGGATAGGGATATCACCCCTATTTTACCTCTTAGATACTCATGGGCATCCTTAGGTAATGATTTTGTAAAGATATCAACTATTTGTCCTTTTGTATTCACATATTCCATCTTCACCTCTTTGTCTTGAACTAACTCTCTAAGGTAATGATACTTGATTGCAATGTGATCATTCTTTATATACATCATAGGGTTCTTTGATTATTTATAGCAATTCTATTATCAAAATAAAGTATTAAAAGTTTAGTAATTTCCTCCTTCATATCTTTGAGTAGTTGTTTGATCCACACAATATTTGTATAGTTTACTATAGTAGCAACATATTTAGCTTCAATAGTAGATTGATATATGCAATTTTATTTCTTAATAGCCCATGTAACCAACCTCTTTCCTAAGAAAATTCTCCTCAACTAGTGGTCTTTTTGTTATCAATATTTCCAATTCAATTAGCATCAATGTAGGCTTTCAACTCAAACTTTTCCTTTTTCTTGTAGTATAGACCATAGTCTTCTATTACTTTTAGATATCTCATTATTCTCTTAACAACCATAAAATTATTATCCCTAGGATTAGTAGAAAATCTTGGAACTATCCCAATAGATAATACAATATCAGGTCTCCTATGCACTACATATTGTAATTTGTCAATCATAAACTTGTATAAGGTTTGATTCACCTTAGCTAAATCATCATTCTTTGACAACTTGTGTCTTATCACCATAGGTGTGCTTACCAACTTGGAATCTTCCAATCAAAAAGTTTTAAGTATCTCATTTACATACTTATACTAAGTGATGTATATACCATATTTCATCTAATTTACTTACAAATCCACAGAGAACTTGATCTCTCCAAACATAGACATTTCAAATTATTTCTTCACTTCATTTGTAAAGGCTTGACATAAAGTGTCCTAACCTCCAAATATGATATCATAAAAAAAAAAATTATATAGTAGAATACCTTTTCCTTTTCTTGTCTTCAAATACATATTGTTGTTATCGTCAATCCTCTCATATCCAATCTTCACAAGATAATTGTGAAGCCTTTCATACCATGCTCTTGGTGCTTTCTTTAAACCATATAAAGCTTTGTATAATCTATATATAATTTTTTTTTTGTTAGCATCAAAAAATCCTTCTTGTTATTCTATATAAACCTCTTCTTCCAATATGGCATTCAAAAATGCAAATTTAACATCCATTTTTTAAACTTTGAAACCTTTGTATATAGAGTAAGCAAGTAGAGTTCTTACTCCTTCTAATCTTGCAATAGGGGTGAATGTTTCTCTATCCCTCTTATGCATACCCCTTTCAAACTAATCTTTCCTTATTCCTTTTGGCTTCACCATTTTTATCTAACTTGTTTTTGTACACCCACTTGGTGGCAATCACATTTTTATGTGATCTAGGAACTAGACTCCATGTCATTTTCTTCTCAATCTATTCAATCTCTTCTTTCATGGCTTTACTCTAGTCCTAATCTTCTAAGGTATCTTTCACTATTTTAGGTTCATGCATGCTAAGAAAATGTGTATGACTTCTCAACTTGTTTCTTGTCATTGGTCTTGTGTTTTTATCTCCAATAATTTGTGTAGTAGGGTGATGTCTTTTGACATACTATGACAATCATGGTTCTTCTCTATTTTTTTCATTAGGTTTGTCAAATTATGAATCACTATGCACTTCTATATCAGGTAATTCAACATCTCTTTCATGTAAACTAGTCTTAGAATCATAATGTGGCTTAGCTTTAGTCTATAACTCAACACCTAATTGTAGCTCAATTCTTGAATGCAACTCAATATTCATTGTATGTGACTTGATAGTTGCTCAAAAATTTTGTTGATTTACAATTTGATTTACAACTTGATTTACAACATCTTAGAGTCTTAGAATCATAATGTGGCTTAGCTTTAGTCTATAACTCAACACCTAATTGTAGCTCAATTCTTGAATGCAACTCAATATTCATTGTATGTGACTTGATAGTTGCTCAAACTTTTTTTTGATTTGCAATTTGATTTACAACATCTTCATTAGTAGATGTACCTTCATAAAAGTATAAAAAAGATTTCTATTCCTCTAGTTCCTTCATAGGTTCAACCTCGTGTAACTTTGTATATTCATCAAATTTTACATTTACACTTTCTGCAACTTTGTTAGTGTTAGTATTTAAACCCTTATAGGTTTTACTTCTTGTGGAATAACCAAGGAATACACCTTTTTACTTTTTTCATCTAATTTATCATTCCTAAAATCTTTTAGAATATAACACTTTCTTCCAAATAACTTATAATATTTTACATTAGGTGAGTATCTATACCATAGTTCAAAAGTTGTTAAATGAGTACCCTTTTTGACTTGTACATGATTTAAGGTATAGACAATTTTACTTATAGCCTCTCTTGAGTATAAAGAAACATTCTTCTCCATCATGTGTGTCCTATCATAGGTCATTATAGATCTATTCCCCCTTTCAAGAATTCCATTTTTTGGAGGGCTCCTAGGGGTGCATGTCTATCTTTTGATTCCTCTATCATTACAAAAAATCTCAAACTCATTTGATGTAAATTCTCCTCTCTCAAATCTTAGACATTTCAGGCTTTTACTTGTTTCCTTCTCAACTCTTGCTAAGTACCACTTAAACATTTGGAAAGCATCAAATTACTATTTCAAAAACATAACTATGATCATCCTAGTATAATCATCAACAAATATCATAATGAACTTATCACCTTTGTAACTTTTCACATCAAGTTGTCAATATAAGTTAGTATGAACAATCTTCAAAATTCCTTTAGAGGTGTGAGTCTTATTCTTAAAATTAGGTAGTTTCATTCTTCCTAACTGATGTTGTTTGCAAATTATATTTTTAGGTTTCTTCAACTTAAGCAAACCTCTCATTCTTCTCATGTTACTAATACTAACCAAGTTATCAAAATTAACATAACATAACCTCTTGTGCCATAACCACATATCATAAAATCCTACAACTAGACAAGTAGCATCATTCAAATCAAAGTAGAATATATTACATCTAGTTTGATAACCTTTTCCAATTAGTTTTCCATAAATATAATATATCTTAGCTTTCTTTTTCTCAAAATTAATATTGAAATCTACACTATTCAATTGTGACACACTCAACAAATTATAGTTAAGTCCTTAAACATAGTAAGCATTGTCACATACAATCTTTTTTGTGAGTTTGATAGATCCTTTTTTTTTATCAAACAAGGTGCATCATTACCAAATCTTACACTATTTTTATCATAATAATTTTAGGTAATGAACTTACTTTTATCTCTAGTAATTTGATGTGAACACCCACTATCAATGATCCTTCTATCATTATTGTTTACAAAAGACATTAGTGTAGTTACCTCATCCTCATGAGAACCATCCTTCATTGTAACATACATGACTTCATCATCATGATCATCAAATCCATCTTTGGTTTGGACTCTTCTACAATGTAAAAAGACTTCTAGCCTTTTTCTTTATAATATTTGGTGTCCCCATCTCTTCTACTTCTATATTTGTCTCCACTTCTATTGTTCTTCTTTTCTAGACACCTAATAGCAATATGACCAACCTCATTGCAACTAAAACACATGATAGGTAACTTACCTTTGAATTTTCCTTTACCTCTATGAAATATCCTTGCTAGTAGTACTTCAATATATTCTACATCCTCCTCATATATATCACTTTTACTTGAAACATATTTTATTTTTTATAATTCTTCTCATTAGGTTCCTTCAATGATAGCTTATCTTTGAAAGCATATTTAACATTGCCAGATTTGAAGTTGTCAAAATTAGATAGCTCAAAAGAAGTGAGCCTACTGACCAGACCTTCAAGAGTTAGATTATAACCTGGTATACATCTCATTTCTTGTATTGTAGAAACTCTAATAGCATAGATGGGTAGTAGTGTTCTCAAAAATTTTCTTAATATAGTAACATCATCTATCTTACCAGTAGCTCCTCTTATAGCACTAACAACATCTTTTATTCTAGAGCAATATTGAGCAACACGCTCACCTTCTTCCATCCTCATATCATCGAACTTACCTCTAAAATGTTTTATATTTGACTCTTAAAACATTTTCATCTCCTCCATAGATGGTGTGAAGAGCATCCCACAACTTCTTTGTACTATAGCAACCATTGATGTCATCAAACTTGGCATAACTTATGGAAGAGGAAATCTCCAATATTGCCTAATTGTGGTCTTTTTTTTTAAGATCTTCAATAGTTAGGGTTCCAGTGGAATCAACATGCTTAGTGGTGATGGTAGATTGTGTATAGTATCCAAAAAGAGATAATTAACCAGCCATCTCTATAAATATAAAATTAAGATATTTTGTCATTCAACCTCTATCTTCCATGTTAGGGTTAGGTAGGATTAGGTAGGATTCAATGAATCTACCCATCTTTTCATTTGAGTTCCTTCTAGAAACTTCTTCTTCAATCCTCTCTAAATTTATCTCAAAATGATTTACCATGAATTTAGTGGCACCAACTCATCATAGTTATCTTCCATATGCTTCAAAAAATTCAAGAAAACTAAATAGTCAGCTTGAATTTGTCAAATCTACAATTTAACATGAATACTTGCACTTCAAATCAATATGTTGTCACTTGGCTTCAAAACTATTCCTCCACTCATCTTCAACTAGATTAGTTGAAAAAAACTAAAGTTTACTATGCTTAGTATCAACTAAACTTTATTCAGCTTACACTGTATCACTCAACTTACATTGAACTTTTACTTTTCTTTGTTCCAACTAATCTTCTTCTTGGCTTGCAATAACATTTCTTGGCATCTACTATCCACTCAATCAATCTTGGCATCTTTCTTGTTGTTCTAGACTTATTCAATGTATCCAACCTTTACAACCTTTAGTAGATAATCAATACACTATAACATCACTATCTTAACTAATCTTTATACTCCTTTTTCTTACCATAACTCAACATTTCCTTTAGGTCCTTTTGTTATCTCATTTGATTGAAACCTCCTCATCAATCAAACAAATGATAGTACTCTTACCATCAAATAGCAGGATTGACATCAATGACAAAATAATGATTGAAACACATTTTCATACTTATGTCACTCTATTTTCAATAGAGTACATGATAAAACTACAAGCCTTTTTTTGTTACTTTTAATGGAAAACAATTGTAGATGCTTTAGTGGACTCAATCCAATGGTCAACATTTTTGGTCTTGATAGTGCAGAATTCCTCACAAGACATAATGGGAGGCTCAATGTGCCCTATGATGCCAAATTTCTAAAGCTTTTAATTTGGGTTTATCTATATCCTAGGTTAAAAAAATGAATAACAATTTATATTTTTTATGAACACATTTGGGTCTATGCAGGATCATGGTCAACTAAACTATGCTCTTAAGTGGCAATAGAAAATCAAAAAATTAGGGTTATGTCAACTTGATGTGCAATTTTCTACTTGTTATTAACTTTATATCAAAAAGTTAAGAAAAAAAGAATCTCTAGCAAATTGAATCTAGTTTCTAAACTACTAAGAATTATCACAAAAAAAATAAAAATTGATTGGTCAAAATTTTGAATTTTAATGCAACATTACAAAAATTTTAGAACAAAAATTTTTAAGTAATAATAATATTTTTTAATAATATTCTAGATATAAGTAGTAGACTCATGTCTGGATGTGACACATATTTTTGGGTATTTTTATTCTAAATAAATAATTAATTTTTGACTTTAGTATTTTTGGAATAAAAAAACTCTTGTGTCTGACCACCTTAACTAATTCAAAACTCTGCAAAATTCAATTTTTCATTTTTTTTCCTTATGGTAGAAGAAACATAGAATGTGATGCATATTTTGGATTTAAAAAATGTTGTACCATTTGAAAGTTATAGTTATTTTTCAAGTAGTGTGTCAGTTAGCACTTTATACATAACTCCATTAGAAAATAAGTAATAATTACTTACTAAACTCATAATTTGACAAACCTTACATTTATGGAAAGATAAGAACATTCTTAAGAAACCTTTATAATTTTATCAAATTTTGGTCAAAAAAAAGTTGTTAGCTACAGGTTTGAATTAAAAATCACATAAAAATAGGCTAAAAGCACATTTTAAGGATATTTTTAAAGTCGACCATATAGGTTTCATATCAAAAGATAGAGTAGAGCTTATAAAGATATTAATTGTTTTCATTTAGTATTAGGGTGGGTGGGAAAAAAGTTGGAATAGATTTTGAAATGGTTTGAGTTATTTTAGAATTACAGATTTTTCAAATTGCCACTTTTTGGCACACCATGATCCTGCACATACCCATTTATGTGACCAGAGAAAGAAACTAGAGATTTGATGAGGGTGATGTGATTTAAAACTATAGCTTCCTAAGATAATTCACCATCCAGTTTGTTTAACCTCCCAACCCTCAAAATTCCATTACTAAAAGCTTCAAATACTTGAAAACACTCATCATTCATTTTGTTTATCCTTGAACTAGTTTACAAAATTCCTCACAGAAACATAATCTTGTTGAAAAAATGAGAAATTTGAAAAACATTTTGGAAAAATGCAATTGACCTTGAAGCAACTTGAATGAGATAATTGAGAACATATAGTTAACAAATGGAAAATCCAAACCACTAAAGAGCAATGCAAATGGGGACATAAATTATCTTGTATACGTCAAAGAAATTTAAGAACTCATTTATGTGACTAGAGAAAGAAACTAGAGATTTTGATAAGGGTTAATTGATTTAAATTTGCATCTACCTAGAAGAATTCACCATCTAGCTTTGTTAACCTCCCAACCCTCAAAATTCCATTACTAAAAGCTTCAAATACCTGAAAAGACTCATCATTCATTTTGTTTAACCTTGAGCTAGTTTACAAAATTCCTCATGGAAATCTAATCTTGGTGAGAAAATGAGAGATTTTAAAAACATTTTGGAAAATTGTAATTGACCTTGAAGTAACTTGCATGAGATAATTGAGCACATATAATTATCAAATAGAGAATCTAAAATAGTAAAGAGGAATGCAAATGGGGCCATAAATATCTTGCATACATCAAGGCACAATAGATAAGGCCTAGGGCACTAACTTGAAATGGTTCCCATGCTGCAAATGGGGCCATAAATTATCTTGCATACATCAAGGCATAATAGATAAGGCCTAGGGCACTAACTTGAAATGGTTCCCATGTTGCAAACCACTGCCAAATAAAAAATGATGAACATTTTTTTTAAAATAATGAACCCAACTTGGTCAAAATTTCAAGCAACTTGAGCATTAAAAAAATTATTATTCAACAAACCCATTAAGGCCTTGGTCAAAATAAAAGGTTGAAAATTGACCTACAATGTACTAGTGATAACATCCACAACTTTATTTCTATCATCATCATCTAATATATCATACTTTACAAATCTAAAACTAGATAATCCTAATGATCTTCTTAAGTTTTCACATACCTCTTCAATAGACCTTGTTTTCCTTATAGGTGGTCCTCTAACCAATCTCCTTCTTTTGGTTTTGGGGGTAGTGGGATCTATATTCTCTATTTTTTTTCTTTGCAGATGAGTTGACACTAGTAGATATCGTGGTCCTTGGCTAGGGTCTTTTTTCACATACCTCTTCAATAGACCTTGTGTCAACTATAATGATTATTTTCCCTTGCCTAGGGTGCCAATTTTATCTTCTAGGTCTTTAATCATTTTATTCCTCTTCATTATCTTAGAATCTATCTTAATGTTTACAATTAGTCTTTCATTCTCTTCTTCATACTTACCAAAAGGTTCATTCCAAGTATTCTTCTCTTCTTTCAATAGTGCTTCAATGTTTTCACTTACTACATCTCTATCTATTTTATAATCAAAACTTTATAACCAAGCCTTCCTCATCTGCACTACCCATACAAAAGTGTAGTCTATATCTCCAAGAAAACATGTCACTATAGTACCTTGTCACCAATTTTTTAGGTATTATCATCCTCATATTCATCCTTTTCTTAAATTCATCAAAGTAAGGATTCATTACATTCTCAAAATTTTGTCCCAATTGAGTAATGTATAATTCATTAATTTATCTTGTCATTGGTTTGTATAGTTCTCATAAAACATTACCAACACTAGGAAAATACCTCTATATATAAAATATAATACATGCAATGAGGGATCCAAACTTACACATTGAACTCTTTTCTTTCTTTATAGATGGAAGATTCTATGCAAGTTGTAGTCTTTGTCACTAAACAAGATCATAATCATGATCCTTCATTACTAGCTTCCATGTTTGATCCACTACCATATATGGTACACTATTCAATCTTCTTGATTGGTAGAATTTGTGAGCTATAAATCTCACTATGAATCCAATTAGTGGATCAAAAATATTTGTGATGGATAGACTATGTCCATTCCACTTGGCTCTTGTATTTGCCTCAATCTCCTCTCGGTTTAAGCATCACATGGTTTTTTTTCTTATCTAGGGTTGGATAGCTTATAACCCTATGAATCATTTTATTCATGATTTACATGGATCCATTCTATATCCAATACTTCATGTTATGAATCCTTCTCCAAACAACTTTAATCCATTCGATCTTGAAATTTCTCAACAATTCTAGGGCACGAGTTGACCCTTTCCTTTCAACAACTTTTAATGTGTCCTTCAAGATTCCTTCATCGCACAACTTCTCATAAGCTTCTCTAATATTGTAGTCTCCTACTTCTCCAAACTTAAACATGTAACAATTTTTAACATCATGGATCATAATAACTTTAGGTGGTTTCAAAGATAGTGCACCCATTGAGTCTCCTTTCATCACAATTTTTATAATAGTACAAAACTTTGGTGGAGGACAAGCTTGTTGACATTTCAATCAAGCTTTTTAATTAGTAACACATAGTATACTTATTTAGATAGTAAGTATCTACCAACTGTATTATACAGTTAATAGTATTAACTAAGTAATTTAGGCTCTACTGAGTTCTATAGTTGCTATCAAATTTTAGGAATAGTATTTAGTTTGTGCAAAGAAGTTTCTACTAGGTTGGTGATTATTAGTATAGAATGAGCTTCTTAGTATTTACCAATTTTCTTAGTCAAACTAAGTTCTATAGTGGTTACCAAGTTTGCAATTTTAGTGATGTGTATCCAGTGTTGACCGAGCCACTTAGTGTCAACCAAGTGATTTACTTTATACTGAGCTCATAGTAATAGCATTGGCCAAGTTTTGTAGTGTGAATCAATTGATTTAGTTTATATGTCAAGTTTCAGAGTATTCATTGAGTCACTAGTGTAGACTGATTTTAGACTACTTGGAAGTGATTAGTATGGATCAAGCTTCTACATCTAGTGAGTGCATGATGATGCTAAGCATTTATAGTGGATGCCAAGTATTATAACCTCAGTGAGTTTGTCTTCAAAACCCAAGTTCCTATAACTAGTTTAAATTTGTGTATTTTATGTAAACTTGTATTGTAGCCAACTTTGATGAATTGCAAATTGAACTGGTATGTAATGTATTATATCACATCCAAATAAGTATGTATGTATGTATGTAACAAACAATAAGAAGCAGAAGTGTGAAGTAAAAGGCTACAATAGTATAAGGAAAAGAAAAGATTTATCTATCACAACAAGGTGATCATTATACTAAAAGGTATCTCATTTAGAAAATCTAGTTGCAGATCAAAGATCAACCACTAGTTCATCCTAATAGGTGGAACAGTTAAATCCTTTCACAAGGTAGACTTAACGATCTTTTGTAAATCTCTTTATCAAGTGCATACTTCATTGTATGTTTGTAAATCATTTTACAAGGTGGACCTAGTGGTCCTTATTGCTCCTAATAGGGAAGATCACTAGAAGTAATCATTCTAATCCTTAACAGGTCAACTTTATACTATAGTACTAAAGCTTGTGGGTATCATCCCCACCCTAGTTTTAATTTCTATTTGGAAGGTTTCTTGGTCACCATATTATGTGTCAAACTGCTATTAATGTTTTAATGCTTTTAGTTTTTCATGCATAAAATTAGATCAGAATACACATGAAGGATTAATTGGTAAATAAAGATTAAGTTTTATTGGTTACTGATTCACCCTCCCCTCTTAGTAACTTAGCCTATCATATATTTCCAACAATTGGTATAAGATCTTTGTGGTTCTCAAAAAAAAATGTTAACAACTTAAGCAAAGATCAAAGGCTATGGAGGTATTCAGACTTGATAAGGCTATTGATAATGAAAATCTAGATTTGGAATTGGCTATCCGGCAACGAAAGAAAGAAAAGGAGAAACTCTCTCAATCCTTGAAAAGAAGAAAAGATCTTGCAATACAGATGAATGATAAACTCTACACTGAAGAAAGAATTGAAGACATTCATTCAAAAAGTAATTTAGATGAATCCAATGAAGCAATCATAAAATTGTTAGAAAAGAATGGTACACTTCAAGAAGAAGTAAGAAATCTAAAAAGAGAACATGAGTACGATTGTGTGAAGTCATGGAAGAGAAAAATAAGATAAAAGAAGAATTAGAAGGAATGAACAATGAAATTCAACATCTATCCCTTCATCAGACAGACTTCATTGATCAATTTACTAATGCAAATTGAGAAATCATGAACTTAAGATCAGAGAATGAAAGATTTCAAAATGATCTAAACACTAAAAAGAAAACCAATGAGAGGATGATGAGGTCTTGAATAAACATGGATCAACTAAATGAGCAAATCCAATACAGAAAAATGGGTAAAGCAGGAATTGGATATGTAAAAGAAGGTAAATCATCTAAGAAAAGAGCTCAAAGGAATCAAAGACCTACTTGCAATCACTATGGTAAGATAGGTCATACATCAAGAAAATATTGGAGCAATGGAAAACCTATGTTCAATGGAAAATTCTATAATTATAATCAACATGGTCATAGAGCTAATGAATGAAAAGAGAAACCTAAATTTGAAGGAAAATGTCACAAATGCAAGAAGCATGGGCATAGATCTTCTAAATAAAAAACTAAGATATTGACTCCAATAAAACACATTGTAAAATCTATATTTGGTTTGGACTATAACACTTGGTGCAAATGTCACTACTGTGAAAAATTCAAGCACATTGGAATAAATTCTGTAAAACATCACATGAGGACAAGAGACACCACTAGAAGATATTTTATTTGTACAAAACTTGGTTATCTTCCCAAGAACTATATGAATATTGGAAGAACTAAAGATGAAAAGCAAGTCAAGGCTAACAGCATTAGAAAAAAAATGAGATAGCAATGGATTCTAAAATCTTCTAAGAATGCAAGTCTGAGTACTAAAGCACATGTCACTCAAGAATTGGGTGACTCAAGCATTTCTACTTGATCTCCCACAAGGAGAACTAGAACTAAGATTATAAAGTAGACATCTTACATCAATTCCAATCAACTAGAAGGAAAGATCCATGTCAACATTCAAGATGCAAAGGGATCACCTAGTATCCAAGAAAATGTTGGTCATTAGTAAACTAGGTAAGATTTCAAGACCCTATCGAGCAAGGTTGGGAGTTACTGAAATTGTTGTTGACATCAAGTCATGGATGACTCTGCCAAGAAATCAATGGAAGCCAAGTGGAAGATAATTTTTTATTGAGAAAGAAATTGTACCAAGAATTTATGGCATTTGAAAGGAAAAAATTTGTTAAAAGGGTGAAATTGAATTCATTTGTCACCATGAATTTGAAAGAGCTATTGTGTAGAGTGATTTCTACACATCCAAACAACCTGTGGGAATTATTGTTGAAGTTTTTTCATATTTTATCAAACCCTACCAAGTGATGGCATCCTCTATTAACAAGACAAAGAAAGGGTCAAAGATGTTGGTTTGAGATGTTGAATGGAAGGCACCTAATTTCAAGCTTAGTCCAACTATTGTAGAAATCCTTGATCCCACTGGAGCACAATTTTAGATTCCACCAAAGGTACTTTTGATAAATGATATTTGTTCACTTTTTTTTTTTGTTTATCGAAGACATAGGAACCCTAAAAATGGATGAGTCATTAGAGAAGTTGTGTGTGAATGGCATGTTAAAACCAAAGCATCAACACCTAGAAGCAAGGGTTTGACGCACATTCACACATCTCACAAGATTTATAGATTAAGTGGATGAGTTTATCCTTATATATGTCCATAATGGGAATTTATGGTTGGTAAAACCTATTCCCATAATGAATAAAATGATCCATGGAATCATAGGATTTCCAATGCTAGCCAAGGAAAAATGACTAAAACCCTAAGTCAAATAGAATTGGAGAAGAAATGTAATGTCCTACCTAGAGATCCTTGGAACAAGGATGAAAAACAAGCTAGAATATTTTATTTATTTTTTATTTTTTAAAAAAAAGTGTAAGTGCACATGACAACAACATACACGGATCATACAAATCACAATGAAAGACTTATCGACCATCCTAGCACCCAACAGATCTCCAAATGTCACCACTAACCAAAATGAAAACAAGAAAACATAAGAGATTGACCAAGCTAAAAGATCAAAACAGAATCCTAAAAATTGGCTAAGTCTGAATTCTGAAGCCTTGAAATTTCCTAGAATCTTTATCTTAGCCCGTAGAGGTCTGAAACCCATCTTAAATGAATCGTCACATATATTAAAATATATCTTAAGTATAAGAAATTAAATATATATGTCAACTTAAACGATATATTTTAAACCCCGAAGGACTATAACAGAAACTCGAAAACTAAATTTCAAGAGAAACCATCTGAAATCAAAATGCAACAACATGGGGTCGAAGAACACCCAAAAGGGTATCTAGATCAACTCTTAAAAAGTTTGGATCAACTCAAAAAGTTCCCACTACCAACCCACGTAGGTTTTTGCAAAACTTGTGCGATACTTTAATACAGCACTAAAAAGTGTCGTACGACATTTCTTACAAAGGAGTGTGACACTTTTAGAGTTTGAGCGATAATTCTCAAAAGGGTGTGTGATACTTTCCAGTATTGCATGACATTTCTTTAAGAGGCATGCGATACTTTTCTAATGTCGCATGACACTTGTCCAAGAGGCGTGTGATACTTTTCCAGTGTCGCACAACACTTCTCCAAGAGGCATGCGATACTTTTCCAATGTCACACATGCTGATAAAGTGTCGCCCAAGGAAACACAAAAACACTAAAAGAGAATACAAAAAGGGAAAAATAGAGTATAAAACCTCCACACCGGGGAGTACTAGATCCACATCTCAAGGCATGAACACTTGAACTATAACTGAATAATTAAAAGATAGAAAGCTGAAATCTAACCATCTAGCAAACAATGAAGGAAAAGTACAGAAAGGGAAAAACATCACAATGAGCAAAGTAATCACTAAGTACATAGTTCCTTCCAACCATCAATGGCATCATAATACCATTGTGGGCCCTAGCCATCCCCTATGCATAACATCCCAAGCCACCGATCATATCATTGATGCTGTCATGATAGGGACATCACTACTAAACATGCTACGATATAAGTAAATGAAATCTAACATGCTAGTAGAAAGCATAAGATAACCCTGTGATCAGATAACATCATCTACCACATGCTAAACATCAGAATAAGGAATGCGTAAAAACCAACATCATGTAAACATGGAAAACAACATCCCAATGAAAGAATAAATCACTAGAAAGCATACTCTGCAAATTGAAGTACCAAGTGACACATCTAGCAATGATCATGCTAGAATAATAGACTGTCTCTATACACTGATTCCTAGCAGTGGTGAAGGTAGCTATGCCTCCCAACCATGTGGTACTCGTAGGTCCACACCAGCCGTGTTAATGGAGATAATGATCCAACCACAACCATGCAAAACAACATCCATGGCTAACACACACACCAAGCAGTATGATGAGTGAACCCAAGACAACGACAATGTATAACTACAGGTCCTAGTCAGACACCTCAATGGGCTTACTACGTAGGGACTAACATCATGGAGAGTCACTTGGCGTCAAAAGCCCAAGCTCATATCTATGTAGCTCAACTCCCTCAACGGAAGGCCAATACATAAAAGTACCCTTTTTAAAAATTATCTTAAATGTTATTATCACCCAATGTTTATTTTAGTTATCACTTATATAAAGCTCCCTCTACCAACCATATGGCATCATGACACCAGGCTGCAAGATAGAAGCCCCCTCCATATGCTACCCTACCCTACCCATGCTAATCCAACGATGAGTGCCCATAGGCATGCAAACTCCCAACGCAACCCCAATGATCACATCTTTTGGAAGTACTAAAAAAGATCAGGCCCTACAGGTCACTTGATAGATGTACATGTGCGTGGCACACCACCATCAAAGAGATCATACATAAGGATAGGATGAGAATGCAAACAGAAGTCAATCAACTGAACTATAATTGAGATGACGGATGCTACACGCATCCTAGTGCAACAAAAGATGTAAAAGTGTTCTGACTAGTATCCAAATAGATCATCCAAGTCCATGAACCACAATGTGCCAAGAAAATTTGAAAAAATAGGGTGACACACAAAACGAGGTAAAAACCCTAAATTTTGGAAAAATTCCAAAATTAAAACCCATTTGGCCTTTGGGTTCAAAAACCCCAAAAATCTAAAAATAAAAGGAATCGGACACTGTATGCAAAAACGGTCAGCATAACAGCCCAAAAACCTAAACCCCCATTCCAAAAATAGGAAAAATGTTCATACTCAACCAACCGAGTAGAACTAACAAACAGAAGTAGAGGGGAACACTAGTTCTCCATCTCCTAACATATTGCTACAAGAAATGGAAGAAGAAACGGAGCATAAACATTAAATGGGAAGGCCTTACCTGACAACAAAAGAGGCCAAAATAGAAACCCGCAGAATAAAATAACCAATCTGCCAAAACTGCTGAAACTAACGGCAAAGTGAGAACTCCTCGAGCTGAATCGAATGAGACCAACCTCACAAAGATCCTACGCTCATAGCTCCCACAATGAACAAAACAATAATCCTTCAGAATAGGATTTCCAAATTTTCTCTCCAATTCTATTTTCAAATTGTGAGAAGTGAATAATGAATTCACTTTTCCAATACTTATTCATTTTGAATGAATAGTTGATTATGGAAATTAGCTAGCTGGAGTAGTTAAACTTTGAATCGACCCAAAAGAAAATAGGTTATTATCTATAATGGAAATTCACCTAAGGAAAAGCTGCCAGAAGTTAAATCTAAAAAGATTTAAAACCCAAAAACACAAAAAAACACTTAACACTTTCACAACGAATGTGAACTTCTAAATGCACAGACATGCTCACTGGTCTAATCACATAATGCAGATGAGTTTAGATTTACGAATAACCAAAAGGTTTTAATTTAAAACAACTAAATAAGGATACGTCGACCATATAGGAGCGACATTGGCAAAATATGAACAATTGGATCACTATCTCCATGTGCCACTACTAGGGATATAATTCTTGCACACTAAAACACATGATCAAGTGCAATTGAATATAACATAATAGCCAAAGAAATTAAAGCATTAAATAACTCATTAATCCATTTACACCACTCACATTCACATTAATCATAAAAGATGAGAATGAAGTAAATAACCAAGCATAAGATCCATCACATCACAAAAACCACAGATGTGTCCAATACATCATATAACCAAATAATCAAATATCATAGATCTACTATCATCTCAAAGTAGCATCAACATGCAAATAAGATAAACTGAACAACATAGCAATATAGCATTTATGGTACTAAATCAAAGTATAACATCTGACCCTTGGGTCATCATAAGGTACAAAATAAGAGTATCAAGTATCTCTCAAATCAAAATAGACAAGGTATAGACTACAAACATGAGAGGCACTACAAGAAAACCCTTGTAGAATGAGATGGAAGAGGTATGAAGATCGGTTGTGTAAGTGATATGGAGCTAAATTTTTGAATACATATGATTGCACATAAGATATACATATCTAGTCATCTAAATAGTGTATCTTGTGAAGTAGTGGATCTCACTTTCAAAATGGTCAAGAACAACATGTCATTAGACCTTGCCAAGTTGATGTTGAATCAGTTCAACAAAAATATGGAAAACATTAGAACTTCAAAGAATAACCTTTGTAAGTTTGGTTCACTCTTAACCTATTTATTCTTATTTGTGAAAATTTTCTTCCCATCAAAAGGTACAATTGTATGGAGAAAAGATGTACTTTTTCTTTACCAAATCAATGAATATATAGTAAAAATGGGAGAAAACTATGTCAATATAATGGACAACTATTTTGATGCATTTAAGCATAAGATGAAAAACAAATTCAAGATACTTAAGAAACTTGTAGAAAACTATAAAGATGGTTTTTTTTTATGGTTGATTGTGATAAAGTGTATATACAAGTAGTTAGACCAAGAATTGTATGGGTCAAACCTCTAGGTTATGAGGTTAATATTGATGAAACCAATGATATTATCAAAGCTTTGTTAAATGAAATTTTGAATCCAAAGGCTACATATTTTGGGACATATGAAGAAGCTAAGGCTAGAATTGAATTAGAGATAAAACTCCCTCAGGTGGTCAAAAAAGGGAAGAAGAGAATAACAAAGTTGAAACAAACTAGCTCTACTCTCCTATTGACTAAAGGTAAAGGAGATGACATAGAAGAAGATGATGTAGAAGATGAAGAGAAATCAAAAGAAGAAGAGCCACTAAAGAAGAAAGGTAGGGTTATTATAACCAAACCTACAAAAACATCTACTACAATGTGTAAAGTAGTACATCCAGAAAGAAACTAATGTTGGGTGAACAAGAAGAGGATGTGATTTTCAAAAAGCCTCCACCCATCTTTCAAGAAAAATTGAAAGAAATTGATTTGGGAGTCGGCATAAAAAACTTCAAATCTTTGAGATATGAAATCAAAAATGTAGAAGAGAAGTAGCAAGTTGAAGACATGATTGTGTCAAATCTAGGAAAATGAAAATACTCTCTAGACTAGCTTGCACAACAAATTCTTAATGAATTAATGGAGAAAACTAAGCCAAGATAGGAGCATGCAAAGCAAACTACTAGGGACATATATGAGCAGAGCCTAAGGCCATGTTGAGCTTGAGTGATAAAGAAGTTAAAGAATTCATCAAGAAAAATAAATGAGATCTTAATTTGAAGTTTAACACTTTCTTGATATTGATCAATGACATTGAACATGTGGTGAGAAATGCCACCAACACATGGAAGAACATCTATAATCTTTATAAGTAGAGTGATTTTGTTGTTAATGTTAGTGATAAAGATGATGATGAAGATGAAAAGGAAGAGGAAAAATATGATAAGAAAGAAACAAATTATGACAATATAGATGATGAGGAACAAGAACAAGAAGCTACTAAGGAGAATCTCCCTAAGATTCAAAGCATTGAGGAGACCGACCCTGAGAAGATTGCAGCAATAGTAATAGCCTCACTTCTTCATTCTCCAAGAAAAATATTGAAGACATCAAGCTTAGAGAAAGCTACTACCAAGTCAGTTGTGTCAAACATTGCAAGTTTAAATACTCAATCAATCTCTGCACCTGTTCAACTTAGTACTTCATTGATAGAAGTGACACACACTTCATCTATCGAGCAATCAACACTTCCTCCTCCATAAATTTTGGTCACTCAAAAAAAGGGTATTTCCTCAATAAGTGCTATATCTACATTTACTACTAGTCCTTTTATTTATACCATTTTTTCTATTCCAAGTATGCAAATAATAAGTACTAAGACAGTTGAGACCAAGCCTCAACCAAGTAGAAAAATTCTCAGCAAAGGAAAAGAAAAGGAAGAAGACAATGATCTTGATGAGGATATAATTATTCCAAACTTGGATATCTCATATCTAAATCCTAATAAAATTCATATAGTAGGAGAGCTACTACAAAAGAAAGCTAAGCAACATAGGCTTAGAGAAGAAAGAAACATAGAATTTGAAGTGCTTGAAGATGCAAAGAACATTCTCGCAGAAGCACTCAAAATAGAAGCTGACACTTCTCAACCAATTTTGGCATAGTTAGTAGAAGTGGTCCAAAAAATTAATGGAGATTTGAATGCATAAGAGAAATTGTTGCAGAGAGCAGAAAAAAAATTTGAAAATAAAGTATTGGAGCTAGTAGCACAAAAGATTGCAATACATCAAGGAGACTTGTCTACTATTCTAGGCTCATTGGAAACCTCCTGCAACAATGTAACTTCACTATTTATTATACTTTGTGATACATCCATTTTCACCAAGGAAATCAATGATAAAGTTTCCAAGATTGATGAAGATCTTAAGGTAAGTGCACAATAGTTGTCACTTGACCCAAGCTACAGTTTTGCTCACTATACAAAGATCAGATTTCTAACTAATATGCAAACAAAATTGTTAAGGGAAGAAGCCAGGATAAGGTCTACACTTGTAGATATATAAGGCATGATTCTCATTAACATGGATGCATTGTAGAAACATATTTCACATGCTAAAACTCTCATCCATGATAACAACCTCTCCATTGCTGATCACATGATAGAATTATCAGCAGATGTTCAGATTGCATTACACACAAGCAAGGTGTTGCAAGAAAATTAGGACAAGATAATGACACTAATTCTAAAGGTATATTCTTATTTTTTAACAAATTTTGGTATTACCATGTAAAATAAACCTTTGGAATTTATTTCAAAAAGGGGGAGAAGATATAAGATGTAATATACAAAGGGGGAGAAGATGTGTTGAAAGATGAAAAGATGCATATAATGTGTAAAGTATATTGAATATATGAATGGGGGAGCACCATCACACTATGTACATGTAAAAATATTCAAAGAAACATCTCTTACAAAAGAAATTTTGAAAAATATCAAAAATAGAGTATGGAACTGATTTGAAGATAGAAGATGACAAAAAAAGATTGTTTTGAACTTTTTGAGAATTCAGTCTTGATTGCTAAATTTTTTTGTCACTAATGCAAAAGGGGGAGATTGTTGAAATTTTAGTCAAGTTTGTTTATTAGTAACACACACACTTATTTAGGAAGTATCTATCAAGCATATTGTACAATTAATAGTGTCAATTGAGTAATTTAGATTCTACTGAGTTCTACAATTGCTACCAAATTTTAAGAATAGTATTTAGTTTGCACCAAGCAGTTTCTACTAGGTTAATGATTATCAGTGTAAATTGAGCTTCTTAATGTTTACAGAGTTTCTTAGTGTTGAGTTCTAAAGTTGTTACCAAGTTTGCAATTTAAATGATGTGAATCTAATGTTGACTGAGCCACTTAGTGTCAACCAAGTGATTCAGTTTATACCAAGCTTGTAGTAATAACATTGACTAAGTTATGTAGTGTGAATCAAGTGATTCAATTTAGATGCCAAGTTTTGCAATATTCATTGAGTCACTAGTGCAAACCAAGTTCAAACTACTTGGAAGTTATTAGTATGGATTGAGCTTCTATGTCTACTTAATGCATGATGATGCCGAGCATTGACAATGGATGCCAAGTATCAAAACTGCATTGAGTTTATCATTAGAACCTAAGTTCCTATAGTTGGGCCAATTTTTTGTATTTTGTGTGAACTTGTATTGTAGTTGACTTTGATGAATTGTAAATTGAATTGGTATATATGTAATATATTGTATCACATCCAAAGAAGCATATATGTATGTATGTATATAACAAGAAGTAAGAAGCAAAAGTGTGAAGTAAAAGGCTACATTGGTATAAGGAGTAGCAAAGATTTATCTATCATAGCAAGGTGATTATTATACTTCAAGGTATCTCATTCAAAAAATCTAGTTGCATATTAGAGATCAACCACTGGTTCATCCTAATAAGTGGAACAATTATATCCTTTCACAAGGTAGACTTAATAATCTTTTGTAAATCTCTTTATCGAGTGCATACTCCATTGTATATTTGTAAACCCTTTTATAATGTGCACCTAGTAGTCCTTATTGCTCCTAACAAGGAAGATCATCAGAAGTGATCATTGTAAGCCTTAATAGCCAACTTTATACTGCAATACTAAAGCTTGTGGGTATTATCCCCACCTCAGTTTTACCTTCTATTTGAAAATTTTCTAGGTCACCATATTATGTGTCAAAGTGTTATGAATATTTTAATGTTTTCAATTTTTCATGCATACAATTACATTAGAATATACATGAAGGATTAATTGCTAAATATAGATTAAGTTGTATTGGTTACTAATTCACCCCTCCCCTCTTAGTAACTTAGTCTATCATATATTTCCAACAAAGCGTCACTCTTCACTAGTTGGATATTACTAAGCTCTTGACTTATTCCAGTGGTTGATGAAGCTACCATATACATTTTTAGGGTTTCAAGTTCCTTCTTCTTTGGATTACTTGGCATAGCTCATATCTCCACTTGTTCAAGCTTCTTTATCCAAATTTCTCTTAAGATATTTTGTAGTCACTTAAATCACCAAATCACTCTATGCTCTTGAAATCTTTATGCAAGGTATGAGATAATATCTTTAAAATTAGATATATATATATAACTTATTTTGATTAATTTAGGGTCTCCATTAATGTTATGTACTCAGGTAAGTGGAAGCCATCTATCTTTTTTGATATTGATTCCTTTTAGCTAGCTCTTTTACTTTACAACTTGGTTTCTTCCTTATCACTCAGTCTTTATCTTTTCATTGCTAAAGTGCTCGGTCTATGTTAAAATTATCAGTCAAAATCGACAATTTTATTGACACTCAAAAATGTTTCATACATTTGTTCTTATGCATCTTTATAATATGAATATGAACTTTTGGCACATTTACATGTAAGGAACTAATGTATGATATATCAATTGAGTATATAGTGCCATACATACCTTTCTTTCTTAGTTTAAGATAACATGATCACCTTCTCCATTAGATTGGTAACCTCCAATCCATTTGATCCACTATTTCCATCTTCTTCTCTCCTTTTCCATTCTTGGTTCATTTCATTCCTAATTTTTGCAATGTCCATTTTTCCTTTTCCTTTGTGTTTTATCTGATTTGTTGAGTGTACTTGAGTCTTGAAATTCTTGCTTGAATGTCCAAAATTCTAATATTTGGAACATGCATTCTTTAGTGCATAATTATTCCTCCAATTTTTCCAATAAGGTTTTTCCTTTGATCTACATTCATATGCTCTATTCCCATACTTCTAATAGTTATAGGAGTAGATCTAGGTTCAATAGATGTAATCTTCAGTCTTGACCAAAACTCATGTATTTGATGTCTTTAGTTCTTGCCATAAAAGTAGTGACTAGTAAACCTAGGTGTAGGATTTTACATACTATGTTTCTTTGACAAATGTTTGTAGTATGAAAAAATTTTCCATAGTGATAACATGTTAGTTTTTCCTTTAGTTTTGTATTCCTCAACTCTCCATTCCTAGATGATTCTACTTATTTAGTAGATGAATATCCTGACCCATTATAACAACTAGATGACTTCATTGCATCTTTAGGTTTGTTGAATATTTCCATAGATTATTTCTCAATTTTTAGTTCATTCTTTAGTATGTCCTTCTATGATTTGAGATTTACAATTTCCACGCCCTTGTGATTCAATTTCTAATCTGCAAGCATTAGTTTATTCATCATATCCATTTGTGTATTTGTGAGCTTTTGCAAATTTGATATCCTTTCTTTAAGTCTGGTAGCCATTACCCTTTTTTTCCTTCAACTATAGCCTTGTCTTCTTGAACTTTCTTCTTTTGTCCAGTCTTCACATAGTCTTACTATTTTGATTTCATGTTTTCTTTTCAATCCACTTAATTCTTCATTCAAAAGTTTTTTCTTTTCAAGTAGATCTACAAATGCTTTATCATTTAGATTGATCAATTTAAATAGTCCTTTAATCTCAACTTCATAGGAATTTTATTTTATTTTATAGCAATTTCCTTTCTCCTTTTCAGAGAATCATTAAGATCTTGTCTTTCTTTTTCAAGTTTTTGCAGTATGTAGTGGATGTCAATCACCTAATTATCAATAACCTTGTTCAGTTAGAAAGCCAATATCTCCAAGAAACTAAGATTATCTTAGAGAAATAATGCTCTAATACCAATTTATGAATAATGGAGGTATAAACAATATAAACAAGATGCTAAGAGGGGGGGTGTGAATCAAAATCTTAAACATTTCAAACTTTTCACCAATTCCTTCACATCTATAATTAAATGTGTGCATGTTAAAACTTCTAATGCTAACTTTTTGTAACATGTAAATATGATCTATGATATTCATGAAAATAAAAACATAGCACAATATTTGTTACCCATAAACCCTCCAAGGTGAAGGTAAAACTAGGGTCAGGATGACACCCATAAATCTTCACTACTATAGTAATAAAGTTAACCTATTCTAGTTATAATGTTTGATCATAATATATGATCTAACTTGTGAGGGGTCTTCCCTGTTAATTTTTTTTGAATGTTAGGTCTTACCCTATTAGAGGATTTAACACTTGTAACAAAGTAAGGACTCTATTAGGAGATTTCAAAGATCTATTAAGACCACTATGTTAAGAGATTTACCCTAATTCAAGTTGATTATAACTTATTCAATACACAACTCTTGATATGCTATATAAGATGATTTTGAGTCTTCTCATTGCTAACTAATCCTCTCCTATGATCTAATAATGCTTCACTTCCCCTTCACTAGTTGATTAGATCACTTACTTTGTTAAGTGATAACAAAACCCTTCACTAATTTCTGATCTAATCTCAATCCTTCACTTCACTTATTTGCATAATGCTCCTTATTCACACACATACTCTTCTCATCTCATCTCCTTCTCTCACTTACTCTCTTTATATAAAATAATCTAGGTTAAGATCTTCATTATTTAAAGAGTTTCGTAAAGAGTTTTCTAGATTCTTCCTTATTTTGCCTCTTCATCTAAATCATTGATCACACAACATAGAGATTTTTGATCCATATCATTAACAACATCTAAAAATATTAAATATTTTGTAACAACTTATACAAACTTTAAATGTTCTTACCAAGTTGCCTTGAAAATTGTTTTACTCAAATTTTCTTCCATTTTTTACTTTTATGTAAACTCTACATTGCTTGGTCTTTACTATTTTCTTATGCTTAGCATTATTGTTGATTGGTCTATATTTTCTCAACACACACTATGTAACTCAATACTTGTATGCTTGAAACTTGCTCGATCATTGTTGAGCTTGGCTCAGATAGAAAATACTTGGTGACCATACACTTACTTATCTCCTACATAGCTCAATACATATTGTTTATGTACATGACTCATCCTATATAGAGTAGCTTGGTCACACTGATGACCACCTAAATTTTTCTTGTAAATGACTAAGAGGTTGACACTAATAGTAAACAATGTTTAGAGATACCAACAATGGTTATTTTTAAGTATAGTTAATTTTCCTTTATATGCAAGTTATAGGATCATTAATAATATCCAATTTTGAGATAGAGTTTGTAAAAACTTGATTCACTCCCCACCCCCCACCCCCCTAGTATTTCCTTTTTATAACAATTGGTATCAAAGATTCATTACTCAGAAGAGGCTTAACACCTTAAGTAAGATCCCTACTTATATGGAATAGTTATAGAAGAACTTAGAAGAATCTCTTGAGAAAATTGAAATTCTTACTAAAGAAAGAGATGCTTTAAAAGAAAGATATGAAGATTCTAAGGACTACATTGGAATGGTGAAAGATAATATTGATAATCTCAAATCCAATAAAGAACCTAAAGATCAAATAAAGGATAGTGGTGAAGTTTCTAGATTCGAGAATGAAATGAGATCTTGAAGCATGAACTAAAGATTAGTGATATGAAATTGAGCCTAGTGAAAGATGATAACAGAGCTAAATTAGATCTTAGATCTAAAAATGAAATCTTGAGATCTATCCTTACAAATGTTTCATCTAAACTTGTATCTACTAATATGTAGTATGTAGAACTTGAGAAGTATAATATAATTGTAAAAGGAAAACAAAGCTAGTCTAAGAAAAAACTTGATAAGCTATATTCTAGTAGTGAGAAGGTTGATAAACAAATGTATTTTCAAAGACCTTATAATAAGAATTGTCTTGGATATTTCATTAGAGAAAATTTAGGTATGAAATGTGAAGCTAGAAAGGAACCTAATCTTGAAATTCACCATCCTATGAAAGAAAAAGAAGATGTGAATAATATTGAGTCAAATCAATATGATAATGCACCTAAAGAGGTTGAGTAAGTTGGGCAACTTGAACAAGTCAATGAATTTACACAAAATATGCAAGTTGAATCAATTAAAGAAGTGAGATATGAAATTAAAGCTAGATATTATGCATGTAATAAAGTTGGTTATATGAAAAGAAACTGCATAGGTAAGTTATTCAAACTAGTTACTAATTTATATTTTTATAATTGTCATGGTTTTGGTTATAGATTAGTTAAGAAACCTTAGTTTCATAATAGTAATAGTAATAGTAGAATTTTTAGTAAGCACTAAGCGTTAAATGCAAGGTTTTAATGTCTATATGACCTATTTCTACTCATTTGACATCATTCAAATTTTAAGGAAAGAATGGAGAGAGAAAGGAAAATTGAAAGATATTATACCAGTGTTTGCAAGTATAATTCAATAGTCACTTAACACAATAACATCATATTTGTAAAGGTATAATTTATTGTGTGCCAAGCTATACAACTTGAACTTTTGCAAATGCTAGTTTATATAATTACATCTAGTTCTTCAACTCCTAAGGTTAAAGAGCATAAAGAAGTTTTGAATGTGTAATTGGTAAGCAATGAGATCAGATAATCAAACTTTAGACCCATTTGTGATATTACTCACAAGAAAGATCCATACAGTGCATTGTTGATGATATGACCTCGGGTTTTTATGAGTCAAGGCATAAGATGTTGCTACACATGAAAGGTGGGTAGTATAGGAGACATGGGGATTAGGGAGATCTATGGGAAATTATGTGACAATAGAACATTGAAGGATGAATTCAAAATATTAGAGATAAAATGGTTGACCCATGCCCTAGATTTCCCAAATGTTTTAAAAAATGAATGGATTAAGATAGTCCAAAGTATAATTCATGATAATTCTATATGGTTGGATAATGGACCAGTGAAAATCACAAAGAAAATTGTACATAGAGTAATAGAGTATCCAATACTTGATTGACCTAAAATCATGAGAAGTGAATCTAAAGAGGTCATTGAGAAGAATATAGGGATAGTGTGGAACAAATGAGGCATGAAAATTGATACTATCTCTAATCCTCTAATTTCATTTGTAGTAAGGATGATAACACATAAATTCTACCAATCAAGCAAGCTTAATAGTGTACCATGTATTGTTGTTGACATGGGCTATAAGATAGCAAAGAAGGATCATACCTATGACCTTGTTGAGTTGTAGATGCAACAATTCTTGGAAAATTTGGGAGTTATAAGGAAGAAAAAAAGTGAAAAATGTAAATTTGGTTCAATCTTGTATGTATTTCCTTTTATGTATAGAATACATTGCTCACATTTGGTAAAGTTTCCTAGAAAACAAATAGATCTATTTTCATGTAGATAGGTTAGTTTATTGAGCAACTAGGAAACAATTTTGAGTTAGTTATTACTAGCTACTTTTAGGACTTCAAGAAATCAATGAAAAAACTACTAAGGATACCAGTTTCACTAGCTAAGAAACATTCCAATGATGTTATCTTTCTGGTTGCCACTAATTTTACATATGTTCAAGCTATTGTTCCAAGGGGTGAGGTGACTAAGGCTTCTAGGCTATGAAATTAATGTTGATGAAGTGTAATGCCCCACCGAGGGATCCAAAGAATTTCACTAAGTTTGCCAAACAATTTTTTTTTTTAAAAACATGAAAGATAAACCATTCACAACACTTGCGGAAGCAATAAAAACAATTCAAGTAAACATATCATACATAACATATTACATTCTTTAAAGATCCATTAACGTTGAATTACATCTAAATCAACCATTCATCTAACATCACATCCTTATGAAATAACAATGATACATCCAACATTCTTAAGCCATCTACAAGTGTCCTTTTTGTAACTACATTTTAGTTTAGCTCAATCATCCACTGTACATGATACAAGGTATGAAAAGCTTAAAAGAATAAACATCCATGTAAATAAAGTACATCATCATCCAATATTAATCCATGACATAATGAAACCATAACAATACATGATACATCATCATCATAAAGATATAAACATCCATCATAAAAGATAACCATACATCACAAACATAACTAACTAAGTGCACGGTTCCTCCCAACCGTAAATAGCATCATTAGACCATCATGGATCCTAGCCATCCCTCCGTGTGTAACATTTCAAAGCACCGAAGAGATCATCGGCTACAAACATAGTAGGAATGTCACTCCTAAAACATCCTACTAACATGCATGCAAAGTAAAGCATAATATATCATCAACTAACATATGCAAATCGTCAATACAAGAACATACCAGTAAATACATCCATCATAAGGTATATCGTCTATCATAATGCTCCAAGAATAGAATGAAGATAAATACCAACCAATAATACTCCAGCCACGGTGTCTCCAATAGATCTCAAATGATAAGAGTGATAAAACACTACCACCCGACCACGTGGTACCTAAGTGGTCCACTCCCACTATGCTGAGGAGATAATCTCAAGTCCCAAATAGGCTTTCATAGCACATATCTCTATAAGTCCAGGAATCCTAAAAGTATACTAACTCAAAGGTTCCAACACACACAAAATTGACATCTAAATCCCAAAAGCACAACAATGACATGTAGGAAACCTACTCTGCAAGCGGGAAAGTTTCATCGCATTTATCATGTACAAGTTACCCTGGCAGTTAGCTAAACTCCACGGGTCCATACTGATCTCATACGGACACTAGTATCCTCTCATACTGACAAGGCATACTATGGAATGCAACGTTGCAACCATGCATTCTCACTAATCCCATCCTAGCCTGTACAAGCGCTCAAGGCATGGGCGAGAACCAAAACAATTATCTTTTTAGGTTCATTTAATCCCCATTTAGTGTGTAAATGTTATCACTTATTAACCAAACTTACAATGAGTTACCCTGACAGCCACTTAGGGCCCCGACCCCCATTGCAAGCCACTTCCCAACACTACAAGTAAATTACCTACCCTAAGCTCATGGAATCATAAATAAAATCATCAAATATGCATAAAAGCATCAAACAACCATAATAAAAAATCATCAAACCTCCAAGATAAGAATCATCAAATCTCCATGAGCATCTGAAAAGCATCCATAGAAAATCATGACAACAACAGTTCTCTATTGGCAACTGAAGGTATCACTGATAATCATAAGTATCCATTGGTTCTCAATAATCAAAATATATCTCAAAATCATACTGATCGAAGACTCCAAAATGGTTGAGTCAAACATGTCACAACATGACATCATGAAGAAATAAATCAACATTTCAGTCCCATCATGGTGATTGGAAAGTAATCCAAGGATAACTGATTGATGACTCAAAAATGATTAGCTCAAGTGTCTCAGATACATATACATCTCATCTTCACACATGAAGACTGATGAACAATAACAAACATTTCATAGAGCATATGATCACATAACCATGGTTGGGCTTATAAAGATCGAGACCAAATAAGATCAACATGCCATCACATCTCATAACCCCTGAGCCTCTGGTAACAACCTAGGACTGGTCAACACTAGTCAACCCAAAAAACCAAAAACAAGAAGCATAGAGAATAGACGATGCAAACACATGTTTTGGTTTACTAAATTCGCTTAGTTTGAATCAAGTGTAGAGTTTCATTTTCCATTTTCAAGTGTAGGGGTTTCAGTTTCCTGTAAGTATACTTCAAATGTCTAAATTTCATCATTTGACCTACAAGTCAACCCATTTTCCCCGATAGCATTATCCTTCCATTATTAAGAATTACATTCTAAAAATAACTTAAGGATAAATATTCACTAAACTGATCATCATTGACCCTTAATCAACTTGTTCTCTTTATTTAACTATGATCCATATTCTAATTGATTAACTTTCCTATAATGTTACTTCAACTTTTCACATAAATCAAGGATCATTATTCGTTATCATATAAGAAAGCCAATTATCAATCTTTGAATAAGAATATTATAACTTAATTAAAATGATCAATTAAATCAATCAATTAACATAGGTACACAATCCATGTCCTTTTAACATTCTAATAGTTAAAACTCAATTAAATATCTCTAACACTTAAGCCTCTTAATTATAATCATCGTATCTAAGTCATTATTCAAGTCATTAGAATAAGACTTATCAACTTCGATATAGATAATCTACAATCTCGTTAAAATAATTATATCAATTGAATCTCTATTACATAACTTAATTATTAATTAAATCTAATTAATTCTCATTAATTGATTAATTAATAATTGCATAGCCATTCCATCAACCTAATGAATATTAGTTGACTAACAATAGTTTGTACAAAAAGTTCATTCTAATATTAATATTTTGATAATAATACTAATAATGACCACATTTGATTCTCTTTCAAAGAATACTCCTTTACAAATTGTAATCGATAATCATTTAGACTTCTATATTACTATTACAAGTAAACCATATTGCATAACTTCTTTATTAATTAAATTTAATTAATTTTATAATTAATTAAATTAACTAATATTTACATGACTATATTCGCAATTCAATTATTATTTAACCATAGTTTCTTAACCTATATATCAATACATTAATATTCCCAAAAAATACAAGGATAACTATCTCTCAATATCATTATCTAATAATTACTTTAACCTTTCGTCTCATACCCCTTGAGTTTGTCTAAACCAATTATTATAATTGATCTATAACTTATTTCTATACTTCAATTATTAACTAATCTAAATTTAAATTTAATAGAATTAATTAATAGCTATACTTATCCTTCATTAATAATTGCTAACCTTAACAATTATTAATAAATAATAAACCCATTAATAATTTCATTATAATGATCAATATTTGAATCAGATCTATCGTTCATTCAATCATTCAATGAATATCAAGTAAACATTAATATCTCTAGGAAAATTTTTTATTTTAAAATTATATATAGTTTTCTCAATTTTCCATTCGTAAGAATTCCAAAATTATTTGGACAACTTCAATATTTCAATTACAACATTGCTATTAACCTTAATTACACTAATTCTAATTAAATAAATTTATTAACATAAAACTATATCATTTATTTAAAAACTCAAATATTAAGATTTCATTAATATTATATATATATATATATATATATATATATAAACACATTACAATCTCTAATATTTAAAATTAATAATCGCACATATTATTTAACAAAATGCATATGCTATTAAAAATGAATGTTTCCATTATAACATCTGACAGCGATCTTGAATTACAATACTATGTGCGGTTTTTAAAATAACCATGCAACCTTTGACGTCGCCTACTATACCATCGCATGTTGTACCAGAGGCAGTGGCATTTATTTCCACCCGCGCAGGTGCCAATGGAAAAAGGACGGTGGTGCCGTGACAATCCTTTGTCCTAACAATAGTCGCGGGTACTCTACAGTCGCAGGTACCCTATGACCGCCGTCGCCATGAGGGTAGAGGGGAGTACAGGGCTCGGGTCCATCCCCCCTAGTATCAATTTATATGTATAATAATTTATGAGTTATAATAAACTCTTTTACCATTAATGAATTCGGATTTGTAAATAAATTTTTCTCATTTCAACTTACTCGAATATATATACATATATGTATATATGTGTATATATGTATATACGTATGTGTATGTATATATATATACAAAATTTGTTATCAATTATCCTGCATTTATATATATATATATATATATATATATATGTATGTAGATTTTACAAAAGAGAACATATATTTAGATCAAAACAAAAAGGGCTTTTCTAAACAAGAATTTTCCCTTTTAAATAATTGTTTTCTAAACATATCCATTAATCCATCCAATAGGTTTGACTATAAATTTGAAATCATCATTCTCGATTTGATTCTAATTCGAACCCAAACCCATTTAGAACTAATTTCTCTTTAATTGGATCTAGGGTTTTCTAATGTTTTCTTCTCAACCAAATAAAGTATCTAGATACCAATTCCAATTATAGATTCAATCACAAGAGTATTCAGACACATATACATGATGAAGACAGGAAGAGAAATAGTGCAAATAGAGTATGAGATTATCATGAGTGCGCCTGGAGATTGATGCTAATCCACCATGCCTCAGAAGTCCATAGAAAATCTATTCCTTCTCTATCATTCGCAATTCCTCCAAGATCCAAGCCAACCGAGAATCTCCAAGTGACTAAAAATGCTAGAAGGAGCATAGAAGCATATAGAACATATGAGCCTCTCCAATGCATGTAAGCTTGAAGCTTCCATTTTAGCTTGAAGCTTGTAGCTTGTAGCTTCCATTCAGCTTTCATTTAAGCTTTCATTTTACTTGTCCAAACACACTAGGAGAGCCTATATTTAAAGGCCTCTAAGATGCATCTAGAGTGTCTCTAAAAACAACTAGAAGATAAGCATGACAACCAAGCATGAACCTTCTCCAACCTTCTAGATGAGTCTTAAGGTTGTAGACACCGTGCGCTCAAATAAAAATGCTAACTCCTAAGTGTAGACAACTTGTGCATTCTTAGAGTGCAAATCCTTGTGTTGTCTACATGACAATTCTCAAGAATTTGCAAACTCCTAAATATTAAAATAATGTACAATCATTAATATAATATTTACTTTACTCTTTCCAATTTAATTTATTTATTTATTAAATCTCATGCACTAACTTTAATAATTCCACTTTTCAATCTTAATATATTTATATTTTAATCACATGAGATTTAGAATCTTTTATTAATTTTAAATATATTTTTCACTTTTAAATTTCATTTTTCAAAACTTAATAGCTAAAATATTTATTAGCTTTAATAATAATATTATTTAGTCATTTATTTTAAAATGAGATCCAAATATATTATTATTAAAATAAATATTGTCACATTCCAAATTTAAACTTTTAACTTTTATCTTCAAATTTAATTATTTTATTTAATTAATCTCTCAATTAATTAAATAAAATAAATATTAAAATATCATATTAATTTTCCATTTAATTAAACCATTAATTAAATCTTTTAATTAGGCTTAATCAATAGAAAATACATCAAAGACTCATAAGGTAGAAATACAAAAACCCATCATAACAAAAATACATACAAAATCAAACCAAGGGTTAATATCATGAATTACGTTATCCAACGTATTCAGAGGGTACTCAACTCAGATACTTGTCCTAATTTTTCCAATTAGAACAAATGGCTTAAAGGGTTGGGATTTGGACTTGAGAATTTATCTCCCCTCTCTTATCATTGAGATAATGTGATAGGGTACGCTCATCCTGGCAATTCAGGGAAGTCGATGCCCGGTACCTGCAACCTGCATAAAATCCATGCATGTACAAGCATAATATATACTAAACTAAATAGACAATGGCAGGAAGTGGTGCATCGTGTAGATCCCGACTAGCAGGTGACTACGACTCCCTTCCTTAACCACATTAGACACGCCATACAAAAGAAAACATGCAAAACAAACACGCACACCATACACATGCAAGTATGGGGTAAGTATCCATAAGAAAACACATATGATAATAAACCATCTTACTAATCATCATTAATAACTACAAACACTGAAAATAATCATCATAAATACATGAAATGTAGAGTCTAAGTAATCTCATCACATAATAAACTGAATCCATAGTAGAATATCTGATAATCTCAAAAGAATGCTGCTAACCATCAACATAAAACTAGCTCTAAAAGAGTTCAGCAACGATAACAAAATGCGAACTAGGGGCAGGCACTACATGAAGCCTCTACAAAAATAACAAAACTACATGTAGAAGATGGAGATGCTAAGGCTACTTCCTTTGGAAACTATGATGTGGCCAAATCTAAGATAACAATATGTTTGAAGACTACCTCAATCATTAGGAAGAAGAGGAAAATTGTAAAGAAGTTAAAAGAGAAATTTAATGAAGAAGAAGATGATGAAGAAGACGAAAATATACTAGCTAAAGAACCATTGGCCTTAACTCAAGGTCAAGGAGAAGATCAAGTAGAAGAATTAGAAATTGAAGAAGGCATCAACGAAGAAGAATCCAATGAAGCACTTGAGAAAATGAAGAGGAAAGCTAAGACCCCAACTACTAGAAAACCAAGGAAGATTACAAATCCTAAGCCTATAGTTCTCTCTACAAGAGAAAAAACAATGGATACTAAAAATAAGGCTCAATAAGAAGACAAGACAAAAGAGGAAGGCTAGACTAGCTAGCAATAAAGACAACCCTGAGAAGAGATCAAGGAGAAAATACATAGCTCCAGTTAGATCTAATGAAGAGAAGATAGAATGATACAAGAGCATTGAGATTTAATTTTTTGTGGTGTGATACTTTTAATGGCTAGGGATGTTTTGGAGACACTTTGGGGAGCCTTTCCTCATGATTTCATAGAGATTGGATGGATTGAGTTGAAGTTTGAATTGTTTTTACCTTGCTACTAGAACTATGTTTTCTCTAATTTATGGGTGCCTATTGTAGGTTGTATAACTAATTTTTTGCAATGAATGAGAGGTTAGTCATTTCATAGGTTGAAGAGAGCTTAGAGTACTATCTCTGGTTAAAGAAGCAAGTTCTAATTGCTTATAAGTTGGGAGATATGGTGATTCTTCTAGAGTATCAATTTTTGGTAGTTTTGCGATATAGTTTTTTGTGCTTAAATTTTAGGATGGATGCATAGATATCCTTAATGAATCAACCTTTTTTCCTTTAATGGGTTGTAGTGGACCTAAATTTATACCTTTAATTTTAATTATGAGTTCTAATTCAATTAGAGTTATGATATATCATGATTTTTCTTGGATATCAATTTGTAGACATTTAATTGTTGTTGGAGGCCAACTTGTGGAACTTCAAGTATTTAATTTTAGTTTTTAGCATTCCAGGACAACTTGTGGCTTAGATTAATATAATTAAGGGTCTTGTGGAGTCTTTTAGTCATTCATTTGAGTGTGGAGAGTATCCAAAGAGCACTTTTTCTTGAGTCTATAGATAGAGTGCTAAATGTGAGGCAGTTTATAGTAGGATTATGATGGAGTTGTGAGTGTGTAGATAGAGCACTAAACATGAGGTAGTTTACACTTGGATCTTGGGTAAAGTTGGAATAGAGCTAGGGGTGTAGTTGTAAAATAAGGAGATTTCTTGGTGGGCTTGCTAGCACAAGTTGAGATTTTCTTGGTGGTTTCTTCTAGATTGTTGTTATGTTATAGATATAAGCTAGCTGGGATAGTGTTTGGGTTGGATCTTGAGGAATCTTATAGAATTGATTTTTTAATTACTATTTTTATTTGGCCCTAACCCAAAAGGCCTTATAGCCATGTATATTTCATGTAATTAGTTATATTTTATGAATAAATTATTGTAATTTGGTATTAGATCTTGCATTTTGCTTCTTATTGTTGTGTTTTTGCTATATAGTTATATAGCTAGAGGCTAGGACATCTCTTGTGGGGATAATCCTACCTTGCACTATGTTAGGTGGTATTATAGCAAAGGTTGTACTTGAGTGTGTAGATAGATCACTAAAGTTGTGGAAATTTACACTAGGACTTGGGTTGGAGAAGTAGATCTAAGCTAATCTTGATCTAGTGGTGGATTTTCTTTCTAGAGTCCTAGATCTTTTGGTTTTTATGTGGCAAGTCATGGTTATAACTTGCAATTGTAAAGGGTTTATAGATGGATCGATGGATGCAAATATGGAAGACTGATATTGTTGAGGCATAATCGTAGAGAGTTTTTGGATTGTAGATCTGTGGTCCTGGACTTGTGATGTGGATTCTGATTTTTCGTGCAAGGTGGTAGGTTGCTATCTAACTTGAAAAAAATTGGAGGTTGTCACAAGGAGCATGGGAAGAATTTTTTGTAGAGGGTTTTTGAATATCTTGGAAGATGGCTCTAAGAGGATTAGACCTGAGATGATTGTAAATCTCTGTGATGTGTTGGAGAGAAGGTTTTATGAGATGCTTCCTCGAGTTGAAGCTAGTTTGGTTGATCAAACTAAGAAGGTGGTTACTTAGTTTAAAATTAGTTTGGCTGATCAAGATAAGGATAGGATGAGGAAGAAATTTCTTAGATGTTTGTGGAGCTTGAGTCTACTAATTCAGAAGAGATTTGTTTGGCTAGTTAAAAGACTTGTTGGAGAGAGAAGATGACATGATAATCTCGAGGTGGAAGACGTTGGTTTTGTTGATCAAATTATGGAGTCTGATACAGAACTTGTAGAGATATTAGAGGTTGTTGTTGAAGATATTCTAACCTTGTTGATGCTAGGATATACATTGGTTTTTATGATTAGTTGGTTGGGTCTGAGATGGAAATTTCATAGCACTTGGTCATGGATGATTCAGTTATTGTTGGTGATGAGTTGTGATTTGTAGAGCATCTTTTTTTGAGTAATGAGATTGTGGAGATTTTTTATTATGAGTATTATCATTTGGTTGTTGATATGGATCTGAATTCATATGTTGTTTTTGAGATGATTGAGGGTATAGATGTTTCTGTTGCTATGGAGTTTGATGTTGCTGGTGTGGATTCACTAGTTGCTTATTTGGTTTTGGATCTACATTATACTGTGGATTTGTATGTTCCTAATTTTCCTATACTTGACATGGATGAGAATTTATATATACTTCTTATTGGATATTTGAATCTACATGCTACTACTGATATGAAGTTCACTACTACTGGCATGGATTTAATAGTTATTGATGCGGATGAGGGTTTGTTGATGAAGCATCATGTTCAATTTTTTCTTGGGTGCGAGCATGCTGATTGGTATGCTGATATGTGTTTGATTTTGATGCTTTAGTGGATGAAGCATAGATGGTTAATTTTCATATCTTTTCTATTCACTTTGATGAAGTGGAATCCTTTGGTAAAGGTGAAGTTGGTTGTTGATCTTTCTGTAGGCATCAAAGTATGGCACATACTTTTCTATTTACCTAGGGAGTCTAATGCGAGAGCATCAAGATTTCATTTTTGTGGTGTGATGATTTTAATGGTTAGGAATGTGTTGAAGACACATTGGGGAACCTTTCCTCATTATTTCATAGAGATTGGATGGATTGAATTGAAGCTTGAACTAATTTTACCTTGCTACTGGAACTGTGTTTTCTCTGGTTTTTGGGTACTATTGTAGGTTTTATAACTAATATTTAGAAATTAATGAGAGATTATTAATTATAAATATTGAAGAGGGCCTAGGTTACTATCTTTTTTTAAAGATGGAAGTTCTAATTCCTTATAAGTTGGGAGATATGGAAATTCTCCTAGAGTATCAGTTTCTAGCAATTTTGTGCGACAATTTTTTGTGCTTCACTTTTGGGATGGATGCATAGATATCTTTAATGAATCATCCATTATTCCTTTATAGGGTTGTAGTAGACATATATTTATACCACTTTTTTGAATCAAGAGTTCTAATTCAATAAAAGATATGAGATATCATAGTTTTTCTTGGACATTGATTTATAGACATTTAATTGTTGTTACAAGCTGACTTGTAGATCTTCAAGTACTTAATTTTATTTTTTACCATTTTGGGCTGAATTGTGGCTTAGATTATTATAATTAGGGGTTTTTTGGAGTCCTTTATTCATTTATTTGAGTGTGATAAGTAGCTGAAGATAAATTTTTCCTAAGTCTATGGATAGAGTGTCGAATGTGAGGTAGTTTACAATAGGATTATGATAGAGTTGTGAATGTGTGGATAGAGCATCAAATGTGAGGTAGTTTACACTTGGATCTTGGATAAAGTTGGAGTATAGCTAGGGTTGTGGCTAAGAAACAAGGAGATTTCTTGGTGGGCTTGTGAGTACAAGTTGAGATTTCCTTGGTGGTTTCTTCTAGATTGTTGTTATGTTAGAGATCGTGGCTAGCTAGGATAGTGTTTGGGTTAGATCTTGAGGGATGTTGAAGAATTGATTATTTAATTGCTATTTGTATTTAGCCCTAGCCCAAAAGGCCTTATAGCTGGGCATATTACATGTAATCAGTTATATTTTATGAATAAATTATTGTAATTTGGTATCAAATCTTGCATTGTAGCTTCTTGTTGTGTTTTTGTTGTGTGGTTATATAGCTAGGGCCTAGGAGATCTCATGTGGGGATACTCTTGCCTTGTGTTGCATCCTAGAATCTAATGACAACAACTAATTTCAAGTGATAAGTCACCATGCTTATTTAGATTTAGATAACATATTTGATAACATAAGGAATAATGTTTATTTATCTGGTCTCACACATTAAATTTGATACACTTGGAAAAGTTGAGATGAACCAAGTATAGGAGTCAATATATGCCATGATGGAAACATTTAAAAAAACTCCAATTGAGATTTCAAACTCTCTATCAAAGGAATTATCTAATAGAGTTGAGAAAAAGTGGCAATATAGTCTAAACATAGAAAGACAAATCAAAGAGACTACACGTGAAAAAGTAATGGCAGAATTGGATAGGGAAACAATGGCCAAGGCATTAAAGAAGAATTCTAGAAAATTTGCACCAAAATACAAGGCATTCAACATATTGTAGAACAAGGTTGAGGATGTTGTACACAAGACTACATTAATTTGGAAATCATTATATGGTTTGACAATACCCAAGGAAATTATGCAGGAAGCTATTGGGATAGGTGAGAAAAAATATGACTAGCAAAAAGTAACTAAGGTAATCATAATTGACACTAAAATAGATACACAAGATGAAGGCATTGAAACAAATGAAGAAATATAGGCACCAGTTGATGAAGAGCAGCAGATAGAACTAAGTGTACAAGATACACTAGTGTCGAGTACTAGTCCTCAACATGAGTTGAATATAGAATGTGATAATGTAAAGATTAAGGATTTTTCTAATATTTTCACTTAGAACATCAATCCCCTCATAGAGGATGACTTGACGAAGATATTGGTTGAATCCACTACCCAAGCCAAACTTTGTGAAAATCTTGTTCTAGTGAGTGTTGATGAAATTTAGAAGGTAGACAAAGTATCTACATGGGAGGAAGTACAAACTAGAGAGAAATCTATAGCCCCTCCTCAATTCACATTAATACAATCTACATTACCCATGTTGTTATATCAAAGGAAGGAAATAACAACTTCCACTATCAATGCATTAATATAGGGTACTCTAGTCTCAATTAATATATAGGAAAATGAAAATGATAAGGCTGAGATAGTTGGAGAACACAAAGATGAGACAAAAAGGAATGAAGGAAACCAAGTTCTAATAGGTTAGATAGATACTTCTACACCTAAAACACATAAACAAGGTGTGTCTATGAATGTAGAGAAGGAAAAGGACAAGACTAAAGAGCTAGGTATGACTACCAAACCTAAGGAGAAAATTTCAGTACAAACACTGGTAAATTTACTAGAAACTATTGCTCCTACTAGTGAACCTCTTCATAGGCCGAGTATAGAAGCTATACCCCTACAATTATCATAGCCATGTCTGAGCACATTCAAGGAAGATGAAGTTACATCATTTATTGATGTGGACTTGGATGAAGTGATTGAGTTTCCCAAGTTTTATTTTGCAACTATCACTATAGAATAGATGAGCATACTTCAGGATGCTCTTGCAAAGAAGAAGAATCAAGAACTAGTTAGATAGGAACACAGGCAGAAGCAAGCCTTGATAGATATCAAGGACATTTTTATTGATGAATTTAGTCTACTAGCACCAGAAGCAACAAATTTGTTCATAGAATAGCTAACTAGCTTAGTAGATAAGCTAAATGACATAGCCCTAGATTCAAATGTTAAACTACTTGAATGGTCTAAAAGGAAGTTTTAGCATAAGGATGATGAAAATATATCAAGTGCTATTTCATTATCACAGGTTGGGTTAGCAACCAAAATTGATAGTGTGAAGATGGTACTAAAGAATATTTTCTCTTTGTACACCAAACTATGTAACCTCACACTCTTCACACATTTAATAAGGAGTCACATAAAAAAATTGAAGAGTCATATACAATCATCTGGTATTACTCTTCCTAAGACTCCATCCTAGAGTAAGAAACATTTTAGAAACCTCCTCAACTCCCAAAGTCAATTAGCAACATTACTCATAGATGAAGCTAATATCAAGGCTTAATTGATCAGCATCCAGTCTATTCTAACTCCACATATGGGGATATTGTACAAGGAGCTAGCCTTTTCAAAAACACTTATGAAGAAATATTTGCATCTTTCTACTCATGAAGGCTTGGTTCACCTTTCTGCCAACCTAGCCATCCAGATCAAATAATTGGAGGTATCTAGTGTTATTGGTATGCAGCTTTAAAAATAATGATAGAGGTCCACAAACCATTTTTGGAAAAATACACTCTCAGTGTATAACCATTTGACCTAAGTGTCAAAATGAGGGAGAATAAGAAATGGGGAGAAATAAGAAGTATGGGGGAGATACTATTTTTGAAGAAAAGATATGTTAATGATAGAAACAAAAATAAATTTCATTCAGATACAAAATGGCACAATCAACTCAAGGGGAGTTATTGAATTTTGAGGTATGACTAATGAGTGATAATAATTTTCAATATTTTGAAGTTTCTTAAAATGTTGTATGTATATAAATATCATCTATGTTTATTCTTGAAAGGCTAAAGGTTATTCATACATGACCAACTATTTTTCTGCTAATGTCAGAGAAGGGGGGATTTTTAATCTCAAATTGGTTTTTGACATATGAGTGACATATACTTAAGTCATTTACTTAGTTCATACCAAACAAGAAATACATGTCGAGAATAAGTTGTCAGATAGTATATGTCAAGTTACAAATATTTAGTATGAACTAAATAACTAGTAAGAGTTGAGTCACTCAAGTGTCAAGCAGATGGTATGTGCCAAGCTATTCAAATGTCGAGTGATTAGTGGATGCCAAGTCATTTAGAGGCTATGTTACAACATTGAAGTTGTAATTCATGTTGAGAATTAGGGACTTCAAGTGTTGAGTTACATAGTTTTGACATAGTTGTTTGTAACTGCACAAACTTCAATGTAAATCATTTTTGGGCTAACTTAAGGAATGTTTTATGATCTTTTTGATAAGGACAAATCTTAAATGTGAATCCCTATGCATTACATGCAACAAATCAGAAAATGGGAAGGTTTAAGATACAATATGGGTGAATCACAATCATCAATTCATACCTAACCCTAAGTCACCTAGGTCTTCTTAAGGAAGAAAAACCCTAAACTTTTTACAAATGCTTAAGGAGAATTGAAGAGAATTTGCATGTGCAAATAGATCATTCATGGTGATTAAGGTGTTATGAATTGATTTATATTGTAGAATTAGTTAAAGGGTAATAGAGGAAAGGAATCAAAGGATAGTGGAGATACATTTGATCAGAAAGGGTCAAGTACATATCAATATAGAGATGATATGATATCAAGAAGCATAGTGCTAATTGAAGGATCATTTCTGAGACATTTTAACATGTGAATCAATTAAATCTCTAAACAAAGTAGTCTTAGCATGCTATTTTAGATCCTTTAACAGGGTAAGATCTAACAATCTTGTAAGTCTTTTACAGGGTAGACCTTTCATAGGGTAGATCATGTTTCAAGATTGAACATTGTAACCTTCATTAGATACAGTTTATTATTGTAGTAGTAAAGATTTGTGGGTGCCATCCCCACCCTAGTTTTTCCTTTTCTTTGGATGGTTTCTGGGTAACCAAATATCTTATGTTATACATTTTTTGAATATTTTACTTTCAAGCTATATTTGTATACATTTAATTTGGTATTTTAGTTTATTTGCATAGATTGTGAGATGGATTTGTGGTGAATAATTTTTTAGGTTGACAATTTTAAGTGCCGATTCAATCACACCCCCCCCCCCCCCCCCCACATAGTTTACTTCCCTATTGTATTTCCAATACTTTTTGGTTCCTTATATTTAACAAATCATTCATCAAGGTTTTCTACAAGATCTCTCACATTCTCTTTTTGATTGCTCTTATTATTCTCATTCCTTCTATTGTTATGTGTGTTCCTTCTAGGATTTTGATTTCTCATGTTATTCCTCATGTTGATAGGCATTCTCATTTTTTTTATCCTACAAAATCTTTTTGTATGTCATGTGTTGTTATAAATTTGAAAAACTACAATATTGTTTCCATATCTAGGTCTTGATTGATTGATATATTCTTTACAATCTCATGCTATATTCCCAAAGGTGTTACACTTATAACACATAATAGAATTCTTTATAAAATTGGTTCCTCCAATAGTTCTATTAGCTGCAAGGTTAGTACCTTTAAACATTCTACTATTATCATTATTAAATTTAGGTTTCTTACATTCAATAGCTCTACACATATAAAAATAACCAAAAAGGAATTTAAATGAATTACCTATAGAGTCCTTATTCATATGACCAAATTCATTACATGCATAGAATAATCCTCTAAATTATTTTATTACTTCTTTAGGTGATTCAACTTGTTCAAATCATTTAGGTACATCTTTAGATTTTTTGGACTCAACTTTTTTTGGATCTTCTTTTTCTTTCCTATGCACTATTCAATCAAAAAATTTGATTCCTTTGTAACTTCATTTTTCATAGATGGCTATCCTTCAACATATCTAGGACCATTCTTATTAGAAGAGGGTCTTTGTATATAGATGTTCTCATCAATATTTTTAGTGCTAGAATATAACTTCTCACGATGTTGCTTAGACTATGTCAATACTTATTTCATAATTGTATCAACTTCTCAAGTTCTATACACTACAACTTTGATGAATCAAGTTTATATGTAATCTAAATACAATTTTAGATCTCAGATCTCAAATTTGATTCAATCTTCTTATCATCATCCTTCAAGCTCAAATTTAGGTTTAGAATCTCTAACTCATGTTCCAAGATCACATTATCTTTCTTAAGCCTTGAAACTTAATTTCATTCCTTTGTCTAATCTTTAGACTCTTTCTTAGCTCTAATATGTTAAATCTTGTCCTTCAACTTCTTAATATAGTCTTTAGCCTCTTCATACTTATCTTTTGAAGTATCTCTTTTTTCCTAGAAGCGCATCATGTTTTCCAAGAGCTTCTTCTAGGTTCTTCTATAAATGATCCATATTTTTAAAGGTCTTACTTAAGCTATTAGGCCTTCTTTGAGTATGTGGGCTCTGATACTAATTTTTAGAGATAGGAGATTCTAGGGGGTTGTGAATTGGCATTTCAATTTTTTTTCCCAAATATAGATATCATTAACAATATTATAACTTGCATATGAATGTAAACTAATTAAGATTACCAATAAACACAACCATAAAGTAATGAAACACATAACACCATATCTTGTTAACTAGGGAAACCATGGCTAAGGGAAAAACCCAATGAGGATGAAACCAATAAGATGATCTACTAGTCAAAAGTATCTTGTAGAATATATTGACCCTCCTAGGAGTCTATTACATCCATACCGTGTCTTCATCCTTGTTAGAGGAATAGACCTTATTAACAGCCTCAATCATGTTAGGATTTATTATTACAATTATACGAAGTATGCAAGATGATCCCACTTCCCAAACATGCAATATATAATAATGTTATTCAATACAAGAGGTAAGTGCAAAACCTCTTACTTCCATTGATACCTTCAATATCTAATTTCTCTTTTCTTCTCATCACAAAAACCAATCACAAATCCATATTTCTCTAGTCCCACATTAGAATTCACATCACAAACAATAATACTATAATATCATAAAACATCTACAAATTTTGTATCTCATGTTTTTTCCTTTATACCAAGTTATTTCATAATAACTTGCACTATCGGCCTTTATACCTTTACACACTTGCCAAATATAGAAAATTAACTCTTGCTGACTTAGGGTTACCATCTAGGGTGTCATCCCTAATTAGTTGAGTAATTATTTTGGTAAAAAAATATACCTTAAACTGAAATATTCATTTCCATATTTTTTCCATGTTGTGTTTTCCTAATGCTAGCATTGTAAAGCAATGATATCTCCATCTGTACTGATCATACAACCATATTCACATTCCTTTGGTATCATGACAAAATATTTTATCTATATGAAAGAGCATGTGTGTTAATAGTGCCTAGGGCTATGAAATTCTCTCATCAAAATAGTCTCTATGCTGACAGATAAACTTGATCATACTTAGACAATTTTCTAAGTCTTCAACCCAAAACTTCATCTTCTCTTCTCACTCAATATTTACTATATATTGGAATAATGAAAAATTCACACTATGTAACCTATCCAAATTACTAAGAGTGGGTATAAACTTGTATTAGTGCTTGATGACTTAGGACTTTGGTAAGTCATGCATCCTTCTACATACTTTATGACCCCGTCCTACATCCTAGGCTAGCAATAGAACCTTCAAACATGTTCAAGTGTCTCATTTACTCCAATGTGTCAACCTAAGATACCATTATGCTTTTCTTTTATGATGTTCTCCCTCATACAAGATTTTGGCATGCATAGTATGTTGCCTCTAAATAGAAGACCATCCTACAAAACATAATCATAGAAATCTCTATGAAATGTGTTAGCCATATTGACACATGTATCAAAAGGTTTATGGAAGTCATCATCCTCTTTGTATAATTCCTTTAACTAATTCAATCTCACACTTTGGAGTTGAATTTATTATATATATAAAACCCTCCTATTAAGGGTGTTGACTCCTAATTTAATATTTTTGAAAATGACCAAGAAACTAGATGAATGCATCTAAGGCTAGCAACTTGCTATGATGAATGCACCTGACTGCAGTCCTGGGCCAACTTTAAGGCATGACCCTTCTTCTACTTTAGACTCTGTAAGACCTAGGTGGGTAGACCTTAGATTCAATCAATATCGTACCAGTGCAAAACATATCACTAAATCTATTTATTGTAGATGGAAACCCCTTATATCTCCTAATGACTCATAAAATGACACAGATCTATAGTAGCTAAATGCAAATCTATGAATCTCACAAGTTGAGTGAGGGTTAGTTCTTTTCAACCCACTACAAAAAATGTGAAAAATTGGACTAATTTGATTAAAACATTTTGAATTCAAGAAAACCCCTAATATGCAGCAACATGAAAAAGTGATCATGTAAATGATTAGTGCTTATCTATTGTGAAATTCCATGAATTAATCACATGCATATAGATATTTGAGACATATTTGTATCTTCAGATATACAATCTATCCATTCACCTTGTAAATAGACATCCATGTTCAATCTGAATCCCATTCTTACATGATATCCTTCTCAATAAATTTGCAACCCTGTTGATTTCCTAAAGCATTTACATAACTCCTTGAGTCATTAGCAACAATAAAACAATATGCAGCCTTAAGGGACTGCAACTATGACCTAAGCTCTTTGTTCAAAGATCATAAAACATTGAAATTTTACTAAGACTGGAGATGAGAATCAAAATGAAACTAATGAAATTCTTGTTCCTTTGTATTCATTTCCTTGAAACAATAAAATCAAATGCATGCAATCAAAACATGAAAACACCTAACATATCAAAACTTGTTGTATTATCCTTCCTACTACATTCATACAAGAGAATTATGCTAAAAGAATATGTGGTATCATAGTATGGGAATACATCAAAACTGGATCCAAAACTTGGTATCACAGCAATGACTGGTTTTTTCTCCAAAAATTGGAACCCTTACAATGAAAGAAAAATAGAAAGATATAGGAAAGAAAGATGAATTCCTTGATCTAATCCATGCCTGACATGTGTTCACTTGGAATTCCATCTCCTACAGTTGCAAAACCTCTCTCTACCTTCTACCATCAATTTCTAATCATATCCTTTCTATTTTGCCTCCTCAAATGCAAAATATCTCAGCAAAAGACAAAATTCTGCTAACTAAATCTGGATATGTACCATTTTATCAAAATTTTAGCCAAAACACCACAAATATTAAAAATAATTAGATAGAAAGGTCATCGAATGTGTTTTAGGTGGTTTTCCACTGAATTCTACAACTGATGAGTCAAAACACCTAATAAAACATGTCATTCAATCTCTGAGAGAAAACCTTCTGTAGCATGAACCAATGGCATTCTGTGCAAAAATTGACCTCAGAATCGAAAAGTTCATCTTCTCTTAATTCTGGCAATATATAACATTGCTAAATTTTCCTCTTAGAAACTTCCTAAATCTCAATTTGATAAATACTCCTTTGGTATGGCTCTGGGTTGCAACTGAATTTAAATTTTAAAATTTCAAAAATTCAAAATTTTCTAAAGCCTGAACTTTAGATTGAACCCATTTTGATATTAAAATCTGCATGGGACTTCAAATTTGGAAAATGATTAAAAAATTTGATATTGTAACTATTTTCATTTTCCCTTTATCTTCATATTTTGGGTCAAACTAAGTTTGACTGACGTGCCACATAGAAATCTTCAATTGGTCCACCAAGTTGCCTCATCATCATCTAGTTTAGAACTTACATGTCACCACCATGTGGCAATTTTTTATTTGCTGCCTGAATTGCCACCTCAGCATGTTGACGGAGCCTGCCACATCATTTCCCAACCCAGGCCCACCTAAAATTTTTGCATGCCCACATTTTCTAACTTCCTTGCTTCTCTATTTTATGGGCATGCACCCACCATTAGATCATGACACATGTCATGTTTTGGCGCATCCTCTCAAATTACTCTTTATCTCCACATCAGTGTTGATTGGGACCCGTCACCATGTGGCATGATCCCACATTCCTGCAATTCTTATCAGTCGAGCATTTTTTTATTGCAAGCTTGTGCCCACTATAGGATGAATACACATGTCAAAAACCTGTGCACTTAGTTTGAACTCACCACCTCAGCATGCTTTTTGGTTTGTCTAAAATTTGCTTAGGCGACATACCGGCTGGTCGACCACGATGGGTCCTTCTGCATGTTGAGTACCTCACAAAAGGCCGCTATCTTAAGACACAAGACATATTGTATGTAGGACTATTTAAACATATTAAAAGCCTCTCCCACAAGGCATGTGGGATAAAGTATTTGACATCCCTGTGCTTTCCTCTTCGAACTACCTATGGCTTTTTCTCTATGTAACTTCATTTATGATATATCTATTGTGAAATGCAACTTTAGAATGTTTCCATTTTGTTTATGAGGCTTGGGGAATGAGGTACAGGCAGCTTGCATGAGCATTTCTTTCTTTACAAAGTCATGGGCATTCTAAAAAAACTTAACCTCTATCACTACAGAAGTCTCCTCTCCACGTGTGGGTTATTTTGGTCTTTCTCTTGTCAATGTATGGACTACCATTTTTTTGGCATGAGTTGGCTTTCTATGCATGGAGTCTCTTTTAAAACATGTGGACTAATGCATGGGTTCTTTATGAATGCTATGTTTCTATCTTTTCTGTGTCTTCAATTCATGGATGTGGAATGATGTTTGTGGGGTATCTATTTTTAGTGGCTTCTTCCAGTGTGTTGAGTCATAGTTGGAAGGCATGGATTCCTCCAGTTTGTAGCTTCCAAATAGTGCAGCAGCTTCTTCATTTTGTGTGGGTCTCCTCTCTTTTAAAATGATATGTCTTCCCCTGTATTTAACTTGGGTCGCTAACTACCTTGGCGCCTCCTCTTCTAATCTTTTCTGTTGCCTTTGCCTTTTATTTGACATGGACTTTCTTGGGTTCTAAACTCCCCTGCCTCCTTTCAAAATGTCTCCCCTTAAGAAGAAAAACTTGCCTTGTATGAGATACCTTTCTATCAATTCTGCAGGTTATCTTCTTTATCTGGAGGATGAATCGCTTGGGCTCATATTCATGATATATATTCCAAGGACTGTCGGCCAACATCCATCAACATCCACCTCCCATAAATCTTACAATGTGGAGCTCCTCTTTAAAGGTGTCGACATCTGTTGATTATAATTGGTGGTCTCTCTTACAAAAATGATACCTTCTTTGTGATTTAATTTTTAATTTGTTTTTAAGGCACATATGGTGTTGCATAAACAAGTGCAATAGTAACTCGGATAGAGAGTCTAATATCTATTTTTATCTTTTATTGTTTGTAGTTAATTGCTTTGGTATGAGTCCTTTTTCATGTGAACTTTTCAGTGCTCTGTGGCTTCTATACCTTTACTTTCCTACAAGACTTATAAATTCATGCAACTTTGAGTCAGATCTTGCCTTCATATGACCATTGAGCCTATTCATCTGGGACAGACTTTGTTTGTCTCTCTTATTATGTTGATCTATCTATCTGCAACACCACCAATTATGATCAGAGATAAGGACAGAGATTTAAAAATATTTTCCTTTGACATTCTGTTCCTTGGTGCAGTAGTCAGTAGCGACAGATCCCATAAATGGGTCTTCTCCCATGGAGGAAAAACTTTCACCAACAAGAATACTCTTCATGGTGTGAATACCTGGCTCTCTTGCCATAACAGTGCAGTAATATCCTAGTGATGCTCCTATCAATCATGTAAATTTTCTATGGTATGATTTTCTTGAGAACTTTCTCTATTGTAAGTTCTTGAAACAAAAGTCCTCATGGCTTAATCAGGACTAGTTTATCCTTATGTCCCCATCATACCACCATTACTTATATTTCTATTTGATTGTGATGTTTTAATAAAATAGATTCATCCCAATCCTTTTCATTTCCTTGAACAATCTGATGAAGCTTAGTCGGGCCCAAAGTGGGTCCGGCTAAAAAATAATTTCATTTTTGAATGATTAAACTATAAAATTAACTAATTCACCCTCTGGAACCAATTTGAAACAAATTTGACCACTAAAAGCAAACTTGAAGCTCATTTTACATCTCTTTGCAAACTGCCAATTTTGCATCAGGAGATCTTTTGATTGGCCTTAAACACTGACCAAAACACCTGACCGAGCTCTGAAAATTGGCACACTGAATCTTTGCTTTGCATACTTGTACCACATCAAATATTGTCTCATGAAGAATTTGGGGTCAAAATATATTCCCTGTCAAAGTTGACCTTTCATAACTTCCTGCAAGAAAACATGTCAAAAAACACTAAACTAGGTTCATAATCAGCTTCAGAAACTGAGTAAACTGACACTTGGGAAGACAAAAACTAGGGCATTGGTTCTTTTCCATGAGGAGAGTATGAAACTATAATTTGGGCTCATGATGAATAATAGGACACATTTGGCGAATAGTCAAAGTGAGCTACTTGGATTTGTTGATTGGAAAGAATGACAAGAAATCAATTTTTGCAAATGGAATTGACCTGGAAAAGTGTGTAAATGGAGTCCTCATGACTTCCAAATTGGCACACTTAAGGTATATTTGGAGGAAAACACAATGGTATAATCCATTCAACCTTACCAATCACAGATCTCAAGATATAACATCATGAACAGGGGTACCAAACAATCTTTAAATATTGACACTAGTAAAAAGATAGAAATTATGTTTGGAATCTTGTTTGAAAAGTGAACAAATGGATTCATCATGAGCTGAAACTTGAAACATAACAAGTCTCTAATATCTACAATACAATGCAAAAGAAAATTTAGCATTTTGATCAACTAGTCAAGAGTTATAGCACATCAAACAGGGCTTCCTAGAATTGTGTGTAATGTGTATCAGTATGAAAATAGTAAATGACAAACTTTAAGGGATTCAAAACCTAGTCAAATAGACTCAAAATGACTTAAAATCTAAAACATAGGTTCTTAGGTATGGACACTAGAATCTCCCAAAGTGGTGATTCATAAAACATTTCTAGATTAAAGATATTCAAATGCAAACACAACCTCTTGTCATTGTTTCACACTTAGCGTAAAAATGCAGAATTGACACTAGCTCAAAACAAGACTTCGCCAAATGACTCGAAATGTCAATTTAACTTCATGGAAGAGGTAGGCACACTAAATGGAAGGTGTTAGAAGAATTGAACACATCTTAAGCCCCAAAGGTATAGCCAGGTACAATCACATCAAAAGCATTTATAGGGCTCAATTTCTTCAATGGTGCTCAAAATTTGGGCTACAATTTTGAGTCCTAGCAGTGGGCATGGAAAGGATTCAAATCTTTGGTAGAAGCAAACCACACAGTTGATAGCAAAAACTTCTCTCGAATAGCTTTATTGAAAGCAAGAAACAACTACACTAACTATGTACAAGCGATGGCCCCGGGCAACTGGAAAGTTTTGAAAACTTCTTACCTCTATCATATACTTGATTCTCATTTACATCTCTCTAAGGTAAGCTAAAATTGTCTTTCTCAATTTTACCTATTAGATTAGCATCTTGAATCACATCACTTGACAAAATGAAATATTTATCTTCATTCTCATAGTGCATATACAAATCAACATTAACTTCTACCTCATGCTCACTATGAGAAAATGAATCAGCATGCTCATGACTACACAAACTAAACTGAGAATCAAACTCCAACAATGATTCAAGCATGTTGATTGGAAACACAAAGACTTCATATTCTACACCAATCACCAAGTCACATGTACTAAAAACTTGCAACTCACCTTATGTCTCTGGATGCAAAGAGTATGTGAAATATTATTGTTGCCTACTTGCAATCATGTCATTCACTAAATCAGATTTATCTTTCACTAAAATCTCTTCACATTCATTAAACAACTGATTAGTTACCAAGCATGAAAACTCATTCTAAAAGTGTTGAACTAAACTATGCTGATCACAATCATTTTCTTCATCTAACTGAATCTCAGAATAAACCTTGAACTTATCCTTACAAGACTTATCAGCACACAAAGAAAATCTATAATCTAATTGACAATATTCATTGTTTTCCTTTTCATCACATGAAACATCAAAACAAATTTCTATGAGATCAACATGAAAAGAATTTGAAACAGTATTAAACTTCCCTTCATTAACATTCTCTACATCTAGCAAATCATCATGTGCAAAGACATTTGAGGTACTATCATCTACACTTCCAAAATATGATAAGGATTGTTCGGATTCCACATCTCTTTCTACATCAAACTTTGGGGAAGTAACTTGACTGAATGAAGAAACATTATGATGGAAAATATGAAGATCCTTAGAAACACTTGCTTTTCAAAATCACAAGCCAACAAAATAGAGATTTCATTAGGGCTCAAGAACATTGCCTCACAAATCTTCTCTCGGCTGTGATTATCATATGGATAAGATGAAGAACTTACAACAACAAGATCATTAGTATAAAAATCTAGACAATCAGAATTGTTACGACATTCATGCTTATCATAGAGATCACTACCTTTACTACTATTACATAATTCATTAACTTCATATTTACTATAACCAAGTTTATTTTCACTTTCATACCCATCTTCCTTATGCTGATTGCAATTACTCGATTCACTTGCATTTGAATCCTTCTCTTCACATTCGAAAGACAGATCATCTTTATATACAAATTCATTATATTCATTGCTACCTTGGCTTTCAACACACTCATTATCATTAGAAGACATAAAATGAAATCTATAACCACCATTTTCCATATCTGCAATGAATCTTTCAATTTGCAAAATTTTTTGTAATATTATAGGTGCTGGCCAATTGACTAAATCAGGCATTAGAACATCAAGGAAAACACTAGGCAAGGAAGATTCCTCAAGTCTACAATGAAAAAGAATCTTCCTGATTATTGATTCAATCTTTACATATCTTTACATAACATTTTTTGACATTTAAACCTTGAGTACTTCCTACCTCAATTCTTATAAGATTGACAATCCTTTTGTAGACTAGTCTATTCAACATATCAATGTTATTATTCACAGTTTTTAAACTCTCAGAATTTGGCACACTAATCTCAGATCTAAGATCTAACTCCATCATAGAAAAAAATTTCTACCTCTTCCTTCTAGTGCTGAAAATCACTTAATAGAGGCAACCATGTTTTTTAACACTTGACTTCCATGAAAAGAAAACATGAAAACCAAAATATCTCAAGTGCTAATGATAAACATTGATCTACTGATTTGGCATAGGTGCAAGACTGAAATTCCTTCCCACCATTGGTCAAAACTTTGTAGAGTCACCACCTCCTTTCAAGAGGATAAAGAGATCACTACTATGTTTCACTTTTTACACTTCAATTTCTTATAATCGCAGATTGCAAACAACACTTTAAAATTTATCAAGAATTTAAAATTCCTTTCCAAGACATTATTGAAAGCTTCAGATCTACCCATACAACTGAAAATCCTTCAAATTTTGCAATAAGAATCAAACTAGGATTAAACTGGTACAGAGATTTGAGAGTCGCCACTCACTCATGTGAGAAATAAAACATAATTTGTCACTTGGAAAATCTGAACTAGATCTTCAGTATAGGAGAAACTTGCATATCATTATCATCTTGAAAAGAAACTACACTTTATAAATCAATTCTTGACTCTAAACTTTCTCAACAACACTTTCAAATTAAATTGATTGAAGATAGACATATAACAGTCATAGAACACAATTTCCATCCAATTTTACAACATACTATTGTCCATGAATAAATCTCAACAAGGGTGCATGATATTTTGAGTAAGAAGACTATAAAACACATCAGATAACTTACTACTGCAACCTTTATTATGCACTTCTTCTATTGTATTGAATCTCCTTTTTCAAATTCTCAAGGTTTTTCTACAATTCAGATTCAATACAGTCCCCAGCAGAGTCACAATTTTGTTGGCTCCTGATTTAACAAATTTGAAAATGACCAAGAAACCAAATGAATGTATCTGAGGCTAGCAACTTTCGATGATGAATGCACCTAACTGTAGCCTTGGGCCAACTTTAAGGCATGGCCCTCCTTTTACTTTAGGCTCTGCAAGACCTAGGCAGGTAGACCTCAGATTCAATCGATATCGTACCAGTGCAAAACATATCACTAAATCTATTTATTGCAAATGAAAATCCCTTATATCTCCTAATGACTCATGAAATGACACTGATGGGGACACAACCCAAGCACAAAATGGACACCACGGGAAAAGGGAAATTGTATTAACTGTGAAAATAAGCTAGTACATTCAGTACAGAGATAATAGACTTCAAAACATGCCCTAAGGGCTTACAATAGCACAAAACTAGAGATAATTTCTCCTTTTGGTACCTCCTCTCAAACTCCACTTCGAACTGCCTTTTACAATGCCAATAATGTCCTTAAATAGACCCCGTAGGGTTAAGGACTAGGAGTACATTCTAGAAAGTGCTAGTAGCATCCACCGACTAAGTAGAAGGCTCCAGAAGCTGTGTTAGAAGTTGGTGCAAATCTAGAAGAATCCAAAAATGGTAACCAAACTTTCGAGAGGCATAACTTTTGAACCATAGCTTCGATTGATGAACTATTTACATTTTCAGAAAGCTCTCAAAGTGCTCTATAGCCCTATGGACAGGCTTCACTCATCCCCCATTTTTTGGCCCTTTTCAAGGTCATTTAATTCCCCTAACCTGACTTTGAATCATTCTTAGGAAGTCTCCACAAATTGAAAAATTGCAATAACTTTTAAACCGTGGGGCCTTTTGACCTGATTCTTTTTCTAGAATGCTCTAAATTACAATTAAATTCATCCAGCCAATTCACACCTTCTAGTTCACCAAAATGATGGCTCAATTACATACTCCTATTTTTTCAACATTTACACGTATCCCAAGGTGTTCAAATACTCTATCCTAAAACACTGATAGTGGAACTATGAGAGTTGGAACCTTTATTTGACCCAAATGGGTATCCAAAAATGAGAACACATGAAATAGAAATTAAGTCTAAGTGCATTTTTTGGGTGACACAGGATTTCCCTTATACCTCTGGATGCTCCTGCATCAGACACAGATCTACAGTAGCTAAATGCAAATCTATGAATCTCACAAGTTGAGTGAGGGTTAGTTCTTTTGAGCCCACTACAAAAAATGTGAAAAAATGAACTAATTTGATTAAAACATTTTGAATTCAACAAAACCCCTAATATGCAGCATCATGAAAAAGTGATCATGTAAACGGTCAGTGCCTTATCTATTGGGAAATTCCATGAATTAATCACATACATATAGATATCTAAGACATATTTGTATCTTTAGATATACGATCTATCCATTCACATTGTAAATAGACATCCATATTCAATTTGAATCTCGTTCTTACATGATATCCTTCTCAATAAACTTGCAACCCTATTGATTTCTTGAAGCATTTACATAACTCCTTTAATCATAAGCAACAATAAAACAACATACAACCTTAAGGGACTGCAGCTATGACCTAAGTTCTTTGTTTAAGGACCATAAAACATTGAAAATTTACTAAGACTGGAGATGAGAATCAGAATGAAACTAATGAAACTCTTATTCCTTTGTATTCATTTCCTTGAAACAATACAATCAAATGCATGCAATCAAAACATGAAAACACCTAACATATCAAAACTTGTTGTATTATCCTTCCTATTGTTGTTCGTACAAGAGAATTATGCTGAAAGAATATGTGGTATCATAGTATGGGAACACATCAAAACTGGATTCAAAATATGGTATCACAGAAGTGACTATTTTTTTCTCCAAAAATTGGAACCCTTACAATGAAAGAAAAATAGAAAGATATAGGAAGGAAAGATGAATTCTCAAATCTGATTGATGTTTGACATGTGTCCACTTGGAATTCCATCTCCCGTAATTGCAAAACCTCTCTCTACCTTCTCCCATCAACTGCTAATCATATCCTTTCTGTTTTTCCTCCTCAAATGCAAAATATCTTAGCAAAAGACAAAATTCTGCTAATTGAATCTAGATATGTGCCATTTTATCAAAATTTTAGCCAAAACACCACAAATATTAAAAATGATCAAATCAAAAGGTCACTGAATGTGTTTTAGGTGTTTTTCCATTGAATTCTACAACTGGTGAGTCAAAACACCTAATAAAACATGCCATTCAGTCTCTAAGAGAAAACCTTCTATAGCATGAACCAATGGCATTTTGTGCAAAAACTATCCTCAAAATCAAAAAGTTCATCTTCTCTCGATTCTAGCAATATATAACATTGCTATATTTGCCTCTCAAAAACTTCCTAAATCTCAATTTGAAAAATACTCCTCTGGTATGGCTCTGGGTTGCAACTAAATTTAAAATTTTAAAATTTCAAAAATTCAAAATATTCTAAAGCTTGATCTTTAGATTAAACTGATTTTGAAATTAAAATCTGCATAGGACTTCAAATTTGGAAAATGATTTAAAAATTTGATATTGTAACTATTTTCATTTTCCTTTTATCTTCGTATTTTGGGTCAAACTAAGTTTGACTGACGTGCCACATGGCAATCTCTAATTGGTCCACCAAGTTGCCTCATCATCATCCAATTTAGAACTTACATGTCATTTCCACGTGGAAACTTTTCTTTAGCTACCTGAACTGCCACCTCAGCATGTTGATAGAGCCTGCCACATCATTTCTCATCCTGGGCTTGCTGGCACTTGTCAAATTTTTGCACGCTTGCATTTTCTAACTTCCTTGGATCTCTATTTTGTGGGCATGCACCCACTATCAAATTGTGACACGTGTCACAATTTGGTGCATCCTCTCAAACTACTCTTGATCTCCATGTCAGCATTGATTGGGACCTGTCACCACGTGGTATGAACCCGCATTCCCACAATTCTTATCAATTGAGCATTTTGTTATTGTGGGTTTGTTCCCACCACATGATGAATACATGTGTCAAAAACCTGTGCACTTGGTTTGAACTCACCATCTCAACATGCTTGTTGGTTTGTCTAAAATTTGTTTGGGTGACCCTCCAGCTGGCCGACCATGGTGGGCCCCTCTGCATGGTGAGTGCCTCACAAAAGGCCACTATCTTAACATACAAGACATATTGTATGTAGGACTATTTAAACATATTAAAAGTCTCTCCTGCAAGGCATGTGGGAGAAAGTATTTGACATCCCTATGCTTTCCTCTTAAAACTACCTACAACTTTTTCTCTATGCAGCTTCATTTATGATATATCCATTATGAAGTGCAACTTTAGAATGTTTCCATTTTGATTATGAGGCTTGGGGAATGAGGTACAGGCATGAGCATTTCTTTCTTTACAAAGTCATGGGCATTCTAAAAAAATCTAACCTCTGTCACTATAGAAGTCTCCTCTCCACATGTGGGCTATTCTAGCCTTTCTCCTGTCAATGCGTGGACCACCATTTTTTTGGCATGAGTTGGCTTTCTATGCATGGAGTCTCTTTTAAAATGTGTGGACTGATGCATGGGTTCTTTATGAATGCTACATTTTTGTCTTTTCTGTGTCTTCAATGTGTGGATGTGAAATTTTGTTTGTGGGATCTCTATTTTTAGTGGCTTCTTCCTATGTGTTGAGTCATAGTTGGAAGGTGTGGATTCCTCTAGTTTGTAGCTTCACAAAAATGTAGCAACTTCTTCATTTTGTGTGGGTTTTCTTTCTTTTAAAATGAGATGCATTCCCCTGTATTTGACTTGGGCTGCTGACTGCCTTGGCACCTCCTCCTCTAATCTTTTTTGTCACCTTTGTCTTTTGTTTGACATGGACTTTCTTGGGTTCTAAACTCCCCTGCCTCCTTTTAAAATGTCTCCCCTTAAGAAGAAAAACTCGCCTTGTATGAGATACATTTCTATCAATTCTACAAGTTCTCTACCTTATCTGGAAGGTGAATCACTTGGGCTCATATTCATGATATATATTCCAAGGATATTCGGCCAACATCCATCAACATCCACCTCCCATGAATCTTACAAAGTGGAGCTCCTCTTTAAAGGCATAGACATTTGCTGCTTATAACTAGTGGTTTCTCTTACAAAAATGGTGCCTTCATTGTGATTTAATTTTTAATTTGTTTTTAAGGCACATATGGTGTCGCATAAACAAGTGAAATACTAACCTGGATAGAGAGTCTAATATCTATTTTTATCTTTTATTGTTTGCAATTAATTGCTTTGGTATGAACCCTTTTTCACGTGAACTTTTCAGTCCTCTGCGGCTTCTATACCTTTACTTTCCTACAAGAGTTATAAATTCATGAAACTTTGAGTCAAATCTTGCTTTCATATGACCATTGAGTCTATTCATCTGGGACAGACTTTGTTTGTCTCTCTTATTAGGTTGATCTATCTATCTGCAACACCACCAATTATGATAAGAGATAAGGATAGAGATTTAAAAATGTTTTCCTTTGACATTCTATTTCTTGGTGTGGTAGTCAATAGTAGTAGATCCCATAAATGGGTCTTCTCCCATGGAGGAAAAACTTTCACCAACAAGAATACTCTCCATGGTGTAAATACCCAGCTCTCTTGCCATGACAGTGCAGGAATATCTCGATGATGCTCCTATCAATCATGTAAATTTTCTATGGTATGATTTTCTTGAGAATTTTCTCTATTGTAAGTTCTTGAAACAAAAGTCCTCATGGCTTAATTAGGACTAGTTTATCCTTATGTCCCCATCATACCACCATTACTTATATTGCTATGTGATTGTGATGTTTTAATAAAATAGATTCATCCCAATCCTTTTCATTTCCTTGAACAATCTGATGAAGCTTAGTCAGGCCTAAAGTGGGTCCAGCTAAAAAAATAAATTCTTTTCCAATTGATTAAACTACAAAACTAACTAATTCACCCTCAGGAACCGATTTGAAACAAATTTGACCATTGAAAGCAAACTTGAAGCTCATTTTACATCTCTTTGCAAACTATCAATTTTGTATCAAGAAGTCTTTTGACTGGCCTTTAAAACTGAACAGAACACCTGACTAGGCTCTGAAAAATAGCACACTGAATCTTTCCTTTGCATATTTGTACCACGTCGAATCTTGTCTCATGATGAATTCAGGATCAAAATATATTCACTATCAAAGTTGACCTTTTAGAACTTCTTGCAAGAAAACATGTCAGAAAACACTAAACTAGGTTCAGAATTAGCTTCAGAAATTGGGTAAACTGACACTTGGGAAGACGAAAACTGGGGCATTGGTTCTTTGTCATGAGGAGAGTATGAAACTATGATTTTGGCTCATGACAAATAAAAAGACACATTTGGAAAATAGTCAAAGTGAGCTACTTGGATTTGCTAACTGGAAAGAATGACAAGAAATCAATTTTTCCAAATGGAATTGACTTGGAAAAGTGTGCAAATGGATTTGTCATGACTTGCAAGCTAGCACACTTAAAGTATTTTTGGAGGAAAACATAGTTTTACAATCCATTAGATCTTACCAATCATGGATTTCAAGATATAACATCATGAATAGGGGTACCAAACAATTTGCAAATATTGACACCAGTAAAAAGATAGAAATTGTGTTTGGAATCATGTTTGAAAACTAATCAAATGGATTTTTCATGAGTTAAAACTTGAAACATAACAAGTCTCTAACATCTACAATATAACACAAAAGGAAATTTAGCATTTTGGTCAACTGGTCAAAAGTTATAGTACGTCAAATAGGGCTTCCCAAAATTGTGTGTCATGTGCATCAGTATGAAAACAATAAATGACCAACTTTGAGGGATTTAAAACCTAGTCAAACAGACTCAAAACGAATCAAAATCTAAGACATAGGTTCTTAGGTATGGACATTAGATACTCCCAAAGTGGTGATTCATAAAACATATCTGGATTGAAAATATTCAAATGAAAACACAGCCTCTTGTCATTGTTTGACACTTGGGTAAAAATGCAAAATTGACACTAGCTCAAAATAGGACTTTGCCAAATGGCTCGAAATGTCAATTTAACTTTGAAGAGGTACAACTAGGTACAATCACATCAAAATCATTTATAGGGATCAATTTCTTCAACAGTGCTCAAAATTTGGGCTACAATTTTGAGTCCCAACAAAGGGTATCTCCAACCTTATTTTTTTTTCTTTTCTTATATTTGATGGAGAATCTAAAGGAGTGAATTTATTTCATTCACTTAATATTCCTATGACTCATCTTCTCCTAGTTTAAGAAACTTAATATATGATTATCTATATAGATAATGAACACCTTCTTGATCCCTAAGTCATTTCATCTATTAGTGTTAAAAATGTAGTCATATTTTTGGCAAATTTGGTTGGTGATCACTACAATTGAGCCATCCTACATAGGTCAAGCATCTTAAGTAAACTTGTATATATTTTATGTATGAACTAAGAAGTAGTGACTGGTGTTAAATTCTATGGTCACAAAGTACTCCAATACATGTTGAGCCATCCAAAAGAAATTGCATGCCAAGCATATAGATGTCAAGTCACATAATATAAGGTAAGAAAGTGAATGCAGAGTTTTAACATATAGAAGACTTATGAACCAACATTAGAATGTTTAAATGTCGAGTAAGCCAATTTTGACATAATTTTTTGGAATGTCACAAACATCAAGCTAAACCATTTTTTCTAATCTAGAGACGTATATTTTTATTCAAGGAATGAATTATAGAGATGATCGTGAATATTTTTATGGATCATTAATCCCTATGAAAGGTAATTACCCAATTAGAATAACAAAAGGACTAAGTGGAAAAAGTGAAGGATCTATATCATTGATTATGATCTAGAACACTGTTTAGATGATCATAAGAAGAGGATAAAAACCCTAATTTATTTGTGTGTGTAAGAGAGGTTTCAAGTTTGGATGATAGAGGCAAAGTATGAAGGTAAACTAACTAGATATAACAAGAAGACAAGTGAAGGAAATAATATAGATATATCATATAAGATATTAGATGAGAGATTGTAAAGAGGAGATATTTTATCAGCATTTCAAGTGCAAATCAAAGCATTGGGTATTGATAAATTCTAGGAATTTTTAGAGTAAATCTCTTAATAAAGTGCTTACTTAGTTGTAAGTGTAAAAGTTTTTCTTAGGGAAAAATTTACCCAAGACCAAGGAACTCAAACACAAGCACAAAATAGACTAGAGTATGAATAGAATAACTGTATAGTATTCAATTCAATGTACAACTACACTAGGAGTGCTTGTACATAAAGGCCTTTGAGATGCATCTAGAATGCCTAGGAATTAGCATCATGATAAGTCATGCAACTAGGCACATGTCTACCAAATATGGGTTATCCTTCATTAAGCATGGAAGTAAGTGCAATGATGAGAGGATAAGCCTACAACAGTGTAACATGAAAATTTATGTTGTAGACACTATGTGCTAAATTAGGAGTGCAAATAATTGTGTTTTCTACATGAAAACTTAGTGAATGATGCAAACTCCAATGTTGTAGACATGATGTGTTGAATTAGAGTTGCATACTTCTATGTTGTCAACATGATGACTCCTAAAAGTAAACAAACTCCTAAGTGTCTCACAAAATAAATAATAAAATAATGCATTAACCTAAGTAAAATTAAGTAAAGTGTAAATATTAAATATCTATTTACACCAACAACCCCCCTTAAGTGCAACATAGGGGAATGTACTTAAGGTCACAAATGATTGATGGGTCTTGGCTATGAGGCCATGTTAGGTACCCATGTACAAAGTAATGCTCTACATACAATGATGTGATGTAATCTCTCATAAAGCAGAGAAAGAAGGAAAACTTCATGGGAAAAACCCTCCCCCAAAAAGAGATATAAGTACAAGAAAGAAGATGAGAGAGAAGAAGATCTTAGATGAGGAAAAGATCCATCCCAGAAGAAGGAGAAGAGAGAATTCAAGGGAATCCCCTTTTTGCAACATCCCGCACTCCCAAGAGATCTTGCAAATGAATATACTTGACCTCAGTCAAGGGTTTAGTGAAGATATCAATGACCTACTCTACTATAGGAAAATACTATAATGTAATGATTTTCTCATGTATTAGCTCTTTGATGTAGTGCATATGAACCTCGATGTGCTTAGTCCACTTTTTCTGAACTAGATTTTTAGAGATATCAATAGCACTCTAATTGTCACAATGAATAACTATAGGCTTAGGTAGATCAAATGAAAACTCCTTTAGGATTTGTTGTAACCAAAGAGCCTCTATAGCTGCATTGAAAACTCCTCAACACTTAGCCTCAATGGAAGAAAGGGAAACATTATTTTGCTTCTTACTCTGCCAACAAATAGGATTAGTACCAAGGTGAAAGATATAACCTAAAGTAGGCTTGTGAGAATCTAAGCCCCCTGCATAGTCTGAGTCTGTGTATCTAACCAGTTAAAGTCCTATACCTATTGCATAATGTATCCCATGTGTATGTGTACCCTTTATGTAGTGCAAGATATTCTTAGTGGCCTTCCAATGAAGCTCATGTGGTTCTTTCATAAAGCATGAAAACATGCCAACTACAAAAGCTATATTAGGGTGTGTATGTGTAAGTAGATAAGGCTCCCAACTAACTATCTATATAATTTAGCATCAACAAGTGGAGTGGTACACTTGGCCACTAACTAGACACCTAATAAAAAGGGAATAGGAGTAGGCTTGTAGTCACTCATGTGAAACCAAGAAAGTAAGTCAAGAGCATACTTGGGTTGAGAAAGTGTAATCCCTACTCAAGATTGTGTGATCTCAATACCAAGGAAGTAATGTAGCAAACACAAGTATATTATAGAAAATCTATCTTGTAGAGAGGTTTTGACACTAGCAATGATGGATTAAGTGCTCCCTATAATGATCAGGTCATCTATATAAAGCATTAGTATCAAATGTGAGTCATCCTTCTAAAGGAATTAGAATGTCACCTGGTGAATCCTACTGAGAGTAGAAAAGAATCCATCTTTTCATACCAAGCCTAAGGAGCCTACTTAAGACCATAAATAGACTTCTTCAATCTGTTAAGCATAGTAGAATCCTATATGAATCCCTATGGCTACTCCATATAAATCTCCTTATGAAGATCACCATTCAAAAAGGTACTCTTAACATCCATTTGGTGTACAACCCAACCATGAGTTGTAGTAATAGCTAGTGTCAAGTGAATGGAGTTCACCTTGGTGACTAGTGCAAAAGTCTCTATATATTCAATACTTAGAACCTATGAGAAACCTTTGGCTACTAGTCTAGCCTTATGCCTATCTATACTTCCATCCACTGCAAATTTGTTTTGATAGATCCACTTACACAGAACTACCTTTCTTCCATTAGGAAGGGGAACTAAGTACCAAGTTTTTTTTTTCATCAAGGAGTTATATTCTTCCTCTAGAGCCTTGTCCCATTCTAGAATCGCTTATGCTTCCTTAAATAACTATGGATCTGAAGCAATGGCTATATATGCATGTGGAAATGACTTGTGTTATGTCCTTGTCCTTTGAGTTTCTGAAGGATTCCCCACCAATGAACCTACTACATCAAGGGTTTGTTGTGCCCAACGAGGTTTAGTAGAAGAAGAAGGAATATCTTTAACTATTTGTTGACCCTACAAAGGTGGTGTCTAGCTAGTCAAATTTGAAGCAATCTTGTCTTTTGAGTCACTATCATCACTATGATTACTATCCATGAAGGAGGAAGAAGGAGCACTTGAAGAAGCCAAACTTGAACAAGTTTCTTCATAGTGAATAATCCTCTCATAAAAGATTTCATGCATCTCTAGATCCATTAGTTTGTATGCCTTAAGATGGTTAGGATATCCAAAAAATATGCATGGTTTTCTTTGTGGTTATAATGCCTTTTTCTTTTTTGGAGGTATACTTGCCCATGCTAGACAACCAAAAAAATTGAAGTGCTTTACACTTGGTTTTCTTCCACACCATGCCTTATTCCATCTAAGGCCTTATGCAAGCTTCTATTTTGGATGTAGTTGGCACAACACATGGCTTCTTCCTAAAACACTTGATCTAGAGACTTATGTTGAAGCATACAAGTGGTCATTTCCTTAAGGGTTCTATTCTTTCTTTTAGTGACACCATTTTTCTATGGTGTGTATGCAACTAAATGTTGAAGATCAATACCCTCATGTGTGCAAAGTTTATAAGCCTAGAGTTGACATATTCCTTTTCATTATCTGTTCGTAGAACCTTGATGGCTTTCCCTAATTTTTTCTTCAACTTGAGGTTTGAAGGTGATGAAGTTATCAAATACTTCACTCTTTTGATTAAGAAAAAAGATCTAATTGTACCATGAAAAGTCATCAGTAAATGTGAGAACATAGCAAGCCTTACCAAATGATGGTACTGGAAATGGGCTAGCTACATCACTATGAACCAATTCTAGAATAGTAGTTTCCTTCCAAGACTTCCCCTTCTCATATTTATCTTTGGAATGCTTGCCTTCTTCACAACCTAAACATACACCCTCTGAATACTTGACTTAAGGTAGACTAATGACCATATCCTTGCTGCTAAGTTGTTGAAGGTAATGATAATTGAGATGTCCAAATATCTCATGCCATAGTTTACTTTGTGTATTTGAATGATTCAACAAGGTAAGAGAAGTGGACTTAAGCACAAAACATGAAAAAGAATAAAGTCTTCTCTCATGATTAGCCTTTCCTATTGCCACCATTGAATCATCTTGGAGATTTTTCACCACAACTATATCAGGGAGGAACTCCACTTGGTTGCCATATCCATAGTGAGTTATCTGATAGATGGAGAGAAGGTTGGTGCTAAGGTTAGGAACATGAAGAACATTCTTAAAGATGCCATTTTCCAACTCAACATTTCCTTTACCTTCTACTTCCACTTGAGTATCATTTCCACATAGATGTAAGGTACATTTGATGGTTTTAAAGAGGAAAACTACTCCCTTGAAGCACCCATATAATGTGTTTCTCCTAAATCAAGAACCCATTCCTTAGTATTGTTTGTACTTTCTGTGAAAAAGACTTTGGAAGAAGACTTTCCTTGTTGTGAAGAAGATTGATTTGAGGAAGATTGTTGTTTTGAGGAGGAATGTTGTGTGTCATCTTGTGGCTTAGTTTTCCACTACTTATGCTTCTTGTTGGATTTTTTACCACTTGAATTACCTTGATTTTCTACCAAGGCTTTGGTCTTGGAAAACTTGAGAATTCCCATACCCACTAGATTATCATCTTCTAAGATCAACATTTCTAAAAAAAAATTTGAATGAAGGCTTAACATAGGCACTACCCTTGTTAATTTGTGAGTATTAAAACTAGAAACAAAAGGAGCATATTGAAGTGGAAGATGAGTCATAATATGTTTAATCATCTTTCCATCCTTGATGGGTTCACCACAATTCTTAAGTTGTGCCCTATATATGTCTACTTGGGTAAGATAGTCTTTGATGGTGTCAAAAGTCCTAGGATCCAACTTGAGAAGTTTGTCCTCTATGGTGTAAGCCATATTTTCATCTATTGTCCCATAAAAAGCTTCAAGTTTAGCCCAAACCTCTATTGGATTGGTAAGCTTCGTAATGTGAAATTTGATAGGATCAGAGATATTTTTCAACAAGGTTCCTAGGGCCATCTCTTGTTTGGATTCCTAGTCTTTTTTTTGAGCTTCATTAGCATCAGTAGGAGGTTTCTTTGTTGCACCAGTTAAATAACATAGTAAACTTTTTTCTACCAATGTCTTCTTAAGATTTTCTTTCAAAGTAGCATAATTATGTGGAGTTAACTTTGAAAAAGAACCCATAATGCAAGAGCACAAGATCAAGGAGACACAATACATAGTACACACCCCCCATTTCACTCAATCAAAAAATCCCCCACAAATGAATTATTTTGGCACTTTATATATGGTGCATTTACAATAGGCTACTTGTTAAAATGGACAAAGTGGGCTTTTGATTTTGCTAATAAAAACCTTAGGATAGAGTACAAATCTAGAATTTTACAATGTACCTCAATAATACAATAATTGTGAAGCAATAAAATGTAAATCATGACCTATTTCTGAAAGTGGTAATTTTGTCCACACAAGCCTACAATCTGACTATAGATATGAAAGTACACAAAAAAATATACACTTTCAAAAAAAACAAAACTTGAAAAGGAGTCCAAATGAGCCTATACAATGCGTTTGAAGTTGCAAAATACAGGATTAGATAGGTACAGTCACCAAAAAATGCTTATTTTGACAAATTTGTGCACCAAAACTAGAAAATAGCTACATCACTAAAAAGTTTAGGAAATTTTACCAAAAATCAAAAAAATTGCACATGATTTGGAGTCCAGATGACTGAGTTATGGTGTCTCAAAGTTGAGCTACCAAATCAAAACTACATCTAAATAGGGTTCTAGAGAGGAAAACATGATGTTAAATTTAATGATCAAATAGACATCGTATTAATTCAAAAATGCCTTTGAATGATGGTCAAATGGTCATAAAATTTAAGATAGTAGTTTGTTGACATCAGCAAAAACACGGGCCCCTATTGACATGGTGATGAAGTCACCTGTATGGCTAATGATGTCAGCACATATGGTCAAGTACAAATGTGTACAAAAAAATTAGACATAGAGAGCTAATGTGGCATATGACAAGTACAACTGCCACTAATCACATATCTATCGAGGGTACTACTGAGTTGGATGTCGACTAGGTTCTAATTGGGACACCACATGTATGTTTGGGACCCAGAGATGCTGCCACATGGTGAGTTTGTTACCTACCATGTGTCTAGTAGTAGGATTAGTGTAGCTACCAAAAACATGCACTGCCATTGCCAAAAATAATTTGCAGTCATTGAGTGTTTCAATAGCACAGTTAGAAAAACAAAGATGTGTCAGAGACCAATCTACAGGGAGCCAAAATTAGTCCTCAGGGTGCTAGATAATTTCTTTTGTCCCACATGCAATGTTTGTGGACCGTTGAAGACTTTAAAATGAAACTCACCAATGTAGTAAACAAATAAGTCTGTCAACCATTGTGGGGTTGTCGGCATGTGGAAAAACCATCTGCCAGATGTAAGTGTCGAGCCCAGATTAAGCTAAAAATGTATATAGATTTTCCCACTAATATAATAAAGAATATCCTATGAAATATTCTTTACATAAGGCTGGGGTGTGACTGTCTAGTACCTATGCAAAAAAAAAAAGAAAAATTCTCTGCACGTCTGACTGGGCTAAAAATAATTTAGAATTTTTTTTTTGAAAATGCAGAAATAATCAAATCTGAAAATTAATTAAATAGATCAAATAAAAAACCATACCCAACTTGCAAATTAGGCGTTCAGGTTCTTATTTGCAAAAAATATTGCCCCAAAATTGGCATTTTCCTAGGGTAGGCAAATTTATAATCAATTTTCACTGAATCATTGCTCTAGATGCAATGGCAAGGTCTATCTTGGCTCTAGATGCTCCCAATTGTTGTAGATGCTCTGGATCTAAATCAGGTCCCTTTGAGAGATGAAGAAACGAGGTCTCCAATGGCTTTCTGATGAGAATCTCCCTTAGCTCTGATACCATGTAAGAATTTTCCTTAGGGAAAAATTAACCCAAGACCAAGGAACTCAAACACAAGCACAAAATAGACTAGATTATGATTAGAATAACTATATAGTATTCAATTCAATGTACAAGTACACTTGGAGTGCCTGTATATAAAAGCCTCTAAGATGCATCTAGAATGCCTAGGAATCAACATTATGATAAGTCATACAACCAGGCACATGTCCACTAGATATGGGTTATCCTCCATTAAGTATGGAAGTAAGTGCAATGATGAGAGGATAAGCCTACAATGGTGTAACACACAAATTTATCTTGTAGACACCATGTGCTAAATTAGGAGTGTTAATAACTATGTTGTCTACTTAACAACTTAGTGAATGATGCAAACTCTAATGTTGTAGATACCATGTGCTAAATTAGAGTTGCATACTTCTATGTTTTCAACATGACAACTCATAAAAGTACACAAACTCCTAAGTGTCTCACAAAATAAATAATAAAATAATGCATTAACCTAAGTAAACTTAAGTAAAGTGTAAATAGTAAATATTTATTTACACCAACAGTAAGTTTTCAATCCATTAATCAAGATAGACTATATAAGTCTTGTATGCTCTTAACATGGGAGACCCTTCACAAGGTAGATCATTAGAAGTGATCAAAATTGTAGCCCTAGTAGGGAAACTTTATTGTTGGAGTAGTAAAGATTTTTGTGTGTTATCCCCACCCCAGTTTTACCTTCACCTTTTAGGGTTTCTAGCTAGCCAAAATCTTTATGTTATGTGCTGATCATTTACTTACATGTTTTCATTGATGTGATTAGTATTTTGATCTATTACATCATTGTAGTAATTTTTTATGTGATCTATGATATTGTTGAGATAAGGATTAGAGGTGAATTTATCACATTTGACATTAATTATGGAAGGATAAAAGTTTTATAGATCCTAATGCACCCACCCTCCCTCTTAGTATCTTACTTTCTAATTAGACTTCCAATAATTGGTATCAGAGTTGAGTTCTCTTATAAAATCTATAAAAACTTAATATTCAAGATCTTTGAGATTGAGGGCTATAAATTGGGAAACATCATTGAGAACTAGAAGCTTGATATATAGATTGTACTATATCATCTTGACACTACAAGAGAAGAACTAAAGAAATTATTAAAGAAAAATAAGGAAATGGAAATCCTATAGAATGACACACTATCAAGAAGAAGACACCAAATGTCTATTTGATGATGGAAATTCTAGTAAAATTCATGCAAAAATACAAGATCTATTGGAGAGGATCAACACATTGAATGAAGAGATAAGAGGACTAAAGAGAGAATATGAAACCCAATTAGTAAGAATGTGTGAATTGATTGAATAGAAGAAGAAAGTTGAAAAATAAATACAATAGCCAATGAAGAGAAGAGTAAAATGGCTACAAAACTTGATGAAAGGATATGTGATGTGTAGAAAATCACACACAAGAAATTTGATATGCTCAACCAACTTCTAAGTGTAAATCAATAACTTAATAGGATTGATGTCGAGATTGAAAATTTTAAATTTGAGAATGAGAATTTGGGGAATGAATTGAGATTTGAAAAGGAGTTCATTAAAAGGATGAATAAACCAAAAGAAGTAGTGAGATACATCTAGAATAGGCTACATTGAGCACCTATCATCTATCAAGGAAGGAGAATCCTCAAAGAGTGGAGAACAAATGAGTGCAAATCCAAAGAAGAAAAAACCTACATGTTATCATTGTGGAAAACTAGGTCACACAACAAATGTTTGTAGAAGCAAGATTGGTAAGAAAAATCCTAAGACTAAATTCAATGGATATTTTTATAATTTTAAGAATTGAGGACATCAAGCACATGACTATAGATCAAAAGCTAGTAATATACTAATTGAACCTAGATTTGAAGGATACTGCTACAACTGTCAAAATAATAGACATAGATCACAAGATTGTAGATCAAAAAAAAAACCTAACTTGACATTCAAGAAGTAAGAAAGGTAAATCATGAAATTGGGATTATAATACATGGGACATATTTCATTTATGTGGTGAATGTTGTCATGTTTAAACAAATTGTATTAGGACACAATTCAAAGGTAAATTCAAGAGTCGGATGAATGGAAGTATAGTTTTTTATAGCTATCATAAGATTCGACATTTGAGCAACAAGTATAGAACCTTAGCACTAGTAGTTAGAATTGAATATAACAAAGGTAAATGTATTATTGATGTAGAAAAAACAAGAAATTAGATGAATCAAACCTATAGGAACAAGCAAGATGCAAGAATCACTAAAGCTAATGAAGCTGAGATGACCCAATCTAATGGATCAAGTGATCACACCACTTGAAACTAAGTAAAGGAGGTATGTAAGTGTAAGAATTTGGTATAGCTTTGATACCATGTAAGAATTTACCTAAGGTAATAATTCAACACCAAGATCAAGAAGCTCAATAGATGGCACAAGAGAGACTAATGATGATCAAATGAGAATGGATATCAGATGATTTGATATGAGATGAATACACACTAGAAGTACCATGTATATAAAGGCAACTAGAATGACTAGGAGTCAGAAAAGAGATAAACATCACAACTAAGCACATGTCCACCAAGAGTGGATTATCCTCCATTGAGCACAAGAGTTTTTGCGATGATGAGATGATAAGTTTTCATAGGTTTATCTCATAAACAGATGTCATAAACACCATGTGCTTTAATAAGTTGCTAACTCCTGAGTTCTCAACAAGACAACTCATATGTCTATGCATGTTCCTAACTATCTGCATGAAAACTAGTATAAAAATGTATTATCCTAAGTAAACTTAATTAAAGTGTAATAATAATTAATTATTTACACTAACACCCCCCCTTAAGTGCAACTTAGGAGAATGCACTTAAGCTCACAAAGCTAAATGCAAGATGCAATGTAGGTCTCAACTACTAGGCCATGTTAGGTACCCATGTACAAATGCAATGCTCTACATACAATGCTATACAATCCAATGCAATGCAATCTCTCTAAAAATAGAGAAAGAGGGAAAACCTCATGTGAAAAACCTTCTCCAAAAAGAGAGACGGAGAAAGACAAGAAGTATGCAAGGATGGAGTAATCAAGACCCCCCTAGTATGACATACATCATTAATGTACAAGCATATATCCCCCATAAGAAAAAATACATGATGGTATCCCCTCATATTGAATAATCTCCTACAAGGATGTCATGAAGATAAAAAAGTATCCAATGTCTAAAAATGACATTTATCCTTTTAGGAAGAAGATACACCAAGTATAGGTGCAAGTACACTTCCCATTGTGGATAGAAATATGGATGAGGAATTCATATGTAGTATGCTATGGTTGTTGCCTCTAAATTCTACTCATATGTTGACAAGTCCTTGATGAATCTATATGCCATAAGCCAATCTAGTGGATGCCCAAAAGAAGGTAGAAAACAAGGTAACATGTCCATGTATGAAAATGAATCAACCTTCAAAGACAAGGAATCATCCTTATAGGAAGATATGGGAAGAGAAGCAATGTAGCTTCCCCTCAATGATGAATGTACACCCATGAAGGAAGCTCCTTGATGAATGACAAAGCTGCACCATGAAAATTGAATGATGTTCATCCTTGTAAGAAGAAGTGGTGTCATAGGTGTAGTAGAGAATGCTCCCCAACTAGTAGGAAGAATCCTTAAAAGATATGATGTTTGATAAATTTGGAATATAATCTCCAAAGACTAATATTTCTCCTTTTAAGTAAAAGTTTCCTCCTCCAACTACTAAAAAGAAGTGTCCACAATCATGTCAGTCTCAAAGGAAAGATCAAGTGGTTGAGGGTCTGAGAGTTCCCTCACAACAAGTGAAGAAGAATTCTCCTCAACAAAGAGAAGATGAATGTCATCAATAATGTCTCCCACATCTTCAATGTAAGACTCCACAAACAATACTATAATGTCTAGAAGGAAGTCATCCCATGAAGCTAAAATAGGAAGACATGGTGTTTCTTCCTGCACTAAATTAGGAGCATATGTGGCTAGAACTAGATCAATAGAAGCAACAAGAGTATTAGGGGGTATGATCTCAAGTGGAGTTGTAGGTACCACAACTGGAGTGACTGGAGGTAGAATGTCCTTTGGTAATGGAGGGACTTGTGGATCTCCATATGCTTCCCAAAGACACATCCAAACATCATGAGGACTACTTACCTTACTTAGAGGAGCAAAAGATTCCTTACTCATACTATTATACATGAAGAAAAGAAGAGAAAGATGTCTCCAATTAGTATTAGGTGGAAATATCTTTGAATATAGATAAGGAAATACTTTCTTATGTTCTCTTAAATGATTGATCATCAAAGCACTCCATTTTTTATAGTTCTTTTTGTTATATTGTGGTGACTAATCAAGAAAGTATCGTACATACTTCATAAATTCTTTGGGGCTTGGAGCATTGCTCTGAAAAATAAAATTGGGCTCTATTTTATTAAGATTTTGGGCAAACATGTAATTATTAATTATAACCCTAAAGTGGTAAAAATACTTGTATAAAAGAGTTTAGGGTTAAGGATTATTTTTATAAGGTGATGTGAAAATTGCTTCTTGTGGCAGTATTCAGTTATAAGGGATTACAGATTGTAATCAGGTTGTAATCACTAGATCATAATAATATCAGACTTGCTATTTGGCAGACATAACTCAATGATTGGGTGAACCATGTTAAATCTTGGTGTCTTGTGTTCTTTTTCTATGTGATATATTATTATTTTTTATTGGTTATATTTGTATGTAATTTTTATTTCTATTTGTGGTTTAATTCTAACAAGTGGTATCAGAGCGAGGTTTTTTTTTCAGTTATCCTTTGCAAGAAAGTCTCATAGTTGAGTGGGAGCAATGGGAAACAAGGGTAAGCTAAGGGTTGACAAGTTTAATGCGTAGAACTTCCAACTATGGAAGATGCAAATGGAAGAATATCTTTATCAAAAAGATTTATGGAAACCATTGCAATGAAAAAGTAAGAATCAAGGATTTATGTCAAATGAAAAATGGGATCTTTTGGACAGAAAAGCACTTAGAAGAATTCGATTATGCCTGACACCATCAGTGGCATTTAATATTAAAAAAGTGAAGACAATAGAAGAGTTGATGAAAACCCTAACGAAACTCTATGAAAAGCCCTCTACTTCAAACAAGGTATTTCTCATAAAGCATTTGTTTAATATGAAAATGGTAGAAGGTGGATCTATTGTAGATCATTTAAATGAGTTTAATACTATTACTAGTTAGTTATCTTTTGTGGGTTCAATTTCGATGAAGAAATTAGGGCTCTCTTGATTTTCTGTTCTTTGCCTGAAAGCTGAAATGGCTTAGTAATGGCTATGAGTAATTTTATTCCCCAGAAATCATTTCAATATTCATGGATTGTGGAAATCTGTTTGCTATGAGTAATTTTATTCCTAGATCTAGTACCCTAAAATGTGATGATGTGATCAGTTTTGTTTGAGTGAGGAAACTTGTAGAAAAACCTCAAGTAGATCTGCAACAAGAAGTGCTTTGAATGCACAAAGCAGGGGCAGAATGATTGAGAGAGGAAGTAATTCTAAAAATCATGGGAAATCAAGAGGAAAGTCAAAGGGGAGGAGGTCTCAATCAAGAGGACCAAACAACTACTGGTACTATGGGAAACCAGGTCACAAAAAGAAAGATTGTTAAAATCAAAAGAAAATTGAAGGAGATAAACTAGATGGAGACAAGGAGGAAAATGTGGTAAGTAAAAAATTCAAAGAGGATGCTTTGCTTCTATCTTTAGAAAGTGTTGATGATTCTTATGTTTTAGATTTTGATGCTTCATTTCATGCTATGCCTCATAGAGGTTATTTCATTGATTATGTCCAAGGGGATTTTGGATTTATTTATTTGGGAGATAATGAACCCTATTAGATTGTTAGAAAGGAAAAAGTTAAGATTAAGTTGTAGAATCAGAATCATTAGCTACTACATGAGGTAAGACATGTTCCAAGGTTGAGTACGAATTTAATTTCAGCAAGGCAACTCAGTGATGAGGGTTGTGTAGTTACTTTTAATTATAAACATTGGAAGGTTTCAAAAGGTTCCCTTGTAGTAGTAAAAGGTGTGAAAGTAGGCAACTTATATCTTTGTACAGGTCATATTGTTCCTTCTACTTTAATTGTTTTAGAGAAAAATGAATGTTCGAGAACAATTGCTACAGTTGAGTAGGGAGAACAAATAGTTGTTGTAGATTCTGATATAGCACAATGGTACAATAGACTTGGGCACATGAGTGAGAAAGGTATGAAATTAATTCATTTAAAGAAATTTTTACCATGTCTAAAATGTGTTAGTATGGATTTCTATGAAAGTTGTGTGTATGGAAAACAAAAGAGAGTGAGTTTTGTGAAGACTAGGAAGGAAAACAAAAAGGAGAAATTAGAGCTTGTGGATGCAAATGTATTGGGACCGGTTGAAGTATCTTCCCTTGGTGGCTCTCATTATTATGTTACATTTATTGATGATGCAACTAGAAAAGTATGGGTTTATTTCTTTAGACAGAAATCTAATGTATTTCAAACTTTTAAGAAATTGAAATGTTTGGTTGAAAATGAGACTGGTAAGAAATTAAAATGTCTCAGATTTGATAATGGTGGTGAATATTGTAGTCATGAATTTGAATATTATTGCTCCACTATTGGTATTTGTAGATAGAAAACTATTCGAATAACTCCATAGGAAAATGAAGTGGGTGAACAAGGACTATAATGGAGTGCACAAGGAGCATGAGGTTACATGTTGGGTTGCCCTTACACATGTGGGTGGAAGCTATCAATACTATTGTATATTTGATTAATAGAAGTGCCTCTACTCCTTTGGGTTGTGGTATTCCAAAGGAAGCATGGACTGGTAGGAAGGTGAGCTATTCTTTTCTCAAAACCTTTAGTTGTGAAGCATTTTCTCATATAGATTCTGAAAATAAAACCAAGCTAGAAGCTAAGTCAAAGAAATGTGTATTTGTTGGATATGGCATTAATGAATTTGGTTATAAGATTTGGAATTTTGAAAATCATAAAATTGTAAGAAGTAGGGATGTCATATTCAATGAGAAAGTATTGTACAAAGTTCTATAGTATCAACATAACAAGAAAGAAGATGATTATGTAGTGCTAGATGATACTCCCAAAGATGATGTTCTAGCCATTTCTCATGATGTGCAACAATGGGAACAACAAATACCGCACACACCAATGAATGTTAAATGGTCAACAATGCAAATTAAACCTCCAAAAAGATTTTCTCCCTCTTTGTATTATATTTTACTTACTAATACTGGTGAACCTAAATTTTATGATGAAGCTATGTAGGTAGATACTAAGATTCAGTGGGAGTCTACAATGAAAGACAAAATGGACGCTTTGCTAAAAAATAAGACATGGGATTTATGCAAGTTGCTTGCTAGTAAAAAGGCTTTATAGAATAAGTGGGTTTATAGGTTAAAAGAAGAGGATGGAAGTAAGAAAATATTTAAAGCCAAGTTAGTTGTGAAAGGATTTGCACAGAAAAGGGCATTAATTTTGATAAGATATTTTCTCCTGTTGTTAAAATGACTTCTATCCATACTATTTTAAGTATTGTGGCTACTGAAGATATGCATTTAGAGTAGCTCAATGTTAAAACAACATTCCTTCATGGTGATTTGGATGAAGAGATATATATGGCTCAACCATAGGGATTTGAGGTCAAAGGTAAGGAGAACTTACTATGAAAATTGAAAAAAAAATTATATGGCTCAAAACAAGCACCTTGGCAATGGTATCTAAAATTTGATAGTTTTATGCATGAGCATGGTTATAGTAGGTGTCGTTTAGATCATTGTCTCTACTTTAAGAGGTTGGATGATGATAACTACATTATTTAATGTTTATATGTTGATGATATGCTTATAGTTGGGTCTAACATGGATCATATTAAGGGGCTAAAATGCCATTTAGCACATGCATTTGCTATGAAGGATTTGAGGGCAACAAAACAAATCTTTGGTATGAATATTTGTAGAGATAGGAAGAATACAACATTGACACTATCTCAAGTTGATTATGTGGAGAAGGTGTTGCAACATTTCTCTATGGAGAATGCTAAAGCTATTAGCACACCTTTACTTGGTCATCTAAAGTTGACTAAGGAGATGCCTCCAAAGATAGAAGAAGAGGAAGATAAGATGTCCAAGGTGCCCTATGCTTTAGTTGTAGGAAGCTTGATGTATGCCATGTTATGTACTAGGCCAGATATTGCACATGCAGTGGGAGTCACTAGCAAGTATATGAGTCATCTAGGAATTGAGCATTGGAATGTTGTCAAATGGATTTTCAGATATCTAAGAGGAACATCCAATAAGTGTTTACACTTTGGGAGCTCTACTACTAATTTATAGGGATATGTTGACTTAGAATTGGTAGGGGATATTGATACTAAGCGGAGTACTATAGCTTATGTCTTTACTATTGGTGGGGTAGCTGTGAGCTGGGTTTCTAGGTTATAGAAGATTAATGCTCTATCCACTATAGAGGAAAAGTATGTTGCTGCTACAGAGGTAGCCAAGGAGATGATATGACTTTAGTTCTTCTTAGAATAATTGGGACATCTTTGGAAGGATAATTATTTGTTCACAGATAGTCAGAGTGTCATTCATCTTGCAAAGAATTCAGCTCTGCATTCAAAGACCAAACACATACAATTGTGGTACCATTTCATTCGGTCTATTTTGGAGTATGGACATTTAAATCTGGAGAAGATACATACAAATGAAAATCTAGTAGATATGTTGACAAAGGTAGTAACAAGGGAGAAGTTGAACTCCTCTTTAGTTTTGGTTGGTCTTCTAGATTGAACATGAATAAAAGAATAGCTGAGTCCATGGTGGTTTGATCTAGTGGGAGCCTCATGGAGTAGTGGCATAGCTATAGGATTAGTCTCCAAGTGGGAGATTATTGTTTAGTGTGGAGCTTGATTAGTCCCCAATTGTGAGATTGTTAGATTGTGGTGACTGATTAGGAAAGTACTGTACAAAAATTTGGGCCCTATTTTATTAGAATTTTGGACTAACATGTAATTATTAAATATAACCCTAAAGTGGTAAAAATATTTATATAAAAGAGCTTAGGGCTAGGGATTGTTTTTATAAGGTGATGTGAAAATTGCTTCTTGTGCTGGTATTGAGCTATAAGCAATTATGAATTGTAGTTGGGTTGTAATCATTGGATCATAATAATATTGGACTTACTATTTGGTGGACATAGCCTTGGGATTGGGTGAACCACATTAATTCTTGTTGTCTTGTGTTCTTTTTTTGTGTGATCTATTATTTTCTAATATTGGTTATATTTGCATGTAATTGTTATTTCTTTATGTGGTTTAATCTTAACACTTTTTTGTTAATTTGAATCTTAAACCAAAGTGGCACTTTTGATATGAATCCATGAGATCAAATAATGTATACACCCTAAAAATGGAAAAAAATCAAAGAAATCCCCCTAATGCATGATTTGGCACTTTATATTTAATGCAATTACATTGGCCCCTTACCAATTTAGGGCCTAAGTGGACTTCTAATTTTTCTGGTTACAACAACAACTATAAATTTATATCAGACTCAACAAGGTAAGACACAATACCTCTTAAGGACATAGTTAATTACAAGTGCTAATAGGCCAAAATGTGACCAAAATTTTTAAGTACTATGTCTACTTACAATTACTCCAAACTAATACCGGATCTAGAAAGTAGACAAAAAATCATGAACTTTCAAAAAAATAGCACCTAAATATGTGTCTAGATGAGCCCAAACTAAGCCTTTGAAGTTGCAAAAATTGGGATTTGTGAGTTTTTAAAAAATCTAAGAATAGAGATCACAAACATCCTACACCAATGTGTAGATCACAAAATTCTACCCCAAAGCAAAAAAAAAATATTGAGAAAAGAAGTCTATATGAGGGAGATATTGTTGTTTGAAAATCACCTTTGTAATTATTTTTCCTAAATCATTTTCATCACACCTCCAAAAGTCAAATGACTCTAGATTTCACCTCAGATGTCTGATTTTGATGAAACAAAAGTCAATTTTAGGGTTTTTTAACCTTCTAAATGTGATACCAATATCTAATTTGCACCAACAAGCTCCAATCTTGACCTACAGAAAAAATCTCTCCAATGGCTATGTAATGAAGCTCCTGTGGCTTTGGTACCATGCAACAATTTGGTATAGCTTTGATACCATGTAAGAATTTTTCTAAGGCAATAATTCAACACCAAGATCAAGAAGCTCAATGGATAGCACAAGAGAGACTAATGATGATCAAATGAGAAAGGATATTAGATGATTTCATATGAGATGAATATACACTAGAATTGCCTTGTATATAAAGGCAACTAGAATGACTAGGAGTCAGAAAAGAGATAAACATCACAACTAAGCACATTTCCACCAAGATCAGATTATCCTCCATTGAGCATAGGAGTTTGTGTGATGATGAGAGGATAGGTTTACATAGGTGTATCTCATAAAGAGATGTTATAGACACCATGTGCTCTTATAAGTTGTTAACTCCTATGTTGTCAACAAGACAACTCATATGTCTATGCATATTTCTAAGTAAAATTTAATGTGTTGAAATCCATATCAACTTGAGACAAGATGCATTAGGAGAAATTTGAGGTTTGAATGAATCAAAGGATAATTGAATAAAATTGGAGAATAGTTTGTGTCAAGCATTAGTACTAATATTAGTTGTGACTGAGTTATAATATCAACTATGCTCACATATTGAACAAGTCAATGTGATTGTCCAAGATGAGATTGATAATTATGATATAAATGTGACCAAGTTAGGGTGTTGAACGAGTGAGTAAAGGGGAGAATAGAGGCCAAGTTGTCTAGTGCTTTCTTATACACTTTTATGCAACCTACATTTGTACAATGCATTTAGTGATTCCCTAAATCAACATTTCAAGGTATATGGTATGATTTCATAATAAATTTTCATACCTTCCATTTGAGTTTTCAAGAGAAGGGCATTCAGAGAGCTTTGAGAAGATATTTTGAAGTAATTTAAAGTGTGTCATTGAGGCCAAACTATACTATCCAACCCAACAACCCAACTAGTCCCGTAGAAGACTCAATCACAAAGTAAATTGAAGTGTAAAATATTGTTATTTCCAAGCTACAAAGAATATTATCCTTAAACCCTAAGTCAATGAAATGGAAACTAGTTCATTTACAAGTGAAGAGAAAAAATAAATTAAGGTTTGTAATGCGTAATTTGTTTAGAATCATACTAATCCACCTCCAAAGTATAAGGTTGTGCCTAAAATTGTGATGAAGGTAGACTATATAGGTACCATGTCATCTCATAATGATACATGATGCACAATCTTGCTATAGGTGTAAAATTGGTGAAGTGGGAGATTATCAAATAAAATTGGCATATGAGAATTTATGAAAATAAGGAAGTATGAAGGAATAATTCAAAATTGTTGCCAAGAAAGGGTTAACATTTTCCCTAGATTTCTTGAAGTACTTCAAATTTAAATGGATTAAATTTGTCCTTAGCCAATTTCATGATATGTAGTTGTGGTTGGAGACTAGACCAATCAAGATCATGAAGGAATTATTGATGTTATTATTGGATACATTATGTGTGATCAAACAATGACAATGTGATACCAAAGAAAAGGGGTAATTGAGAACAACACAAAGGAAATATAGAATGGAAGAGGATTTACTATTAAAACCATTGAAGACTATCTTATAGAGTTTTCCATTCAAGTGATTATGCATAAGTTTTATTAGTGAATATGACTAAAGAGTGTTTCATGTGTTTCAATTGACCAAGAATTGACATTTTTTAAGGAGCATGAGTATGACATTATCGAGGTATGGTGGACACAATTGGCTGAGAATTTAATTTCTATTCATAAGGAAAAGAACTCTATGTGTAATTTTGTATCACATATTTTATGTATATTATTTCAAACTAAGAATTAGTTCCCTATAATTAGTGATGTGGTATGGGAACAAGGAAAAACTATGATGAGGCTGATTGGTTATTTTATTCAAAAAATTGATGAGAATATTGATAATGTAATGGATAGTCATTTTGAAGATTTGCAATAGAAGATGAAAAATAGGACAAGGATCCCTAAGTCACTGGTTAACAAGTATAATATGATTTATTCTTTCTAATTGATACTAAAGGCACATTTAAATCTAGGTAGTAATACCTAAGGTAGCATGGTTGAGACCATTTTCCTATAAGATCAATATAAATGAAATGACTATCGCAATCACTATACTATTGTACAAAATAGTTAATTCAACAGTTGATCCATTCAAAAAATATGAGGTTGCAAAGGCCAAGATCACATTAGAAGTAAAGACATCTCCTATGAACAAGAGGAGAAAGGAGATGATTGAATATTTGGAAGGTGAATTTGGTGAAGGAAATGAAAAGAAAGTACCCCTAAAAATCACTCAAGTTCTAGGAGAGGATAGAAATAGCAATGAGGATGAAGAGGAGGAAGGTGATGTTGGAAAGAGATGGAAATAGATAATGGTTTTTGAACCTAAGGTGAGGAAGGTTAAATAAGTCATTATTGTCGAGCCAAAGGTTAATAAAAGCTTTAAGAAGACTATGCTTAGACATACACCTGCCCCTACTCCTCCCACCTAGTCTAGACAAAGGACTAGAGATGTTATCATAATAACTAGAAAAGATCTTATTAGGAAATGACTAGTTAAATCACAAGGCTAGTTAAAGTTAAGAGTCCAAATAAGAGATCATCAGAGGCTAAGAAAAGTTAGGAGAATAATATACCTAGAAAAAAATTAGTTGTCAAACTAGATGATGAAGAAGATGACAAGAATAAAGGACCGAGTTAGTTAATGTGGGTCATTTTAAAATGCTACAAAGGAGAGTGCTTCAAGACATTGAAAGTGTGTGTAAAAATATAAGAAGTTTAGTTGGCTTAACTAGTTCTAAGTGTGTAAAATATGTAACTTTAGATAAAGTTCAAAAAGAGAGAGTAGAACAACAAGTAGTAGATATCATGGTGAATTTAAAGTATACACCAATAGAGTTAGGTAAAAAAATTCCAAAAAATTATACAATAAAATTGATGCAAATTGGAAATGGCTTGTAACTACTAAAATGAAAATAAGGGAAGCTACATTGGCTCAAATAATGCCTAATTTACAAAAAATATATATGACTACAGATTTAGGGATTACATATAGAAATTTTTACCAAAGACAAGGGAATAAAAAGTTTTTAGGAACAAAAGTGAGGATTTTGTGTAGTAGATTAAGTTAATTTGGAAGATTTTTTTTTGATTGATACCTACAATCGAAGAGAAAAAAGAAAGAGAAGCTAAAAGAGTTGAACTAGATAATAAAGTTGATATATACTTTGATGTCGAGCAACTTGTGGAAAATATGGAACAAATGGCACAAGAAATTTTAATTCCAAATTAGACTATTATAATTTAAGATGAGTTACCAGAAGATATAGTTAAAAAATATGATTAATTTTTAATAGGAGTTGGAAAATATTAGGAAGATCAAGAAAGAGGGAGAACAAGTTCCAAAATATATTAAGGATATATTGACCTAGACAAATCCTTTAATTTTAAAAATAAAAAAAATCCTATTTGTGGAGACAAAGATGAGACTTAATAGGTACCAATAACTATCAAAAAAATACCTATAGTTACTACTAATTACGATGCACTATTACTACAAAATAAAAGTGTAATAGATGAAGAGAAGAAAAGTGTTCTAGTTGTTAAAGAGAAAGGAGAAAAAGATCCTCATAAGGACAATTAAAATAAAAAAGGTAACATTGAAGAAGGTAAATAGAAAGAAAAGAGCTGCAATGCTCAAGTAGAGAAATCTACTATAGGTGAAGTTAGGATGCTAGTCTTAGGACCTCCTAGTGAGGGAATGAAGGAGATAATGTCATCAAGTACCAAACGAATTAAGGAACAAAGACAAGAGCCAAAGGAGGTAGAGGTCACTTCCATGGTAGTTGAACACCAAGTGCAGATGCACTATCTCACACTTTATTGCTAGCATTTTTGAGTTATAGTACTCCTTATTCTAAAGGAAAGAATCCAAAGAAGAAGTTTAAACACACACCCCAGGGAATCAGAGGTAAATCACTTACCTTAGACGAGGATATTATCATACCTGACTACAAAAATTCCACTCTAACTAATAGGAAAATTATATGGTAGTGTACATAGATGATGCCGACTCCTTGAAATGCTCTACTTACATAAAGGTTAATCCTAATCCCTTGGAGATAACTTGCCAACAAACCAACCTACCCAATACGCTCACTTACTAGTTTGTAACTTTTTCCTAGGCCTCCCTAATAACTAGTCTTGTCTTGTAAGGGTTGGATGCTCTTTCTAGGGTTTTTTTGGATTGCATTACATCCATCTTGTCCATTCAATTCATTAACTTCCTATACAATCTCTTCAAAATAAGAGAAAACTACTTTTAGGCCTAATAGCCCTCAATTAGCCCTCTTATTGGACTAAAGCTTGTTTGGTGTAAAATTACCTTAACAAGGCTCCAAACTAACTCCATTTCAAAATACCCTTTTTAAAAACCTTCAAGATTCATGAGGTCTTGGTTTAGGTAAAGTTTCTTTTTCTCACTCACCAATGGCTAGAAAAACTTCTCATTGCACCCATAGCACCTTCAATCCATTATCTTACCATACATTTGTTGGAATCATGAATGTTAAAGATATTTCTATGGCTGGTTATTGTGGGAACATGATTAGATCATGATCATGATGATATACATTACATTCATGACTATGTTTGTCATTGATGTCAACATAGAAGTTTTCTATGGTATCTGAGAGAAGAACAATAGAAAGATCAAGTTGGTACAAATAGACAGTTGAGAATTTTTACCAAGCAAGGTTAAAGGGAGATCATACCATGTTTCTAGTATACATAACTAACCTCAGAAGCATAATATATTAAGTCTGGAAGAAGTTATGTAAGTTTTGATGAAGATTGTTCTGAGATATAGTTTATAGAGGCATGTTCTAGTAAACTTGTTATATCTCTTAGCAGAGTTGTTATTCTGAGAAGACGAAGTTATAGATATGAAGAAGAAGTGTTGGTGATGACATGGCTAAGCTTGCTCATCATAATGATACATGTACAAAAATTTATTTAAGTTACAAGGCAAAAGATTTAAGTTATCGCTAAGTGTAACATGTTCTTAATGTGGTCCTGACATTATTTTTTGAGAAGGTAATAATTAATTAAGAAGGTGTAATAGCTAACTCTAGGAATTTTTTTATGGATTCAGTATAAAGGAAGGACATTTTCCTTTATCTTGATGTATGAAAAAAGGTGATTTTAAGTAGTACAAAGAGTGAAATGTGAAGTTGAGTAAAGTACAGTGAAGGTGAAGGAGTCTTCATTGCAGCTCAGTTTTATTGTGTGATCTAAAGTTGGATACTTGGATCTAAGGTTTGTGACCTAGACTATAAGGTATGACAGTGATTGGTTTAGTTGGCAGGATAGAGAAAAGAAGTTAAAGTATGGTACATTTCATTATTCTACATGGAATAGTTGAGAGATTAGTTGGACAATGAGTTCAACGATCTTACCCCAAAAGCTATTTGGATAGTGCATCCATCTATCTTCTAGAACTCCTAATAGGGTTGGAATTTTCTAACAAGGATTCAAATTCTCCTAATAGGGACTCATATGTAGTAAATTTTTTAATAGACTCCTAACAAGATCCATCCTCTGACAAGAAAGATTTATATTAGTACATCATCTTGTGGGCATCATTCCTATAATTTCCTCACTATTAGGCTTATTTTGGGTAACTAATACTTGAAAAATTAATGTTAGGATTAAATACTAAAAAGTAGAAATATATTATTTTCTCCTTATTTCTAGCCATTATATTGTTCTCATCTAGTTATTTGTACAAGGTTACCCATCTCACATCGGCACGATAGCCATTTATACAAGGATCTCACTTCCTACACTAGCACTACAATATTTCATGAATCCCATCTTATCTATTTATATAAAGATGAATCCTAACTCTATACTAGCACGAAGCCATTTATATAGGCAAACAATGTCCTTAAACTAGCACTATGGGTTGTTAATTCATTTTGTGAAAAATGTACAAACTAAATAATTAAATTTTTTATATTTCTAAATACCATTTAAAATAAATTATAATATATTTTAATAATATATATAAGCTACAAGTATGATTAATTAACATAAATAAATTCATAACTATAATTAAGAAAATATAATCCATAAACGTACATTTCTTACCTTCCTCTTTGTGTGGTCCATTTGGATCCTTATTTGGCCCTTTTTATTTCTTCTCTCTCAAGAGTCACAACCTTTCATAATAAAATATTTTGAAAAGTGACAATGCTTCTATTGGAGTTCAATCTGGGTAAGGAAAATATTAGGTGAGTTCAAACCTAATACCAGGAAGTATAAGATAGGGACAAGCCTAAGGATGAGCTAAATCCTATATTCAGTAGAGCTAAATCTTAGTTCTAGGCCAACATTAACAGAGTCATCAGGACTCACTTCACTTTAGTCTCTACAAGGCCATGGTGAGCAAACCTTAGGGATTGATCTTATTAACTTGATACTCTTCCCTGCAAGACTATTCCCTATAGTAGAAATGGTTAATGTTCTTCTATGATTTGTTGATAAACTTCTTGATTATAGTGGCTAATTAAAACCAAAAAAGTATATGCAAATAAGTAGTAACCAGCACTTTTAGTTCTTCAATACATAAAAAGGTAAATTGATTTGTTTTTATTAATGTCCTACAATTAAGTGAATCATCACCTTATTCTAGAACTTTTAATAGACCAATGTCTTATCCAATGGGGTATAGAGTCAAAGATTAGTAGATTTGGACCTTTCAATTGACTTGTGATTAAAGTTGTCAACATTGAAGTCTAAGTTTCATTCTTACCATATCATTTTCACAAACCCTAAACCTTATCAATTACAGAAAAAAATTACCTAATTCTATAAATTAGCAGCAATTAGTAAGAGATATATAATTTATTCAAATTATTTTAAACTAAATGAAATTTGTTCATATTAGTCTCAACAAGATTATGAGTATATGAGAAAGGAAACAAAACTCAAAGACAAAGATATTTAAGGGAAGTTCCTTCTGACTAAGATATTTTTAATACTAATAGAGACTCAAAATAAAACTCAGAAAACAAGCCATTGGTACCAAATATTCATTTTTTATATTCAAGTATGCAATAATTGAATTCATTCACATAATCACAGAACAAATTGATGGACTGCAAAATAAAACATGATAATCAAAAAATTCTACAAATCATTAACCTCTAATTTTCATCTTGGAAATCCATATATAGGATTGCAACAAGCTATAGATGAGAGGACACATGTCAAAACAAGAATGGATACAAAAATGTGGAAAGATGGGAATAACAAGTTAAATAGAATATCCTTCAAAAGATCAATCAAGAAAAGAAAAGTAGTTGAGACAACAATTGGACATTTATGTCATGCTTTCTAATTTTTCTCTTCCTTGTCCTTCATTTTTATTCATTAAAAATATCTCAACTATTTCCTATCGGCAAAGCTTTAATTTATCCTACCACCTCCCAAACATAAATTTCCCTTTTTGTGGGCCACTATGTAGTTTTGACCTCTTGCAAATCCTAAGTGGCTTTGGTCCACCTCGCATTCATAATTTCTTTAGATTCAATAAAAAATTTATTCAAATCTATTTCTACCTTAAAAGGAATCAATTAATTTATTATATGGGACATCAAAAGTATCTTCAAAAACTGAAACTATTACCTCTTGAGTTAAAATGGTGCCAAAGGAATTGGACCATTCTTGCTAATCTATCACTATGCTAGTAGCATCCAAAATTGATGGTATACAAGTTTGTAGCCCTTGAGATAAAACCTTAAATTTCCCTTGTATAATTTTTAATTTTCTAGTGAAAAAACCAATCAATTCCTTAACTATTTCTAGACCCTCCTTCACTATGATATTTTTGTCAGGAAAATCTAGCTTTTGAGCCATTAGTACAATTAACCTCTCTAAAAATTGAATGTATGGCCCCCAAAGATTAAATGTGGGTGATAGCCATGTAAGTGCCTTATTGCAAAATTGCTCAGCACTTTATAAATCAATGTAAAAATTATGAGCCTATTCTAACATATTTTTTAAATTTTCAATCCTATCTCTCATCAAACTCTTAAGGATAGTTGTCCTTATCTCATCTTAGATTGAGCATCAATTTCCATTCTCCTAGGTTTTGTTGTTTACTCTTCCCCCAAATCATATATTTGTGCTAGGGCTTCATCTATGTTCTTAGCTGGCTACTATTTATCTTCTTGTTCATGTCCTTGTCCTATAGTAGCCATGCTCTACCTGTACAAGTTGCTCCCTAAGAGATGCAACTTCATTTTCAAGTGCTTAGACCTTGGCCTCAAACTCTACAATCTTCTCTTTGTAGACATGCCTTTTTCTAAGCTCATCTACATAAAGCTTTCTTAAATCAATGTAATCATGTATGAACTTAGAAAGGCTAGTCTCCATATCCTCTACCTTGGCTTCATTCATAAATTAAAAATGTTTCAATGCCTTAGAAATATTTGTGCCAGAGGTGCCCTATAGATTTCATACAATCATATTACCTTGTTCAGTGCTCTGTACATCTATTAATTTTGGCTTATTTGATGATGGAGCCATACTCCAAACTGCTAAAGACTTGGTAGCTATGTTAAAACCTATTCCCCTTTACAATCCATTAGCACCAAATGCTTCATATGAAATGACATTTTCTTGCAATCTTATTTGATCAAGCATAAAAGCTTGTTCTGAATCCCATCTAGGCACTAATAACATGCCACTCCTCTATACAAGATCTCTTGCCTCCTCTAGAGTCATGACTTCTCTCTCAGGATCATAGACCTATAATTTCTCCACTAGTTCCATCTTCTGCTACTTTGATTCTCCTAGCTTCATCTTCAATACCAGCTCACTTTGTTTTATCTTTTACAGAAAACTTTTGAACTTAGTAGTGTAGACACCTAAAAACCTTTACAAAATAAAGTGTTTTTATTTTCTAAAAAAGTCCTGATGACATCATCATTTATTAATTAATTAATTATTTAATTAATTAATTAATTTTTATGCCATTAAATCCCTTTATCTTAATTAAAAATATTTAATTAAGGAATCCCTCCCAAAAATGTTTAAATCTTATTTAAACATTATTTCCTTATTTATTAATTATTTAATTAATAAATTGACCAAAAATCCGAAAATAAATAAAAAATTTATATTTTGCCCAAAACTTGGCCAATTTCCTTATGACCAATAACCTCTTCCAAAATCTTCTAATCCTTCTTTAATTTTAATTAAAGGCTAATCCCATCATTTCCTACCCCTAATCCCAACTCAAAATATTTAATTAAGATTAAATATTAATCCTCATGTTTATTAAAAAAGTTTTAATAAATATCTCCTCAACCCAAACCCTTGAAATAAATAAAACTTTATTTATTTCCTAAAAATCTAATTTATCCTCATCCTAAGAAGTTCTAGACTCTTCTAGAAAGTCTTCATCCTCATCCTAGGAAATTCTAGACTATTCTAGAAAGTCTTTATCCTCATCCAAAGTCTAGACTCTTCTAGAAGATGTCTTTGAACCTAATCCTAATCCCGTCCTAACCTTGTCACATTCCCTAAACATGGGTTAAGAATTACTAACCCAAGCCAAAGTTAACAAATATCTCCTCCTTCACCCACCCTCATTAAATGCCATCCACTTGCCCATCCTTAAGCTAATCCTGAACCATCCTAATCCATCCTCTAATCATTTGCACAAGCCTAAACAAGCTTAAAACCTTCCTAATCAAGTCCAAGTCGAAATTTCTCTCATCACCCTCAAAATATCTCAACCATAAAACTTTATGAAGTCCACTAGGTCATAATGACTCTTACAAGCCCTTTTATTGCTCTTACAAGTCATTATGAGGGTCTTTATGAAGATTTTATCCCTTGAGCCTCCTTTTTTGACTCATCCTTCCCCTTTCCTCCATCCTCTCACCATGTGACATGTGTCACTCCTTGATTGGCTATAAGGAAGCACAATCCATGTGCTCTCTTCTCATGCAATCTGAGCCCTCCATGAGCTTTTTCCCATCCTTGCATCTTAGCCCTCAATCCCTCAAGCCTCTTGCCTATAAATTGGATCCTTCCCCTTTGCAAAATAACACAATCCATGAAGTAAAGTCATAATGCCATTTTGAGAAGCCATTTTACATCAAAACCATACACTCACACCCAAATTCCAACTCCATTTGAAGCCATTTTTGAAGCATAAGCTTGAGCATACATCCTATCTATTTAGACAAAGCCACTCAACAAGAGAGCTTTTTATTGAGAGAGTCCATTAATGGCTCATATTCTCAATTGAGAGCTCATCTTAGTCTATCTTGAAGTTTATGAATTTTGTTTAGTTTGTAGAAGCTTTATTTAAATTTGGTTTCTATTAGCATACTAACATTGCTCATATACATTTTGGCACGCCCGGTGGGACCCCACATGGGTCATCTTCATTAGCTTTTTTAGTCAAGTTTTGTATGTCATTTGCTGATTTTGGCTAATTTTGCTTGTTTTTGTAATTGGTAGGATTGTATAAATTAGTTTTGTAGGTCCACATGAGCATGAAAAAGACAAAGAAACTCATAATCTATCTCATAGTGTTTGCAGATTTTTCTAGCTTATAGGTGGACAAAGCACTTGAAATTCTTCTTCCTCTTCTTGTCTATATTCTTCTTATTCCATCGACTTCTTCTTCTTCTTCTTGTGGGAGATCTTGGCCATTTTTTTTGAAGGAAGCAAAATCATACACACTTCTTTTTAGTGCTTAAAATGAACCCCTAAATCATACTTAAATCCATTAAAAACTAAAAATTTGCAAAAAAAAAAGAGCATTCTAACAAGTGAAACTAAACCAATCTAATCATTTGCATCCTTGCAACCTCAAGGTTTTAGATGCATTCATGCAAAATTAGGAACACTTCATATTTGGGAATTTAAAAAGAACTTCAAGTTTCCATTTCAAAAGGTTCAAAATCAACACTAAGTGCACACTAAAGTTCTTTTAAAAAAATATCATGAAAACTAAGAGTCCTAAATGGTTTCCAAAAATTATCCTAAAAGCTTTGTTATTTGTTCCAAACAAATGTCTTATTGCAAAATCTTGAATGTTTCTTAGGTTTTTCATGCATCAAAACAATTTAGGAATATCATTTTTGGGCTTAAAATATGCAAACTAGAACACAAAATCTTGAATGAAAACCAAAGTCCAAAGAGTCATTTTCACTTTTGAGTCCAAAACAATCTTGAATGATCTAAGGTTAAAACAAAGCACTTAAAAGTTCTTAAAACAACACACAAAATCTCAATCTTGAATGCTCAAAGGAAAAAACTTGAATGTTTAATCACTTGTCTTTGAATGCATGTTGCTAAACACACTCTTGAATGCCATGGATTAAAATCAAATTTTTCTTGAATGCATGATTAAAACAACAAATCCAATCTTGAATGTAAAGGATCAATTAACCATTGCAATATCAAACACTTCATTTGGAGCTTTTAAAATTGAACAAAACAAATCTCTTTTCCACATGCAATTTAGACAAATTTTGATTTTTGGACATTTAAGAAACTTCGTTAAGTTAAACACAAATTTACAAAAATCAATTTGAGTAGTTCCTTGGACTCACCTCTTTTCTAATCACCCATCAAATATTAACCATTGGTTGCAATCTCAGTGCCATTCATGGAGATGGGTCTACTTGAAAAAGGTGTTAAATGTTCCACAATCTAACTCACTCACTTGGTCTTTGAACTTTTTCTTTAATTTTATCAAAAAAATTAAATAACCAAAACTCTAGATTAAATCGATCACACTTCAAGTTTGGGCACTAAAATTGAACAACTATTGATGTGGAGGGCCTCCGGGTGCGTGCTTGACAAAATCGAGTCTCACACATCTTTGCTTTGGGCTTAAAACAAAATCACACCAACTCTTGAATGATTTAAAGGAAATTAATCAATACTTGACGTGGAGGGCCTCCGGGCGCGCGAGTTTTCTTTTGTTGACCCTAACTCTTCTTATCGTTTGCATTCTTCGATCGATTTACTTTTGTTGGCACTTCAAGTTGGAATTGAACATTGTCTCTTAAACATGAGTGCTTGCAAAGTCTAGATTAGCACACATAAGAGTCAGTTGGTAAAAGAACAAGCATGTTTTTTAGCCCAAGGTCATCCAAGTCTTTTCTCCCCTTGTCGTCTTTTGAGGCCATCTTGGGTGCATAAGATTAGGATCCAAAATCTTGTCTTAGCTTTTTAGGAGGCCTGCTTGGGGATTTCATCACCCCTTGGGATGACCTCAACTATAGCATTTCGATGGAGTATAAAGATCGGGAGGTGAATCCAAAGACACCTCTCTTGGGATCAAAATTTTGTCACTCAGGCTAAGCCTCAAGGAACTTTATACCCTTGAGAAGTGAAAGAGGAGAAGTGGGTTACTGCTCCTCTCGGCTGTGTGACATCTTTTTGATTTCATCTACGGATTTGGGCCTCACGTACCTTGCGAATATCGAGGACTCCCTAGCTAAACCAAATTTCATCCTTGTAAAAAGCTTCCTAGGATGTTGGTGTGTTTGACGTGCTTGCTGAAAACTTTTGTTTGCTTGTTTGTTCATAGCTTTTGAATGAATGTTTGCCAATTTTGGTCGAAATCCCAGAAAAGTAGAAATCTCCCAGCTCAAGGCATACTTAGCGTAGTCACTGCCTTATCAGAAAATCATCCAAGCTCCCCCGCTGCAACTGAATCTATCTAGTTCTTTGCCTTAGAACAATCCCAAATCCAAAGTCCATCCAAATCATCCCCCCAGCCAGCTAGCAACCCAATCCAAAATCACCCAAGCCTTTAAAGAGTTGTTGTCACTTTGCCAAAATTTTCTATCCAATCAATCTATCCTACCAATCAACCAATCTCACCAAGGTTATCCCTCTGACAGAGCATTGTCTAGGGTAATCTAGCTTTGTCACTTGCATCCCTCATCACCTTGAGCTAAAGGTTGGGATCCACAAGTGGTCAATCTCGTGTCATGCCCATAGGATCATTAGTCTATCCTCAAGTTGACACAGCCACCACCAAATCTAGTGCATAGGAAAGCAAAACTCTCACCTTTTGACAGCATGCCCTTGAAGTCTTCCATCTACAGGAAAGCCAAAAATCTCCAACCAATCCTCCTTAGGTCTGTCATGTAGCTTTGACTCTCCCTAGGAAATCTTTCATCAGCCAATCCAAAATCTATGCTTAATCCAAATCCAACCATGAGCTTCTGTGTTCATCCATATGCAAGACCCCATCCCCATCAAACTCACCATCAAAGCATGAAGTACCAATCCTATCATGATGTGTTTGGTCACATTGTCCTTGCTTCCGCCACCTCCTATTCCAATGATGATGAAAATCTTGTTGACTATGATGGGTATATTGAAAGCCTTAGCTTTAGGGATCCACAATCCTAGTCTTAGGGATCCACCAATCCAAATCAATCCACCAAGCCTCATCTTTCGAGATCCACAATCCTAGTCCTAGGGATCTCCGAAACCCATCTTTCGCCAATCTGACTCTTTGAAATCCTGTTGCATCAGCTTTTTTAATCCCCTCATCCATCTCCCCATCCTGGATTCCTTTTATAGCGCTCCGCTCCTTCATCCTCTGCAATCCCTGAGATCTTAAGCTTGCTTCCTCTTGTGCCTCTAATTCTCCCTTTATCATCCTCTCATAGTGAGAGTTTGAGCTAATTGAGCCCCTTCTCTTTGCCAAACCTGTGTCTTAGCTCATCTCAATTTCTTGTACTTTTCAAGAAGTCATCGAGCCTCGCTTTCTCTCCCCGCCGCCTTCTTGAGGGGGCATCTCACAGTCTATTCTCTCCTCTTCTGCTCTAGCCTTGGGCATCTTATTTTCTTATCTTTGATGCCATGTTACTTGCGGCATCACATCAAAGAGGGGAGAAATGTAGACACCTAAAAACCTTTAGAAAATAAAGTATTTTTATTTTCTAAAAAAGTCCTGATGACATCATCATTTATTAATTAATTAATTAATTAATTTTTATGCCATTAAATCCCTTTATCTTAATTAAAAATATTTAATTAAGGAATCCCTCCCAAAAATGTTTAAATCTTATTTAAACATTATTTCCTTATTTATTAATTATTTAATTAATAAATTGATCAAAAATCCTAAAATAAATAAAAAAATTATTTTTTGCCCAAAACTTGGCCAATTTCCTTATGACCAATAACCTCTTCCAAAATCTTCTAATCCTTCTTTAATTTTGATTAAAGGCTAATCCCATCATTTCCAACCCCTAATCCCAACTCAAAATATTTAATTAAGATTAAATATTAATCCTCATGTTTATTAAAAAAGTTTTAATAAATATCTCCTCAACCCAAACCCTTGAAATAAATAAAACTTTATTTATTTCCTAAAAATCTAATTTATCCTCATCCTAAGAAGTTCTAGACTCTTCTAGAAAGTCTTCATCCTCATCCTAGGAAATTCTAGACTATTCTAGAAAGTCTTTATCCTCATCCAAAGTCTAGACTCTTCTAGAAGATGTCTTTAAACCTAATCCTAATCCCCTCCTAACCTGGTCACATTCCCTAAACATGGGTTAAGAATTACTAACCCAAGCCAAAGTTAACAAATATCTCCTCCTTCACCCACCCTCATTAAATGCCATCCACTTGCCCATCCCTAAGCTAATCCTAAACCATCCTAATCCATCCTCTAATCATTTGCACAAGCCTAAACAAGCTTAAAACCTTTCTAATCAAGTCCAAGTCGAAATTGCTCTCATTACCCTCAAAATATCTCAACAATAAAACTTTATGAAGTCCACTAGGTCATAAATGACTCTTACAAGCCCTTTTATTGCTCTTACAAGTCATTATGAGGGTCTTTATGAAGATTTTATCCCTTGAGCCTCCTTTTTTGACTCATCCTTCCCCTTTCCTCCATCCTCTCACCATGTGACATGTGTCACTCCTTGATTGGCTATAAAGAATCACAATCCATTAAAAATTAAAAATTTGCAAAAAAAAAAAAGAGCATTTTAACAAGTGAAACTAAACCAATCTAATCATTTGCATCCTTGCAACCTCAAGGTTTTAGATGCATTCATGCAAAATTAGGAACACTTCATATTTGGGAATTTAAAAAGAACTTCAAGTTTCCATTTCAAAAGGTTCAAAATCAACACTAAGTGCACACTAAAGTTCTTTTTAAAAAATCTCATGAAAACTAAGAGTCCTAAATGGTTGCCAAAAATTGTCCTAAAAGCTTTGTTATTTGTTCCAAAAAAATTTCTTATTGCAAAATCTTGAATGTTTCTTAGGTTTTTCATGCATCAAAACAATCTAGGAATATGATTTTTGGGCTTAAAATATGCAAACTAGAACACAAAATCTTGAATGAAAACCAAAGTCCAAAGAGACATTTTCACTTTTGAGTCCAAAACAATCTTGAATGATCTAAGGTTAAAACAAAGCACTTCAAAGTTCTTAAAACAACACACAAAATCTCAATCTTGAATGCTCAAAGGAAAAAACTTGAATGTTTAATCACTTGTCTTTGAATGCATGTTGCTAAACACACTCTTGAATGCCATGGATTAAAATCAAATTTTCCTTGAATGCATGATTAAAACAACAAATCCAATCTTAAATGCCAAGAATCAATTAACCATTGCAATATCAAACACTTCATTTGGAGCTTTTAAAATTGAACAAAACAAATCTCTTTTCCACATGCAATTTAGGCAAATTTTGATTTTTGGACATTTAAGAAACTTCATTAAGTTAAACACAAATTTACAAAAATCAATTTGAGTAGTTCCTTGGACTCACCTCTTTTCTAATCACCCATCAAATATTAACCATTGGTTGCAATCTTAGTGCCATTCATGGGGATGGGTCTACTTGAAAAAGGTGTTAAATGTTCTACAATCTAACTCACTCACTTGGTCTTTGAACTTTTTCTTTAACTTTATCAAAAAATTTAAATGACGGAAACTCTAGATTAAATCGATCACACTTCAAGTTTGGGCACTAAAATTGAACAACTATTGATGTGGAGGGCCTCCGAGCACGCGCTTGACAAAATTGAGTCTCACACATCTTTGCTTTGGGCTTAAAACAAAATCACACCAACTCTTGAATGCTTTAAAGGAAATTAATCGATACTTGACGTGGAGGGCCTCCGGGCGCGCGAGTTTTCTTTTGTTGACCCTAACTCTTCTTATCGTTTGCATTCTTTGATCGATTTACTTTTGTTGGCATTTCAAGTTGGAATTGAACATTGTCTCTTAAACATGAGTGCTTGCAAAGTCTAGATTAGCACACATAAGAGTCAGTTGATAAAAGAACAAGGATGTTTTTTAGTCCAAGGTCATCCAAGTCTTCTCTCCCCTTGTCGTCTTTTGAGGCCATCTTGGGTGCATAAGATTAGGATCCAAAATCTTGTCTTAGCTTTTTAGGAGGCCTGCTTGGGGATTTCATCACCCCTTGGGATGACCTCAACTACAGCATTTCGATGGAGTATAAAGATCGGGAGGTGAATCCAAAGACACCTCTCTTGGGATCAAAATTTTGTCACTCGGGCTAAGCCTCAAGGAACTTTATACCCTTGAGAAGTGAAAGAGGAGAAGTGGGTTACCGCTCCTCTCGGCTGTGTGACATCTTTTTGATTTCATCTACGGATTTGGGCCTCACATACCTTGCGTATATCGAGGACTCCCTAGCTAAACCAAATTTCATCCTTGTAAAAAGCTTCCTAGGATGTTGGTGTGTTTGACGTGCTTGCTGAAAACTTTTGTTTGCTTGTTTGTTCATAGCTTTTGAATGAATGTTTGCCAATTTTGGTCGAAATCCCAGAAAAGTAGAAATCTCCCAGCTCAAGGCCTACTTAGCGTAGTCACTACCTTATCAGAAAATCATCCAAGCTCCCCCGCTGCAACTGAATCTATCTAGTTCTTTGCCTTAGAACAATCCCAAATCCAAAGTCCATCCAAATCATCCCCCCAGCCAGCTAGCAATCCAATCCAAAATCACCCAAGCCTTTAAAGAGTTGTTGTCACTTTGCCAAAATTTTCTATCCAATCAATCTATCCTACCAATCAACCAATTTCACCAAGGTTATCCCTCTGACAGAGCATTGTCTAGGGTAATCTAGCTTTGTCACTTGCATCCCTCATCACCTTGAGCTAAAGGTTGGGATCCACAAGTGGTCAATCTCGTGTCATGCCCATAGGATCATTAGTCTATCCTCAAGTTGACACAGCCACCACCAAATCTAGTGCATAGGAAAGCAAAACTCTCACCTTTTTACAGCATGCCCTTGAAGTCTTCCATCCACAGGAAAGCCAAAAATCTCTAGCCAATCCTCCTTAGGTCTGTCATGCAGCTTTGACTCTCCCTAGGAAATCTTTCATCAGCCAATCCAAAATCTATGCTTAATCCAAATCCAACCATGAGCTTCCGTGTTCATCCATATGCAAGACCCCATCCCCATCAAACTCACCATCAAAGCATGAAGTACCAATCCTATCATGATGTGTTTGGTCGCATTGTCCTTGCTCCCGCCACCTCCTATTCCAATGATGATGAAAATCTTGTTGACCATATACTGTTTTTACAAAGTAATTTTTAAATTTATCCAAAGGCATCATTTTTTCTACCTTCTTAGGGTAATCACCCACATTCTTTAAATCCATGGGAATATGCTACAACATAGATTTCCTAGTGTAAACCTTGGTATTCTCCTCAAAATTCCTCTACAAATCATTCAAATCTATAGGCTGGCCCATGGCCCCATCTAATCCAAAAGCTTCAATGAATGATTCATGGTCAAGTGTACATAGAATAGTTCCATCTTTCCTATGGAAAGATTAAGTGGCCAGATTATAGCAATGAAAAAGGGCCTTCATCAAGTTCACATCCACAAAAACTTCTAGGAATATAAATTTAGCAAGGTTCTTCTTCCATGGATTACATAAATGAATCTTCTTCTTTTTATTATAGTAGAAGTACTTGAAAAGCTTAGAACCAATGACACCAAGGCACACAACATCTCTATAAAGAGCATATGGGTCGACAAAGGCATGGTCATCTGTAGCATTGGCATTAGGGGAACCAAGAAAAAGCTTAATCCATTCTTCAACAAACCTATTAGGTTTCCTTTATTGTGATTTTCCCGCCTTAGAAGTTGAAGTCTCTACAACCCATATTTTTGATGATTGAATTTCTTCCACCTCCTTATCAGACTTCTTGATAGTATGCTAGAAAATATAGTACGAACTCCACTCTTAGGCTCTAAAACAACTATATGTATATACTAAAAATTTTGCAGCTACTCAAAGTCTCTTTATCTACAAATGGTGAACTATAATTTTCAAATAGGAAAGGCTTTATAACTCAATGTATACAAAATCAATGTTGATCTTTGCATCAATTTTAGCATTCTTGAAACCTAATATCAGCTCATCCTATCACCTTAGGGGAGTTTTTCTATTACTATCAAGAAATAAACTTTTTGTACCATATCCAAATCTTATTAGTTAAGAAGCTTATTATTATTTCCAACTTAGAAAAATAACTAGCACATTTCATGTCAAAACTAGATCTAAGATCTTACAATCATTACTGATGAAAAGACTCTTTGTATCATCATATAGCTGAAGAAACAACTCTATGATGTTATGAAACCCTTTAAAAAACACTTATCAAACAATTAGAAGCCATGGAAAAACCCTTTACGATCTCACAACTTCTTAGTTGTTGTGGCGTTGGTGTTGACCTTTTCTTCATCTACAATCTAACAACAAACAACTTATGTTGAAAAGGTGTAGCATCTTATTTTAATCCATTTTACCTAATGGTCTTATGATCATAGTCATCTTATTACTTTGTAACATCTCCAGCTACCTTTCAAGCTCTTGTGATACTATAAGAAACTGTTACCCTTATCTATCATAACATTGTGGGCCTTGCCCTTTTTATTTATGATCTTATGATTGGGGCTTATTCATAGCATTGGAGTACATTATCCATTAGTCTAAGATTTTATGATAGACTATTTATCATAAGATTGAAGATCGCCATATGCCACACAAAAATTAATATAAAATTCTTTTCTGGTCCCACTAGTCCAACTAAGCATCCATTAGGAATTCATTCCACACTTTGGTCAATCAAAGTTGGACACATGTTGCCTATCTAATAGTTTACTATTACTTTTGATTGCCTTTTACCACCTTACAACCCTACAATCATAAGTTTCCTATAACATTGTACCATCCAAATTTTACCATAATGACCTTACAATGCCCATATCTTTGTAACATTGTAATATCTTTTTTCCTTAGATTCTAATGCCACAATCTCCCTCCTTGTCATAACATCATAGAAGAGGAAATGAAAACTATTGAAATAGACATACGATCATACAATACAAAGAGAATCATAAAATCAGATATATTCATTTTCTTATCCATGATACTATGACACCTCACTTATCTTAAGATCAAGAAGCTTAAAACATTTCACGACAATCCTTTGCTAACCCCCTTTGTCATAACATTGTAGAAGATAATGTAAAAGACAAGTAAATTCCCACTCAACTATAAAACCTAGGGTTAGGGCCTAAAATGTGGTTTATATGAAAAATTCTTATAATATAAGATGGAACTAAAAAATAGGGCATCAAATTTAATGCTTGGGATAAAAATAAAAACAATATTCTAATTACGGAAAAAACATGTTAGGGTTCATCTCTATATATGAAAACAAATAACATATAACCCCAACATCATAACATTATTTTTCCTGATAGTATTTTTATCCTAAAATTTGAAATTTAAGCTTAGTGAAAATATAGGCTATCAGCTTCATAGTTATAATCCTTTCAAAAAGTTGCAACACTTCATAATCAAGACCCTTTTCAGAAAGTCACCTTCTTATTTTCTTCATATTATATTCCTCTTTTGTTTTTCCTTTTTGAACTCCTCTCTTCGCCTCTTCCTTTTTCTTAATCCTCTCTAAAATAAACTCTCTTCCCTTTTATATCTTAATTTTAAGGATTCATATCTATTTGTTAAAGATCTCTTGACTTTTCATTAGATTTAGTTGATTTATATTATTCTAAGTTATATTATTTATTTACTTACTTATTTGTGTTTATTATTAATATATTATTTATTTCTATTTAGAAATCTAGCATACTTTCTAGAATATTGTCTCTTGTATTTAATTTGTTTTTTTATTTTATTATATTTATTTTTTTATTTTTTTATTATTTAAAATATCATACTAAATATGATTTCATTAATAATATAGATTATATAATAATTATTTCCTATTTTTATATTTTTGTATTAGTTTCAATATATCTCTATTATTATTATTTATTTACTAACATTGTATAATCTAATTATTATTAAAATTCTATCTCAAAATAGGGATATGATAGTCCACTCTTCCTCAAATTGCTTGTCCTCAAGCAATTTGATAATTTCTTCTCTTGATTCTAAAAAGACATTTCTTTTAGTCTGAATTCTTACATTGCTATCATGGATAAGTTTGAATCCTTCCTAATAGTCATTAACTTCTACATTAGTATGTCATATAAATTATTTTTCTAGATCCTCTTTAACCCTACAGCATGACAAGATCATGCTCTAATACCACTATAATGTCCCCACTATTAGGGTTAGATTGGGACACTAATACTTGAAAAATTAATGTTATGATTAAATACTAAAAAGTAGAAATATATTATTTTCTCCTCATTTCTAGCCATTATCTTGTTCTCATCTAGCCATTTATACAAGGTTACTCATCTCTTGCACTAGCACAATAGCTATTTATACAAGGATCTCACTTCCTACATTGGCACTACAAGATTTCATGAATCCCATCTTATCCATTTATATAAAGATGACTCCTAACTCTATACTAGCATGAAGCCTTTTGTATAGGCAAGCAATGTTCTTATACTGGCACTATGGGTTCTTAATTTTTTTTCTGAAAAATGTACAAACTAAATAATTTATTTATTTATATTTATAAATACAATTTAAAATGAATTATAATATATATATATATATATATATATATATATATATATGATTAATTAATATAAATAAATTCATAAGTATAATTAAGAAAATATAATCCATAAACATACATTTCTTACCTTCCTCTTTGCATAGTCCATTTGGATCCTTATTTGGCACTTTTAATTTATTCTTTCTCAAGAGTTACAACCTTTAATAATAGAAATATTTTGAAAAGTCACAATAGTTCATATTTATAATCCTTTTGAAAAGTCACAACACTTCATAATCAAGATCCTTTTCAAAAAGTCACTTTCTTATTTTCTTCATATTATATTCCTCTTTCGTTTTTCCTTTTTCAACTCCTCTCTTCTCTTCTTTCTTTTTCTTTTTCCTCTCTAAAATAAACTCTCTTCCCTTTTTATATGTTAATTTTAAGGAGTCATGTCTATTTGTTAAATATCTCTTGATTTTTCATTAGATTTAGTTAATTTATATTATTCTAAGTTATATTATTTATTTACTTACTTATTTGTGTTTATTATTAATATATTATTATTTCTATTTAGAAAGTTAACATACTTTCTACAATATTATCTCTTGTATTTAATTTTATTTCTTTATTTCTTTATTTTGATTTTATTAGTTTCTAATTATTTAAAATATCATAGTTAAATATGATTTCATTAATAATATAATTTAAATAATAATTATCTCCTATTTTTATATTTAAGTATTAATTTTAATATAACTCTATTATAATTATTTATTTACTAACATAGTATAATCTAATTATTATTAAAATTCTATCTCAAAATAGGAGTATGATAATTCCCACCAGGGTTTTCCCTTTGATCATGTGTTTCCCTAGTTAACATAGCTAGTGTAATTGTCTACATACATCTTGTTATGGTTGTTTATGTTGGTTCCCCCCCTCCCCATCTCTCAGTTATCTCAATGGACTACTATTGATCCACGGCAAACATGGTTAGGAAAGATAGTTTGAAGTTTGATGGAATAGATTATGATAGCTAGAAGGAAAAGATGAAGATACATCTATTGTGTATGGGTCTAGGATATTGGATCTTGACAAAATCAGAATAGACAATCATTGTTGAGAAAGAATTGGAAACTTGTACCAAGAAAGAAAGAGATCATTTCATGTGTGATATGAGAGCTAGAGAAGCATTATTATCTGCAATTCCTACCATTGACTACAACCAAGTAAAGTCACTTGATATTTCTCATATGATTTGGAAAGTTTTGGAAAATAGTTTTGAAGGAGATGAAAATTCTATGAAATTGAGGTTACAAAGTTGGATTTGTGCATTTTCGGATGCTAAGATGATGAAAGATGTCTCTATGAGAACATTTGTAGGTAGAATATTAGAAATTATTGTAGGTATTAGATCTAAAGGAAGAACCAAAGAAGATGATGAGGTCATATGGAAGATATTGGAGAACTTGACATCACCATTTAAGCCAATAGTTCAAATGATATAGTTATTGATCTCTTGTACCAAATATTTTAGGAAGAAAATATTACTTGGAAGACATGAAGTTGTTGAGAATGAGCTCAGATAGTCCAAAGAATCAACTAGAGCATAAATAGCTTTCAATGCCTTGAATATTCGATCTAGTTTATCAAGGAGCACAAGTGCTAGAGGAGACTTTCCTAGTAGTAGCAGAACTGATGAGGATAGAAAGATTGAAGGAGTAACCCTTTTGGTAAGATGAGAAAATGATGGTAAGAAAATCTTTAAATTTTGGACTTGTAATGAATACGATCATTATGCATATTAGTGTCCTAAAAAAGAGAAAAAATATGGAGGTAATTTCAAACCTAGAAGAGACAGAGAATGTTTATATGCAAATGATGAAGATGATTCTGATGAACAAGTAGTAAGTGCTAGTGATGATAAAATTGGATTGGTAGCTATTGTAAGAATTTTCCTTAGGGAAAAATCACCCAAGATCAATGAACTCAAGCACAAGCACAGAATAGACCAATAGAGTATGATCAGAATAACAATATGATATTCAATTGATGTACAAGTACACTAGGAGTGCCTAAATATAAAAGCCTCTAGACTGACTAGGAGTCAGCACACTGATAAGTCTTACAACAAGGAATATGTCCACCAGGAGTGAATTATCCTCCATTAAGCATAGGAGTTAGTGGGATGATGAGAGGATAAGCCTACAAATATGTAGCATGTAAAATAATGTCGTAGACACCATGTGCTAAAATAAGAGTGTGAATGACTATGTTGTCAACATAACAAATCAGTTAATTATGCAAACTCCAGTGTTGTAGAAACCATGTGCTGAATTAGACTTGCTTACTCCTATGTTGTCAACATGAAAACTCATAAGAGTATGAAAACTCCTAGGCATTAAACTAATAATTAATAAAATAATGCATTGACCTAAGTAAACTTAAGTTTAATAAGTAAATACTTATTTACACCAATAGCTATTAGAGAAGAAATTCTAGAGAAAATGGCTTTGGTATAACATGTTGAAAAGAAATCTAATTGGATAATTGATAGTGGTTGTTTAGATCATGTGACTGGTAATATGAACAAGTTTATTAACTTCAAAGGTCGTGATGGAGGCATTGTCAGATTTGGAAATAATGTGGCATACCATGTTAAAGGTATTGGATTTATAACTCTTGATGGCACAACAAACACTGAGGATGTATATTTTGTTGATGATTTGAAGCACAATCTTTTGAGTATTGGACAACTAGTGGATAAAGGTTATCAGTTGTAGTTCATAGAGAATACATGCATGATCAAAGACAAAGATGGAAAGGTAATTAGAGTAGGACTTAGATCTAGAGGTAATGTATTTTAGTTGAATCCTATAGAAATGACATGTTTGGTTGCAAAGTTAGATGACACTTGGTTATAACATAAGAGACTTTGTCATATAAACTTTGATAGCATTATGAAGACTAGTAGTATCTTTGCAGTTAGAGATTTTCCTAAAATTTTGAAGCCTACTAACATAATTTGCAAGGAGTGTGAATTGGAAAAGCATTACAGAACTTGTTTTCCTAGTAAGAAGTTTACTACTACAAGAAAATTGGAGATTGTACATATAGATCTCAATAGTGCTATGAAGTCCAAAGGACTCTATGGTGAAAAGTATTTCATGATTTTAGTTGATGATTTTTCTAGAATGATGTGGGTTACATTTCTTAAAGAAAAATCTGAATCATTTGATAAGTTTAAGGTATTCAAGAATAGATTTGAGAATGAATTAGGTATGAAGATTAAATGTTTAAGATCAAAGAGAGGAGGAGAATTTACTTCAAATGACTTTAACATATTTTGTGCAGCTAATGGAATCAAAAAATAGTTATCAGCTCTGAGAACCCCTGAACAAAATGGTATAGCAAAGAGAAGTAATAAATTAGTAACAAAAGTGGCAAGAGCTATGTTAGTTGAGAGTGATGTATCAAAAATGGTTTGGAGAGGAGAAATGAATACAATAGTCTGCACTACAAATAGAGTGAATGTAAGGAAAGATACAAACAAGACCCCTTATGAATTGTGGTTTGGTCACTCAGCTACAATTAAGTATTTTAGAATTTTTGGGAGTAAGTGTTATATCAAAAGAGATGATGATATTGGTACATTTGATGGTAGAAGTGATGGAGATATGTTTCTTGGTTATTCATTAAAAATAAAGGCTTATAGATGTTATAATATAAGAACTAAGACCATTATGGAAAGTGAAAATGTGAGAGTTGATGAGAAGTTTAGGATACAAGAAGGAATAGTTGATTACAATTTAGACAATTAGAAGGTTGTTAATAAACCAAAGAATGATGAAGTGTTCTTTGAGACTAACAAAGATTTGAGGAATGAAGTAGAACCAAGGTAGGAACAAAGCTCAAAACTTTCAACAGAAATAGGAGTTGAGATAGCAACTCCTACTTGGGTAACAATGTGGCAAAGAATCATCCACCCATGTAGATCATTGGAAGCAAAGATAAAGGTGTGATGATAAGAAGAAGAATCAATGAAGAAATATGTTTGATATCTCAAGTTGAACCTAAGAATGTAGATGAAGCATGTAAAGATGACTATTGGAAACAAGCTATGAAAAAGGAATTGGATTAGATAGTAAAGAATGAGACATGGGAATTATTTCCCAAACTAGTAGACAAGAATGTGATAGGAACTAAATGGGCATTTAGAAACAAGATAAATGAACGAGGTGAAGTTGTAAGGAATAAACCAAGACTAGTATGTAAAGGTTACTCATAGCAACAAGGAATATACTATGATGAGAACTATGCTCTAGTGGAAAGAATAGAAGCAATAAGGTTATTCCTAGAAACATATAAGAAATTCAAAGTATATTAAATGGATATCAAGTCAGCATTTATGAATGAAGAACTTGAAGAAGAGGTATGCATAGAATAGCCTGAAGGTTATCCTTTGATAGATGACAAGGACATAGTATGTAGACTAAAGAAAGAATTGTATGGCTTGAAGCAAGCACCAAAATACTATTAAACAAGGTTGGACAATCATTTGACAAAGCTTGGATATAGCAAAGGTATGGCAAATAGTAAGCTATATTGGAAAGAGATGGATGATAAATTGATGATTTTGGTAATATTTGTTGATGAAATCATATTTAGAGGAAATGATAATGAAAGTGACAATTATGTAGGAGAAATGAAGAAGGAATTTGAAATGAGCATGATAGGAGAGATGAAATATTTTTTGGGATTAGAAATTCTATAGGACAAAGAACGAATCTTTATTTCTCAGACTAAGTATTTGAAAGATTAACTAAAAAGGTTTGGTTTGGAAACATGTAAACCCATTGGAGAACCTATGGTAACTAGACACAAGTTATCTACAAAGGATGAAACACCTAGTGTTAAGAAGAAGAAGTAAATATCTATGATTGGAGGTGTTGGGACTCAAAATCACCTTCTTGGTTTGAGTACCATTCCAAGCTTTTGAGACTTTTAAAATGTTTTTAATGCATGTGTACCCATCTATCATTTTGAGGCTAAAAACCTTGCATTCAATATATCCACTTATCCCATGAAGATAATTTTCCATTTCGAGTCATTCTATGAAGTTCCATTTTCAGCAATGCCCAAATTTGCATTTTTGTCTAACTTTCAAATAGCGATAGGAGGCCTAGTTTGCATTTGAATATCTCACAACCAATAATGCTTCATGACTCACTTCTTTCAGAGTTTTTTGTATGCCTATCAGAGAACCTATGTTTTAGATTTTGGTTCATTTCAACATGTTGTGACTATTTTTGGAATCCCTCAAAGTCAGTCATTTATTATTGTCATGTAGATGTAAATTGTTTAGAATTTTTGGAGGCCTTGTTTGACTTATTATAACTTGGACCCAGTTATTGAAATAAGATAATTGCTTTTGTATTAAATTCTAGAGGTCATATAATTTTTATGTTTCTGATTTGAGATTATGAAAAAAAATTTTGATTAGTTTTTGAATGTGATTCCATATGCAATTTGTAAAGTTTCAAAGATTGATTGTTACATCTATTCAGGACATTGTAACTTTGAACCCAGGATTTCCTAAATCAAATGGATTAAACCATTGTGGTCCACTCTAAAAATAATTTAAGTGTGCCAATTTGCAAGTCTTGATGAATCCATCTACACACTTTCCCAGGTCCATTATGTTTGCAAAAATTACTTTTCTGCCATTGTTCCCAATTCTGTAAATCCAAGTAGCCCACTTTGACTGCTTTCCAAATGTTCCCTATTATTCTTCATGAACCCAAATCCTAGATTTGTATTGTCTATATGATAGTGAATCAATGCCCCTGTTTCCATTGCCCCAAATCTCAATGTGACCTATTTTTAAATCCAAATTAGAACACATTTTATGATTTTTTGACATATTTTCTTGCAGGCAGTTTTGAGAAGGCAACTTTGATGCTCAATATCTTTTGACTAAGTGATCATCATGACACAAGATTTGTTAGGGTGCAAGAACGTGGAGTAAAAAATTAGTGCATCTAATTTCAAAACTCAATCAGGTGTTTTTGTTAGTTTTTAAGGCCAGTCAAAGAAACCCTTGACATGAAATTTAAAGTTTGCATAAAGTGTTAAAAAAAGTTTTAAACGATGAATTAATGATGCAAATCAATTTTAGTCAGTACTAGATGTTTATTAGACTAATTTAAGACATGAGTTGTTCAAAAATGAAAAAAAAAATTTAGCCATACCCACTTTGGGGTCTGACTAACTTCAACAAGATGATAAGGTGTTCAGGGTGGGATTTGTTTTAAAGTTATTATAACAACTATACTTTTAAATGTTTGATAGATACGAGAACATCATTATTCAATATTAAAAGATGTATCTTGATACAGAAAGAGAAATAAAGAAGAGAATTGGGCATTAATGTTCATACTCATTTTAAAGTTCCATCATCAAATAACCATATCTTTCAAACACATATTTAAAATTTCTCCTATAAATATTGTTTCATGAGTTTTTATGTCAAGAAGATGGAACTCAAATGTGTATGTACTCATTATCAAGTTTTAAAGGATATTTTGAATTTTTTTCTTTATTTAGATATCACACCAGTTGTGGATATTTCATTAGAACACTTGTAGTCTTTTATCCACAAATTCTCCAAAAGTCAAAGCTTTGTTATCAAATTTGAAAACTATATTAATGCATTTAGATAATCTCTCCTTCTCCTCCTATTTGTTTCTCAAATGTGGATGAATTCTTGCAGAATTTTTAGTGAATTGGCATTACAATGATAGACATATGGATCACTTTTTGGTCTAAAAATTGTGTGCAACTATAGGTGGATCAAGTCTAGCAACATTGAGAGTGTATTGAAGTAATCAGATTCATGGCTAAGAAGGGTAAATATTGTAAAGATTGTTGCCAGAGGAGACTGTAGAGGTGATGTTCTATGACTTTAGTGTGTTTTTATGTGAAAGGGGAAGCGTTGAGAGTTATATCACCAATGTTCTTAGTAAAGAAGGAGCAAAATGTGGCAGGAATCATGGGACTAGGCATGTGCCATGAAAAGCAAATGGATCATTGATAGTTGGCCCATGTTTTGAATTGATTGCTTATATAATAGTTTTAAATTGATTACATATGCCTAGACTAGATAAAGCAGTCTACTGCAGGGGAGGTATCTTTCTTAGTTTCAAATTAGCACCAAATAACTGTGAATGTCTACAAGGGTAGCCATAAGGAACCACAAATGTTAGACACATCTCCATGTTATATTGTCTTTCAAAATTACATAGGTCAATTGAGGGATGTTGGATATGGCATCTTGGACCCATGGACTAAGCATGGAAAAAGGTTATAATAGCTCACGTTGGAAGCTAGACATGATGCAATTTGCACTAAATTCATTCCTTCTCATGGTTCTTTCCAATCTTGAAGATTATCAACTCGATACTAAGTCTTTGCAAGAATTGTTAAAGTATTATACAAGGCAATTAAAAGATAGATGGGTTGGGAGACCTAAGAAGGAAGAGACCTTCCAAGGTTGTGATTAAGATGAGGTTCACAGAGATCTTCATCAATTTTTTTGATGTCTCTTATTTGGAAAGCAAGAAGATAGTTCCTCAAGAAGTCCTACATTGTGTTGCATGAGTGGCCTATATAGAATGACCCTACTTTCTAATTGCAGTAGGAGGGTGAAAAGAAGAGTCATTCATGGGCATTTTTTCCATGAGAAAGAGAATCTATGACTACACATGAGGAAAGGGAAGTGCAACAGCCAACTAGTTATATTTAATGGTCTTTTCTTGGTTCATATGCAAAAGGCATAAAGGTATAATGCTTTTCCAGCCAAGACCCATTGTGTGTAACACATATCACATGTGGAAATAGATGAGCTTGGTCACATTTTTTTTTGTTGTGTACCCAATCATGAAAGCATATGCTCAAACAAGGTTTCTTTATCCTCAAGCATATACATGGATAAATCACCATTTTGAAGAGCAGAACAACAAGATGTTGGAGACCTTTTATGAGTAGTATGAATGAGGCTAGTTAAGGTGTGGAGATAGGCCCACATCCACTAAGCTATTGCATGAAAGAGGAAAGTTTTAAAAATCTTAGTCCCACATTGGTTTTGCAGTCATAAATTTAATTTTTTTTAAACTAAGGCTCACAATGTATAAGTTGTCTTTAAAGACAATGCCTTTTAGAAGCAGAGCAAGTGCTTGTGTGGAGATCCTAGCCTAGTAACCATGAGTTAATTTTGAATAGACTTGTTGATGTCAGCTGATGATGTGGATCCATTGAACAAGTTAAAATTATACATGTGGCAGACACAAGAATGAATCATGTAATGACAAGTGGTAGAGACTTACAAACATGGTGCACTTCCCGAGGTGTCCACATGGCATGGTATGCCACATGTTGCAAAGGCGCATTCCTACATGTGACATGGCAGTTACTAACTATGCATGCAAGAAAGCACCTAGCTAACATGTGGCAATGGGCCCTGATTGGTGATGATGTGGTAGGAGCAAAGGTCCAATTAGTAATAAGGCACCACATGGTAGTGAGGTGGTAGGTGATAGGCAAAGGATGATGTGGCACTGACAAGACAGTTGGAGATCCAATGTGAAGCTACCACATGGTAGCATAATAGGTGGGACCAATCAAAGGGTGCTATGTGGCACCTAGTGGTAGGTGACAAAGAAGATGACCTCCTAGTGGTAAGGTGACATGTGTTAACCTAGTCAAAGTGGGTTTGACCCGAATGGAAATAAAAAAGAAAGAACTCAAAATGCAAAAAATGATTTTTTATTATCCTTTAGTGCTGAACATGCAGAATTTCTAAATTAAAAGGGAATATATCCTAAATTTTTGACTTTAGGAAATATTAAATTTTTACATAATATTTAAAAAGCATGTGTAGATTGTAGAACAAGATTTAGTGTGCAAAGAACATTAACAATAAGAGAAACATTCACAAACTAAAACTAAATTCACATATAAGTTTAGACAAAGAAAGAAAACTAAGGAATGCAAACCTAAGAGAGGAAACACCCCATGCTTTCTTGATTTGGTAGATGTGTCCTTTGATGTGGATGTATGCTCAATATGCTTGCTCAATTGCTTCAATGGTGGAGATGGGTAATGGCAAATTGGTAGCCTTGTGAACTCTCAATTTGGCATTATAAGGGTATGGGTATGGATTTGGCTCTCAAAATAGCATTATGACTTTACTAAAAGGATTGTGATGATATGGCTTCGGAGAGGATTCAATTTATAGGCCAAGGGGTGTAATACCCCAAAATTGGCTCATTCCCATTTCAACCAATTCTGGTCTATTTTTTATCATTCCTAAGACCTATTCTAATAGGCAATCCTTATTCGGCTACTCGCTACTTGACTTAATTGTCAGATGCAGAAAACCCAAATCTGCATTCATACTCTTTATTTAATTCCTATAGTATTGACTCATATTAGTCACATTAAACCTATTGATTAATATTTAATTTAATTACTGATTATTTATACTTAAATTAAATTAAATCATATCCTAAGGCTAATGTACTATGGAATTAAATTTATTTAATTTAATAAATGTGCCTATTTTAATTAATTAAAAAAATTATTTAATTAAATAGAGAAAGCTATTTCTAATTAATTAAATGAAGTTATTTAATTAAATGGGAAATCATTCCTAATTAATTAAATGAAGTTATTTAATTAAATGAGAAAAGCATCTTTTATTAATTAAATAAAATTATTTAATTAAATGAAAAAGGTAATTACGAGAGCATATCTCATTTTATTAAATTAAATTTGGAAGAGAATCTATGATGCATCATAAGATTCCTCAACCCACTTAAAGCCAAGAATCTATGATGAGTAAGTCAAACAGGGACATGCGTAAGAGGTAATAATGACTTCAATCCTCATTGTTGATTGAAATCAATCTCAACCGTTGATGGATTCCAGGAAAGTCTATTTAAAAGACCCTCCTCCCTTCATTTCGAAAAGGATGAATTGATTTGCTATTGGATTGCTATTGAAACTCATGCTCACTTACATTTCTTGCATGCATTCTCATTCTTAGTTTGATCTCATTTTAGTTTAATCATGCATATTCTTAATCTAGTTTACTTTATTTGTTCTTAGATTACATGGAATCTTTCATTCTAGATTAATCTGCATTCTCATATAGATTAGTCATACTTTCTTACAAATCCTTCATTCTTAGAGGGTCTAGTTTCTTAAACACCTCGAATCTGAGGATATCTGATAAGCAATTCCCTTTAAATAGAAGGCAACAGGTCGCTTTGTAGGGCTGATTTTTGGATGAACAATCCAATGTTCATTCCGAGATGAATCTGCATACAATGACCGTGTTGAAGTGTCTATAAGGTTCAGAGGCCCACATTTCACAGGTACATTTTTGGCACCCACCGTGGGGCAACCCACCTTTGCTTGCTGGTTTTTGTGCAGATCTGTTCGCAGACTCAAAGAAACCCTAGATTTGAAATATTTTCTCATATCTTTCAAACGGATGATTTTTTTTGGTCTGAAATTTTTTATGCAGGGCGGCGATATATCCAAAAAGCTTTGGTCCAATTTTCAGACTTTTCCGAAATGTTTTCGAGATTTTATGATATTTTCTTCATTTTTCATAAAAAATCATTTTCAGGCGTAAATCAGCACATTTTTCAAAAAAATTTATAGTTTCGAAAAGTGCTTGGAATTTTAAATAGATTTGGTTCTTTGTGTTTCAATTTTAGAGGTCATATTATGGGTCAATAATTCAATTTGGAAAAACTCATCTGTTTTGACAAAACAACTCCCTAGGGTACAAATTAAAAGATCTTTTCAAAAATTTTGCATTTTTGGAAAGCTCTCAAATTTTTTATAGGGGTTACTTTTTTGTATTTTGAGTTTTGGATGTGAATTCATATCATGTAGATCTTATCTTTATGACTAAGTCAAAAATCAATTGAAAAAAAAAAAAGGCATTGAATGAATAGTTTGCATTTCATTTTTACAATGAATCAATGCATAATGTGGGCTTTCATTTGGGTTACTTTCTGGTTATCATCACTCTTAAAAATTATATTTTTAGATCTAACCTTGATTTTGCATGAGTTGACATATATTGCATTCATGAGTTTGTTGCTTTGTTCATTGCGAGCGAGCGATCAAGTGTAAACGAAAGGTACAACAAAGAAAAGACGTGTTGCGAGGATTACCAGATATTTTTTTTGACTAATAACACTTCATTTGGAGCTAAAAAAAGCATCTCTCATGTCAAGCTTGTGTGTGTTTCCTTCCATGTTCTTATTTTACAACACATGCATAATTTGATACTAGGTTGTGATCTCCATTAGTTTCCATTTAGCAAGCTTAGTTACTTGTGATAGATCTAATTAGCTATCTTGGGTTATTGGACTCGCTAATCTGCCGGCCCCTCGTTCCACCTTGTGGTTGCAAGCTTAGCACCACGTTAAATAGGGGAGGGGTCTATAGGACAGAAGCGTTAAATATTCCTATAGGCAACCCTTTTGTGCTTTTTAGAACTCACTAGTTTCTGAGTTGTGGACTCATTTTGGCTTGTGTGAGGGGTTAAATGTTCCACATCTTTGGACTCACCTCACATTAGTTAAAGCATTAAGTGCACCACCTTGTGCTCTTTGGTTACTTTTGGATAGATTTTCTTTTGGGAATTAACATCTGTACACACATAGTAATTAGGCCTCATGAAAGCTATTTGTGGATCTTGAGAGAGTGGGTTCCTAGTGAAACTCCTCTCTATGATGGATTCCTTGTAGGTGGAGAGGATACTTTGAGCATCTCGTAGATAGATGAATCTTCAACTTGTTGATTGAGGCATCCTTTCTCCAGAGAGGTTGATAGATCACCGGGAGTTGATATCATAGATCTTTAAGAGATACTCTTAGTTTAGCGTGTCGGATTAATCTGTCTGCTTTGATTAGGCTAAAAGTGAAAAGGTTTCAAAACCTTGGATCTAGAAGCTAAGTCCCCTTGTGGTACACTATTGTGAGTCGATCACCTTTAGAGAGGTTTAACTGTAGCAGATAATCTCTTTATAGGGAAAACTACGTTGATGGAACCTCAAGCGGTAATAGCCATTTTCGCCATGGTAGTGACAACCACTATATAAATGTCCTTGTGGAAGAAATCTCCATAGGTGTGGTTCATTGTGGGTTGTCAGATCTCCCCAGCAGCTCTTGAAGATTAAGTTCTCAGACTATGTCAAAACCTCAGTGCGCCGGGATTGGAGGTCACACCTGTGAGTCATAAAAGTTGCAGAGTCAAACCATTACTAAAAACCTTAGAGAGGCCAAACTTTTTTCATTTTCTAGGAATGTGTGCAATGATTGCAAAACTCTTTGAAAACATACGCAATTAGCCCTCTTAGGGATTAGCACAAACTAAGTCACTTGATTGTTCATGCGCAAGGTTGCTTTTTCCCTTGCTCATTGTTTTCAGACGTGCTTGATATCACCTGCTTGCTATTCTACGTGCCTATTTATCTGCCTGGTTACTAAAACGAATCAAAAATCTGTCCAAAACTATTTGAAATCTTCAAAGTCTTTTCAAAATCCAGTTCAGTTGTCAGTCTAGTTTCCATTTTAGCACACAGTTTGCAAAATTTTGCACAAATACTTTTTGTCCTACTACTTCTTCACACAGCTTTGTCCAAGTTCTCATGCAAACAGTTGCACATCTCCATGTGAGATCTTTATGCTATCCAAGTTAACCTTGCACTACTTTGCGTGGCTTACATCACATCCTCGTGTGAAATCTTTATGCTATCTAGAGTCTTTGCATGGCCCTGTGTACTTTCTCATGTGCCTTTTAGAGGATCTTCATGTGAGATCTTGAGTTTGAACTATCAATTTAGTCTGTTAGAGCTATTTGTGCTCTGTACCAAGTTTATTTCTTGCATTAGGTTACTACTTCTCTATCTGAAAACAGTCTAAAACAGTGGCATCCTTCTTAGCTAATGACTTGTGATCCATACTTTAACTATTCTTGTCTCTCAGTTATCTTGCTCTTGTCCTTTAGTGCTTGTTGTACTCTGTGTTATGATAGTCATAATCTTTGGCTGTTCTAGCCTTCAAATTAGATTATTTATGCCTTAATGTACAACACTCTTATCTTGTCCCATTGAGACTAAGTTCTAGTGTGGTCTGTGTCTAAGCTTCTAATTTTTGTCATTGTCTATGACTATGACAACCTGACTTATGTTCTAAAATTTGGCTGCCACTACTTGAAACATAGTACATCAAAATGGCTAACAAAAAATGTGCTAAATCCAATATTCCTAGTGAGGAAGAAGGGATTCTAATTACAAACATGAAGAAACAAATTGAAACGATAAGTGCTCAACTTCAAATACTAAAAGAAGAGGAAAACATATCATCAAACAAATTCTCTTTGAGAGAAATTTTCCCTTTCTCCTATGAAAACCAAAAATCACATTCTTGTGATCTTGAATCCAAGACATCTAAGAACACCTCACATACACCCAAGAAATCTAGGAATATCTTTGAAAAAAAACCTTGGGAACCTAAACCAAAGCATGATTTCACACCTTTGAGAAAATCTTATGAATTAATCTTGGAAGAACTTCTTGAAGAAAAACTCGTTACTTTACCTAAGCTCACTTTGGCGGGAGTTTCCTTTATGAGTAACTATTGTGTCTATCATAGACATAATTTACATAAAACTTTCCATTGTAAGGAGCTGAAAAACAAGATCCAAGATCTCTTTGACAATGGTATAATTCAAAAATCTAAGCTCTCAATTACTAAAGATTATACTCTCAAGAAGGATCAACCTCATGAAACCATGTCTAATAACAGTTCAAACACAACTTCTACTTCCTCCAATATACATCCACTTTCTCAATTGTCTAATCTTTCCAACAAATATTCACCAAAAGAACTCAGTACTCCCCCAGTTGACTATGTGTACCCTCAAGAACTACCTTTAAAGGAAACTCAGGCTAATCTTAACTTAGCTGCAAACCTCTCCCATACTACACAAAGCAAAGATCCAAAACCTCCATTTGTTACTCCTCCTATTATCCCCAATCCAACTATTCCTCCATTGTCCCTTCAAGAGCCTGTTATGGCGACTCTAGAAATATATTCGAATACAGATTCAGATACTCCCTCATCCTTAGATTTGGTTTCATGTCAAGAGGACCACTTAAATGATGAAGAAACAAATGTTGATCAAGACCAAGATTCCTTCATCCCCTTTCAAGTCTTCCAAGATCTTGTGCCTCCATCTGAAGAGCCACATAGTCCTCCATCTCCCATGTCATGCACCTCTACTAAGCAAGATCAAGATGTTCCTTCCACCATCATTAAGGAGATTACAAAAGACCAAGAGAAGGATACTTTTCCTATGTTACCCAAAATTCATTTTGAAGAGAAAAGTGTTCCCTCACTCTCTTATTCTACCTCGCTACGTTCACTTCCAAACTATGCTCAAGATTTAAATACTCCTATCAAAGGTATTGCTCCTATAACAGTTACTCATAAATCTATTGATGACTTTGGTCATATTGCTCACTCTAAAGATGCTGATAGCCCTACTCATGGTCCATTCACATCTTCTAAATCTATCCTTGGTCCCTAGCCATCCAAGCTAAAACATTCAAGTCTTCCATCCATATTGGGACCTTATGTTCCTCTATCTTATATAGCCACTACTATCTCATTACACATTCTTCCTACCCTACCCCAAGATCAACAAAGATACACATACTTGAACTCTTCACATTCACCTTTCCATCCAAACCAGTCATATTGGCCTCATTCATCCACAAGTCCCAAGTCCTTTGGAAGCAATCTGGATGATCAACTCAAACACAAGTGCATGAATCCATCCTCAAAAGTTCACTATGTCTCCTCTAATTGACATGTGAACGTCAAGAAGGAAAAAAGAAAAAAGAGACCACAAAGGTCCACTATTCAAAGAGCTCAACCAAAAACAATGTGGGTTCTTAAATTTGTTCTTGAAGAAATGTGTTTTAAAGCATCTAATGAAAAATCAAAAGCTATATGGATTCCCAAGTCTCTTTTGAAGGACTTGAATATCAAAAACAAATCAAAGTTGACATTCAAGCTTCCAAAGGCTTCCACTCCATCTTCTTCCCAACATCTTCCTAAAAAGGTTTCAAAACCTTCTACTCCACCCCTCTCCAAAATGGTTTTTCTACCTCATATATCTAAGCCTCAATCTATTTCATCCATATTTCCTCCATCATTCCACTACCCCTCAAGGTGTGTGTCAATGTTGATCTTGCCTAATATCTCATCCACCCTCATGAGATTCTCTAAATCTTATGCCTTCTTGTCATCCTTGCTTGTTTCAGTCTTCCAAAACCAACAACCGTATCCTCCATCTACCTCTCATTTTCCTATCTCCCTCCATTACCTTATCAGCATCTTTGAGCATACCTTGCTATGGTATTGGCTTATCATAACTTATGTTTCTTATAGGAGCACTATTCAAATTGAAGAAGGCTTGAATTCTTTCCAAAAACTCTAAAAATCAAACAAAACAAAAAACAAAAGGGAAAAGAAAAAGTGCCTCGGTGAAAACTTGGAAACAGGCACCTTGGTAGCAAAAGTAAAGAAAAATAAATTCGTTCTACGATGAAAACCACTTCTTGTGGCACCTTGGATAAGTACCATGATGAAAACCTAGAAAATAGGCATCATGCGTAATTTTTCCATCCATGACATCCTATCATGATCTTGCTTATCCTTCAGACGTTCTCATTCTTGAAGTCATTCACTCATAACCTCCATAACAAACTTTTTTATCCTATTTAGTTAACCCTTTGGTCTTGATCAATGAAAGAAAGAAGAAAACTTAGTTCTTAGCAATCTCTTGACATGGTCATTTTCTTTGGTTACTTAAACGATACCCTTCATTACACCATGAGCTTGTATCCTTTTCCCTAGCTTGGGTAATCTTGTGAATGCTTTCCTTGAGGGTAACATTCACCGCTTCATGTTCTTTGTCTATCCATCTCTGCTTATCCACTCGCTTGCTACTACATCTCATCCTACACCTTGCTAGACAGTGGAACAAAATCAAGGTGATCCTTCTTGAGAGCTAGTAATCTTGAAAAAAAATCATAAAAATAAAAAAAAGTCCTGAAAAAAAATTTGTTACCCTGGTGAAAACCTAGCAATCGGCGCCTTGGTAACACCAAAAAAATTGAAAGATCTCAAAAAAATACAAAAAAGAGAAAAAAGAGAAAAATACAAAAAAAGAGCAAAAAGAGAAAAATACAAAAAAAGAGAAAAAAGAGAAAAATACAAAAAAAGAAGACAAAAAAAGAAAGAAAAAAAAAAAAAATCTTGCCAACAAGGTGAAAACCTGGTAAATAGGCACCTCTTGTTCCTAATGCTCCATCTTGCAGCACATCTTCTGGCTATTTTGTACAGTCACTTTCATGCTTTTTCTTTCGTGCTTTTCCTACTCATGTATCCATGGATTGAGTCTTGTCCCAGCTCGGGGGCATCCCCCCTTAGTGTGACTTTTTTTGAGGTTCTCCTCGTAGAATCTCTTTCGTGATAGTCACCAGTTGTTTCAACTGCATCTGCCTACTGTCGCTAGTGTCACACTTTTTGAGGTTCTCCTCATAGAATCTCTTTTGCAACAGTCACCAGTTGTTCTAGCTGTGTCTGCCTACTGTTGCTTAGGTCACGTCTCCAGCTTCATTTATGGAAGATCTCTATTGCGTCAGTCATTGGTCATTTTGGCTATGTCTGTCTACTGTCGCTCAGTCCTCTTTGACATTAGTCACCAGTCATTCTGACTATGTCTTCCTACTGTTGCCACCCTACTAAAGAGATTTCTTTTGAATGTATTTTGGACATTAGCACTTGACATCAATCCCAAAACATTGAACTCAAAAATGATGTACTTGTTTGGATATGTTGAGCATTTTCTTTGTTTTCTTTGTTTTGCTTTATCATATCTCCTCGAGCAACTCGATGATGTCATCTTTGACTAGAGAAGTAATGACTGGGGGCATGATCTTTTTCTTTGCTTGCTGTTTGCGATTTAGTTCCAATAAGTTGATCTACTCCTATAAAAGTGGTGTCCACTATAAGAGCCTCAATCTTGTATTGGATGGCCGTGTGTACCTCGACTCCTTTTATAAGAATACATCAATAACGTTGGTGCTTCTCCTTGTTTGTTGGAGTGAACTCTTCATGCTATAGTAAATACTAATACTCGTCCTTCTAAGTGAATGTATGGGTCACTGCGAGTATATCTAGCACACTTCTGTCTCAGGTCATGAATGCAAGGGTCGTTGCAGACAGAATGAATACTAAATACTTAGCATAAGAAAGATCTCCTGTGTGTTTGGTGTTTCTGTTATGCAAGCAAAATTTAGGTCATCCTAGCATTTATGCTTTGATGCTTATGTTAACTTGCTACATTAAAAGGGACAAATGTTCTGGTCATTCTGGCTTCTTGTGCTTCGAATGCTTACATTTAATCCCGACATTTCAATAACGTATGTTATATTCATATTCTTATGATTGCAATGTCAGTGGGAGTTGTATAACATACGAGCTTTATTTTATATCCAATGATGATAAATCGTCGAGGCTTGGTAACTAGACCTAAGGTTGCATCTAGCCTAGGGTTGCATTTAATATAGTCTTGCATTACATACTTCACTTGCATAAGCATGCAATTCAATTGCAAATCTACTTTCACCTTCTCTGATGAGGGACTGCAAATCTCTTCAAAGCATCATGTTCTTCATGACTGCACAAATGATTGATTAATCATTCTTTTGTTTATATTGGCCAAAATTTGTAATGTCTTTTTCATCTTCAAGGACTTGCCAGTTTTCAATGTTATCAGGAATAGAAGGCCTATTTTGTACCTCAATCTGAGATATTCCTAGAAATGATATTTCCTTAGGCTTGATATCTACATTTGCTAAAAAATCAGCCATCTTATTTTGTGTCCTATCTCTCCATGAGATGCCAAATGTGTCAAAGGATTCTATCTGATCCCAAACTACATTTCTATACTGCTTTACTCTCCTATTCTTGGATGCATATGTTTCTTTTAACTAGGAGATGACTAACTCAGAATCCCCTATAACATGTAACTTTTAAATCCCATGATGTGTGGCAACTTGCAATCCTAGCAACAATGCCTCATATTCTGCAATATTATTTGTGCAGGAAAACTTCAATGTGAATGAATATCTGAAGGTATTATTCTCAGAGGAGACAAAAACTACACCTGCCCCTGCACCCTCTTTAGAACTAGCCCCATCAAAGAACATTGTCCATAGTTTTGGTGAGTTTGTACAACATTCAACTTCATGTTCAATTATAGTAGGTAAATTCTCAACTTCTTGAATAATCAATTCAGCTCTGAAAGCATTAACCCCAGTATCTAAGAAACAAGTGACATCTTTATCAATTTCTTCCCCTAAAATGTGATTAACCCTTGGTTCTCTATTTACCCTGACAGCTTTATCCCCAATGTGGAAAGTAGCATAGGTTAAGTCACACTACAGGTTTCCCTCCATGGCAACACTCCATTTTCTAGATAGTAACATTCCATAGTGTGGAGGTATATCCACCACCAAGACAGACATGGTTAGCTCTACGTCAGGATATGCAGGTAGTTTGAATGGTAAAGCATTTATGGTACCTATGACTAGGACTTCCCTAGCATCCATTCCTCTACATCCTCCCTGCTTGGTATCCACTTTCAATCCTAAGGCTTCCATTACTTTGAAAGGCATTATGGTGTTGGAAACTCCTGAGTCTATCATACAATTTTTTAGGGTCTTTCCTTTTATGATTAGACTGAGGAAAAAAGGATCAATATCTTCTATAAATGCCACTGAGGAATCATCTAAAAACATTTTAGGAATCTGGGATATGATACCACTATCTTCTATTACTAATGGGGTTTTTTGGGAAACATTTTGATCTACAACAGTATTATTGTTTCCTATTCCACCCAACCATGATAAAGCCTTATTCTTATGCTCTTCAATTCTAAGAAATTTAGACAAGGGCACTTTTACAGTAATTTGGGACAACATAGATATCATATCAATAGGTTCAACAATAGTGGGTTTTACAAGAGTACCTGGAGTTGGAATCTTTTGAGCAGCAGGCACCACTATTTGCTTGATAGTATCAGGTTCTGATTTCTTTGATTTCACAACTATTTTTGCTATTTCATTTTCCTGAAACTGAATCTTCTTTTTTGGTTCCCATTTCTTACCCTTATTGTCCTTGATCTTGGGCACATCTTCATTGACTCTCCTATTTTGATCATTCATCTTATGGGTGATATCTTTGATGAATACACTAGATGGCTTTCCTGCATCATTATTTACTTTTCTACTTCTCAAATTGTAGTTAGTATGGACTTGTGAAATCATTTCTTCTGTAATTCTGTCAATCTCCTCTTTGGAGGGCATTCTTAAACTTGTGAGACCTACATCAGAAGATGTAATTCATATCTTATCTGTATCATACCCTTCATCATCTGAAAGCACTTGTTGATGATGTAAATGATAAGCAATTATCTGATTGATAATGTTGTTTTCAGGCTCTTCTAAATCAGAATCTATCAAATCATCACACATGCTTACCATATTACAACTTAAATCATCATGGCTTTTCTCTTCACTTTCTTCTTCAGGTTGCACACCTTGACCTTGGGAAAATGACTAAGCAACAACACAATAATCAGCAGAATAAGGTGACTGGCATATAATGCACCATGGTACATCATCATTCATATTTACAATGTTCCTTTGCAGGGGATCTAGAGTACCCTTTTCCTTCACATTTTGGATCTAATTAGGAATTGGTTTACCATCTTTCCACTAAGTGGTGTAAGGGTAATTTTGCATTCTAGGCTGCCTATTGAAATTGTTGTTATTCACAAGAGTTCTCTCAAAAATAGTTGGCTTATTAAAATTAGTGGGATTCATCTTCTTAAGAAATTCCAAAACCTGGCCTATAGTGGGTTCTTCTGGCTTCTTTCCTATAGGGGTTTTATCAGCCTCCCTTTTATTATTGTTCTTAGGATTTAAAAGCTTTGGATCATCCCTCCTACCCAGTTTGCCAGATGCCTTCCTATTATTCTCTATATTTACTACAATTTTATAGGCACCCCTTAAAGTCTTGGGATCCTTATCCCTCAATTGATAAGCCATTTTTCTATCAAAAGCATTGAAATATGTTGTGAGATAGACATCTTCATTCAACCTCATAACTTGAAATAATCTGTACATACCTTTCTGGAATATTACATTGAAATCAAATGTGGACTCATTTGGATTCTTCTTGATGTTGTTGAATTCATTTAACATGAATCCTACATTAGTGTTGTCTCCATATTGCTCCTTGAATAATTTCTCCAAGTCATTCCACAAGGTAATACTGTCATTAGGCAACCTCCTAAACCAATCCCTTGCATCTTTAGTTAGTGAATGCACAAACAATTTCATTACCATATCTTCATGTTCAACTTCATAATCATTCAACATATCAATGAAAATTCTCAAATGTTCTTCACTAGTAACAACATTATTCCTAGAGAACTTAACCATTTTGTCTCTTAAATCAAACGATATGGGATGTGGAGCACCAGGAATACTAGCAAATGATATTTGTCTATACATTTCCAAGTATACAGGTTTCTTTTGGAAACCAGGAACATTTGAGGTACTAGTTATATTAGCTTGACTCAGAGGAGCAGCTTGGGATTGTTGAGGTGGGACAAATGGGACTTGGGTGCCAATAGTGGAAGATGAGGCAGGAGCGGATTGGGGTATTCCCTAAGTTGAGATTATTGGACCACTAGCTGGTGCAAGAATTGCAAGTGGGATAGACAAATTGGGCCATGAAGCCAATGTAGAATTAGATTTTATGAATTGGATTTTTCTCCTAGTTTTTGCAGCTTGAGCTTCATTTTCAACCTTCTCAAGCTCTTTTGCAAGATCTTCCTTCTCTTTTCTAGCCTTCTCTAGATCTAAATCTAATTTTTACATGGAGGGTTGTATGGGTTTGCTTGGTAGAGCTTGAGGTTCATTTATTTGGATTCCTACAACTTTGCCTTTCCCTTTATCTAGAGCTTTTACGGTGGGCTCTACAGGGTCAATTTGAATAGGTTTATAGGCTTGGACTTGAGTAATGACTGGTTCTTGCCTTTGATTCAAGCATTTTTCTTGTTCTTGAACTTTAGCTCTTAGATTTTCTACATCTCCAAATACATTAGTATGGAGAGTTCTGGTATTTTCTTCTAACTTTTTATTCTGCTCCTTCAAAGCAGCCATCCTTCTTAGCAGAGCATCCCTTTCTATTATGGCATCCAAGGTGGCTTGCTCCTTTTCCTTTTCAAGAAAAATGTGTTTGGCTTCTTCCTCAGTAATCCATTTCTTCAAAACTCCTATCTCAGAATGCACTTCTTTAGGATCTGCAGAAGTAGCTTCTGAATCAACAGGATCATCTAGATCTATAAGATTTGTTTCCACGTATGGGGCTACTCTAGGATTAAAAGGATTATCAAATGAACACCTAAATCCTAGCCTATAGTTCATATCTACTATAGGATCTAGCCTTGATGAAGCAATTCCTACTATGGACACATCTTTGTCCTGAAATACTCTCTCATCTAGTAATGGGGTACTGAAAATGCCTCCTAAGAGTCTTGTAGTTTCAGATTCAAAACTAAGTGAAGAAGATTCTCTTCCTAATACTGGTTGATACTGAGAATTGATGGATGCATTGCTTCTGGGTTTCCAAGTGGGATTTGGATCTATCTTTTTCTTATTTTGGTTCTTCCTACCACCTTGGGGTAGATCAGTATACATTGATACATCAGGATTGGCTCTCATGTAAGCTCTTGTGTTCTTTCTCTTGTCAACCATATTCACCTTTTGTTAAAATAAGCACTAGCTTCAAAACCTTGACTGAGTCACCACCCTATTCTTGGGAAAATATACAATGACACTTAATGCTAACTCAAAGAAAACAACACACAAGTAGGAGCAAAAATATCTAGCACAAATAGATCAATAACTGATGTTGTAAGACTGCAACTCTTGCTTGTTAGATAAGACACTTGGATAAGCTGGATATATCAGTGTGTTGCTATGGTACTTGGGCTTTATCTTCTTTAAATTCTCAAGGTTTGTCACTAAAATATTCCCTTATAACCGTAGGTAAAACTTGGATAACATGACACACATGTACTCAGCAGGACCAAAGAAATTGTACTACTCTTCACAAATGTGTTGGACAACTCCCAAGTAGAGTTGTCATTTTGTTGGTGTTTTTAAAAGGACTAAAACTACTAAGCAAAAAAATGCTTAATACCAAGATGATAATACTCATACAATCTAAAGGTCAACCAATTCTTGTTAACAATTGCATGTGTAAAGCATTTGGACCCAACTTCAAAAAAACCAAAGGTGGTTTTCTACTCTTTTGGCTCTGCAAAACCAGGGTGGGTATACCCAGGGATGATTAAAGACTGGGAAAAGTGTATGAGAATTATTTTTAGTTTCATTCTGATTCTCATCTCAAAATCCTCAAACACATACATAATTCTTAATACCTTGATAAGCACATCCCATACAACAAATATGGCAAAAATTTCTTCTATAGATCTACAGATGTTCTTGTAAGAAATGAATAATGTTGAGCAAGGAACGAGAAACAATCCAAGTAAGTTAAGTGTGAAACAATGTTACCATAAGATAAGAAACTCCAAGAGCATACACCAAGATGGTTCAACAATGGAGACAAGGATTTATAAGGGGAAAGAAAAGAAAACCCCTTGTGAGTTATTATGAATGAAGGCAAATGCCTAAAGAAGAGAGAGAGAGAGTGTTGGAGCAAAGGTAGCTCAATACAATAACATCAAGTTCTTATGGTGGTGTGTAGTTGTGAAGAAAGAAGGAGGAGCATCTCTTATATAGAGATGAGAGAGGAGTTGCATTTGTAACTCCCATTTCTATGAATGCCACATTCATAATAGGTGTGTGCAAAGTGTCACAATCCTCTTAAGGAGGATAAACTAAATAAAAAAAAAACAAGAGTTGTCCTTACATGTGGAATAAAGGACAAACAATGACATGTCCTCCACATGTGTACAAGTGGACAAACTACATGTAGGGACCCTTGGAATATCCCAATTAAAATATATCCAAGGAAAGATTAATCTTTCTAATACCCCCCCTTAATCTTTACTTGGGGAGTTTACTTCAACAGGTTGTAAACCCAAATTTTTACAATGGAACTGAAATCTCTCTTTAGAAAGTGGTTTGGTTAAGATATCAGCCACTTGATCTTCTCCTTTACAATAAAGAAGAATAATTTGATTGTCTTCAACTTGTTCTCGAATGAAGTGATGTTGAAGTGAAATATGTTTGGTGCGGGCATGATACACTGGATTCTTTGCCAAGGCAATAGCACTTTGATTGTCACAATGTATAGGTGTAGGTGATTGTTGAGGTAGACCGAAATCATCAAGAATTCTTCGAATCCACAAAGCTTCCTTAGCTGCATTGGTACAACCTTTGTATTCAGCTTCCATTGAGCATAGGGAAATAGAGTGTTCCTTTTTGCTTTTCCAAGAAATTGGACCTGAACCAACAAAGAAAAAATAATCACAAGTGGATTTCCCATCATTGGGATCTCCACCTAGATCGGAATCATTATAGCCATGTAAAATGAATTCAGAGTTTGGATCATAAAATAAGCCTATATTAATAGTTCCTTTAATATACCTTAAGATGCGTTTAGCAACTTTAAAATGAGTTTGTTGAGGTTTAGACATAAAACGAGACACTAAACCAACACTATAAGCAATATCAGGTCTAGTAAGAGTTAAATAATTTAAACTTCCTACTAACTGTCTATACAAAGTTTCATCAACAAAAGGAGTATTCATATCATTCATTAATTTAGTTCCTAATTCACATGGAATTGAAACATGGTTAGAGTCATTAATCTTAAATTTTTCTAAAAGATCATAAGCATACTTGCTTTGAGAAACAAAGATACCATTAGGAGTTTGAAAAATTTGCATACCTAAGAAGTAATGTAAGATACCTAAGTCGGTCATTTGAAATTTTTGTTTAAGTTGGAATTTAATATCAGAAATCAAGATGTCTAAACTAGAAGTGAGAATTAAATCATCTACATAAACAATAACAATGATAATATCATCGGTAGTATGTTTAATAAACAGATTAGGATCATTTTTGCTTCTAGTAAAACCTTGAGAAATGAAGAAAGAATTAATTTGAGAATACCATTCTCTAGGTGATTGTTTAAGACCATAAATAGATTTGTTCAATTTGCAAACTAGATTTTCATTACCTTTCTTAACAAATCTAGGAGGTTGAGCCATATAGATTTCTTCATGTAACTCACCATTTAAAAAGGCACTTTTAACATCCATTTGATGAATGGGCCAATTCATTTTAGATGCTAAAGCAAGAACTAATTTGATAGTAGGCATTTTAGCAACAGGTGCAAAGGTTTCATTATAGTCTAAGCCTTCAATTTGGGAAAAGCCTCTAGCAACTAGTCTAGCTTTAAATTTACTAATTTCATTATTAGTATTCAATTTTGTTTTATATAACCATTTACATGAAACTAGATTTTTGCCAGGAGGTAATGTGACTAAGTCCCAAGTGTGATTAGCAAGTAACGAATCATATTCCTCTTGCATGGCTTTCTGCCAATGAGGTTGAGAGTTAGCTTGATCAAAAGACTTAGGATCGTTAGAATTCATAATAGTAGTCATCAAAGCATAATTACAATAATTAATCCGTCTATGTTTAATTCTACCAGATTTAGAAATATAATCATCAGCTTCATTGATGAGATTTTGAGCCCATTTAGGTTTACGTTTAGTTGTAATGGAATTATGACTAGAGGAAGAATCATGAGTAAGAAAAGTATCATTAGTATCTATTTGAGTATCATGAGATGTAGGAGTAGAAATAACCGGTGGTACTTGATTAAGAGAAAGAGTAGGGTTAAGAGAAGGAGGTTGGTCCTCCACGAGCACAATTTTAGTGCCACTGAATTCTTCATCCGTTGTAGTAGAGAAATCATGAACTCCATTTTTTGCAATACAAACATCTCTAGCAACTTGAACTTTGTTAGTAGTGGAATCATAAACACGATAACCCTTAGTGTGTTCATCATAGCCAACAAACATATAAGGAGATGACTTAGCATCTAATTTATGCCTTTTTTGTTTAGGCGTATGGACATAAGCAATAGAACCAAATATCCGTAAATGATGTAAATTCGATTTCCTACCAGACCAAGCCTCTTCTGGAGTGATAGCTTTGAGAGCTTTGGTAGGAGTCTGATTAAGAATATAAGTTGCACAAAACATGGCTTCAGCCCATAATTTATAATGCAAATTCTTAGCATGCAACATGCTTCGAGCCATTTCAACAATGGTCCGATGCTTTCTTTCTGCTACACCATTTTGTTGTGGTGTATAAGGAATAGTAAGCTCGTGCTTAATTCCACACGATTTCAAATAAGAATGAAAGGCATTATTCACATATTCCTTCCCATTATCAGTTCTAAGAATTTTAAGTTTATTGCCTGAAATTCAATAAATATATCAAGAACTTGATCCTAGCTATGCAAAAAATAGATCCAAGTTCGTCTAGAAAAATCATCAACAAAGGTAAGTGCATACCGAGAACCTTGGATGGAGGTATTCTCCATGGGACCCAAAAGATCACTATGGAAAAGATGCAACTTATGAGTTGCTCGCCATGATTTTCCACTTGGAAAGGGCTCCCTATGCATCTTACCACTCATACAACCTGTACAAGTAATCTTGGAAGGAATAATGTTAGGCAAGCCATCAACCATATTATGCTTTTGCATGAAAGTAATATAATCAGAATTTAAATGACCAAGTCTTTCATGCCATATATTGAAATCAATAGAAGTATGTAAAGAATATCGTGAACTAGCAAATTCATGGAATTTAAACAAATTGTCGTTATCCATTTTAGCATAAGCAATTTCTTGGAGAGTTTGAGGATCTATAATATAACATGTATCTTTGTAGAATTCAACTTTATAGTTCTGGCATAGCTGTGAAACAGAAATTAGATTAGTTTTTAAGTCAGGTACATATAAAACATCATGCAATTTACCATTAGGAATAGTAACATCACCTAATCCTTCAACTTTACAAGTCTAATTATTAGCTAACTGAATAGGAATGTTAGCAATATCAGGTTGTAAGGAATCAAAAATTTCTTTATGAGAGGTGACATGTTGTGATGCACCACTATCAACAATCCATTCTAAAGGTTTACAAAGATTAAAGCTACAAGTAAAAGCATGACGAGGATTAGAACTAGTTGAATTACCTTTTCTATGGTTTGAGGTTTGATGATTGGTACTATGATTCATAGGTTTTTTATCATTTTGTTTTTTAAAACAGTTATTGACAAGGTGACCATCTTTGCCACAATAAGAACAATGAGGTTTGGAATTGGAATGGTTCCTTTGATTATTAGTATTACGAGTATTATTAGGATGATGGGTATTATTATATTTGGGATGAAATTTATTGTTGGTGTTATTTGAATTAGATTGCTTGTAATTATGATTATTGGAACGAAAATTATTAGTTGAATTTCTAGAGACAAATGCATGTTCAGTTGATTTGAGAGTACCAAACTGAATTAGCTTAGCTTCTTCCTGTCTCAATAAAGTTTGAAAAATAACATAAGTTAACTGAGAAGATAAAGTAGGAATAGCAAGCTGTGCATGAATATTGGTTATAAACTGTTGAAACTGTCTTGGAAGACATTTTTTAAGAATAAGATGGATTAAACGAATGTCCTCTAATTGAACACCTAAAGCCATAATTTGACTTTTAAGAGAATCAAAATTTAAGAGGAATTCATCCATACCTTTAAAATCTGCATACCTGAGATCTTCGAGTTGATCTTGCAATTGTATTTTGCGGTATTCATCGCTACTGTCATACTTGGTTTTAAAGATGGACCATGCATCATGAGCTTTAGAACAGTGAGCAATTAAGATATATAAATCTGGAATAATAGAAATACCAATTAACCCTAAAGCTTCTTCATTTTTAGCTTTCCAAGTATCTTTCTCATCTTGAGTAGCCACTGAACCGGGCTCAAGAGAAGGGTCAGTGGCTATTTCGAAGAGATGTTTAAAACGAAAAATAAATGAGATATGAGTTTTCCAAGAATGATAATTCGAATAATTAAGTTTGATTTCTGGAATTAATGTTGACATGAATAGGAAAAAAATTCTTCTCTTTTTGGGAAAAAATAAAAAAATGCCCTTAATTTGAGAATCAGATGAATTGGAAAAAAAAATTAAAATTTTATGAATTGAACAAAATTTGTTTTTTTATTTTTTTATTTTATTGTTTTATTTTATTTTTTATAAGATTAAGAATATTTTGTTTTTAATTTTAACTAATGGTGATAGAGAAAATTAAAAAGTAATTTAAACAATAAAAAAAAATGACTATAATACAAGTTGGATTAGTTTTAGTTAAAACAAAATTGGAAAAGAAAGAGGGGGAAACGTTTTTTTTAAATTGGAAAATGGAGGGGAGCGGGCGGTGGCTGTCACGTGGCGAAAGGAGGGCCGCAGTCGGTGGTCGCCGCGTGGTGGGAGCGGCGATCCGCGGGCGGTGGTTGCCGCGTGGTGGGAGTGGCCGAGGTCGGTGGTCGCCACGTGGTGGGAACGGAGGAAGCGGTTGTGGGTTTTTAAAAAAAGGCACACAGAGTGGCAGTTGCGCACGACAAGGGTCGCAGAGGTGCAGAGCTGTACCGGTGGCAGCGGCGGAAGTTTGAACCGGCGGCTGTTTGCGCGGCGGCGCAAATCGGGACCGGCGGTGCAGAGGGGTATAGTGGCGAGGTGCTTCGGCGGATTAAATGTTAAGCTACCGAGGAAGGTCCCCGGGCCAAAATGCAGAGATATGGGAACAGTGCCTTCGGCGGCGGTTGCTTCGCTGAGGCACGGGGTGGCGCGCGGGTGGCGCGGCCGCCCTATTAAAAATAAAAGAATGTTTTTTTTTATATATATATATATTTTTTTTTAAAAAAAAACACAAAGTAGTAAAATATATTATTTTTTTTTTGATAAATGAAGTAAGAGAAAAAAAAATAGAGAGATAGAAAGCTTTACTATTGTGTTTTTATAAAAAGCTTTACCAATGTAATATGTTTTGTTTTGGCGGCATGCCGTCCAAAACAAACCAAAAAAAAATTAAAATTTACTAAGAAAACTCTTTGGCGGCAAGCCTTCCAAAGAGGGTTAGTGAAAAATATGAAGCTTTACAAGAAAACCCTTTGGCGGCAAGCCTTCCAAAGAGGGTTAGTAAAAAATATGAAGCTTTGCAAGAAAACCCTTTGGCGGCAAGCCTTCCAAAGAGGGTTAGTAAAAATATGAAGCTTGCATGCACAAGATTAGTTAAAAATCACAACACAATCTTCTTCTCTCAATAATGTCTCCAAATAAGGTGTGCTCCAATGAATGGAAACCTTCACCACAAAACTTAAAACAAGGATTAGATAACCAAGCTCTGATACCATGTAAGAAATGAATAATGTTGAGCAAGGAATGAGAAACAATCCAAGTAAGTTAAGTGTGAAACAATGTTACCATAAGATAAGCAACTCCAAGAGCATACACCAAGATGGTTCAACAATGGAGACAAGGATTTATAAGGGGAAAGCAAAGAAAACCCCTTGTGAGTTATTATGAATGAAGGCAAATGCCTAAAGAAGAGAGAGAGAGAGTTTTGGAGCAAAGGTAGCTCAATACAATAACATCAAGTGCTTAGGGTGGTGTGTAGTTGTGAAGAAAGAAGGAGGAGCATCTCTTATATAGAGATGAGAGAGGAGTTGCATTTGTAACTCCCATTTCTATGAATGCCACATTCATAATAGGTGTGTGCAAAGTGTCACAATCCTCTTAAGGAGGATAAACTAAATAAAGAAATAAACAAGAGTTGTCCTTACATGTGGAATAAAGAACAAACAATGACATGTCCTCCACATGTGTACAAGTGGACAAACTACATGTAGGGACCCTTGGAATATCCCAATTAAAATATATCCAAGGAAAGATTAATCTTTCTAACAGTTCTTAACAATAGTGGTTAATTGAAGCTAAAACATTCCATGTAGACAAGTATTGGCCAACTTTGAAGATCTACAGGAAACAAAAGTAAAATTGATTTAATTCTGCATTTTTGACAACCATTTGTGACATACTTCTCCTTCAACTGAATCAATTTGATCAGTGCCTAATCCATTGGGGTTCAGAGCCTGTAGAAAATTCTTAGATCTAACTTGTTGCCTTACAAAAAATTCTATCAGCAATTCTTATCAGAATTTATCATTCAAAACCCTTTTCTTTACTAAAGAAACCTTATCACATTCATCAAAGCTTTTATTTAATCCATTGAATTAACAACAGTGATAAATAGATATATAACCTAAATAGATTGCATTCAATTGCACAAGCCTTTACTTATACAATATTAAGATAACCAAGTAATTGGAAGGAGACAAGATTCAGAAAGAACTGATATGGGGACAGTACACAATTTGTATTCATTTTCTTTGAAAATTGTATATCATTTACAATACACTCAGAATGACCTTCAGAAAGAAACACAACTCATTCTATATTCATGTATTCTCAAAGAATTGATAGAGAAAATACATCTTAAACTTGCTTTCAAAAATTTGGACCAAAGACAGACTAAGCATATCACTTAGAAAATTAGAATTTGGACCATTCTTTAGCCTTGGAATCTCACTTAAATAGTGTGAGATGCAACAAGCTTTAGGCTAAAAGAAAGTGAGAGGTGTCTTCTAAAATATACTGACATATATCTGTCATAAACGACAAAAGAAAATAACAAAAAGATTATTACATCGAGCATTCCTTAGTGGATCCCTTTCTATTATGCTTCTCAATTGTTGAGACAAGAAAATATGATTTGATTCTTCCTTTAATTTTCATCCTCAGAGTAAGTGGCCATGAGGTTAAAAAGTTGTTAGGATAAACCATGGACAGAAATAAAAACTACATGCAAATATAACCAATAACATAAAATAATAGAAAACACAGAAATGAACACAAGGCACCAAGATTTAATGTGGTTCACCCAATCCCTGGGCTACGTCCACCAAAAAGCAAGTCTGATCTTATTACAATCCAGTGATTACAATCTGATTAGAATCTGTAATCCCTTACAGCTCAATACCGCCGCAAGAACCAATTTTGCATCACAACATTATAAAAAATACCCAACCCTAAGCCCTTTTATACAAGTATTAAATCGCTTTAGGGTTATAACATGTCGGCCATATGTCAGCCATAATATGCACAGTACAGTACTTTCCTGATCAGTCACCACAATCTAACAAAAGTGACGTGTCATCTTCAACTACCTACAAACTTACTTTAATCTAGGGATTTTCCATGTCTTCATTACTAACTATGAGGCTATCTTTTGCTTTTGCATCTTCCTCCTCATCATCTTCTGACATTTTTTCTATAAACTAATTTTTCCATTTATTATAAGCAACATCATCTGGCCAATTAAAATTTAGAGTCTCTTTGTATAATCACTAAAGAATTTGCAATTTCCTCTAAATCATCAAACTCTTTTCTCATGGCATTATAAAATAATTGTATCTTTACTAACTCTTCATTTGTCCTTGCCTAGAACCAGTGGCCAATTTCACTCATGATGTTCTTGATCCTTTCATAAAATAATTCATCCAACTCCTTTTTCCACTTTTCCTTTTCCTTTATTGTATCAACAGATTCTAAAGAAAAAGGAAATTAAGTGAATTTTTAGGCAATATACTGGGAAAAACAAAGTGTTAATCTTTTCTGCAAAGAATCCCTTTTATCATCAAAATCTTCTAGTTTATTTAACAAATCAAAAATTTTCTCTACTTGATGATAAGGCATTTGGACGACAGATATACACATAATTGTGATATCATTATTCCTCTCCCTCTACTTCTGTGCAAGGGGAGTCAATTTATCCTTATCTCTATTCAACTCATCCATCAGGGTTGCAATTCTTGTCAACTAATCAAAGAAGGTTGACCATTGTATTTTATCCCTTAAATACATCACACCCTACTTTAATTTTCCTTCATATTGATTTTTAAATTCTACCTGCAACTCATGTAATTTGGTTTTTTCTTCTTCAAAGTCCTCTGCAGTATAGAATTAGGGCCTTTCAAGGGTATCTGGTATTTCAACAATAGGGGTTGCTCTATCAAATGACTGTGGAGGGTATGCAATTCTAGGTGCACTAGATTCTCCCACATTTCTCTTCCCAAGTATCTTCTTTGTTTGAGACACTTTGTTTTCTAGTGACTGTATCTATATACCCCTTTCCTCATATGCTTTTAAAACTTCTTCAAACCTAGCATTGAGTTGGGTAAACCTATCTTCTTCCTGGCCAAATACAACACCACCCAATTTCAGCACTTCTGAGGCCATTCCCATTATTTGCTTACAACTTACTTCACCAGCCCTATATACTATCAATGTACCAGTATACTTTGTAGTGGGAAACTCATGCATCTTGGTATTTTCCCCCTTTTCCATAGACCATATAACAAGGGATTGGTGGTCATCACTAAATTTGACTCCTCTATGATCTTGTAATATTTCTTCAGCAGTTGTTAGTTGAACATCTTTTTGCTTCCTTACTAAATCAAAAACAATTGCATTTAATATATCCCATTCTAGTAGAAGGACTCCTGACTGTCTAACTATTTGCCTCCCAACTTGATGGGGACACAACCCAAGAACATAATGGAAACAATAGAAAAGGAAAATTATATTAACTGGGAAAATAAGCTAGTACAAATAGTACAGGAAAATAAACTTCAAAACATGCCCTAAGGGCTTACAATAGCATAAATCTGGAGATAATTTCTCCTTATGGCACCTCCTCTCAAACTCCACTCCGAACTACCTTTTACAATGTCAGAAATCTCCTTAAATAGGCCTTGGAGGGTTAAGAACTAGGAGTACATTCTAGAAAGTGCTAGTAGGCATCCACTGACAAAATAGAAGGTTCTAGAAGCTGCGTTAGAAGTTGGTGTAAATCTAGAAGAATCCAGAAATGGTAATCGAACTTCTGGGAGGCATAACTTTTGAACCGTAGCTCCGATTGACGAACTGTTTACATTTTCGAAAAGCTCTCGAAGTGCTCTATAGCCCTATGGACAAGCATTGCTCGTCCCCCATTTTTTGACCCTTTTTGAGATCATTTAATGCCCCAAACCTGACTTTGAAGCATTCTTAGGAAGTCTCCAAAACCCAAAAAACTGCAATAACTTTCAAACCGTGGGGCCTATTGACCTGATTCTTTTTTGGAATGCTCTAAATCATGATTACATTCATCTGGTCAATTCACACCTTCTAGTTTACCAAAATGATGGCCCAAACACATGCTCCTATTTTTTCAGGATTTTCAAATGCACTGATAGTAGAACTGTGAGAGTTGGATCCTTTATTTGACCCAAATGGGTATCCAAAAATGTAAAGACATGAAATAGAAACTAAGTCTAAGTACATTTTTTTGGTGACACAGGATTGCCCTTATACCTCTGGATGCTCCTGCATCAAACACCCAGGGTAGATTGAAAAGTGACCCTGTCACTTTATGGATGGTAGAGGAAATCCCAAATGGGAAACCTCAGCTGCTGAAATCCAAGTTGAGTCCTTGATCGGTCATCCTTTCCATTTGACCAAATACTCTTCATACTGCCTGTTTCTAGTACTCCTACCCACACGATGATCTAGAATGTCTTCTATCTCCTCCTTAGAAGCAAGAATTGGACATGGCTCTAACACCAGCTCATCATTTGCACCATCATCATGATACTCTGTTAAATCTACAATGTTAAAAATGGGAGAAATGTGAATACCATCTGGCAGCTCCACTTCATATGTATTTCCTGAGTCATATTTCTTCAAAATTTTGCAAGGGCCAAATTTTTTCATTTTCAACTTGTTGTAAGTACCAGCTAGAAATCTTTCTTTTCGTAGGTGCACCATGACTAAATATCCTACTTGGAATTCCTTATGTCTTCTCCTTTGATCAGACCTAGCTTTATACTCTTGATTCATCTTGGTAATGTGTGCTTGAACCTTCTCATGTAGATGCTTGATATGTTCAGCAAATTCCTCAGCTTCAGCACTTGTCCTCTCCCCTTGTTCTATCTTCCTCAGCTCTGGTGCAGTCCTTGGGCTATTCCCATAGACAATTTGGAATGGTTATTTTCCAGTACTCCTATTTATAGAGTTATTATAGGCAAACTCTGCCTGTGGTAGAATCAAATCCCATCCCTTGGGCTTATCCCCAACTAAACATCTCAGCAAATTGCCCAGACTTCTGTTTACCACTTCTGTTTGGGCGTCAGTTTGTGGGTGATGCGTGGAACTGAATTTCAAGTCTGTTCTCAACTTTTTCCATAATGTCCTCCAAAAATACCCCACAAATTTAGTGTCTTTGTCAGAAACTATACTCCTTGGAAGACCATGTAGTCTTACCACCTCTTTGAAAAACAAGTTTGCAATATGGACATCATCATGAGTTTTGTGGCATGGAATGAAATGTGTCAATTTGGAGAACCTATCAACCACCACGAATACTGAGTCATTACCCCTTTTTGTCCTTGGCAATCCATGAACAAAATCCATACTTATGTCCTCCCATGGCCTTGATGGAATAGGCAATGGCTGATATAGGCCAGTATTGTGACTAAACCCCTTGGCAACTTGACAAACCTGGCAACTCTGTACAAACTTCTTCACATCCTGTGAAATTTGAGGCCAAAAATAATGTTCTCTAAGAATGGAAATGGTCTTATCTCGACCAAAATGTCCTGCCATTCCTCCACTGTGTTTCTCCCTAATCAGATTTTCCCTCATGGAACTCCTTGGAATGCACAATTGACTACCTTTGAACAACATGCCATCCTGAATCAAATAGTCTAACCACTTGGTTCTATCTACAACAACAGGTTCTTTACAAGCTTTCCATGCTTCAAAAAAATCAAGATCCTCAGGGTACAAATTCTTGAGTTCATCAAACCCAACTACTTCAACTTGCATTACTGTAAGCAGTGACTGTCTCCTACTTAGTGCATCTGCAACCCTGTTAGATTTTCCACTTCTATGCTTCAACACAAATGTATAACTCTGCAAGAATTCTACCCACTTCATATGCCTCTGATTCAATTTACCTTGGCTATTTTGGTACTGTAATGCTTGATGATCAGTATACAAAACAAATTCCTTTGGCAATAAATAATGCCTCCATTTCTTTAAGGCCTGAACTATTGCATAGAACTCTTGATCATAAACAGAATACTTCTTCTTTGCATCATTCAATTTTTTACTAAAATATGCAATAGGCTTACCTTCTTGGCTTAATACAACCCCAATAGCGCTACCACTAGCATCACAATCCACCTGGAAAACCTTTCTAAAATTTGGAAGTGCCAACATAGGCTATTCTATCACCTTCTTCTTCAGAAATTCAAAACTTCTCACAGCCGCTACAGTCCATTTGAACTCTTTTCTATCCCATCTTATTGTATCAGTTAGGGGTACACATATGCCACTGAAATTCTTAATAAACTTCCTATAAAAACTAACCAGACCATGAAATGATCTTACCTTAGTAGCAAACCTTGGAGTAGGCCATTCCAAGATGGCTTTTACCTTCTCTGGATCCATTTTGAGACCTTTAGGTGATATAACAAACCCCAAATAGACTAACTCCCTTTTTGCAAAGACACACTTCTTTAGATTAATTAACAGTTTCTCTTCCCTTAGCCTTTCAAGGACACTACGAATATGTAGTAAATTTTCTTCCAAAGTCTTGCTGAAAATTAAAATATCATCCAAATAGACAATAACAAATTTTCCCAAGAGTTTCTTAAGTACCTCATTCATGAGCCGCATGAAGGTGCTTGGGACGTTCGTCAATCCAAAGGGCATGACTAACCACTCATAAAGACCCTCCTTGGTCTTGAAGGTTGTTTTCCACTCATCTCCTTCTCAAATCTTTATTTGATGATAACCACTCTTCAGATCTATCTTTGTGAAGTACTAAGCTCCACTCAAGCAGTCCATAATATCATCCATCCTTGGCAAAGGAAACCGGTACTTGATGGTGATCCTATTTATAGCTAAAGAATCTGTACACATCCTCCACTCTCCATCCTTCTTTGGTGCAAGTACTATAGGTACTACACATGGACTCAGGCTCTCTCAAATCAAGCCCTTCCTCAACAGCTCCTGAACCTGTCTATTTAACTCCTCTATTTCAATAGGAGTCATCCTATGAGCGGCCTTGTTCGGAAAACTAGCTTCTGGAATCAGATCTATCTGATGACTGATTTGCCTTACTGGTGGCAATCCATCTGGAACATTATCAGAGATAATATCTCCAAACTTCCCTAGTAAATCTAAAACTTCAAATGGTATTTCACTACTACCTTCTTTATCTTTCTTAGGAATCAAAGCATAACACATATGTTGATGTTTCATGCCATCTAAAAACTTCCTTCCATCAACAAGACAAATCCTAGCACTATTACATACCTTTTCACCTTCCTTTTTCATGGGCTTTAATTTGTGGCGAACTCCATCCTTTGTCAAAGAGTATGTGTTTGCATGTCCATCATGCACTGCATGTCTATCAAACTGCCATGGTCTACCCAATAATAGATGGCAAACATCCATTGAAATAACATCACAGAGAACTTCATCGTGGTAACTCCCAATTTTGAATTTTACTAAACATTGGTCACTTACCAGGACCTTATGATCATATTTTACCCAAGAAATCCAATAGGGCTGGGGATGTTTCTCCCTCTTGAGCTTCAGCTTAGAGACCATCTCTTCTGATACTAGGTTATCAGTGCTACCACCATCAATGATCACGTCACAACATTTATCCTCACACTTGCATCTGGTATGAAACAAACTCCTTCATTGTCCTAGTTCAATCTCACCACTTAGTAGGATTCTTTCATTTACCAAGGTCTCTCCTCTTTCTGCATCCTCTGAATGTGATGATTGTTCATCCTCATCCACATGAGCAACCCTAGCTTGGCCCTCAGCTCTCCTATCTGTCCTTCCTTGTTGTTGAGGGCATTCAAATGCATGATGACCTTCTTCATTGCAATGGAAATAGGTACCATGGAAGCCTCCTCTTCCTTGTCCACGTCCTCTACCTCTTCCTCTCTGATTTCCAAAGTCTTGGTCACGGGAGCGGTTGAAATCCTCATTCCTCTGGTTCCTGCTAGTACCCTCATCTTCATTTTTCTTTTGGGTTTCATTGCAGCCTCCAGATGATCTACCACTTCCCCTTCCTCCTTGACCATGCCCTCTTTGTCTTCCTTCAAAACTTTTATTCAACTTCTCTTCAACTCATAGGGCAAACTAGTATGCCTCTTCAATGCTGGTCATTCTTACCAGACTTAATTCCTCCTGTATGCTTGGTCGCAACCCATTGATATAAAGAGCAACCTTCTCCTTATTTTCTTCTGCATGCCCTACTCTAATCAAGAGTCGATAAAACTCCTCTATATAGTCTTGGACTAATCTTCCTACTTGCTTTAATGCATACATCTTCTTAAACAGATCCAGCTTGTAGTCCAAAGGAATGAACTGCTTCAATTTGTTCACCATGCGATCCCATCTTGTGATCTTCTCCTTTCCTCTTCTATTTCTTTCCAGTTGAACCTCTTGCCACCAGATTTTGGCATGGCCTCTCAGTTTGGCCTTTGCAAACTTAACCCTATTTGGGTCCCTTATATCCTCATACTCAAAGTATTCTTCCAGTTCATTGATCCAATCGATCAACTCATCTGGTTTCAGATTTCTTGAAAATACACCCACTTCAATTGTAGGTCTTTTCCCAAACTTAGTAATGGCCCTAAAAAGCCTTTCCTCTATAGGATTTAGAAATTCCCCGTCAACTTCCTCTTCTGGTCCCATTACTTCTTCTTCAAGGTCCTCGTCATTATTGTCACTTACGGCAACATTTGCTCCTCTACGAAGCTCCTCTTGCAATGCTTGTACCTGCCTCTGGAGGGCTCTAACCTCCTCAAGATTAATAGCTCTAGCCCTTCCACCACGCTCTCTTCGTGGAGGCATCTTCTAACTCAAACCCACAACCACACAGTCCTGGTGCAAACTGCCTCATAGTCGGCGCTCTGTCTACACACTCAGGAAAACCCGCTATGATACCACTTGATGGGGACACAACCCAAGAACATAATGGAAGCAACAGAAAAGGGAAATTATATTAACTAAAAAAATAAGCTAGTACAAACAGTACAATAAAATAAACTTCAAAACATGCCCTAACGGCTTTCAATATCATAAATCTGGAGATAATTTCTCCTTATGGCACCTCCTCTCAAACTCCACTCCGAACTACCTTTTACAATGTTAGAAATCTCCTTAAATAGGCCTCAGAGGGTTAAGGACTAGGATTACATTCTAGAAAGTGCTAGTAGGCATCCACTGACAAAATAGAAGGTTCCAGAAGCTGCGTTAGAAGTTGGTGCAAATCTAGAAGAATCCAGAAACGGTAACCGAACTTCCGGGAGGCATAACTTTTGAACCGTAGCTCCGATTGACAAACCATTTACATTTTTGAAAAGATCTCAAAGTACTCTATAGCCCTATGGACAAGAATTGCTCATCCCACATTTTTTGATCCTTTTCAAGGTCATTTAATGCCCCAAACCTGACTTTGAAGCATTCTTAGGAGGTCTCCAAAACTCGAAAAACTGTAATAACTTTCAAACCGTGGGGCCTATTGACCTGATTCTTTTTTTGGAATGCTCTAAATCATGATTACATTCATTTGGCTAATTCACACCTTCTAGTTTACTAAAATGATGTCCCAAATACATGCTCCTATTTTTTGGGATTTTCAAATGCGCTGATAGTGGAACTGTGAGAGTTGGAACCTTTATTTGACCCAAATGGGTATCCAAAAATGTAAAAACATGAAACAAAAACTAAGTCTAAGTACATTTTTTTGGTGACACAGGGTTTCCCTTATACCTCTAGATGCTCCTGCATCACAACTTCAGGAGTAAACTAGGCAAAATCATTCAAAAAATTTGACTTCACCTCTCCCTTAATAACTGAGTTAGGTTTATCTAGTTGCTTAGCTTTGATTTTCTCACAGGATTTCTCAAAATTTCCCATATTTAATCTCCACAAAAACTGAGCAAAAGCCCTAGATCTTACAAAATTTTCATCATTAATAAATCTTTCAAAAGCCTGTGCAACTATTGGGTCAATTTCCTTACCTTGGTAATCAGCAATGGTTAGGTCCAAGGAAGGTGTAGGAGGTTCTTGTGGCTTGCCAACATCCAAGTCTGTAGAAGTGACAATCACATCCCCTTCTCCACCCATTTTTCTAAGTTGTTCCCTTAGAGATGTTTCATCATATATATGGATTGGGGATTGGCTTGGGGAGTATTGTTCCTTTTGAGATGAAGAAGACCCCTACTCTATTTTTTTCCTTTTTGGAGAGCGGGCTGCAGATGGGCTTCTTGACCTTTGCTTTTGATGAGAGGGTGCTTGTTGCACATTTCAAATCATAACATAACCTGCCCTCTTCTGCAATGTATATTGGCTAGGAGCTACCACATTTCTTCTGCTTATTCTTCTTTGTACTTCTACAACCTTGTTTGGATGTGTTTCAACATACATAGCTTTCTTTTTATTCATGGTTTGAATTATTATGGAAAAATTATTTAGTAAACCTGATATACCATATGGGAATCTCTTACCCTTTGTTTTAAGAGGTCATAGAATCCTTCAGGGTCAATGAATCTAGCGTGAGACTCTACCATGTTATATCTATCCAAAAACAAATTCAGGTGCTTCCACCCTTTTCTGACAAAGACAACATCATGCACTATAGTAACAATTGGAAAGAAAGTGCCCTTCTTAATCAATTCCCTCTCATCTATAGTGCCTATCTGCCATAAGAGCTTAGAAATCCCAATCTTCAAAGGCACATGAAAAGGTAACACATGTGGCTTTCCCACAAAACCATATACCCTTATCACAGTTGAAACATTATAAGGTATTATATCCACCCAATTATGACTAACCAATAGCCCTTGTGCATGATCTCTAGGTCTAACCAATTCCAACAATGCTTGTGGAATTATGGGGCTGTCCCCTCTTAAAAGCAATCTCAGCCTATATGTGAAAAATCTATCAAACCTTATATAACTAGCATCTATGGCTTCTAAAGTCATATCCACACTCCATAACTACACTAGATTCCTTTCTCCATCCTTGGTTTTTTCCAACTCCATACCCTTGGAGAAGAAAGTGTATCCCTTGTATAAGCATACATGCATCAACAATGAATACCAATAGAATGGTTTGTTTATTTTTCCCTTGCTATTCCAACCAAACCATTGTGAATCTCTTTTGATAGAAAAGTGGCCAAATCCAGAATGGTACTCATTCCAAATTGAAGGGTTTGAGCCATTATAAGGACAATAGAACCTAGAATTTGATCACCTTCATCTATCCCAAAAATCTTGAAAAGAGAAAAATACAGTGCTTGAGCTCTCAAGTTGAAATGTCTTCTCAACAATAGTTCTGGGGTACTAGCTATAATCACAGGCAAGTTACCAACCTTGGTAGCATGCTCTGTAGTGGCCCTGTTCTTAGGTAAATTTGTTGTGCATCATATCTGGCTTGTAGATCATCCATATCAATGAACAACATGGTTAGGGTTAAGGTTGAAAACCTCACTAAATAGCTCAAGGAAAACCCTAAAAAGATTGATTCTAGAATGTTTTTTTACCCATCCTGTAATAGGATCATATATCTTTGCTAGGTCCATCGATAAATCACTATCAAAGAAAATAGTGGGGACTGTTAATTTACCAATATCAAACTCTCAAACAAAGCTCATAGGAGTGTCCAATTTTCGCTCTGAAAACTATTTCTTAAATAACTCTAGACCTCCCATGGAAATCTAGGCATCTCTTACCCAATTAGCTTCATCGTAAAAACCCTCTGCTACAACTATTGTGGGATGTTTTAGGATGATTTCCCTCCCCTTAGTTATTTCATGCACTGATAGGGGAATTGTTCAAGAAAGTCATCATGCATAAAACGTTTCAAATAATATGTTTGCCTAGTAAAATCTTTTTGGGGAGGCATTTTGAATGAACCCCAAAAATTTCACAACAGTAGATACTTTAAATTTACTTAGAAAACCACAAAGTACTTACCCGCCAAAATTCGCACTTCTGCACTATGTGATAACTTCTGCAATTTTATTGGATTGTTAACCAAGAATTTATGTGCCCTAGCTCTAAAAAATTTGTATGCCTTGATATTCTCTCTGTGCTTTAGTGGTTCATTAATGGTGAAATTGTGGGCTCTTACCATGCAATAAAGTTGCACATATAAGGTCTAGATCATATTTACTCTCAGTAACCGTTACCCACAATTTTCATCCAAGTTTGAATCCCATCTAGAGATTTTCACCGGATCAGACGGTCCTGATTTAAAAGGTAACAAGCATTACAGCTTTTAAAACAATGCTATGTGTCACAATTTTGCTTCCCACATTATTTAAAATCCCTTCGTCTTAGAATTGTGGGGAAGCATCATTCGTCAATCAAGACAAGATCGACAATCTAACTAATCCACTTTCTAATAAAAACTGATCAGCTGTACTGACCAATAAGAAACTGCCATATGAGCTCATGCTGTTTGACCACATTCCATGCTAGCAAATCCCATATCATCTTCTAGGCAAGCAAGTACTTGGCATCATTTAGTACACGTATCATGCTGGCGCATTCCCACTTTCCTTATTTAACAAGCATTTTCAAATTGTGGGCTTGTGCTAGTCATCGATCTTTGGAAGATCAATGGTGATACTGATCTTACCCTATAGGGCATCTAAACAAAATTTTTGAAGTCACCATGGACACGTGTCTGCAGGGTGCATTCTCTCTTTGTTTAAACATGGCTCAAATTCAAAATGCAGGGAAGTGCCTTTCGTTGATCAGGATAAAGATCAACAATCAGAAACAACTCTTCATTTTATGCTTGCATTATCCACTTGGGCCAATGACATGACTACTTTTAACCCTCATGTTCTGACTATTGTGTTTATTTCTGACACCTTTTTGGCCTAAATCATAAATAGCTCCAGCTAAGCACATTTGGCAGAACCTATGGCATGACTATTGCATTCTTCATGGTCTAGTCCCACTATGACATGCGTCGCAAAGGTGCATTCCCACTTTTCTTATCTGACTTCCAGCTTCATAATGTGGGATTATGCTAACCATAGATCTTCGAAAGATCTACGATTGATAAGACTTCATTTCCATCTAGCAGTCAAAACTCCTCCATGTGGCACATCTGGCAGTACATGTCATCAATCATTTATAGTGTGGCATACTGCTTTGCAAATACCTGACCCCACCTTACCATATGTCAAAAATTTGCTTGCCCACATTACTTATTTCTTGTGCAATTTCAAATTGTGGGCATGGGCTAGCCTTTAATATCTAATAGATCAACGGTTATATAAACTTTGCCATTTGAGTAGCATATTGGCTAATAGTTACGAATGGTGTTTCTCCACCTGTTCCAACTCATCTGACACATACCACAGAGGACATCTCACCATTATTTTTTAACAATGGACCCATCTCATCAGATCATGCCACTTGTCCAACTTTCACTTCCCTGCATTATTTATCTGTCAAGCATATTCTTCTTGTGAGGAAGTGCTAGCCCTTGATTGAGATGAAATCAATGGCTGACGCTTCTTGGTGATAAACTGCATATCTTTGCAGGCGAATCCACCAATGACATCGCGAGAAAATCAGGACGTGCGCAAAAGTACTAACAAACCTGCAAAAGTTCCTAAAAATTTATGATTCACCAAAATATAGGAATGTAAAGGCTACGTGTCACCAAGTCACATGCCCACATTACTTAAAGGCCTTACATCTTGAAATTGTGGGTATGCGATACTCATTGATCTGAATAGGATCAATGATTAAAAAAAAAACTTTGCATCATCAGAGGTAATTGCTAATAGAATGATTAATCAATTTGTATGCTAAGCGCAGTCATGTAAGATTAAACAAAAATATAATAACCTCATGCTTATGTAAGCCCTCCCTTGGGGAAAAATGTCATTGAAAACATTTTTCTGAAAATAATTTTGAGGGTATTCTAAAGCTAGGGCAATCTGATGACTTTGAAAAAATACAAGGAATAAAAACCTAATTTTCAAAATTTCAAGATTTAAAAGATTTTTCACAATTTTTTCCTTTAACCACTGCATAGTGAAAATTAGGCCAACACAACCAACCAATATGACAAAGTTGTCAAAATTGCAAGAAAAAGTTGCAATGTTGTAGTGACAACATTGACAACTTTTGAGAAACTTTTTCTCTAGAGGGAATTAGACCCTCTAACTTGCTCCAAGGATCAAATACACATATTAAATGACATATATGAACTCCAAAAACCTATTCAACCCTTTAAAATCCTATTTTAGTCACTTTCTCACATTTTGGACCTACATCACCTAGTGAGCAACTTTAGGCCTGTAGACCCATTTTGGATTCTTCTAGCTTAACCAACCTTACCTAAGGACTATTCTAGTCCTATTATTGCACTAGTGATGTGGTTAGAATCACCACAAGCCAAAAATAAGGAAATACCTAGGTTTCAAACTTAGCCTACCTAGGTGCTCCTACACTAGTTAACCGAGCTCACCTAGTTAGCAAAGGAACTTTGTGAATATGTGGTGTTAACCAAGTTCACTTGGTTAATACAAAAAAATAAAAAATTCTAAGTTAGTGTCTACTAAGCATGGTTACCAAATTAATAATTTTCTTATTTTTTCATATTAATCTCAAATGATTTAGTTGTTGGTTCTAGCCAACTGAGGAGATGAATATTAATTATTCTAAGTTGTATTCAAGCCAACTTGACAATATATACGAGGACAAGCTAAGGATTCAATGTGTGAAACACTAATAGATTATTTGATGATGCTTAGAGGAAGAAAATTAGAAGGAGAAGAAGAGTATCCTTGTTGAGATGAAAAGATACATTCAATCAGGAAGGATCGAGTATACACGTTAGAATTGAGATGTTTAATCAGCAACTTAGTTGCATAGGAAATAAGATCATCTCATTACTACTTTCTAACCATTATAGTAGTGATCTAAATCTCTTAATCAATTTGGCTTAACATCTATTTGTAAATCCTCTAACAAGGTAGCATTTCTATTTGAAGTTTCTAAAGACCTATAACAAGGCCACCCTTAGCAAGGTGATTAAATCTTCTAATAGGGTCACACCTAATACTATGTTTTGTAACCTTTAACAAGGTTTTCTCCTAATAGGGCTCACTTTAGAAGGGTGAAAATTAGTAACTAGCTACAATTGGTGATTTTTTCCAAATTGGGTTTCCACGTTAAATCTTGATGTTACTCATGTTCATGTTATTTATTTTATATGTATGCAAGTAAGTTAAGTAAGATTAATCATAGATAATATATTAAAGATTTTATGTGAAGTAGTATTAGAATTAACCTTAGATAGAAATAATAGTTACAATAAAATATAATCAATATCAAAAAATAGTAGATCACATGTAAGAGAACACAAGACACCAAAATTTAATGTGGTTAACCCAATCCCTAGGCTACGTCCACCAACAATAAGTCCAACATTATTATTATAGAGTGGTTACAATCTGCAATCCCTAATAGCTCAATATCACTACGAAAACCTACAATATCACCATTACATTATGAAATCCCTAACACTAAGTCTTTTTATACAAGTTTTTGCCACTTACAAAATTAGTGTAAGAATAAGTCATCCAATAGGAAAAATACCAACTGACACCTTTTACAATATAAAGGCTTTTTTGGCTTCAATGGTGCTACCCTAGAAAACCCCCATGAGGCATTTCCCCTTGAACCCATCATGTACTACAATAGAGAGTGAATGTGGGGTGCTGCCCTAGGACCTTATAGGGGTGGTGCCCCTTGAACCCATCTTGGTGGTGTTGCCCCCAAAACCCTGTAGAAATATTATGGGGAGAAAGCCATGCTGAATCCTTAGCTTGACCTTAGCTTGTCCTTGTATATATTGTCCTTACCAAGTTTCCAAACTATATTATGCAACTATTTGTTGTGATTTGTATATATAGTTGCCAAATTATTTTAGTGTTTACTGAGTTACATCATTTGCTCGTGTAAACTAAGTGCATGTGTGTTTGTCAAGTTATAGCATAATATAGTTTAAATCAATTTTTTTATTTGCATTGATATCTAAGGGATCTAGGATTTATTTTTGTTGTATTTGATTCATGTCCCATCTCAGTTACTCTTCTTATATTTTCAACAATTGGTATCAAATATTTTGGTGCTTGTAGAAAAGGTTTCAAGGACCCAAACTAAAGATCATAATGTCTTAAAAAAGGAAGATTCCAAAGTTTAACAAAGATAACTTCAAGGCATGGCAAGAACTCATGAGGCTACACTTGGCAACCATTAGAGATATAGGGCTAAAAAATTTAGATGACAAATAAAAGGCTCCTACTATAACTATAACTATTGAAGAAATTGTAGAGAAGAAGAGTCATAATATCATGATGATTAATATTTCTTCATCTCTCAACTATGTTAAATTTGTTGAAGTCAAAGATTGTGGAACTGATCATAAAATATGGATCAAGATAAAAGGCATCTATAGAGGAGATGAAAATGTAAGGAGAGACAAAGTTGAAAGTCTTAGAGGATAGTTTGATTAGTTGAAAATGAAAAAAGATGAAAACATTGCAAAATATATTGATAGAACCAAGGCCAGTGTCAATGCTATCAAAGCCTCTAGAGGAACAACTGATGATGTAATAGTGGTAAGCAAGGTACTCAGAACCCTTCTTCCTATCTATGCAATCAGAGTGTCTACTATTCAAGAGATGAGATGTAATCCAAATCACACCATAACTATGGATTCTCTCATTGTAAGATTGAGAACATTTGAACTAGACAACTATGATAATTATACTCCTATTTCTAGCAATCTTGAGTCTACATTTGAACCCAAGGTATCACTCAAGAAGAAAGCTAAAAATTCTAAAAGAAAAAAATCTAAAAGTGAAGAGAAAGATAGTTTTGACAGTGATCTTGAAGCCATTGAAACATTTCATGCAAGAAGGTATCCCAAAGGCGAAGGAAAGTATAAAGGTAAAATTCCTTTAATTTCTTTCTCTTTTGAAGAAGTTGGACACATTATTCAAGGTGCCCAAATAGAAAAGACAAAGATAAAAAGAAGAAGAAAAAGTATAAAGGCAAGAATGCTTTTAAGAACTTCAAGGACTAAAAGGACAAAAGCAATAAATCTTGTTTCATAGCTAAAGATTTAGATAGTACTAAAGATGATGAAATGGTATATATTGTTGTAAAAGATGAATTTGATGATGAAGGAGATAGAATGGTACTTATCTCTCATGTTAGTAAAAATGATACATGGATTATTGATAGTGGCTACTCACATCAGATGATTGGTGATAAAAAAAAAAATTTGAGAACATGGAACATTATGATGGTGGTAGTGTGAGATTTGGAAGCAATCAACCTTGTTTCATAAAGGAAAAATGTTGTATTTCACTAACCAATGAACTTAGATGTGACAATGCTTATTGGGTTGAAGGACTAAAGCATAATCTATTGAGTGTGGAATAGTTGAATAACATTGGATTCAAGGTAGAATTCATGAATAGGAAAAAAAAATCATTGGAAAAGGAAATATTGTTGGGTCTAGATAACAAACAAAAGCTAACCTATTCTACCTAGATCTCAAAGAAATTTCATGTCGTATTGCTCAAGTAGAAGAAAGGTGGTTATGGCATAAAAGGTTGTGTCATGTGAATTTTGATAATCTAGTGAAGATAAGAAAAAATAGAAGGGTAAGAGGTATTCCTAGTCTAAGGAAACTTGATATGGCTCTATGCAAAAATTATCAAATAGGTAAGATGGGAAAGACAAGTTTTAGAAGAAAAGACTATCACTCAAAAGAAGTCTTGGAGCTAGTTCATATAGACTTATGTGGACCTATTGGAATAAAGAGTTAAAATGGAGATAAGAATTTTATTCCATTTGTTGATGATTATTCTAGAATGATGACTAATGATGTATCTAGAATAAAAATTTGAAACTTTTCAAAAGTTTAAATGGTATCTGGCAAGAGTAGAGAAAGAAACTAGATAGAATTTGAAATGTTTGAGATTAGACAAAGGTGGTGAATTTTTTTCCAATGAATTCAATGAATTATATATTGAAAATGGGATTAAAAGACAAGCATCAACCCTTGGTACACCTCAATAAAATGGTATAGCTAAAAGAAGAAACAACTCCATTATGGATTGTGCAAGAAACTCAATGATAGAAAAGAGTGTTGCAATCAAATACTGGAAGGAAGTAATCATTACTACATTGCATACCTTGAATAGAGTACATTTGAAGAAAGACTTAAATCAAACTTCTTATGAAATATGGTATGGCTATAAACCCAATGTAAGTTATTTGAAAGTATTTTGTAGCAAATGTTATTTCTTTGAGGAATCTAGGAAAGGAAAATTTGATTTCAAAGGTGATGAAGGCATATTTCTAGGATAATCCTATAGAAGTAAAACATAAAAAAATTTGAATCAAACTACTCATAAGATCATAGAAAGTGCACATGTTAGAATTGATGAATTTTCCAAAAAGAGTGAAGAAGAAAGAAGCATAGAACCTAAGGATTACAAAAAAAAAATTACTATGAAACTAATACATTTCCAAACCTATTTGGAAGTTGGGAGGCCTCACCTCTTGAGTCCCTAAAATCTCCAAAATCTATCGAGTTGCAACTACTGCAACCCAAGTCACAATCAAAAGCTACCAAGTTTTTTCTACAGAAAATTGAGTTTGATAGACCTGAATCATAGATACTGGGACCCAATATTGATATAGAAGATCATGAAGAGGTTAGTGGAATGAATTCCAAATCCAAAGTACTTGTGTTAGCAAGATATGTTAGAAAGAAGCATTCACCAAATTAGATCATTGGAGACAAGTCAAATGGAACAATGATAAGAAATGAATTGAAAGGTACATGTTTGGTTTCTGAATTTGAAACTAGAAATGTTACAAATGCTTTGGATAATGAAAGTTAGATTGAAGCTATAAATGAGAAATAGAATAGAGAGAGAAGAATAAGGATTTGACTCTTGTTCCTAGACCCAAGGATAAAAATGTAATTAGTACAAAGTGGATATTCAGAAATAAGCTAAATGAAGATGGAGAAGTTTCAAGAAACAAAGCAAGGTTAGTTTGTAAAGGTTATTCTCAAGAAGAAGATATTGATTATGGTGAAATTTTTTCTCCTATTGAAAGATTAGGTGTTAGAAATTTACTAGCATATGTAGCACATACAGGATTTAAAGTTTATCAAATGGATGTAAAATTTTCATTCTTGAATGGAATTCTTGATGAGGAAGTTTGCATAGAACAACATGAAGGTTTTGTAGATCCTAGAAAAAGAGATATGGTCTATAAATTACAAAAAGCATTGTATGGTCTCAAGAAATTTCCTAGAGTTTGGTATGAAAGACTTCATATCCTCTTGATACTAATTGGTTTTCAAAGAAAAAATGACATCAATAGTCTATATATCAAAGAAGGACTAGACAAGAAGATTGTGTTGGTAGAAATATTTGTGGATGACACTTTAGTCATAGGACATGATGACTTATGCAAGGTATTTTCAATAGAGATTAGTAAGGAATTTGAGGTGTCCATTTTTGAAGAGATAAAATTATTTGTTGGATTGTAGATCCCATAGAAGAAAAATTGTATCTACATTACTCAATCCAAATATATCAAGGAGATACTAAAGAAGTTTGGAATGGAAGATTCAAAACTTGTTGGAACACTTATGCCTATGAGACATAAGATTTCCAAAAATGATGATTCTAAAGAGGTAGATAAAACCATATCCAAGCCAATAATTGGAAAATTGCAGTAAGTAGTGCACACAAGGCTTGATATTGCATTAGCATTTGGTATGGTGGAAAGACTCTTAGAAAATCCCAAAGAAAATCACATGATGGCAATCAAGAGAATCATTAGGTGTTTGAAAGGTACTAAAGAATATATATTTGAAAGCATTCAAAAATTCTAATTGGGAAGGAAATGTTGATGACTAAAAGAAAAAGTGGTGGAGTAGCCTTTCTTCATAAAAGACTGGTATCTTGGAAAAGCAAGAAGTAGAATTATATTTCTTAGTCCATACTAGAGGCAGATTATGTGGCAGTAATAGTTAATTGTTCCAATGTTGTTTGGTTCAAGCAAATATTGGTAGGTATTAAGATCGAGATCAAGGATTTAGTGGTTATCATCTATGATAACATTAGTGCAATTAATATATCAAAGAATCTTGTGATGCATACCAAAACCAAGAACATCTCTATAAATATCATTTTTTGAGAGAATTGGTACAAAATAAAGAGGAAAATTTGGAATATGTGAATACTAAAGAGTGAATTGCAAATATATTAACTAAACCATTACCTAAGGATGCATTTTTGTATCTAAGAGGTAAGTTAGGGTTCATTCTCCTATTTGAAGCTCACTAAATGCAATTTAGTGATGCATCAACTAGAGCATGTTGAAGATCAGATAGTTGATGTAGTATTGACAAGACACGTTGCAAATGAATCAATACATGAGGTACATTGATATTCACTATATATTGTATTTGGCATGCGATGTCAAAGAGGGAGAAGTTTGTTGTCATATCTTATAGAATTTTTATCACTTGAAGAAATGACAATAAGGAAGATGTTAAAGATGGATACTATATTTGATATCAAAGGAGAGTTTTTCATTAGAAGAAGATGTTGAAGGTAATGCCTTGTAGATAGAGGGAGAAATTGAAGGTAGTGGGAGTTCACACTGATAGAGGGAGTTCTCAAGGATGAGAATTAGAATGAAACTAAGGATATGTTCCTTACTTTATTCTTACTCTAAAATTTCATTGTGTAATGACATGTTGTATTGTCATCAATGCCAAAGAAGGACATTGTTGAAAAAAATTCATTAATTGTGTATTGTCTTTGATGTTACACAAAATGTCATATCATTTTTAGTTAGTGTATGTCAAGCTCACTTGGGCCATGAAGATAGTTTTTTGTGTCTACCAAGAATTCCAAATCTTTCTTAGCTTAAAACACAGTGTCTAGTGAGTTCACTTAGGAGTCAAAGGAAAGTTTCTAAAAGTTGATTATTAACCAAGATCACTCAATTAACGAAGAAAATGTTGGATGGAACCAGTTTTAACTGAGATCAATTGGTTACCAACGGAACATTATGAATATGTAGTGTTAACCAAGTTCACTTTGTTAACACAAGAAAATCAATTATGGGTTATTGTCTACTGAGCATGGTTGGCTAACTAAGGATTCTCTTATTTTGGCACATTAAGTTCAATTGATTTAGTTTTTGGTTATAGACAACTAAGGAGGTGAATATTACTTATTCTAAATTTTATTTAAGTGGACTTGACAATGTGTAAGCTATATATATAAGGTCAAATTGAAGATTAAATATATGGAATAATAATAGAAGATTTGATGATGCTTAGAGGAAGCAAATTAGAAGGATAATCAAATTATCTTTTTTGAGCTACAAAGATACATTATATTAGGAAGGATCAAGTATAGAAGCCATAATTGAGATCTATAATCAAAAATTTACTTGTATTAGAAATCAGGTCATCTCATTGTTACTTTGTAACCAGTGTAGCACTGATCTAAATCACTTAACTGAGTTGGCTTAACAACTATTTGTAAATTCTCTAACAAGGTGGCATTTTTGCTTGAAGTGTCTAAAGACCTCTAACAAGGTCACTCCTCACAAAGTCACACCTAATAGTGTGTTTTGTAACCTTTAATAGCGTTGGCTCCTAACAACGATCACTTCAGAAGAGTGAAATTTAGTATCTAGTTACAATTGGTGGTTTTTCTCAAATTGGGTTTCCATGTTAAATCTTGTTGTCACTTGTATTCATGCTATTTCTTTTATATGTACACAACTAATTTAAATAAGATTAATCATAGATAATATCTTAAAGATATCATGTTAAGTTATTGTTGAGTTATTTCAGTGTTTACTGAGTTACAACATTTGCTAGTGTAAATTGAGTACATGTGTGTTTGGTTGATTACAATAGAATATAGTTTAAATTAAGATTTTTAATTAAGGGGTCTAGGATTTTTTTTTTTAGTAACTAATTTACCCATCCCCTCTCAATTACTCCTCTTATATTTCCAACATAGAGATATAAGTAAGTTTGATAAGCTTGAGGATTATGATGTAGAACTATTAAAATTGGGAAAGATGTTCCATATCCTCTGAGAGGTAGGGAATTATTGATGCTAAATGATAAAATTAGATGTGATTATGTATATTTGGCTCAAGGAATAAAGTACAATATGTTGAGTGTTTTTCAATTGAATAATATACCTTACAAGATATAATTTTAGAACATAAAAGTAAAGATCTATGATGACAATGGAAATATGATTGGTACTAGATAAAAAAACAAGAGGTAATATTTTTTACCTAGATCCTACTATTAGTAGATGTCTCTATGAAAAATTTTAAGGTGTGTGGTTGCATGACATAAGAGACTATGTCATGTTATCTTTGAGAATATGGTCAAATTAAGTAGAAAGAAGTGAGTGGGAGGCTTTCCAAATCTCCATAAACTTGATAATGCTATGTGCAAGTAATGTCAACTCAATAAGATGACTAAATCTAAGTTTTCAAGAAAACAACATTCAAGTAGTGATATGATGGAGCTAGTTCATATGGATTTGTGTGGTCCAACAAAAGTTGAGATCTATTATGGAGATAGAAATTTCATACTATTTGTTGATCATTACTCTAGAATGATGATGTTAATGTTTTTAAAGTTTAAATATGATGCTTTTTAAATGTTCAAGTGGTAGAAATCTAGAGTTGAAAAAGAAACTAGTAAACAATTTCAATGCTTGAGATTTGATAGAAGTGGTGAGTTTATATTTGATGAATTCACTAATTTTTGTATTGAGAATGGAATTAAGAGACAACTATCTACATTTTGGATACCACAATAGAATGGGATAGATAAAAGAAGAAATAGATCAATTATTGATTGTGGTAGAGCAGTATTGATTGAAAAAGGTGTTGCACAAAATTTCTAGTGAGAATTTTCCTACATTCCTATCAAAGATTCAATATCATAAAAAATTAAGCACTACAAAATTTTGATAGACAAGGGTTTCATCAAGTAAGGTTAATATATACATTATTATTACTATCAATAAAAGGGCTAGATGAAAAATATATAAATTCAGATGTCGAAACTATCAATAAAAGGGCTAGATGAAAAATATGGTTCAACTTTATTTTTGTGTGCTAAGAACATGTCTATCATCTTGTAAATCTACATCTAGATGTCACCCAAGTCAATGTATAACTAGGGATGTGATACTTTTAAGGTTTTTGGGTTTTCTTCTTTGATCAGGTCTTATATATATATATATATATATATATGGTAAAAAATTATATTTATATTAATAATAATTGGTTCAAAATAGTTCCTAGAGAAAAGAACCAAAAAAGAAAAACTCTAGTCATTGCCTTATACAAAAAAGATGCAAAAGAAGAAATATTGCATCAAGAGAAAGTATCTATCAACACTAATGAATCTTGTCCTAGAGATTCACAAATCAAGAATATAGTGATTACAAGGAGCCCAAAACTCATCTGAATACAATTCATTGTTTGGTGCTAGAGACAAAACCAAGAGCCTAGCCACAAACTGTCATAAAAATTATCATCACTAATCTTCATCCAAAATGCCAATTGAGACCATGATATTAGAAAGCCATTTGATGCAAGTGCAATCAGAGGCCTTGACCTACATGCAATATCTCAAAAGAACAAGTGAGATCCATAAAAGAAAAAACATGCGAAATTATAGAGAAGTTGTGTTTTACTATCAAATAAAATATGAGGACTCAACCTTATTCTATACATATAATTTTGTCATAATATTAATCAATTTGGGGAGATCAATGACGTTAAGTAGGGAAATTAAACAGTTAATATAAACCCTATTAGTACCCAAATTAGCCAGACAATCAGCTAAAAGATTGTTTTCTCTATAAGTATGCATGATGTAGCATTCAGAGATTGACTCAAGAAGAGACCATACTTGATGTAATATGTATTGTATGGACCAATTATATACATGAAATTTAATTCATGCATTAATAATAATGGATGAGTCCCCTTCAACTTGTAAATTATATATAGAAAGTGATTTTGCAAGTTCCAAACCAAAAAGCAAGGACAAGGCCTCAGCTTTTTTATTGGTACACTGAGGGAGAGAAGATGATTTTTCTATGTTCACATGACCTTTAAAATCTCTAATGACTATGCCATGGCCAAATTTTCCTGGATTTCCTCTAGAGGCCTCATAACAATTGAGTATGACATAACCCACACTTGGAGGAATCCACTTGGTTTGTGCTCTAAAAAGAGGAATCTTGAATGGACACAATGGATTAGGAAGATGAGGAAAAAGTAAACCCTTCTACTAATGAATAACATAACCATCCAAAGGAGAAAAAACATGTTTACCCTTATATTTACTTACTAAAGCATTAACAAGATCAACAATTGACTCTCTAATCCTTCCAAAAATTGATGGATTAGAGATGATGTATGTCTAAAAATTCTCTTGTTTCTTTCCCACCAAATTGCCCATACTATAGATGTAGGGATGAACTTCCAAAGAGATGAAAATATTGATTTAGGGTATAAGATTGGCCATGCTTGGAATAAATCCCATGGAGAATTCGGTAATGGCATATGGAAATTAAGCCTATCAAGGACAAAATGCCAACAATCTTGGGTAAAAGGGTAGTTTAAGAGGAGGTGATTTGTTGTTTCTATAACTTGCAAACAGAGAACACAAATAAAGTGATTAGAAATATTCAATCTATGAAGATGATCACTAGTTAAAATTATGTTCTTTAATGCATGTCATGTAAATCATCTTGCTTTTGGCAGAATTGAGCTATTCTAGCAAAATTCAACAACATGATATGTGGTTTGATTAAACTAGTTGTGTTGGAGAGCTAAGTATCCTAGTTTAATAGAGTATTTACCATCTTTAGTTGGAACCCAAAAGAGGCAATTTGGTTGATTAGACATAAAAAAAATTCCTCTCAGCTAGTACTTTTTTGAAAGAAGTAGCCTAATTATGGGATATAGGAAGAATTGAGGGGTCTTGCCAAATGACTAGCCCTTTGAATCTATGAATAGTTGAGACATAATTAGAAAAAGATATCTCGCAAGCTTCAATCTTTCAGAAATCCTTTAAAGAATCAATAGTAGCAAAAAGGGGAACCCATTCCATGAATCAAACCAAAAATTGACACTATCCCCATTGTTCACTTGCCATGATATGAGTAAAGTAATAACTTCTCAAGAAGCCATCATGAAATCCCAAATGATAAACCCCTTTGGCTAGTCTAGCATAGTAAGAACTCTAGACGGTTCCAAGTTATCTAAATATTTCTCTTGTAAAAGGTGACACCATTTGCAGAAGATTTTTCATAATTTTCCAAACAAGTGTAGCACCAAACCCTGTTCCTATTATTAATGTTGGGAAGTCTAACACCTCCTATTTTATAAGAGATTGACATGGCATGAAAAGAAATTAGTGATATTTTCTTCTAACCATTTATATTATCTAACCAAAGAAAGTTATAGATTAAAGTTTCAATTTGAGAGATGATACCTTTGGGGGCTTGTAGAATGGAGAAGTAATAATTAGGAATGGAAGAAAGAACAATTTTGATAAGAAAAATTTTACCTAAGAGGGATAACCAAAAATCCTTCCAAGCACTAATTCAACTTTTGATACGATCAATCATAGATTTCAAATAAGAGGGTTTGTTTAATTCTATAAAAAAGGGAACACCAAGATAAGTAGAAGGCAAAACTATTAAGAATAAGGTGTCTCAACCTTGGATAATTTCTATTCTTATTATTTGTTTTGTAAATTTATTTTTTGCAAATAATGTAACTAACTATGAGTGCACATGTCTAGTTGGCATGTTGATGTGTCACTCCACTTGCATGTATCGGCATCTTGAATTGTGTGTAAGGAAATCATGGCTAAAATGGTTATGATGGTCTCCTATGACACGTAAGAGCTATCTTTGGAATATTTAATTATGTGTAAGGAGATCATGAATAAAATGGTTATGATGGATTCCTATGATGCATAAGAGCTATCTCTAGAAGATTTAATTGTGTGCCAAATTTACTAATTATGATGACTTTAATGTCATTCTTCATCCCTGGGATAAGTATGGAGGTATTATTCTCCCTCCTAGAGCTACCTAGGACTTTAATGACTTTGTTCACAATAGTGCTCTATTTGATGTTCCCCCAAAATCTAGATCTTTCACTTGGACTAATAGAAGAGTTGGGTTCCACTAGATTGTAACATAATGACCCATTTTAGGGCCATTAGATTTTAAACCCTACTATGAATATATTTTATATTTTTCTTCTTGATGATACTTTACTAAAGTTTTTATTCCCTCTTTATATATTTCGATGGTAAGAGTTATGTCTTTTATAATGATATAACAGTTATATTAATAATATAATAATATTAATATATAATATAATAAATATAATTATATTAATATATATTATTAATATAATCATTATTTAGATATTTAATAATATTAACATATAGATTATACTATATAAGTTCAATTATTCATAACATATCTATCATGATATCATTATTCTAATAGTAATCGTGATATAAATATTATTTATTTATATCATAATATGGATATATATATAATAGTATATTATTTAATATCTAATTACTATATATATAAAATTATATGATAGTATTTATATTATTATGATCTATAATAATTCATATTTTAGTATTATTATATTATTCCTGTTAGATTGTGGTGATTGATCAAAAAAGTACTGTACATACTTCATAATTAGTGGGGTTTGGGGCATTGCCCTGAAAAAAAAAAATTGGTACTATTCACCATTCATAGAGTACTATTTTCCATTCGTAGATTTGCCACTAAAGTTATGGCTAATTATGGATGACATGTTATAACCCTAAAGCAGTTTAATACTTATATAAAAGGGTTTAGGGTTAGGTATTTTTCATTATGTTGTGATGCAAAATTGTTTCTTGTGGCGGTATTGGGTTGTAAGGAATTATGGATTGTAAATAGGTTTTAATCACTGGATTGTAATAATATTGGACTTTCTATTTGGTGGAAGTAGCCCAGGGATTGGTTGATCCACATTAAATCTTGGTGCCTTGTGTTCATTTCTGTGTGATCTATTATTTTATGTTATTGGTTATATTTGCATGTAGTTTTTATTTCTATCTATGGTTTATCCTAACAAGTGGTATCAGAACGAGGTTGTCTTTCAGTTATCCTTTGCAGGAAAGTCTCATGGTTGAGTGGGAATGATGGTAGATGAGGGTAAGCTGAGGGTTGACAGGTTTAATGGGCAGAACTTCCAGTTATGGAAGATGCAAATGGAAGACTATCTATATTAGAAGTATTTATGGAAGCCATTGGAAGGCAAATCCAAGAATCAAGGAACTATGTCAGAGGCTAAATGGAATCTTTTGGATAGAAAGGCACTCGGAAGCATTTAGTTATGCTTGGCACCATTGGTGGCATTTAATATTACAAAAGAAAAGATGATTGAAGATTTGATGAAAACCCTAGCGACACTATATGAAAAGCCTTCCACTTCAAACAAGGTATTTCTCATGAAGCGTTTATTTAATATGAAAATGGCAGAAGGTGGATTTGTTGTAGATCATTTAAATGAGTTTAATACTATTACTAGTTAGTTATCTTCTGTGGGTATCAATTTTGATGAAGAAATTATGGCTCTCTTGATTTTATGTTCTTTGCCTAAAAGTTGGAATGGCTTGGTAATGGCGATGAGTAATTTTGTTCCTAGATCTAGTACCCTAAAATATGATGATGTGATCAGTGTTGTTTTGAGTGAGGAAACTCGTAGAAAATCCTCAGGTGGATCTACATTAGGAAGTGCTTTGAATGCACAAAGTAGGGGCAGACTGACTGAGAGAGGAAGTAACTCTGGAAACATGGAAAGTCAAGAGGAAAGTCAAATGGGAGGAGGTCTCAATCGAGAGGACCAAACGATTGTTGGTACTATGGGAAACCAGGGCACAAAAAGAAAGATTGCTAGAATTGAAAGAAAAATGAAGGAGATAAATCAGATGGAGACAAGGAGGCAAATGTGGTAAGTAACAAATCCGAAGAGGATGCTTTTCTTCTGTCTTTAGAAAGTGTTGATGATTCATGGGTTTTAGATTTTGGTGCTTCATTTCATGCTACACCTCATAGAGGTTATTTCATTGATTATGTCCAAGGGGGTTTTGGGCTTGTTTATTTGGGGGATAATGAACCCTATTAAATTTTTGGAAAGGGAAAATTTAAGATTAAGTTGCAGAATAGGAATCATTGGCTACTACATGAGGTAAGACATGTTCCAAGGCTGAGTAGGAATTTAATTTCAGCAGGGCAACTTGGTGATGAGAGTTGTGTAGTTACTTTTAATGATAAAAATTGGAGGGTTTCAAAAGGTTCCCTTGTAGTAGCAAAAGGTGTGAAAGTAAGAACCTTATATCTTTGTACAGGTCATATTGTTCCTTCTACTTTAATTGTTTCAGAGAAAAATGAATGTTCAAGAACAATTGTTGTAGTTGAGCAGGGAGAACAAATAGCTATTGTAGATTCTGATACAGTGTTGTGGCACAACAGACTTGGGTACATGAGTGAGAAAGGTATGAAAATACTTCATTCAAAGAAAGTTTTACCAGGTCTGAAATGTGTTAATATGGATTTCTATGAAAGTTGTGCGTATGGAAAACAAAAGAGAGTGAGTTTTGTAAAGACTGGGAAGGAAAACAAAAAGGAGAAATTAGAGCTTGTGCATATAGATGTATGGGGACCAGCTTAAGTATCTTCCCTTGGTGGCTCTCATTATTATGTTACATTTATTGATGGTGTAACTAGAAAAGTATGGGTTTATTTCCTTAGATAGAAATCTGATGTAATTCAAACTTTTAAGAAATGGAAATGCTTGGTTGAAAATGAGACTGGTAAGAAATTAAAATGTCTCAGATTTGATAATGGTGGTGAGTATTGAAGTCATGAATTTGAAGATTATTGTTCCACTAATGGTATTCATAGACAAAAAACTATTCCAAGGGCTCCACAAGAAAATGGAGTGGTTGAACGCATGAACAGGACTATAATGGAGTACGCAAGGAGCATGAGTTTGCATGCTAGGTTGCCCTTACACATGTAGGTGGAGGCTGTCAATACTGTAGTATATTTGATTAATAGAGGTCCCTCTACTTTTTTGGGCTCTAGTATTCTAGAGGAGGCATGGATTGGTAAGAAGGTGAGTCATTCTTTTCCCAAGACCTTCAGTTGTGAAGCTTTTTCTCATATAGACTCTGAAAATAGAACCAAGCTAGAAGCTAAAACAAAGAAATGTGTCTTTGTTGGATATGGCATTAATGAATTTGGTTATAGGCTTTGGGATTTTAAAAATCATAAAATTGTTAGAAGTCAGGATGTCATATTCAATGAGAAAGTGTTGTACAAAGATCTATTGCAGCAACATGAGAAGAAAAAAGATGATTATGTAGTGCTAGATGATACTCCAAAAGCTAATGTTCTAGCCATTCCTCATGATGTGCAACAACTGCAATAATAAATACCACACACACCAGTGAATGTTAGATGGTCAACGAGGCAAATTAGACCTCCACAAAGATTTTCTCCCTCTTTGTATTCTATTTTACTTACTAATGCTAGTGAACCTAAAAGTTATGATGAAGCTATGTAGGTGGATACTAAGATTCAGTGGGAATTTGCAATGAAATATGAAATGGACTCTTTGCTAAAGAATAAGACATCGGATTTGTGCAAGTTGCCTGCAGGTAAAAGGCTTTACAAAATAAGTGGGTTTATAGGTTGAAAGAAGAGGAAGGAGGTAAGAAAATATTTAAGGCCAGGTTAGTTGTAAAAGGATTTGCACAGAAAAAGGGAATTGATTTTGATGAGATATTTTCTCCTGTTGTTAAAATGACTTCTATCCATACTATTTTAAGTCTTGTGGCTACTAAAGATTTGCATTTAGAGTAGCTGGATGCTAAAACAGCCTTCCTTCATGGTGATTTGGATGAAGAAATCTATATGGCTCAGCCACAAGGATTTGAGGTCAAAGGTAAGGAGAACTTAGTGTGCAAATTGAAAAAAACTTTATATGGCTTGAAGCAAGCACGTCGGTAATTGTATCTGAAATTTGACAAGTTTATTCATGAGCATGGCTATAATAGGTGTCATTCAGATTATTGTGTTTATTTTAAGAGGTTGGATGATGGTAGCTACATTATTTTATGTTTATATGTTGATGATATGCTTATAGCTAGGTCTAACATGGATCATATTAAGGGGCTAAAATGCCAGTTAGCACATGCATTTTCTATGAAGGATTTGGGGGTAGCAAAACAAATCTTTAGTATGAAGATTTTTAGAGATAGGAAGAACAGAACATTAATGCTATCTCAGGCTGATTATGTTGAGAAGGTGTTGCAACATTTCTCTATGGAGAATGTTAAAGCTGTCGGCACACCTTTACCTAGTCATTTGAAGTTGACTAAGGAGATGTGTCCTAAGACATAAGAAGAGGAGGATAAGATGTCCAAGGTACCCTATGCTTCAACTGTAGGAAGCTTGATGTATGTTATGGTATGCACTAGGCCAAATATTATACATGCAGTGGGAGTCGTTAGCAGGTATATGAGTCATCTAGGATTTGAGCATTGGAATGTTGTCAAGTGGATTCTCAGATATTTGAGCAGAACATCCAATAAGTGTTTACACTTTGGGGGCTCTACTACTACTTTACAGGGCTATGTTGACTTAGATTTGGTAGGGGATACTGATACCAAGCAGAGTACTACATGTTATGTCTTTATTGTTGGTGGGCTAGCTGTGAGCTGGGTTTCTAGGTTACAGAAGATTAATGCTCTATCCACTATAGAGGTAGAGTATGTTGCTGCTACAGAGGTAGCCAAGGAGATGATATGGCTTTAGTTCTTCTTGGAAAAATTGGGACATTCTCAGAAAGATAATTATTTGTTCACAGATAGTCAGAATGCCATTCATCTTGCTAAGAATTCAGCTCTGCATTCTAAGACCAAACACATATAGTTGCAGTACCATTTCATTCGGTCAGTTTTGGAGGATGGACAGTTAAAGATGGAGAAGATACATACCAATAATAATCTACTAGATATGTTGACAAATTTTGTAACATGGGAGAAGCTGAACTCCTTTTCAACTTCGGTTGGTCTTTTAGATTGAACGTGAATAAATGAACAATAGAGTCCAGGGTGGTTTGATCTAGTGGGAGCCCCATGTGGTAGTGGTATTGCTACAAGATTAGTCTCCAAGTGGGAGATTTTTGTTTAGTGTGGAGCCTAATCAATCCCCAAGTGGGAGATTGTTAGATTGTGGTGACTGATCAGGAAAGTACTATACATACTTCATAATTAGTAGGGTTCAGGGCATCACCCCGAAAAAAAATATTTGGTACTATTTGCCATTCGTAGAGTACTATTCACCATTCGTATATTCACCACTAAAGTTATGGATAATTATGGCCGACATGTTATAACCCTAAAGTGGTTTAATACTTGTATAAAAGGGTTTAGGGTTGGGTATTTTTCATTATGTTGTGATGCAAAATTGCTTCTTGCGGCGGTATTGAGCTATAAGGGATTACAGATTGTAATCAGGTTGTAATCACTAGATTGTAATAATATTAGACTTGTTGTTTGGTGGACGTAGCCCAGGGATTGGGTGAACCATGTTAAATCTTGGTGCCTTGTGTTCATTTTTGTGTGATCTATTATTTTCTGTTATTGGTTATATTTGCATGTAGTTTTTATTTCTGTCTGTGGTTTATCCTAACAATTCCTATATATTATTTATTCTTTTAATATTATAGATCCTATGTATAATACTTATTTTATTATTAAATTATATGTCAAATGGGGATATCATAATCCTCCCCTCTCAAATTCACTTGTCCTCAAGCAATTGATTTGTTCCTCATAGCCTAAATTCATTCTCTTTCCGGCATATGTGTTAGGCACATGCAAGATAGACATGTTAGTATATAATAGCATGTACAATAATATATGAATAAAGACACAAATTAGACACTTCAGTGCATGAAGATGCAATGCAAAAATGAGGTAGACACATGAATGCATGAAGACACAAAGCAAACATATTAATGCATGAAGACACAATGTAGACACATAGTATAAATGTTATAATCTAGCTTACAAATTAAAATAAAAAAAGGGTAAGGAAATGTTTTACTACTTTGATCATGAATTTCCTACTTCTTTCTCCTATCTTGAAATAAAAAGTTAGATTGAAGATGCATATTTTCTATGGCTAGTACTATAATAGGGTGTAAAATTCCATAGTGGATGGTATATTTACTATGGCTCTGAGTTAGGGCATGCTCAGCTTGGGGCTCCCTCAGACCTTAGTCCATATTGGGATTCATTTTGCCCCAATATCACTGATTTAGTCCTCCCCCTGTGCACACTCCCTACCCACTAGGAACATATATAATTTTGATGTGGATGGTAGATTTTTTATAATTGTTTCCCTTGCAAGAGGTCCCATGATGAATAGAAGATTTACTGCAGCTTTGAGTTTGGACATGCTCAGCTTGGGCCTTCCTCAAACCTTAGTCCATATTGGGATTCATTTTTCCTCAACACAACTGATTTACTCCTCCCCTTGTGCTCACTCCCTATCCATCATGTGACAAATACAAGAGTCATATGTTCTTACTAATATTAAATTTATAATTGCACATTTTGTTTATGTGGTGGAAGAGATATAATCCCATATATGATAAAGGTTATAACTCACTATTACATGGTGGGAAGAGATATAATTCCAAATTTGTTTGTAATAGATTTCTCAAATTTAATTTTTTATGCATAAGAAATAAGTGTTTTTCTAATCATACTCAATTTTAATATTATCATTTGAATTGTGAATAAAAAATTATAAATATTATCAATCTAATCACAAAAATATATACATATCTTCTAATTGTATATATCATAAGTAACTGTAAGATAAATCTTCATTTTATATTTTAAATAATAGAAGTGGAATAACATAATATCATACCTGAACATACCTCTCCATATTCCCATAATGAAATCACTTTATATTAGTGAATGATCCTTTTTGTACTCTGATGGTGATATAATCCACCAACTTGGTATCCTTACATCCTCTTTTAATTATCTTAATGGAACTGGTTCCATTTTCACCTATTTTTTTCCATATGATTCTTCACTTTATAATACCTATTCCTCAATGTGATTGACTAGAAATTACTTTCTTTAAAATCAATCACAAACTGAACTATCCAATTTGCCACACCAAACAACAATTTCTATCCATCCATCATAGCTAATAGATATTATTCAAGTGAGTGTTGTCAACTATTAGTATATATAATTACCCTTGAAAGATGATATTTATTCTCTAGATTCTAACAAGCACACACTCAGCTCTACCAATATCTTTCATTCTAGATAACAATAATAACCTAATTGGTAAGTCATATTATTTTAATGCCCCCCTATAGAGTATCAATCGCCATATGGTGATTTGAGATTTGATAAGCATTTTGACAGGTTTTTTCTTTCCATCCAAATGTACGTCATGCATCTCAAAGTATAATAGTATTTTCCTGAGTTATCAAATTCATTACTCTCTCAATTCATATGCAAAAATGTAATTGATAAACACTATCTTTATTTAGTGGCTTCTTTATTTCTCTGCAATGATTAAAATGAATTTTCAATCTTCATCTTAGTTACTATCAATCATTTAACTCCCTCCTCTTATCCAATGTATAGATAGATAGATTCTAAATTTCATGAAAGGGTTACTTTAGTATCATATGTGTCATTCTCTCTGGCTAACTTGTAACTATGCTCATTCTACAATCTCCAAACATGAATCATCCTTCTCTCTACATCATAATTACTGACTATGTCAAATCCTTCAAATTAAATATGAGCATCAGCTTTGTGTTGTATCTCAATATAGTCAGTATTCTCTAGCACTAGTATTGTTGAATTTTGTCATTCATCCATAGCTCTTATTTACCACAATTTTGGTGTGCATCCTTAATCCACATTCATTCTATATTTCTTTCAATATTGCTAAATATAGTAGTTATTGTATTCAAAATTGTTGATTATATGGTGCCTTTTCAAGCTGACAAGAATTTGGCTCATTCAATGTTGTTGCTCTTGTGTTGACTATCTATTGATAGTTTGGCCATATATAAAGCATGGAACATATTAATTGCACCCAAAAAATGGTGACTGCATATGAAGCTGACATCCAGTCCCAATCTAAAATGTATAGTGACCAAATATGTTTGTATTTTCTTATGCAGTTTCATAGTATCTCCAAGTGGTAGTGATCAAATTAAATTGTGCCTAAGTTGAATGATGAGTTCATCTTAGGGCTACTCTCAGTGCTATCCAAACCTTGGTAGCCTTGCAAGAAGTTTTGAAGAACTAGAATAAAGGAACTCAGCAAGCTATTAATAAGTACTTAAAATTGGCTTCTACATCAACATTCATTGTAGCTTGCACTGCCTACCATTATTGCTCCATCATCATTACTGGATATTCCTCACCTCCATTACAGAAAGATATTAACTTGAGCCATCTATGACTAAGCCAATAGGAGTAAGGCCTCTTAGGCCCAGACCCATGTTAAATGCATTGTGTATGATGAGTGTTGACACTCTATTTATATTTTGTGATTCTAGTTTGAATATAGGGAATAATAGCTATCTGTACCCTCTGGATAAGAGCGATTTTTCCTTGTTGATGGTAGAGATTTTGACACCCATGCTCCAACTGTCTAGATCTATAATGGTTTTATAGGGATTGGTTAGATTTATTTCTTTTAATCCTCCTATGTGACATATATTTTGTCACTCTTCTTATGCCCTTATTCTCTGCTATGTCTGTCTATGTATCTCATATTATTTGAAACATTGCATTGATCTCTCTCCCAATATGTGCAATTTTTTCTTTGCAAATATTCATATATTATTGTGTGAATGAAAGCTTCACTATATAATTCATAGGATGGTAGGATTTCTTGCTCTAATACCATTTGTAATGACCTATTTCAGGGCCATTAGGTTTTAAACCCTACTATGTATATATTTTATATTTTTTCTTCTTGATGATACTTTACTAAAGTTTTTATTCCCTCTTTATATATTTCGATGGTAAGAGTTGTGTCTTTTTATAATAATATAATAGTTATATTAATAATATAATTATATTGATATATATTATTAATACATATTATATAAATATATATAATTAATATAATCATTATTTTAATATTTAATAGTTGTATTAATAATATAATTATATTAATATATATATTATATTAACATATAGATTATACTATATAAGTTCAATTATTCATATCTATCGTGATATCATTATTCTAATAGTATTTGTGATACATATATTATTTATATATATCATTATATATATATATATTAATATTCAATAGTATATTATTGAATATCTGATTACTATATATATATAATTAAGTATGATAGAATTTATATTATTATGATCTATAATAACTTATATTTTAGTATCATTATAATATTCCTATATATTATTTATTCTTTTAAATTATAGACCCTATATATAATACTTATTTTATTATTAAATTATATGTCAAATCGGGATATCACATGTAGTTGGATTGGATAGATTTTTGTGTTCACAATGTTGGAATTTGCTGAATTATACTATCCAATTGGATATATTACCATATTCAAAATCTGACCATTTCCCTATATTCAATTGTCTATTCTTCCATTTGATTATCCTCTTACTAGCTTTTCTAGACCATCTTTTAATTAATTTTGATAGTGTATGGTATCGTCATCCCCACTTTGATGGCCTCTTAAAACAATGGTGGAAGGATGCTCCACTAGAGTAAGGAACCAAAATGTTTTAGTTTCACAAGAAAATGCAATATGTGAAAGGGCTTATCAAGATCCAGAATAAACATGTTTTTAAAAATATTTTTGAGTAGAAAATGGTGATAGAAGAAAAACTAGCTAAGATTAATGAACATATTTTGCTTCATGGTTTAAATGTTGATATACATTAAAGATAGAGCAATTTGCAAGAGGAGTGGTCTAAATTTTATGTAAGTGAGAAGAATAGTATTGGAGACAAAAGTCTAGAGAATTGTGACTTCAACAAGGGGATCAAAATACTAAGTTTTTTCATGCATCTACCAAACAAAAGAAGGATAGTAACACAATATTTACAATTCATGACAATCAAGGAAATTTGATTTCTAATGCTAAGGGTATTCAAATTAAAAGTGTATGGTTCTTCTCTAATATACTTTCCCCTCCACCACAGGATCCCCCCTCTTCTTACCTTATGGATGAGATCTTGGATTTCATTTCTTCTTTGATTACACAACAAGACAATTTGATTCTTATGGCCCCATTTACTCTTTTTGAGATATGTGTTGTAGTCTTTTCTATGCCTACTAATAAGGCACTAGGCCTTGATGGGTTCATTGTATTATTTTTTCAAAAATGTTGGGATGTCATTTGTTTTGATTCTTGAATTTATTGAGGTTCTTGAAGGATCTAGAAAAAATATTTCCATTTTGAATAACTTTAATACCACAAACATTGCTCTCATCACAAAGGTTAATGATCACTATTCTTTTTCTTATTTCCATCCTATTTCATTATGTAACACTGTCTATAAGATTATCACAAAGGGTATTTATTTGTGACTTAAGCCCATTATTCGAAAAATTATATTGACATAACAAGGGGATCCTGTTCTTGGTCGAGAAACAATTGAGGGAGATATAATAGCCCATGAGACTCTTCATTTCATCAAAGACCATAATATTGTAGACTTTGTTTCCAAATTAGATATGATGAAGGCTTATGATAAACTAAATTGGTCTTTTCTTCTTCTAGTCCCTCATCAGTTTGGTTTTTCTTCTAAGTGGTGTAAATGGATTAAAGCTTGCATTTTAGGTGCACATTTTCTATTCTCATTAATGGTGCACCATCAAGTTTCTTTTCCTCTTCCCAAGGAGTTCATCCAAGTAACCCTCTTTCTCCATTCTTGTTTATCATTATGCTAGAGGTCTTTAGTAGCCTTATTAATTCTTTTAATAATATATGGTTGTGGAAAGGTATCAATATTGTGGGTACTTCTTTGTCCATAACCCATTCTCTGTTTGTTGACAATACTTTACTCTTTGGATCATCTACATATCAAGAAGCACAAAGTATTAAGAAAGCCATTGACCTATAGACACATGTTTCAATTCAATGTATCAATGAAATTAAATCTAAAATTTATGTTTTTAATACATCCCAATTGGTTACTCAAATAATAATATGTCTTCTTGGTTTTTGTAAGGAAACTCAAGTGTGGAAACAAGTTCCTACACTAATCTCATAAGGAAATTCTTATGCAAATTCTTTTTAAATCCTTACAATTTTAGATTCAATATTATGTAAACAAAAATATTGTAATCAACCATGAATACAAAAAATAGATAGAGAAATAATAACACATAAACACAAAGATATGCTGGTGGGGAAAAACCTTTCACTAAAATAACCCCACCCCTCCAAAACCTACACAATGTATTATCTTCAACTCAAAGATTACAATGCACTTATAGTGCGAGCTCTTTCAAGACACAAAAGACTTATCTAGTAGCTACCAATAATACACTACTCACTCTCTCGCTATCTATAGCCCTCAAAGTGCTTATATAATTTGCTTTCCAGTTTTAGGGCATCTTCCAAAGATAGCTCTTACACATCATAGGAATCCATAAAAACCATTTGAGCCATGATCTCCTTACACACAATTAAATATTCTTAAGATAGCTCTTACACATCGTAGGAATCCATCATAATCATTTCAATCATGATTTCCCTACACACAATTCAAGATGTCGACACATACAAGTGGAGTGACACATCAACATGCCAACTAGACATGTATATTCACATTTAATTATATTAGTTATGAAAAATACATTTACAAAACAAATAACAAGAATAGAAATTGTCCAAGGTTGAGACACCTTATTCCTAACATTCTCCCACTTCTCGAACACCTTGTAAGAGAAACAAAAACATAACAAGAACTAACAACTATAGGCCAAAAGGCCCATAGACTCCAAAAACCATTTGAAATTCTCTGTACCTACTAGTTTCATCAATGCATCTACAACATTTTTTATAGTATCTACCTTCTCCAAATTTACCTTTCCATCTTCCACCATATCTCTCCAAAAGTGAAATTGTACATCAATATGCTTTGTTCTAGCATGGAAATTTGGATTCTTTGCAAGTCAAATAGAACTCTAACTATTGCAACAAATAGTAATCTATCCTACATCAACATCAATATCAGAACACAATCCCTAAGCCAAATGGCTTCCTTACAAGCAAGCAACCATGTACACAGCTTCTGTAGTGGACAAAGCAACCATAGGTTGTCACTTAATCATCCAACTGATGGCACCACCAAACATATTGAACACATAAGCACTAGTGGATATCCTACTGTCAGTATCACTTGCCCAATTTGAATCCACAAACCTATGAATACAAACTGAATGCAAAGCTCTAGAAGAGTTACCATGATGGTAAATGGAGCAATCTGATGTACCCCTCAAATATCTGAATACTCACTTAACTACATCCCAATGTATCCACCCAAGATTAGCCATAAACCAACTCAAAACTCCCACTACTTGGGCAATGTCTGGTCTAGTACAAACCATAGCATACATAAGACTACCTACTACACTAGCATAAGGTACTCTACTCATGTCCTCCACCTCACTAGGAGATTTTTGAAAATCATCTATAGATAAATTTGTTCCCATAGAAATAGGAACACATAGTGGTCTACAATTTTCCATGCTAAACTTGTCCAACACAGACTTCACATAATTACTCTAACTCAACCAAAGTTTTCTATTAGACATATCATCAACATATAATGCAACAACAAGAAGTTGATCATTTTCAACTATGAAGTAAACACAATGATCTAATTTCAATCTTACAAATCTAATTCACAACACAAAGGTATCAAACTTAATGTACCACATCCTAGGAGATGTTTTTAAACCATATAGAGACTTCTTTAATCTGCAAACCAAAAATTATTTACCTTTAACAATGTAGTACTCAGGCGGTGACATATAAATCTCTTCCTCCAAATCACCATGGAGGAAAGTTGTCTTCACATCCATATGTTCTATCACTAAATCATATGATGTAGCAAGAGATAATAGAAATCCAATTGATGTCAACTTTACAATGGGAGATAATATTTCACCATAATCTATTCCCTCTACCTGTGAATAACCCTTTGCAATGAATCTAGGTTTGTAACTTTCAACACTACCATCTGCATAGAATTTCTTCTTGAACAACCATTTGCTACCAACAGGTTTTTGTCCTTTAGGCAAAGGTACAAGGTCCCAAGTTTTTTTTTTATCTAATGAAGCCACCTCATCATGAATGGCCTCAATCCAGGAACTTGTATCTTCCATATACAAAGCCTCTTTCAAAAATCTAGGCTCATCAGTGTTAGTAATCAAAGAGAAGGCACAACTAAAATCTAACATAGAATAACCAAACCTTTCTGGCTGCTTTCTTACTCTCGTAGATCTCCTCAAGAGTTGAGGTTGAGGTTGTTCTTCCTCTTCTTCTGAACTATCAAAGCTACTAGAGCTCTCCTCATCATGAGACCCAACATGGTCTTTCTATTCATTCTTCTCAAGGGTAGGAGGCAACTGAACAATATCTTCTTTCTTTTATTTTTTATCTAGTTGTAGCACAATAGAAGATGTTAGCTCTCTAAAAATAACATTTCTGCTATATAACACCTTACTAGTCATAGGGCCCCAAATCTTGTGTCCTTTCATACCAACACCATATCCAATGAAAATATATTTAACAACTTTTTTTTCCAACTTATATCTTTCCTCCTTTGGAACACATGCATAAGCTTCACAACCAAAAACATGAAGATTTCTAATTGAAGGCTTCTTACCAAACCACACCTCCATGGGTGTCCTACCAACAAGAGCTGATGTAGGAGATCCATTAACCAGATAACAAGCAGTGGCCATAGCTTTAGTCCAAAACTATTATTCAAGACCAGCTCCACTAAGCATACTCCTAGCCTTCTCCATTAGTGACCTGTTCATTCTTTCTACAACTCCATTTTTCTATGGAGTATAAGGAGTTGTCTTATGCCTATTGATACCTCATTCTTTGTAGAATTGTTTGAACTCTGCTGAGAAAAAATACCACCATTCTCAGTTCTCACACACTTAATCTTCTTACCAATTTGATTCTCTATAAGAGCTTTATATTCCTTGAGCCAACTAAAGACTTGTGTCTTACTTTCAGGAAATAAATCCATGTCCTTCTACTATAATTTTCTATGAAAGATACAATAAATATAGACTTGGAGATTGAAGGAACTTTTATAGGACCAAATACATCAGAATGAATAAGATCCAAAATATTAGAAAATTTAAGAGAACTAGAGTAAAATTGAACACGATTTTATTTACCATAGACACAATTTTTGTAGGATTTAAACTCAAGATTACAATCATTTAACCCCTCAAAAAGGTTCTTGTTATTTAGGGTTCTAAGACCCTTCTCACCAATGTGGCCAAATCTCATATGTGACAACCTTTTCTTTTCTGCAAGAAGCTTTCCTTCCAATGTGTTTGCACCCTTAGGTACACATGTTACACTGCCATCGAAACCAATAACCATAGTCTTCTTTACTGCTTGCTCAAATGGTGGGAATGAAGTGATAGCTTCTCTCTTCTTTGAAACAAAAGAATTGTTACATTAAGAAATGCATGCATTAAGCTAAAATAGAGTACCTCTCCTAGTACCATTAGTAAGCACCATAGCTTCTCTCATCATCTTGCATCCATCTTTAGAAAAAATAACTTGCAAACCTACATCATTTAGCATACTTATAGATAATAGGTTTCATGCCAAACCATGGATGTGCATTACCCCATTGATCCCCTTTACTCATCCATCAAGGAATTTGATAGTGACCTTTCCTCATCCAACTATCTTTAGGTGAGAATCATCACCCAAGTACACCTTTCCACCATCAAAAACTTCATACTTTTAGAACTAGCTTTGATGAGAGGTCATGTGGAAAGAAGCATCTGAGTCTATCAACCACACATCATCAGATGCATGCACTACCAAGGCTGCAACAAAAGCATCAACATCTTCTTGAAATTTTTCTGAACCTAAATCTAAGACCTTCTTTTTCTTTGGATCTTTACAGTCTTTATGGAAGTGCCCAGTCTTATCATAGTTCTAGCATTTTGCCTTGGACTTTCTAGGAGTCTTTGATTTTCCATGAGATTTGGATCTAACGTTTTTAGACTTGTTATCATTTTGCTTCCCTTTGTCATTGGATCTACCATGAATAGCAAGAGCTTCCTTAGCCAAATATGATGAATTGCTCCTTATCTCCTCAGATAATAGAAAAGACACCACATCATCCATTCTAAAAATGATTAAATTACTTCTCAAAGCTATCACAAGATGGTCCCATGAATCTAGCAAAGAACATAACAAGGTCATACATTGATCCTCCTCCTCTATCTTGACACCAGATGATGTCAACTATGCAATTAGTGAATTAAAGGCATTTAGATGATCTATAATAGATCCTCCTTCCTCCATTCTTAGAGAATACAACTTCTTCCTTAGGAACAACTTGTTCACTAGTGATTTGGCCTAATGCACAAACCCAAGCTGTGTCCATAAACTATTTGTGGTCTTCTCATCAAGAACATTCAAGAGAACTGAATCAACTAGATAGAGTCTCATGAGACCCTTAGCTTTTCGATCCTTGAGATCCCAATCTACTTGAGATATTTTTGCGGGTCTCACATCAGGTGAAGTCACCTCCCATAGATCACAATCTTCAAGCAAGTCTTCTATCTTTAGTTTCCATAACTCAAAATTGCTGCCATTAAATTTGTCCACCTCCATTTTTTCATATGACAAACTAGCCATCTCAATCTATAAATAAGATTCAGAATGCTTTGCAAAAAACTCCAACTCAATTTGAGATTAGCTCAAAAAACCCTACCCAACAACTAGGATCAAATATTGATCAAGCTCTAATACCACTTGTAAGGAAACTCAGGTGCGAAAATAACTTCCTACTCTAATCTCTTAAGGAAAGTATTGTGCAAATTATTTTTAAATCCTTACAATTTCAAATTCAATATTATGTAAACAACAATATTGAAATCAACCATGAATATAGAAAATAGATAGAGAAATAATAACACATAAACACAAAGATATGCCAGTGGGGAGAAACCTTTCAGTAAAAAAACCCCACCCCTCAAAAACCTAGACAATGTATTATCTTTAACTCAAAGGTTACAACACACTTACAATGCAAACTCTTTCAAGATACAAAAGACTTATCCAGTAGCTACCAACAATACACTACTAACTCTCCACCATCTATAGCCCTCAAAGTTCTTAAATAATGTACTTTACATTTTTAGGGCATCTTCCAAAAATGGCTCTTACGCATCATAGGAATCCGTCATAAACATTTCAAACATGATTTCCTTACTGTGATATCCCCATTTGACATATAGTTTAATAATAAAATAAGTATTATGCATAGGGTCTATAATATTAAAAGAATAAATAATATATAGGAATAATATAATAATACTAAAATATAAATTATTATAGATCATAATAATATAAATACTATCATATAATTATATATATAGTAATTAGATATTAAATAATATACTATTGAATATTAATAAATATATATATATAATATTTATATCATGAATACTATTAAAATAATGATATCATGATAGATATGTTATGAATAATTGAACTTATAGAGTTAATCTATATGTTAATATAATATATATTAATATAATTATATTATTAATATAACTATTAAATATTAAAATAATGATTATATTAATAATATATATCAATATAATATGTACTAATATAATTATATTTATTATATTATATACTAATATAATTATATTATTAATATAACTATTATATTATTACAAAAAGGCACAACTCTTAACATCAAAATATATAAAGAGGGAATAAAAACTTTAGTAAAGTATCATCAAGAAGAAAAAAATATAAAATATATACACAGTAGGGTTTAAAATCTAATGGCCCTAAAACAGGTCATTACACTACAATTTGGTGGAACTCAACTCTTCTATTAGTCCAAGTGAAAGATCTAGATTGTGGGGGAACATCAAATAGAGCACTATTGTGAAGAAAGTCATTAAAGTCCTGGGTAGCTCTAGGAGGGAGAATAATGCCTCCATGCTTAACCCTAGGATGAAGAATGACATTAAAGTCACTGGAAATAATAAATTTGGCACCTATTGAATGCTGGATAAAATCTCTAGGAGTATGCCATAAACTTTGTTTATCTGACGTAGGGGGAGGGCCATAAACATTAATCAAATGGAATGAAAGTTCATAGTGTTGAATGGATAACATTTTCCAATTTGTTCCCTGATGAAGATGTTAAGCCTTGATAGTCTTAGGATTACATAATACAGCAAGGTCCCCATAAGCACATAAGCTAGGAACATGTGAGGAATTCCATGTTGACCAACATCGAATAGACTTCTAAAAGTTATTTGTTGATAGCTTAGTCTCCTAAAGCAAGACTAGATCACATTAGATAGAATCAAGACACTATTTAATCCTATTACATTTGTTAGGGGCATTAATGCCCCTAACATTCCATGAGAGGAGCTTCATAACTAACAAGGAGCACTCTTGGCACTCCTTGTTGATCATTTAGAGGTAGGAAAAATACCATCCAAAGTTGAGTGGATCCCTACATCAACTTCTTTTTTAACTTTTGAAGCTTTTGATGGTCTACCCCTAGGCTTGGAAGATTTCTTAGTTATAGGAGATGATGAGAGGAGGGTTTCTAGCATAGATAATTTTGGGGAGAAATCTAAACTAACATTAGTAAGACATGGATCAACAAAATGGGACCTAGTTTGGCTAGATCTAATATATTATATAATAATATATAATATTAATATTACAACATATTAAAACATTACATACCAATATCATATGATGTATATACACACACATATATAATATATATACACATATATATAAACATATATGTATATATCTATATATAATATGTATATGCATATATAAATATATGTATATATATGCATAAGTATACATATATGTATGTATATATGTGTGTGTGTGTGTGTGTGTACACACATATATATACATATACATATATATATACATATATATATATATATATATATACATATATATATATACATATATATATATATATATATGTATATATGTGTGTGTGTGTGTGTGTGTGTGTGTATATATATATATATATATATATATCTTTTATGAACACATTATATATCATTTATCTAGTAGGTATATAATACCCAATTTGCTTTGTGCATTGATATTTTCTTTTTCTATGTGTACTAATAACCTAGGCACACTAAAAAGTCAACATGCATTTTTGCCATTTTTGGCAAGTGAAAAAAGGCATTCTTTTGTTATCACCACTTATTGGCAAATCATGATCATGCACATACCCATATATATATATATATATATATATATATATATATATATATAAACAAACATAAGCTACAAAACTATAAATGGATGAATAACTCAAAGGAAACATGTCAACATTAATAGTTTTATTTAAAAAGTCTATTAAAATAAACAAAAATTAGAATATCCCTAAAGGAGAATTAACAACTAATTGATTTTTCAATCATGAGTGAACTTGTGGTTCTATTTAACAATGTTTTTTAAATTTTTAGTTACTGTGAATTCCTCTCCACTTTTGGTTTTGAATACATGATGTTATTTTTGGCTAGATTCAGGTCCCCTCTACTCTATGCAATCAAAACAAGATTGAAATTAGTTATGAGTCATTATACAATTGTTTGTGTTCATGAGATTTGGCTTTATGTTTGATCACTATTCATAAAATACCAGTAGGATGAGTTTGGTTGAAAAACTAGAAGGTTGATTCTAATGTAACAATGTAATTTGAGATAATATGAAAAATACCTCTACTTATCATTGATTAAGCTAAAAAATCTCTTTAAAGAATCACACAATGAGGTGCACTACTAGTTAATGATTTTAACACGGTAGTTAATGATTTTAATGATGACTTAGAGGTGATGGAGTTTTGATTACAAGACATAAAAAGGTGAGAGAGGATGGCATTTTCAATTATTTCTCTATTCTCTTATATTATTTATGGATATTTTTGAGAGCTGTCATTTTTTATTGTGATCAGTCTTTGCATGTTAGTGTAGATTTATTCTACTATAACTCTCTATTTAGAAAGAACCAAAGTAAGAACATGGAGGGTCAACAAAGAAGTTGTGAACCTCCAAATTATGAAAAATGAAGAAGATAAATGAAGGTTTGGGATATTCTAGAGAGGGATTACTTAAATACCTTTATGGATAGACTCCATGATGAAATTCTATAACTGATTTAGTTATTTTTGAGGAAGTGGAATGATGTAATGTTGAATTTTGGTAGTTAGAATATCATAATCACTAAGGAGCTCATTTCTAAAGTTACCTGTATTCCAATTACATCTAGGAAATTATATAGAGACCATAAATTTTGAACACTACTATGTCATCATTTCATCCTCTGTTCACTACCATGTCATCATTTGAACACACCTAATCACCACATTGGCAATTGAGTCAACCAGAATATTTGTTTAATGATAGAATTGAGTTATGTGATATTTTTACATAGACTTAAGGATTTCAATAGTTTTCCTAATGATTTTATCAATAATCCAAGAGGGACTAGAAGAATTAGCTATGCATTTAACTGTGTTTTTTAAGTCACCCTCCAACCAAAGATTGGAGACCCCATAATCCTTATCCAATTTGGTAATTTGAAGGGCATCTATTGCCTCAATAAAGGGCATGGTCTCTTTATTGATGAAGATGATGGACTTGAATTTAAGATAATGAATTTCCCAGAAAGTGGTGATGAGGATGATGAAATTGGAATTTTTTTCTATTAAAAAAGAAACCGTGAAAAAGAAGTAAAGGAAAAAAAAAGAAGCTTTAGTGACACATTTAGAGAAGAAAAAGATTGATTGGATTATAGATAATGGATGCTCTCATCAATGATAGGAGATATGAACAATTTTTTTGAGTTTAATAGTTATGAGGGAGGAGTAGTTAGAGTATGAATGATGTAATATATCCTATTAGAGGAAAGGGGTCTATAACTCTTGATGGGAAAACTAACACTGAGGATGTCTATTTTGTTGATAGATTGAAACATAATATTTTGACTATTGGATAGCTTGTTGATAAGGGATACTAGTTACAATTCATAGAGAAGACTTGTGTAATCAAAGATAATATCTATAAACTAATTGGAACATATATAAGGACTAAAGGTAATATTTATCAATTAATTCCTACTGAGATAACATGCTTGGTTACAAAATTTGACGGTAGTTGGTTATGGCATAAGATGTTTTGTCACATTAACTTTGATAAAATTGTGAAGATCAGTACAACATATACAGTAAGATATTTATCTAAGATTATGAAACTGTCAAACATGGTTGACAAGGAATGTGTGATTTAAAAATAGGACTCTTTTCCAAGAAAGATACTTACTACATCAGTAAGTTGGAGATTGTGCATACAGATTTCAGGGATTCTACAGGAACAAGATCATTCTATGGTGAGAGGTAATTTATGCTTTTCATTTATTATTTTACAAGGATGATATCAATTGTTGGCATAAAGTTATTTGCCATTAGTGAAAACACTTTTCTCACAGTATTAACCGAGTAAAGAAGAACTCAGTGTTAATCGAGCTCAGTCGGTTAACATAGAACTTAGTATTAACCGAGTTCAGTCGGTTAACTAAGAACTCAGCATTAATCGAGTTCGGTCGATTAATTAAGAACTCAATATTAACCGAGTAAAGATGGATGCAGTGTTAACCGAGTTCGGTCGGTTAACATAGGACTCAATGTTAACCGAGCTCAGTCGGTAAACAAAGAAGTTTGTTCTACCGAGTTTGTTTTGCTATTTGGCCGACTCAGTTAAATTTTGTCTACTTTTATTCAGCCGACCATTGCATGTAACTTTAACTTGGATGGTATATATATGTAATGTATTGTATCATTCTAAATGTATGTGGAATATATGAAGTATGTGAAGAATGTGTGCGAAAGCATGTAAGCTGAATTTTGAAGGTTTTCAGCAAGGTCAACATTGGAGCAGAAATGTATTATCTGTCATATCAAGGACAATCAGAGCGTAGCAGATCTTATCAGCAATCAGTTGTATTCAGATCCACTGTTTCATTCTAACAGGTGAATCAGTTTTTATAAATCCTTTAATAGGGTAGACTTAACCGTCTTTGTACTAAATCTCCTAACAGAGTGCATACTTATGAAGTATGTTTCAAATCCTTTAACAAGGTGGATATAACAATCCTTTATGCTCCTAATAGGGCAGATCACCAGAAGTGATCATTGTATTCCTTAACCGGCTAACTTCCTACTACAGTAAAGAAGATTTGTGGGTTTCATCCCCACCCCAGTTTTACTTTCTATTTTGGAAGGTTTCTGGGTCACCAAAATCTCTGTGCTTATGTGTTATGAATGTCTACATACTGCAGAATTAGGTGATTAAATATTTTACTGGTTAATATGAATTGATTTAAGATTTTATGTTTACTGATTCACCCCTCCCCTCTCAGTAAACTGTTATATCTTGAATATTTCCAACAATTGGTATCAGAGCTAACTTGGTTCTCAGGACAAAGCTTGACAGGTTGAGCAAAGATCAAAGTCAATGGAGATATTCAGATTGGAGAAAGTTATAGAAAATGAAAAGTTAGATCTTGAAATGGCCATGGTTCAACTTAAAGAAGCAAAGGAACATCTTTCTCAATCCCTAAAAAGAAGAAAGGATCTTGCAAAACAAATGAATGATCATCAGTATGTTGAAGTGAAGATTGAAGACCTATTACCATCAAGCAATTCAGAAGAAGCTGACCAAGCAATCAAAGAACTTCTAGAAAAGAATGGATCTTTGCAAGAAGAGGTAAGAAAGCTTAAGAGAGAACAAGAAATATAGTCAATCAGGCTATGTGAAGCTTTGGATCAAAGAAATAAAGCACAAGAAGAACTGGAAGATAGAAGTCATGAAATCCGCAATCAAACTCATCAGTATGAAGATCTCATAGACCAACTCACCAATGCAAATGAAGAAATCAGGATTCTCAGAGCACAAAATGAAAGAATAAGGAATGATTTGAACATTGAAAAGCAAATCAATGAAAGTCTACAGCATGACTTGAGATCAGAAAGACAAATCAATGAAAGCTTGGAAAATGACCTAATCTCTGAAAGGCAAGTCAATGAAAGGATGATGAAATCTTAGGTAGACGTAAATCAATTGAATGAGCAGAATCTTCAAAGACAAACAAGCAAATCTGGTCTTGGATACAAGGAAGCTGGTGAATCCTCCAAGCAAGGTGAACAAAGGAATAAAAGATCCACTTGTAATCATTGTGGCAAGATAGGTCATACATCAAACAAATGCTGGAGCAATGGGAAAGCAAAATTCAATGGTAAGTGCTTCAACTGCAATCAGCATGGTCACAAGGCAAATGAGTGTAAAGAAAAACCCAAATTTGAAGGCAATTGTTACAAATGCAAAAAGCATGGTCACAAGGCATTCCAGTGCAAATCCAAATCATTCAATCCAGCTGAACAACTTGTCAAAGCCATATTCGGATGGGACTACAACACCTGGTGCAGATGTCACTATTGTGGAGAGTATGGACATACTGGCATGAATTGTGCCAGACATCACCTAAGGAAAAAGGACACAACTGTAAGGTGCTATACATGTACAGAACTCGGTCATATAGCCAAAAATTGCATGAATATCAAAAGAATTGAAGATGAAAAAAAAATCAAAGCAGATAACATTCGAAAGCAAATGAAGCAGCAATGGATTCCAAAATCTACAGAACAAGATAAGTCAGATAGGAGTGTCACTCAAGAGGTGGGTGACTCTACCATTTCCAATTAGTATTCATATAAGAAACATTGGAACTGCATCTTCCAAGATTTATCCTATGCAGCTCCAAAGGAAGAAGATGGATCAAATTAGTATTGTAGACACACTCTGACTCCAGGACGGTTCAATACTTTACCAAGTTTGGTTGGATGTAACAAAGCTTCATTAACCGAGTAGCAGTTATCGAGTTGAGTCGGTAAGAGACTTTGCCGAGTTCGGTCGGTCACAACTAAGTTTCATTAACCATGTTGTGTCAACCGAGCAAGGTCAGTTCGTGACCTAACTGAGTAAGGTCGGTACTTCAATATTCTCTTTCGATCGCCGAGTTGATAATATCTACCGAGCTAGTGGATGACAACCTGTCATTTCTTCTACCATCGTACCAAAACATTTATGGCAAATTTGTTATCAAAAGGGGCAAAATTTGATCTAAATTTTTACTGCGAACAAAGAGCTAAGGTATTTTTTGCAATTTCAAAGTGAGCTTAAGACATTTCCGAGCGAATTTTTTTAGAGCGAAAGAATCAATTCAGAATTTTTCTACACCTACCAAGTAACAATGGCATCCGGAAGTGGAAGCTCTAAGACTAAGAAAGGCTCAGAAATGCTGGTTAGAGGAGAGGAATGGAAGGCGCCGAACTTCAAATTAGCACCAGCTATTGCAGAATCACTGGACCCTAATGGTGCCCAATCTCAAATTCCTTCAAAGGTACTTCTTATCAATGATATAAGATCTCATTTTAAATGCTCTATTCAAGAACTTGGAAACCTAGAAATTGATAATTCCCTAGGTGAAATGAGCATAGATGGAAACCTAAAACTCGAACATAAGAATCTTGAAACAAAAGGGTTAACCCACATTTTGCACTTGCCAAGGAAATTTCAAGTTAAATGGGTTAGGTATGTACTCAGTCGAGTTCACAATGGCCAATTGTGGTTAGAGCAACCAGTGCTCATCACAAAGAAAATGATTAACAAAATTACTGGACTCCCCATGCTGAGCAAAGCCAAGTCTACCAAAACCCTAGGTCGGGAGGAATTGTAGAAATTGACCCAAGCAGAATGGGATGGTAGGGGACTTAAGCTGAATACTGTAGCTGATGTCGAATTGAGATTTGGCATTCACGTCATTGCTCACAAAATCTATAGTTCAAGCCGTCCAAACAGTGTACCCTGTGAAGCTGTGGATCTGGCGTACAAAATAGTAAAAAAGAATTTAGAATTTGATTTATCAGAATTACTTTTATCCCAATTCAATAAGAATATGGAAAGCATTAGAACCTCCAAGAACAATCCCTGCAAATTCGGTTCGCTTTTGATTTGTTTATTCTTCTATATTCAAAAATATTTTCCATCAAAGGGATCAGTAGTATGGAGAAAAGATATACCAATTCTTTATCAAATAAACGAGTTCATTGTAGAACTAGGTGAAAATTTTGATATTATTTTGGATAACTATTTTGAAGAATTTAAGGAAAAGATGAATCATAGGTTCCGAATTCCACCCAAACTGGTTGAAGAATACAAGGAAGACATATGCTTCATGGTAGATTGCGACAAGGTATACATTCAGGCAGCCAGGCCTCGAGTAGCATGGGTGAAACCTCTTCCCTATGAGGTAAAAATTGACAAAGCCAGGGATATCATAGAAGCACTAGTGAATGAACCAGTAGACCCAAGGCAACCAATTTTTGGAACATATGATCAAGCTAAGGCCAAAATTGAGCTCCAAATTAAAATCCCTCAGGCCATTAGCAAAGGAAAGAGAAGGATAACCCAACTGAAGACGGAAGTTGGCTCTCTTATGATAACAGAAGGCAAAGGAGAAGACGAAGAAGAAGAAGAGGAAACCGAGTCAGACAAGGAAAAGGAGCCTCAACAAAAGAAAGGCAAGGTGATCATCACCAAACCTAAAAGGCAAGCCTCTGCAGTCTTCTCCAGGAGAACAAGACAAGGAAAGAAAGAACCTGTACTTGTTAAGCCTCCACTCACATTTGAGGATAGATTGAAGCAATTAGAAGCAGGTGCTAGCTTCACAAACTTCAAAGCATTAAAGTTTGAAACCAGAACAGAACAAGAAAAGATGCAGATTGAGGAACTGGTACTAAACAAGATGGGTAAATGGAAATACTCATCGGACTAGATAGCCTCCCAGATCTCCAAAGAACTATTGGAGAGGTTGCAAATCAGATGGGAAGCTGCAACCAAGACTGTAAAAGACATCTATGAGAAGACACTGACGAATCTCCTGTCGAGTTTCACTAATGCTGAAGTGAAAGCATCACTGAAAGATCACGAAGGCAATATGATGATTAGATTCCACACCTGTTTGATACTTGTCAAAGACATTGAGCATGTGGTAAATGATGCAACAAACATGTGGAAAAACATCTATCATCTACACAAATCCAGTGATGATACTGTTGAAATCAAGGACATTGACAACCGTGATGATGATGAAGATGATGATGATATTGAAGATATTCCAGAGGATCTTCATTCAATCATGTTAGAAGTGGAAGAAGAGGCTAAGAAAGAATTAGAGGAAGAAGAAGCTGAAAAAGAAATGGAGGAGAAAGAAGATGAGCAAGCAAAGGTGGAAGAAGATCCAGTACAAATTGCAGCTGAAGTCATTGCATCTCTTCCACACTCTCCATCCAAAAAAGTTACATCAACTATGGAAATAGCTTCTACTGGTAAGTCCTCTCAGCTCCGTGTACCATCTATGCAAGTGCCAATCACTTCATTAACCAAGCTGCAGCCACCTTCATTAACCGAGTCTCCATCAGTCTCTGCAGTAAGTTCATCATGCACATCAACCTCTACTGCAAAATGTATAATAAGTGTACCTACAGATACTACAATTTTGACTTCTCTTAATCAAATTTTGGCAACTATTAGCTCTTCCACTCCATCCTGTACAGCAACATCAATTTTTGATACCATTTGCACATCTCTTAGTCTTCCTTTACATAGTCCTATTCCAGTCTTATCAGCCAGCCCTGCCTCATCAACTATAGTCTCAGTTCACAAGGGTCAAGATGGAGTCTTTGCTGGAAAAGCAAAAAGATACATGTTTTCCAGCAAGACACTGGATGAGGAAATTGATTTGGATAAGGACATTATCCTTCCTAAAATAGATCTTGATACAGCATCAGTTGATGAAATGAGAATGCTCAGTCAGCTATTAGAGCAGAAGGCTAGGCAGAAACAGCTACGGCATGAAAGAGATCTGGAATATAGCATCATTGAGAGTGCTAAAAATATTATAACAGAGGCTATAGGTGTTGAAGTAGATTCTACTCAACACATTTTGATTCAGCTGGAAGAGGCTGTAAACAAATTCAATGAGGTTACCTCCGGCCAAGAAAAGTTGATTGAAAAGGTAGAGAAGAAATTTGACAATAAGGTGCTTGAGCACATTGCTCAGCATATTGCATTAAATCAGGTAGAATTGTCTACAATTTTGAATAATTTTGAGAATTCTTTTAATAATGTAACTTCACTTTTTGGAAAACTCTGTGATGTTACTAAGTATACCAAGGATATAAAAGAAAATTTGAATAAAATTGATGAGGATATGAAGGTCAGTGCCCAAGTGCTGCAATCTAACCTCAGTACAAGTTCATCCCATCATCATAAAATAAGATTTTTGTTAGAGAAACAGGCAAAATTGCTGCGAGAGGAAGCAAGAATTAGGTCTACTCTCATAGATATCCAGAATATGATTCTTCCTATCATGACTTCAATGCAAAAGCATATTGCTCATTCCAGAACATTGATTCATGACAACAATTTCTCAGTTGCAGATCATATGATTGAACTTTCTGCAGAAATTCAAATTGCACTCTCCTCCAGCAAAATTTTGCAAGGAAATTGGGATAAGACTTTGGCTCTTATTCTCAAGGTACATTCAGAATTTTTCTCTTATTTTGAAATCTCAGTGTAAATATATGTTGTTTGGCATTATTGTCAAAAAGGGGGAGACAGAACTTCAGAACTTCAGAACTATCCGTGCAAAGATATATGTATTGATCTGTAAATACTGTGCATATTGTATGGGGGAGACATACATCTAATAAGATCTACAATTTTGGAAACTTTTTGAAATGTATGTCAATTTCTGTACATAAACTTTGATACATAATTGTTTTTGTCACTAATGCCAAAGGGGGAGATTGTTGGCATAAAGTTATTTGCCATTAGTGACAACACTTTACTCACAATATTAACTGAGTAAAGAAGAACTCAGTGTTAACCGAGCTCAGACGGTTAACATAGAACTTAGTATTAACCGAGTTCAGTCGGTTAACTAAGAACTCAGCCTTAACTGAGTTCGGTCGGTTAATTAAGAACTCAATATTAACCGAGTAAAGATGGATGCAGTGTTAACCGAGTTCGGTCGGTTAACATAGGACTCAGTGTTAACCGAGCTCAGTCGGTAAACAAAGAAGTTTGTTCTACTGAGTTTGTTTTGCTATTTGGCCGACTTAGTTAAATTTTGTCTACTTTTATTCAGCCGACCATTGCATGTAACTTTAACTTGGATGGTATATATATGTAATGTATTGTATCATTCTAAATGTATGTGGAATATATGAAGTATGTGAAGAATGTGTGCGAAAGCATGTAAGCTGAATTTTGAAGGTTTTTAGCAAGGTCAGCATTGGAGCATAAATGTATTATCTGTCATATCAAGGACAATCAGAGCGTAGCAGATCTTATCAGCAATCAGTTGTATTCAAATCCACTATTTCATTCTAACAGGTGAATCAGTTTTTATAAATCCTTTAACAGGGTAGACTTAACAGTCTTTGTACTAAATCTCCTAACAGAGTGCATACTTATGAAGTATGTTTCAAATCCTTTAACAAGGTGGATATAACAATCCTTTATGCTCCTAACAGGGCAGATCACCAGAAGTGATCATTGTATGCCTTAACCGGCTAACTTCCTACTGCAGTAAAGAAGATTTGTGGGTTTCATCCCCACCCCAGTTTTACTTTCTATTTTGGAAGGTTTCTGGGTCACCAAAATCTCTGTGCTTATGTGTTATGAATGTCTACATACTGCAGAATTAGGTGATTAAATATTTTACTGGTTAATATGAATTGATTTAAGATTTTATGTTTACTAATTCACCCCTCCCCTCTCAGTAAACTGTTATATCTTGAATATTTCCAACATCAATATCATTTATTAGATAGAAATATTATGCTTTTGAGAAATTCAATTTATTCAAGAGTAGAGTGGAGAATGAGTCTAGATTAAAGATAAAACTCTTAAGATTAGATGGAGGAGGAGAGTTCATTTCAAATAAATTTAAAATCTTTTTTGAGTAAAATGGAACCAAAAGACAAATTTCACCTCCTAAGACACTATGACGAAGTGGGATAGTAGAATGGAGGAATAGATCAATTACTAAGGCAACTAGAGCTATGATGTTTGAAAATAAAATGTCACATATCTTTTGGAGAGAAACATTGATCACCACAATATATACAATGAATAGAGAATAGATCAAGAAAAATATTGTTTAGATATCCTATGAACTTTACTTTGGATATACACCTACTATAAAATACTTTAAAATGTTTGAAGGAAAATGTTATATCAGAAAAGAAGAAGATATTGGGAAATTTTATAGTAGAAATAATGAACGCATGTTTCATGGATACTCTTTTAAAAGAAAGGCATATATATTTTTTGATCAAAGATTGAAGACTATTGTTGGAAGTACTAATGTGAAAGTTATTTAAAACTTTAGGATTCATGAAAGGGTACTTGATTATTATTTAGATATGGATACTAATAAGAGGCCTAACAATTAGAATGTTGAGCAAGGACTATTTATGAAACTACAATGATATGTAGTTAGAATAGCCAAGATCATAAACTAGAGCACAAGTTAGAAATGAGAAAGGAATACCAAAATATGTTGCAAGGAATCACCCTATGAATCAAATAATTGTAACTAAAAAATGGAGTGATGACAAGGAACAAGTAAAGTGAAGAAATATGTTTGATATCACAACTTGAACCTAAAATTGTAGATGAGTCTTCTAAGGATGAACTTTTGATAAAGGCTATAAAAGAAGAACTTAGGTAGATTAAAAATAATAAGACATGGGAATTGATCCCTAGACCTAAAGACACGAACATATATGGCATAAAATGTGTATTCAAAAACAAGACGAATGAGAAAGGAGAAGTAGTAAGAAATAAAGAAAGGTTTGTATGCTAATGTTCTTCACAACAAGAAGGAATTGGTTTTGAGGAATTTTTTTCTATAGCTATTTAACTTCAAGAAGTAAGAATATTTTTGGCTTATGCTTCTAACAAGAATTTCAAGGTATATTAGATGGATGTTAAGCCAAGTTTACTTAATAGAGAACTCAAGAAAGAGGTTTCCATTGAATAACTTGATGGTTTTCCTTTGGCTAAAGATAAAGATGTGGTTTGTAGACTAAGGAAAAAATTGTTTGGATTGAGGAAAACACCTAGAGATTTGCATGCAAGAGTGCCTAAGAATTTGGAAAATTTAGGAATTAAGAAAGGTAATGAAGATAGTAACATGTACTTGAGGATAAATATAGATGGATTAAAAATTATAATAGAATTTTTTGATGATAATATCTTTGGAGGAAATGATGAAGCTAGTGAGGAATTTTCAAAAGAAATGAAGATGAATTTGAAATGAGTATGATTAGTGAGATGAAATATTTTTTGTGATTAGAGATAACTTGAAATAAGTATGGAATTTTCATATCGAAAATTAAATATCTTAATGTCTTATTGACAATATTTAGATTGGAGATTTATAAACAAATTGGAACACCTATGGTTACTAGATGCAAATTATCAAGTAAATATGTGTCTCCTAGTGCAATACAAGAAAGATACAAATATATGATAGAAGGATTGCTATATTTTACACACACAAGACTAGATATAGATAATAAAGGTTGAATTGTCAAAAGATTCCAAGTAGATCCTAAAAAGATGCATCTAGCAACAGTAAAAAACATATTTAGATACTTGAAGGGATTATCAAATTATGGATTATGGTATGACATCTCATATGACTTTACCTTATGTACATACATTGGTGTAGATTGGGAAGGGAATGTAGATAACAGAAAGGGTACCATTTGTGGAGAACTCTTCTTAAGAGGAAGATTTTTTTCGTGGCTAAGAAATAAATAAAATTGCCTATCACAATGTAGAGTAGAAGAATAGCAGAGTGCTTAAACATCACACACTAACTCTTAATTCCTCAACTAAAAGCTTTAAACAATGAAAGTTGACATATTTTCCAAGCTTAATTTCTTCCTTAGTGTGTGATGTTTGAGGGTTGTCAAAGAAGAGTCTATTGTAGTAGCAAACAACTATAATAAAATTATTTGAATGAGTAGATGTTGCAAGAAATTGGTATTAAATTTTTAGAACCTATTATTGAATAAAGTGATAACAAAAGTAAAATTAATATATCAAAGAGTGTAGTGTTATATTCAAAGAATAAACACATTACAGTAAAGTATCACTTTTTGAGAGAGAAAGTAGCAAAGAAGGAAATTAAATTAGAGTATGTTAGCACAAATAAACAAATAGAAAATGTATTCACTAAACCCTTGGCTAGAAACTTTTGATTTTTTGAGAGAAATAAATGGGTTATTCCCTAGCCTTCTTCAAAGTAGTTGATGATGGATTGCATTAGTCTAGTATATTGAGAGCTTATTCTTACATCTAGATTGTATGTTGCTAGCATGAATGTTGGTGATATTCATATGGGGGAGTACTCTAGAATTGGTTAGAGATTATCAGTATTACTATGTATTGCATTCATGACTATGTTTTTCATTGATCTCAACATATTGTGAAGAATGATAGAGTGGCCAAAAGTGAAAAAGGTCATACTAATTGAGTATTGATGATGAGGTTTACCGCACTTGAGGATATCTTCTACAGTGTTTCTTGAGGACATGGACAAGTATGCATGTAAGAAGTTGAAGATATGTGAGAATTATTTGTGATTTGCAGAATACAGTGTGTAGACAAAGTACTTGGGAAGTTCTTTTTGGTATTTGGATTGTATCTCCTAATGGGGATAGAATCCGTATGAGTGAAGTTAGAAAGTGAAAGTAGATAGCCTTATGATGATGTCACCAAGTGCATGAGGTCTCAAGTTGCACATTTTTAAATTAGTGAAGACTGTGAGTAAATAGTGTATGTAATTGTAAAAAGATGTAATAAATTGCATTACCTTAATGAGCTCTTATTGTAATTAATTGGGAAAGCCTTAAGGCCAAATCAATGAATTATTTCGAGGACACAGTATAAAGGAAATTTATTTTCCTAGTGATCATATGTGTATGTATGAGTTGTAAGTGAATTGTGTTGGCTTCTTGAATATTGGAAAATGTGATTAAGTGACCAAAGTGATCATTATGATGCAAAGTCAGAGACCTAGTATTGAAATCTGAGAGGTATTTTATATGGTATGGGTATGTGCAAAATCATAGTGTGCCAAAAAGTGGTGATGTGAAAAACATGTACTTTTGAAATGCCTAAAAGCATTTTGAAATGTGCTTTGACATTTTTTCAATCCATCCTGGTACCAAACCAAAAATGTAATACCTTTCCCGATTGAGTATCTGATTTGAGAATGGGTATCTAATTTAAGAATGCGTATCCGATTTGAGAATGGGTACAAAATCTATGTTCCCAAATCATGGCACCAAATTCAAATGTAAAGGGAGTGGGGACCAATTTTTAAGATAAATATTAATTTATATTTACCAAACTCAAAGGGGGGCCAATTATTATATATAGTTACTAAATTTTATTATATAGTATTAAATTATTATTTTATTTCTTATATAATTATTTTATATATATTTATTATGTATTATATATTATTATATAGTTATATATTACTAACCTAAGTTAATAAACTATATGATGATGTATGTTCCTAAGGGGTCCCCCTAGGCACATACATGTGTTACAATGAGTCCAAATGGGTCATGGGATACCCTAATTATATATCATATATATTATTATTATATATTATATATTAGTAACCTAAGTTAATAAACTATATGATGATGTTTGTTCCTATGGGTCTCACTAGGGACATACATGTGTTCCAATGAGTCCAAATGGCTCATGGGATACCTTATGACCCATTTTGACCCATTATATGACAACATATCTTCCTAAGGGTCAAGGGATGCCTAGGGACATACATCTTGTGTTTCAATGGGTAGAAAGGGGTTATGGATTATCCTATGACCCCTTTCAACCTAATACATGATAACATATGTTCCTAGGGGTCCCAGGACCCTTATAGGCATATATGTTGTGTTCTAATGGGTCGAAAGGGTTCATAGAGTATCCTATGACCCTCTCAACCCATTAGATGACAACATAGATTCATTGTCATGTAATGGGCCGAAAGGGGTTATAGAATATCTGATGACCCCTTTTGACCCATTGGAACACAACATGTATGGCCCTAGAGTATTAGGACCCTTAAGAACATATGTTATTATGTAATGGGTCAAAATTTGACCCATTGGAGCACAACACACATGATGATAAGGGTCCTAGGATCCCTAGAAACATGTGTTATCATGTAATGTGTCAAAAAGGGTGATAGAATACCCTATGACCACTTTCTACTGATTGGAATATAAGAGGTATGTCCCTAGTGGTAATATGATACCATAGGACCCCTTTCTATCCATTGGAACACAACATATATGTCCCTAAGATCCATAGGAACATAAGTTGTCATGTATTTGATTGAAATGGTTCATAGGTTAATCTATGACCCCTTTCAACCCATCTCAACACAACATGCTTGAACCTAGAGGTCTTAGGAATCATGTATTTAAATGGTCTGAAAGGGGCCATAGGGTAACCTATGACCTATTTTGACCCATTAAATGATAACATATGTTCTTAAGGGTCCTAGGACCACTAGAAAAATATATTGTGTATTCGAATGAGTTGAAAAGGGTCATAGAGTACCCTAGACCCCTTTCAACATATTTCATAACAACATATGTCTTTTAGGCTCTTATGACCCCTAGGGACATATTATAATTATTTATATGGCTTGAAAGGGTTCATAGTATAACCTATGACATTTTTTGACACATTTCATTAAAACATATGTCTCTAAGAGTTCTAGGACACCTAGGGACATATTATAATCATTTATATGGGTTGAAAGGGGTAATAGGATAACCTATGACCCCTTTCAAAACATTCCATTACACATATGTCTCTAGGGGTCCCAAGAAACCTAGGGACATATTATAATTATTTATATAGGTCAAAATGGGTCATAGGATAACCTATGACACCTTTCGACATGTTTCATTACAACATATGTCTCTAGGGTTCCTAGGACCCCTATGGACATATTATAATCATTTGTATGGGTTAAAAGGGTTTATAGGATAACCTATGACCCCTTTCAACATATTTTATGACAACATATGTCTCTAGGGGTCCCAAGACCCCTAGGGACATATTATAATCATTTATATGGGTCGAAAGGCATCATAACATAACCTTATGACCCCTTTCGACATGCTTTCATGACAACATTTGTCCCTAAGTTTCCTTGGACTCCTAGGGACATATTATAATCATTTATATGGGTCAAAAGGGGTCATAAGATAACCTATGACCCCTTTCAACACATTTTAGTATAACATATGTGTGTAGGAAGACCCCTAAGCACATATTATAATCATTTATATGAGTCAAAAGGTGTCATAGGAAAACCTATGACCCCTTACAACATATGTCTCTAGGGGTCCTACAACCACTAGGGACATATTATAATCATTTATATGGGTTGAAAACACATTTCATGATATCATATATCTCTAGAGATCATATGACCCCTAGGGACATTATAATTGTTTATATGAGTTGAAAGGGGTAATAGCATAACCTGTGACCCCTTTTGAAACATTACATGATAACATATGTCTCTAGGGGTCCTATGACCCATAGGGACATATTATAATTATTTATATGGATCGAAAGGGGTCATAGTATAACTTATGATTCTTTTTGACAAATTTCATAATAAAATATGTCTTAAGGGGTCTTAAGACACCTAAAGACATATTATAGTCATTTATATGGATTGAAAGGGATAATAGGATAACCTATGACCCCTTTCACCACATTTCATTACAACATATGTCTCTATGGGTCCCAAGACCCCTACAAACATATTATAATTATTTATATGGGTCAAAAGGGGTCATAGGATAACATGTGACCCCTTTCAAAATATTTCATCACAACATATGTCTCTAGGGTTCCTAGGACCCCTAGGGACATACTATAATCATTTATATGTGTTGAAATAGGTCATAGGATAACCCATGACCCCTTTTGACATATTTCATTACAACATATGTCTCTAGGAGACCAGGGAGCCCTATAAATATATTATAACCATTTATATGGGTTAAAAATGGTCATTGGATAACCTATGAACCCTTTTGACACATTTCATTACAAAATATATCTCTAAGGGTCCTAAGACCTCTAAGGACATATTATAATAGTTTATATGGGTCAAAAAGAGTCATAAGATAACCTATGACCCCTTTTGACACATTTCAATACAATATATGTGTCTAGGGGTCTTAGGACCCATAAGGACATATTATAGTCATTTATATTGGTCAAAAGGGGTCATAAGATAACCTATGACCCCTTTCAACATATTTCATTACAACATATGTCTCTAGCAATTTTAGGACTCCTAGGGATAAATTATAATGATTTATATGGGATGAAAGGGGTCATAAGATCATCTATGACCCCTTTCGACATATTTCATTACAACATATGTCTCTAGGGGTCATAGGACCCTTAGGGACATATTATAATCATTTTTATTATTAAGAAGTGGTCATAATATAATCTATGACCTCTTTTGACACATTTCAAGACAACATATGTCTTTAGGGGTCTTAAGACCCCTACAAACATATTATAATCATTTATATGGGTTGAAAGGGGTCATAAAATAACCTATGATGCCATTTGACACATTTCATGACAATATATGTCTCTAGGGGTCCTAGGACCCCTAGGGAGATATTAGAATCATTTATATAGGTCAAAGGGGTCATAGGATAACCTATAACCCCTTTAAACACATTCCATTACAACATATGTCTCTCAGGGTCCTAAGACCCCTAGGTACATATTATAATCATTTATATGGGTTTAAAGGGGTCATAGGATAACCTATGACCCCTTTCAACACATTTCATTACAACATATGTCTCTAAGGATCCCAAGACCCCATAGGGACATTATAATTATTTATATGGGTCAAAAGGGGTCATAGGATAACCTATGACCTCTTTTGACACATTTCATTACAACATATGTCTCTAGGGCTCTTAGGACCCCTATAAGCATATTATAATTATTTATATGTGTCAAAAGAGGCCATAGCATGACCTATGACCCCTTTCAACACATTTTATTTCAACATATGTCTCTAGGGGCCCTAAGACCCCTGGGACATATTATGATCATTTATATGGGTCGAAAGGAGTCATAGGATAACCTTGCAACCCGATTTGACATGTTTCATAATAGCATGTGTCCCTAGGATCCTAGGACAACTAGGAACAAAGTATAATCATTTATATGGATTGAAAGGGTTCATAGGATAGCCTATGACCCCTTTCGACATATTTGATTACAACATATGTCTCAAGGCATCCCAGGAGCTCTAGGGACATATTATAATTATTAATATGGTTTGAAAAGGGTCATAAGATAACCTACGAACCCTTTTGACACATTTCATTACAACATATGTCTCGAGGGTTCCTAAGACCCCTAGGGACATATTATAATTTTTTATATGCATGGATAGGGGTCATAGCAAAACCTATGACCCTTTTCAACACATTTCATTATAACATATGTCTCTAGGGGTCCTAGGACCCATAGGGACATATTATAATCATTTATATGGGTCAAAAGGGGTCATAAGATAACTTGTGTCCCCTTTCAACACATTTTATTACAACATATGTCTCTAAGCATCATAGGACCCCTAGGGACATATTATAATCATTTATATGGGTGAAAGTGTCGCAAGATAACCTATGACCCCTTTTGACATATTCCATTACAACATATGTCTCTAGGGGTCATAGGACCCTAGTGACATATTATAATCATTTCTATGGTTTGAAAGGGTTCATAGTATAACCTATGACCCCTCTCAACACATTTCATAGTAAAATATGTCTCTAGGGATCCTAGGACCCCTAGGAATGTATTATAATCATTTATATGAGTTGAAAGTGGTCATAGAATAACCTATGACCCCATTAGACACATTTCATGACAACATATGTCTTTATGGGTCCCAGGACCGAAGATATTAGAATCATTTATATGGGTTGAAAAGGGTCATAGGATAACTTATGACCCCTTTCAACACATTTCATTACAACATGTCTCTAGGAGTCCTAGGACCCCTAGGGACATATTATAATCATTTATATGGGTCAAAACACATTTCATTACAACATATGTTGCTAGGGGTCCCAAGACCCCTAGGGACATATTATAACTATTAATATGGGTTGAAAGGGATCATAGGATAACCTATGACCCCTTTTGATACATTTCATTATAGTATATATCTCTAGGGGTCTTAAGGAAAATATTATAATTATTTATATAGGAAAAAAGGGGCCATAGGATGACCTATGACCCCTTTAGAAACATTTCATTACAACATATGTCTCTAGGGTTGCGAGGACCCTTAGGGACATATTATAATTATTTATATGGGTTGAAAAGGCTCATAGGATAATCTTATAAACCCTTTTGACATATTTAATGACAACATATGTCCCTAGGGGTCCTAAGACTCTGAAGGATATATTATAATCATTTATATGGGTCGAAAGGGATCATAGGTTAGGATAACCTATGACCCCTTTTGACACATTTCATTAGAACATATGTCTCTAGGACTCCTAAGGCTCCTAGGGATATATTATAATCATTTATATGGGTTGAACGGGGTCATAGGATAACCTATGACCCTTTCAACACATTTCATGAAAACATGTCTCTAGGGGTCCCAAGACCCTAGGGACATATTATAATATTTTATATGGGTTGAAAGGGGTCATAGGATAACCTAGACCCCTTTCGATATATTTCATGACAACATATGTCTCTAAGGATCTTAGGATCCCTAAGGACATATTATAATCATTTATATGGGTTGAAAGGGATCATAGGATAACCTCTAACCCCTTTTGACACATTTCATTATAGTATGTGTCTCTAGGGGTTCAAGGACCCTAGGAACATATTATAATCATTTATATGGGTTGAAAGGGGCCATAGGATAACCTATGAACCTTTTTGACAAATTTCATTACAACATATGTCTTTAGGAGTCCCAAGACCCCTAAGGATATATTATAATTGTTTATGTAGGTCAAAAGGAGTCAGGACAGCCTATGACCCCTTTCGACATATTTTATTACAATATGTCTCTAGGGGCCCTAGGATGCCTAGGGACATATTATAATCATTTATATGGGTTGAAAGGGGTCATAGAATAACCTATGGCCCCTTTCGACATTTTTCACTATAACATGTGTAGACCCCTAGGGACATACATTATGTGTTTGAATGGGTTGAGTGGGATCATAAAGTTCCCTATGATCTCTTCTGACCCATTAAATAAGAAGATACATTCCAAGGGGTCCTAGGAATAAATATTTTGTGTCTAAATGAGTCAAAAGGGGTAATAGATTATCTTATGACCCCTAAGTGCACTTAATATCATCAAATAGGTCAAAATGGTCATAGGTCATTCTAAGGCCCATTATGAGTCATTATATCACATCATTTATGTGGTTAGGGGTCCTAGGAACCATAAGCACACATATTATGATTGAATGGGTTACAAAGTGTTAAAGGGTACCCTATGACCCCTTTTGATCCTTTGGAACCATTATATGTATGGTTAAGGGTCCTAAAGCCTTTTAAAAACATATTAAGTATAATAAAAAGGGGTCATAGTATTATATAAGAAGTTGACAAGAAAAAAAAATTGAAAAAATAATTAATTTAATTTATTTTTTTTAAAGAAAAGGTAATCGATTTGGAAACAGGTACTCAATTTGAGAATGGGTACCCAAATAGGCTTGGTTTTCTATAGATGCCAACCCTCCATGGTCAACACCAAAAATGTTTCAAAAACATGTTTTTGACATATTGTTGTGTGTTTCTAACTTTGACAATGTAGCTAACAACTTTTTTTCATCCAAATTTGATGAAATGAAATGGGTTTCTTGAGAATGTTCTCAGCTTTCCATCAATGTAATGTCTGTCAAATTATGAGTTAAGTAAGTAACTATTGCTTATTTTCTAATGGAGTTAGCTACAAATTTTTAATTGACATACTTGAAAAATAGCTATAACTTTCAGATCATATAAGATTTTTGAAATCCAAAAAATGTGTCACATTCTATGCTTTGATTAGTTTAAGAAAAAAAATTAATTTTGATTTTTTTATGAACAAGTTAAGGTGGTCAGACACATGAGTTTTTAATTGTTAAAATAGTATAGTAAAAAATTTATAATTAATTAATTATTTGGAATAAAAATATCCAAAAATATGTGTCACATCCAGACATTATTCTACTTTTTATATCTGTAATTATATTTAAAAATATTATTATTTGATTTTGATTAAGTGGTCAAACATACACCTACTTTTTATTTTTGCCCTAAAATTTTTGTAGTACTACATTAAAATACAAAATTTTGACCAATCAAATAATTTTTTGTATAGATAAGGCCTAGTAGTTTAGAAACTACATTCAATTTCCTACAGATTATTTTCTTACAAATTTTTGATATAAAGTTTAAGACCACTTTGAAATTATGTGTCAAGTTGACATAACCATGATTTGTTGGTTTTTCACTACAACTTAAGGCCATAGTTTGGTTGACCATGAACTTACACATACCCATATTGGCATATTTAGAGGACAAAGAAAGAGTTTGATAACCTGAGATCACTTGCATTTCTATTATTGTGAAAGGAAATATATAGAAGACAATTGGAAAGTGAGTTTGATGGTCTTTCCCCTGAAACTATTTGGACAATGGATCCATCTACCTTCTACAACTTCTAATAGGGGTTAAATCTTCTCACAGAGATTCAAATTGTCTTAATAGGGACTGATATGTATTGAATGTATTTAATTGAATATTCCATACTCTTACAAGGAACTTACATATTAGTGCATCATTTTGTGGGTGTAATGCCCCAAAATTGGCACATTGTCATATTAACCAATTTTGTTCTATTCAATTCTTCCTAAGTCCTTTTTTTACTAGGCAATTATAATAATGATAATTGCTACTTGACCTAGGTGTCAAATGCAAAAAACCCTAAACTGCATTAATCACACTATTTATTTATTTCCTAAGTATCGACTCAAATTAGCTATAACAAACTTATTGATTTAATTTAATTTAATTATAAAAGTTCATATTTCAATTAAATTAAAATTACCTCTTTAGCTAATGTACAAAGTAATTAAATGTATTTGATTTAATAAGATATCTCATCTTTTTAATTATTGAATTTAATTATTCAATTAATTAAAGTTTATCCATTTATGAGGTCATATTCTATTTTATTAAATTAAATATTCTCTCTAAATCTTCTCTTCAGTTCAGAAATGGAAACTCTGAGTGAATTAAAATTAGAAAAGGAATTAAATCAGTTAACTCCTTATTCCACTCAAAATTAAATTGGTTAACTCCTTATTCCACTCAAAAGCAATCAGTTAACTCCCTTTTCATAAGGAATCTTCCATTATAATTAAGTCTCATCTTCATCCTTTATCATCCATTTTGATTAATCTTGACCTTCAATTGATTCTAGGGTTGTATTTAAGAAGCCTTTGATTCCTCATTACAAAGGTTGAATGGACTTTTCATCAAACTTATGTTGGAATTGTTGGATACAATTGTCTAATTGTGTGTTGTCTTTGATGTTACACAAATGGCATATTAGTTGGCATTCAGTGCTTACCAAACTCACTTGGTTAGCAAGGCAATTTTCTCTTTCTACCAAGCATTCCTAGAGATTACTCTATGAAGACAATGTCTACTAAGCTCACTCAAGCATCGAAGAAAATTATGGTAGAAAGTAGTGTTAACTGAGATCTCATGGTTAATGAAGGAAAGTTGGTCAGAAATCAGTATTTACTGAGTTCACTTCGTTGTCAAAGGATTTTGCAAGTTTGTAGTGTTAACCAAGTGTCTATTAGTTAACACAGGAAATCATTTCAAGATCAGTGTTTATCAAGAAAGGTTGGCCAATGAAGGATTTTGTTAGTTTGGGAATATCGAGTTTAATTATTTCAAGTATTGATTCTAGCCGACTAAGGTACTAATTATTGGTAATTGTAAGTTGTAATCAAGCTAACTAGATAATTTGTATGGTATAAATATAAGGTCAAATTGAAATTTCTAATGTATGAGTGAGTATACAAGTGTATTGATTTCTTGAGAAGGAAAGTGTGAGAAAATTTGAAGGATGCTTAGATATCCTTGAGGAGCAAAAAAGTTATATTTAATTAGGAAGGATCTAGTGTGAAGTAGAAAAAAGATCTATAATCAAAAAATTCAATTGCATCTCATTCAGGTCATTTCATTGTTACTTTCTTACCATTGTAGCAGTGATTCCAAATTCTCTTAGAAAAGTTGGTTTAATAGCTAGTTGTAAATCCTCTAACAAGTGACAATTTCATTGAATTATTTTAAGACCTCTTGCAAGGCCACTCCTAATAGGGTGATTAAATCCTCTAACAAGGTCACATCTAATAGTGTTTTTTTTAACATTTACCTAGGTTGGCTCCTAACAAGGCTCACTTCAAAAGAGTGAAAATCAATTGGTGGTTTTTTTCATATTGGGTTTCCATGTTAAATCTAGTGTCTCATGTGTTCATGTTATTTCTTTTATGCTTGCATGTTAATCACTGTGAATGTTTAAGATCTATTAAAGTATAACATACACTACATCTACTAAGTTACAGCAATTTCTATATGTTTACCAAGTGACAACAATAATTAGTTTTATCAAACATCTAAGAGATCTATGAAATGTTTTTGTGGTAATTGATTCACCACCACCCCCCCTTCTTAGTTACTCCATCTACATTTCCAATAATTAGTATCAGAGCTTTTGGTGATTGCAAGAAAGGTTTCAAGGACCTAAGTTAAAGATCAGGATGTCTTATAAGAGAGAAATTCCAAGGCTTAACAGAGATAACTTTTCAGCATGGTAGGGTCTCATGAGACTTCATTTGGCTTCCATTGGTGATTCAAGATTGAAATACCTTGATGAAGAATACACAACTCCTTTTCATACATCATCTATTGGTGACATTGCTAAGAAAAATATTCATAACACCATGATAATAGACATTGCATCTTCTCTAAGCTATGAGGAATTTGATTATATCAAGGACTACAAAACTACCTTTCAAATGTGGAACAAGCTAGATGATATCTATGTTGGTGATGATAATGTGAGGAGAGCCAAGGTAGAATGCCTTAGAGGACAATTCAATCAGATGAGAATGAGAGAGGATGAAAATATTGCCAAATATGTTGAAAGGATCAAAGCAAGTGTCAATACAATCAAAGCTTCTAGAGGAGAGATCAAGGAAGAAACTGTTGTAAGTAATGTTCTTAAAACATTGCTTCCCATTTATGCAATTAGAGTATCTACAATTCAAGAAAGAAAATGTGAGAGAAATCATAAGATAACTCTAGATACCTTAGTAGGAAGATTGATAGACTTTGAGCTGGATAACTATGACAATTATGTTCTAGCTTCCAAGAATATTGAATTTGCATTTGAGGCTAAGCTTTCACTTATAGAAAAAGGAAAGAAACTAAAGGACACTAATTCAAAAAGTGAAGAAGAATTAGAGGAAATTTTTGGTAGTGATCTTGAAGTTTTTAAAGCTCTACTTGCAAGGAAATATTCTAGAGGCAGAGGAAAATACAAAGGTAAAGTTCCCCTAATCTATTTTTCATGTGAAGAAATTGGTCATATTGCAGCTAGGTGCCCAAACAAAGCTAGCAAGGATGAGAAGAAAGGTCATAAATGCAATGGCAAGAAAGATTTCAAATCATTCAATGACAAAGGTAAGAAGTGATAATAGTGAAGATGAAATAGTTTACATTGCTATGAAAGATGAATCTGATGATGATGATGAAGATAAGATGGCACTTATCTCTCATGTGAGACAAAATGATACATGGATCATAGACAATGGATGTTCACATCATATGACTAGTGACGAAACAAAGTTTGAACACTTTGAAGACTATGATGGAACAATGAACCTTGTTGCATAAAAGAAAGAGGTCAAATCTCATTAACCAAAGAACTTGTATGTGATAATGCCTATTGGGTTGAAGGACTAAAACATAATCAGTTGAGTCTGGCACATATGATCAACATTGGATTCAAGGTGCAATTCACGCATGGCAAGACAAGACTATTGGATGACAAAGGAAAATTGATTGGATTATGAGAACAAACAAAAGGTAATCTATTTTATCTTGATCTTAGTGAGTGCTCATATTTTATTGGTCAAGTTGAAGAAATTTGGTTATGGCATAGAAGGTTATGTAATGTAAATTTTGATAACATGGTGAAAATAAGCAAATTTAGGAAAGTAAGAGGCATTCCTAGTTCGAAGAAACTTGATGGTGGTCTATGAAAGAATTGTTAGATTGGCAAAATGAGAAAGACTAGCTTTAAAAGTAAAAAATTATCAGTTTGAAGATATCTTGAAAATTGTGCATACTGATTTGTGTGGACCTATAGGAATTGAGATCTATAGTGGAGAAAAAATCTTCATTCTTTTTGTTGATGACTACTCTAGAGTGATGATTGTTATGTATTTAAGAGAGAAGTTAGAAGCATTTAAGAAATTCAAATGGTATTTGGAAAGAGTAGAGAAGGAAATAGGGAAAAGATTGAAATGCTTAAGGTTAGATAGAGGTGGTGAATTCATCTCCAATAAATTTAATAAATTTTGCATTGAAAGAGGAATCAAAAGGTAGGTATCAGCCCCTAGAACTCCCAAGCAGAATGGAATAGCTAAAAGGAGGAACAGATCTATCATGGATTGTGTAAGGACTCTAATGATTGAAAAGAACATTGCTATCAAATGCTGGAAGGAAGCTATTAGCACTACAGTTCATACCTTAAACAGAGTACAGTTGAAGGACTCATTCAAAACCCCCTATGAGTTATGGTATGGCTATAAACCCAATGCAAGTTACCTAAAAGTATTTGGTGTAGACACCTAAAAATCATTTAAAAAATAAACTATTTTTATTTTTTGAAAAAATACCTGATGACATCATCATTTATTAATTAATTAATTATTTAATTAATTAATTAATTTTTATGCCATTAAATCCCTTTATCTTAATTAAAAATATTTAATTAAGGAATCCCTCCCAAAAATGTTTAAATCTTATTTAAACACTATTTCCTTATTTATTAATTATTTAATTAATAAATTGACAAAAAATCCTAAAATAAATAAAAAAATTATTTTTTGCCCAAAACTTGGCCAATTTCCTTATGACCAATAACCTCTTCCAAAATCTTATAATCCTTCTTTAATTTCGATTAAAGGCTAATCCCATCATTTCCTACCCCTAATCCCAACTCAAAATATTTAATTAAGATTAAATATTAATCCTCATGTTTATTAAAAAATTTTTAATAAATATCTCCTCAACCCAAACCCTTGAAATAAATAAAATTTTATTTATTTCCTAAAAATCTAATTTATCCTCATCCTAAGAAGTTCTAGACTCTTCTAGAAAGTCTTCATCCTCATCCTAGGAAATTCTAGACTATTCTAGAAAGTCTTTATCCTCATCCAAAATCTAGACTCTTCTAGAAGATGTCTTTAAACCTAATCCTAATCCCCTCCTAACCTTGTCACATTCCCTAAACATGGGTTAAGACTTACTAACCCAAGCCAAAGTTAACAAATATCTCCTCCTTCACCCACCCTCATTAAATGTTATCCACTTGCCTATCCCTAAGCTAATCCTAAACCATCCTAATCCATCCTCTAATCATTTGGACAAGCCTAAATAAGCTTAAAACCTTCCTAATCAAGTCCAAGTCAAAATTTCTCTCATCACCCTCAAAATATCTCAACCATAAAACTTTATGAAGTCCACTAGGTCATAAATGACTCTTACAAGCCCTTTTATTGCTCTTACAGGTCATTATGAGGGTCTTTATGAAGATTTTATCCCTTGAGCCTCCTTTTTTGACTCATCCTTCCCCTTTCCTCCATCCTCTCACCATGTGACATGTGTCACTCCTTGATTGGCTATAAGGAAGCACAATCCATGTGCTCTCCTCTCATGAAATCTAAGCCCTCCATGAGCTTTTTCCCATCCTTGCATCTTAGCCCTCAATCCCTCAAGCCCTTTTCCTATTTAAGGAATCCTCTCCCAAGTCATTTTAACAAAATCTATGAAGTAAAGTCATAATGCCATTTTGAGAAGCCATTTTACATCAAAACCATACACTCACACCCAAATTCCAACTCCATTTGAAGCCCTTTTTGAAGCATAAGTTTGAGCATACATCCTATCTATTTAGACAAAGCCACTAAACAAGAGAGCTTCTCATTGAGAGAGTCCATTAATGGCTCATATTCTCAATTGAGAGTTCATCTTAGTCTATCTTGAAGTTTATAAATTTTGTTTAGTTTGTAGAAGCTTTATTTAAATTTGGTTTCTATTAGGATACTAACATTGCTCATATACATTTTGGCACGCCCAGTGGGACCCCGCATGGGTCATCTTCATTAGCTTTTTTAGTCAAGTTTTGTATTTCATTTGCTGATTTTGGCTAATTTTGCTTTTTTTTTTTATTGGTAGGATTGTATAAATTGGTTTTGTAGGTCCACATGAGCATGAAGAAGACAAAGGAACTCATAGTCTATCTCATAGTATTTGCAGATTTTTCAAGCTTATAGGTGGACAAAGAACTTGAAATTCTTCTTCCTCTTCTTGTCTATATTCTTCTTATTCCATCTACTTCTTCTTCTTCTTCTTGTGGGAGATCTTGGCCATTTTTTTTTAAGGAAGCAAAATCATACACACTTCTTTTTAGTGCTTAAAATGAACCCCCAAATCATACTTAAATCCATTAAAAAATTAAAAATTTGCAAAAAGGAAAAAAAATTTTAACAAGTGAAACTAAACCAATCCAATCATTTGCATCCTTGCAACATCAAGGTTTTAGATGCATTCATGCAAAGTTAGGAACACTTCATTTTTCGGAATTTAAAAAGAACTTCAAGTTTCCATTTCAAAAGGTTCAAAATCAACACTAAGTGCACACTAAAGTTCTTTTAAAAATCTCATGAAAACTAAGAGTCCTAAATGGTTGCCAAAATTGTCCTAAAAAGCTTTGTTATTTGTTCCAAACAAATGTCTTGTTGCAAAATCTTGAATGTTTCTTAGGTTTTTCATGCATTAAAACAATCTAGGAATATCATTTTTGGGCTTAAAACATGCAAAATAGAACACAAAATATTGAATGAAAAGCAAAGTCCAAAGAGTCATTTTCACTTTTGAGTCCAAAAACAATCTTGAATGATCTAAGGTTAAAACAAAGCACTTCAAAGTTCTTAAAACAACACACAAAATCTCAATCTTGAATGCTCAAAGGAAAAAACTTGAATGTTTAACCACTTGTCTTTGAATGCATGTTGCTAAAATCACTCTTGAATGCCATGGATTAAAATCAAATTTTCCTTGAATGCATGATTAAAACAAAAAATCCAATCTTGAATGCCAAGGATCAATTAACCATTGCAATATCAAACATTTCATTTGGAGCTTCGAAAATTGAACAAAACAAATCTCTTTTCCACATGCAATCTAGGTAAAGTTTGATTTTTGGACATTTAAGAAACTTTGTTAAGTTAAATACAAATTTGCAAAAATCAACTTGAGTAGTTCCTTGGATTCACCTCTTTTCTAATCACCCATCAATTCAACCATTGGTTGCAATCTCAGCGCCATTTATGGGGATGGGTCTACTTGAAAAAGGTGTTAAATGTTACACAATCTAACTCACTCACTTGGTCTTTGAACATTTGCTTTAACTTTATCAAAAAATTTAAATGACCAAAACTCTAGATTAAATCGATCACACTTCAAGTTTGGGCACTAAAATTGAACAACTATTGATGTGGAGGGCCTCCGGGCACATGCTTGGCAATCGAGTTTCACACATCTTTGTTTTGGGCTTAAAATAAACTCACACTCAATCTTGAATGCCTAAAAATCAATGAACATCGCATGGTTTTGACGCATTTTCAATGGCGCTCGCATTTCTTATGTTGACGATCTCTCGACTTTCATTATGCTAATGATGCGATCAAATTGGAATGAACATTGTATGCCATAATCACAAGTGTCTTCAATCATAGATTACAAAATTTAAATCATCAATTGGAATGAACGCGTGTCTTTTAAAGCCCAAGATCATGTATGTGGTCTTGTTTTACACTTTTTAGGAGGCTTGCATGGGGATTTCATCACCCCTTGGGACGACCTCAACTCCAACGTTCCGGCGGAGTATAAAGATCAGGAGGTGAATCCAAAGACACCTCTCTTGGAATCAAGATTTTGTCACTCAGGCTAAGCCTCAAGGAACTTTATACCCTTGAGAAGTGAAAGAGGAGAAGTGGGTTACCGCTCCTCTCATCTGTGTGACATATTTTTGGTTTCATCTACGGATTTGGGCCTCACGTACCTTGCGTATATCAAGGACTCCCTAGCTAAACCAAATTTCATCCTTGTAGAAAGCTTCCTAGGATGTTGGTGTGTTTGACGTGCTTGCTGAAAACTTTTGTCTGCTTGTTTGTTCATAGCTTTTGAATGAATCTTTGCCAATTTTGGTCAAAATCCCAAAAAAGCAGAAATCTCCCAACTCAAGGCATACTTAGCATAGTCACTGCCTTATCAGAAAATCATCCAAGCTCCCCTGATGCAACTGAATCTATCTAGTTCTTTGCCTTAGAACAATCCCAAATCCAAAGTCCATCCAAATCATCCCCCCAGCCAGCTAGCAACCTAATCCAAAATCACCCAAGCCTTTAAAGAGTTGTTGTCACTTTGTTAGATTTTGCTATCCAATCAATCCTACCAATCAACCAATCTCACCAAGGTTATCCCTTTGACAGAGCATTGTCTAGGGTAATCCAGCTTTGTCACTTGTATCCCTCATCACCTTGAGCTAAAGGTTGGGATCCACAAGTGGTCAATCTCGTGTCATGCCATAGGATCACTAGTCTATCCTTAAGTTGACACAATCACCATGAATCCTGCACATAGGAAAGCAAAACTCTTACTTTTTGATAGCATACCCTTGAAGTCTTCCACCCACAAGAAAGCCAAAAATCTCCAGCCAATCCTCCTTAGGTCTGTCATACAGCTTTGACTCTCCCTAGGAAATCTTTCATCAGCCAATCCAAAATCTGTGCTTAATCCAAATCCAACCATGAGCTTCCGTGTTCATCCATATGCAAGACCCCATCCCCATCAAACTCATCATCAAAGCATGAAGTACCAATCCTATCATGATTTGTTTTGTCACATTGTCCTTGCTCCCGCCACCTCCTATTCCAATGATGATGAAAATCTTGTTGACTATGACGGGTATATTGAAAGCCTTAGAAACATTCCCCCAAGCATCCCCCAAAATCCAAGAGTTATTCCAAACTATCTAGTCATGCCATCCAATATTCCAGCTTCCCCTCCATCACCCCATCAACCAAGCTTCCAATATTCCACCCCCATCAAAATAGCTATTCCTGTCAATCCACCTCCACCTTCGACACACGAGTCTCCAAGGAATCTCCTAGAGGAAATACAAGAAAAGTCACCTCCAACAGCTGATAAGCCATGTCATCTAATCCCACCATGTGAAGTAGTTAGTGATGAAGCTTTCCCATCTATAATATCACCTCCATCTCCCATAGCTATCATCCCCATACCATCCATCAAATTGCTTAAAATCCTTCCACTTCTCGCAAGCATCAAAATCTCACCACCTATCAAATCCCTCCAAATCCTATCCACATCGCCTCCAAGCATTTCCCAAATCTCTGGAAATGACCCTTATGCATCCATTTTCTACTCACCCATCTCCACTACTGAATCTCCCATCTATCCATCTGCTGCCTTTGAAGAATCCATCCCTTCACCTCCTATCACACCATCCACTCCAAACCAATCCTATCAAGATCCTGCCCAAAAGCATGTTGACATCCCCCAAAGCATAAATGAAGATATCATCATACCATGTCTTCCATCCATAGTGCAGTCACCATCTCCTCCATCTCCAAAACCTCGAGCCATATCTGCTCCACTACAAGATATCTTATCATCCCACCAGCTACATCAAGATCCTATCCTTCCATCTCCCCCGCTCCATGCTTCCATATTACCACCTATCCAAGCTATTGCACTATCTATAATCTACCCTCTTGGTTCACTTACATTCATCCACGGTGGCCCTCTCTCAGGAGAAGAATTAAGAACAGTATCTCCCTGTTGCAATACACCTAATAAATCACTTCTACCATTTTCTGCAAGCAAAAAGTTTCCTCAGCTTGTTCAAATGCTCAATCAATGGCATTATCAAGGTCAAGGTTTAGGACCACAAGAGCAAGGAATCAAAGAGCCTATTATTGCACAAAAAAATCTAGGATTTCATGGTTTTGGATATGTATCCAAAGGCTCACCATTTAAAGGTGTTGGTACACCACACCCCCAAACCAAGCCTATCTCCAAGCCCACCATGCCAGCCTCCCATCACTCCTTCAAGAAATCTTATGTCATCCCCCCTCCACCATCTTTGCAACCCAAAACAACCTACCATATCCCCCCTTCATCCGCTAAATCCATTTTGGGTCCCTATGTCCCAAAATCTACCATCCTCCATCCTCCTCTCAGCCATCATAAAAATCCTATTCCATCCATTCCTATGTAAGATCAACAAAGGCACATATCAGGGCACATCATCCATCATCATCCCCCTACATGCTCTTTCATATCCTCTCCATCTCACAAAGCTTCTCCTAACCATCTTCCCAAAGCTTACCACAGCAATGTGAATGCCAACTTCAAAATGCATAAAGCTAAAAATCCACATCCTAGGCAATCATATGTCTATTCTAAAAGACATACTCCAAAAAGGAAAAATCCAATCAAAGAATGCAAAACAATGCAACAGCCTATGAAAAGAAAATCCAAAACCATGTGGATCCCCAAAAAAAAAGTTGAAACCCAATGCATAATGGCATCCACCATTGCTAATCCCCCATCTAGTGAATCATGTCCCCCATCTCCTAACTCCATCTTGGGTGCCTATATCCCCAAGCACGCTTCCACAAATCCTCCATCACGCCTGCATCTACCATCTATCCTCCATATGCTCTTTTCACACCTGTCCCAACATGTGCCAATGTTGCTCTTGCAAGCATCCCCATCCCATGCTCCTTTCCAACCTTTTCATCCCTCCATCTCTTACCATCAATCCCATCTAATCCAATCTATTGCATAAATCACACATCCAGTGTACCAACAACTAGCAACAAAATTGAACATTCCAACAGCTAGTGAAAAATCCCAAAATAGTCAAAATAGCTGAAGAAAGCCAAAATCATTCCAGCTAAGTCCAAAGTCAAAAAGTCAAAAAAAGGTAAAGAAAAATAAAGCGTCCACTGGTGAAAACTTGGCAATTCAAGTGCCTTGGACAAGTACCATGATGTTGTCATGCGTAATCCCGCCATCCCTAGCTTAGCCTATCACCCTCATGCTTTTGGTCATCTCTTGACATCCAACTCCATCTTCCAATCTATCCACCTATCCTCCACCCTCCATCTTCCATCTCACACCATCCACTTATCTCATGCATCTTCAGCCAACCATCCCAGCTATCATCCATCTCCCTAGCCCCTTTAGCTTTTTCCATCCTAGCTTCAATCCTATCACATCCATCATAATACCTTCTTCCACATGTTATCTTCTGATTGGGGGCACTATATTCCTTGGAGACCTTGTCTTGTCCATCCTCCCTTGTCATTGGTTTCTAGCTCTAGGCTATCCTCATGCAAACCCAATGTCATCTCTTTATATCCATCATAATCCTAGCTATCTACCATCCTATCCAGCCATCTCATCCTACTCCTCTAGCTATCCTTGGTCACAAAATCTCTCATCATAATTGGATGCATCTTTCCAAATCCATATCTTTTTCTATCACCCCACCCTTAGCTTTCGCATCTTGCACAACATCGAACCATCCCGCTATCCTATCATCCTGAGCTTTTTCCTGCTTGTAACTATCTTGGTCTATTAGCTTGTACCATATCTTGATTAGCCTGCTTGTACATATCTTTGTCCATCAGCTTGTACATCCTCTTTAGCTTAGTACCATTGTATCTATCCAGTGTTCATGTCAGTTCGTCCTTGATCAGCATCTTGCACCCATCACACATCTTGGTTAGCTATTCCAATGCATCCTTTAGCTAGATTTCCTGTCACCAAAGTGTTATCTTTCTTAGTTCAGCTTCCCAGATGTATCACTCATCTAAATCCACCAGCTTCAGTGCTCTCCGATAGGTCCTTGCAGGATATAGCTTTCCTCATGTCTGATCTTGGTCCGTTAGTACCTTTTCCTACCCATCTCGTTGGCAAACGACTCTCTTTTGGATTTTCACTTTCTTTTGATTTGGGATCTTCCCTTTTGGGTCTTGAAGTATCTTTTCCAAGAAATCTCCTTGTTCCCTCCTCAAGGTTGCCATGATCTTCTATATCATGGTATGCTGCGAATGGGGCAATTAGAGCGTAAGGTCTTGATCAGGTCTTTCATTTTTTTTTCTTTTCTGCTTGTGGGTTCTCCAGTGTCGTTTCCATGCTACTTCCTCTAGGACTCATGTGTGATGCTGGGGCAATCCTTGCGTGTTTGTTTTGAGTCAGTCTGTCAGTCCTCTGGACAGTTGGTGAAAACGCCTTGATGTTTTTGGTAACCTTGGCAATTAACCAATAGTCCTATAGCAAATCTAGTGCTCAACTACATGGTGGTACTTCTCTTTGAAGTATCCCCACGCTCAAAAAGCTTTAATGGTTTTCCTTCATCTCCATTATCCCCCATCCATATCCAGCATCCATCTCTCCTACCCCAGCTGATGCATCAGTATCTCTTTGAATCACTCATCACTCTTAGCTTTAGGGATCCACAATCCTAGTCTTAGGGATCCATCAATCCAAATCAACCCACCAAGCCTCATCTTTCGAGATCCACAATCCTAGTCCTAGGGATCTCTGAAACCCATCTTCCACCAATCTAACTCTTTGAAATCCTGTTGCATCAGCTTTATAATCCCCTCATCCATCTCCCTATCCTGGATTCCTTTTTATAGCGCTCCGCTCCTTCATCCTCTGCAATCCCTGAGATCTTAAGCTTGCTTCCTCTTGTGCCTCTGATTCTCCCTTTATCATTCTCCCGTAGTGAGAGTTTGAGCTAACCAAACCTCTTCTCTTAAGAAAATCTGAGTCTTCTTGCTCATCTCGGATTCTTGTACTTTTCAAGAAGTCGTCGAGCCTCGCTTTCTCTCCCCACCGCCTTCTTGAGGGGGCATCTCATAGTCCATTCTCTCCTTTTCTGCTCTAGCCTTGGGCATCTTATTTTCTTATCTTTGATGCCATGCCACTTGCGGCATCACATCAAAGAGGGGCAAAATGTAGACATCTAAAAATCCTTTAAAAAATAAACTATTTTTATTTTTTGAAAAAATACCTGATGACATCATCATTTATTAACTAATTATTTATTTAATTAATTAATTAATTTTTATGCCATTAAATCCCTTTATCTTAATTAAAAATATTTAATTAAGGAATCCCTCCCAAAAATGTTTAAATCTTATTTAAACATTATTTCCTTATTTATTAATTATTTAATTAATAAATTGACCAAAAATCTTAAAATAAATAAAAAATTTATTTTTTGCCCAAAACTTGGCCAATTTCCTTATGACCAATAACCTCTTCCAAAATCTTATAATCCTTCTTTAATTTCGATTAAAGGCTAATCCCATCATTTCCTACCCCTAATCCCAACTCAAAATATTTAATTAAGATTAAATATTAATCCTCATGTTTATTAAAAAAGTTTTAATAAATATCTCCTCAACCCAAACCCTTGAAATAAATAAAACTTTATTTATTTCCTAAAAATCTAATTTATCCTCATCCTAAGAAGTTTTAGACTCTTCTAGAAAGTCTTCATCCTCATCCTAGGAAATTCTAGACTATTCTAGAAAGTCTTTATCCTCATCCAAAATCTAGACTCTTCTAGAAGATGTCTTTAAACCTAATCCTAATCCCCTCCTAACCTTGTCACATTCCCTAAACATGGGTTAAGACTTACTAACCCAAGCCAAAGTTAACAAATATCTCCTCCTTCACCCACCCTCATTAAATGCCATCCACTTGCCTATCCCTAAGCTAATCCTAAACCATCCTAATCCATCCTCTAATCATTTGCACAAGCCTAAATAAGCTTAAAACCTTCCTAATCAAGTCCAAGTCAAAATTTCTCTCATCACCCTCAAAATATCTCAACCATAAAACTTTATGAAGTCCACTAGGTCATAAATGACTCTTACAAGCTCTTTTATTGCTCTTACAGGTCATTATGAGGGTCTTTATGAAGATTTTATCCCTTGAGCCTCCTTTTTTTACTCATCCTTCCCCTTTCCTCCATCCTCTCACCATGTGACATGTGTCACTCCTTGATTAGCTATAAGGAAGCACAATCCATGTGCTCTCCTCTCATGCAATCTAAGCCCTCCATGAGCTTTTTCCCATCCTTGCATCTTAGCCCTCAATCCCTCAAGCCCTTTGCCTATTTAAGGAATCCTCTCCCAAGTCATTTTAACACAATCTATGAAGTAAAGTCATAATGCCATTTTGAGAAGCCATTTTACATCAAAACCATACACTCACACCCAAATTCCAACTCCATTTGAAGCCCTTTTTGAAGCATAAGTTTGAGCATACATCCTATCTATTTAGACAAAGCCACTCAACAAGAGAGCTTCTCATTGAGAGAGTCCATTAATGGCTCATATTCTCAATTGAGAGTTCATCTTAGTCTATCTTGAAGTTTATAAATTTTGTTTAGTTTGTAGAAGCTTTATTTAAATTTGGTTTCTATTAGCATACTAACATTGCTCATATACATTTGGAAGTAGAAGTTACATCTTGAAAGAATCTAGAAAAGGAGAATTTGATGCAAAAGATGATGAAGGTATATTCTTAGGTTATTTTTGAAAGAGTAAGGCATATAGATGTTTGAATTTGTCTACTCATAAAATCATAGAAAGTGCACATGTGAGAATTGATGAGTTTGTAGAAATGATTGAAGAAGAAAGTAAAAAGGAACCAGAGGATTATAGGAGATTTGTTTACATTGAACCTGATACATTCCCAAACAGATCTACCAATTAGGAGACTTCTACTCCTGAGTCTTCCTCAGTCACTGAGTTGCAAGAAGTTCAAACCAAGTCACACAGACCCAAGTCACATTCTAAAGCTATCAAGCTAATGCCTATCGAGTCTAAGCAACTAGAACCTGAAGTTGAAATTCAAGAGGATGACAATGCAATTCATTCAAAAGGCAAAGAACCTATATTGGCCAAGTATGTTAGGAGACATCATGCACTAGATCAGATTATTGGAGATAAATCAGAAGGTACTATGACAAGAAGTAAGCTAAAAGGTACATGTTTACTTGCTAATTTTGAATCTAGAAATGTCAAAGATGCATTAGAACATGAAATTTAGATTGAGGCTATGAATGAAGAGATAGAGAAAATAGAAAAGAACAAAAGCTAGAATCTTGTACCTAGGCTTAAAGATAAAAATGTGATTGGAACAAAATGGGTATTCAGGAATAAGTTGAATGAATATGGTAAGGTATCAAGAAACAAAGCTAGATTGGTATGTAAAGGATACTCTCAAGAAGAAGGAATTGATTACATGAGATTTTTTCTCCTATTGCAAGATTGGAGGGTGTCAGGACCTTGCTTGCATATGGAGCACATAAAGGATTTAAGGTATATCAGATGGATGTTAAATTTGCATTTCTCAATGGTATTCTTGATAAAGAAGTCTACATTGGACAACCTAAAGGTTTTTTTGATCTAGACAAAATGGACATGGTCTACAAATTACACAAATCATTGTATGCTCTAAAACAAGCCACTAGAGCATGGTATAAAAGATTGCATAACTACCTTATTTGGATTGGTTTCTAGAGAACTAATGATAATAGTAGCTTGTATATCAAGGAAAGACCTAACAACAAGATTGTTTTGGAAGAAATATTTGTGGATGATACTTTATTTATAGGGAATGATGATCTATGCAAAGTATTTTCAAAGAAAATGAACAAAGAGTTTGAAATGTCTATGTTTTTTGAAATTAAGTTCTTTGTTGGTCTTCAGATTCAACAGAGCAAGAATGGTATCTACATCACTCAGTCTAAGTAGATCAAGGAGATACTCAAGAAGTTTGGTATGAAAGATTCAAAAGTAGTTGGAATGCCTATGTGTACTAGACTAAATCTTACCAAAGATGATTATTCAAAAGAGGTAGATCAAACCTTATACAGATCAATGATTGAAAAATTATAGTATGTAGTACATACAAGGCCTGATATTGCTCTTGCAATTGGTATAGTGGCAAAATTCTTGGCAAAACCCAGAGAAAATCATATGATGGAAATCAAAAGGATCTTGAGATACTTGAAAGGAACTAAAGATTATAGCTTATGGTATAAACTTGGAGAAAATATGGACTTAAAAGTGTTTACTGATTCTGATTGGGTAAGAAACATTGATGATAGAAAGAGTACAAGTGGTGGAGCATTCTTTCTTGGAAAAAGGTTGGTATCTTGGACAAGAAAAAAACAAAATTGCACATCCCAATCTACAACAAAAGGAGAATATGTTGCAGCAGCAGTGAATTGTTCTAATATTGTTTGGTTTAAATAGTTGTTAGAAGGCATGAAGGTTGAGATCAAAGAACTAGTTGTCATGTTTTTTGATAATACAAGTGCAATTAACATATCAAAGAATCTACATTCCAAAACCAAGCACATTGCTATAAAATACCACTTTGTTAGAGAATTAGTGTAGGATAAAGAAATCAAATTGGAATATGTCCATACAAAAGAATAGATTGTAGACATATTCACTATGCCATTACCCAAGGATGAATTCTTGTATCTAAGAGGTAAGTTAGGGGTCATTCCCCTATTTGAAACTCACTAAAATAAAGTTTTAGTGATGCATCAATAGGAACCAAGTTGGAGATCTATCAATTGATGTAGCATAGTCAAGGGAATATTGCATATTAATCAGTACTCAAAGTACATTGATACTCATTGGGTATGTGTTGTCTTTGGCATGTGTTGTCAAAGAGGGAGAGTTTACTATCATATCTTTCTAAAAAAAAATTAAGGGGGAGTTTACTCTTTGGAGAAGAAGCTATGTAATTCATTCACACACAGAGATTACTGCATTAGAGATTTTGTGGCATAAAATCTAAGAGGGAAAAAATTTCTATCGGAGAAAGACTTGTTTTCAAATTTCATTCTGCTATGACATGTTATGTTGCCATCAATGCCAAAGAGGGAGATTATTGAGTACAATTGTCTAATTGTGTGTTGTCTTTGATGTTATACAAATGTCATATCAATTGGCAATCAGTGCTTACTGAGCTCACTTGGTTAGCAAAGAAATTTTTTATGTCTACCAAGCATTCCAAGAGATTACTCTGCAAAGATAGTGTCTACCAAGCTCACTCGGGCATCAAAGGAAATTGTGGCAGAAAGTAGTGTTAACTGAGCTCTCGTGGTTAATGAAGGAAAATTGGTCAGAAGTTAGTATTTACCGAGTTCACTTAGTTGCCAAAGGATTTTGCAAGTTTGCAGTGTTAACCAATCATCTATTGGTTAACACAGGAAATCATTTTAGGATTAGTGTTTATAGAGCAGGGTCAGCCAATGAAGGATTTTGTTAGTTTGGGAATATCAAGTTTAATTATTTTAAGTATTGATTCTAGCTGACTAAGGTAATGATTATTGGTAATTGTAAGTTGTAATCGAGCCAACTTGATAATTTGTATGGTATAAATATAAGGTCAAGTTGAGATTCTAATGTATGAGTGAGTCTTCAAATGTATTGATTGTTTGAGAAGGAAAGTGTGAGAAAATTTGAAGGATGGTCAAATATCCTTGAGGAGTAACAAAGTTATATGTGATCAGGAGGATCTAGTGTGAAGTAGAATAGAGATCTATAATCAGAAAATTTAGTTGCATCTCATTCGGGTCATTTCATTGTTACTTTCTTACCATTGTAGTAGTGATTCCAAAATCTCTTAGCAAAGTTGGTTTAATAGCCAATTGTAAATCCTCTAACAAGGTGACAGTTCCATTGAATTATTTTAAGACCTCTTGCAAGGCCACTCCTAATAAGGTGATTAAATCCTCTAACAAGGTCACACCTAACAATGTGTTTTGTAACCTTTAACCAAGCTGGCTCCTAACAGGGCTCACTTCAGAAGAGTGAAAATCAGTAGCTAGTTACTTGGTGGTTTTTCCCATATTGGGTTTCCATGTTAAATCTAGTGTCTCATGTTTTGATTTTATTTCTTTTATGCTTGCATGTTAATCATTGTGAATGTTTAAGATCTATTAAATTATAACATACACTCCATCTACCGAGTTATAGCAATTTTTGTGTGTTTACTGAGTGATAGTAGTAATTAGTTCTATTAGAAATCTAAGGGATCTATAAAATGTTTTTGTAGTAACTGATTCACCCCCCTCTTGTTAGTTAATCCATCTACATTTTCAATAGGAATATCTACTCATTTTCTCTTGCATTCTTAGCTTAATATTCTTGCATATCAATCTCATATAGTTTAATAATGCATTCATTTAGACTAATTATTCTTTCTTATTCTTAGAATTTAGTCTTGCATACATTTGGATTAATCTTGCATAGCTCGTATAGCTTAAAATCCTTCATTCTAGAGGTCTGGTTGCCCACTTCTTATTTTAAGAGCAAAGGTCAAATCCTTCTAGTTAGAAGACAATAGGTCAAACTGTTGGATTACTCAAATGAATAATCTCATATTCATTTTGGTATGATCTTTCAAATAATGACTATGTTGAAGTGGTGTGAGGATCTAAGGCTTGCATTTCGCATATACATTTTTTGGCACCCTCTGTGGGACTAAGAAATCAAATTTACTGGCCTCATTTACTCTATTTTCTAAATGTTTTAATGACTATTGCGATCATCCATACCATTTTCTAGATTTTTATGCCAAAAATCTCATTTTCACATGAAGAACTAAGGATTTCACCCCTTCTATTGCACTTCCTCATGCAAAATAGTGCATAAATGTGTGATTTCTTGTGTAGTTCACATCATTTTCTTTCACGGGCTTGTGTGTGATTTCGCACAAAATCTTGCAACAACATATGCAAATACAATTTTTAGAATTTAGATTTATCATTATGCATTTGACTGATGATGTTGTCTGAAGCATTCTCTTTCTAATTTTTGGTTTTTGAATAGCTTGACAATGGTTTGTAGGATGCATGTCAAAGATACTTTATCAAAATACTTGAAACAAGTACTAATTGTGTGATTGTAGGATGCTTTGCCAAAGATATGCATATCAAAGACTCATTTCAAACCCACTTAAATATTGTGTTTTGTTTCATTTCTTTTCACACATAGTATAAATAGGGTTTGTGAGCTTCTTAGGGTGCAAGATAGGGGAATAGGGGATTATACTCTTTACTACTTGGAAGTGATGCCCAAGAGTAAATTAGAAACCTAGAAGCCTCTAAAAGATGATACCCAAGGAAGGAAAGAAAGTTAGTGGTTCTCCCAAATAAAACCTTCAATGAAGAGATGATGGTTTCCTTTTAGGGGATCAAAGTCTCAGAATAGGACAAGGAGGGATCAATAAGCTAACTCGGTGATGAACATGTCTTGTGTGATTTTGTAAGGTGATGAGGTACAAAAGTATGCTCTTTCCCCTTGAGGGAAATCAAAAACTTGGACCCTTAGATCCGAACCACTAGTCTGAGTCAATCTTCAGAGGGCCTGCTAGAGAGATCCAACTTCTGAGAATGACCTACGTGAGCACACTTCTTTTGCAAAAGATTCCAACTCACTATAATAAAGAAGCTTTGTAGAGTGAAAGACTCCAAAGCCATATTAATTTCCTCTTCTTCATTCTGATATCACATATCAAGAAGAGGCTCTATCTATTGCATTGGCTAGTGTCAATGCCAATCTTGCTAGTCAAGTGTGTGCACTTTTAGAGTCTAATGTGGGTTTCTAGACTCAACTTCACTTTTGAAGCCACCAAGGGTTAATATGAATAGAAACCAAGTAAAAACCTCTTAGTTAGTTTCTACCCCGTTCACCTCTAAAAGGGGGCATAATCTTTGTGCAAGGAGGGGGAAGAATCTCTCATGTGGAAATCACCATAGGCATGTATCTAGGCATTGGAAGGTGGCATATATGCTTGACCCCTTAGACAAGGGTGTTCATTCAATGTATATGTTATTAAGCCATTGGAATACACCAAAAACACAAGTGACTTCTAGTGGGGTGACATGACTATGTGAGGTGAACGCATGCACATAAGTTGTGGGACAAAGGTTTTTCTTCCTCTACCATTTTTGATTATAAGGATAAAGTGTGTTTATTATTGAGTCTTTTAACTTGTTCAAACCTATTAAACAAACTAAAGGTCAATACTCTCCCATCCCTCCAAGTTTCTTTGCCCTTAGTTGGATTGTTTGCAACTAGTACTTGCTTCTTGTGTTTATCTTTAAAAAAAATTTCCTTTTCAAAACAAAAATGCTATCCAAAATGTGAAAACTACCTTGATATCTGTCTGAAACTTGTAAACACAATCAACAATCTATCCAGAGCTATCTAAAACTTGCAAAATTTCTTCAAAATTCTGTCTTAGTTGTCATTCTAGTCCCTATTTTTGTGCCTAATTTTGAAAAAATTTGTGCAAGAACCTGTTGAGCTTGCACTTCTTCATGTGGCCTATTGTCACTTAGGTTTGCACCCTTGTCCAAAGCCTATGCATGAGGACAACCTAGTGAAACATGGAAACTATTAGGAATAAGGTGTCTCAACCTTGTATAATTCCTATTCTTATTATTTGTTTTGTAAAATCTATTTCTAAAGTGAAGCACATGTTATAAGCATTTTTGGGGTTGCAAAGAGATGCGATGTGGAAAAGGTGTATTGTTGGTACTATGAGTAGCTACTGGAGTCTTTTGTTGTTGATGTTAAACTTGCATTGCAAGTGTATTGTAACCTCGTGTTGAAGATAATACATTGTGCAGGTTCTAAAGGGGTGGGGTTGTTTTACCGAAAGGTTTTTCCCCACTGAAAAATCCTTGTGTTATGTGTTCCTTTCTTTGTCTATTTTTTGTATGCATGGTTGGCTACAATATTGTTGTTTACATGATATTGAATCTGTAAGTGTAGAATATTTTAATAGGATTTGCATCATACTTTCCTTATGAGATTAGTGTAGGAAGCTATTTCCGCACCTGAGTTTCCTTACAAGTGGTATCAAAGCTTGATCAACTTTTGATCCTAGTTGTTGGGTAGGGTTTTTTGAGCTAATCTCAAGTTGAGTGAGAGTCTTGTGTGGAGCATCCTAAATCTTATTTGCAGATTGAGATGGCAAGTTCATCATATGGAAGAATGGAGGTGGAGAAATTTAATGGCACTAATTTCAAGTTGTAGAAACTCAAGATGGAAGACATGTTAGAAGATCATGACCTATGGGAAGAGACTACAAGTGCTACAAGACCAGCAACTATAGCTCAAGCAGATTGGATTGTCAAAGACCGTAAAGCTAAGGGTCTCATAAGACTCTATTTAACTGATGTAGTCCTTCTAAATGTTCTAGATGAGAAAACCATATATATTTTGTGGGAGAGACTTGGGGCCATGTATCAAGCCAAATATTTGGTGAACAAGTTGTTCATGAGGAAGAAGTTGTATTCTCTGTGAATGGAGGAAGGTGGATCCTTAACAGATCATTTAAATGCATTTAATTTTCTAGTTGCATAGTTGACATCAGCTGGTGTCAAGTTAAAGGAGGAGGATCATTGCTACACACTATTGTGTTCTTTACCGGATTCATGGGACCATCTTGTGATGGCTCTCAGAAGCACATTAGTCACCTTCAAAATGGATGATGTGGTGTCTTCACTGCTATCAAAGGAGATGCAAAGAAAGGCTTCCATTTCAGAAAAAGAAGCCCTTGATGTTCATGGGAGATCCACGGAAAGAGGAAAGACCATGCATCTGATGATGTGTGGTTGGTTGACTTGGGTGAATCTTTTCACATGACCTATCATCGAAACTTGTTCTCAAGATATGAAGAGTTCGATGGTGGAAAGGTGTACGTGGGTGATGATTCTCACCTAAAGATAGTTGGATGCAGAAGGGTCACTATCAAATTTCCTGATGGACGAGTAAAGGGAATCAATGGAGTTATGCACATTCTAGGTTTGACACAAAACCTATTATCTGTAAGTATGCTAAATGATGTAGGTGTGCAAGTTTTCTTTTCTAAAGATGGATGTAAGATGATGAGAGGAACTATGGTGCTTGCTAAGGGTACTAGGAGAGGTACTTTATTTCAGCTTGATGCATACATTTCTCAGTGTAATAGTAATTTTGTTTCAAAGAAGAGAGCAACTATCACTTCATCCCCACCATCTAAACAAGCAGTAAAGAAGACTATGGTTATTGGTTCTGATGACAATGCAAACACTTTGGAAGGTAAGCTTCTTGCAGAAAAGACAATGTTGTGGCATATGAGATTTGGCCACATTGGTGAGAAGGGTCTCAGAACCCTAAAAAATAAAAATCTCATTAAGGGGTTAAATGATTGCAATCTCGAGTTCAACTTCTGTGAACACTGTGTATATGGTAAACAAAATCGTGTTCAGTTTTACTTTGGTTCTCACAAATCTTTTGATGTTTTGGATCTTAGTCATTCTGATGTATTTGGTCCTATAAAAGTTCCTTCAATCTCCAAGTCTGTATTTTTTGTATCTTTCATAGATGATTACAGTAGAAGGACGTGGATTTATTTCCTTAAAAGTAAGCCACAAGTCTTTAGTTGATTCAAGGAATTTAAAGCCCTTGTAGAGAATCAGACTAGTAAGAAGATTAAGTGTGTGAGAACTAACAATGGTGGTGAGTTTTGCTCAGCAGAGTTTGAATAGTTCTATATAGAACAAGGTATCGAGAGGCATAAGACAACTCCTTATACCCACATCAAAATGGAGTTGTAGAGAGAATGAACAGGAAACTGATGGAGAAGGCTAGGAATATGCTTAGTGGAGCTGGTTTAGAACAAAGGTTTTGGGTCGAAGCTGTGGCCACTACTTGCTATCTGGTTAACAGATCTCCTACATTAGCTCTTGTTGGTAAGACACCCATGGAGGTGTGGTCTGGTAAGAAGCCTTCTGTTAGACATCTTCATGTTTTTGGTTGTGAAGCTTATGCACATGTTCCAAAGGAGAAAAGATCTAAGTTGGAAAACAAACTTGTTAAATGTATTTTCATTAGGTACAGTGCTAGTGTAAAAGGATACAAGCTTTGGGATCCTGTGACTAGTAAGGTGTTGTATAGTAGAAATTTTATTTTTAGAGAGCTAACATCTTCTCCTATTGTGCTACAACCAAATGAAAAAGAAAAGGAAAAAGATGTTGTTCAGTTGCCACCTATCCCTGAGAAGACTGAATAGAGAGACCATGTTGGGTCTAATGATGAGGAGAGCTCTTGTAGCTCTGATAGTTTAGAAGAAGAGGAAGAACAACCTCAATGTCAGCCCTTGAGGAGATCCATGAGAGAAAGAAAGCAACCAAAAAGGTTTGGCTATTCTATGTTAGATTCCAGTTGTGCTTTTTCTTTGATTACTAACACTGATTAGCCTAGATCTATGAAAGAGGCTTTGGGCATGGAAGATGTAGTTTCCTGGATTGAGGCTATGGATGATGAGATGGCTTCATTAGAGAAAAATGAAACATGGGACCTTGTACCTTTTCCTAAAGGGAGAAAATCTATTGGCTGTAAATGGGTGTTCAAGAATAAATTCTGTGTAGATGGCAGTGTTGAAAGGTACAAAGCTAGATTGGTTGCAAAGGGGTATTTACAGGTAGAGGGCATAAATTATGGTAAAATATTCTCTCCTGTTGCAAAGCTGACATCCATTAGATTTTTGTTATCTCTTGCTACATCATATGATTTAGAGATAGAATAGATGGATGTGAAGACAACTTTCCTTCATGGTGATTTGGAGGAAGAGATTTATATGTCACAGCCTGAGCACTACATTGTTAAAGGTAAAGAATCCTTCGTTTGTAGATTAAAGAAATCTCTATATGGTTTGAAGTAATCTCCTAGGATGTGGTACATTAACTTTGATGCCTTTGTGTTGTCACTTGGATTTGTAAGATCAAAATCAAATCATTGTGTTTATTTCAGAATTGAAAATGATTGCCTTCTTATTGTTGCATTATATATTGATGATATGTTGCTGTTTGGGAAGGGTAAGGGTATGATTTCTGATTTTAAATTTCAATTATCAGCATAGTTTGAGATTAAAGATCTTGGGGAAGCTAGGTACATCTTGGGTATGGAAATCAATAGAGATAGGTCTAACAGAAAACTTTGGTTGAGTCAGAGTAAGTATGTGAAGTCTATGTTGGACAGGTTCAGCATGGCAGATTGTAGACCACTATGTGTTCCTATTCCTGTGGGAACAAAGTTATCTGTAGATGATTGTCCAAAATCTCCTAGTGAGGTGGAGGACATGAGTAGAGTACCTTATGCTAGTGCAGTTGGCAGTCTTATGTATGCTATGGTTTGTACTAGACCAGACATTGCCCAAGCAGTGGGAGTCCTAAGTCAATTTATGGCTAATCCTGGATGGATACATTGGGATGTAGTTAAGCAAGTATTCAGATATTTGAGGGGTACATCAGATTACTCCATATGTTATCATGGTAACTCTTCTGGATCTTAGCATTTAGTTTGTATTCATGGGTTTGTGGATTCAGATTGGGCAGGTGATATTGAACACAGGAGATCCACCAGTGCTTATGTGTTCACTATGTTTGGTGGTGCCATCAGTTAAATGAGCAAGCGAAAACCTGTGGTTGCTTTGTCCACTACAGAAGCTGAGTACATGGCTGCTACTCATGCTTGTAAAGAAGCCATTTGGCTTAAGAGATTGTGTTCTGATGTTGGTGTTGATGAAAAACAGATTACTATTTGGTGTGACATTCAGAGTGCTATTTGCCTTGCAAAGAATCCAACTTTCCATGCCAGAACAAAGCACATTGATGTGCAGTATCACTTTGTGAGAGATATGGTGGAAGATGGAAAGGTAAATTTGGAAAAGGTAGATACTATGAAGAATTTTGTAGATGCATTAACGAAACCAGTGGTCACTAAGAAGTTCAAACGATGTTCGGAGTCTATGGGCCTTTTGACCTATAGAAGTTAGTTCCTGTTATGTTTGTGTTGCTCTTACAAGGTGTTCGAAAAGTGGGAGAATGTTAGGAATAAGGTGTCTCAACCTTGTATAATTCCTATTCTTATTATTTATTTTGTAAAATGTATTTCTTGCAAATAATGTTGATGTGTCGACATCTTGAATTGTGTGTAAAGAGATCATGACTAAAATGGTTATGACAGATTCCTATGACACGTAAGAGCTATGTTAGGAAGATTCAATGATAGGTGAAGACATGTGGCAACTAAGATATTTGAGTATTGTACACTCAATCCCAATAGTGGGGTTCGAGGCATCGCCCCAAAAAAAAAATTTGGGGTTTCTATTTTTTCAAAGAATGGTAAAACCCTAATACAGTTTACCTTTTTGGAGTAGCCCTAAACTGAAGTGCATGTTATAAGAATTTTTGGGGTTGCAAAGAGATGCGATGCGAAAAAGGTGTATTGTTGGTACTGCGAGTAGCTACTGGAGTCTTCTGTTGTTGATGTTGAACTTGCATTGCAAGTGTACTGTAACCTTGTGTTGAAGATAATACATTGTGTAGGTTTTGAAGGGGTGGGGTTGTTTTACTGAAAGGTTTTTCCCCATCGAAAAATCCTTGTGTTATGTGTTCCTTTCTCTGTCTATTTTCTGTATGCATGGTTGGCTGCAATATTGTTGTTTACATGATATTGAATCTATAAGTGTATAATATTTTAATAGGATTTGCATCATACTTTCCTTATGAGATTAGTGTAAGAAGCTATTTCCACACCTAAGTTTCCTTACAGAAACAACCTCCAAGTTGTGGGACTTGAACTGTGAGGTTGTCTCTGAAGAAGGCCGGCTTCCTCTTACTATCAGGATGCACCTAACTACTCTTGGAGAGGAAAAGGAAGAAGGAGAGCATGAAAAAAATCTACCTAACCTAATCTAAATAGGTGATGCACCAAAATAGAGTGTTCAAACCAATCTCTGCCCATATATGCACTATTGAACCAGAATGAAACTAAAGATATGCACATTCAAACTTGCTTTAATCTAATAATCACATGCATATTAGAAGACCAAGATGAATGACACAAGGAAGAGAGATTCACTTATATTATCATTCATAGGCCAAGGGGATACAGTCATGCAGATTATAGATTTCCACAAAAAATTAGTGAGAGGCAAAGAGTTATTGCACTTTCACACCAATGGCTGAAGGAGATAAGGTAGAAAATCATTCAGTTTAGAGGCAAAGAGAATTTTTACACTAAAATTGCAGAGCAATAGTAGAGAAAATTTAGAGAAGGATTGACCTAAATAAAATCTACAAAATTTTCCTTTATAGTGTAGGCATAACTAAGATTTTCCCTCTAAAACTATCCTGCAACTACCTGCCATTAAGCCCTGCAGAGAACAATCACTAGGATCTGAAGAAAATCTTATCTTTGTTGCAAAAAAGTGCCTTGAGAGGATAGAAATGGTGTCATTAAATCGCTCTGACTAGGTAGATAGATAGGTCAGGGTGGTAGAGTGTTTTCTCATGTTTAGCATTCATTTGCTGGTGGCTGGAATCGATCATGAAGATCAGATTCATGTAAAATCCTAGCTTTCTCCTATTTTTGGTTTGTGAATCTGCATGATTAGTAGGTCAACATAACCCTAGCACTAGGATGAGCCATGTGGACCAACCAATTTACCTCATTTTTCCACCTCGCAGGTCTTCGCGTGGTTGACCACCCCCTTTCTTTACTAATTGCGCCAACCTCTTAAAACCTTGATCACAATGGCTACAACATAACCGCCAACCCCTATCTATCAATCCTCACTAGGCCCACAAAGACATGTGTCACCTAGGCACTATGTCGCTATGCATATCCTTTGAGCACTTTCTCATAGCAAGATAGCACCCATTGTGGATCTTCCTTAATTTGACGATCATGAAGACTCATCACCTCCTATGCTTTTCCCTTAAACTTATGGGCCCATGAAACACTGTCAGCACACCTAGTATTATCTGTATCATGCCTGGCAACACATGGCATCCAACTAGCGACCCACAAAGAAATTGGTCCCGCAGAGACATGTGGCAGCTACCCATTTTACCACATTATTTAAAGTCTTCACATTTTGATAATGCAGGGAAGCCTCGGCCATGGATCAGATCACATTGCATGGTGAGGGCTCATCAAGTACTTAGCTGCGAGGAGGGTGAGAAAATGACATCACCTAGGACATGTGCCCTCCAACTTTTTTGCATTTTTTAATTTCCTTGCATCTCCATAATGCGAGGAAGTGGGGACCATAGATCAGCCTGCATCAGATGGTGCTCAGAGATCTGTAGAACTATAAATCTGGTAAGCTAGATGGGCCAATGAGATGCCTTCATCATACTCCAACTCATTTGACAAATTCCATGGAAGACAAGTTGTCAATACATCCTGAGAAAGTGGGCCATGATGTCAACTGAGATAGGTGTCACCAAATCGCTTCCCCACATTTTTTAATTTCCTCGCATCTTCATAATGTGGGGAAGTGCCAACCCTTGATCTAGGGAGATCCAATGGTGTTCGTAACTCATACTTTTTGGATCTCTGCAACCATCTACCGTGACATCATCTGGATGCGTGTCAACAACCCGCTTTCCTGCATTGTCAAAAGGTCTGACAAAGCTCAAAATGAGGGGAAGCAGGCACCAACTGATCTGCCAACTCAACCACCACCTATACAACCTATGGCCCATAGAAGGAACACGAACCCACCGTATTTCCCAAATTTCACTGCAATGTTATTTTTTGGTTGGGCATTATGTCGCTAACAACGAGAAGAACTAATTTCCCAATAGTGCCATAGTGCCCTCTGGTGTTGTAACTTGCCATTGAAACCTGACAAAGATCCCACATGATGTCATGTTGTCCATGCATCAAAAAGGGGCATTCCCACATTTTTTAAACATCTCACATCTTGAAAATGTGGGGATGCGTTGACTGTTGATCCTCTAAGATCTGATGATGTGCAAGGTTGCAGGCTAGTGGAAGGAAATTTAGGAAATAAGGAAATAATATAAGGTTTTTCATTCATTTTTAATATTTTTAGGCCATTAAAATAATATTAACTCTGGGAACTAGCCGTTGGACAAGTTGGGCATTTGAAATTTCAATTTTTGGTGGGAGACAAAAAATGGCAACATTTTTGGCGACTCAAAGGGGATGTGAGCCTACTATGCATAAGACCAATGGTCTGAAGCATCCATTGGGCAATAGAGTCAAAAAGATGTAGATCATGTGCATACTATGAAACCCTAACCCTACCTCTGAGAGAAAAAACCCTAAAACCCATGTCTTTGTAACTAGAAACAGAGACCAAAAACTCCTGCAACTCTCAAAAACTTCATAACTTGTTGTCTCACAGAGAGAAAACTCTGTGCTTGTGCACTTCTTGGAAAGCAAGAAGCCAACAGAAAGAAAACTACTATACATGGAATCTCAAACCCTATCAGAAACATGGCTTAAGATAAATTCCATTGATTGGGATGGGCAGAATTTCACCACCAGGCTTGCTTAACTGGAAAGCATTGGCCTATTTACAACTTTCAATCAAGTAGGGACCACTCCACAGTGTGTTAGATTTTGAGTGTCTTCCTATTTTTTCCCTATTTGTGTCCCATTTTAGAACCAAATCTTCCTCCCTAAAGATCCTCACCCTAGCCCTTTTTTCAAAACTCTTTTTGACCTACTACTGGTGTGTCTCTATGGTCTGCATGGCCTGATTCCTTTTCTCTTCTAGCTCCAGTAATTCTACCACTCTCACTATCATGGCATCATCTTCAATTAGTTCCAACTGATGAGCTAACTCTAGGGATGGGAACTCTAATGAAATTGGAAGCCTTGCTTCTCTACCATATACCAGCACAAATGGTGAATTCCCTAATGATCTTTTAGGTGTTATCTTGTTAGCCCATAGTGTAGTCCTTAATTTCTTATGCCAACACCTCTGGTTATCTTCAATTGTTCTCTTTATGATTCTGATCAGGTTCTTGTTGGAGGGCTTAGCCAAACCATTACCCTAAGGATAGTAGTTTGAGGATGCGCTCAAATAGATATTATGATCCACTGCCCATGCACAAATCTAAGCTCCAACAAAAGATCTTGCATTATCTAAAATAATAGTTGAAGGGGCACCAAATTTGGTCACAATTTCATCAAGGAACTCAACAACTAAAGATTCAGTGGCATCCTTCAATGCAACTGCCTCTATCCATCTGGTGAAGTAATCTATAGTAGCTAAAATCCACTTGTGACTAGAACTGGAAGAATGATTGATAGGGCCTATGAAATTCAATCCCCATTGAGCAAAAGGCTGGTCCACCTGAATAGGATGAAGGGGAAGGGCTGCAAGTCTTTGTTTGCTAGAGAAAAAGGCACATTTTTCACACTTCCTTACATACCTATGACAATCATGAAATAGAGATGGCCAATAATAACCAGCCCTCATGATCTTCATTGCAATTGTCCTTGCTAAGAAATGGCCACCATCAGGACCATCATGAAGCTCCTTGATCACCCTTTCAGCTTGGTCTTTGTCAATGCATCTTAGTAGGGCTCCATTAAAATCTTTTCCAAAAAGGATACCATCAACTATGACATAAGGAATTGACTGCAATCTATACTATCTCCTTTTAGTTCTATCTAATCCTTGAGGGTATCCATTGCCTAATAAGAAACCCTTCATATCAACCATCCAACTCCTTGGCTCACCATTTCTCACCTCTTGTTGCTTTGTCAATATCATAGCAGCTTCCTCGTCAGGCTCCTGAGATGATAGCATCTATTTACACAATCCTTTCCCTCTTACTAGCTTGGTAATCTAAATGTCAACATCATATTCCATTACCTTTGTAATCCAACTAGCTCTTTTCTCACTAACATCTTTGTTCAAAAGGAAATCCTTCACACTAGCATGGGGTACTAACAAATGAATCTTATTATGAGACAAGAGTTGCCTAAATTTCTTCAAAGCTCTGATGACTGCAAGGGCTTGCTTCTCTACATAGTTGTATTTATCTTCATATTCCTTAAGCCCTTCACTAAAGAAATCTATGGGCTGCTCTTCATTCTTGTCATTTGTTTGAGTCAAGATAGGAGAGATACTTGACTCGCTACCTAAGGTATAAAGAATGAAATCTTTCTCAAAATTTGAATTCATGAGAGTAGGGGCTGAGGCTATGGCTATCTTGATCTCTTCAAAACTTTCCTTCCCTTCCTTGGTCCATGTAAAGAACATACCTTTCTTGAGCATAGTTGTAAGAGGTTTCACCATAGTAGCAATATTAGGGATAAATCTTCTCACAAAATTTATCCTGCCTAGGAAACTTTGCAGCCCTTTCTTGTGTTTAGGAAGAGGGAGGTCAAGTATTGCGTTTGTTCTCTCTGGATCAATGGTTAAGCCATCCTTAGATACAATATGTCCTAATAATTTTCCTTGGTTAGTAGAAAAGACACACTTGCTTGGGTTAAGGGAAACTCCAAACTCTCTACATCTTAGAAATACCTGTCTTACATGATCAAAATGATCTTCTACATTTTTTAATACATAGTGATATCATCAAGGTAAACTAAGACAAATCTATCAATCAATATTTTGAAATCCATCTTCATTTCCTTTTGAAAGGTAGCACCTACATTGGTTAGCCCAGATAGCATCTTACAATAATCATAGGTACCCCATTTAGTGGTAAATGCAGTCTTGTACCTATCAAACTCTTTAACCAACACTTGATTTTAGATAGAAAATCCATCAAGAAATGAAAATCTCTTTGAACCACTGACCTTGGACAAAATCTGTTCCATAGAAGGGAGAGGATGGTGATTTTTAAGGGAAGCTTGGTTAAGGTCCCTAAAGTCCACACACAATCTAATTTCCCCATTTTTCTTCCTAATAGGGACAAGGTTTGCTACCCATGATGAGTGCTTGATAGGGAAAATTATATTGGCCTTAATCAATTTGGATAGCTCCTTTCTCATTAGGGGTTCAATCTTGGGATTCACTAGTCTCTATTTTTGTCTTACTAGTTTTACATCATTAACTAAATCTATGGTATGCTGAAACAACCTTGGGTCAAAGCCCTTTAAGTCATCATATGTCCAGACAAATACATCATTAAATTCTTGACATAGATGAATAAAATTTTCTTGTTCAATTTCAGAACATACCTTCCCCATGTTTAAGGACTTTCCATTAGCGACCATGACTAGAGTGTAGTCACTTTCATCAGTAGCTAGGTTCATGACCCTGCCTCTTGCTTGGTCATCAGGGTCGAAAACACTTTCTAAAGTAATGAGACGCTTAGGCAACTTGTTAGAACTGAGATTAATGATCTGATCACCATACTGATCCTGATGCCTTGACTAATTTCTTTTTGAGAATTCTGCCTCATTCTACAAGAAGGTCAAAATTTGCTCATCAAACTCAAACACTTGCTAATGGATGTTGTTATCAAGGATGGTAGGCCTTACTACCACTTTGATTTTTTGCTTCTTCTCCTCCTCAAGATTCCCTGGCACATCATAAGATGCACCTATTGTTGCAAGTCTATCAGCATGTCTGTTTTCTTTTCTAGGGATGCTTTGAATACTAAATGCATTGAAACTCATGAAAATCCCATACCCTACATTTATAAGACTTGATCAAACCATTCTTGGTGGTATTCTAATTTCTCACTTGATTAACCACCAACTCACTATCTCCACACACCCTTAAGGCTTGGATTCCTCTTTTTTGAGCAAGTAGGAGACCTTGAATCAGGGATTCATATGCAGCTAAATTGTTAGTGCAACTAAATTGGAGCTAAAGGAGAAGTAGAATCTTACTTGTGCAGGAGAAACCAACATCACACTAGCTCCTGACCCATTTTTATTTCTTGATCCATCAAAGTACATACTCCATATCCCACTCATATCTTCTTTAGTACCCACAAGATTCGGGACTAGAGCCTCCTTTTCCAATATACAATATGTAGTAAGACCTGTCTCAAGGATTTTTGACATAGAATCAAATTGATATGCATCGGCCCATTCATCAAAGAAAAAATTAGGTATCTTTGCTAGGGGAGTGATAGGTTCATTCACTATGTCATTCTCATCCATCTCTAGAATAGGGAAATTCATGTTGATGGAATTAGGGGTGTAGGATTCAGTATGATGGAGGGCTTGAGGCTCTGCTCTAATTGAAGCATTGGCTCCATATCTCATTTTAAAAAACATATATGACCAATCAGAAGATATGTAACCACCTATTTGGGTAGTAAAATCTCTTGGCAGATAGATGGCAAAATATGGCTTGACCTCAGCAACAGAGATATCTTGGGTTATAGTACAACTAGGGCATGCATGTAAGGCCATCTCCACATTCCTAAGGATCCCTACAGTCTTGATAGTACTACCATCCAACTATAATACATCCCTAACAATGGGCTCATATTTCATTCCTAAAGCATCAGCAACACACCTAGGCATTACTAAACTACTAGCCCCTGAATCAATCATGCAATTATGGACTAGCTTGCCCCCTATAATTAGAGAAACATAGAATGGAGGAGGTCTAACCTTTTTACTTTTTTCTACCTCCCTTGATGGTTGTACTAGGCTTGTGGCACTTTCCATACTAGGTGGTTGATCCTTTGGTTCAATTCTTTCCAATTCTTGTCAGAGCAACCTCTTTTGCATAGGTATAGTAGCGACAACATCCCACATGGAGATATTCCCATTTTTTTTCTTCATTTTCTCTACCACACTGAATGACATAGTAGGTTCTTTGGTAGAATCCTTGGGAGCTGCAATTGTATGAGGTTGAGATGGAACAACCTAAGGATCACCTGTATCTTTTCTGCCATGATTTTGCCTTTGCTGTGGAGAGGTACTTGATTGATTATTAACTATTTTCTCATGAGATATTGCATTTGAAGTTGAGGCCTAATTGGGAGGAGGGATAGTATCTTCCATAGCTCTTCTTTTGCTTCTAGTGTTATGAGCAATGGAATCCTGGTTTATATTACAATGCTCCTCCATCTGATGATTCATAAAAGAGCAATCACCCTATCTTTGTATATATGAGGCATCTTTAAATTGGTCCTCCTTGTATGATTGTTTTGCTACAGGTTCTTGGACTATCAAAGCCATAAAAGATTTAGCCTTCTGACACATACAATAGGCATAGGAGTAATTGCAAGATGGACAAAAATCCTGATCTTGAGCCATATTGTTTTGAGGGACTATGGCCCTACTTTGGTTTACATTTGAGGTTGAAGCATGGCCACCCTGCCTACTCTAATCAAAGGAATTATTCCAATGATTAGGATTTGGAGGCCTACCACTATTTGGAGTTTGATGTTGCAATTGATGAGGCTTACTACCTTGAGCTTGTTGTCTTTCTAAAGTCACCACTTTGTTGCTCATTTTCTGCATCATAGAGAAATTATCCTCCAGCCTCTTTCCTTGATCTTCTAACTTCTTCCCTTGATCTTGCAATCTTTTATCAAGGTTCTTTTCTCTTTTGTCCATGTTCTGCATTAGAGATTGCATCATCTCTTTGATTTCATCTATCCCATTTGAGGATGTAGAAGCTTGAGGGACTGGGACAAGGGATTGTGATGTAGAAGTTGTGGGAAGGGGAGCCATTGCTGGTAAATAATTTCAAACATCAGGGAAGAAAGGAATAGGAGGCCTTGGAGCCAGTTTACCTCCTTGTATCAATATATTTTCTGACCTTATTGCTATGCCATAAGCATTAGGTAAGGTATCTCCTCCCATAGTTTGGATTGTGGTGGCAATATCATTATTAAAAGCTCTAAGGTAATGCAAGAGGCATTACCAGGGGTAGGCTTTACTGAAGTAGGTATTCTATCCCATGTATTTTGAAATCTATAATTAAAATCAGTCATACATTCATGGGGGCCTCTTTTTATAGTAGTCAACTACTCTAAAAGTGACAAATAGTCACTTTTATCCTCAAAATGTTTGCACAATCCTGCTCCTAATCCATTCCAATCTGTTATAGAACCATGAGCTAAACCTATATACTATTGTAGCATTTTTCCTTTCAAGGATGAGGCTAGGAGCCTAACTACAACATCATCCTCTGTAATACCATGGATATTGGAGACATTTGCAACCTCTTGAATGTGTTCTAAGGGAGAATAGAAGTTTTACCAATAAACTCTAGTATACTTTTGAGTGCAGCTACAAGTATGTCATGTCTTTGGGCTAATAAGAGAGGGCTCCCACCATTAGAGGTGGCAAAAGTATGAGCTCTAGGCAATGCCATATAGACAAGTGATCTATTGATATGTATTGATGGCAGTCTAGGCTAAGATCTAACAATAGGAGGAGTAGAGATAGATCTTGTAGGTGCATTTGTTACTACTGCACTCCTAACTAGTGATAAAGATATTCTAGCCCTCCTTCTAGGGTTTGAAAATGAAAGCTCTTGATACTAAAACTTACCTCTAGAAGATTCCCTTGTTTCAGCTCTGGGCATGAATCACTACAACTTTGGTCTAGAACCAAATATGTATTTGAAGCTCAGAGTCACCAAGTACTTTGAAGATTGAACCTCTTGAAGGCTTAAACATCGAAGCCAATACTATCTCCTCGGTATTGATCTTGAAATATTCCCTTTTGACACCAGTAGGCTTGAAAATTTTTGAAAGTTTGTCCCACCGGGCATGCCAAAAACTATTGTCACTTAGCTTTGCACCCTTGTCCAAAGCCTATGCATGAGGACAACCTAGTGAAACATGGAAACAACCTCCAAGCTGTGGGACTTGAACTATGAGGTTGAGTCTCCGGAGAAGGCCGGCTTCCTCTTACTATCAAGATGCACCTAACTACTCTTAGAGAGGAAAAAGAAGAAGGAGAGCATGAAAACAAATCTACCTAACCTATTCTAAAGAAGTGATGCACCAAAATAAAGTGTTCAGACCAATCTTTGCCCATATATGCACTATTGAACCAAAATGAAACTAAAGATATGCACATTTAGACTTGTTTTAATCTAATAATCACATGCATATCAGAAGACCAAGATGAATGACACAAGGAAGAGAGATTCACTTATATTATCATTCATAGGCCAGGGGGATACAGTCATGCAAATTACAAATTTCCACAAAACATCAATGAGAGGCAAAGAGTTCTTGCACTTTCACGCCAATGGCTGAAGGAGATAAGGTAGAATATCATTCAGTTCAGAGGAAAAGGGAATTTTTACACTAAAATTATAGAGCAATAGCAGAGAAAAGTCAAAGAAGGATCGACCTAAATAAAATCTACAAGATTTGCCTTTATATTATAGGAATAACTGAGATTTTCCCTCCAAAACTATCCCCACAACCACCTACCATTAAGTCCTATAGGGAACAATGATGAGGATCTACAGAAAATTTGATCTTTGTTGCAAAAAATTTCCTTGAGAGGACAGAAATGGTGCCATTAAATTTTTGTGACTAGGTAGATAGATAGGTTAGGGTGGTAGAGTGTTTTCTCGCATTTAGCATTCATTTCCTGGTGGCTGGAATTGATCACGAAGATCAGATTCCTGTAAAATCATAGCTTTCCCCTATTTCTAGTTCATAAATCAACATGATCAGCATGTCAACATAACCCTGGCACTAGGATGAGCTACGTAGACCAAACAATTTACCTCATTTTTCCACCTCGCAGGTCTTCATGTAGTTAACTACCCCCTTTCTTTACTAATTGCGCCAACCTCTTAAAACCTTCACCGCGACAGCTACAACATAACCGCCAGCCCTTATCTATCAATCCTAGCCAAGCCCATGAAGACACATGTCACCTATGTGTTATGTCGCTATGCATATCCTTCGAGCACTTTCTCATAGCAAGATAGCACCTGCCATGGATCTTCCTTAATCAAACGATCATGAAGACTCATTGCTTCTTGCGCTTTGTCCTTAAACTTTTGGGCCCATGAAACACTATCAACACACCTAGTATTATCCATATCATGCATGGCAACACATGGCATCCAACTGGCAACCCACAAAGAAACCGGTCCCGTAGAGACACATGGCGGCTACCCACTTTCTCGAATTATTTAAAGTCTTCGCATCGTGATAATGTGGGGAAGCCTCAGCCATGGATCAGATCACATCAGATGGTGAGGGCTCATCAAGTACTTAGCTATGAGGAGGGTGGGAAAATGAGTTCACCTTGGACACGTGCCCTCCACCCACCTTCCTGCATTTTTTAATTTTCTTGCATCTCCATAATGCCAGGAAGCGGGGACTGTAGATCAGCCTGCATTGGATTGTGCTCAGAGATCTGTATAACTATATATCTGGTAAGCTAGATGGGCCAATGAGATGCCTTCATCGTACTCTGACTCATCTGAGAACTACCACAGAAGACAAGCTACCAATACATCCTGAGAAAGTGGGCCCATGATGTCAACTGAGATAGGTGTCGCCAAACTGCTTCCCCGCATTCTTTAATTTGCTCGCATCTTCAAAATGTAGGGAAGTGAAAGCCCTTGATCTAGGGAGATCCCATGGTTCTTGTAACTCATACTTTTTGGATCTCTACAACCATCCATCGTGACATCATCTGGACGCATGTCAACAACCCACTTTCCCACATTGTCAAGAGGTCTAACAAAGCTTAGAATGTGGGGAAGCAGGCACCAACCGATCTGCCATCTCAACCACCACCTATACAACCTGCGGCCCATAGAAGGAACATAGACCCATTGTATTTCCCAAATTTTTTTGCAATGTTATTTTCTATCTGGGCACTATGTCACTAACGGCGAGAAGAACTAATTTCCTGATAGCACCATAGTGCCCTCTGGTGCCATAACTTGTTGTTGAAACTTGACGAAGACCCCGTGTGATGTCATGTTGTCCATGTGTTAGAAAGGGGCATTCTCACATTTTTTAAACATCTCACATCTTGAAAATGTGGGGATGCATCGACCGTTGATCCTCTGAGATCTGACGATGCGCAAGATTGTAGGCCAGTGGAAGGAAATTTAGGAAATAAGGAAATAACATGAGGTTTTTCATTCATTTTTAATGTTTTTGAGCCATTAAAATAATATTAACTCTAGGAACTAGCCGTTGGATAGGTTGGGCATTTGAAATTTGAATTTTTGGTGGGAGACAAAAAATGGCAACATGGCCCTATCCAAGTCCTCATGTTGTTCTATGCAAATCTCTATTCGAGATCTTGTAAAACTATCCTTTTATGTCAAAATCCTATCTTTTTATCAGTATAGCACATCCTCATGTGGCTCTGTACAATTCCTCATGCGAAAAAACTATCTTAAATTTGTTGTTCTAAATCTTCACCTAGTTCTTTAGGCCTTTTTGTGTGGTTCCCTAGGAATATTCATGTGGAATCTTGTCTTAAAACTATCAAACTATCTATCAAAGCATTTGATGCTCTAAGTCATGTCTGTACCTGCAACTTTTTTCCTTTTTTTTTTTTGCAAACAATGTCAAATAGTGACATCTTGCTTAGCTAAAAAATTGTGACCTACACACAAACTAATCATGTCTCTTAGTTATCTTGTCTTTTCCCCCTCATGTTTGTTATACTTTGTGTCACAATATTCATAATCTTTGGTTGCTCTAGCCATTAGTTAGATAAATCATGCCTAGGTATAAAACACTCTTATCTCACTTTGAGGCTACGTTCTTGTGTGGTCCTTGTCTAGGCTTTTTCTTTTCATCATTATTTGTGGTTGTAAACATTATGCTATTCCTCTGTCGACCGTGGGATTATGTTCCAAAACTTGATTGTCAGTACTTGAAACATAGTACATCAAAATGGCTAGCAATAAATACACTCAATCTAACATTCCTAGTGAGGAAGAAGGGATTCTAATCACAAATATGAAGAAAAAAATCAAAACAATAAGTGCTCAACTTAAAAGAATAAAAGAACAGGAAAATAAATCATTGAACACTTGCTCCTTGCAAGGTTATTCTAGTTCCTCTAATGACAATGAGCCATCAAATTCTTATGATGTTGCAACCAAACCCTTGGAAAATAGTGTACCCATGAAATCTAAAGGTATCTTTGAAAACAAACCTTGGGAATTTAAACCAAAGCATAATTTCACACCTTTGGGAAAACCTTATGAATTAACTTTGGAAGAACTTCTGGAGGAAAAACTCATTGTTTTACCTAAGATCACTTTGGCAGGAGTTTCCTTTATTAGTTACTATTGTGCCTATCATAGACATAACTTATCTAAAACTTCACATTGTAAGGAGCTGAAAAAAAAGATCCAAAATCTCTTTCATAATGGCATAATTTAAAGTTCTAAGCTTTCATTTACTAGAGCTTCTACTCTAAGGAAGGATCGACATCATGAAACCAAGTCTAGCAATGTTTTAAATGTGACACTTATCTCTTCCAACATACAAGCACCTTCTAAAGTGTCCAATCTTTCCAACACATATTCACCAAACAAAGAACTTGCTACTTCCCCTACTAACTATGTGTACCCTCAAGGATTTCCTTTAAAAGAAACTCAAGCCAAAAAATATTGGGCTGCAAGTATTTTCACTACCTTCACAGATCATATGTCTTCATGCCCTGCTATGCCTATGAATTCCACTCTAAGTAATTTTTATTTTTAACTTCAAGAGACTATTATGCTGACCCCAAAAATTGATTCAAATACAGATTTAGATACTCTCTCATCCTCAAAATTGGTTTCATGTCAAGAGGACTACTTAAATGATAAAGAAACAAGTGTTGATCAATACTAAGACACCTTCATCCCCTTTCAAATCTTCCAAGATCTCATGCCTCCATCTCATGAGCCACATAGTCCTCCATCTCCCATGTCATGCACCTCTACTAAGCAAGATCAAGATATTCCTTCTACTATCCCTAAGGATATTATTAAAGACCAAAAGAAGGATACTTTTCTTATGCTACCTAAAATTACTTTTGAAGAGAAAAGTGTTCCCTCACCTGCTTGTTCTACTTTTCTATATCCACTTAAAAACTATGCTCAAGCTCTAAATACTCTTGTCAAAGGTATTTCTCCTATAATAGTTACTCATTAATTTATTGATAGCTTTGGTCATGTTTCTCACTCTAAAGATGTTGATATCCCTACTCATGGTCCATTCACATTTTCTAAATCTATCCTTGGTCCTTGTCCATCTAAGATAAAGCCTTCAAACCTTCCATATATTTTGGGAACTTATGTTCCTCCATCTCCTAATTCAACTTTTAATTCATTACCTACTTCTCCTACCCTACCTCAAGATCAACAGAGACACAAATCCTTGACTCCATCACATAAAGCTTTCCATCTAAACCAGCCATATCAAACTTCTTCATCCACAAGTCCCAAGCCTTTTGGACGCAATTTGGAGGATCAAATTAAAAATAAAAATGAAAATTCTTTTACAAATGATCACTTTGTCTCCTCTAATCAACATCTGAATGCAAAAAAAGAACTGTTCAAGAGACCACAAAGGTTCACTAGCAAAAGAAAAAAATTCAAGAAAATATGGGTTCCTAAATCCATCATGAAGAAATATGCTCTAAAGAATCCAAAAGTGAAGAAAAATCTAAAGCTATATGGATTCTCAAGTCTCTTTTGAAATACTTGAATATTGAGAAAAAATCAAAGTTGACATTCCAACTTTCAAAGGCTTTCACTTCATCTTCTTCTAGACATCTTCCTCAAAATATTCCAAAGCCTTCCACTCCATATTCCTCCAAAAATATTATACCACCTCATATATCTAAACCTCAAACTATTTCCTCCATATTTCCTTCATCATTCCACTAACCTTCAAGGTGTGTGTCAATGTTGATCTTTCCCACTTTTTCTTCTACCCTTACACATCCCTTTCAATACCCTATCTACTCCACCTTCTATCCTCCCAGATTTTCTCCTTCTATCCCATTTATCTCATCCATAGCCTAAAACCTTATCCTCCATATATCTTTTCTACTATCTCCCTTCTCCCTTCCATTACCCTATCAGCATCTTTGAGTGTACCTTTCTATGGTCTTATCTTATCATAATTTCTCCTTACAATAGGAGCACTATTCAAATTGAAAAAGGCTTGAATTCTTCCCAAAAACTCTAAAAATAAAAGGAAAAAGAAAAAGAAAAAAATGTGCCCTAGTGAAAACTTGGAAACAAGGACCTTGGTAGCAAACGAAAAGACAAATAAATCCATCCTATGGTGAAAACCACTTCTTGTGGCACCTTTGACAAGTGCCATGATGAAAACCTAGCAAACAGGTGTCATGTGTAATTCTTCCATAATCCATCTATTCCATCTTTCCTCTTTGATCTTGACACTATTGAGAACTATTTTTGAGCATTGGCTATCTTATCCACCAGAATTCCTATCATGATCCTTCTTATCCCAAGTCACTCACTCATAGCCTCCATAATGAGCTTTTACCTTAATATGATTTCTTATCACTGTCCTATCCACTTGACCCCTTCATCTGATCAAAATAGAAAAGATTATGGTTTCTAGAGGCCTCTTGACATATCCACACTTTTGGATTACTTTCTTTGATGACATCATGCTATCTCACTAATTGACTTTGATTGATTATCAAAAGCCAACTTCATATCTCTATCTTACAGTTTCCCTACCTTGGGTACTCTTAGAGAGCTAGTTCTTGAGGATCACTTTCACTCACTTCATACTCCTTGCATATCCATATCTTCATATTCACCAGCTTGCTACTACACCTTGTCCTATACCTTTCTAGACTTTGGAAAAAAATGATATGATCCTACTTGAGAGCTAGTAATCTCTAAAAAAGTTCTTAAATTTTTAAAATGTTCTGAAAAAGCTTAAAATGTGTAAAATGTCTTTAAAAAAAAATCTATTATGCTAGTCAAAACTTAGAAATAGGCACCTTGATAAGACCAAAAAAATTGAAAAATTAAAAATGGAAAAAAATGGAAAATTTTAAAAATACAAAAAAAAATGAAAAACAAAAAATGGTGCCATTGGTGAAAACCTGGAAACAAGCATCATGGTAAAAAAAAAAAAAAAAAAAAAAAAAAATTCCTACCAAGAAGGTGAAAACTTGATAACTAGGTGCCTCTTGTTCCAAATGCTATATCTCACAACACATCTTTTGGCTCCTATATAATTGCTTTCCTACTTTAGTTTGTTGCTTTTGCTCATGTATCCATGGATTGAATCTTGTCATAACTTGGGGGCAACACTCTACAATGTCATAGGAATCTTTTAAGCATCAGTCACCAATGGTTTTAATTGTGTTTGCCTACTACTGCTAGTGTCACTTTTTGAGATTCCACTCATGGACAATCTCTTAAGTGTCAGTCACTAGTTGTTCTAACTATGTCTTCCTACTATCGCTACTATCACTTTTTAAGATTCCTCTCATAGACAATATCTTAAGCATTAGTCACCAGTTGTTCTATTTGCATTTGTCTACTATCACTCATGTCACTTTTTGAGATTCCTCTCATGGAAGATCTCTCACATTAGTCACCAGTTGTCCTAACTAGGTCAATCCACTATCACTCACTTCCTAGTAAGGTTCTTCTTACTGAAGATTCCTCTTTGACTTTAGTCACTAGTTGTTCTAACTGTATCTATTTACTATCGTCACCCTACTGAAGAGATTTCTTTCACATATATTATGAGCATTGACACCTAACATCAACCCTATGACAAAAAAAAAAAGAACTAAAATGATGAATTTTTTTTGGATATGATAATCTTTTCTTTTTTTTCTTTGCTTTTTTGGCTTCACCATGTCTCTTTGAGCAACTCGATGATGTCTCTTTTGACTAGGGAAACAAGGACTAAGGGCATGATCTTTTCTTTTTTTCTGTTTGCAATTTAGTGTTGGGGGCACAATCCAAGAACAAAAATGAACAAAGCAAGAAAGGGAAAAATTATTATCAAAACTGATACGCTATTACATTCAGTACAACAAAAAATAGACTCCATGACATGCCCTATAGGCTTATAATGTTATCAAATTCTGGAGAAAACCCTTCTCACAATACCTTCTCCCAAACTCCACCAAAAACTTCCTTTACAATGCCAGAAAGGTCCTTAAGTAAACCAAATTAGGTTTAGAGTTAGGAATACATTTCAAAATATTCCATTTGGAATCACTACCAAAACAAAAGGTTCTAGAAAACATGTTAGAAGTCAATATAAAATTAAAAGAATCCAGAAATGGTAGTCCAACTTTTGAGAGGCATAACTTTTGATCTAGGACTCCGATTGATGAACCGTTTACATTCCTAGAAATCTCTCCAAGCTCTATAGCCCAATGAGTGATCTTGGCTTGTCCCCCATTTTTTAGGCCCATAGGAGTCCGTTTAGTGCCTCAAATTTGACTTTGAAGTGCTCTTAGGAGGTCTCAATGCAACTTAAAACTGCAATAACTTTCAAACTATAAAGTATTTTGACCTAATTATTTTTCTGGAGTGCTTTAAATTACAAGTATAATCATCCCTCCAACCTAAACCCTCTAACTCATTATAATCATGGCTCAATTACAAAATAACCTATCTTCTACATTGACATGTATCCCAAGGTGCTCAAAACTCTAACTTGGAAAACCAATAGTGGAACTATGAGAGTTGAAATCTTAATTTGACCCAAATGGGTATCTAGAAATGAAAAAACTTTAAATAGAAACTAACACTAAGCATTTTTTTGGTGTTACAAGATTTCCCTTACACCACTACATGCTCCTGCATCAGACACCTGGGGTAGATTGCAAAGTGACCCTATCACTTTATAGCTAGTAGAGGGTAACCCAAATGGGCAACCTCTGTTGTGGATATCCAATTTGAATCTTCTATTGGTTGTCCTTTCCACTTCACTAGGTATTCTTCATATTACCTATTTTAGGTACTCTGGCCTACATGACTATCCAAAATTTCTTCAATCTCCTTCTTTATAGAAGTAGGAATTAGACATGGCTCCAGCATCAACCCTTCATCTGCACCATCATCATAATATTATGTTAAGTTTGCAATATTGAAAGTAGGAGAAATGTGATTCCCATCTAGCAACTCCACCTCATATGCATTCCCTGAATCATGTTTCTTCAAAATTTTGTAGGGGCCAAATTTCTTCATCTTTAGCTTGTTGTAGGTACCCACTGCAAATTGTTCCTTCCTCAAATATACCATAACCCAATCTCCAACTTGTAACTCCTTATGTCTCCTCTTTTGATCTGCCCTAGACTTATACTGTAGGTTCATCTTCATAATATGTGCTCGCACCTCCTCATGTAGGTTCTTGACATGTTCATCAAAGTCTTCTACCTCAGCACTTGTCCTCTCTCCTTACTCCATTTTCCTCAGCTCTGGTGTATTCCTTGGACTACTCCCATACACAATTTAGAATGGTGATCTACCAATAATCCTATTTATATAATTATTTTAAGAAAATTCTTCTTGTGGTAGAATAAAATACCATCCCTTGGGCTTATCTCCTACTAAACACCTCAACAAATTGCCCAGACTTCTATTCACTACTTCTATTTGTCCATCAGTTTGCAAATGATGTGCAGAATTAAACTTCAATTTTGTATTCAACTTCCTTCATAAAGTCCTCTAAAAATACCCAACAAATTTAGTATCTCTATCAGAAACAATACTTTTTGGGAGACCATGTAGCCTCACACCTCTCTGAAAAACAAATCTGCAATATGCACTGCACCATGAGTCTTGTGGCATGGAATGAAATGTGCCATCTTGGAGAACCTATCAACCACCACAAATATTGAGTCATTACCCCTTTGTGGCCTTGGCAATCCAAGAACAAAATCCATACTTATGTCCTCCAAAGGCTTCAATGGAACACATAATGGCTAATAGAGTCCAGTATTTTGACTAAATTATTTGGATGTTTTACATATTTGACAATTTTACACAAACTTCTTCACATCCTATGACAATTGAGGCTAAAAATAATGCTCTCTAATAATGGAAATGGTCTTATCTTGACCAAAGTGTCCTTCCATCCCTCCATTGTGCTTCTCCTTGATCAAGTTCTCCCTCATGGAACTCCTTGGAATACACAATTGACTTCCCTTGAACAACATACCATCCTGAATCATGTAATCTAGCCATGTAGTCCTGTCTAGAGTAATATGTTCTTTACAAGCCTTCCAAGCCTCTACAAAGTCAGGATCCTTAGGGTATAGATTCTTGAGTTCACCAAACCCAACCAATTCAACCTACATTATAGTCAACAACAACTATCTCCTACTTAATGCATCTCCAACCCTATTAGACCTTTCACTTTTATGTTTCAATACAAATGTATAGCTTTGCATGAACTCCACCCATTTCAAATGTCTCTTATTTAATTTCTTTAAGGCCTGAACTATTGCATAGAACTCCTAATCATAAATAGAATACTTCTTCTTTGCATCATTCATTTTTTCACTAAAATAGGCAATAGGTTTACCTTCTTAGCTCAATATAGCCCTAGTAGCACTACCACTAGCATTGTAATCTACTTAGAACACTTTTTTTAAATCAATAAGTTCCAACATAGGTTGCTCTATCACCTTCTTCTTTAGTAGTTCAAAACTCATTACAACTCTTGCAGTCCACTTGAACTCTTTTCTATCCCCCCTCAATGTTTTAGTTAGGGGTGCACATATACTATTAAAATTCCTTATGAACTTCCTATAAAAACTAGCCAGACCATGGAATAACCTCACCTCAGTGGTAGATCATGGAGTAGGTTATTCCAAGATGACCTTCATCTTCTCTGGGTCCATTTTGAGACCCTTAGCTGATACAATAATCCCTAAATTGACTAACTCCCTTTTGACAAAGCTACACTTCTTCAAATTAATCAACAATTTCTCTTCCCTCAACCTTTCAAGGACAATATGAATGTGCAATAAATGTTCATTCAAAGACTTACTAAAAATAAAAATATCATCCAGATAGACAGTAACAAATTTTCCCAAAATTTTTTGTAGTACCTCATTCATAAGCGGCATAAATGTGCTTGGCACATTTCCTAGTCCAAAGTGCATGACTAACCACTCATATAGACCCTCCTTGATCTTGAATGCAGTCTTCCACTAATCTGTCTCTTGTATTTGTATCTTGTGATAGCCACTCTTGATATTTATCTTTGTGAAGTACTAAGCTCCACTCAAATAGTCCACAAGATCATCCATTCTTGGCAAAGGAAATTGATGCTTGATGGTTATTCTATTTATAGCCCAAGAGTTTGTACACATTCTCCATTCTCCATCCTTCTTTGGTGCTAGCACTGCAAGTACTACACATGGATTCAAGCTCTCTCAAATTAAACCTTTCCTCAATAGCCCCTAAACTTGTCTATTTAACTCCTCAATCTTAGTAGTAGTCATCCTATGAGTAGCCTTTTTAGGTAAACTAGCTCCATGAACTAAATCTATTTGATGACTATTTTACCTTACTAGTGGTAACCCTTCAAGAACATTATCAAAGACGACATATCCATACTCACTTAATAGACCCAAAAATTCAAATGGAACCTCACTACTACCTTCCTTATCCTTTCTAGTAATTAAAGCATAACACATATGTTGATCTTTTATACCATCCAAAAAATTTCTTCCATCAACCAAACATACCCTAGCACTACTGCACACCTTTTCACCCTCCTTTATTAAGGGCTTCAATTTGTGGAAAACTCCATCCATGGTCAAATATTATGTATTTTCATGACTATCATGTATACAATGCCTATCAAATTGCCATGGTCTTCCCAACAATAAATGGCAGACATCCATTGGAATGATATCACAAAGAGCCCTATCATGGTAACTCCCAATCTTGAACTTTACCAAACATTGCTCACTAACCAGGACCTTATGATCATCCTACACCCAAGCAATCTGATAGTGTTGGAGGTGTTTTTTCCTCTTGAGCTTTAGCTTTGAGACCATCTTCTCTGACACCAAGTTGTTAGTGCTCCCACCATCAATAATCACATCACAACATTTACCCTCACACTTGCACCTAGTACAAAACAAGCTCCTCCTTTGTCCAAGTTTAGTCTCACTGCTTAGTAAGACCTTTTCATTAACTAGAACCTCTCCTCTTTCTACATCCTTTGAATGTGATGACTGTGCATCATCATCCACATGAGCAACTCGCTTGACCATCAGCTCTCCTATCTATCCTTCCTTGGTGTTTAGGGCATTTGAAGGCATGATGACCTTCTTTATTATAATGAGAATAGGTACCACAAAAGCCTCCTCTTCTTGAACCTTTTCCACATCCTCTACCTCTTCCTCTCTGATCTCCAAATTTTTGATCATGGGAGCAATTGAAACCCTCATTCCTCTTATTTTAACTAGTACCCACATCTTCATTTCTCTTCTAGTTCTCATTTTGACCTCCAAATGACCTACCACTACCCCTCTCTCCTTGGCTATGCCCTCTTTTCCTTCCATCAAACTTTTTTTTTAATTTCTCCTCAACTCATAAGGAAAACTGGTATGCCTTTTCAATGCTAGTCATTCTAACCAGACTTAACTCCTCTTGAATGCTAGGTCTTAACCCACTATGGTAATGGGCAACCTTCTCCTTGTTTTCTTCTGCATACCTTGCCCTAATAAGGACTCGATAAAATTCCTCTGTGTATTCCTAGATAAATTTTCCCCCTTGCTTTAACCCTTGCATCTTTTGGAACAAATCAAGCTTGTAATCAACAAGAATGAACTACTTCTCTAGTTTGTCCACCATGTAATCCCACCTTGTGATTTTCTCATTTCCTCTTCTATTTCTTTCCAACTGAATCTCTTGCCACCAAATTTTGGCATTATCTTGCATTTTTGCCTTCATAAAATTAACCCTATCAAGGTCCCCAATATCCTCATACTCAAAATATTCCTCTAGCTCATTGATCCTATTGATCAACTCATCCAAGTTTAGATTTCCCAAAAACATGCTGACATTAATTTTAGGTCTTTTTCCAAGCTTGGAAATGGCCCTAAAAAACCTCTCCTTCATCCAATTTAGGACTTCTTCATCTTCTTCCCCTTTCTGCCCAATATTTCATTCTTCATTTTCTTCCTCACTTTTGTAGGCCTATGGCAACATTCATCCCTCTATGGATCTCCTCCTATAATGCCTTGACTTGTCTTTGGAGGGCTCTAACCTCATGAGTTACAACTCTAACCCTTCCACCATGCTTCCTTCATGGAGGCATCTTCTTGTATCAAAACCCACAACCTCACAATCCTAGTGTAAACTACCTCACAATCGGCACTTTGTCTACACACTCAGGAAAACCAACTTTAATACCACTTGATGGGGGCACAATCCAAGAACAAAAATGAACACAACAAGAAAGGGGAATATTATTATTAGAAATTATATGCTATTACATTTAGTACAACAAAAAATAGACTCCGTGACATGCCCTATGGGCTTGCAATGTTTATCAAATTCTGGAGAAAACTCTTATCATAGTACCTTCTCCCAAACTCCACCAAAAACTACCTTTACAATGCCAAAAAGGTCCTTAAGTAAACAAAATTAGGTTTAGGGTTATGAATACATTTTAGAATATTCCATTTGGCATCCACTGCCAAAATAGAAGGTTCTAGAAAACATTTCAAAAGTCTATGTAAAATTAGAAGAATCCAAAAATAGTAGTCCAACTTCTAAGAGGCATAACTTTTGATTTGGGACTCTGATTGACAAACTGTTTACATTTATAGAAAGCTCTCCAAGCGCTCTAGAGCCTTATGAATGATCTTGGCTTGTCTCCCATTTTTGGGGCCCGTATGAGACCATTTAGTGCCTCAAATATGACTTTGAAGTACTCTTAGGAGGTCTTCAGGCAACTTAAAACTACAATAACTTTCAAACCGTAAAGCCTTTTGACCTGATTCTTTTTTCTGGAGTGCTTTAAATTAAAATTATAATCATCCTTCCAAATTACACCCTCTACCTCATTATAATTATGTCTCAATTACAAAATAACCTATTTTTGCATTGGCACATATCCCAAGATGCTCAAAAATTCTAACCCAACAAACCAAATGGGAACTATGAGAGTTGGAATCTTAATTTGATCAAAATGGGTATCCAAAAATGAAAACAAGTGGAACTATGAGAGTTGGAATCTCAATTTGATCAAAATGGGTATCCAAAAATGAAAACACTTTAAACAAAAACTAACACTAAGCATATTTTTGGGTGATACAAGATTGCCCTTACACCACTAGATGCTCCTACATCATTTAGTTCCAAAGATCTGAAGTGTCCTTATAAAGAGGGGTGTCCACTGTAAGTGCCTTCATCTCATATTGGATGGCCATATGTTCCTCAACTCCTTTTATATAGACTCTTGATTGAGGTTTGTTCTTTTCCTTTCTTGTATGAGTGAATTTTCTATGCTATAGTAACTGTTGATACTCATCTTGCTAAGTGTACATTCAAGTCACTACGAGTATACCTAGGATGATTTTTTCTGAGGTTATGAATGCAAGAGTCATTATGGAAAAAAAATTTACTGATTACTTAGCATAAGAAGGATCTCTCATGTGTCTAGTGTGTCTACATGCAAGAAACATTCTAGTCATCCTAGTGTTTATGCTTTGATACTTATGTTAACTTACTACATTAAATGGGATAAATGTTTTGGTCATTCTAGCTTCTTGTGCCTTGAATGCTTCCATTTGATCCCAAAAAAACTAGAATGGATGTCCTATTCATATTCCTATGATTGCAATATTAGTGGGGATTGTATGATGTCTAAGGTTTCACTACAACCTCAGTGAAGATAATTATCAAAGCTTGGTAACCAAACCTAGGGTTGCACCTAGTTTAAGGTTGCATCTAGCATAGGATTGCATTGCATAAGAACATGGTTCAATTATAGATCTACTTACATCGATTGTGATTAGAAATTGTTGGTTTCTTCAAAGTATCATGATGCTCCATAGCTACACAAGAGTTTGATTCTTTGGTTTGTCCTCTCAATCTTCAAGGAATACCTGTCACTATCAACAAAAATAGAACACTACATGAGATGTTAGTTCATCACATTTTGCATTTCATACATAATTTCATGATTCATCTCATCTACACTACATTTACACATCCCATCATATTTGCATTCATATTCATAAGCATAAATATCTCATGTACATCAAACTAAAAAGAGAGAAAGTGACATGTGCAATGGTACTCAAATCAAAATCTCGTATATATACCATAAGTGTACATCAAGTGCAAAACTGGATGCTACTCAAGAATTGTCAATCTCAAAAATGATACAAAATGGTGTTGGCACACCAATTGCTACAAAGGCAAATCAAAATTGGAGCATACAAGAATTTGACTCTCTCCTTCCTCACCTCCCACTAGTGGTAAAGGAGGAGGAGGCATCTCAAGTCTCACTATAGGTCATGCTCCCGCTAAATCTCATGCATATTGTGAAAATTGAGGCACTTTCTCAGCCTCATCTAGTACAATTGCTACATAAGCTACAAAATATTAAGTCACCTTGGCTAGCTACAGCCAAATCTAATCCTACTACTCAAATCTCCTATCTGCTAGCTCTAACTGCTCTTGCAACCCATTGATCTCACGCTCATCTGCAATCTAGGAGTCTCTCACATCTACCTATATATGTACCTCTCCTAGTTGTCATTGCATGGTTTTTATCCTCTCTCTAGACCTCCTCAGCACCTCCTGGATCTGTGCTAAGACATCCCTATGCTGGGTCCCTATATTAGGTTGGTCTTGCATCTCCTCATCCCCCTACTCAACTGGTTGTTGCTCCTCTATGCAAGTTCTTTGCATGTCACTTCCTATGGATCCTAGAGATCCCATTTCTCCTCATGGCCTCCTCTACCCTATTCCACTTGTACCCACACGTGGGTCCACTCTCATCTACTAAGATGGAATCTACAGCTAGTGTGTCCTATGTCTCACCTATTATAGCTACTATAGCTACTATGCTAGTCCCAGCAGTGCCTATACTGGCTAGATCGGTATGGCCATCCCCACTTGATCTATAAATAGTGGAAAAGGATTACTTGCAAAATGGGCTTGATAAGCTAGAGTCATTCCTCTATCTACTACCATTGGCAAGTAGTCTCATTGTGTCACAACTAAGTTCCACACATCTATCATAGATCTCCATGGATCTAACCTCATGGACCATCTACGGTCCAAATCTATCACTAGTCATGCATAGGAGCAATACTCCTAGCAAATTTCTTATGGCCACTCATATTGTTGCCATACACAAGTCAATGGGAATCTCTCCACTATATACATGTATCAACCTATCAGTGGTCGTAAAGTGAACACATGCCCCAGCTCTTGGGGTGCATTGTCCCTAATCCTCTATCTCTCTCTAGGGCCACTATACTACTGCCACCAAGTCATTAAGACACCCCCTCCACTGCTTAGTCTTTCCCAGAGTTGTCTAGGTAAGTTGGCCTCTATATCTACAAATGTATTGCTCCATGGGTTGCCTCTCATCCACAAAAATAGGCCTCATGACTGGCAAGTGCTCCCATGCCTAGACTTGAAGAACATAGACCTTAGTAGCCATGCTCTTTCTCTCATGGTACACAATCTTGTGCATCTTGTGGAACATGTGTGTGAGCATACACTAAACCCATCCATATCTCTCTAGGGTCTCCAACATCATCTAGAGCATCCAGCCCCACCCACATTCCAATCCATGCTAGCCTCTATCAAGCATCAAGAAACAATTGATGAATATTCCCAACATCACTGGAAATCTATGCATGTGTCCATATGTGTAGACCAGCTACTCCCACGTGATGGCTTTGCCCATTATCAAGTCCTCCTCAAAGACAACCCTTAGTTCCTCTATGCCTATCTATGGCACTATGTCATAAACTACTCTTAGCCCGTGGAAGGGTAGCCACAGTATTCAGTAGATGTTCTCCAATGTAATAGTCATCTCCCCCTATGGAAGATGAAAGGTGTTCATCTCCAAATGGAAACACTCCACTAGTGTTGTCAGAAGGCTATGATTGACCAACACTAGTGGAATCTGACAAAGATAAGATAATCTCAATCTATTAATATGCACCATATTAGCACCATCAAGCCACCACAACAAAACTCCATAAGTCGAGTAATGGGATCAAAATCTAACATTGAGAAATATAACCTACACGCATGACCACAACAAGCAAACAATCAGTCTTTGATAAATGAACACATTGAAACAAAGAGAAAAATTGCACTACAAAGTCAAATTTAAAATTCTAAAACATGCATTTAACACCAAATTATTGTGCGAACATGCAAGTTCTCACGCAAGATTGCACATCTTTACACGAGGATACACTTTTTGGCATGAAGGGTGATCAAACTATGGCCAAAAAGCACACAAAGATTAGGGCTTTTCATGTGACACATGGGTATCTCCCACATGAGAAAGTTCATTCCCCTAGGCAAAGAAGTACATACTTGTTACTTCTTCATGCAAGATCCAATTAGGCTCATGTGAGGAGAGACATCCTCATGTGAGAACCGACACACAGTAAATTAAAAATACATTAAAACATGCTAAAAATACATTGAAACACATGCAAAATTAAATGCAAAGCAAGGTTATCAACTACTCATTGGATGTCCATACTCCATCGGTCAACTATGTCATCAAGAATGCTCAAATTGATGTGTAGACAAAGGGACCACCATTTTTGCCTCTGAGCTCTCTTCTCCACAAAAGAAAAAAGTGCAAATGATTTGAAAATGACTATTTGGGTCCTTATATAACTTTTGACCAAATTTTTCAAAGTTCTATGATTGGGGTGAAAATCAACCCCTGGCTAATTTGACCATTTTGAATCCATTTTCAAGATCAAATTTGAAATTCGACACACTTAAATAGCTAAAAAATGCATTTTAAAATTTTGGGACCAATGCGATCAAACACTTGTGTAGTTCAATTTTTCTGATACTTTGTGAATCTTGGAATATTTTCAAATCACATTTTCTTCAAAATTTCCAAAATTTCCAGAAAAATTCAACTCTACTCAAATTTAGTCAACTTTGGTCAAACTTGGTCTTCTAGACCTTGCAATCACTTTGGATTGACTCCAAATTTTCTTCTGATCATTTTGATCTCTTGTCTATTCTTCATAATCACATATTTCTTTTGTATCTCTTGATATAATGCTCTGCATCTCTATTTCTAGTGTGCCATCTTTTGATTTCAGTCCTGAGGAGGTAGGATAATTACATCATTAAATTTGAATTTTAACTTATTCTAAATCTTATGTCCTCATCACTTGGGGCATCTCATCACTCGAGGCATCTTGTTCCCCTCTATCTGACATCTATGGAATCTATCTCATGTTTTTATCAATTGATCACATCTTATAGCAGTCCTTCTTAGAGCTTGATGGATGGGTATTGGGATAGTCTAAGCCCCGACTCTTGAGGATCAAGCCTCATTCTAGGGATGATTCTATGACTCATGATTGGATTTTGTTATCTTCTATGGACCAATATTCAAGTGTTCTATCTAGACTCTAGGGGATTAAGCTCCATTCTAGAGATAATTCCAAATTATTGCTAAGGATCGAGTTTCATTCTAGAGATAATTCTAACTTTTGTTGAGAATTAAGCCTCATTCTACAGATAATTGTGTGAATCTTGATTAATCTCATCATCTTTTAATGGACAAGCATTGGAATAGTCTAAACCCCAACTCCTGAGAATTGAGTCTTGTTCTAGGAATAATTCTATAAAATTTGACAATCTTTGTTCTATCAATCTCAATATCTTGGTGTTCTATCACTTCAGATGAAGATGATGATAAAACCTATAAAGATGACTCTACACATAAAATCTTGAACTACCAACTATAGGAACTCTCTACTGGCCTCTTAAGTATAATACTAGTTGGAATTGTAATCCAAGAAGAATCAATATATGTGTTCAACATTCTGACTATATTGTCTGATATAACTGCCCTAGCTATTTATGAAAATTAATTCAAGATAGTTTGATTTGGATTTTTTCATTGATCAACATTAATAGTATATCAAGCAACAAGAAAAATTATTTCAGACAAGTTATTACATTAGCAATCTTCAGAGGCAGTGTGTATTAGATTTGGGATTTTATAGACTTTCAAATGAAGAAAGTTGGTTATGGTATAAAAGGTTATGTCATGTCAACTTTGATAACCTGATCAAGATAAGAAAAAACAAAAGAGTAGAGATATTTTTAGGATCCCTTAAGGTTAAGCTTCATGCTTGAGATAACCTTTCAAAACTTATCAATTTTGGTATCTAGGTGTTTTATTTGGATCTCCTAAGGTTAAGCTTCATTCTGGAGATAATCTTTGAAAACTTATCAATTGGTCTTTATGTCATCAATTTTAGAACCAATTTCATTTCTTGATCTATGCTTCATACTTCTAATTTCTTTGAATTGAATGTGTTATTCACACATTCATTCAAAGAGGGGCAAAACATAATGCCCCAAATTTGGCACATTGCCATATTAACCAATTCTAGTCTATTCAATTCTTCCTAAGTCCTAATTTTACTAAGAAATTCTAATTCTAATAATTACTACTTGACCTAGGTGTCAAATGCAGAAAACCCTAAACTGCATTAATCACACTATTTATGTAATTCCTAAGTATCGACTCAAATTAGCTATAACAAACTTATTGATTTAATTTAATTTAATTATAAGTGTTCATAATTTAATTAAATTAAAATTACCTCTTTAGCTAATGTACAAAGGAATTGAATGTATTTGATTTAATAAGATATCTCCTCTTTTTAATTATTGAATTTAATTATTCAATTAATTAAAGTTTATCCATTTATGAGGTCATATTCTATTTTATTAAATTAAATATTATCTCCAAATCTTCTCTTTAGTTTGGAAATGGAGACTCTTGGTGATCTAAAACTAGAAAAGGAATTAAATCAATTAACTCCTTATTCCACTCAAAATTAAATTAGTTAACTCCTTATTCCACTCAAAAGCAATTAGTTAACTCCCTTTTCATAAGGAATGTTCTATTATGACTGAGTCTCATCTTCAATCTTGATCATCTATTCTAATTAATCTTGATCGTCGATCAATTCTAAGGTTCTATTTAAGAAGCCTTCAATTCCTCATTACAAAGGTTGAATGGAATTTACATTGAACTTATGCTGGAATATCTACTCATCTACTCTTGCATTCTTAGTTTAATATTCTTGCATATCAATCTCATATAGTTTAATAATGCATCCATTTAGATTAATTGTTCTTTCTTATTCTTAGAATAATCTTGCAAACATTTAAATTAAGCATGCATATCTCATATAGCTTAAATTCCTTTGTTCTAGAGGTTTGGTTGCTCGCTTCTCATTCTGAGAGAAAAGGCAAAATCCTTCTAGTTAGAAGGCAACAGGTCAAACTTTTGGATTACTTGGATGAATAATCTCATATTCATTCCAAGATGATCTTTCAATGACCATGTTGAAGTGTGTGTGAGGATCTGAGGCCCACATTTCACATATACAGTAGGCATCATCCTAATTGGGGTTTTTTCCTCAAATCAAGGGTTTCCCTAGTTAACATATCTGGTGTTATTGTGTATGTGTATCTTCTAATGGTTGATGATTATATTGATCACATGTTTAAGGTTTAATAAGGTTGATAAAATTTATTAGATAGTTGATTCACCTCTCTCCCCCCTTCTTAGTTATCTTGGTGGATTTTACTTTCTATCCATTAGTATCAGAGCATCAGATCCTTGAAGGAAAATCTTAGAATATTAATGAGATCTATAGCAAGCCATTTCATAAAGGAGTATGAAGCTTGATGGAGCTAACTATGATATTTGGAAAATATGAGAAGAGAGATAAAGTTATGAAAATTTCTATTTGTTGGACATGTAAACAATTTGGTCATTTTTCATCCAATTGTCCTAAGAGAATGAAGAAGACTAGAAAGTCTCACAAGTCAAGAATGCCTAATAATTGTCTTTTTTATGATGATAAATTTTATGCAAGATTAGAAGAATTCTAGAATGATAGTGATGATGAAGATGATGATCTTAGACTAGTTGACAATGAGAAATTGATAAAAGACATAGCTTTAGTAACTATTTTTTATTATTATAATTATGATGAAGAAACTATTCTTAAGTCTAGCTAAGAAAATGTTGAAACTTTATATGAGACTAACAATAATTTTTAGAATGAAATTCAAGTTATGGAACAAAAATAAGAAGAAATATCTAAACCTAGTAAAAAAGTAAGAACAAAGTTAGTGACACCAACACAAAACAAGAATTTGACAAAGAATCACCTTACTAATAAGATTATTATGAGAAAATATAGAGGGGTTATGAAAAGAAAAAAAGTTCATGAAGAATTATGTTTGATTTCCCAAGTTGAGAAAAAGAGTGAAGATGGAGCATACAAGGATGGTCATTAGAATCAAGCAATGAAAAAAGAACTAGATCAGATTATGAAGAATGAAGCATGGGAATTGGTCCCAAGAACTAAAGATAAGAATGTTATAAAAACTAAGTGGGTTTTCAAAAACATGAATGAACAAGGTGAGGTTGTGAAAAAAAAGAGATTGGTATGAAAAGGATATTCATAGAAATAAGGTATATACTATGAAGAGACATTTTCTCCAATTACCCAAATTGAAGCAGTAAGGATATTCTTGGCTTATCCAAGAAATAAGAAGCTCAAAGTGTATCAGATGGATGTGAAGTCAACATTTATTAATGGAGAACTTGAAGAAGAAGTATACATTGAGAAACCTAAAGGATTTCCATTCACAAGAGAAGGAGATATGGTATGCAAGTTGAATGAAGTGTTGTATGGACTAAAGAAAGCACCTAGCACCTGGTATGTGAGGTTGGACAAGTATTTGGAAAAATTGGGACTTGCAAAAGGTATTGTAGATAGTAATTTATATCTGAAAGACATTAAGAATGGATTTTTTATTATTGTGAAATTTATGGATGACATAATATTTATAAGTAATGATGAAGAAAGTGATGAGTTTTCTAATGAAATGAAGAATGAATTAGAGACGAACATTATTGGTGAGATGAAATATTTCTTATGTTTGTAGATTGTGAAAAATAGTGATGGTACTTTCCTATCAAAAACTAAGTATTTGAAAGACTTCTTAAAGAGATTTGGCTTGGAAAGTTGTAAGTCTATTTGTAGACCTATGATAACTTGTCATAAGTTATATAGAAAAGATGAGACACCTACACTTGAGAAAAAGAAGTATAAATCCATGATGGGAGGTTTACAATATCTAACTCACACAAGACCAAATTTAGAAAATGTAGTTAATATAGTAGAATTATTTCAAGAAGACCCTAAGTAATCACACTATGCAACAATAAAAATAATATTCACATATTTGAAGGGTACACCTAATTTTGGGTTGTGGTATGATAGATCAAATGACTTACTCTACGTGCATATATTGATGCAGAATGGGCAGGAAGTATGGATAATAGAAAGAGTATAAGTGGTGGAGCATTTTTCCTTTGAGGAAGACTAGTCTCTTGGCTATGAAAGAAACAAGATTGTATTTCACATAGTACATCAAAAGAAGAGTATGTAGTAGCAAAAAAAAATTACAATTAGATCATATGAATGAAACATATATTGAAGGATATTGGGGGAGAGTTTTAGAAATCTATTATCATACATTGTGATAATACAAATATAGTGATTATGTCTAAAAATCATGTGTTACATTCTATGACTAAGAATATATTTATTAAGTATGATGTTTTGAAATAGAAAGTTGCAGAGTAAGAGATCATATTAGATTATGTTAATACAAAGGAGTAGATTACAAATATTTATATTAAGTCTTTGTCTAAGGATACATTTGAGTATTTGTGAGGTATGCTTGGGGTAATGCCCCTTCCTACTTCAGAGTAGATACCATGCAAAGATTGAATTAGTCCAATGGTATATAGCACTATTGTTTATTTGGATTGAATGATGATGCTTCCTTTATGAAGGAGTATCTGTAATTGAGATAAGTCATGAAGGACTCTTGGTAACTACTATTAAATAGTGTCTTTGGAAACTTGAGTTGGTTGAAGACATTGAGTATCTAATTGACATTGTGTTACCTTTGACATTGATGTCAATGGGTGAGAAGTAGCACATGAAAAACATCTCTTGAATATTGGAGAAATAATGCATGAAAAATATGCATACAAACTAAGGGAGAGTCATTAAGAAAAGATAGATTTGATGTCAATGGGAAGAAAAATAGTTGTTCCTTATAATATTAGATTTGATTGATGAAGAGGATTTTAAAAGATGAGAGAAACAGTAGTAGAAGAGTTGAATTTAGTATTCTTGGAACTTAGATATTTTTCATCTATGTTTCCATCAATGCCAAAGGGGGATATTTTAGAGTGAATGTTGATGATATTCCTATGGGGAGTACTCTAGTATTGTTGATAGAAAATTATCACAACTATGTGGTGCATTCATGACTATGTGTGTCATTGATGTCAACATAATGTAAGGAATGATAGAGTGGAAGAAAGAGGAAAAGGTCGTACAAATTGAGTATTGATGTTGAGGTCAGATGTAGTCATATTTTCTACAATGTGTCTTGATGAGATGGCCAAGTGTGCTTTCAAGAAGTTGAAGATATGTGAGAATTATTTATGATTTATAGAAAACAGTACGCAGATAGAGTACATGAGAAGTGGTTTCTAGTGTTTAGATTGTATCTCTTAATAGGGATAGAATCATGATGAGAGAAATTAGATAGTAATAGTAGACAACAAGATGACATGATGTCAATAAGTGTATGAGGTCTGAGGTTTCATGTGTGAAACATTGCAACTTAATCTATGAGCCAACAATGTTTTGTAATTGTGAAAATATGTAATGAATTGTATTACCTTAATGAGGTCCTATTGTAATTAATTGGGAAAGCCTCAAGGCTGTCCGAATGAATTATTTTGAGGACATGATATAAAGGAAAAAAAATTTCCTTATGATGATATGTGTATGTATGATTTGTAAGCAAAAAATTTTAGATTTATGAATATTGGAAAATGTGAGTAAGTAATGAAAGCAATCATTGTGATACAAAGTTGGAGATCAAAGAAAGAGTTCAATTTTATAAGATTAGTTACACTTATATTATCATGAAACGAATAATACAGAGGCTAGTTTAACATTGAGTTTGGTGGTCTTTCCCTAGAATCTATTTGGAGAGTGGTTTTGTCTTCCTTCTACACCTCCTAATAGGGTTGTCACAACTCCTAATAGGGTTAGAATCTCCTCACAAGGATTCAAAGTCTCCTAACAAGGAGTCATATGTACTAAACATATATTATTAGTTGCTAACACAGTCCATCCTCTTACAAGGAACTTATATATTAGTGAATCATTTCATGGGGACCATCCCCACTGGGGTTTTCCGTTTGATCAAGGGTTTCCCTAGTTAACATGTCTAGTATTCTTGTGTATGTGTATCTTCTTATTGTTGTTGATTATATTGATCACATGTTTAAGGTTTAGTAAGGCTGATAAAAGCTATATTAGTTAGATAAGTGATTCCCACCCCCCCCCCCCCCCCCCCCCCCCTCCCCCACCCCCCATCTCAATTATCCTTGTGGACTTTACTTTATAACATATGTTTAGTTATGTCACCTTAGGGAGCATGTCACTTTTTGGGGAGTGTTATTAAGAACTCTTTAGTAAAGTAGTGTTTAATGGTGTCTATTGTGCTTGGTGATCTCTTTCATATTGTCTTGGAGATGATTGAACTTCGATAATTGGCATAATGGCATATTTTTCATTGATGTTAATGGGGGAGAGAAATACATGAAAAACCTTATACATTAATGGAGGAGAGTCATGCATGAAGAACCTTATACACATAGTGGGGACAATAATTTATGTTGATGTATAGGGGAGAGTAATGTATGTTTTTTTAATGAGTATTCAGTTATGGTCATGTCAGTAAACACTTCTTGATGTCAATAGGCGAGCATTTCAGTTTGGTATTTTTAGCACTTGTGGTTTTTTATCATATGCAACCATCGATGCCAAAGTGAGAGATTGCTATCATTAATATTAAGGTTGTTCCTTTGGAGGATTATAATGGTATATTTGAAGAGATGATTAAATTTTATATGTATTGCATTCATGACTTTGTTTGTCATTAATGTTGACATATATTCTTTTTGGATGGAACAATCAGAGTTCCAGAGATAGTTTTGGTTAGCATGGTTAGCAGTTGCAATATTATGGTCTATACATGATTAGGATCATGTTTGTGGATATGTCTTTATGATGTATCTATGTACATGTAGAAAGTGATATGAATATCTTTATAAGTTACAAGAGCTTTATGGAAGACTAGTTACTAGGTAGTGTACATGAAACAATATGATGGTAATTGAGGTGTATCTATTGAGCAATGTTGAAGCTTTTTCAATGGGCTTGTATTTTGTTTAAAGATGTGCTCATGGTGCTATGTTTGAGGTACTAGACTTTGGAAATCATTTTTTGAAGATTTTTGAAGGATACCATCTAGATTATTCATGCTATCCAGCTGACTTTCAGTTATGTCATTTTGGGAAGTTGTATTTTTATTGTAATGCATATTATAATATCTGATTGGGGTCCTATATTATTCATTGTGCATTAGGGTAGCCTCAAGACCAACTCAATTAGTTGTTTTAGGACTTGGTTTAAAGGAAATGTGTATTCATTGGTTGAAATTGTTACATTATGTAATTACAAATATATTTGAGTTTTGAATGCGAACTTGATGAGATCAAAGAAGAGGATAATGTTGATTATCATGTGTTGATAACTTCAAAGGAATTATATTGGAAAGATAAGTTATTGTATCAGTCAATTCACCCTTAGATATAGTATCCTAATAATTTTTTAGTGAAGACAATTATGAAGCAATTTGGATAGTGGGTTCAATTATATCATATTAGCTCTTGACAAGGTTGAAGCAACTCCTAACAAGGTTGTAATCTTCTGACAAGGATTCAATGTCTCCTAATAGGGACTACATGTACTAATTATATTTAGTTTCAACTCCTAACAGAGTCTTATCCTTTTACAATGAACTTTTATATTAGTACATCATCTTATGGGTTTCCCTTTGATCAAGGGTTTCCGTAGTTAACAAATCTTGTGTGTTGCACATGGTTATCATCTTATGGTTATTGCATCTATTGGTTATATGTTTCAGATTTGATTAATTTTATTGAAATTGTATAAAGTGCACAATGGATTCACCCCCTCAACTTCAATTGGTAAATTTTACTTTCTAATAGCTAGACCATAAAGAACTTAACAAACTACTAGGGGAAAGAGAACAGAAGTCATAAAGTATAAGGGGTCATATATAGTAGACACTACAACACCAAAGAGGAAATAAGCTTTCCAAAAGTTAATAGCATAAAGGAGAGGAACTAGTCACCACCCTCTCCATGGAAATCATAACAAGGTACAGAGAAACAACCCAAAACCCTTGATCCAGAAACCAAATACAAGGCCAAAAGTAAAAAAGTAAGCTCTTTGAGATCACTCTATAGGAAACAAAGCTTATCCCCTAGTTATCAAAACAAAAGAGAAACCAAAGCTCCCAAACCCAACAAAGAAGAACATTGTTTCACCTAAAACAAGAAGATAAGAAGTGCAAAAAACTCTCCATCATAATCATCTCCTCCATAATCTCCATCTCCTTCACTATTAGCCACCAAAACCCGAGCAAATCTCCCCATTTTTTAAAAGAACCTCCACTAGTTACATTCTTCTTAGTACATCAATACAGCTTTTTTTCCTTTCATAACACATGATAATCATGTCCAATTTTTTCATATATTAATTACTTATTAAATAATGTGGATTGAATGTCTCCAAATAATAAGACATAATAACTAGTCAACCCTCCTCCTCAAGGAGACATCAAGTCTTTGCAAGAAAGTAAACAGAAAGTTCTAGCTCTTGTCACAAATGACAGTTTCTTAGATCATTATTCTCATGTTGCCTTTGAGTAGTCCCAACCCACTAGGATAATATAGAGATTCCTATTTGGCCTTTGTCGAGTTAAGTTCCCAAGAGTTTGCATCAAAGATGGAAGAGGTGTTTGGCGTCTTGCAAATGGACAAAATTTTCTTCATTTACTTCTTCAGAGTGATAAGATGTTCTTGTTACAAGATCAAAAACATACACCTTAAGTATCGAGCCCTCTAACCAAAGTTTGAGGAGATGTAGTCCAAGGAGAAAAATTCAAATAAGGTACAAAATGTTACTATTGTGACTCCTTATGGTACCAAGAAGAATTCTTGTGATTCCTTTGTGTGCACTATCTGGATGGTGAACCGAAAGAGCAAGATCGTTGACTATATCTCAGAGCATGTTGAGGCCTTTGAAAAGACAAGACAATGTTATGACGTTCTATTGATTTTTTGTTGAGTATGTTGGATCTATCATTTTTTATTTTTCATTTCATCTATCCTTTATTTTTTAGATTGTTTCAAACTAGTGATCTTTATTGAATAGCTAGCAATCTTATATATGAGGTTTGTTCAAAGTTTTGCCTTAATAAAAAATAACTAATCATGCAAACATATATTAAATTATCCTATAATAAAGTAAAATATAATTTAATTTTTAAAATTTAAATTGAATGTTTAACTTTCCCAAATCGATCTTACATGAAGCAAGATCACTTTCAAATTCTATCAGATGAGCCAACATAAAGAATTCTGAACTTTAAATAAATGTCTACACGTCATCTTCCATGAGTCTACCTTATAGGATGTATAAATGGACATATAAATTAAACAGAAATATAATAAATTAAACATATAAATTTAAAAAGTCAAATCTAACTTTATACAATAACCCGTCATTTATCCAATAAAATGAGTACAAAAGAAAACTTTAAGAAATTCAGAAATCTAATAATCAAACGAAGTTCAGACAAGAGAAAGCTTCCAAAGTGATGAGAAAGCTACAGAGAAAGTATGTGAGGTGTTATCATTCGGAGGTTGCGGATAAGTTACAGAGAAAGCTTCCAAAGTTCCTCATGTACCGCGCAATCAGGAAAGTATAATTAGATTCTCAGTCCTGCACTATTATAGTCAAGGACAACAACGTTAAAGTTTAGCGTCATTTTTAAAATGGTTTGGATGAAATGAAAAAAATGGACTCTCCAGTATTGTGGATGGTATGACATTTGGAAACGAGTAAATCACTCGAAAAAGAAATATATAATTAAATAAACTACCTTTCATAACGGTAATGGGGATTATGATAAGGAAAATGTTTGACATATTCCATGAATTGTCAAGTTATGTTTTAGAGGCATCATTGGTATGATGTTTGTGTTTGTATCATTCTTAAACATTATAGAATAAGGAAGAAATTAAGCTTGAAACAATAAGTCATCTTTGACTATTTAATACTTTTTAACATATAAATCAAATCATAGTATGTGACATTTATGTCATCTAGACAATAGTTGATTCAATTTCAATATGTATTGATCATTACTTTGGATGTCACAATATGAGAGAGAGTTTGTGTAAGAACCATGTCCTACTTTTAAAAAAATCACATCATACAAAATGCAGAAAGAGCGGAAAAGAACCAATCACAACCAACGTGGAAAAGTCAAAGACTCACTCATTATCTATTAACTGATTAAATATTACAAATAGTTTATCAACAAATTCAGCGTAACATTAAGGTGTTGATCTGCAATTTCACCTCTTTAAAATGCTCAAAGTTACATCATGATGGTGATAATTAATCACATTGACACATCATAAAGCTATGTCGGAGATATACGAAAAACTAATTACCACATAAGGCCAAGTTGCTGGTCCAAACATTCATCGGCTATAGTGAAATACATTCACATCAGTTTCCAAAAATTACATTGCCCTTTATATACAATTATATAAAATAACTCATCTCAAGGATGAGAATACAATAAAAGCTAAGTTTCTACATTCCTATCATGTTACCTTCAACATACCCTATCTCAAAAATTGTAGGACGTCATCTATCTGCTATCTGAGATGGGAGTGTGGCCCTAGTGCTTTTACTTTGCCAACCACAGAGTGAGTACTCCCTCGAGATTCTTCCTAACATGAAGAATGCCCTGACCCTGGCACAAGAAGCTTAGCTTCCCGGAACAAGATGGATCGGATGAATCCGGTGTAGCCGTGAAACATACTACATGCATCCATGTGCCTAGCAACCTAATCATGGAATGTAGTAGGCAATGAAAATAACACTACACATCTACACATATGTAGTAAAACCAAATAAGCATTGTCACACACATATGTGTTATTTGGACAACATAATTAAATGCAGTAAACAAGTGGCTTGGCCAAGCACTTACAGAGCCATATTTAATGGTAGAAGCAATAAGAACAACATGTATACATTCTATAGAATTGGCAGATAGAAGAAACTAAACATGAAGTATCCATTCTATTCTTCCCATTATTGCTACATTACACCAAGCCATGAAGGAAAATACACATCTACATGCTGACTTACAACAAGATGTCAAAACTAAAATTCTTATTGTATTGTTTTCTGGATATTGAGTTAATAACTCACCAACACTTTCATCCCTTAACTAAGGGATTTTTTTTGTTATAGGACTTCAGCCTAGGACTCGTACTGATTATATTATTGCATCTAAATAATCCATGTATAAACACATATGTCCATTTTTTCCTTATGGTACAGTCAAACATTGTAATACTAGAATGAAGGTAATAAAGCATCAACCAACCTATAACAATTCATTTACACACTCAGGTTGTAGAAATGAAAAACCACAGTTCATTAATCCTTGTGAATGCAGAAAAAGATAACACTAGTTCAAAAAAATTACCAACAGCAATAAATTATGAATGCTGGAATTATTCTGAAATAGGTCAACAAACAACCTTTAGTATTACATCTAGATTAGAAATTAGGTGTTTCAAGGATATTTTTCTCACTGTTGGTTTCCAAAATTTCACATCTTTAGCAGTGCTCCTTGATTAGCATGATAACAATATCATCATGGAAAGAAATTTAAAAAAAAAGATTTGTTTATACCTTCCTAATAGATACTAAGAATTCTACACTAAATAGAAGAATTATACAATAGAAAAGGAACAATTAACTTAACTTGGATAGCCTCATTCTATTACAATATAAGCCATTTTAGTCTTTGATCTGATTAGAGCAAGGGTAATGTGGAAATTTTTTGCCCCTTTTGCTAGAGAAATTAATCATATTTTCAGAATGCCTACCATTAAATAATTACACCAATAATGTCATAGGGTAATAACCTAGCAGGAACAACCTCTACAGTTTGAATATTTAGCCCAAGAAGATGAAATTTACCTCAAACCTATTCCATTGAATCCACAACTTAATGCTTATCATGGTTACTGATTAGGAAGGAAAAAATGAAAATTTTCTCTCAGAATACTAACAAGTAGGAAATTATGAGGACAATTTTTCAATACCCGACTCAACAATTATTCATGTGCTTTCTTAACAAAACTTCCAAAATTAAATCCTAATTGCAAAGTTTTGTATATGGAAGAGTAGGATTTTGTTTAAGGAAACTCACAACATGTGGTTATATGACTGCTATTTTAAACATTACCCCAGGTCTGGCATCCTACGAAAATGCTAAGTAGATGTTTTAATTTGAAGAGCGCACACACCATACTTCCACACAATCAAAGCAACTAACAAGGAAAAGAGAGAGATAATGACATTAAAGAATTAAAGCAAGCTAAATCAAATAGGAATTCATGAAATTGGTAGATAACTTGGAACCTGGTGGCGCCTGCAACAAAATCCTTCTTGTTGTGGCTCTTCCCTGGAATCCCTCTCCAACTCCAGCCATTGCTCTTTTTTCCCCTTCCCCGTTCTTTTTTTTTTTTTTATCATCCCTCACAAAATAGCTGACTTAATCCTCTTGTGGTGGCTTTCCCCCTCTTTCCCCCAAGTTGAGAGCCTGTTAACAATCGTATATAGCATTATTTTTTTCAAATTTATCTTTAGCAAGTTAGAACATCAACAATTTTATGGTGGCAACATGTAGATATTAGAATATAGTTTAAGTCCTATTAAAAAATCAAGATGGAACTTTTGTTTATCTATTACCAAAATCATCCATTAGTATAATAATATAATAACAATCTATCTATACATCTTTCCATAAAACCACAACTAATGCAACATCTAAATTCCACTTTGAGCTTACAAGGTTAACCTTGAGTAAATGTAACATAAACCAACATGAAATCCTAAGTGATGTGTGTGAGTGGCAACACAATCATCCAACACATCCCCTTCTAAGACGATAGCCCTCTCTAACTCAACAACACTCTCATTGCAATGATTCCTGCATCCACTTCGACACTTGCAACCAACAATGAGTCAATACCCATCATAATCCAACATATCACATCTTAAATCATATCATCATTCCTATCAATCGGATATAACAATATCCTTAAATATTTCAACATTAGGAAGTTTGATTAATATGATTCCACAGGTTCTAGGAATGGAGGAGAACAACCATATTCTTGGCAATATCACAGAGGAGGAGGTGAAATGCGCGGTGTTCTCGATGAAAGCTTATAAGGTTGTGGGCCCGAATGGGTTCCCCCCTACATTCTTTCAGCATTTTTGGGAGGTTGTTAAACCTGAATTGGTCTGGGCTACTAGAGATTTTTTTAGAATAGGTAAGATGTTAAAAAGGATCAATAAGACCTTTATTGCATTAGTGCTTAAAATCCCCACACCAATGTGCTTGCTGGATTTTAGACCCATCTGTTTATGTAACACTATTTATAAGATATTTGCTAAAGTCTTGGTGAACAAAATAAAGCCTTTTTTGGAAAGAATAATTGGCAATCCATAGAAAGGATTTGTTCCAGGAAGACAAATTCTAGATATGGCTATAACCACACATGAGGTTATTCACTCAATGGAGAAAAACAAAAAATTGGGGATGGCATTCAAATTGGATATCTCCAAGGCTTATGATAAGGTTAAGTTGGATTTCCTTTCTGAGGTGCTTGAAAGAGTGGGGTTTAGTAACAAAGTAATAAACCTAATCAAAGTAATTGTTGGCATAGTTCAATACTTTGTCCTCGTAAATGGTTCTCCTTGGGGCAACTTTGGGGTGGAAAAAGGTCTAAGGTAGGGTAACCCACACTCCCCCTACCTCTTCATTATGATTGTTGAAGTTCTAGGGAGGTCTTTCTATAAACTTGTGAATACTTTCTATGTTAAAGGGGTTAAGTTGGCTACTATAGTAGATATTGAATTCCTATAGTAATTTGTTGATGACACATTCCTATTTGGAGAATCTTCAGTTATAGAGGCTCAAGCTTGGAAGACTATTCTACACAATTATGAAGAAAGCTCAAGACAGCAAGTCAATTATCATAAGAGTAAGATTTATTTCTTTAATACTGATGCTGCACTACAAAGAAGGATAAGAAATATTTTGGAATGTTAATCTATCAGCCTCCCGAATACTTACCTGGGATTACCACTAACCACTAAGGAAGTGACCAATGAATTTTGGAATACGATAGGGGAGAGAATTTAGAGGAAACTTGGAGGATGGAAAGGGAAGATACTAAGCAATGTTGGAAAGCTATAGTTACTTTTAGTGGCTCTTCAAGGTATACCCATTTATTTTTTGTCCCTATTCAAAATTAACCAAAACATGGCAGAGAAGATTGAGAAGATACAAAGGAACTTCCTATGGTTAGGGACAAAGGAGTAAAATAAAATGAGTCTAGTCAAGTGGGAGGAGGTGTGCAAACCAAAGAACAAGGGGGGGGCTAGGAGTGAGAAGACTTCGAGACCTTAATAAGGCTCTACTCATGAAGATTGGTTGGAGATTAGGGGAAGACAATATGGGTTGGGGTAAAATTATGAAAGCTAAATATCTATCAAATTCCCCTTTCAATTGAAATCTATTTAATAATGACCTCCTAGGAGGGTCTAAAATCTGGATGAATATAGTCAGTAGTGGAGGGTTGTTAAGGGAAGGGACAAGGTGGGTTGTGGGAAATGGTTTCAGTATTAGATTTTGGGAAGACAAGTGGATGGGAGGGAAACCGCTAATCTTCAGCAAATTTAGAAGATTAATGGAGTTGCTTAAAGAAGATGTGGGAAGTAAAGTTGGAGATTATGTTGATCAAGGGAGGAAGTGGAGGAAATTTTTTAAGGAAACTTACTCTCAAGAGCACATTCATCTTCTCAAGGAATTAGAAGAATTGATTAGGGAACAAAGAATCCCTATGCTTTTCCAAGAGGATACCACAGCTTGGGATTTAACTCCAAGTAGTAGTTTCACTATTAAATTGGCTTACATACACTTATTTAGCAAGGATCCCTGCCTACAATTATGAAGTAAGGTTTGGATTAGTAACCTAATCCCTAAAATTAATTTCTTTTGGTGGATAGCTCAACATGGAAAAATTTTAACACTGGACAATTTGGAAAGAAGAGTTTTTTATATTACTAACCGTTGCTGTCTCTACAAGGAAAAGGAGGAAACCATAACTCACCTATTTCTAGAATGTCAGTTTGCCTTTGAGATCTAAAGTAGGGTCTAGGAGAGATTTGGATTAAATTGGGTTATGAATGACAATTTGGGACAATTTGTGGAGAATTGGAGTTGTCCCTTTGCTCACCCTAGATTGAATTTGCTATGGAAGATGGTTCCACCATATGTGCACTGGCACATATGGAAAGAAAGAAATAATAGAATATTTAGGGAGTAGAATAAACTAGTGGAGGTGGTCTTTGGAATAATGGAGAAATTGTTGAAGGAGAATTTAAGAGTGGCTAGATGTAAGATGCCAAAGGAGGAACCAAGTAGACAAGAAGGACTAATGACTGAAAAATGGGGTTGTGATGAGGATTTTTTCCTATTTGATAACTCAAAAATGATGAAGGGACAGAAAAAAAAATGGAGACCACCCACCCTCTCACATTTTAAATTGAATTTCGAAAGTGTTGCTAGAGGAGGAATAGGAGTGACGGGAGGAGTGTTGTGGGACAGGACTGGTGATGCATTGTTCATATATGTTGGGAAAGTGGGAAATGGAAGGCTGAGACAATGGCATTATTGTGGGGCCTTCAAATGATTAGGGAAATTCAAATTAAGGAAATAACAATTGAGGGGGACTCCAAGTTAATCATTGATATGGTCAACGGAGCTGCCCAACCAGGATGAAATATTTGAAATATCATAATGGATATTAAGTAAATGTTAGAAGGGATGGAAAGTGTCCAACTGCAACGCATTTACAAGGAGGGGAATAAGGTGGCAGATGTAGTGGCTGCTGAGGGATTTAATACCATGGAAATCATGTGCTAGAGGGATATGGCTGATCTCAATGATGATATTATGTCATTGATAACCAAGGAAAGAGGCGGGAATATTATTCAATTATGATTATTAAATTTACAGTTAGGACCAAATTTGACAATTTTGCGATGATGTCTACTAAATTTAACAAAGCTCTATTGGGAATGAGGAGATGTGGCTATACAAACAAAATAAGGAGTGAATGCAAATTAAGAGGGATGTCATTTCATAATTATGGAAACAAATTGCGGATTTCAAATTACACCACATTTAAAAGTATGAAGGATATCATTTATTGGACTGTCAGAGATTTTCGAGGTGTGAATATTATAATGCTATGTGATCACAAATCCCACAATAATTTTGCATGGTATTTTGAAATTTATCAAGCACGGGTCTGGAAATTTTTTTGGTTTAGTGTTAAAGGGCTTAAGGCGAATAGAAGTTGCAGAGATATCGTAGAAGAGGAAGTTCAAATGCTCATTACTGAAGAAGGGGAGGCAAAAATTGGTAGAATTGAGATGGGTGGGGACCTGAATAGGCTAGAGCCCACAAAGATTGAGAACTTCAAAGATAGGATAGCCACTTGGTTTTTGCCAAAAGAAGGGGGTTTTTTTTCCCTACATGTAGTCAATGGCAGGATACGATGAGAATTGTGCCCTCCAATTTGTCAATGGGTGGAACGACAGAAAGGTCACCATCAATGGAATCACCTTCCAAGTGACTGATGAATTGATTGCCATGGCGATTGGCCTTTCAATGAGGGGGAAAAAAATGGAAAAAGTTCGCTAAAACTACTGACAAAGCCAGCATGAACAATTTCTTTGCAGAAGATGAGGAGTCGATTTGATATAGAGGAGGGTTTAAAAGGGACAAGTTGCTAGCCCCATGGGATGATGTGTGCTTGGTTCTCATGAGATATCTAATGCTGGAGGGTAGGTTCGATGTCTATTACTACTACTATTTCCCTTTGTTAAATCATTTTAGAAATAGGAATTTCATTTCTATCCCATTTTATCTTCTACATTCTCTTGAGGATATGGTTGCGGATATTAGGGAAAAGAGAAGTAAAGGGAAAAACTATAGCATCATCCATCAAGACCTAATTTTCCACCTCTACTAGTTTTACCTTGCCCTATGTCCCCCAAGGGTGGTGGTGGTTGACAACCAGCACCACCACCAAAATTCACCCCCCAGCACTAGTACTAGTACTAAAATATTTCACACCCCCTGCCCCTCCCCTTGCAAGGAAAACAAGAAAAAGAAAAAAATTGATACAGTTGTGGAGCAAAAGGGTAATAAGAAAATAAAATTTGAAAAATCCATAGAGGTGGATGAAGAGGATTCGGAGGAGGAGGTCGGAGGTAAGGCAAGGAGGAGATCTAGAAGACTTGCCCAATCCCAAGCAAGGCATAAACAAAAATCCAACAGATTCAGGGTGGAGGAGGTTGAGGAGGAAAACTCAAAAAATAATAAAGAAGAAATGAAGGAGGAAGAAGAAGGAGGTAAGGAGGAGGTGGAAAGAAGTATAAACTAGGAAGATAATTCTATTGATAATGCGGGTGATCCCACAATAATGGGTTCCACTTTTTGACCAATTTTGACTCTGAAATCAATATTTTTGCAACAAACGTCACGTTCAAGTGACTATATCTCCAAAACTATAAATAATTTCAAGATGACATAAACTAGTGATTTTGAGCACTTTGTTCCTACTTTGTAACCATATTTTTTAATCTAAAAAAAAATTTATTTATGTCAATTTTTTTATCTCTTTGAAAAAACGGTACATAATAAAATTCAATATTTTAAAAAGTGACAGTCCGTTTGACACACATAACTTTTTTTCTAGAAATGATAATGAAGTAATTCTTTCTGCGTTGGATTTGTAGCATCAATGTCCAGTGTCTGCATTTGGTTTGATTTATTTTTGTTGAATATTGTATAGTTTATGAAGTTTTGAAGTGACATGAACCATAATTTAGACATGCGTTCCGTTTGACACAGATAATTTGAAGTCAATTTATCATAAACCATTTTTTTTTTTTTTGAATAGAAAGGTATCTCAATAAGCCAGTGCCTCCATATTTTTCAAAAAAAATTTGACCTAATTTACTAATTTTCCCGAGGTGTCAAAGTCGGTTGATGTTCAATCGGTAATGAACCTATAATGAGTTAAACTCATATTTGAAAGTCTTAATGATTAAATTGTGTAATAAAATTATATCCGTTGGAAAGCTTGCTCTGAGAAGCACATTTTGACATTTTTTATTTTGCAGTAGGAGATCATTCTCCTACAATTATGGTAGTCAAAAGAGCAAAAAAAAGAAAAAAAGGTTAAAATTTTTGTGATTTTGCATGTTCGTGCGAACATGGCGTTCGCGCAAACACGTTTACCATGTTCGCGTGAACCTATGTTCACGCAAACATGCAAATCATGTTTGTGTGAATGTATATATCACATATGTTCGTGCAAACATACGAAATATGTTCGCGCGAACATGATTAAAAAAAAAGTTCGAAACTCAATTTCTCATTTTGAAATTTTTTTCATTTTTGTTCATCCCACTAAAGTGGAACCCATTATTGTGGGTTCACCCATGCACAGACTTCGATTTCTACTGGTAATGTTGATACCATGGAGGTTAAATATGTGTCTGCAAACTTTTCCCTCTAGCCCATAACCTTCTGTGAAGAAAGTAGTAAAATGGATACCTCCCCCATAACCATTTCAACCCCAACCAAGGAAAATTCTAAGGTTTTTACTAATCCTAAGGTTTTGTAGGATAAAATCTAGGTCCAGAATACCAAGGAGGAAACAAGGAAGATGGAAATGGTAACCAAGGAAGACACCAAGGTGTAGGTGGAGCAGTATGCCAAGCTGGAAAAGAGGGTTGAAATTTTAGAGGAAGCGTTCTTTACCTTCTCTAAGTTTAACCTCAAAGTCACCCACGCCGCGGCCACTACCCTCTAGCTGTTGGTGTAGGAAAAGGAGGATTATGGAATGGATATGGAGGACCATAAGTTGCTCTTCAAATTCTTTGCTGATGACTGGTCTCAAATTCTGGTGGCTACAAAGGGGAAGGAGAAAAAAGAAATTTAAGTTTTTGAGTTTAATGGGATACTCAGATCCAAAACTTTTATGTTTATCTATTGTTTTTGGTTTTGCTGGTATCCAGCTATAATTAAGACTTGGTGTTGGCTTGTTTTGCAAACAGTTATCTAGTTGAACTTTCATATTATTAGATCTTTTGGAGTTTTTAGATTAGTTTTTCCTAGTATTATTCTATTTAGTTTCTAGCTAAAGACTCTTTGGCTTTTTGATGTGTTAGATAGTTTTTTTCTTGCTATTGGACATTACTAGTAATGTGTTGGTTACCAGATTTTTGCTTGTAAGGGCCAACCCCCTAGTTTTGGTTATTTTTTATTTCAAAAACATTAGGAAGTAAATACATTAGCATAATCACATTGGTATTAAAATATGACATTTAACAACACATTTTTTGGTAACATCATCATAACATAAAAAAGTCATATATTTCAAATTAAAATAAATCATATAATCTTAGGTGTAATCTAAGATGTTAAACTTCATTTATCTTAAAATAAGATTAAAACCATCTTTGACCAAGTTAGAATTTGGCTATTTTCCACATAAATAAGAAAAATATGGATATTTGCCACATAAGCAAGAAAAATTAAATGATTCAAGGGCAAGATGTAACATCCTTCCCCACTAGGAAAAGGCAGTGTCTCGATATCAATCACAACAAAATTAGCATACACATTCCAAAATTGATGTCTAACTAAAATTAAAAAGCTATACAAAAAGATGGGGGAAAGATTTGTATAAATCCTCTACATCCTCCGAAGTGGCACTATCCACACCAAATTGGTCCCATTAGACCTTATACTAGATAACGTCCCTATCTCGTACCGTAATGGTACATTGCTCAATGAGTCGGGTGGGCTAAACTGCCATCACCCTTGGATCATGTACCTGCAATGCATGCTAGTCAAGCAAATAAGATATCTCAAGATGATATAGCTTAAGCAAAGAAATATGGTTCAGACATTATGAATACAAACTAAAGAAAGTGGTAGAGCAAGCCGATAAGCAACTGGTTTGATAACTTCTGAAACCTTGAATGGACCAATAAATCTTAGGGCAAGCTTTGAGCTCTTCCTGAATGAGATTGAACTCTTATGCAATCTAACCCTCAGAAACACTTTATCCCAATTCTAGAACTGTCAAAAAGTGTGTTTCTTGTCAGCATAACCCTTTTGTCGATTTGCTACCTCTTTCAGTGGACTGTGGATTAAGATCACCTACTCTTTCATCTCTCTTAGCATCTCAAGACCCACAATAACCCCCTCAACCCTATCCTAGCTGATAGTAGTCTAAATTTTTCATTTGTAAAGAGCCTCAAATGGAGCCATACCCAAGGAAGAATGATAAGAATTTTTATAGGCCAACTCCATCAATAGAAGATGCTCCTCCCATTTATACTATTGATCCATGTAGTACATGTGCAACAAATCTTTGAGCACCTAGTTCACCCTCCTGATCTGCCCATCAGTCTCAAGGTAGTAAGTTGTGTTAAAATTCAAGTGTGTACCCAAAGTGGAGTTCAAGGTTGTCCAAAATCTTGAAGTCATTCGGGTATCCCTGTTGAAGATGATGGTCTCTAGAATACCATGCAGTAGAAATATCTCTTGGACAAATTTCCTTGCCAAAACTAGAGATCCATCCTTCAGACTATCAAGAATGAAGTGGGAAACTTTGATTAATTTGTTGACTACAACTAAGATGACATCATGCTTACATCGAGTCATGGGTAAACCCTTTACAAAATCCATACTAATAACTTGTAATTTATATTGTGGAATCTCGTGTGGGTATAGAAATCTTTCCAGATGGACATGCTCAACCTTGACACACTGACATTCCAAACACTAGGCCACATACTCCATCACATCCCATTTGAGTCTCGACCAAAAGTATAAAGGTCTCAAATCAGCCATCATCGTGTTTACCCTTGGGTGCCCTGAAAATGGAGTGCAATGCATCTCCTCAAGAATAACTTTCTTCAACCCTTCACGGTTAGGAACATATATCTTGTTTTGGTATTGAAGCACACCATCCTCACCAAAAGAGTAATCAACAAATCGTGAGTCAGAGGCATCAATATCCAAAATGGACTTCACCAATTCATAATGGATATCTCCAAGAAGGTATTGAAGAATGAACTCTCTCATATGAGTTAAAGATGAAGTAATAGTGGCGATATGCCTCCTGCAATGAAGTGAATCCACTACCCTATTCTCTTTTCCTTTAATATACTTAATGCCAAAGTCCTACTCACTGAGGAATTCAAGCCACCATCTCTGCCTGGCATTTAGATTAGGTTGAGTGAAAATGTATCTCAACCCCATATGATCAGTCTTAAGCTCAAATGGCTTTCCTAATAAGTAATGCTACCACACCTACAAAGTATGTACTATTGTAGCCAACTCTAAATCATCAAGGGCATAATTTACTTCATGCAATTTGAGCTTCTTGGACTCATAGGAAACAACCTTACCATCCTGCATTAATGCACCCCCAAGCCCATCTCCTAAATCATATGTGGTGACAAAAAAATTTCCATTAGGATCTGGTATAACCAAGATAAGAGCGATAGTAAGCTTTTGCTTAAGCAATTGAAAAGCTTTCTCACATGCTTCTGTCCACTCAAATCTTTTACCCTTGTGCTGAAGAGATGTAATAGGTGTTGCAAAATCCCTCAACGAATTTCCTGTAATACCCAACAAGACCCATAAAACTTCTAACTTCACTTACATTATGCAGAGTTGGCCATTCAAGGATGGCTTTTATCTTTGTAGGGTCTACTGCTATGCCTTCTTCTGATTAAATATGTCCCAAGTAATTGATCTCTTTCTGATAAAAAGAGCACTTGGAGAGTTTTCCATACAATTTCCTCTCTCTCAGATGCTGCAACACTGTGCACTAATGCTCTTCATGCTCTTCTAAATTCTTCAAGTATATTAAGATATCATCAATAAATATCTCCATGAATTTATCAAGATAGTCTCTGAAGACACTGTTCATTAGGATCATGAAAGCAGCAGGTGCATTTGTTAGTCTAAAAGGTAAGACTACAGACTCATAATGCCCATACCTTATTCTAAATTTTTTCTTAGGTATGTCTTCATCTTGAATCCGAAGTTGGTGATATCCAGATCTCAAATCAATTTTAGAGAATATGATTTCTCCCTTCATTTGATCAAAAAGTTCATCAATTCTTGGGAGAGGGTACCAATTCTTTATGGTCACCTTGTTCAGCATATGGTAGTCAATGCACAATCTTAAGGTATCATCCATCTTCTTAACGAAGATTACAGGAGCTCCCCATGGTGATACACTAGGTCAAATGAAACCTTTATCTGAGAGTTCCTCTAGCTGAGTATGCAACTCATACATTTCTATGGAAGTCATACTGTAGGGAACCTTTGATTGAGGTTCTACTCATGGCACAAGATCTATGGAGAAATTGAACTCCCTCTTAGGGGGCAATTTAAGAAAATCATCCAAAAACACATCTTTGAATTCGTGCAAAATAGGATGATTCTCTAATTGAGGTGGAGTCTCTTAGAGATTCTTAACATGGGTAACATATAACTAAAATCCTTTCCTCTTGGCTTTCTTCAATTGCATTGTTGAAATTTGTCTCAACTCGAAGGGTTGTTTGACACCATTTAGTATCACTGAGTACCCTATGTCATCGAGGCATTCAATCACTTTATCTTGATAGTTTACTAAAGCTTTATGCTCATTTAACCAATAGATTCCTAGGATGACATTGTATGAGCCCAAAGGCACTATATAAAAGTTGACCTCTGTTTGAAGGCTAGGGAATTCCAACTCACTGCAAAATAAGAATTGCTCTACCCTGCATTCAACCTATTACCATACTCTACAATCCAAGGTTCAGCCATAAAACCAGCCCTAACAGTTATCTTAGCTACTATCTTAGGATCTACAAAGCATTCAGTAGCACCAATATCTAAAAGGATAGAAGTAGGGTAACCAAAAAGTGTACCAATCATCTATATAGGAGTGGCCTAACAATCTGCATGTCTATGATCAACTACAACATCAATGTGGTGTTGTGGTGGAAGGTCCCTCCTATCAGATCATTATGGACACTTAGGGGAAAAATGGTTACCGCCACATACAAATCATCCTGTCCTAGGGCCTCTCCTGTCATCATTCCTATTCTGATCGCCCCTATTGCTTCCATTCCTTCCATTTCCATTTCTGTTGTTTTGATTCTTGTTGTTGTTCTAATTTTCCTTGTTCTTGTTCTTATAAGAATTGTCTTGTCCCTTATCCTTCATGTTTCTGATTTGTTGCTTCTTTCCATTTTCCTTTTGCCTATCATCCTGATAACCCTTGTTATCCTAATAAGACCTATTATCCTAGAAATTTATTTTATAGTTCTAGTTGGAGGATTTAGATAAAGAAGCATCCTTCAGTCTCTGTTCCTACTTAAGGGCCTTGCACAGTGCAAAATTCATGGTCCCAGGCTCCTACATTTTGACCTCACTATAAATCTTTGGTCTCAAACCCATTACAAATTTTTGAGTTCTAAATAGCTCATCATGTTGATACTAAGGAACATATTTCACCAAATGACAAAAATGTTTATGATACTATGTAACGTTCATGTTCTCTTGAACTAGTTTGTAGAAGTCTATTGTTTTCTTGTCATAGAATAGCTGAGGTAACCATCATTTATAGAAAAAAATACAAGAATTCTTCCCAAGTTACCTCCCCATGTTAGAGCTTCTTTTTGGCTATAACATTTTCCCACCATTTAGCTGCCTCACCCATTAGTTGAAATATGGTCCAAACTGCTCTAGATTTCCATATATAGTTTCATACTAGGAAATACTTCTCCATGCTAGTAATCCATGCCTCAACATCTTCCCCAAAAGCTCTACCATGAAACGTGGGTGGAGTCACCTTCTTGAGATCTTTTCTCAAGTCAGTTGTTATTTGTACCATGTTAGTATTAATGAGAGCAACCCAACAGTCAGCTTCCACCTTCTACTCTACCTCAAATCTCCTAAGAGCCTCTATCAACTACTCATCCTCACATTTCTTCCTCAATTCCTCTTCCTATTTATGTAGGGCTTCGAAACATTTATCTTCATCACGCTTCCTTGCCTCTTCTTTAGCATGCCTACCTTGAGTCTCATGCTCTAGGTTATCCATCCTTTGGCCTTGTTGCTATAAAAAATCCCCTTATTGGGTCAACAGTGCATTTGATCTAACCTCTCATTAGGTTCCTTAACCTGTGGACCACTACTGGACCAACCTCTTCGGTTAGCTCTTGTGGCCATGGTGATAACTCAAACAATTGGCACACATGTTGGCACAAGTTAGCACAGTAGCCCAAGGCCTAGGGTTTAAACACATCTCTGATACCATATGTAAGAACCATGTCCTACTTAAAAAAATATCACATCATACAAAATGTGAAAAGAGCAAAAAAGAACCAATCACAACCAATGTGGAAAAGTCAAAGACTCACTCATTATCCATTAACTGGTTAAAAAGTACAGATAGTTTATCAGCAAATTCAATGTAATATTAAGGTGTTGATCTACAATTTTGCATCTTTAGAATGCTCAAAGAATGTTTAGAGTTACATCATGATGGTGATAATTAATCACATTGCCACATCATAAAGTTATGTTAGAGATATGTGAAAAACTAATTACCAAATAAGGCCAAGTTGCTAGTCCAAACATTCATCGACTAAGGTGAAATACATTTACATCACTTTCCAAAAATTATATTTCTATTTATATACCATTACATAAAATATCTCATCTCAAGGATGGCAATACAATAAAAGCTAAGTTTCTCCATTCTTTTCATGTGACCTTCAATGTAACATGTCTCCAAAGTCGTAGGATGTTGTCCATCTGCTATCTGAGATGGGACCGTGGCCTAGGTGCTTTTACCTTGCCAACCACAGAATGATTACTCCCTCAGGATTCTTCCTAACATGAAGAATTCCCTATCCATGGCATGAGAAGCCTAGCTTCCTAGAACAAGATGGATCAGATGGATCTAGTGCAACCGTGAAACATACTACATGCATCCATGTGCCTAGTAGCCTAATCACACAATGTAGCAGGGAATGAAAATAACACTACACATCTACACATATGTAGTAAAACCAAATAAGCATTGTCACACATATATGCATTACCTGGATAACATAATTAAATGTTTTGGCCAAGCACTTACAAAGCTAGATTTAATGGTAGAAGAAACAAGAACAACATGTATCCATTCTACTGAACTAGTAGATAGAAGAAACTAAACATGAAGTATTCATTCTATCCTTCCCATTATTGCTACATTACACCTAGCCATGAAGGAAAATACACATCTATATGCTAACTTACAACAAGATGTCAAAACTAATTCTGATTCTATTATTTTCTAGATATTAAGCTAATAATTCACCAACACTTTCATCCCTTAATTAAGGGATAGTTTTTGTTATAGGACTTCAGCCTAGGACTCGTACTGATTATACTATTGCATCTGAATAATCCATGTATAAACACATATATCCATTATTTTCTTATGGTGTACAATCAAACACCATAATACTGGAATAAAGGTAATAACTCATCAACCAGCCTACAACAATTCATTTACACACTCAGGTTGTAGAAATGAAAAACCATAGTTCATTAATCCTTATGAATGTTGAAAAAGATAACACTAGTTCAACGAAATCACTGGTAGCAATAAATTATGAATGTTGGAATTATTCAGAAATAGGTCAACAAACAACATTCAGTATTACATCTAGATCAGAAATCTATTGTTTTAAGGATCTCACTGTTGGTTTCTAGAATTTTACATCTTTAACAGTGCTCCTCAATCAGCATGATAAAAGATTTGTTTATACCTTCCTAATAGATACTAAGAATTATGCACTAAATAAAAGAATTATACAATTGAAAAGTAACAGTTAACTTAACTTGGATAGCCTCATTCTATTACACTATAAGTCATTTCGGAAAGAAATAAAATAAAAGATTTGTTTATCATCATAGAAAGAAATAAAATAAAAGATTTGTTTATCATCATGGAAAGAAATAAAATAAAAGATTTGTTTATACCTTCCTGATAGATACTAAGAATTCTACACTAAATAGAAGAATTATACAATTGAAAAGTAACAGTTAACTTAACTTGGATAGCCTCATTCTATTACAATATAAGTCATTTCGGTCTTGATCCGATTAAAGCAAGGGTAATGTGGAAATTCTCTGCCACTTTTGCTAGAGGAATTAATCATATTTTTAGAGCATCTACCATTAGATAATTACACCAATAATGTCATAGGGTAATAACCTAGTAGGAATAGCCTCTACAGTTTGAATATTCAGCCCAAGAAGATGAAATTTACATTAAACCTATTCCATTGAATCCAAAACTTAATATTTATCATGGTTATCAATTAGGAAGAAAAAAAATGAAAACTTTCTCTCAAAATACTAACAAGTAGGAAATTATGAGGACAATTTGTCAATACCCAACTTAGCAATTATTCTTGTGCTTTCTTAACGAAACTTCCAAAATTAAATCCTAATCGCAAGGTTTTCTATCTGGAAGAGAAGGTTTCTATTTAAGGAAACCCACAACATGTGGTTATATGACTACTATTTTAAACATTACCCTAGATCTAGCATCCTATGGAAATGTTGAGCAGAGGTTTTAAGTTGAGGAGCGCACACACCATATTTCCACACAATCAAAGCAACTAACAAGAAAAAGAGAGAGATAATGACATCAAAGAACTGAAGCAAGCTTAATCAACTAGGCATTCATGAAATTGGTAGATAAATTTGAACCTGGTGATGCTTGCAACAAAATTCTTCTTGTTGTGGCTCTTCCTTGGAATCTCTCTCCAGCTCTAGTCATCGCTTTTTTTTCCCCTTCTACGTTCTTTTTTTTTCTTTTATAATTCCTCACAAAATAACTAACTTGATCCTCTTGCAATGGCTTTCCCCCTTTTTCCCCCAAGTTAAGTGCATGTTAACAGTCATATATAGCAGAGGTTTTTTCAAATTTCTCTTGAGCAAGTTAGAAACATCAACACTTTTATGGTGGCAACATGCAAATATTAGAATATAATTTAAGTCCTATTAAACAATCAAGGTGGAACTTTTGTTTATCTATTACCAAAATCATCCATTAGTATAATAATATAATAACAATCTATACAGCTTTCCATAAAACCACATCCAATGCAACATCTAAATTCTACTTTGAGCTTACAAAGTTAACTTTGAGTAAATGTAACATAAAACAACATGAAATCCTAAGTGATGTGTGTGAGTGGCAACCTAATCATCCAACACATCCCCTTTCGAGAGGCTAACCCTCTTTACCTCAACCACACTCTCGTTACGATGATTGTTGCATCCACTCATACACTCACAACTAACAATGAGTCAGTACCCATCATAATCTAACATATAACATCTTAAATCATATCATCATTCGTGTCAGTCAGATATAACAATATCCTTAACTATTTCACCATTAGAAAGTAGGTACATTAGCATAATCACATTGGTATTAAAATACGACATTTAACAAAACATTTTATGGTAACATCATCATAACATAACAAAGTCATACATTTCAACTTAAAATAAATCATAGCATCTTAGGTGTAATCTAAGATGTCAAACTTTGTTTATCTTAAAACAAGATTATAACCATCTTTGACCAATTTAGCATTTGGCTATTCGCCACATAAGCAAGAAAAATAAAATGATTCAAGGGCAAGATGTGGCATCCTTCCCCACCAGGAAAAAGGCATCCTCCCGATGTCAATCACAACAAAATTAGCATACACATTCCAAAACTCATATCCAACTAAAATAAAATAGCTATATATGTAGGCATTTGTACATATGACAAAAACATGGGTATGCAGCAGTGGCTATGCAACCATGAAATTGGTAAATCATACCTAGGAGAAATACTTAGCTTTTTTTCCAAATGTTGTAAAAAGTTGCATAGGAAAACCAATCTCATGGTTGGATAGCCATTACTAGGTATGCATCCCATGCACTCGGCATCCATTTTTGTGTTGGTATGACTAGTGTCATCTATATATACCCACCCTTCCATGAGTATGTGTTATATATACACAAACTTCAAAGCAGTGTCATGGTAGACTATGTCACTGTTTAGAAGATGGACATGGGCATTCCAATTTCGCAATTGTTTCTATAGTCAATGAAAGCCTATCAACTAAGTTAGTACAATAGAGTAGGGTAAGCAAAACTTGAATTGAATGTTCAACTTTTCCTATTCAAATTTACATTAGACTAGATCAACTTCATATACTATGAAATTAACTCAATATAAAGAAGTGTGGATTTCGAAGTAAAAATATGATTACTATATTATCTTGGATGTCATAAAAGTATAATTATAGAACTCATAAATGAACACAAATAATAAAAATAGAATAAATGAAGCACATTTATTTATAATAAATAAAACTAAACCCGATATCACACAAGGACAAGTCATATATCCATTAAAATGATTGCTTAAAATGATTGGAAAAGAAAACATTAAGAAGTTCACAAACCTGATAACTAAACGAAGTTCAGACAAGAATGTGCTGTATTTGGGATGTTATCATCGCCACATTGCGAAAACGTTATAGAGAAAGCAAGTAAAGTTCCTCAGTAATTTCCTCGCGATCAAGAAAAGTCATAGATTCTCAGTCATGCAATATAATAGAGAATGACAATAACGTTGAGGTTGAATGTCATTATAAAAATCCTTCCGGGGAAAGAAAAAATGGACTCTCCAGTATTTCGGACGGTATGGCATTTGGAAACGAGTAAAATCACAACAAAACAAAATATAGATAAATAAACTGCTTTTTATACTGATAATGCTGATTCAGATACAGTAGATTACTTAAATTGAGGCGTTTTTCATGGACAAACCCAGATTGTCAAATTATCTTTTAAACGCGTAATTTTGTACTCATATGATTGTACCATGTTTGTGTTTGTTCTAGTTGTAAAAAACTATATATAGAGTAATGAATGAAACTATATTCTGGCTTTGCCCTACTATGTGTAAAGCCCATCAGTTTATAGAAATAATTTTATGGTGTAGCGAAGGTTACTGATTTGTTGATTATCTTTATCAACGCCTTTCATGGTATGATACAAAGCAGCACATTGCAATGGTTGATTCATTTTCATGTGTATTGATCATTGCTTGGGAAGCTGCATTATGAGGGAGAATTTGATATACAATGCATATATCACATGACATAATTATAATCCATGCAGCTGGGTCAGATATACAATGAATATATCACTTACACCAGTTTTGGAGCTGATAATCCATCAGCTCATGGGTCAGATATGCAAATCAGTACATAGCAATGGGTGATTCACTTTCACGTGAACTGACCATCGCTTTGGAAGCCACGATATGAGGGAGAGTAGATATTCAATGCATATCACAAGACAATATTATAATCCATGCAGCTGGGTCAGATATACAATGAATATATCACTTACATCAGTTTTGGAGCTGATAATCCATCAGCTCATGGGTCAGATATGCAAATCAGTATATAGCAATGGGTGATTCACTTTCACGCGAATTGACCATCGCTTTGGAAGCCACGATATGAGGGAGAGTAGATATTCAATGCATATATCACAAGACATAATTATATTCAAGTGATAATCCAAGGAGTGGACACTTGTGAGGAATAATTGCATTGTGAATTTTTACAACAGCTGGGTCAGATATACAATGAATATATCACGTAACGTCAGTTTCGGAACTGATAATTTCAGTGGACGCTTTGACGTTTAATCACTATGATTGGACTGTTATCAAATTATAAGAATGTATTCGTTGTTACCCAGTCAATATGAACTATTATCTATCAGTTGTTATCCAGTAAATTTATATGGTTTTTTGCAGTTATTTCTCGTACTTATCCATTTGACATTAGTTTGGTGAAAGGTAACAAATATATCTTGTATGACATTAACTGATGGCAAAGTAAATGGTCCGTACATTGCAAAGTGCTTTTAGTTCTGCATATTGTTATTGATAGTTGAGTTTATATCCTCGGACTTACACCCTCAATAGAGCTTCTGAAAGACAATTTTCATTCGGACACTAACAAAAAGAATTTAAGAAAGACTCAATAACCTTTAATCTTTTATTATGGAAGCCTGCTTCAGGCTACAAGTTATGGGCGTTCAGAAAATGGATCTTAGCAAAAGTTACATATCATTTGTTTGATGCACAAAATGGATGTTAGCAAAAACTTTTGTTTTTTAATCAGCATTTTAATTAATATTTAAATTAAAATCATATTATTCACAAACAAAGATTGGGGGATACAAGATTACCTTTCGAATGTTGAACCAATTACATCGAGATGCTAAGTTTGTCATGCTTGCAAACCCATACATTAGGAAGTTTGAGATTGTCATTTGGAAGGGACCACCCTTCTTCTACAATACCACCTTCATTCTCTTTCTTCTTTTTGGCTGGAGAAATAGCCAGGGCCAATCATAAGAGCCATTTTGATAACCTTGGCCAGCTGGCATCTAATGGTGTCCATCAAACCAATGCCACTAACTATAGAGGGTCTCACACTTCTCATACCCAACCCAAAGGCTGAGCTACCACATGGTCGAGAGGTGGAGTGCCGCCTTTGAAAATATCTTCTGCCGCAAAATTGGTGGCTAGGGGCATGGGAATGTGGGGCCTCAAAGTGATGAGTGGAGGAACTGCAATTGCGCCACCAGCCATGGGGTGGAATGGTCACTAGAGGAAAACATATCTAGAGGTACCATGCAACTATGCAAAGAGAATTTTATCAATGACATAGAAGCTCTTGCAAGTGGATCACCTTGAGTGCAACCTTTTTGGCTTGCACTTGGATCTGAAGAATCATATTATTAAAAACACATGGTTTAGTAAAAAGTGGTACTTGATTATCAATGGAGTTTTGAGAAAATAGAACAAAATTTATATTTTTCCACAAAGTAAAGAGCATTTCCACTACAAAATCATGCCATATCTATGTGAATTTAAAGGGAATCTTGGTTGAATCCCCCCAACAAAACCATATGCCCAAAAAAAGGCCCTAGTCAAAAAGAGAAAGCAAAATCATGAATCTTGACCCCTTCTACAATACCAAAAAAGGTGTATGAAGGTCTCCAATGCCTACAAAATAGAAAAGGAAGGTTTGGAATACCCAAGTGTTGTAAAAGAACCTAGTGATAAGCCTTGGAAAAGAATACGGTCCGAGTATAAGTAAGCCAACTTAGGCCTATAATAGTGAGCTAGATGCTTTGAAATCTATGATGCCAAATAGTTTGAGAGGATTACAAATGTTAGCTAAGGTTCAAGGTTGGAACCATAACAAAATAATGTATGAGCCAATAGTAGCTCAACCTAGGCTTGCAATTGTAGAAATAAGTATTGGGAAATCATCGCTAATCCTTCAACTAAGGCTTGATTAGATAGATGCTTAGTTTATGAGGTATATTTAGAGGTTGTGCCAATAAGAAAAGATCAAATTTTAATTCTTTGGTTGCAAGATATTATCATATCCTCCCAAGAATAGAGATTCATGAAAGCTCTAGAAAAAAATCATGAAGAGTATGAATGCCACACTTATGCAAGTGCAAAGCATGGACTCCAAGGATATAGGCTAGAGGAGTGGTTGAACTAGAATGAGTGGTGACCACTAGATATTATGCAAGTAGAGCCACAATTTGATAGCTTCCAAAGCCTACAATATAATTTTACCAACAAAAAGTTCCTTGAATATGCAGAACATCTTTCAAAGAAAAAGGGGTTTGAAAGACAAACCCCTCATAAGAGTGCTTGTTATATAGATATTTTGAAGATAATAGAATTCTTGAGGAGAACATTACATGATTCATTGATAGAAATAGTACAAAAAAGCCATTTAGCACACAAGGTAAAGCTTTCCTTTCGAGTAGACAAAATTTTCAGCCCTTTTCTCTCTAGGGAGGCAAAAATACTCCTAGGAAACTCGATGAAGGCCATGGTGGTTATCTTACAAAGCCTACTAGAATTATTTAAGAAGCTTCACAAACTTATTATATGAAGCCTTCACAGGCTCCTAGTAGAAAGCATGATATGCATTAGATGATTATTTACTCACCTTGATTGAAGTTATATAACATTTTTAAAATGCTTTATTTTTTTCCTCTTTCAGTGAATTTTGTTTCTTTCTAAATAATAGATTTGTGACATATAATGTATTGTGTAGAAATGCTAAATTCCATTCTATTTTAGATCTTTAAAATTTTAAATAAAAATTTTTCATTGGATATTTATGCAGTAAAACATTTTTAGAACATGCAATTTTTTTTAATTTAGGAAAAATAAATATCGTAAGACATGTATTATTAAAGGTGTAAAAAAATATTTATATTTATTTCATTGTTATATGGAAATGGATTTTCAATTGTTTATTCATCATTTAGTGATCTAAATGGATTTTATACATGGACATTGTTTGGAATTAAAAAATATATTTTTAAATATTAAGGATTTAGCACCATTGGTTTAAACATGTTAGTTCCTTAAATGCTTTATAATATATATGGAAATTTCTTATTTTTTTTCTAATATATATGGTTCTTATAAGTTTCTTATAGCTACCCTATAGGAAAAATATAATTAAACACATGACTCAAATCAGTTCTTCTTTGTTTGTAATGGAATTAGAAAGGGATGCCTTCTATCTCCCAATTTGTTTATCTATCTCATTGATGTAGTTGATCACAATATCTCTCACAAGATTGAATAAGGCTCACTCAAAAGTTTCAAACCTTATGCTTCACTTGTGTTTTCACACCAACAATTTGTGGATAGCATGAATCTACTTAGAGTGGATACCATAGTCAAGTCTAAAGAATGGTTATTGACTCTTAAGAGCTATGCTTTTATTTTAGGAAAAAAATCAATCTTCAAAAAGGTACTTTATATTTTTTTAACACTTCATAATCTTCAATTACACATTCCACCTATTATTTGAATAATATTATTATTGATCTCCCTTTGACCTATTAGAGAATGCATCTTATAGTAGATAAAGAGGAAAACTTTGTTTCTAGGTGTCTCTCCTATAAATAATACAATTTATGTTTGCATCATGGAAGGGGGGTCTACTTGGCATCATGTCCTATTTGTTATGATCACTATGTGGGATAAGAAATTAGATGCCATCAAATATAGGTTTATTTGGTTCAAGGTGGAGGATAAAAAGAGGATATCACTTATTGGCTGGGAGAACACCGTCAAATATTGATTTATTTGGTTCAAGCTAGATGATAAAAAAATATGACTTGTTGGTTAAGAGAAGCTCTTCTCTGCCAAGGAAAATGGAGGTCTTAGAATCATAAATTATAGTTCTCTAAACCTAGGTTTTCTTTTAAAAATTAGATGAAAATATATAATTGATTTGATTTACTAGAGTAACATCTTATATTTTGTGTAAATCATAAACATGATTGGTTTTCAATTACTACATGATTGGTTTCAATAGGATTCCACTATATGGAATAATATTTCTAAAACTATCCCTACTATTAGGTAAGACTTTATTGAGCAAATTGATAATGGTCAAAAGGTCACATTTTTGGAAATCCCCTTGTGCATATAATACTCCTCCTAAATTTCATCATTTGTGTCACTTCCCAAAATGGTTGGTGTATGCTCTACAAGCTACCAACATTCTTCAAAATAAATTCTAAGAATAAAGTAAACTCCAATTACCAAATTGCTTGAAGGGTTGGGGCAACTAAAAAGGATCTAAAATCCTTCTGCACTTTAGGCTCTACAATAGGTCTAGGTGGGTGCACCTTGGATTCATGAAATAAACCATCAACAAACATAGATTTGATGTATTAAATCAAATACATCTCATAAAAGGGCATCAAACATGGAGAGAGATACTAGGTGTGGGGTAATCATCCATTGAACATCAATCTTCATGGAGCATGAGATGAGGTAAGAAAAAGAAAAAGAAAACGAAGTAAAGGTGGATTTGGTATTTAAATTTAAATTTGTAGAAAGATAATGTAGATGAGACTATAAAACATGTAAAGTTTTTACATCTGATATCAATGCCTTATCCCCATTCGGTACATGGGTCATCATAGATACATTACTTGCACAATAGAGTTCTTAATAATAGAATATTGATTGAGAATACTTCTTTACAACACTCTTTAACAACATTCTAATTCAACCTACCTATAATAATTTATGCACAACTCAATCAATATATGTTCTCCATTAAGCATTTAATTAATTCTTTGAACCAAAGCACAAACAAATAAACACATATCTCATAAGAAGACACCAAATGATATAAATCTTTGATCCATTCATTTGAGACTTGCCAAAATAATACAATAGAGAGATCTAAAAAAGAACATTTTATTTATTGAAATCCTCAAACTACATTTGATTTACAAAGAAATACAACTCATAGACACAAAACCCTACTAAAAATTTAACAAAGATCCATTGGATCTGCTCATCTAGAAACAATAGAATGTTACTTATGCATTAGACTTGTTGGAAGGGGGAATCACAAAGAATAGAACCTTGGTGCATGAGAAGAGGAAGATATATAAAGAAATAGAAAATCTAGATCTTATCTAATCTTTCCATTTGTCTACTTAATACTCTTCCACCTTGATGAACAACTCATGTCTCTCATCTCCCTTCAACTATAAAAAAAATCCTCATTATTGCATTTGTAACAAATTGGATAAAGGCCCAAATGATGAAGGAAAAACCACTTGAAACTACCTCCAAAAATCTCTCGAACACTTGTAAAAAGATCTTTAAGATAGAACCAAAAATACTAGAAAAATAATAGAAGAACCTCTACTAAAATGGAGAAAACCCAGATGACAAATCTACCAAAATGTGCTCCAAAATAATTTAAAACCATTGTTAAAATATCTTCATCTAGAACTCGTCTTACCTTTGTTATGTAAAAATGCTTAACCGATTTTATAATAGCAGTTCTCTTTATTTTATCCTTATGTTCTCTTTTTTGTTCCATTAGCTCTATCTTTATATTACAATATCTACACTTAATATCATAGACTGTATAGTTTCATTTTAATTTTATGTGCAGATTATATTCCATTTATTTTAATAGTAGGATCATTTCGACTATATAGTCCCCTTTAATATGATGTAGGCACTCTATTATTTATCTTGAATCTACTATAAACTATACATCATATTTATTCTAATGAGGACCCTTTTACATGTAATACTTTACATTTAATGTAGGTCTCCACCTTTCAAATTCATGTGCAAACTTAAATCATTTATTTATCCTTTTGATGTTTCATTAATGCCTCAAAGTTATGCACATTCACTTGGGGAATGTCTTCTTTAATTAGAGGAATTCCTCCAAATTTAATTTTCCCTCTATTTCTATAGTCGGTCAACTCATGTCAACACCCTTGGACTATCATGTGGCAAGCCCTAATCGACCCAACCACCCACTTGGATGCTTTGATAGCTACCATATCACTACTCCACCCTAACCTAGCACATGGATTAATCCACAATTAAGCTAGTTAGTAAAACTTCATGCTCAATCCCTTCCTCTTCTTCCTTGTGATGGCAAGCATGAGTTGATTGAGAAGTAACTTTCATAACAATAGTTATAAATTTTGAGAATATTGGAATTCCTTTGTTATAAAGGGATATCTCATCACAAGAAGTTACAACATCAGCATGATTAGTATCTACATAATCACTACCCAATACTTTAAGCCTGTTATTTATGAAATTCACTTGGATATATCTTGGACTATTATGAAAATTACTTTCAACCATATACTTGTTTTTCAATTTTTTTATTAGATACATCTACTTCATGTTGAAAGTTATCAACATTTACAAAGTAACATAAAGCATTATTCCTTTGACTTCCGGCACTCTTATTTGCAAAACTAAGATATTCATAATATAAAGAATTACCATATGAAAAATCCTTACACATGATCTCATTTTATAAATCCAGTGTCATTACAAAAGCTTGCTTCAATGTTTTGGGTTTCTCCCATTTCAATAAGAGATAGGTCCTAACATCAAATGCATTTTAATGGAAGATTAGACATTCTTCATTATTGGGTCTACACTCATTTGGAATGTTATATAGCATTACTACATTAAAAGCAAGAAAAATTCCACAATTTTCAATTTTAATGTGTTTATCGAGTAAAATTTTAATAAATTGATAAAATTTATGAGTATAATTACTATACTATAAAAGTGTGAGTTAAACCATGAAAATATTATATTTTGACTTTACAAAAAGTTATGCTAAAATCTGCATTATAAAGATACTAACTAAATTTATAAGATACTTGTCATATACAAAACGTTATGTTTTTAGAGTAGGACTCACAACCATCTATCAATTGTCACCATCTATTTTTATTGATTTTTTTTGGGTAAGAATGACATAGACATAATATTGGTGGCACACATAAGTGTCTTATCATAGAAATTTTGAAGTAAATGTAATTATAGGTTTTTTTAGAATAAGTCTTCTCAGTCTCAACATTAATAAATTCATACTTATCTCTATTCAGTATTTTTATTATTTTTGAATTCAAGAAAATGATTATACCGCTCAAAAATTTGTGAGCAACCAATCAAAAACTAGAAATTAATAGTTAAAAAATAAATTTCTAAAATAAAAATCTCCACACTTTAGAAATTGGTTTTTTTTTTAATTATAAGAATAAACAAAGACAAAGCAATTGAAAACATTAGGGAGTAATAATTTATAACATTAAAATGAATACTTAAATACTATATAACTTAAGCTTAAGTAGTGAATAACCTATACATGATGTTAAGTTTATTTGCATAATGTTTAGGTCTAATGGGTAAAAGCATAGATCTGTATTACCTTTTAGAATACCAAAACTTGTTTTGGTCAAATCTCATTTCTCTATCAAAACTTGTTTTTTTTCAAAAACTAAAATTGCCATTTTATAGATCTTAGATTCAATATCATCATTATATAAAGTTATGAGTTTTTTGATTAGTTATAATATGTTATCATTTCAGAATATTATAAATTGATATTTCAACATTTCAAAAGATAATCCCTCAAAAAAGGTAAAAATAGTAAATCATATAAAAGACTAAAAAATTATATTTATCTCTAGAGAACATAATCATCTTCATGAATATGTAATTTTTTTTCAAAAAGGTATAGATTTTATAGGGAAGTTTTGATGAGAGGAAAAAACTTGGATTCTGATAAGGTCGGCCTTGAGTACTTATAACAAAGAAATATCCATCAAAAATAAAAATAAAAATTTTTGCTTCCTAACTATAAATGTCACTTATAAGATATTTTCAAATCAAAAAAATATATATATATATATGATTTGCATATACTTGTTTGATAGGAACTATACCCTATATTGAAAAATGGACTTCAAATATATATTTTTTAAATTATAAATGCTTACTCAAAAAATGCCTTATCTCTAAAGAATAAAAATTTCACCTTCCCCAATGCATTAATCAAAATGTCTACTACCTGCTCCTCTATAGGTGTGTACTGTAGCTAAACAACCACTCATTGTACACAATCTCTAATGAAGTGATATTTAATATCTATATGTTTAGACCTATCATGAAATATTGGATTCTTAGACAACTTGGTGCAACTCTAATTATCATAGTGTATCATAGTAGTCTCAGCCTTCTAACCAAACAAGGCTACTAACAACTTCTCAAGCCATATAGCTTCACATGTCTCCATGCTAGCTGCTATGTATTTTGCTTCTGCTGAACTCAAAGCCACAGACTTTTTCTTCCTACTGAACCAAGATACAATTCCTGGTCCCAAACTAAAACAACACCTTAAAGTGCTCCTTTTGCCCATTGTACTTCCTACCCAATCGGTATCAGTATAGGCCATCAACCTGATACCTTCACCTCAGACATATTTGATCTCGTACTCAATTGTACCATGCAAGTAACACAATACATGCTTAGTCGTTGTCCAATGCATTCTCTTTGGTTCAACCATGAACTAACTAAGAGAGTTTACTACAAATGCTATATCTAGCCTAGTGTTGACCAAATACATAAGCAAACCAATCAACTATCTATATAAGGTGGGATCTACATCCTTCTTCTTAGATGTACCTACCTTCCTCCAATTCATAATCATGGGTGTAGACATGGCTTTGTAATCCTCCATCCCGAATCTCTTTAAGATTTCAATGCAATATTTCCCTTGACCAAGGAAAATCTCTCCATCTATCTGCCACACCTCCATGCCTAGAAAGTAGTGCATGAGTCGTAAGTCCTTCATCTCAAACTCTTCTAGAAGGTCTCTCTTGTAGTCTTCTATGAGCCCTAGTGAACCTGTAAGAAACAAGTCATCCACATAAAGAACAAGAATGAGAATCTTACCCTCAACCACCAAGTAGTAGATGTTAGCATCTATTTCACTCTTCACAATGCCCATTTCCTGTAAGTAAGTATCAATGCACTCATACCATGCTCTAGGAGCCTACTTGAGTCCATACAATGCTTTCTTCAATGTGCACACATGGGTCTCTTTGATGTGTGCTACAAAGCCTTCTATTTTCTCTATGTATACCTCCTCCTTTAACTCACCATTAAGGAACATTGTCTTGACATTCATTTGATGGATCTACCATCACATATGTGTTGCAAATGAGATCACAACTTGTATAGAAGTATACCTGGCCACTCAAGAACAAATGTCTCCTCGTAGTCTATTCTCTCCTTCTAATAGAATCCCTTGGCCATGAACCTTGCCTTTTATTTTTTGATGCTACCATTTGCACCATGCTTTATCTTATAGGTCTAGCATGATCCAACTACTATTCTATATGTTGGTCTAGGAACTACCTCCCACACATCATTTTTTATTATTGAGGAATACTCCTCAACCATAGCATATTCCCATACCTAATACATTATAGCCTCATAATAGCTGGAAGGTTCACTATCTACCAACTGACTAACTAATGCCACATAGTCATTGAACTTGGTTGGTTGTCTCTGTTGTCTAGTACTCTTCCTAGGAGCTCCCTCAAACTCTCGAGTATCCCTTAGTGTCTCTTGAACCTCATGTTTCCTGCTGCCAATTGTAGAGGATGAGATATCAACCTCTAATTCTTTTAGATGCATTTCCTTTTGCACCTAATGCTTCATGCTCTATTAGACTTCACCACCTGAGTCTAGACACTTGTATTGGTAACTGTATTTGTGCTATGTTGCCCTTGACTAGGCCCTGTAGCTTCTATTGGATGCTCACTCTGATCATCTACTAGAAAATCTCTAGACCTTCTAAATGCCTTTTCCTCCATGAACTTGACATCATGCCTGACAATAATTTTTCTGGTTTCAAGGATAAAAATCCTATATGCCTTTGAGGTTTCACTATGTTGGCCTAGTTTTTCACCATTTTTGTTTTGTTGCACCTAGTAGTGAAAAACATTAGTGTTGTATTCTAAAATCTTGTGAATTTGGTTAAAACCCCAGATGAAATCTTTAAAAAAATTATAACCCCTTGTTTTGTTTCCCTAGCCCTCAAAAGTAATCAAATAAAACTGCGCAAGACATGTTTAATCTAAGTTTTCATTTTCCCAAAGGTTACTTTATTATTTTCCTTGAAATAAACCTTTTTCATTGTTAAGCATGCCCTAACCATGGTTACCTTTCTTTAAGCCTTTTTGTGCAACATTTTAACTTTGGCATTTTGATTTGATTAACCATTGATCTTTCTAGGATCAACGATAGGCACATTCACACAAGATAATTTTGTTCAAAGTTTAAGTGAAGTGGGCAAGTGCCTTTGAGACACATAGCACTTAGTGACATTGGGTTATGACTGTGACGTAAAGACTAAAGCTTATCAAAGCTTGTTAGTAATTCATTAGAACTTTTTTAGAGGTGTGAGTAAAAGTCAAAGCATGTTTGATTTTTTGCAAATGTCATTGATTAAAGTAAAGTAGTGGGGTTCTCACTTGATGTCACATCATTTAGCTGTCGATCTTTGGAAGATAAAAAATGGGCATATTACCACTTCATGGAGATGCAAGGATTTTAACTAAAGTGGGAAAGCACCTCTTTGACATGCGGCATATGATGATGTCATGGACCCACTTCCTTGAAAAGTAAATAATGCAGTCTGTACTGTTGGTAAAGTTGTCAGACACGTTGGCACAAACGCAATGCATTTATTGGTTGGTATGGCTAACTCAACATTAAAAGGCATGATTTTATCACACTGTTGATCTTGGATAGATCAATGGATAGCACTTACCTACATTACCAAGATGAATGAATTTTAAACAAAGAGGGGAAGTGCATGCACACCACATGACATAGTGGAACCTATTGCTAAGAAATTTGTCAAGTCACGCCAGGGTGGAAAAAGGTAATGAAATGGAATGTAGTAATTGGCCAAATAATACATGTACTGACCAGGTTAGAGATGAGCATGCCAGTGGGGTTGTATTTTAAAAGCTTTATTTACAAAGTTATAATGATTGTTCACGATTGTCAATCTTTGGAAGATCTACGATTAGCACTTCACCACATTATGAAAATGATCAAGGTTTAAGTAATGTGGTAATGTGCCTATTTGATGCATGGCATATTTCATAAGGCTTTAATGCAACTTTTTAGATTTTAAAGAAGGTTGTCTGATGCTCAAGAATCAATGGTTAGAATTCAAATTTTATAGTATGGCACAAATTTGTGACTCAAAAAGCATTAATTCTAATCAATGCTCTTTGTGCGACCATAATGCAGTAGTAAATTTCCAAATTCACCATTGTTTGAGTCAAAGGATTGTAAAATTAATAGAGCACAACAATTTTTAGAGCTAGAGAATTAGATTCTTTAAGGTTTTTAGTGATTTGCAAGATAATTCACCAAGAAAATAAGTAGGAAAGGAAAGGTAAGTTGTCTAAAACTTTTGATAATTAAGAAATTGCAATTGTACTAGGTTAAATTGAGAAAATGCCTCCTCGTAAGGATTTTTCTAGTGAAAAGAATTACTTAAAAAGAGTAGTTCATGATGATTTCCTTGAACAAATGCCTCCATTTGTAAATGAATTGAAAAAGGGTAGTGAGTTCATCCCTAAAAACCCTAGGTTGTTGGTCAATGAGGGTTTTTACGACAAGGCTAATTATTTCAAGAAATAGTTTGCAGAGTGAAATTTGAATACTCCTATGAGAAATGTTTAGGAATTTGATATAGGGAAGTTGATTGTCCCTAGGGTCTTCTTTGACAGTGACCTATTAGTAGATATGGCTAAAAAATATGATCCAATTACTAGAATTGTAAAAAACCATGTAGGAAATAATCTATTTAGGGTTTCTCCCAAATTAATCAGAGAAGTCTTCAAGCTAAACCCTAACCATTTTCTGCATGAAAAAATTGATACAAAAGAATTTCAAGCTAGGTATAATGCATAGAGGGTATACCTAAGGGGAGGACCATTACAACAATATTTGTCAAAATTGGGTCACTACCCTTGGTCACACTGAATACCCCAAAGCCCTTGTTGAAGAAATATTTTAATCCTAGGGCATAGGCCTTATATTTTTCTCTCTAAAAAATATTTCAAATGGATGAGCAAGATTATATTCAAGGCTCTATTGTCCTCATCATAGCTCAAACTCTGTAGTTTCAAATGAGCTCAATTCTTGACTTTGCTACTTACTTGGTTGAGGAAATTCATAATGGTCTGATTGGAATAGCATAAGGTAAGGTTAATAGGCCTTTTTGTTGGTACTCTTTGTTGATGTACATATGTTTATACAAAGGAGTTACCTTTTTCTCCAAAGAAATGAAATCAGAACTAGAGAGAGATGGAGAGAAACTCCTAGTTCAATTATGGAGCACTGACATGACATGGGAGGTCACAGATGCCAGCTTTGTTAGATTTGATAGATATTTTGCATCAAGGCTTTGATTTCTACTGAGAGGGGATAGCCCTAACCCCATCCCTTATTAGAATTGATAAGACCTAAGGATCATGCCAAGGGGTTGTTGGTTAATCATAATTGGGGGGATATCATGCCATATCCTATTTCCACTATTTTTAGAGTTTATGGTTTCTTGGGGAAACTCCATGTGCTACCCCATCAAGTGCCTTTAAAAGTAGGAATTTTTGAATTGTTATGGCAGATTGGTACAATTGATGAAAGAGATTTGCTAGCTAAATCTAAAGGTACATTCTTCCCTATTGTTATTGTTATGCATGAGTTTGTGTTTGTCAAGAAGGGATGGAGGAATTTAGGAAAAATTCTAGATAGATATCAAATGACCCAGCCCCATGCCCGTTATATTGATCCAGAGGGATTTTATGACCTCCTTATGGAAAGAAGTAAGGCTAAGAATCATATACAAATTGTATATTTCCCTAAGGGAATAATCAGAAATATGTTTTCATTGCAAGAATAGGAGGTCAAAAAAGAAAAGTGGATAGTGTATAGCAAGGTTTTGGATTTCATAAATGCTTTTGAGCATAAGTATAACCCTTTGGCAAACAAAAAATATTGGGGGGCCAAAATGGATATGTTAATGAACAACTTTCTTGGAATAATGTAAACTTTAAATGAGAAGAAGGACATCTTGGTAAGAGCACATTCAAATAGAGCTATTGAAGTGGAAAGGAGAATAAATAGCAAAATGGTTGTGAATCTAGGACAGTATACATTGTAGAGAAGGGTTGGATATGTTGTAGCTCAAAATGTGCAAAATGTCCCTCCTTACAAGAGGCCAAGATCAGAGAGCCCATCTGACACAAGTTACCCCAAGAAACAGAGGTTACAAAAAGGATCATCCTCTCAAGTAGGAGAGTACTCACCATCATAGACTCCACTCAAAATTGATGATGAGGCATCCCTAAGAGAACAGCTAAGGTAAGTCAAAGGGGAAGGAGATATGATTGTTACAATTACTAATATTCAAGGAGGAGTTCTTGAGGAGCCTCCCATGCCATCCTTTGATCTTACTATTTTTGATTATAGAGGTAGGGAGATAGATCCAATAATTGCACAAGCATATCAGAAGTTTATTGATGATGAAAATTTTGTAAACTCTAGGGCATTTGCACAATTCTTATGGAGAAGAAACATTAGCAATTTTGAGGCAAAATGCAAATCAATAAAGGCAGAGCAACTAAGTAAGTTGGACTCTGAGATTGAGGAGGAGGTTAAGGCCAAATTCATGGAAGATTTTCCACAATTGACCCCTGAGAGGGAAAGACAATTATTGAAAGAGTCAGGTGTTTTAATTTTACCTGAATGGGACATTGCTAATGCTATGATTTTTTACTCTATTAGAAAAGACAAGGATATTCAATACAAAATTGAAGAGAAAATTTTGCAGGCTCATAGAGGAGTGAAGTATAGAAATGACCAACAAGCATTGTTAATTTGGCACATTGAAAAAGAGATAAAAATAGGATTCAAGAATTCTCTAATGCAGAGTATAATGGTACTCTTATAGTATATAGAACTGATGAAGTGTATAGTGAAGAAGTGACCAAGATGACTAAAGAAGTGGTGGATTTCAGCTCAGTGGTTGTTGGAAAAGAAAAGTGTAAGTTCCTAGAACTTAATGCAAAATTTGAAGAAGTATTAAAAGCTTATGAGGAAAGAGGAAATAGGATATAGCTGTGTATACTAATATGTTAGCAAGAAACACTAATCTATTTAAAAACAAAAGCATTAACTAACAAAACTAGTATAAACTTTAGATGAGACAAAGTGAGGTCCTCAAATGAGAATATGAGCCATGGATAGGCTCTCTCAATGAGGATGATCACTTGATTAGTAGATGTGTCCTTTGATATGGATTTGGGATGTATGCTCAAGCTTCAAAATTCTTCAATTGGAGATGGATTTGGGATTTTTGGTGTGGATATGTGAAATGGTATGAACTTGGCTTCTCAAACTGACATGGTAACTTTAGCTTAAGGATTGTGATAAAATGGCTTGGGAGGGGATCCAATTTATAGGCTAAGGGCTTGAGGGATGGAGGGGTAAGATGCAAGGATGGCAAGATGGTGAGGTAGGGCTAGGATGCACTCAAAGGAGAGCACATAGATTGTTCTTGTTTAGCACCAATCAGAGAGTGACACATGTCACAAGGAGAGTGGGTAGAGGAAAGGGCAAGGATGAGTCAACAAAGGAGGCTCAAGGCTTTAAATAACCCTCATAAGTTCTTGTAAGAGCAATGAATGAGCTTGTAAGAGTCATTCATGGCTTTGTAAGAGCACTTATGGCTTGGTGCTTGGGATATTTTGAGGGGAGACTTTGGTTTGGTTTAAGAAAGTCTTAAGCTTGCTTAGGAATGTGCAAATGATTAGGGGATGGGTTAGGCTTAGGTTAGGATTAGATTAGGGATGTTAGAGATGTGCAAGTGGATGGCATTCATGAGGGTGGGTGAGTTAGTGGCTAAGCTTAGTTAGTATGGGTGGATGGGGTGGATTAGGCTAAATGGAGGATTTAAGATAGTTTAGGGGTTATTAGTTTTGAGGGCTTTATTTATCAAATAGATTTATTTAATAAATGAGGGTTTTGGAATTAGATAGGAGAATAGGATTAATTGACAAATAGTGAGTTATTTGATTTATCAATTAGGACTATAGATGATTAATTAAATTAATCAACTAGGGGATGGCAAAGGATTTAATTAAATAGGAATTTAATTAATGATGCCTTTAGAGATAGCTAAATAGGATTATCAAAGCGGTGTAATCAAATTTAGGTGTTTACATTTTGCCCCTCTTTGACATAGTGTTGAGACAACACTATTTCAAAGAAGTTCGAACGGAGACAACACGAGGAAGATGTTTTAGAAACAAGGTTGCCCTAGTCTCATATAAGAAGAGGAGATACTAGACTTAAAGATGCCCCCTTAAGAAGGCGGTGGGGAGAGAAGACAAGGTTTGGTGGCTTCTTGAAAAGCAAAAGAAAGCAAGACGAGAAGAGACACAGATTGGCAAAGAGAAGGGGTGAAATTAGCTCAAACCCTCACGATAGGAGAATGATAAAGGGAGGTCAGATGCACAAGAGGAAGCAATCGTAGGATGATCCAAGATTGGGGGGGAGGAAGGAAGGGGTGGAGCGCAAGAAAAGGAGATGAGGAGGATGGGATGGATGATGGGAAGAGAAAGTGGTTTGGATGGGGGATAATGGAGATGAAAGGAAGTACTACCACGTAGTTGAGCACAAGATTTAATATAAGAATGTTGGTTAATGGCCAAGGTTACTAAGAATAGCATGGCCTTTTTACCAACTATCCAGAGGATGTACAAATGGATGCAAAAAAAACACGCAAAGATTGCCCCAGCATCGCACATGAATCCCAGAGGAAGCAGCGTGGAACTGATACTAGGTAACTCATAAGAAGAAAAGAAAAACAAACAAAAGACCGGATCAAGACCTTATGCTCAAATTGCCCCATGCGTAGCATACCATGATAGGGAAGATCGTGGCAACTATGAGGAGGGAACAAGGAGAGTGTTTGGAAAAGATACGTGAAGACCCAAAAGGGAAGAAGCCAAATTAGAAATAAAGCAAAAATTGAAAAGAGAATTGTTTGCCAATGAGATGGGTAGGATGAGGTACTAACGGACCAAGATCAGACAGGAGGAAAGCTATATCCTACAAGGATCCATCAAAGAGTACCTAAGCTGAGGGATAACACTTTGGGGATAGGAGATCGAGCTAAAGGATGCAACAAAATAGCTAATCAAGATGTGTTACAAGTGTACAAAGTTGTTTGGTGGTGGTTTTGCAGGATGAGAATGTGTTTTGGAAGGGTGAGATGACCAAAAGGGGTAGGTAGGGCACCGAGGTGGGCTATAAGGGGCAAAAAGGGGGCTAGAAGGGGTCATTTGCAGTCAGGTTGAGGAGGAGATATTGCTGAGTAGAAGCTCTACAGCGAAGATTACGATGGCGGGTATTGGGTGACCAGAGCACCGAGCGGACATAGTGTGACGAGTATGAGTACGAGGGACGATCGATCGATCGGTATGGTCTAAAACCTCTTCGTGATTTTTGTTTATGCATGTGTTATATCATTCTCGCAAAAGTGGAAATGCAATCCCATAGGCACGGGTCCAACAGGAATGCGAGCGGGATTGGTGGGATTGTGATCCCATGAAACATAGCGTCGGGTTAGAGGATGCAGGGGGTTTAAATAGTGTTTTGTGAGAAAGCGATCCCAGGATGGGAAGTCATGCGAGAATGGGATAGAGTCAGCAGGATCGCGTCCCCACGAAATGGAACGCAATTCATGTAGCGGGGACACGTCCCTGGGGGTTAAGGTCGTCGTACAACGGAAAAGGGGTTTAAAAGGGGATAGTGTAGGAACACAATCCCGCGGGAGAAAGGGTTGGTGGGATCACCAGCTAGAGAGATCGTAGGAACCCGCTAGTGGGATCGGGGGAAAAGGTCAAGGGATTTAGAGCAGATTCAACATCGCAATCCTGCTGGAATATTGTTCTATAGGAACGTAGAGGATAGGCTTTGCGGGAACATTATTTTTGTGGGAACGTGGTTTTTGGAAAAATAAAGTCAGAAAAAGACGAGGTTGAGGGAAGGGAGGGTGTAGGATAAATAAGGAGATAGAAAACTAACAGTTGGATTGGTTTTGGTTGTGTGCAGTGGTTGCTAGATGCATTAGTGTCACAGGAGCAGTGAGCAGTAGTGTTGCGCGTGGGAGAGATGTTGATGCCAGCTGACTGGGTGCGGGTTGAGGCGATCGGGCTAGGCCACCTGGCGAGGCTACCTCATACCCATACTTATATGATGATGGTTATAGCATTGTGCGAGAGATGGCATAGTGAGATAGTGACGTTTCACCTACCGACGGGGGAGATGACGGTGATGCTAGATAATGTGTACCAGATATTCAAACTACCAGTGCGGGGGACGCCAGTCATGGTGACCAGAGAGATGATAGTAGTGGTAGCTATGCAGAGACTGATGGGGCTAGGAGTGGAGTACAAGATCTGGCGAGGACAATTTGCATTAGACGAGCATCTGAATCACGTGACGGTAGAGAGGCAGATCTACTTCTATGTTTTGGGGCTAGTTTTAGGGTATATTTCCCCATATACAAGTGGTATAGGTGTGACGTTGGTGTTGATTCCAATGGTGATGCAGATTGTGGATGTAGGATGCCCAGTGGCATGGGGTTCTTTGATGTTGGCCAAGCTATACCGAGACCTTCATCAGATAATGTACCAGAGCGACGACCGATAGGGGAGGAGTATTGGGTTCCTGACACTGTTACAGGTATCTGTATTGGAGCATATTGCAGTACTCAGGCCATTGGGACACAAGGATAGGCAGCCAGAGGAGTCAGTGGCATATAGCTGGGCCGAGCCTTTGACATATCATCATACGAACTTAGTGGATTATTGGAGAGTGAAAATTGATGAGATAGTAGCAGTGGTGTGGAGGCCATACATGGGCTTGGGATCATGGGCAGAGGAGGGAGAGCAGCTCCCCTACACCATTTCTCCATGCTTTGTGTTCAGGAGATGGGAGTACATTGCAGAGCAGTACAGGTCGGACAAGGCACTGCGATAATTTGGGTGGCAGCATGTGGCAGTGGGAGCTCTGCACTGGTATTAGCAGGTTACATGTGAGCTAGTGTCGATGTACAGGCCATCCTTGCTAAGGGATGGGCTATTGAGGGCATGGTGAGAGCTGGAGCCGCAGCAGTGAAATTGGTTCGACGGGACAGAAGATGCTAGCTCCACACAGGAGTACAGAGATACTTTTTTGAGGCCAAGACTAGTGGGGATGGCATAGGGCATGAGGGCAATGGCAGTGGCAAGGGAGCTAGCCTAATTGGCCTGACAGGGGCGATATGTGGCGAGGGGGTTGTGATAGCATGCAGCAGTGGTTGCACAGGAGGAGGAGCCTGCCCGTCAGAGAAGGAGAGTGGTGGGGGGGAGAGGAGAGCTAAGCCAGAGAGTAGAGTGGAGGAGAGGGGAGCCCAGCCAGAGAGAGGAGAGGAGGCATAGGGGCGATAGAGGGCGGTAGGGGGAGAGGCAGGAGGATCATCTGCCAGGGGAGGAGATGATGGATTGGCAAGCCGATACACCTCACTAGAGTAGGCACACATAGTGACGAGCTAGCTGCTCTGAGATAATCAGCAAGAGAGAGATCAGCTCTGGGTAGAGCGAGATTAGTTTATATAGGAGCAAGATACAGCCTAGGGGCAGGCAGATAGGGCAAGTGTGGAGGTGGGGAGGCTATAGATAGAGGTGGGCCAGATGGAGGGGAGACTGGATGCTGTGACTACGGAGTGGCAGGAGGTGCAGGCTAGACTAGACGCCCTCCAGCAGGAGTGAGATAGGTTGGTGGTGAAGGTGGCAACCTTACAAGAACAGGTGGTAGTGGGAGGGGGTTTGGAGGAGCTGCGGAGACTGCAGACAGAGATGGAGGAGTTGAGGGAGAGGGCTGGGTTCTACCAGGGGAGGTACCATGTTGTAGTGCCAGCATCACAGATTGAGCATTATAGGTGGCCGACTCGGTTAGGCATAGCAGGTACCCACACAAGGATGCAAGGATAAGGGGAGAGTGGATGGAGCACTAGGGGAGAGAGTGCAAGTGGGTCCCGGTGCACAGGGCATAGTCAGAGGGCAGGGCCGAGCTAGCGGCGTGGGATGGGAGAGGAGGTAGAGAGCTATGGGATAGGGGGAGGAATGATACCACCTCCACCACCAGCAGCACCAAGGGCTGGGAGAGGGGCACAAGAGGAGACTGATGATGCAGGGACGATGGGTTGACCATCGATGAGTAGGTGTCTTTTGTTTGGGATACTGAGTATCATGTATATATCAGCTTGTTGAGACACATTTTGTTTGGGCTCAGACCCATTTGTACTATATGGACATTGTACACCGATGGACTTTTATTCTTTCATTCTTTCATTGATATATAGATTGGATGACTCTGGTGATATTTGTGTTTATGGATTGATGATGTGATGTATAGTGATTGATAGGAATGTTTTGATGGTATTGTTGATGATTGGTGATGCAAGATGCGACATGTGCTATGATTTTATGATTGTGTTGATAGTTTGTGATGTAGGATGTGATTTTTGATGCCATTGTATACATGATATAATGTGATTTTGATATGATTTCAGTTATGATAGTGTAGATATGATGTGATGTGATTTTGATCTATGATATCACAGATGTGATGTGTTTTGATGTGATTCTTGATGACATGATTTTCCTTATGATGTTGTAGATGTGATGATGATGAGATTTTTCGTATGATAGATGTCATGTAGTATGATAGATTTTTGATATGATCCTGTTGATGTGATGTTGCTTTATGATAGATGTGAGGTGATCCTGGAGAATTAATTTCTTTGGAGAGTTATTTGGTATGATGTTGTATAAGTACAAGCTATAAAAAAAAGTGACAAATGTAAATTGAATCACCAACTAAAGGATAATCAACAAATTTATGATATGGAAAAATGAATATAATGACACTTTTAACACAAACTAAAGATGGATAAAAGATCTAAATGAATTACAAACTAAAATAAAATTGAGTATGACTTAATGATGAACTACAATGCTAAAATAAAACCTATCCTAATGATAAATGTCAACAATGCTAAAATGAATCATAATCTAATGCTAAAATGAACTATAATCTAATGATGAATGATAATGCTAAAATGAACTATAATCTAATGATGAATGACTTATGTTAAAATGAACCCTAAGAGAGAGCAGTGAATTTATGATACGCTAAAAGAACAAAAACTAAAAGATACATCTAGGATTTATAATAATCATGGGTGAATATCATAAAAAGATCGAATGCAATGATATTTTGCGATGTGATGAAGGATACAGGCTATGATAATACAACATACGAGATTGTAGGAGATGCGAGACAAACAATGATGGTGGAATAAGATAACCAATGTTTGACGTATGATAGCGTTCTATGATATGAAAAGTGATCATAGGAGATACTGACTCGAAGGAGAATAATGTTGGAAAAAGAGTGACCAACAAACTCGCAGTCAGGAGGATAGCAGAGATGTGTAGAGCTAGGATAGTAACTTATGATAGGGATCACATCATGATGAGAAATAAATAAGAATTGACATTTGAGGTTTTGATTCAAATGATTCTGAGGGTGAAAAAAGTGATAGTTCAAGGGAGAGGGGTGATGGTCAAGGAGGAGGAAGCTTGAGCATGGGGTACTTCATGAGGAAGTGCCACTATGTAGTGTGAACACTTAATTTGATATAAGATTGTTAGGGATCTGCCAAGGTTACTAAGAACGTCAAGGCCTTTTCCCCAAAATTCCATAGGACAGACTCAAATAGGCATGCAAGGATTGCCCCAGCATCACACATGAGTCCCAAAGAGATCAATGTTGGAATGATGCTGGATGATCCACAAACAAACGATATTACCCAAGTGCATCATGTTTTATCGAAAAGATGAAAGCATGTTGGAAATATACAAGGATAATATCAACTGACTCTTAAGCAACAAAAGACTGTGATCGAAACAAACCTCCTTAGTTGCTCCAGTCAAAACACACCATGATATGAAATGATCATGGCGATCTTGAGGAGGAAACAACAAAAGATACATGGAAACAATCAACCAAAAAGAGAAACAACAAAAGACTCCACAAAGTGAAAAAGAAACCTTTTGCCAAAGAGATCAACTGACGAGCTACTAATGGGCTGCAACAAGACCTGGATAGTATGTACAAGTGAGACTAGTTAAGGACATGGGAACTCGAGACTAGGTAGAAAAACATAGTAGTAGGTATATGCGTGATGGAGGAAAGCTCAAGATGAGGAGATAGCGTTGTTATAATACATGGTTTTGTTGAGGTGGGTTTATGTAAAGCATGATTTATGTACAGGGGTTCGGATACTCCTATATTCACATAGGTATGGTATATGGGAGACAAGGGTTACTGCAAGGGGTATGAGACACACGTTATATGGGTTGTATATGCTACATATGGTACGTGATAGGGTAGATCTAGTAGAGTACAATGGTAGGATACAGCAAGTATGATACACGAGATGCTATAATACAGGAATGAGGTGGGATGTTTGCATAGTGCAAAGTGCTAGAGGATGCAGTGGCGAAGCATGGTGAATAATGATAAGGAACACCTTGAAAAGTGGGTGGGATGAGTGATAAAATATGGAGGGGTGATAAAGGGGTGTGTGTGGATGATAGATAATGGAAGGGTTGTAGTACACCTGGTGCCTATTTGCTAGGTTTTCACCAGGGACCTATCCAAGGCACTTGAATTGCCAAGTTTTCACCATTGAATGCTTTATTTTTTCTTTATGCCATTTTTCTTTCCTTGATTTTGCAAACTCTATCCTTTAGGCATAGAATTTCTTGAGTTGGATAATGTTAGTAGGATCATTTAGGACTTCACCTTCAAGGGTAGATAGCTGATAGGCTCCTGAGCTAAAAGATGTTGTGACCACATAAGGACCAAGCTAGGTGGGCTCGAACTTGCCTTTCTTTTCTCAGTTAGCTTGAACCTTCATATTCTCTTTAAGGACCATGTCACCTTCCTAAAAATTGAGTGGATGGACTTTCCTATTGAAATTGCACTTGAGGCGACTTTGGTAGACCATGAGATGGTCGTAGGCCTATTGTCTTCTCTCATCAAGTAGATCCAGTTGAGTAAGTCGGGCCACTCTATATTCCTCATCAGATATCTGTCCTTAGAGAGAAATGCAGAGTGATGGGATTTCAACCTCAATAGGCAAGACTGCTTCAGCACCATAGACCAAGGAGTATGGAGTTGTGCCAGTGGCTATATGGAATGAAGTGTAGTATGCCCATAAGGTGGGATTAATTTGCAAATGCCAATCACAGTCAGAGTCATTGAAAACTTTCTTGAAGATTTTCGGGAGGGTTTTATTAGTTGCCTCAGCCTGACCATTACCCTGTGGGAAATATGGCCTCGAGAAGCGGTGGTGGATGAGGAGGGAAGTGCACAATTCCTCCATAGTTAGGTTTTCAAAATTACTTCCGTGGTCTATGAATATGGTAGTGGGGATGCCAAAGCAACATATTATATGATACAATATAAACTTGGACACTTGAACTCCAATGGCTGTAACAAGGGGGACTGCCTCGACCCACTTAGTGAAATAATCGGTGGTGGTGATTATCCACTTGTGCCCTTCTAAAGAAAGTGGTGCAATAAGACCAACAAGATCAAATCCCCAGCAAGAAAAAGGCCATGGTGGTGCAATGGGTTGCAAGTCCTATGTTGGAGCCTAGATTAAATTAGCATGTTGTTGACAAGGTAGAAATTATTTCACAAATTCACACGCATCTTGTTCTAGAGTAGGCCAATAATATCCAGCCCGAAGGATCTGCTTTGCTAGCACCATCCCAGTCGTGTGAGCACCACAAAGTCATCACAGCCTCATTTTGATCTAAACATCGAGAGAGAGTATCATGATAACCATGATGATATAGGGTTTGGGCAATGATAGTGTAACAGGAAGCTTTGAGCATAAGATTTTGGCGTTGGGTTTGTGTGAGGTGAGGAGATATGATACCATTTAGTAGGTAGGCATGAACTTTGTGGTACCATGGAGATTAGGGACCAACCAAGATACAAACCCGTGTTATTTCATCATTCTCATATGCGGGTTCGTGTAGCTGTTCAACCAAGAATTCATACTGCATAGCTTCATGTGGTATTTCTAAGAGAGAACCAATAGTAGCCATAGCATCAGCTACCTTATTCTGGAGTTGAGGTATCTATATGAACTAGATCTGAGTGAAATGCTCCTTTAGTTGGTCAACTAGGTCTTTGTAAGGTAGTAACTTGTCATCCTTGGTTTGATATCCATCCAAAGCTTGTTTGATGATAAGCTGAGAATCACAATAGACCTGAAGCTCTATGATATTCCATTCAATGGCAATTTTGAGTCCTGCAAAAAGGGCCTCATAATCTGTAATGTTATTGGTACACCAGAATTGTAGCTTGAAAGATTTAGGGATATAATTGCCTTGAGGTGTAACCAAGAGTATGCCCGCATCGAAACCATGAGATGTATAGAAGCCATCAAAATATAGCTTCTAGAGTGATTGTTTTTCTATTAAATAGAGGTATTCATTTGGAAATTCCATTATGAGTGGGTGATCTGCAACTAAGGGGGCATCAGCCAAGTGATCTATAATAGCCTAGCCTTTGATAGCCTTTCTGTCAACATACTGAATGTCAAACTCACTAAGAAGTATAACCCATTTTGCCAGGCGTTTGGTGAGTACTATACGAGAGAGCATATATTTCAATGGATCAATATTTGATATCGGTTGTACAGTATGACTCAACATGTAGTGACATAGCTTCTGGGTGGCAAACACTACTGCTAAGCATGCCTTCTCCATTGGTGTGTAGTTGAGCTCATATCCCACTAATGTTCAACTGATGTAATAAATAGCTTGTTCCTTCCCTACATCATCAAGTTGTGCTAGCAGAGCACCTAATGCTGTAGGAGTAGCTGTGATGTACAATACGAGTGGGCACCCTGCAATTGGAGGAACCAAAATAGGTGGATTAGCTAAGTATTGTTTGATGAGCTCAAAATTGCACTGGCAAGCTGGGTCCCATTAGAAATTTTGATCTTTCTTAAGCAAGTGAGTGAAAGGTTAACACTTATCAACAAGCTGAGAAATCAATCACCAGACTGATTGGATTTTTCCTTGCAAAGAATGAAGGTGCCTGAGTGTCTTAGGAGGAGCCATATCCATGATTTCTTTGACCTTCTTAGGGTTAATCTCAATACTGTGCTGTGACACAATGAAGCCTAGGAGCTTTCCTGAAGTAACACCGAAGACACAAGGAGCTTTCCTAAAGTAACACCGAAGACACACTTCTTCAGATTTAGCATGAGACGATATTCTACCAATCGGTTAAACACTTCCTTCAGGTGAGATAAGTGGTCCAAAGCATTGAGAGATTTGACTAGAATATCATCCACGTAATCCTCAAGTATCTTATGGATTAGGTCATGGAAGATGACCATCATCGCGCACTGGTAGGTTGCCCCAGCATTTTTTAACCCAAAGGGCATCATATTATAGCAGAATGTGCCCCAAGGTGTAGTAAATGCTATCTTATGCTGATCTTCTTCTGTTATATGAATCTGATTATATCCAAAGAAACCATCCATTAGTGAAAAGAGTTCATGACCTGCGGTGAGATCCACAATCATGTTGATATTTGGCAATGGAAAGTCATCCTTTGGACAAGCTTTATTAAGATCTCAGAAATTGGTGCAAATTTTGATATCACCAGAGGGCTTGGTAACAGGTACCATATTAGAAATCCATTCAAAATAATCTATTGGCCGAATGATTTTGGCCTCCAACAACTTCTCTAGCTCTACTTTGACTAATAAAGCCACCTTAGGGTGCATTTATTGAAGTTATTGTTTGACAGGCTTGGCCCCTGGATCTACTGCCAGATGGTGTACAACTAGTTTGGGGTCCAACCCTGGCATATCCTGATATGACCATGTAAAATGGCCTATATTTTCACAGAGGACTTCAAGAAGAAGCTTTGTTTGTTCAGGTGGTAAAGAGGCTGTGATGTATGTGATATGTGGTATCTTTGTTAGACTGATATCTATAGGCCGAGTTTCTTCTGTTAAAACTGAAGATATATGAGATTGATGCTCCTGTGGGGGGAGGATGAAATCTCCATCCTCAGGTGCCTCTGAGAGGTTTTCACCATTGGATACGTCCTTTATTTTTGTTTCATTTTTTGAGTCACCCAATGGCACTCCAGAGGAGTTTTCACCATGGGATGATTTTCTCTTATCATTTTTCTTTTTTGTTTCTTTTGGGATTTCATTTTTGCGACTAGAGATTTCCTCCTCCCCAAAGTAACCTACAAGATCCAGCTTGTAGACATATGCCGATGGCGGAGGCAGCCGTTTATGTGGCATTTCTACCCCCATGAATTTAAGGAGTGCATGCTCAGTAGAGAACTCATCAACATGCATGACACTTTGTTGGTCCCAATCTATGAGTTCGAGGTGAGTGAGGGGGAGATCTATGAGATTCAAGGATAACTGGCAGAGCACAAAGGCTCCAAGGATTATTTCATCAAGGAAAATATCATCGTAAGCTTTCTTTTCAACTTCCTCAAGGATGTCTTCAACCTCAACGAGAGTGTTTTGGATGTTCATAAGGGCATGGCTTTCTATTGTAGTGCCCCAAGTTGCGGGGAGTCCATAGCCCAAGCCTTTGGTTTTCTACCCTTGGTGTGCTTCTATAGGTTGTCTCATACCTAATTTCTGGCAGCCTAAACCACCTCCTTGATAATCCCATTGCTTTGTGGTCAAGCGATGTGACCAGGGATATTTCTATTTAAAGTGATCAAGAAGTACTTCACTTTTAGGAGTTGGCTCCTTGTATAGCCATGTGTTAATGTCTGGTGTATTTTTTGCTCCATCAAGGATACCCTTGGTGACAAATGTGGTAGGGCCCAATTGGTGAAGTCGAGAGGTGGTTTCTGGTACAAGCCCTTGATGTATTGGGCATCCTTGAGTATGTGGGTCAAGTAGTAGAGCACCAACAGCAAAAGCATCTATGAGACTATACTCTCCACAACCTTGGTAGTTAATCTTAATTGTGGAGAGAGTGGAGGCTAAAATGGTATCTGGATCATGGCAGGTGCCAGAGGAGTTGGCCATAGTGGTGCCAATTTTGATCCCAGGACAGTGATTGGTGTATGAAGCTTCAACCGCATTGCAATAAGAAAAGGGTTCAGGATCTGCATGGATGGTTATCTCAATGCCATTATGCAGAAATTTGATGCACTAATGGTATGTGGATGGAATGGCCTTCATGGAATGAATCCATGGATGACCGAGGAGGATATTATACTGAAGCTTAAGATCAACTACATGACAAAGTGTTTCTTGAGTGGCTGGGCCAACTCTGATAGGGAGCAAGATGGTTCCTTCAGTAGTATGCTCCAAGTTTTCATATGCCTTGATGGTGATCACCTCATTGATGATATCTGCTTCAATATATCTTGCCTATTTGATGAACTTTAGAGTACATAGGTTTAGGGTCGATCCTTTATCTATCATGACATGCTTAACTACAAAGTTAGAAACCATAACAGTGATGCAAAGTGGGAGGATGTGATAAGGTTCAACTACTAGGATATCAGTGGTTTTGAAGGATAGGGAATAGGAGGCTGAAAGATGGCCAACCAAGTTGCAAAACTCAGTGGCGTTAATGTCGGAGGGGATGCATGACTCACATAGAGTGTTGTCAAGGATCTCTTGATAAAGTGGGCTTGTTCGTAAGAGATCCAAGATGGAAATCTGGGCCGGCATGTTTCCAAGGTGTTCCAAGATGTTATATTATGGCCCTAGTGAAGGTGATTCTAATGGAGATGCTTGAGATGGAGGTGGTCGTGTTGATGTTGGTTTGATTTGTGTGGGCATAGGTGGACTAGCTATATTAAGTCGCGTTCGACAGGTAGCAACTGCACACTTAGTGTCTGGGCCTTTGATATTGATGACATTAATAGATGGTTCAACCTGGGATATGCAACCAATTAAGCTACCATAGTCTAAATATGCTGAGGTATAATTCTGAGACGTGTCTCGGTTGTCACCTTGTTTACCTAGAGCTTTGTTAGGTTTGTTGATAGGAGGGTTTGCAGGTGCCTTTCCCAAGTTGGTGTTATGAGGAGGGAAAGCATTTTGATACATCATTAATCCTGCATTAGGTGAGGGTTGTGCCCCCACTATGATCTCTTTTCGGTCAATGAGGTCTTGTACATAATCCTTAAGTTGCATGCATTTAAGGGTAGTGTGCCCTTTAAAATGATGGAATTTGCAATATTTGTTATCTTTGTACCAGGATGCTCTAGACTGATTGGGTTCCAAGGGTTGCATTTGTAGATACTGAACAAGGTTTTCTTTGGCCAATTTTTCAAAAATTGTATCAAGAGGTTCCCCCAATGGGGTGTATGTTTTTGGTTGCCTCTGAACATAGGGTTTACTACCTGCTGACAATGTGATAGCATTAGTTTGATTATGAGGAACCTGTATTTGCTTATGAGTTTGCATAGGTGGTTGGCGATTCATAGGAGGTTGTTGTTGATAAGTTTGTTATTGGCAAAATGTGGTGGGAACATTGGTAGCCACCCCAACAATATGGACCTGTCAAGTGTTAGTGGCACCATCTGTTACTGTATTCTTGTTTTTGTTCCAATATCAAGTTTTTTCATTGCTCGACCCGCTGTCCTTGGTATTTTCTTTGTACAATTTGATGACACCATCCTTAATGAGGCCTTTCTCGAGGCCCATTCCTTTTTCTTTGATGTCCTTGTATGTTTGCAAATAGTTCATAACCATATGATGAGTGAGGCTAGGGTGTGTGTTGTTTATGAACATCTTGACAAGGTGGCGCTTAGGGATGGTACAAGAGATCCTTGTTGTGAGGATTTGCCAGCGTTGTAAATACTCTATGAGGCTTTCCCCTCCTTTTTGTTTAGTGTGGACAAGGTCCACTACAGATAATTTAGTCTCAACGAGATGGGTATATTGAGCAACAAAGGCCTCAGAAAGTTCTGCAAAATTTTTACTAGTACCTTGAGGGATACGACAAAACCATTCCAAGGCTGGTCCTGCTAGGCTTTTGGGAAAGAGCCGCATGAGGAACACATCATTATAAGCTACCTCCTGACAATGCATATAGAATTCCTTAACATGAGTGACTGGATCACTCTTCCCCCTAAATTTGTCAAACTTGGGGGTCTCAAAATGTTTAGGAAATGGAGTCAATGTGATAGTCCTGTCAAAAGGGTATGGGCAATCATTTTCAAATTTGAAAGTTTTGCTATTTGTCCCGTCCTTGAGGGCTTTGAGAGCATCTTTCATCTCTTCCCATTTAAATTTTATAGGTGGAAGAGCGGGTGCCCCCAATCCAGGTGCCCCCAGTGTAGGATACGTGCTAGAGCCTGACATGTGGTATGGAGAACTTTGATGACCATATGGCGTCTGTGGAAAAATGGTTTGCATAGCAGGTGGAGTGGATGCTATGGTTTGCTGGGATGTGGGTTGTTCATACTATTGCATCTATTGAGGTAGGTGTGGTAGATAACTATGAGGTTGCTACCTTATGAGGTGGTTCTGTGTGGGTGCTTGGGCATACTGCTGATGTGAAGATTGCGGCTAGAATGGTGGTAATGCAGATGATTCCTATGCTATGCTCTGGGAATATATACCATGCCCAATATATGTGGTCTGCGTGCCTGCTTGAAAGTAGGAATGATTTGGAGTAGGTGCAAGGTAGTTAATTTTTGGCAAAGTGTTTACTGTAGAGAACTATAGTGGCGGTGGATTTGGGCTATTTCCTACAGGTGGCATGGAGAAATAGTTGGTGAGGAGTGGGAGTGAATAGCTATGTGAAGCGGTGGATGACAGTGTCGAAGGTGTGAATGCCACTGTAGTGCTAGGGGGAAGACTAATGATAGGTGCCTGTGTCGCAGCAAAATTCCAAGGTCCCAAAGGAAAAGCGGTTGAAGAGCTTTGGCTAGTTACAAAGGGGTTGATAGTGATGTTTGATGGGATGGAGGATGAGGTATTGGACCCTAATGGTGGTATTTGAGTAGCAAATGGACTAGATGCAATATGGGGTGGAAACGAAAAGGTAGTGCTGCTAGATGCAAATGGAGGATTTGGTGGAGCAGAAAAATGGGTGGTAGAAGTAGATGCAAATGGTATACTTGAGGTTGGTTGAGATGTAGTATGCACTAATGGTTAAGTGAGAGTGGGATGAGTGTTCTGTGGAATGGGAACTAGCACCTAGGTCGAGGGGATATTTGGGTCTGCTGGTTCTACCTGAGGTGGTTGCCATCCAAACAATGGGTGAGTAGGATTTGTTATGTTGATAGGTGGTGGATGTCCAAACTCAAAGACACCAACATTGTCTCGTAATAAATTTTCCATGATGGTTTCCTTGTTGCAAACTATGATGGCATTTAAAATAGTAGCATGACCAGGTTGGTTCATGAAAGCCTCAATATCTATGGATGATCCTGGTTCTTCTAGGATTTGCGATGGTGGATCTGATGGTGTCATGGATACCATAGAGTATGGCTTAGCTCGAGATGTGTTACCACTATGACTAGGATCCATGTCTTTTTTCGTGTGTGCCTACCAAAACATGTGGTGGGTGGCATGAAAGGATGCTTCTCCTAAATGCAGTGAGGGATGATACTAAGGATGTTAAAAGGATGTGATGCTAAGTGCAAGAAGCTTGTGTGTTCCTAAAATATGAATGTGGGAAATGTGATGGTGATGCAAAAGGGGTGGCCCTAACCTTTGGCTCAAGGTGATGTGGGACACCAAAAGCAACCTATTCCTAGCAAAGTGTTGTGTTTCAAGGATACTCAAGATGATGAGATATGTGATGCAAAGATTTTCTAAGTGAGTGAGGAAATAACGCTGAGATTTTAACAATGCAGATGGAGGATTCTTCTTCTATAACCTAAGATGAGAGGAGATGGTCTAACTTCAAATTCTTGAATGGGATAGTGCAATTACTAGATGAGAGACTAAACCTATAAGTGTGTAAGTGTGTGCGAAAAAAAGGAAGGACCTAATCAGAATGAGTAACAATAGACTTGTCGATAAGGCTTGTATCAACACCATGTCGAAGGGTTAAGTTTTGGATTTTGTAGTCCCATTCAGTTTGCAATGCTACTTTAGCTCCATCTTTCTCAATTTGATCCAATTTAGCAATCCTAGGGTTGGGGGTATGCTTCTTATGTTCTGCTTCGATTTCCTTATAGGCTGGTATTTGAGGAAGCTTGGCCTTTTTAAACTTAGTCTTAGGATGGCTTGACATGAGATACTTCCAAGGATTAAGAATCACAACCGTGGGGTTCTTTGGAGACAGTGACTACACTAAGTATGCCCTATGCTAGGATTGACCAAGTTATGCAAACATTCATTCAACAAGTAAAACATCAAGCAATAGATAAGAACAACCAAATAGAAGTTTTGGTTCCCAGAATGTGATACTTGCGCCAAGGAGTGTGTATGTTTTTACAAATGTTTTGACCAATCACTTCAAGCACATGAACATCCTAGATGGTTGGCTACAAATTTGACAGTTGGTTTATCTGGGGAGTCCTCGATATACGCATGGTACATGAGGCCCAAATTCATAGATGAAACCAAAAAGATGTCACACAGCCGAGAGGAGCGGTAACCCACTTCTCCTCTTTCACTTCTCAAGGGTATAAAGTTCCTTGAGGGTTAGCCCGAGCGACAAAATCTTGATCCCAAGATAGGTGTCTTTGGATTCACCTCTCGATCTTTATACTCCATCGGAATGCTGGAGTTGAGGTCATCCCAAGGGGTGATGAAATCCCCAAGTAGGCCTCCTAAAATTTAAACAAGATTTTTGATCCTAATCTTATGCACCCAAGATGGCCTCGAAAGATGACAAGGGGAGAGAAGACTTGGATGATCTTGGGTCAAAAGACAGAGTTCTTTTCCAATTGACATTTAAGTTTTCTGATCTATACTTTGCAAGCACACATGTTTAGGATGCAAATGTTCAATTCCAACTTTGAGATACATCAACAAAAGAAAATGTGATCGAAGAATGAATACAAAAAAGAGAGTTAGGGTCAACAAGAAAGTAAACCCCCCCACCCAAAGGCCCTCCATGTCAAGTATCGATTGATTTTCTTTAAGGAATTCAAGATTTAGTGTGATTTTGTTTTAAGCCCAAAATAAAGATGTGGGTAAAGTTTGATTTCAAGCTTGCGCCCAGAGGCCCTCCACATCAATTGATTCTTGTTCAGTTTTAAAGCCCAAACTTTAAGTGTGATCGATTTAATCTAAATTTTTGGACATTCAAGAAATCTTATAAGTTAAGACAAACTCTCAAAAACTAATTAAGTAGAATTTGATCGTGGAACACTTAACACTCTCTTAGGTAGACCCATCCCCATATATGGCACTGATATTGCAACCAATGGTTAGAATGATGGGTGATTAAAGAGGGTGATTCCAATGAAAAACTACTCAATTTGACTCTTGTTGATTTGTTTTTAACTTAACCAATTTAGTAAATGTTCAAAAATCAAACTTTCCTAAGTTGCATGCAAAAGAGAGATTTGTTTGTTCTTTTTAACGCACCAAAATTTAGTGTTTGATTTGTGGGGTTTTTAGACATACAAGTTCATTTTTCCAATTTGTAAAGACAAATAACAACGACTTTAACAAGACCAACAAAAAAAAAAGAAGGGAGCATTCCCGCAAAAAAAATATGAGAAACAACGTTTCCGCTAGGGTACCCACATTTTTGCAAGCGGGTTCGTGATCCCGCTGGAGTTCCTGTTCGTAGGAATGACAATCCCACCACAAATCTGGATCGCAGGAATGACAAGAAAGATTTTTAAAAAGGATTAAAGTCGTGAGCCAAAAACCCAAGAGCTCTTTTTGACAGAGTGATCCTGCGAGTTTATGCCCTTACAACATTCCTGCAAGTGGGAATGATGATCCTGCTAACAAAAATTTATTAAAATCCTGAGAAGTTTAAGATAGGAAATGGTAAGGTGAGAATGATGATCCCACTGTTTCTAAGGCGCAATTTCACTGCAAGATTTATCAGCGGGGATGAAGAGGCTTGTTTGATGATACATGGCAGAGGTTGTGTGTTGATGAAGTGCGAACTCACAGTCACGAGTTCATGTTCCCGCTGGAGAATAGCAGCATTCTCGCATCACAAGATCATGTTTTTGTGGTCGTGGGGATGCAAAAAGTTTTGTGTTTTTGACCGTTCGATGGGTGAAAACTGAGGACAGGGTTGGGAGCGCATTCTTGAGGCGTTCAAAGTGGGCCTGCAAGAAAAATCAAAAGGTAACACAAACAAAAGATATTGCTATTAATGTTAGCTTTGCATGGTTAACCAAAACATGAAAATGAGAAATAAGCATGTAAAACTAGCATAAATGAAGATTAAAATGACCCTTGTGGGGTCCCACCGGGTGTGCCAAAATGTGTATACTAATATGTTAGCAAGAAATACTAATCTATTTAAAAACAAAAGCATTAACTAACAAAACTAGTACAAACTTTAGATGAGACAAAGTGAGGTCCTCAAATGAGAATATGAGCCATGGATAGGCTCTCTCAATGAGGATGATCACTTGATTAGTAGATGTGTCCTTTGATATGGATTTGGGATGTATTCTCAAGCTTGAAAATGCTTCAATGGACATGGATTTGGGATTTTTGGTGTGGATATGTGAAAATGGTATGAACTTGGCTTCTCAAACTGACATGGTAACTTTAGCTTAAGGATTGTGATAAAATGGCTTGGGAGGGGATCCAATTTATAAGCTAAGGGCTTGAGGGATGGAGGGGTAAGATGGAAGGATGGCAAGATGGTGAGGGAGGGCTAGGATGCACTCAAAGGGGAGCACATGGATTGTGCTTGTTTAGCACCAATCAGAGAGTGACACATGTCACAGGGAGAGTGGGTGGAGGAAAGGGTAAGGATGAGTCAACAAAGGAGGCTCAAGGCTTTAAATGGCCCTCATAAGTGCTTGTAAGAGCAATGAATGAGCTTGTAAGAGTCATTCATGGCTTTTTAAGAGCACTTATGGCTTGGTGCTTGGGATATTTTGAGGGGAGACTTTGGTTTGGTTTAAGAAAGTCTTAAGCTTGCTTAGGAATGTGCAAATGATTAGGGGATGGGTTAGGCTTGGATTAGGATTAGATTAGGGATGTTAGAGATGTGCAAGTGGATGGCATTCATGAGGGTGGGTGAGTTAGTGGCTAAGCTTAGTTAGTATGGGTGGATGGGGTGGATTAGGCTAAATGGAGGATTTAAGATAGTTTAGGGGTTATTAGTTTTGAGGGATTTATTTATCAAATAGATTTATTTATCAAATAGATTTATTTAATAAATGAGGGTTTTGGAATTAGATAAGAGAATAGGATTAATTGACAAATAGTGAGTTATTTGATTTATCAATTAGGACTATAGATGATTAATTAAATTAATCAACTAGGGGATGGAAAAGGATTTAATTAAATAGGATTTTAATTAATGATGCCTTTAGAGATAGCTAAATAGGATTATCAAAGTGGTGTAATCAAATTTAGGTGTCTACAACAGCTACTGGAGAATCAAATATCCCAGATGGATAAGCAGCTAGGAAAGAGGAAGGTGGGAGAATCAAGCAGACCTCGAGTTACATATCCTCACCCCCCAGTTGAACCATTCAAGTCTACTCCAATTGTAGAGTTTATTGACACTTCACAAAGGCCTAAATTTTATACTATAGAGGAGTTTGAAGAAGAAAAGAATAAACTATGGGAATTGTAGATCGAACTAAATAATCAATATGAAGAAAAACTCAAAAAAATAATCTTATACTTAGTAGATAAGATTGATTGGCCAACATTCCATAACCAATTGGTGGTGATCTTAGATATGTGAAATGAAATAAGAAGTGTTGAAGACACCCTAAAGCCTATTGTGCAAAAATGGAGTGAAAGGGGTAAAGATATTACTCTTATGTGTATCTCAATCATCAATTTATCTTGTGAAAAAATAGAGAAGACTTTTGATATAACCAATAATCTGACTAAATTTTATGAGAAAAGGGTTTTTGTTCAGAAGAGAATAATTATTTGTCTTTCTAAATATATGGGAGAGAAATTTGATCTTTTTCCTGGTGCACTCAAAAAGATTGATAAAATAAAAGAAAAGGAAGAATGGGGGAAAGAATTGGATGATTTACTATGCACCAGAATGAATGAAGTTATTAATGAAAAGGGATGTGTGTTGTGGGAAATGACTAATGAAGAATTTTTCAAGGTGCGGCTATTCTACAATACCATCAAAAAAGAATTTGTTGAAATAGACAAAATAGGAGGCTTTGTAATCAAAAAGCTATGTGAAATCTTAAATTTTGATTGGCCTGATGATATACTTTTCAACAAATGGAGGGAAGATTTTGTGTCTTCAACATAGATGGAAATAGAAGAAGAGGGTGTGGGCCAAGAAGAGAGTCACACAAATGACACCTCAATAGAAGAAGACAAAATAGAGCAACCAATTATAAATGCTAGCATAGAAGTTTGAAGTAATGATGTGGTATCAAGGGGCACAGATATAAATGTTGTTTTAACTATGCATGATGATGAACATGGAGATCCTCAAGTTGAAGTGAAGCTGCATGAATCAAAGCTAGACACATCATTGGCAAACCTGATGGCTACATACTTCGAGGAGTCAGAATAATAAAAGAGCCAATCATGGAATTTGTAGCATTTGAAAATGTAACAGAAAATAGGCCCACCAGAAAGAATATTATGATGTAAATTTTTTTATGTTGCCCAAAATTTTGTCTTTTATGATAGTAACAATTGTAAATATTTTTTTTTCTAAAGGAAACTTATTAGTTCTCTATGCCTAAAGCTTGTTGCATCTCACACTATATAAGTGAGATTCTAGGTCTAGAGAAAGGGGTCTGATTTATTACATAATTTTAGCTCTCGCTAAGTTTTATTCGGTCCAATTTCTTGATATGATGTTTTTTTCTACAAATATCTAAGAATACATAAATCTTACAGGATCTTGATGTCTTATTTTAGTCATTTTGAGTTTTCTTTTTTGATTGTATACAATTTTCAAAGGAAATTAATATAAAGATGAACTATCCCCATATTTGTTCTGGCTAAATTTTGTCTCCATTTGTATTAACTGGTCATTTTGATGTTTTCTGAGCAAAACTTATTCAATTGAATTCAATTAAATCAATTTTTATGTCAATTCACTATTGCTTTTTAATTCAATGAATTAACTAAATGCTTCAGTGAGATTGATAGGGTTTCCATGGTAATAGGAAGGATGTTTGTAAGAATGATTTTCAGTGAGAATTGCTGATAGTATTGATTTTAATGTAGTCAATTAGATCTAGAAATTGAATGGACTCTGAATCCCAATGGATGAGGCACTAATCTATTGATTCAGTCTATAGATGGAAAGATCATGAACAAGCATCAAGCTTAAATTTAAAAATCGGTTATACTTTACTATTTGAAGAATGTCAATATTGGTCAACACTTGTTTTCATTTAATCTCTATGTTTTAGTTAGTTGCTATTGCTCAGAATTATTTGTAAATCTAAGAAGAATTGTGACCAAATCTGCTATAAGGGATGTGTATTATTTTGAAATTTCACAGAATGAATGAGATATGTGTGAAATATCAGTTTAAAAATCTTTCATCCCTCAAGTGCACCTACCTTGGTTTTACAAAGCCTAAAGAGTAGAAAATCTCTTATGATTTTATTGAAGTTGGGTCCAGATTTGAAGAACAAATAACTTTTTATAGGAAGTAGATGATCCTTAGGTTATTGTGATCTTTATTATCTTGATATTAATTATTTTGTTGCTTAATAGTTGAAAAACACCAACACACTATACCCAAAAAAGTACCCCATCTCTGTAGTCTAATCTAACTTGGTACATGTATCACTTGGAATATGGAAATATACCAAACTTCCAAATATTATGAAATGGCTAACATTGGGCTTCTTACCTATGAAAGCTTCCTCTAATTTCATCCTCCCTAGTACCTTGTGTGGAACCCTATTCTAAATGTGGACTATTGTACTAAATGCTTCTACCCATAAGTAGCGATGCCTATCCTGGTCATGTAGCATAGCTCTTGCTGCCTCTGATATAGAATGGTTCTTCCTATTAGCAACTCCATTCTACTATAGATTGTAAGTAAAAATCCACTCTCTCTTGATTCTTTCCCTAGTATAGAATTCCTGGAATTTATTTCATTTATACTCTCCTCCATTTTCTAACCATAGAACCTTTATCTTCTTTCCTGTCAAGTTCTCCACTAGAGCCTTAAACTTTTGGAACTGACTAAAAACCTCATCCTTGGTCTTCAAGAAGTATATCCAGGTCTTTCTAGAGAAATCATCAATAAAAGTAACATATTACTCATATCCTTTGATATACTTTGTTGACATCAGTCCACATACATCTAAATGTAATAGATCAAGAACATCTTTTGATCTAGTGTCACTCCTTGGAAAAGATGCTTTCACAAACTTCCCCAACACACATCCCTTACATACATCATCATTCTTTGTGCTCACCTTTGGAACACCTGTCATCATCTCACGAAGAAATTTGTGTGCTTCATGATGAATATGGCCCATCCTCCTATGACATAGCTCTCCAAGATCTCTATGACTAGTGATGTTCATGAGTGCCTTAGGAGTATAAGACTACAACTTGTAAAGGTGACCACTCCCAACTCCAATAGTTATAGGCGATTCCTTTTGCTTAATCAACACATGTGTCCCTCTAAAGAGTATATTATACCCCCTTTCTTGAAGAATAGATACAGAAATCAAATTCATACCTAAGTCTAGCACATGCAACACATCATGAACTAGAATTATCTTTCCATTCTCCCTCTAAAACTGAATAGTCCCTTTCCCAACTGGGTTGAGATTGGACAAGTTTCTCATAGAAATATGGATATTGGTGTTCTCCTCCTTATAATTGGAGAAGTACTCTCTAACTTATGTCATATGAAATGGTGCCCCACTATCTATATGCTAGATAGTCTGTGAGGTTGAGCTCACCATACAAGTTATAAGTGCAAACTCTTCTTCCATTCTACTAGAGAGTTCTTTTGCACTTGCTGAACTAACCACCTACTTCTTTTCCTTCTTCCTTTCTAGGAAATCACTGGCATAGTGACCATACTCATGACATCCAAAGCACTTGACCTTAAAAAGGTCCTTCTTCTTCTTCTCACTTTTTGAGTTCAATCCTTTGCTAGATCCCTTTTTTGCTTTCCCTTTCCTTGCTAGGGAAACATTCTCCTATTCCACCTCACTTTTCTGACTCTTGTTGGACCCATTGACAAGACTTAGTCTAAAATCCTCCTGAGTGAAATCAATCCATAGTCGATTCCAACTTGATAAGGTATCTCATCCACTGGCAACTTGAACAAAGGCACTCCACTATTTAGGAAACCGATTTAGGGCTATTCTCACTAGCTCATCATCACTGGGAGTATCTCCAATAGCTGCTAACTCATCCTTGACAAGTCTGAGTCTGGTGAGATAACTTGTAATGTCTTCTCCCTATTTCATAAAGGTATTCTTTAGCTTCTCTATGAGAATCATCTTCCTATTAGTGGTGGCATTCTGGTACAAATTCAGTATGGCATCCCACATCTTCTTCATTGTATCTAGCTCTGCAATATGTCAAACAATATGATCCTTGACACCATCAAGGACAATCCTCCTCACCTTGGCACCATCATTCTTATATGTTTCAAGTTGTATAGAATTTTTAGGTACAACTATATCAATGGTAACATAATCCTTTATACCATTCTCTTCCAAGGGATTAAAGTAATAATTCTGAAGAGATCAAAATTTCTTTCCTAGGGAAAAACTCTTCTACCCTCAAAAATGCTCTGATACCATGTGAAATTTAACATTGTTGTAGTTACTGATTATAATCTCCTATCATAAATAATTATTAAATTGATGAAAATAAATTCACAGCTAATATCAAAAAATAACACAACTGCAACTTCACCAATAAAATATGGAAAGAAATTCAGAACACAAAGAATACAATATTTTTGGACAAATCGTCCCTAGAAAAACCCCTAAGGGAAAACTAGTTTTGTAGATTGAAAATATATTAGCTTCAACAATCAAGAGATACAAAATTCCTTACCTCTCACTGGTAGAATTCAAACAACCTCCTAATTTCTCCTACTGATATTCTCCACTGCTATCCCCAACACTATCACTACACCATTGCTAACACTACAAGATTGTTTCCTATCATTGTAAACTCATTTTCTAATACTACAAATGCTTCTACAACTCTTTTTGTTCTCTATTCTATTATATTCTCGAAATTCCTCCCTTGACCCCCTTTTATACTACTTAACCAAGAGGTTTCTAGTTTCTTCTTGATCAAGACAACTCAACCGAGAAGTTTCTAGTTGCTTTTTGATTAAAACAACCTAACCAATAGGTTACTAGTGGCTTCTAGATTATTTTTCGTAACTCTAAGAATTATTTTCCTATTAATCACATATGGACAAATAGCTATCCAAGCTACCTAAAACTAATAGCATTTATTTGAATTTTGTAAGTGTATTTGAACCCATGAGCACAAGATTAACAATACACACAATGATCCATCCATTTATAGGAATAAAGCAATATTTTCACTAATCAAATGAAAGCATTTCTATTCCCTATCTAGTACTTTTGTACAACATACAATGAAAGCCAATACATGTGAAACCTATTTTCCAATTGCAATATTTCCCCTTGGTGATTATTGCAATATGAGTCATGATTATTTGCAATTGAAGGCCATAGCTACTAAGAAGGAATTTTATCTAGCTAGGTCTAGCTTTTGTGGTTGAACATTTTAATGTATAACCAGACACTTATGCACAGATGATTGTGTCCTTTGTTTAATGGTAGCAATCTATTAGAATTCCACCCTTCACTACACTCTTTCAAATGGTTCACATGGGTGGTCTATGCTTATGTATTTTAGCATGCTCATCTACTATAGCTTGTCCAATACTAATATCTCATTTATCACTTCTACTAGTTGTAGCTTGAGTTGTTAGGCAACTTTGTCAAACATTCATTTGTCTTGTAATAACTCTTCCATTTTTATTTTTTTATTTTTGCAATCATTCCATTTCAAAATATTTTCTTTTGTGCTTTGTTAAAGTCTATCATTTCACTTCATTCCTTGAGATGACATCTATTTCCAGTTCTCTTGTACAATTCAGAGTCATCGACTATGATTATGCATTATCCATGCATGCATACTATTTTTTATTGCTTCATAAGTTTGATAGCTTTTTCAGTACACTACATCCTTTTGACCTTAGAAATTGATTCATGAAATGAAATGATAGCTCTTTGAGACTTTTGTTGAGTAATTTAGGTCCACATTGTCTTTATCTCCATATTTTGAATGTAATTTTTGTATAACTATTCTTGTTTAGATGACATCTCTTATAGGTGTTTTTTTCAAACCAAGACACGTGTGTTTGATCTTTGCATTTTTTATACTTTTCATGCTATATTGATGCACTATTATGTATTGCTTCTATATTTTTATATTAAAAATCAGTTAAAATTGGGTAAAAAGGAAAAAGAAAATAGGAACCATAGTCAGCACATTAGCCACTCATGTTCAATATAAAAAATATTAAACTACAAGAATTCAGCATATCTAATTATCACACAATCTATAAATGACAGTAATAAAACAATAGAAATCTAAGCTGCTAGCATAGTTGTTTAGAATAGAACTAACAACTAAACTAAGAGCAACCATGTTCAAAGTTTTTAAGTTTTTATGAAAGCTAATCAACATAAACAACAATAAAGAATTTAAAGCACATGTGGCAAAATTTAGTTTTATTTCTATCAATGAATTTTGAATCCTTCTCGAAAAATCATTTATGTGCATATGTTGGTGGCCATCATATTCCATAAAATGGCATTCTTTGAAGCATTCTGGTTAAAATATCCATTTTGTGCATATCCTAGAATCATTGAATTTCAAGATATGACATCTCTTTTTAAGGCATTGTCAAGCATTTAATATGCTTTTTTTCACTACACTTCATGAATAGAGAAATTATAGCCAAAATCATGAGATGAAATATATCGAGGTGTATTTTATGAAATAATCTAGATTTTGTGTTCTTGGTTTCATTAGTCTATAATTATTGACTTACTTTCTCTCAAACTTAATTTTTTTCTTTAATATATGATGAGGGAAAAATTATATCTACACATTGTTCTTTCATGACAATTTCTGAAACTTCTTTGACCACCATATATTGTGTATTTCTTTCAATCATTGTGTCATGAGACTATATTTCATTTAAGAAGGTCCTATTTGGTAGTTCATATCTCTATTACAAGTTTCCATGTTGAATCAAAGATTTATACTTTGGCACTTGGATATCAAGGGCACTAGCCAAATTCTTTCGATCTAATAGATTTAACAATGGTATCACCATGAACACAAGTATTTTTTATATTGAACATGAGTGGCTAATTTGCTAACTGTGGTTCCTGTTTTCTTTTTCCTTTTTACCCAATTTTAACTAATTTTTAATATAAAAATATAGAAGCAATACAAACCTTCAAGAATTTCATTTGTGACCACCTCCTCTATACTAGAACTTATTGTCAATATTTTTCTCTAGTAGGTTCCACACCCCTTTCTGAGCCTCATCATACTCCACAAAGGGAATGAATGTGTTTTATAGTACATAGCATGAAAGTAGTGGTAGGTTACAACAAACATTTATGTTTGTGTTACTCCATTTATGTGTGTGTCACCAACACTGTGTTTATTGGATATTTCAACAACTTCCTAATATCACCGATGAACAATAAACTTAAATTATTAGTTTCTTAAGGAACATTGAAAACTTTTTGTAAACATCCCTTTCTTGGCAATTGATTTTATAAGAAGTTTTCCTTGGATTTTTAAACAACATTCACAACTTTGTGGCACAAAATACCTGAGCTATATGCTTATACCAAATCTACCTTCTTGATCAAATTTTGAAATCAAAACATAAGTCGATAGTCTAATAAAAACTTATTATTATTAATAATATTAATGACCTTGGTGGTTTTAAGAAGATGAATTCTTTTGGATGAAATAATTATTTATCATGCCTTAGGTTTTGAAATAACCTTCTTATATCACCATTCATAGTGATCAAGCTTTGTATCAATTTGGCCACTATTCTTGAATTGTTGACCATTAAGGGCTTATTTGGTTGCTGGAATTGAACAAGAATAGGGATCTTGTAATGTCTCATTTCAGGACATTAGTTATTTACCCTTTTATTTGTATAAATTTTGATAATATTTTCTATGATATTCTTCAACATTTGATATTCTATATATATACGTGCATTTTATAGAGTCATGTCCTTTCATTAATATTAATTATATTAATGATAATATAATTAATTTTATATTTACATCAATAAGCTTAGTTAAATTAATTAATATCATAATGTATATTATATTAATAACTATATTATAACATATATTATTTTCATAATATATTAACTATATATTATAATATTATAATACTTTATTGTTACATTAAAATATATCTTAATCATCATAATATCATTAGATTATTATTATTATGCAATAAATAATATGATATTATTATATGATTATAATATATTATTACTTATAAAATATTATTATTTTAATATCATTATTAATATTAATTTATATATAATACTTATTTATTATTTAAATTATATACCAAAATGGGGATATCACAATCCTCCCCCCTCAAATTTGGTTGTCCTCAAGTAAAAGCTTTCATACACAAGCTCCTACATAGACACAAAACATATTTGCATACAAAAGGTCTAAAAGATTTATGAGGTATACATCTTTAATCAATTAAAGCATGAAGCATACAAAAAGTAGACATGAGGTAGACACTTGAACACATGAAGACATGAAGTATACATGATACAGATAGTTGAAGACATGAAGTAAACATGATGCAAATAGTTGAAGACACAAAGTAAACATGGTGTAAACACATAATATATATGTTATGTGATTCCTTAATTGTGAACCTCCAACCACAAAAAAAATCATTAATACACATTTATATATAAATTTTCCTTTTTAGGATTTCCTTATATCAATCCCCTGACAAGGTATTTATGGTCTTAATTTAGTTTCTTGTCAATCAAAAGTATATTTCATTTATTAACTCATCATTTTTTGAGTACGAGAGGAGAAACTATAATAGGGTGCCCTATTACCCAATCATGGGCCTCACCGTTCTCCCCCATTATTGTTATCCCTCTCTGATCATCATCTCCAAGATAGTGCCTTTGTATGATGTATCTCGGGGTATTCACTCCACCGTAGGCCTTACCTAGTACCCTTGGATGATGTAGCCCAATGCTCATCTCACCACAGGCCTTACCTAGTACCTCTGAATGGTGTTACCTAGCCCATTCCCTAGCCCATTCCACCATTGGCCTTATCTTATCTTAGAAGATGATGACCTTTAGATAATCTTATTGATTTTACTTAACAATATTCTTTGATTATTACCTATCAACTTAAAAATCAATTTCATTTCATTGTAACTGGAATCATTGATAGGCTATTCAATATCCTTCACAATAACAAAATGTGTCAATAATAAGAAAGATAATAACAATTATTTTATAATAACAATATATGTAGAAAAATATAACTTACCTCCCTACCTTGTGGGATGGGGTGGTGATGTAGGAATGCATGATGGCCTTTCTCTCGCATTCCACATTAAGGTGTTTATCCCTTAATAATATACCTTTTTACCATTATTGATATTAATATGATTTTGATTTCCTCACAAATGATTATATGTTGTCCGCAAATAGGATCTTCTCTTGATCTTCTTTTCACTCTCAAATTAAAATACGGTAGATGACTTATGAATGTGTTAAAAACTTCTTATATTCCTCCTCAGCTTTGCAAAGGCTAGCTTCCTCAAATTTTCCTTTATTTTAAATTTTATGATGTAATTGTTCCTTAAAAAGTTTTGGTGGTGTTGAATATAATTCCTCAACAAGACTTTCATTCAATGTTGAAACAGAGTGGTCTGATACATAGAACACTTGATACACTTGTTAGTTACCATCATATATTGATGTAACATTAGTAGGTGTAACCATAACTTTTAGATTAATCTTGTTGAATAGATCCCTTATTAATTCAAATGTCATTGAATCTCTTAAATTGTTTAATCTAATGTCAACTATGGTATTCCCAAGATAATCTTATTGCTTGTGTTGGTCTTCTTGCCCCTTGATTGTGGAAGATGTTACTATTTATGTATGTGAGCTACTAATGCAAGGGAGTCCCCTTAATACCATAAAATCGTAACAAAAATAAAGAAACAACAAAAAATGTGAGAAAAAACTATGGACTTCTTATTATTGCTACAAATGCAGAATTTAGAAAATTCTCAATTACAATATGCTAACCCAAATGGGTGCCTTCACTATAGTAATCGGCAAGACAATGCTGCGAACTATTACCCAGAGCTATCCTAGACAATGTTCGGGCCTTTCTTAAATAGGCAGTTTTATGCCACCTAGAAAGGTTCTAGATGCTCAAAATTAATATCTAGGGCCAATAAACCTTAACAATACACACAAAGTTGGCCAAATACATCTTTGAAAAATTATTTTAGAAATTTTAGTAGCCTAACTTCTAAAGGCCATAACTCACGAACCATTGCTCTGATTGGCTATTATAACCACTTTTTGGAAATGCCAGCTTTTGATCTATAGGCTTGGAATCACGGTAGCGCCCTTCCATCAATTTTTTGGACCTCATCTACACACTCTAAGGCCTCCAATGGTGAGCTTGAAGATTTTCTACAATTTTTTCCACCAAAAATCTGCAATAACTTCTCTGATACTTAAGTTGGAGCAATGAAATTTTTATGGTAGGATTATATCTCTAAAATGAACCTTCTTGTACAAAATAAGAACATTTTGAGCTCGTATGAAAAACTTACTAAAAATAGCAAGTTCTCATAAATAGTAACCACTTTGTCTACTAGCCCTTATTAAAATAGAAAAGCCTAAAAATGAAATATTTTTGGGTAATGCAAGATTTCCCTTACACCCAAGATGCTCTTGCATCAAGCACCGGGGGTAATTTGAGAAGTGACCCCATCACATCTCAGGTGTTTAGAGGAGAACCAAGATGGTTGACCTCCTCCTTTGCTAGCCATGATGAATCCTCAACTAGTCCCCCTTTCCATTTGACCAAATATTCCTCATAAGTTCTATTTCTGGTATTTTTTCCAATACGACTATCTAATATCTCATTAATCTCCTTGGTAGCCAAACTAGCTACTAGAATGCTCCACTACACTTCTGCAACTTCATCTCCATCACCTCCTTCATAATGCTTTGTCAAATCTAAAATCTCAAATACTAGTGAAATATTCAATTCAACAAGCAACTCTACTTGATACGCATTTCTAGAATCATTCCTCTTCACTATCTTGCATGGTCCAAACTTCTTCATCTTCAGCTTTTTATATGTGTACCTACTGGAAAATGGTCCTTTCTCAAATGAACCATGACTTCATCTCAAATCTAAAATTCCTTATATCTCCTTTTCACATCTACCTTAGCCTTATACTATGTATTCATCTTTATGATGTGCTTTCTCACCTCCTCATGGATGTTCTTCAAATGTTTAGCAAAATCTTCTCCTTTAGCACTACTTATCTCTCCCTTATCCAACTTCCTCAATTCAGAAACATTTATAGGACTACTCCCATATACAATCTGAAATGGTGATTTACCAATACTCCTAGTTATATGTAATTTTTTCCTATGGTAAAATCATATCCCATCATTTTTGTTTATCTCCAACCAAGCATCTCAGCAAATTTCCCAAACTATGATTCACAACTTATGTATGTCCATTAGTCTGTGGATGATGTGCTGAACTAAACTTCAAATATGTCTTCAACTTCTTCCATAATGTACACCAAAAATACCCAACAAATTAGGTATCTCGATCTGAAACTATACTCTTTGGCAGACCATGTAATCTCACCACTTCTCTGAAAAACAATTCTGCTACATGAACATCATCACTAGTCTTCTTGCAAGGAATAAAATGCACCATTGTTGAAAACCTATCAACCACCACAAAAATAAAATCATTCCCACATTGTATCCTTGGTAATCCAAGAGAAAAATCCATACTGACATCCTCCCATAGCTTCTTTGGTATATGTAATGACTGATACAACCTTGTATTCTGCTTCACTCCTTTCAACATCTGACATACTCGACAACTTTGTCACATCTTGCTATAACTATGGCTAGTAATAATTTTTAGCAACCAAAGCTATAGTTTTATCTCTACAAAAATGTCCAACCAATCCTCCACTATGCTTCTCCTTGATGAGATTCTCTCTCATTGAACTTCTAGGAATGCATAACTAGTTTCCTTAGAACAACATATTATTTTGGATCATGAAATCCAACCACTTTGTCCTATCAAGTGTAACAGGTTTTGTATAAGCCTTCCATGCTTCACCAAAATTAGGATCATCTGGATACAAAGTACTGAGGTTCTTGAATCCAACCACCTCTATCTACATTTCTATCAGCAAAAGTTGTCTTCTACTAAGAGCATCTGCAACTTTGTTAGACTTCCCACTCTTGTGTTTCAAAACAAAGGTATAACTCTACAAAAACTCAACCCACTTTAAATGTCTTTGGTTTAATTTTCCTTGACTATTCAAATATTGCAAAGTTTGATGATCAGTATACAAAAAAAACTCATTAGAAAGAAGATAGTGTCTCCACTTCTTCAATGCTTGAACTATAGCATAAAATTCCTGATCATAAATAGAATATTTTCTTTTTGCATCATTCAACTTCTCACTAAAATAAGCAACTGGTCTACCTTCATGGCTCGAAATAGCTCCTATCATAGTACCACTAGCATCATAGTTTACTCAAAGCACCTTGTTAAAATCAAGAAGTGCTAAAATAGGTTTCTTAGTAACTTTTTATTTCAACATATTGAAACTCTTATCTACTCCTATAGTCCACTTAAACTTGTTCCTATCTCCTCTCATTTTTTTAGTCAAGGGTCCACAAATACTACTAAAAATTCTTATGAACTTTCTATAAAATGTAGCCAATCCATTAAAAGATCTTACCTCTATTACACTCCTTGGAGTAGGCCATTCAAGGATAGCCTTCACTTTCTTTGGGTCTATTTTCAGACCTTCTCCTGAGACTACAAATCCTAGGTACACCAACTCCTTCTTTACAAAACTACACTTCTTCAGGTTTATCAACAAATTTTCTTCCCTCAACTTTTCAAACACCTTGTGAATATGAGTCAAATGCTCTTCCAATGTCTTACTAAAGATTAATATATCATCTAGGTAAACAAATGACAAACAAACCTAGAAACTCCTTTAGTACCTCATTCATGAGCTTCATGAAAGTGCTTGGTGCATTGGTTAGCCCAAAAGGCATGACTAACCACTCATATAGTCATTTCTTTGTCTTCAAAGTAGCCTTCCACTCATCACCTTCTTTGATACAAATCTAATGGTATCCACTCTTCATATCTATCTTTGTGAAATATTGAGCTCCACTCAAAGTCCATAATATCATCCATCCTTTGAAAAGGAAATCTATACTTGATGGTGATCTTTTTGATAGCATGAGAATCTATGCACATCCTCCATTCTCCATTCTTCTTTGGTGCTAACACTACTAGTATAGCACATGGACTCAGACTCTCTTGAATCAACCCCTTTTGCAACAACTCATGAACTTGCCTATTCAACTCTTCACTTTTTTCTAGTGTCATTCTGTGCACTGCCTTGTTTAGCAAACTGGCTCCTAGAACCAAATCCATCTAGTGACTAATCTTCCACATTGGGGGCAATCCATCAGGTACATTATTTGATACAATATCAAAAAACTCTTCCAACATATCTACAACTTCTGTAGTTACATCTTCTACTTCTTCCTTACTATCTTTAGGAATTATAGAAAAACACATATGCTCATGCTTCATACTTTTAAGAAACTCTTTTCCATCAAAAACACATATTCTAGCCACACTACATACCTTTTCTTCTTTATCCTTCAATGGCTTCAACTTATGTTTTACTCCATCCTTAGAGTGTAGGTATATGCTCACCCACCATGTATAGCATGCTTGTCAAACTGCCACAGCCTACACAACAACATATGACATATGTCCACAAGTATGATGGCACATAGTGCCTCATCCTGGTAGCTCTCAATCTTGAACTTCACTGAGCACTGCTCATTGACTATAACCTTGTGGTCATCTTGCACCCAAGCAATATAGCATGGATGCGGGTGTTTCTATCTCTTCAGCTTCAACTTGGTGATCATCATTTCTGACACCAGATTGTCAATACTTCCACCATCAATGATCACAAAACAACACTTATCTTCACATCTACACCTTGTTTGAAACAAACTCCTTCTTTGATCAAGTTCATTCTCACCACTCAATAGGACTCTTTTGTTAACTAGGACTTCTCCTCTTTCAGCATCTTTAGAATGTGAGGATATGGCATCTTCATCAACATGTGCAACTCTAGACAGACCTTCAGTTCTTTGATCTATCCTTCCTTGGCACTAGGTACATTCAAATGCTCTATGCCCTTCTTCCCCACAGTGAAAACATTTTCCACAGAAGCCTCCTCTTCTAGATCCTTGTCCTCTACCTCTTCCTTTCTGATCTTTATTGTTCTGATCATGGAAACGATCAAAAATATTTCCTCTTTGGTTTTGGTTGCTACTTCCAACTGTTAAAGTAAATAATTAATTTACTAATTATTTATTCTATTTACTTAAGCTTACTTAGGTAAATGCATTTATTTATTAGTTGTTGAAAATATGGGAATTTTTTCTCTCCAAAGTCATACTTATCCTCTCACATTGTTCGAGGATTTTCCACCTAATGTGGATGTATGCTTAGTTGTCACACTTATCTCCTAGCGTCTTCTAGCTTCTTCTAGGAGATTCCTGGAGCTCTTTATATTTAGGCTCCCTCATTGCATTTTTATAAGATCAACAACACATTCTCATTGTAAATACAATTCCATTTTTTTTGCATACTTGTTGTCTCTCATGTCTGTTTAGGGTTTTTTCCTTGCTCCACGCTCTTCTCTCCTTGGCTTCTCTTTGATAGATTTTTGCATGCATGTGATCTTGGGTGTCTTTGGAGTTAGATTTCATCAACTCCAACATGGTATCAAAGCCTTCCTGCTATTGCTTAGTTGAAGAATTTTTGAAGCCATGATTTGGAGTCACAAACCCTAATTTGTTTGTGCATTTTTCTTCAAAAGAGGAGAACAGCTATTTTTCAAAGCACTTTCAGCCCAAACGGACACTACCATTGGATTCAAAAGGCGCTTTTAAACTAGAATCCATATAAAACTTGTCTATTTTGGAGACAGGACTCTGGGAGGAAAACTTTTTTTTGGTTACAGCCCTTCTGTACGGACTGTACGAACAATTTCATCAAAAAAATTAAAAAACTTGTTAGCGCAGAGCGCACCATAGTGGCTCCACCCAATGGCCACCACGGGGCCACTCACGCTCCACCGACACTCTACCCAGACAAGCTGCGCCTCCTATTTCCTACCACCACCAGTGGTCCACCTAGGCTCCACCCGTCGCAGCCCTGCCACTTCAATTTCTCCGCCATGGCTCCACTTTCAATAGAGCTGCCACCGGTGGTTCTACAATTTTTGCCACCCAGCTTCCCTCTACGTCAACAACACCAATAGCGTTGCTCCGCCAAGTGTCCAGCACCCATTTGCTCCTATTGTCCACATTAGCTATTGTCAACCATATCAGCATGGAATTTTTTGCCAACTTAGCTGCAGTCTGTGTGACACATGGTAGGGCTACCGCATGGCACTTTGCCACATGGCCCCTACCACATTAGCATTTTGCCATGTGGCATTCTTTTTTGCTATGACGAGCTCTGGGCTGTCAATTTTAATCCTATAAATTGCTAATGTTAGCATGACATCATTCTGCATCATCAACCTTGCTTGCACATCTCCAAGGTCAATTTTTGACCTACCTTCAATTTTTTGGCCATAACTTGAGCATACAGAGGTATTTTTCCAATCCAAAAGAAGTTTCGGAAGGTTGGTTTTGAGATGAAGACATTGGTGTAGGTATTTTTAGGTTTTAATGCATTTTTGTTGCCCATTTTTGTAGTCAAAGTCCAAAGTTATGTTTTTGACTATAGCATGCATATCTTTTGCATCCCATGCCCATTTTTTGAAAACTTTATAATTTTGAAAAGTTGGTTTTGTCTTCTTTTTAGAAATGTGGTCCTTTTTCTTATTTTTGGCCCATGCTCTTTCTATCATATTTTTAGTATTTTTTCTATATGGTGGATATCTTGAGTGTTTTAGGCTCAAGGATCATTTTTTTGGCATGGTTTCCTTTATTTTAGGTTGTACTTTATTTTGTATCAGCTTGTTTTCAGTTTTGATCATAGGTGCTATCATTTTGAAGCACTTTTATGTATCACACTGAGATAAAGTATCACTTTTGCATTTCGGGTTCATGAACATTGTTTTTGAGGCAGTTGTACTTGCACTATTTTTATAAAGCACCATGGGGGGATAGTTGTTTTCTATTTTAGGCATTCTCTCTTTTTCAAATGAGTTTCCCTTCCATGACATTAGCCCCATGTAGTGTCAGTGTGACCATGTCTTTATAGGTGTTTGTACCTCTTTCCCTCTATCGCCGTTCTTGGTTTGTCTGCAAGAGACTTTGGCCCACCTTCTCAGTTACCTATCATCTCACCCCATCTGCATCAAGGGGGGATTATGTTGTTTTTCTAATGCATCCTTGGTTTGATTGTTTGTTAGAGCGATTGCAGTGGCTGGCTACCTATGCATTTCGATGAAGATAGATCATCTACCATATAGACACGCTTAGTTCATACCTTCTTCTTCCATGGAGGTTCTTTAGATTAGTAGTTTTCTTTCAAATGACACATTTTGCAACTTCTTCATGCTTTAGTAATGCTCTACATGATCACTCCTTGTTCTTGTTTTAGGGGACATTTCCCTAGTTGGAGGCTTCTTTTGTTCTTAACTAGGTTCTTACCTCCTTTTGGGGGAGGGTTTTTCCCACGTGGTTTTCTCTCTTTCCCCATTTTAGAAGTTTCATTTTGTTGCATTGTAAATGGGTGCCTAAAATGGCCTCATTTTTGGGACCCATTCTGCATTCTACATTTCTTAATTTTGTGAGCTTAAGGCATCTCCCTAAGTTGCACTTAAGGGGGGGTGTTAGAGTAAATAATTAATTTACTAATTATTTATTCTATTTACTTAAGCTTACTTAGGTAAATTCATTTTTTATTAGTCATAGTCTAGGAGTTAGTTATAAGTTGTTAACAATATGGGAGTTTGTTCTCTCCTAAGTCATACTTATCCTCTCACATTGTTTGAGGATTTTCCACCTAATGTGGATGTATGCTTAGTTGTCACACTTATCTCCTAGCATCTTCTAGCTTCTTCTAGGAGATTCTTGGAGCTCTTTATATTCAGGCTCCCTCATTGTATTTTCATAACATCAACAACACATTCTTATTGTAAATACAATTTCATTGTTTTTGCATACTTGTTGTCTCTCATGTTCGTTTAGGGTTTTTCCTTTGCTCCATGCTCTTCTCTCCTTGGATTCTCTTTGATAGGTTTTCGCATTCATGTGATCTTGGGCATCCTCAGAGTTGGATTTCATCAACTCCAACACTAGCCTCATCCTTATTCTTCTGATCATCATTACAACCTCCATAAGATCATCCACCAAATCTTCCACCACAACCTCTTCCACTATTCTTATCGTCAAACTTCTTGGTCGGTTTCTCCTCAACTCTTAGGGCAAACTAGTATGCCTCCTCAATACTATTCATCTAAACCAAACTTAGCTCATCCTAAATGTTGGGCCTTAACCCATTAAGATAATGGGCAACTTTCTCCTTATCAACTTATGCATGGCCAGTTCTAATGAGAACTCGATAGAACTCCTTGGTATACTCTTGAATAGATTTTCCCACTTGCTTCATTCCTTACATCTTCTTAAATAGATCAAGCTCATAATCCATAAGAATGAATTGTCGCTTCATTTTAGTTATCATTTGATCCCATTTGGTGATTTTGTCCTTTCCCTTTCTATTTCATTCCAATGAACCACTTGCCACCAGATCTTTGCATATCCCTTTAGTTTTGCCTTTGCAAACTTGACCCTATTGAGATCCTCAATATCTTCATATTCAAAGTACTCTAGTTCATTGATCCAATCGATCAGCTCTTATGGGTTAAGATTTCCTGAAAATGTGAGAACCTCAAACTTAGGTCTTTTTCCAATCTTGGAGATGGCCCTAAAAAGCCTCTCTTCCTTTGGGTTTAGAACTGCCTCTGCTTTGGCATTTTCTTCTACTTCATCATCATCCTTGCTTTCATCTCTTATGGGAAGATTCATTTCTCTATGCATTTTTTCTTCCAATGCTTGCATTTGTCTTTGGAGGGCTCAAAAACCCTCAAGTGTAACACCTACAGCTCTTCCACCACACTCTCTTCATGGAGGCATTTTCATGCTTCTGCTGAAACCCTAGTGTAACTACCTCACAATTGATGATATATCTACATGCTTAGCCCAAACCACGGTCCTAGTGTGAACTACCTCATTGTTGGTGATCTATCCACATGCTCAAGAACTATAGCTCTAATACCACTTTATGCAGGGGACTCCCCTTAATACCATAAACTCATAACAAAAATAAAGAAAAAATAGCTAATGCGAGAACAAAATATGGACTTCTTATTATCACCACAAATGTGGAATTAAAAAATTCTCAATTACAATATGCTAACCCAAATGGACGTCTTCACTATAGTAATCGGCAAGATAGTGCTATGAACTACTACCCAGAGCTATCCTAGATAATGTTCAGGCCTTTCTTAAATAGGTAGTTTTATGCTACCTGGGAAGATTCTAGATGCTCAAACTTAATACCTAGGGCTGAAAGACCCTAACAATACACACAGAGTGAGCCAAATATGTCTTTGACAAATTATTTTAGAAATTTTGGTAGCCCAACTTCTGAAGGCCATAACTCACAAACTATTGCTTTGATTGGCTATTATAACTACTTTTCAAAAATGATAGCTCCTAATCTATAGGCTTGGAATAGTGGTAGTGCCCTTCGGTTCGAGTTTTTGGACCTAATCTGGCCACTCCAAGGCCTCCAACAATGAGCCGAAAAATTTTTCTGCATATTTTTCCACCAAAAATCTACAATAATTTCTTTGATACTTAAGCTAGAGAAATGAGATTTTTATGATAGGCTTATATCTCTAAAATGAACCTTCCTATAGAAAATGAGAACATTTTAAGCTTGTATGACAAACTTATTAAAAATAGCAAGTTCCCATAAATAGTAACCACCCTGTCTACTAGTCCTTATTAAAATAGAAAAGCTTGAAAATAAAATATTTTTGGGTGATGCAAGATTGCCCTTACACCCAAGACGCTCCTGCAATAGTTACTAATTGGTAATACAACTTGATATCCCCTTTGTAATAGAGCTTTATCTACTAATCATGATTGTGTGATCTCTATGAAAGCTTGCATCAAGTGTATGATCTTCAATATAAATTGAACTATCTCTCTATCTTCTTAATGTATTTCTCATGTATGTCATCAATTTGAATTACTAATAATTTTGAATGGGATTGCATATATTGTTTGTTGTTTGATACTATGCCAAATGTCTATAATTATTCCATGGTTCTTATTTTGGTACCCGTTAGCTTTAAACTTTTTTATGTATTATATAGTTTTAAGCTAAGTTTTACACAAAATCTAGAGGTAATTGCAATTGCAACATTTGACAAATATATCATAACATAGATGAGTTGATTCAATCATTCCTATTTGGGCACATGCTAGGAGGAAACTATATAGTAATGTTTAATGAAAAATTTTCCTTCTAATTCCATGTTGATTATTTAGTCTACAAATGAATTATATATTCTAAGTTTATTGGGTTGGTGAAGCTTGTTGTCTTGATATCAAATAGTTTCACATTCTTTTGTTGGAATACGTTGATCTGTCATAACTATGATTAGTTGTAATAGATTGAAGGAATTTATCATGCAAGTTTATATTTGACAAGTTAATTATTGTTATCATTCATCTAGTGGAGATGTATTATTTCTCTTTTCTTATAACAATGAATTTTAATTCATGCCTTTGTATTGTGCATCACAGATTAGATACAAAGATGTTGTGGATTTAAAGAATGGTCCAGTGTAAATGCTAGAAGCATTAAGGTGAACTCTTATATAAAACTCATGAAAATGTCCAATTTTAGAAATGGTTGCAGAATAGGCTACATAGTTGTTTTGAAGTTCTTATGTATATGATTTATAGGTAAGAAACATAGAAAGATGAATTTAACAGTTTTAATTTTTCTTTGTTCCATAAGAAGTCATTTCATATTCATCTATAAGAATCAATAATCTATAGTATCATATGATGTTCTTGAAATCATATACTTTTTTGTATATAGATTCAACAAATCCATTATTTGGGGTGTCTATAGTTAAAAAGGGTTGTAGTCATCATCATTGCCACTATTGTCATCATCATTTGATAGATTTGAAGAGTAAGGGTTTTTTTCTGCTTCATTGTATGCTTGGAGCCCTAGTTATAGGCATATTTTGTATGGGAAAACTTGAATCATTGCCTTTTTTTAGACTATTTGTGGGACCTTGCATGCTATCAACACCAATAATCCTGTCATTAAGTACGTGTGTAATTAATTTCTTTTTCTTCTTCATTGGATGTTGATTATAATATCAGTAACCTAAACGTGTCAGTTAGTAAAATCTTCAAAGTGACAGAATTCTTTCGTTCATCTCCCATGAGTTATGGTATGTATTTGATGTAAACTATCAAAATTTGTTTGAAACATCACTTTGCTGGTGTAGGTTTGGGCATAATTTTGTTGCATTACAGCATATTTTATTGATTTTTATTGTATGGTTTCATTTCACATCATGTTGATTCAAAGTAGTCCCATCAAAATTAGCTACATCCTATATGGGTTTGAACTTATGTTTTATCTTCTCCACTCTTATGCATTTTTGGCTTGTCTATTCACTGATTGGGATGATTTGTATTGCTCATATTTTGTGGAATGTTTCCATCCTTCCCTTTCTAGTGCTTTCTAATCCTGGTGTTTTTTGCATTAAATTCTTTTCACAGGCAAGCAGAAAAGATGCTCTAATACCACTTGTAATGTCTCGTTTCAAGAAATTAGTTATTTACCCTTTTATTTGTATAAATTTTGATCATATTTTTATATGGTATCCTTCAACATTTGATGTTCTATATGTGTGTGTGTGTGTGTGCGCATGTGTGCATGCATTTCATACAGTCGTGTCCGTTCATTAATATTAATTATATTAATGATAATATAATTAATTATATATTTACATCAATAAGCTTAGTTAAATTAATTAATATCATAATGTATATTATATTAATAACTATATTATAACATATATTATTTTAATAATATATTAACTATATATTATAATATTATAATACTTTATTGCTACATTAAAATATATCCTAATCATCATAATATCATTAGATTATTATTATTATACAATATATAATATGATATTATTATATGATTATAATATATAATTACTTATAAAATATTATTATTTTAATATCATTATTAATATTAATTTATGTATAATACTTATTTATTAATTAAATTATATACCAAAATGGGGATATCACAGATCTATAAATTCTCAGAATTTCAAATCCTCAGTTTGGGTGTGCCAAATCAGAATCAGGAATAGCAATTTGTATTTCAATTTTGGCCCCAAATGAGCATTTTGTATTCCACCTAAAGAGGTGTTATTGGAATTGAAATTCATATTCCCATTTTAATTTTTTTAGATTAGATAAAAATTTCAAGTCCACTAGAACTCATGCACATAACTAACGAGAGCCCATAAGAAGAGTTGGGTCAATCTAATTTGTGTGAAAAAACTTCACAAAACATTTTTTTCTCGGCAATAAAAACACAGAGTGAGTGTCAAGTTGCTCAGCATTTTAAGTAGCTGAGTGATCGGCAATGTCAAGTTTCCCAATAGCAATGGGATCTTAGTGACTCAGTCTCCAAAGGAAAGAGCTCAGCAATAATGGGCTCAAACAAGACTACACCGAGTGAGTTTAGTTAATAGAGGAACCATGTGAGCTTAGTCAACTTTATTAGGGAGGGGACCAAGTTAGCTTGGATAATATAGTGACCGAGTGAGCTTGGTCAACACTACTACCAAATTTTTTGGTAAACACATGAAGAAATTAGTCAACACTAGAATTGAGTTAGAGCAAAAACTTGGTTAACAAGGATACCAAGTTACATGGTGACCAACCTATAGTCTAGTTTCTTCCACCATTAGAACACATAGATAAGAACAAGAAATTGCAAATCTATTCTTTCAAAAATACTAAACACAGAGTGAAATAGATAGAAACGAGACAAAAATAAGCCAAATGACTGAGTCAACTAATGTGCCTATTTTCTTTCTTTCAAAAAAAAATGATTCAACTATTAAAAATCTGGCAACATATGGCTTCAACCAGAATCAAAATACTTTAACCTATAACTTCTATTTGTAATATAAACTTACAACACTAGAAGGCTGCATAGAATAAATCCTGCAGCAATCACTGCTTCAACAAGACAAACAAAATGAACATATAGAGAACAAAAGAGATCAAGACTTGTGTTGCTACAACCTCTAATCTCTCGAACCTTCCTTCTACTCTTTGAAAGCTCTGCTCTCTTCAGCTGATCTTTGTCCTTCATGCTTATCAAATGAATGAACATTCTTCCCTTTAGTCCTATCTCAAAAACTTAACCTGTCATTTGGATTTGAACTCACCTATTGAGTTTAATGCTCTTGAGAGGTAGGTGGGTGGTTGGCTCAAGGGGCAACTAATAGATTTCAACACTCCCCCTTTGTCCCGAGCCAATAAGTAAGGATCAATCCTAATCCAAATCAACTATACAAAGACTTCTTCTTAGGTGCACATAAGTTGCTCTACCCAATGGCTTAGTGAATATGTCTACTAGGTGCTGCTCAAACTTGAAAAATTCCATCTTAATTTCTCCATTCTCCACTAGCTCTCTAATGAAGTGATATTTGATCTCAATGTGCTTGCTTCTCCCATGGAATACTAGATCCTTTGACAATACAAATGAGGAAATATTGTCACAAAAGATTATGGTACCATCCTCTTTCTTTTCATTCAAATTTTCCAAGATTCTCCTTAGCCAAATAGCTTGACATGTTGTTGCATTCCTGCTATGTATTCAGTCTCTATTATAGATTGAGAAATAATTGGTTGCTTCTTGGATGCTCATGAAATTGCACCTAAACCCATATGAAACATATAACTAGAAGTGTTCTTCCTATTGTCTAGGCTTCTAGCCCAATCACTATTAGTGTACCCAACCAACTTAAAATCATTATTAGTAGTGTACAACATGTCAAATCCCTTGGTAACATTCACATACCTTAGGATCCTCTTTCTCATTTTCCAATGGGAATCCTTGGGTGTTTCCATAAATTTGGAAATCAAACTTATTGCATGCATCATGTTAGGCCAAATTTTTGTCAAATACATCAAGCTTCCAACCATACTTTTGTGTAATGTTGGATTCACACTTTTGTTTCAATCTTCCTTGCTCAACGTCAAACCTACTATTGTTGGTGTTGGGGTTTCCTTACTATTCTACATTTTTAATCTCTCCAAGATTTGATTTGCATATTTTTCTTGAGAGATGAAGATGTCACAAGCTTTTTTTTTACTTATATGCCTAGAAAGTACTTCAAGAGACCTAAAAAGTACTTCAAGAGACCTAGGTCTATCATTTCAAATTCATTCTTCATGGCCTTTTTGAAATCACTAATTAGGAGATTATCATTTCTAGTAAAGATTACATCATCTACATACAAGACAACAATTACCAAAACCTTACTATTTATTTCCTTGATGTATAGAGTGGGCTCACTATCGCTTTTGCTAAATCCATTGCTCATCAATTATGAGTCAATTCTACTATACCATGCTATATAAAGCTCTCTTCAACCTATACACCTTGTGTTCCTCACCTGCAACTTCATAACTAGGTGGCTCCTCCACATATACTTCTTCTTTCAATACTCCATTCAAGGAGGTGGACTTCACAACCATTTGATATACCTTCCATTTGTGCTAGACTATAATTTCTATGAAAACATGTACAATTTCCATTCTTGCAATCAAGGCATATGTCTCCTCATAATCTTTTTCATACTGTTGCTTGTACCCCTTGACCACTAACCATGCCTTATGCCTATCTATTTTTCCTTCAATGTTGCACTTGGTCTTGTAAACTCATTTAATTTGAATTACTTGTTTCTTGGGAGGAAAAGTACTTAACTCCAATGTTTCATTTCTTTCTATAGCATGCATTTCCTCATCCATGGCATTACACCATTTTTGGTCTTTCATAGCTTCTTCAAAATAGATTGGATCACTATGAGAACATAATGCAAAATTAACACTCTCATCATAGTCTTCATAATAAATTTCTTCTTGGTTTATCTCCTTAGACTCTTAGTCTTTCTTGGCAATAGGGAAGTGAGACTAGGATCTGAATTTTTAGTATTGTTGCTACTACTGTTATGCATAACAACTTGGAGCTATGTTGAGCTACTAGGAGCTTAAACTCTACATGTTTGAGGTTGTTTTATTTTTTCTCCTTTATCTAGAGTCATGTATATTTGTTTCTCCTTCATTTTTTTGATCAAAAAATTCATCTTCTTCATCAATAGTCATTGCTTTACTTGAAGTTCTTGAAGATTCATCCATCAATCCATCCCATGACTAATTTTCAAGAAACTCCACATCTCTTGAAATGATGATCTTCTTGGTGATTGGATCATACAACCTATAGGCCTTTGATTCCAAGTTGCAACCCATGAAGATGCACTTCACACCTTTTTCATCCATCTTTTTATTTTTTCCTTTGGAACATGTTCATATGCTACACATCCAAACACTCTCAAGTGCTCAAGTGTCCATATATGTTTTGACCATACCTCGAGAGGAATCTTGTCACTGACTACCTTTGTAAGACACTTGTTTATTAAGCATATTGTTGTTTCTATAGCCTCTCCCCAACATTCAATTGGGGGTCACTTTTCTTTCATCATGCTCCTTGCCATTTCACCAATGGTCCTATTCTTCCTCTCAGAAACTCCATTTTGTTGCGAAATATAATTGGCTATAAGATCCTTCTTGATGCCATTCATCCTACAAAAATTTACCAAATAATTGGAGGTATACTCCCCTCATATATCCAACCTAAGGACCTTTATATATTGTCCACATTATTTTTCATTTGGGGCTTTAAATTCAACAAATTTATCAAATGCTTTAGATTTTCTCTTCAATAAATACAACCATGTCCTATGACTAAAATCATCTATGAATGTCATGAAATAAGTACTCCCCAAAATAGAACTAGTTTACATAGGGCCAACTGAATCAAAACGTACCAGTTATAATGGTTCCCTTGAGCTTCTATAATTACCAAAATTAAAGGCAAGCCTATTTTTCTTACCCAAAATACAAGTCTCACACTTGTCACATGAATCTACAATACTTGGCAAACCATCTACCATTCTTTTCTTGGACAATAAATTTAAACCAGTTGTGCCAAGATGTCCATACCTAAGATGCCATAGCTTGGAGGGGTCTTCAATCATTCTCCTAAGAGTTTATTTTTGATGTATTTGTGTGCATGCATGCTTGAGAGGTGCAAAAAAGACTTGAGAAGAGAAACATGTATCTATCTTCAAGGGGAACATTCAGTTCTTTTTCATTTGTACTACTACAAGTATCTTCTTATTCCCATCCTTTTCATGAATGACACGTGTCATTTTCCATCAGCACCTTGTAACCATTTTGAATGAGTTGTCTAACACTCATCAAATTGTGCTTCACACCCAAGGATAAGTAGAAATTTTGTATCTCTTTCTTCTCATCTTGCTTGGTGCAGACCATGATAGATCCTTTTCCCACAATGGAAATAGTTCCATTGTTTCCTATCTTAATTTCAGAATTGAAATTTCTATCAATGAAAGAAAAAAAACTTTCATTACCACTTGTGTGGTTATTGCAACCATACGTCAAGTTTTCCTTCTTCACCAATATTACACATGATGAAAGCTGTGGGATTGTTTGCATTTTCCATATTCACATTAGCCACATTTGTATTTTATCTTAACTAATCACCTTGCTTCTTCCAGTATTCACTTGCATAATGCCAAAATTTATGATAGTAATAGCATTCTACATTACTCTTATTGAACTTGTAATTCTTCTTACCTCCTATAGAGTTTTTTTAAGAGTTTCTTTCTCCCTCTTGATTGCTTGCTTGTCTTGAGATTTCTCCTCTAGCATTCCTAACCATTTCTTCCATGACCTCTACTTCTTGAGCCTCTATCGGAGCCATTTCTTCCTCTCCCACTACCTCTTGAATTTTCTTGAGCTTTGAAAGCTTGATCTTAAGAAGTTGTAGTTGACTTGTTAATCTAGTGCTCATGGGTTTAAAGAGTTCTCATCAACTCATCCATGGTCAATGTGGTGAGGTCCTTCATTCCTCAATGGTCATCACAAGATTGTCATATTTTCTAAGTAAACTCCTCAATATCTTCTCTATTATCCTTTACTCTTCATACTCTTCTCCATTTGATATGAGCTGGTTTATCAAAGTAGAGAATCTTGAGTTGAAATCTATAATAGGTTCATTATCCTTCATTTGAAGGTTATCAAACTTCTTTCTAATCATTTGTAGCTTCACTACTCAAAATTTATTAGTTCCTTTGATGTTTTTTTCAAGAATATCCTAAGCTTCCTTTGAATAGTTAGTTGTTTCTATCTTAGGAAAAATAGTCTCTATCAGTGCTGCCTCAATCGGCTTAGGGCTTTTGCATCCCTTCTTCTTGACTCCTTTAGCTAAGTCTTTTAAGGGTTTGTGAGGGTAGCATACTGTGATGGATCGGTTATATCATTAAACCCATTCATTACAAACTCCCACAAATCATTTACAACCATAATGGTTCTCATTTTCTTTGCCCAAGTGTCATAATTTTTTCCAATAAGGGATAATGGTTGCTACCATGTCTTTCCTACATCTCCTACCATGTTAAATACCCATAAAAAAATGCCAAAGCTCATGAGGATGTGGGGCCTTAAAGATCTGATACCATGTGAAAATACTTCATAAAGAAAATATTTCTCAGCAATCAAAAGACACAATGAGTGTCAAGTTTCTCAACACCTTAAGTAGTCAAGTGACAGGAAAGGTCAAGTTGCCCATCAGCAATGGGACCCAAGTGAGTCAATCTCCAAAGGAAAGATCTCAAAAATAATGGGCTCAAACAAGACTGCATTGAGTGAGCTTAGTTGATAGAGGAACCAAGTGATCTCGATCAATTCGGTCAAGGAGAGGACCGAGTGAGCTTGGATAATATAGCAACCAAGTGATCTTGGTCAACACTAATACTAAATGGTTTGGTAAACATGTGAAGAACTCAGATAGCACTAGAACCAAGTTAGAAGAACTTGCTTAACAAGGATGTCAAGTTACATGGTGACCTACCTATAGCTTAGTTTCTTTCACCATTAGAACATAGAGATAAGAACAAGAACTTGCCACTCTTTTCTTTCACAAATACTAAACACAAATTGAAATGGATAGAAAGGAGACAACAATAAGGCAAATGACTGAGTTGACTAATGTGCTTGCTTGCTTGCTTTCTATTCAAAAAATAATTTGACTGTTACAAATCTGGAAGCATATGGCTTCAACTAGAATCAAAATACTTTAAACTACAACTTCTATTTGTAATATAAACTTATAGCACTAGAAGGTTGTTTACAATAAAGCCTGGAGCAATCACTACTTCAAAAGGATAAACAAAATAAATGTACAAAGAACAAAAAAGATCAAGATCTTTGTTTTTGAAACCTCTGATCTACTTCCTAATTTGTTGAACCTTCCTTCTACTCTCTGGAAGATTTTCTCTCTTCAACTAATCTCTATCCTTCCTACTTATCAATTGAATGAGAATTCTTCCCTTTTGTCTTGTCTCAAAAACTTTCCCTCTCATTTTTAGATTTGAATTCACCTACCAAGTTTAATGCTCCTGATGGATAGGTGGGAAGTTGGCTCAAGAAGAAACCTACATATTTCAATAATTTGGAGTACTCTTCAATATTTGGAATCATATTTTAATGGAACATGAACATAAATACAAAATCATATGCCCAAAAAATATGAAAGAAAGCAAAATTATAAGGAGGCCAAATCAAATTGACTGGGTAAAATGATAATGTGGGTTGGTCTCATTTAATTCCAATGTCTCCATCGTAAGAGACATAGTAGAGAATGGAATATGTTTGAGTGAAGACTAGAATTATTTATAAATGCTCACTCTAATTTCCATTCTAATCTCCCTATACATACACATACACCCAAACCTGAGGATTACTTGTTTTCATCAAATTTACATAGAGAGAGAGAGAGTGTGTGTATAGGCAAGGGGAGAGATAAAAGACAGAAGTCAAATTTTGAAGGCTCTCAAGCTAACAATATCTCTGAATACTAACATAACTTTGTAGATGGTGGCATAGAAACATTGTCATGTTATTAAATTGGCAAGTTATAGAAATAAATCTTCACTTATAAATGTGGATAATCACCAAGTGGTTGTGGCTTCAATGACAAACCTATTGGATGCTCTCACACATACAGAGATCTATCATTGAAGAACTTAGAGATCTCTATATAAAGTAGGGTTTTTAAGGTTCATAAGGTATTGCATTTTGAAAATCCACACCTTCATACTATCTTGAATAGGATCAATTTCAATTTCAACTCAAATTTTAATTTCATTTTTCCAAAACCAAACAAGTTGTGCAATAACAATTCATATTCCCAATTCCTATTGTTGCAGCCAAATGAGCCCTAAGGCATTCATTTTCTCATCAAAATAACTAAATTCATCACAAGATATCTATGTAGGGACCAAAGCTTTTTAAAACTTTAACAAGTCTTCAACATTGTTATTTAAAAAAATTGACTTAGTATTTCATATGTAGTTTCTTATATTTGAAGTGCCTGTTTGGTTGTGGGAATAGGAATATGTATTCTAGATCTATTATTTTGTAATAGAAAATGATAATATTTATTCCTATTTTCTTTTTGGATAGACAAAAAATAAATTTTTTAACCAAGAAATTCAACGACATTCCTAAACCCATGTCGCCAATAACTTCCCATTAAACTATAAATTTCATATTTTTCTAGAAGATTGTTGATAACTCTTTTGAAATTTACAAATCTCTATTATATTAAAATATATCAGGTTACTAGGGCTTTACTTACAAGGAAGTAGATAAATTTGTGCACAACTTCTTGGAATCATGTCAAAATTGATGGGGGCTTGAACCCTACACAACTTGATCTAAAATACAAATTTCTTACCACATTTTTGAGGGTATCATCTTCTAAGACTGGCCCTCTTATAGTTTCTATTTTCAAATCCTTTTATAGAAAAACTAAGGGTGATAAGTGTAATTAATTAATCACTTTTGAAAAAAAATAGTCACAAGCATAGGGAGCATTGGGTAGATTTTAATGTTAGATTTAGTACATTTCACTTTTTCCTTCAAGCAAGCATGGGTTTGGTTTTGTTACGATGACCTCCAAATTTGACTTATTTTAACATAAAAATTATAGCAAAAATAAATAACTCTATTTTCTCAAGCATCTACGTGTTCAAAATTAGTCATTTTCCTTATTTCTTTAAATGATGCAATTTCTATGACTATGGGGCTGTAGTGCCTCTCCCATTTGACTTCTATAAGTCATCCTGACGGATGCAACCTTTTTGATCTTTTGTTGTGATGGGTCATGATTGTGACCATGAGTGGTCTACACCGTTGAGGTGTCTTGATTTATGTTTCCGTATCAGTTGCTTTGTTTATGCTTTGACTGATTTATGAGATTATGATTTGATTTATGGTTCACTGAGGTTTGTGCCAGTGCTTACCAAGATTTATGTGGTATCATTAGGTTGTTCCATGATAACCTTGAGATGTGTGCAGAGATTGCACTATGTACTATTACCATGCTACACTGGACTAGGTTCCTGTAGCAGTGGGTAGTCATGTTTATGACTGTGTTCACTTATGTGTTTTAAGTGCCTTATAAATTTTGTTTAAACAATCATTATTAAATACTTAAGTAATTAAAATGGATTGTTCATGTTGGATTCTTTGGTTCTGTGCTGCAGACATTTACCTTGTTATATTTTGATCTGTGAGATATCTGTTACTTTGTGATGATTTACATTTGAGATGACCCGAGGGTCAGATGTTATACCTTGATTTCAGTATCATAGACATTAGACTTCTATGTTGTTTAGTTAATCATATTGCATGATGATGCCATTTTGAGATGACAGTTTGTTTTATGATAATATATGGTTATCTAGTATTTGGACATACCTCTGATTATGTTAGGTGATGGATTTAATGCTATGGTTATTTACTTCATTCTTGCATTGTTATGCTTTATGCAAGCATGAGTGATGTAAATAGATTATTTTAATATAATTAAATAAATGGTTAAATTAGGTGATTTAATACATTTATTGCTTCGGCTATGTTATTATATGCAATTGCACTTGATTGTGTTGTTTAGTGTGCAGGATTTATATCCCTAGCAGTGGCACATGGAGTTAGTGATTTAGCCTTTCATATTTTACCAATGTCATCCTTGTATGGTCAACATATCCTTATTTTAATTATTTAATTAAACCTTTCGATGATTATTAAATCCAAACTCATTTGTATTATGTGATTAGACCAATAAGCATGTCTGTGCATTTAGAGGTTCGCATTATCGCGAAAGTTATTAAGGAGATTTATGTGTTTTTGGGTTTTTAGGCTTTTTAATTGATTTATTTTAATTTCTATCAGCTTTTCCATAGATGAATTCCTATTTCTAGGAATAGCCTATTTTCATTTGAGTCAATTTGGGGTTTAACTAGGTTGGCTAGTTATTTTCCATAATTGATATTCACTCAAAAAGTGAATAAATATCCAAAAAAGAATTTAATTCCTCACTTCTCACTTTTGAATTAGAAAGTTGGAGGGTAAAATCTAAAATCCTCTTCATGAGGATTTACTGTTTTGTTTGTTGTGGGAGCTATAGGCATGAGATTGTCATGAGGTTGAGCTCGTTGGATCTAGCTCGGGGAAACCTTGGATTGCCGTAATTTTTGGCCACTTCTGCGGGCATTTTATTTTCTAGTTCAAATTTTCGTTGTGCCCTTTTAGCTGTGAGGTAGGGCTTTCCCTTTTTATTGTTTCGGCTCCGTTTCTACTTCTATTTTTGGTAGTCATTTGTTTAGAGGTTGAGAACTAGTGTTCCCCTCCATTTTTGTATGTTAGTTCTACCCGGTTGGGTGGGTATGAACATTTCCTTGTTTTCAGGATGATAGTTTGGGATTTTGCACCGTTATGCTGGCCCTTTTGCATATGATGTCCGATTTCATTTATTTTTTGATTTTTGGAGTTTTCATACCCAAAGGCCAAATGAGTTTTAATTTTGAAGTTTTTCCAAATTTTGGGGTTTTTACCTTGTTTTGTGTGCCACCCTATTTTCTCAAGTTTTCTTGGTACAATGTGGGTCGTGGACCTTGATGATCCATTTGGATATTAGTCAAACCACTATTGCACTTTTATGTTGCATCCGTACTCCCAATGTTGTGTTCGGTTGAGTGATTTTATACCTGTTGTTATTGTTTCTTTTAGACCTTTGCTTTTGTTTCATGAGCGCTAAGATTTTTGTAGAATCCATACTCTTGGATTGAAGCTAGTTGAGTGAGTTTATGATATTTGGACTTGTTGCATCATTGGGATTCGTGTAGAATCCATACTCTCGGATTGAAGCTGGTTGAGTGATTTTATGATGTATGGTTTTATTGGCTTCGAGATTTGTGTAGAATCCATCCTCTTGAGTTGCTTTCAGTTGGGTGTTTTGTTTTGCATTATGTTCTCATCCTGTCCTTGTGTTGTGATCTTTGTGATGGTGGTGCGCCACACACGAGTACGTGCACGAACATTTTTTAGGTAACTTGTGAGGCCCAATCTTCCATGGATTTTCTGAGAGTTATGATCATTGGGGTTGGGATGGGAGTATGCATGCCCACAGGAACTTGTCATAGGATGAGCATGGGTAGGGTAGGATAGCATATGGAGGAGCTTCTATCCTACAACCTGGTGACTATTGCCTAGTTGGTAGAGGAATTTTTATATAAGTGATTATTAAATTAAAACATTAGGTGGTAATAAATACAAGATAATAAAATGTGTGGGTTGTGCGCCTTCCATCGTGAAGAGTTGCTGCCCTAGGTTGTGTGCCTTCTATTGAGAAGAGTAGCTGCCTATACTAGCTTGGGCTTTTGGATGCCAAGTGACTCTCCATGATTTCATCCCCTACTTAGTAGCCTTTTGAGTGTCTGACTAGGACCTGTACTCCTTGCATTGTCTTAGGTACTTGGTTATAGCCATCATACTATCTTGCGTGAGTGTTAGCCATGGATGTTGTTTTTATGTGTTTGTGGTTGGATCTTTATCTCCATCAGAATGGCAGGTGTGGACCTATGGGTTCCACATGGTTGGGAGGTATAGCTACCTTCACCACTACTAGGGACCAGTGTATAGAGATGGTCTTTTGTCCTAGTGCGACTGTTGCTGGATGTTTTCACTTGGTACTTCAAGTTCTAGAGTATGCTTTCTTTTAATTTATGCTTTTATTGGAATTCTTGGATATCATGTTTAGATGATGTTAGTTTACTTGATGCATTCCTATATTATTGATGTTTAGCATGTGATAGGTGATGTTATCTACTATAGGATTATCTTATGCTTTTCTACTAGCATGTTAGATTCCTTATGCTTATATTGTTGCATGTTTTAGTAGTGACGTCCCTATTACGACAGTGTGACGATCTGATCGTTGTCTTGGGATGTTATGTGTGGGGGATGGCTAGGATCCATGATAGTCTTATGATGCTATTGATGGTTGGGAGGAACTGTGCACTTAATTTGGTTGTTTTGTTATTGTTATGTTATTTTTGTACATTGCGATGTTGCTTTTGTTCACTATGATGTTTATTTTAGTATGTTCTTTTCTTCTGTAGTTTTAGATGGTAGATGTATCTCCTTCTTGATCTTGTCATCTTGTTGATTATGCACTCGAGTGTTCGCTCCTCGATCTATGTAGACCCCGTACTCCCTGGTGTGGAGGTTCTGAACTCAATTTTTCTCTATTTTTCCCCTTTTGTGTTTTTCTTAAGTGTTTTTGTGTTTCTATGGGTGACATTTTATTAGCATGGTGCAACATAAAAATGTATCACACACCCATAAAAATTGTGTTGTACGATGTTGAAAAGTATTGCACGCCTCTTGGAGAAATGTCGTGCAATACTAGTAAGTATCGCACCTCCTTTGGAGAAATGTCGTACAATACCCTGAAAGTATCACACCCCCTTGAGAAAAGTATCCCTCAAACTCTAAAAGTGTTGCCCTCCTTCTTTAGAAATGTCACGTGATACTTTTTAGTGCTATATTAAAGTATCGCACGGGTTTTGTAAAAACATACACATTCTGGCAGTGGGCACTTTTTGATTTGATCCGAACTTTTTGAGAGTTGTTTTGGATACCCTTTTTGGTGTTCTTCGACTCTTTGTTGTTGCTTTTTGGATTTAGGTTCTTTTCTTTCAAATTATTTTTGCTTGTTTTTATTGCAGTCCTTTGGGGTTTAAAATATATCATTGATGTATATTTAATTCCTTATACTTAAGATATATTTTAATATATGCAATGAATCTTTTGAGATAGGTTTCAGACCTCTCGGAGATAAGATAAAGATTCTATGAAATTTTAGGGCTTCAGAAATCCAGACAGCCAATTTTCAGGGCTTCAAGATTTTAGGCTTAGCCAAATTTCAAGATTCTACATTTTACCCAACTTGGTGTTTTTTTGATGAGTGGTCATCTCTTTGAGCTCTCATCATGTGTGTGGTCGCTGTTGGCTTTTGTTTGCTTGTGTCAGTTTGGTAGTGGAGTTTGGAGATTTATTGGTTGCCAAGATTTTGGTGAAGTCTTCCATTGTGATCATTGTGATCCCTGTATGATGTTGTCATGTGCATTAATACTCGTATTAAAAAAAAAAAATCTTGGCTTGTATTTCATCCTTGTTCCCAAGGATCTCCAGGCAAGGCATTACAGGGGCTCTTGGTAATTGTTCTTATGGGCATGGACTTGAAAATTTCATCAAATATGAAAAGGTCAAAATTGGAATAGGAATACATATTCCAATACCACCTTTTTAGGTGGAATAGAAAATGCTCATTTTGGGGCCAAAATTGGAACATGTATTCCTATTCTCAATATCAATTTATCATACCCAAATGGAGGATTCAAAATTTTAAGAATTTACTAATGCCTATTTCAATCTAATTCATGTTGCCAAATGGGAAAGGAATAGGTGAGTGGATCATTCATGTACTTACTCAATTTGTTAACTCAATGCTTTGATTGATTCTCTTAAGAATCTCTATGAAGACCAGGACATAGCTACATCAAATCATCAATCTTCTCTTGGTGTTTCAAATGACTTGAGGAAGTTCATAATTTGGAAAAAAAAATTAATATTCATTAACTCACATTTGTCATCTTTGACTCACAAGAGGTATATTGGATTTCTTATTGAGGATGGTTCCTTTTTGGAATACTTAGGGGTTTTATTTTCTAGAGAAAATATATATAATCTCTTTTGAGGTAGTCATTCAATCACATTGTTCGCATATATTATTAATGCTAGTAAATGCGTAGGAGAGAGATCATTTATTTATTCAAATTAGATGATCAAAACTTTTGAAGTTTTCAATTATTGGAGAGTAATTTCTTTGGGATGAACCCGTACCAGTGAATTTAGAGAGAAGAATGAAATGGACATCTAATTTCAAAATATTTAGGGTATATTTGCAAAGATAGTGTAATAGTTGGCTCTAACTATGGATAAGGACTACAAAGGATGTAGAATGAACCCAGAGTCATAGAGAAATAATTAATAGTTTATTGAAAGTGGATAATAGAGTCACACAAAGAAGAACACCATGGGGGATTGATTGGAGAGATGAAACACAAACCAAAAAATGGAACACGCCACAAAAACTTCTACTAAAATGTGTGCAATGTATAATGCACCCCTACCTACAAGGACTTAATGACAATTATCAAAGTTATAAACACATCATGAAAATTACACACCTATGTGAAATAGATTCATGCACCTTTGTAACACTTGTGAGCTCCTTAAGTTGACCACATAGACATAGATGAGATGGGATGAAAAAAAGTTAGCAGTGAACCAAACAAACTTTACACATCAAAAATATCTGAGAACTCTGGAATCACATTAGTACCATCTTATACATTAGTGAAGATACCATTTGAAATCTCATCATGCATACCAATACCATCTACCTGAACATTCTTCTAATTGTTTGGCTTAGAATTCATCAAGACATAAATTAGAAAACCTTTATAGAGTTTGAAATTTTAAGAGTTTTAAACCAATGGAAATGTTGAATCTTGATTTTGAGACTTGACTTGGGAACTTGTAGAAATGCATCCATTTTAAAATAAAGGATTGAAATAGAGACCATTTCATGGAGGAAATCATCATTTGAATTCTTCAAACACCAACTTGGAATTTTATCATAATGAGAATTACCTTCATTGAACTCCTTTATTAGAAGAAGTTATAACTTGCTTCTTTATTGGCACTCTTGCTACAATTATATTCTGATATATGGGTGTCTACTTTATCAAAATACTCAAAAGAATATCACTTTGAATTTCTAATGATCCCAAAGGATTTAATTTTAATCATATTAAATTACAAACATTTTTTAACACATTTTAGTAGCTTTCATCTTTGATTTTTGCATTAATGTCCATATGGTCATGTATATTATCTTGCCTATTAGTTTTTCTCCATGAGACTTTTAATGAAACACAAAAATTTGATATCAAGTTGCATGAAAGTTTGGACAAGATTTCATGATAGTTCTTGTTCATCCTTTTTTACGTTGATTTTTAATTCTTCTATTAATTATACAACTTATTAAGTGTTTACCAATTTCTTCAAAAGAGAAGGTCTCAATTTTTTAAGGAGAGGAAGATATATACAAGAATTCTTGTGTGGTTGTCTCTATTTTAGGGGTAATGGTACAAGATTTTGTAATGGATTCTAAAGCATTGACTTTATCAAAAGATCCATCATCTTCAATGGTTAGTAGTAGATGAATAGGAATATCTTCTTCATGTAGAAAGTCAACATTAAAAACGTATAAACACCAAGTTGGAATAAGAACTGGATAAGAATAAACATGTATATTGTATTCATTAGTATATTCAATCATGGGGTGCATGCATGTATATAACGCATCTGATGTTTCTTAATTAAGCTCTTTTATTCCAAGTTAATGGGAGATTTCTTGTTTTCTCTCACAATCATTGTAATGTTTATGACAAGATACAATGCAAATTTATCTTTCTATCTCGTGCATCTCCTTTTGATATTTCACTTGTCGTGAAATATTATGAGAAGATATAACTCCATCTTTTTTGACACATGCACCTTCTGATGGATATCTTTTAGTAGTTTGTTCATAAAGATTTTTATTAGGAACAAAATGATATTTTTTATTGAATCTTTTGAAATATTTGAATCAATGAAGGATGAACTTTATTAGGGACAACCTTTTCATTTCTATAAAATCTTCACAAAACTTGATTTTGTTTAGGTTCATCAAGATCATCATCGTTTTTATTAGATATAAGGGAAGAAATGTTATTACTGTGTTCTATCACTAATTTATGAGAAATAAATTGGTTGTTTGTGTTGGAGTTGATGAAATCCAACTACGAAGATGCCCAGGATCACCTACATGCAAATAACCTATCAAAGGGAAGCCAAGGAGAGAAGAGCGTAGAGCTAAAGAAAAACCTTAAATGGACATGAGAGAGAAAATATGAAAAATAATGATATTGTATTTACAATGGAATGGAATGAGATACAATGAGAGAGAGGTTGCTTATAAAGGCCTCATGGAAGCTTGTAGAACAAGCTGGAGGGTGGTAGACGATAAGGTTGACAACTAAGCACTCTTCCACAAAAAAGTGGAACATGCTAGAAAGGAACAAACTCCCGTGTTGTCAATAACTCATCACTACATGCATTAAATACTAAATATTAAATAAATGCATTAACCTAAGTAAGCTTAAGTAAATAGAATAATTAATTAATTATTTACTCTAACACCCTCCTTTAAGTGCAACTTAGGGGAATGCCTTAAGCTCACAAAACTAAGATTTTGCATTGAACCAGCCTATGACATGTAGCAGGACTGCCACATAACACTTTGCCAATAAACCCTCCTCCAAAAAGAGATAGCAAAGAATTTTCTAGAAGATAGGAACAAAGAGAGATCATGAAGAGAACCACTAAAGCATGAAAAGCCACAAAACTCTATCAAAAGCTGCTGATTTGAAGAACCTTCACAAAAATAGAAGGCACAAACCAAGCGTGTCTATATGGTAGATGATCCATCTCACCGAAATGCATAGGTAGCCAGCCACTGCAATCACCTAGTATGTAGGATCAGGTACTAAATACATAGCTCACACTGAACCATCGAACCAAGGAAGCATTAGAACAACAGAATAACCCCCCTTAATGTAGATAGGGTGAGGTGATAGGCAACTTAAAAGATGGGCCAAAAATCTCCTACAACACAGGAACTAGACACATCGAGAGTGAGGTACAGACACCTATAAAGGCACATTTCATTAACACATCATGGGACTAATATCATGGAAGGGACAATCACTTAACAAAGGAAGAGGGCCTAAATGGAAATCAACTATCCCCCCCATGGAACTTTATAAAATAGTGCGAGTACAATGAATCACAATGATGAAAAAGATCCCAAAACACAAGAGTGGCAATTTATCTTAGTGCATTTGCATAAAGATGCTTACAATGAATATCAACAATGATAAAAAAAAAGCATAAGATTGATACAATAGAAGGTACAACCCAAAATGAAGCATCTGAAGCAATAAAATTGATCCCCAAACCTAAAACAACCATGATATCCACCATAATGAAAAAATGCATAAGAATGAATAAAACATTCTTGGATTAGAATCTAGAAAAACAACTAACTTCATTGGAAAGAGCACAGAAATAGCTTTCCAATGATATAAAGAAGTCCAAAATTAGAGATCGGATGCTCAAGATATGCCTCCTAGAGTGCAAAACAGAACATCTAGATTTGACTACCAAAACAAGAAATCAAACTACATCAAAACTCAAAAACACCTATACAAATATCTCCATCTCAAAACCATCTTTTCAGCACATTTCTCAAATCAAAAAAATATGTCTGTATGCTCAAGTTACGAAAGAAAAACCGATAGGGGCTCTAAAAATGCATGAAAAAAAAAATTAACAAAAAAATAATAAAAAACAAACAAAAAAAAATAGCCACCCCCACACCATCAATGGAGCGACGACCAAGGTGGTGGGAGGGTGAAGGGTTGCTAGTAGGTGGAGCGATGGTGGGGCCACGACGGGCACCGCCGGTAGAGCCCCTGGCAGACTGCTAGCGGTGACCATAGTGGGGATCGCTAGTAGTTTCACTGTAATTTGCTAACCGTCTCGAGTTAAAATTTTGCATTTTTTCAATTTTTTTGCAATTTTTGCCTCGAACTGCATGACAGGGGTTGTACGACCCTGCCTGGCAATTTTTTTTTGCCTCCCAGATCAACGTTGTCTAAATTGGACAAATTTTATATGGAAATGGTGGTTTTGACTCCTTCAAAATCCATTTGTGATGTTAGTTTTGCCTCAAAATACTCTAAAAATTAGTGACTCCCCTATTTTCTTAGAAAAAAACTTGAAAAAATACTAGATCTGATCCACCAAACCCTTGTTCTCCCTTTTTCTTGAAACACCAAACAAGCTACAATAGATCTGGCTCTAATACCATGTAGGAATCGAGAAAAGGCACATAACAAATCCACGAAGTTAAAGAAAACCTACATGCAAAAAACCTGTCACAAAGAAGAAAAAGACAAGAAGAGGAAAAGGTTTGCTCTGAAAAACTCAGATGAAGAAGAAAAATATTATTCAACAGATTCAATAATTTACATAGAGAACAATCCTTATAAAAGAGATCGAAACTTGAAAAGGGTAACCTAAAGCCTAAAAAAGCTAGGGTTGCACATTATAATTAATGAAATATTAATTATATGCACCTAAAAGATAGCTTAAGCAAACTAGAGTAATAGGAAACTTAATTAATTAAATCAAAGTGATTTAACTAATAAGTAAAAATAACTAATTACTCTAACACCCCCCCTTAAGCGAAGCTTAGGAGGTAAGCTAACCTAGCATAGTTATGAAAGCAGAAAAATGGGTCCCAGCAACAAGGCTTGATTAGGTACCCAATACAAGGAAATCTCTATAAATTGGAGGAATAGAGAAAACCACATGGGAAAAATCCTACTCCAAAAAGAGATAGCAAAGAATGTTCCAGAAGATAGGAACAAAGAGAGATCATGAAGAGAACCACTGAAGCATAAAAAGCCACAAAATTCTGTCAAAAGGTGTTGATCTGAAGAACCTCCACAGAAATAGTAGGCACAAACTGAGTGTGTCTATATGATAGATGATCCATCTCACTAAAATGCATAGGTAGCCAGCCACTGCAATCACCTAGTATGTAGGATCAGGTACTAAATACATAGCTCACACTAACGAACCATTGAACCAAGGAAGCATTAGAACAATAGAATAACAATTTTTTCTATCTCTCTTTTTAATATTTGTCAAAGTTTTAAGTAGAGAATGATGAATCTTTTCTATATAAAGCCTCTAGCAACCATAGAAAATATCTAAGAAGTTGACTTGATTAGGATCGTTGAGAATCTAATTTTGTTGAGAAACATGGGTAGTAGAGGTGTATCTAATATTTTTTATTACTTATTATAAAAATTCTTTGTCATTTCACATTCAACCTTTCTTTGATAATAATTATTTCAATCATGACCAAGAAGATTACTTTCTACCCCATCTCTTTCTTTAGCTATTTGAAAATCTAGAATAACATAAGATGAATTTTATGAGGAGAAAGGTGCATACCACAATAGAATCTTTTAATGGAATCAACTTCTATGGGTTCATCTAGAACTTTCTTCTTTTGAGCCACTATGAAAATAATTCATCACCATTTTCATTATCACTATCACTTTCCACTTTCCCTTTGTACCAAATCATCATTTTGAATTCAAACCTTGAGATAGAGTCTCCAACCTTTTCTTGAGAGAAAGTACCTTTAAAAATAGGGGTAAATAAATATAATGATGGTTTAATCCCTAGTAGACTTTTCTAAAATATGTTGGTAAATAGATTTGATATTATAGGTATTGTATTTAAAACTAACCATATTCACCATGTGTATCTAATAGTGACACTTGTGCCAATAGTTGGAGGAATTGGGTCAAATAACAATTTGTCACAATCATCTTCTAGATTTTAGAGAGGCATCTCTCTCATATTATGGGAGGTATCTAAAATATTTTTGTACTTTCAACCTAAAATTACATTAAAAAGAAAACTAAAAACTAAAAAGGGATAAACAAAGGAAACTCCTAGTATAGGCATATGAGTACCAACTAGGATTTTATAATGCAAAAATATTACAATGGGGTTTAAGAAAAAAATGTATAAATTGAGAAATAAGGATAGACAAACCGTCAATACAAAAATATATGCCATACCACTACATTTAAATCAATATAGAGAGAATGTTAGAGTAAATAATTAATTATTTATTATTTATTCTATTTACTTAAGTTTACTTAGGTTAATGCATTCATTTAATAGTTGTAGTGATGAGTTGTTGACAACACAAGAGTTTGTTCCCTTCTAGCATGTTCCACCTTTTTGTGGAAGAGTGCTTGGTTGTCAACCTTATCTTCTACCACTTTCCAGCTTATTCTATAAGCTTCCATGAGGCCTTTATATTTGGGCTCTCTCTTTGTATTTTCTCTCCCATTTTCATTGTAAATACATTTTCATTGTTTTACAATATGTTCTCTCTCATGTTCGTTTAGGGTTTTTCCAAGCTCCACCTCTTCCTTCTTGGTTTCCCTTCGACAGGTTATTTGCATGCAGGTGATCTTGGTGAGCTATGGAGTTGTATTTCATCAACTCCTACATGGTATCAGAGCCACCCTACTGCTGCTTCATTGAAGGATTTTTGAAGCCACAATTTGGAGACACAAACCCTAGTTTGTTTGTGCATTTTTCTTCAATTTGGGGGAAGAGCATTTTTTTGAGCACTTTGGGCCCAAATGGATGTTGTCATTGGATTTAGAAGGTTGTTTTCAGTTAGGATTCATATAAAACTTATTGATTTTGGAGACAGAGCTCTGGGAGGCAAAAAAAATTTGCTTGCAAGGTATGTCATATGGACATTTTTGGGGAAAAATTTTTAAAAATTGCACAGAGCGCGCCACCATGGCTCTACCCAACAACCACCATGAGTCCACCCATGCTCTACCCATGCCCTACCATAGATCAGTCATACAGCCCACCAAGCACTCAGCTCCACTACGGCCCGCGCACTATCGTTCTACCACTTTCGTTGATGGCACCCCCTACTCTACACAGCTCTTCTACCACTGCACCAAATTGCATCACCTCTCCTCCACTCCAACACCACCTCAATGACTCCACCACCCCTATTCTCTACTACTCTACTACTCCTACTCCACTCTGATAGTTAGTGCTTGTGTGGAGGTACATTTAGCATCTACAACATAGTTGGCACCAGTCTGTGGCTACCACATGGCATGAGTGCCACGTTGGCATCTACCACGTGGCCCTTGCCACATCAATTCCTAGACATTTCAGCCTACCACATGGCCCTACCACATGGCTCCTTTTTTCTATAATGGCCCCTAGGTTTTCAAATTTAAACTAGTGTTTTGCGATGTTAGCACTACATCAACAACCTCTTGCACCTCTCTAGGGTCATTTTGGACCTACTTGCAATATTTTAGCCATAATTTGAGCATATGGAGGTATTTTTCTAATCTGAAAAAAGTGTCAGAAAGCTAGTTCTAAGATGAAGACATTAGTGTAGGTATTTTCAGATTTTGATGCAATTTTGTTGCTCTTTTTTCACTTGAAGTCTGAAGTTCTATTTTTGACTCCAGCATGCATATCTTTTGCTCCCATGTCAGTTTTTTGAAAACATTATATTTTTGGAAAGCTGGTTTTGTCATCTTTTCAAAAATGTAGTAATTTCCTTAGATTCTAGCCCATGCTCTTTCTATCATGTTTTTGGCATTTTTCTTTATGGTGGATATCTTGGGTGTTTCAGTTCTAAGGATCATTTTCCTGGCATGTTTTCTTTTGTTTTGAGCTATACTATCTTTTGTGTTAGCTTTTTTCCTTTTCTAATTATTTTTGACATCATTTGTAAGCACTTTAATGCATACACATTGAGATAAAGTTCCACTTTTGCATTTTGGGTTCATGAACATTATTTTGAGATAGTTGTACTTGTACTCTTTTTATAAAGCACCATGGGGGGGATAGTTGTTTTCTATTTTTGGCCTTAATTCTTTTGTTTTTGCATGCAACATTAGTGTGACCATGTCTTTATAGGTGTTTGTACCTCTTTCTCTATCGTTGTTCTTAATTCTATTTGTAGAGAATTTTGTCTCACCTTCTCAGTTGCCTGTCATCTCACCCTATCTACATTAAGGGGGGGTTATGTTGTTGTTGTAATGCATCCTTGGTTCAATGGTTTGATATTTTGAGCTATGTATTTAGTGGTTGATCCTATATATGAAGTGATTGCAATGGTTGACTACCTTTGCATTTCGATGAGATGGATCATCTACCATATAGACACGCTCGGTTCATGCCTTCTTCTTCCATGGAGGTTCTTCATATCAGGAATTTCTCTTTGGTGGTAGATTTTGCAGCATCTTCATGCTTCAGTGATGCTCTTCATGATCTTCTCTTGTTCCTGTTTTATGGGACATTTCTCTAGTTGGAGGCTTTTCATTCCTTCACTAAGTTACCTCTTTTTGGGGGAGGTTTTATCCCATGTGGTTTTCTCTCTTTCCCCATTTTTAGAGGTTTGCATTTCTTTGCATTGTACATGGGTACCTAACATGGTCTTGTTGCTAGGACCTATTCTACATTTCATCTTAGTTTTGTGAGCTGAAGGCATTCCCCTAAGTTGCACTTAAGGGGGGGTGTTAGAGTAAATAATTAATAATTATTTATTTATTCTATTTACTTAAGTTTACTTAGGTTAATGCATTCATTTAATAGTTGTAGTGATGAGTTTTTGACAACACGGGAGTTTGTTCCCTTCTAGCATGTTCCACCTTTTTGTGGAAGAGTGCTTAGTTGTCAACCTTATCTTCTACCACTTTCTAGCTTGTTCTACAAGCTTCCATGAGGCCTTTATATTCGGGCTCTCTCTTTGTATTTTCTCATCCCATTTTCATTGTAAATATATTTTCATTTTTTTGCAATATGTTCTCTCTCATGTCCATTTAGGGTTTTTCCAAGCTTCGCCTCTTCCTTCTTGGTTTCCCTTCGACAGGTTATTTGCATGCAGGTGATCTTGTTGAGCTGTGGAGTTGGATTTCATCAACTCCTACAATGAATGCATTTCATCACATTAATTATGTAGATTGGAAAATAAATTGGACTTCACACTAATATAAATAGGTTACTAACTTGACATACAAAAAATTAGCAATAAAAACTCATTAATACATTTTAGACATATAAGTAAATGAATTCTTCATTATATATTTGAATATATACAAATTCAAAAGCACTTTTATACATGATGTAAATCTAATAAGTTGTTTGAAATTTCCTCCATATTATCCCTTATACTAAAAAAGTTTCCTTTCACCTTAAATAAGCCATATATTTATAGGATCTCTTTGATAATAACTTGCAATTTCTTAGCATAACTATATAATTGTTACATGTAACTACTTAGGATAATGACCTAAGGTAGTTACATTAGATAACTAGATGGGATAACTACTTAAGATAACTATCTAGTAGTTACTTGAGACAACTTCTAAGAATAACTACTCTTTGGAATAAAATTTAGGATTTTCCTAACTTTTACAATAATAAATCCCCAATGATAGTTTTATTTAGGTGACATAAGCCACTTTTTAAAAAAGACTATTTAGATCTTATTATAAAAATTAAAAAATAAATTATTTTCATTGAAGTGATGATAAACATTCTTCTAATCTATTTGATGAAAACTTGATATTTTAGGACATATATTCTGACTGAATCCATCAATAAAATATCTTCTTCATGAGGCACATTAAAAATATATGCAAAGCTCAAATGTTCTCATTTACAAAATAATCATTCTTGATCATCAATTTGGTCATCAAGTAAAATATCCATTCTATCTTTGATAGAATTCCTTTATTTCCACATGTTCATAATCTATCAAACATTAAAGTGTTATTGTTTGTTAATATTTAACATGTATCAAGTGCTACTTAAGATCTTTTGGTTAAAGTAGGAAAAAATTATCGTTAGTAAGATAAACATGAAAATATTGATATGCTAACACAATAAACACTAGATTTTACATGGAAAATCTAACTAGGAAAAAACATGGAAAAGTCATCATGTGCCAATATTTTTGAACCAATATTCCCCCTTAGAGTATTCATCATGTTCTAGCTTCTTTCACTTTTCTATACTCATTTTCATTCTCTCCATATATTCATTTTTTGTCCATATGATATATTCTTCCGCTTAACTACTTCTCTCTATAGGATATAATCTCCCACTTTGACAACAATATCAAATGTGATCAACCTTTCTTTACTTTCTTCTGATAAGATACATGTTTCACTTTGACCTTTTCTAGACTTACTTAGACTTTACCCATTTTGGATTAGTCCACATGTACATCAATTCATTCCTATGATTTTATATTATTTTTTATGGACTAGTGCAACCTAAATCTTCTTTCTCAATTGATAGAAGGTAGGGGTCAAACTCCTAATCTACCTTTTAGGTAGTGGTTTAGCGCATATATTTGCAACTTGTTCCTTAGTAGGAATGTACTCTAGTCTAACTTCTTTAATATGTACCTTTTCTCTATTGAAATGATACTTTTGGCTATGTGCCTGGTCTTTGAATGCATTGTTGGATTATTTGAAATGTTTATAGTACTAGTACTATTGCAATGAATAAAAAGAGGTTCAATTGCCTTTTCTAGTATTTATTATAGCATTTTCTTGATCCAAATTACTTTGTGACAGTTAATTATAGAAACAACATATTTTTCCTTAGTTGTAGATTGTAAAATATAGTTATGTTTCTTGCTAACCCATAAGACCATTGTCTTTTTTTAGATAGAAAGACCCTCTACTTGTGATTTTTCTATCATCAAAATTTCCAACCCAATCAACATCTATGTATACTTTTAGATCAAAATTGTCTTTTTCTCATACCATAGACTAAAATATTTAGTTCCTTTTAGGTATTTGAATATCCTTTTAACCATTTTCATATGTGAATCCTTTGGTATTGATGAAAATATTGTGATTGTTCCAACTATATGAGCTATGGCTAGTCTACTATGAACAACATATTGTAGCTTACCTATTATTGATTTATGCAATGTTTCATTTACTTCTTAGAACTGTCTTCCTTAGATAATTTTGAATCAAAGATCATAGGTATGCAAATAAATTTTGAATCTTCCATGACAAATATTTTCAATATTTCCTTGATATACTTAGATTTAGTTATGTATACACCTATTTTTATCTGTTGTACATGCAATCCAATCAAGAATTTGATATTTCCTAGCATCCACATTTCACACTTTTTTCTCATTTCATTAATAAATGAATTTCTCATAGACTAATTTCCTCCATATATTATGTCATCAATAAATATTGCAACAATTAACATTCTATCCTCATTTCAGCTTTCAAATATACATTATTGTTATCACTTGTTCTTACAAATCTAGTCTTAATTAGATAAGAATTTATCATTTCATACCATGCACCTAGTCCTTGATTTAAACCATATGATTCCTCATGTAACTTGCAAACCAAATCCTTTCATTTTTTCTATATAGACTTCATCTTGTAGTATTCCATATAAGAAAGAATATTTACATTGATTTGATGGACTTTAAATCTTTTGTAGGTAGAAAACATTAGTAGTATCATGATTCCTTCTAATATAGCAATGGGAGCAAAAGTCGCTCCATAATCAAATCCTCCTTCTTGAGAATAACCTTTGTAAACTTGTATTGTCTTGTTCCTTATTACTTCACCATTTTTATCTAGTTTATTCTTGAAAACCCATGTAATTCCTATCACATATTTGTTAGTGAGTTTGGGTACCTGCAATGACCATGCCTTTTTCTTCTCAATCTAGTCAATTTCCCCCTTCATTGTTGTCATCTAGTCATCATCTTTTGTAGCATATCTTACTATCTTGGGTTCAACTTCGGATAGAAAAAATGCAGTATCTCTTTCTCTTAACTAACTTCTAGTAAATATTCCTTCACTTCTCTCACCAATTATATCAAATAAACTATGGTTTATTAATATATGCCTTGGGGTAACTAGTTCAACATTATGAATTTCTCCATTTCATTCATTAGTTTCATCTTTATTTTTATTTACAATTTCAGCACTACTTGCTTCAACATTCACTTATGGTGTAGTTTCAACTTTCATAGGTTTATAATATATAAGTTCATTGTATCCTTCTAGTTTCTTCATGTTGTCTTCCTCCTTCTCTAAAATACATGATGCAGTGCAAGGTAGGAGAATCCCCAAAGGAGATGTCCTAGCCCCTAGAAAATAATCACACAATAGAATATAAACAACAATGTAAGATTTGAAACCAAGTCACAATAATTTATTCATAGATGTAACTAATTACATGCAATGTGTTGGGTTGTAAGGCCTTCTAGGTTACGACCAAATACAAAGAAAGTAATTTTTATGCAAGATCCCTCAAGATCTAATCCAAACCCTAGCTAGTCTAGATCCACACTCTAGTAGAAACCACCAAGGAAATCCAAACTAATACTCACAAGCCCACGAAGCAATCTCTTTGTTTCTCAAGCCTTAGCTACTAGCCCTTCTCAAAATGTGCTCCTCTGCCACCTCCTCTTTTCCAATATGGATGAATAATGACTAAATAACACACCAAAATCCCTACTTATACCAATCTAAGCCACAAGTCAGCCCAATATGCTACAAATTAAATATCCTTTACATTAACTACTTGAAGAGCCACAAGTCGGCCTCCAATAGAAATTAAATACCAAATGCATTTAAAGGCTTAAAATAATTATTAAATACATTAAAATTAATTACCCAAGACCCAAATAGGTGCACTCAACCCTAAAAAAATCCTTAATCATGCAAGATAGCCAACTACCCCAAGATGCTCCTGCATTAGACTCCCTAGGTGCAAAAAGATGTTCTTAGTAGCTGGAAGAACATCTTTTGATATCCAACACAGAAATCCTAAACTAGTTCTTCACATAAATGTCCTCAAAGTCTTCAACTTGTACACTCTTTCCCTTGCTCTTCTTCCACTTTTCTACCCTTGGTGTTCCACAAGTTTTCTATCCACACGAAGAACTCGACTACCAATACTTAGGTTCCTTCTACTAACCTCTTCATTCTATAAAGGGATCAGGGAATGCTTCCTGCCACCTTTCTTAGTTGTAAACACATTCTTGACACAATCATGCACAACCTTGCAATCATACTTCCAAGGTCTAACAAGCAACACATGACAACTATTCATGTCCACAATATCACACAACACTTGGTCCTTATATTGCCAAATCTTCAAATCAATAAGGCATTGCTCCTTCACTTCCAAAGCATGCTCACCTCACAACTAGCCAATCCTATAAGGATAAGGATGTCCCATGCTCTTCAAACCAATTTTTTGAACTATCTCCTCAGTAACAAAGTTATCAGTACAACCACCATCTACAATCATATTGTAGACTTTACCACTAGACTTACAATGAGTCCTGAACAATCTAGTCCTTTGAAAAGAATCTAGTATACTCTGACCAAACAATACTTGTCAAGCCAATAAACTCTCTCCTTTCTTAGGTTCATGGTCATCAACCTCATTCACAATAGTAGCTTTCCTATCACCAGCCTTCTACGAACACTCATAGATCTATGTCCTTATTCATGACATCTAAAACAAGTACCCTTAAACTCACCTCTACCTATCCTTTTCTTATGATCAATAGGTTTTGGTTCATCTTTTGTACTTGATTTATCCCTTACTAAGTAGTCCTACTTCTCCTTCCCTTGAGAATTACCTTGACTCTTCCTCTTTAGCTTCTCTTCCACTCTCAAAGCATATTGATAAGTATCCTCAACTAATGAAATATTCAACATACCAACCTCATCTTGAATATTGAATCTCAAACCATTAATGTATAGAGCTACCTTTTCCTTTGAAAATTCTCTATGCCCAAACCAAATGGTCAACTTGTAGAGCTCCTTATTATAATCTTTCATAGTCATATCCTTCTACTTCAAATTATGCAACCTCTTAAACAACTCAAGTTCATAATCAACATGAATGAACTTAACCTTCAACTTAATCACCATCAATCTCCATCTAGTGATCTTCAATTCACCTTATTCTTCTCTATCTCTTTGAAGTTCCTTCCACCAAAGAGCAGCATGTCCCTTCAACTTAGTTTGTGCCAACCTTACTCTGAATAGATGCTTGATATCCTCAAGCTCAAAGTGGTCTTCCAATTCACCAATCCAATCAATTAGGTTTTTAGGATTCAAAGTACCTAAGAAATTAGAAACCTCCATCTTATGCTTAAACTTCAACTGAGATCTAGGTCTAGCAAAGTGACCAACCCTATTTCCCATAGGTCTATCCACATGATCAGTTCTGGCCTCACCACTCAATCTAGCAAACTCAAAGTCTTCAACAGCTTCCTCATAACCATCTTTAGTACCTATATGTTGAGATACACCACCTATAGCACGTATGATCCCATTGATCATATCACTCTTCATCAATGCCATCTTAGATCTAAAAGTGGCTTTAACCTCTTATATTTTAGATCTAAAACCTTCTTTAACCCTCTCTGGCATCCTTTCATTCACAACATCACTAATATCATCAATTTCCCTAGGGTCCAATCTTCTCAAAGACATCTTCCAAGATTTTTTCAAACCCTAATAAATCCGCTTCACAAAACCCTGGTGCAAATTGCCTCAACTTTGGTGCTCGTTCTACATACTCAAGAACAACCTTTTCTCTGATACCACTTGATGTAGTGCAAGGTAGGAGAATTCCTATCCCATATAAAATAACCACACAATGGAAGATAAAAAACAATGCAAGATTTGAAGCCAAGTCACAATAATTTTTTCATAGATATAACTGATTACATGTAATGTGTCAAGCTATAAGGCCTTCCTGGTTATGGCCAAATAGAAAACAAGTAATATTTTTGCAAGTTCCCTCAAGATCCAATCCAAACCCTAGCTAGTCTAGATCCACACTCTGGTAGAAACCTCCAAGGAAATCCAAACTAGTACTCGCAAGCCCACTAAGCAATCTCCTTGTTTCTCAAGCCTCAACTACTAGCCTTTCTCAAAATTCACTCCTCTACCACCTCCTCTTCTCCAAGATGAATGAATAATGACTAGAGACTTCACCACAACCCCTACTTATACCAATCTAAGTCACAAGTCAGCCCAATATGCTACAAATTAAATATCCTTTACATTAACTACTTGAAAAGCCACAAGTTGGCCTCTAATACAAAATAAATACCAAATACCTTTAAAGGCTTAAAATACTTATTAAATAAATCAAAATTAATTACCCAAGACCCAAATTGGTCCACTGAACCCCACAAAAATCCCTTAATCATGCAGGATAGCCAACTACCCTAGGATGCTCCTAGATCAATTCATCAACCTTTATCTTTTCAGTTTCAATCATCTTGTTTTTCCTCTTATTTAAGAAATTTATAAGCCTTGTTTTTGGTAGAGTAACCAATAAATATTCCTCCATCACTTTTCCTATCAAACTTTCTACTCATTTCATCTTTCTTGATATAGTATTTACTACCAAATACTTTGAAATAACTAGCATTAGGTGTGTGTCTATACCAGAGTTTATATGTGGTATTGTTTGTACTTTTTTTGAAATGTACCTAGTTTAGTGTGTGTACAATAATACTTACTACTTATCTCCATAATTTTTGTGCCACTCCTTTTTTTAGCAACTTTCTTACACATTCCACAATAGATGTCTTCCTTCTTTCAACAATTCCATTCTGCTATGGTATTTTGGATGCAACCAATTATCTTTTGATTCCATGTTCATCAAAGTACTCATTAAATGCATGTGAAGTAAATTCACTTCCTCTTTCAGATCTAAGAAATTTCAATATTTTACTAGTTTCCTTTTTAACTCTTTCCATATACATCTTTAATATGTCAAAAATATTTGATTTAACTTTGAAAAATGTCACAAAATCATCCTTAAGTAGTCATCGACAAATAACATAAAGTATTTATCACATTAATATTGTTTAGTACCAATTGGACCACATAATTCTATGTAAGCCAAATCTATAATGTTCTCATTAGAGTAGACCTTACTAATAAAGCATGAGCTAGTCATCTTTTCTAACTAGTCCATTCCTTGCATATTGCATTATCTGATTTAACTAAAATTGGTATGCCTCTGACACTTTTCTTTTTACTAATTTTTACTAGATTATCAAATTTTACATGACTAAGCCTTTTATGCCACAACCAAAATTCTTATACTTTAACAATCAAACAATGTGAAAAAGAAATATTCAACTTGAAAATATTACCTTTTGTATATTCACCATTAGTGATCAAATCACCATATTTTTCTAATATTTTTCATTTTTATCATTGAGCTTTAATCTAAATCCTTTATTGTTTAACTAAGATACACTCAAAAAAAAAATTAATTTAATCCATGTTCACAAGTAATGTGTTCAAGTGAGATAAATAGATCTATTACCTTTGATTACACAAGGAGAACCATTTCCAAATTTTACTGAGCCTCAATCAAATTTTTCCACTTTTATGAATTTATCCTTGTCTCCAATAATATGTGAATTTATCCTTGTCTCCAATAATATGATGTGTACATACATTTTCAATAATCAAGTCCTTATCATTGTTCATGCTTGAAATTAAAGCCTTTTCTTCACCAATTTCAGTGTCATCGGTAGAGGGATATTCTTTTATAATAATGAATAATATTCCCTCATCATTGTCATTTCCATCAAAAATTGTAATCTTCATCTTCATCATCTTCATCTATGTACCACATTTTCTTACTCTTCTCTTTGAATTTTTTGATTTTTTTGAATCTATCTTTCTTATTTTCTTCAGTATCCTTTTTCATCTTATTAGAACACCTATGTGCAAAGTGGCCTATCTGATTCCAGTTCTAATAGGAAATAAGAAATATCTTGGATACTAAAGCTTTAAGTTCTTCGATCTCTTTCTCTTTAGTAACCAAACAATCATAATCATCAGAACTATAGGAAATATCTTTTCCTTTCCTAGATGAACCAATGTTTAGGGAAGCTTGAAATGCATTTTCAATAGTAGGATGACTATTATCATAGTTGCTTAACTCAAATGCAGTGAGCTTACTGATTAACAAATCCAATGCAACTTTAGTAAAATCAACTAATGTTAACTCTTTAATAGAATAAATTATAATTTCATACATTGATGTGAGGGTGTTGGAATATTCAAATAGGAATAATGCTTTTGAGAGGGGGGGGTGAATTAGAAGTATTGTACTTTGACTTTTAAAACCTTTTAACTAAAAATAGATTGCATGCATATAAACATATCAAACAACCATGGGAAAAAAAACCATGTGCCACCACATAACACTTAAGATTTTGGCAACCCAAAAACCCTCCAGGAATAAGAAGGTAAAACTAGGGTGGGGATGATACCCACAAAATCACTGCAGTAATAATGTTTGACCACTTCTAATGGTCTGTCCTATTAAAGGCCTGCCCTGTTAAAGGCTTTACACTGTGTCAATAGTGACCTGGTTAAAGGATTTACAAACACTTTACATGAAGTGTTACCCTGTTAAAGGATTTAATCACTTATTTAAAGGATCTAAAAAATAGCTGTTAAGCTAACCTATCACCATAGGGTTTCCTTTCTAATACAATTGCTAGAGAGTATTAGGTATAATAAACCTGAAAGCTTACAATCCTTTGATTGCTGAATATAGGCACTTGATTTTCTTTCTCTAATCTTGATCCTCTGAGATCTGATACTTGTTTTTATCCCTTGCTTTGTTCTAATCAACTAAATATTTCACTGTTGCTCTCTTCCTCTAAGTCTTTATACTCTTTTCTCTGAACTCCACTATAGCTTTTTCATACACTTCTTCATCCTCTCTCTTTTTACAATGAAATTTTTTCTTCCTTATAAAGACATTCAAAGACTTAGGGTTAGATATGGATCTATGATCCATATTGAATCTCTATTTCCTGCTCATTCCTTGCACTTTTCTTATTGGTTGCATGCCTTCTCCATTTTTCTTATCGGTTGCATGTAGATTGCATAAGAAATGGAAAAGATTCGATCTTATCACTTAAATCCTTCGAGATTCATCATATGTCAGCCATGAAAATGATTTACATCTGAATTAGTGAAGTTACAAACTCATATGTGTATTCTGTGCTACTTGGCACTTACTGATTCCTAATGCTCGGCACTTATAACAAATTGGCTTACTCGGCTCCTGTTGCATTTCTATTTTTCTCGACATTGTCTGTGAATCGACACTTGAATATCACTCAGCACTTTTATAATGCTTGACACCTGAAGATCACTTGGCACTTGATCTTCACTTGACACCAAAAGGTTTCTCAGCACCTAATCTTCATGTTGTGGCTCGACATACGTAGTGTGCTTGGCTCCAATGTAGAAAATAATTAAGTGTATTGGCACTCAAATATCAAAAACCATTATGAAACTAACATAGGGTTCTACAACTTCATCTTCCTCAAGTTTGCCTCCAACTCCTTTAATAGAAGCTACAATACCCTTTATCCTTATTCCATATTGTGCAATTGTTTCACCTTCCTACATATATGTATCATCATAGTTTCCTTTAAGACAATCAAAATTGGCTTTTAATACATGTTCATCTCCTCAATATACTTTCAACAATTTATCCCACATATCCTTAGCACTTTCCAAACCCTTGATATCAACATAGTCCAAATTGTTCACAAGACTTGCAATCTCTATCATTGTTAAGTTATGAATTGATTTTTCTCTTTTATCATTTGCATGTAGGAGTTCTAGTAGGTGGTACATAACTTGTAGTAAGATATCTGATAGCTATATATGAAATTCCTGAGAGGTGCAACTTCATTCTTCTTAGCTATGTATCAAATTCATTAGTATTATAATTTATTTTGCATGCTTCCATCCTATACATCTAAATATATTTTCCCTTAGTTATTGAAGTGTTCTTAAATTAGGGAACTAGTGCTTGTTGTGGTCTCACACATGCCCCATTTTGAGTCACAAAATGGGTACTCCCTAATTTTCAAACTTCTTCGAGACACCTAGTCAGTTGCCTCTGTCATTTAGGGGCCTTCTCTAGGTATAGGTTAGTCCTTGGTCCTCGATTAGGAAATATCAAGCAATTTTGAGGGGTCAAAATTTAATTTTTTGAGTTTCTAAGTATAAAAAGTGTTCACATGTGTGTGTACATGCATATTTTTGCTAAGTGTGTATGGTGCACACTCACCTCCAGCCAAGGATGCACACATGTGCACTTCTACATGCACCCACAGAGGTGCACACTAGGCCACCCTAACCTATACATACCCCCTCCCCTCTCCTACTTCTCACTTGTGATCTCTTCATCTTCACTTCGTTGCACCTTCACACATCATCCAGCTCCACATCTCCAAAGGTTTGCACTGTGCATCCACATACCTTAAAGGGAAAACCAACTATTGGAGATGCACACATGTATACCTCCAATAGGTGTGAAAACCAAAAACCAAAATCCCCCCAAAATAAACATTCACATATAGAGGATCATGTGTGTAGTTGTACACATGTACACCTTGTGCACATGCACAGGTGTGCTAAGTGCACAACTGTGCAAGTGCACTGGGTGCACTAGGTATGCATGTGCACATTTTAGGCACATGGGGGGCATTCAATCTTTTCTCTCCTATTTTTAGTCATTTTCTTGTCACTCTAGTTCTTTTTTAAGGTCAACATAGGTTTTCAACATCAATGGTAGTGACATTTTTATTATTTGTGCAAATATAATGTCATCATCCTTATCCTCAACGGCGCCAAAGATAGCACCAAAGTCAATCATTTTGAATTATCAAGGAGCAACAAAGAAGTCTTGATTCCAAGACAGACATTTAGAGTTTTGAGACACTAAATTGGGGCACATTGATTGGAACATTTTTTTGACCCTATGTAATAATCCTAAAGAGAGGTCAGCAATGGTGTCAGCACTAATCTGAATTGGTTTGGTGAAAATTGCTTCTCATCCAACATTAGTTCAATCATCCAAACTAATCATGACTTTGGCTCATCACTACGTACTAGAGGAGAAAGTGGTCAAGAGTGTGACTGGAGTTATAATTTTGGATCTCAAACCTTGCAAAATTGAGAAGTTTTTCCATCTTCCATGGGTAGATCAATACCTTTAGATCACCTATGTTAGTGTAGATAGATGGTAAAGAGAGAACAAGTCATAGGCCAAAGAGTTGGTACAAGGGGAGTACCTAGTCAACAAAACACCCTTAGGAAGAAGAGTTGGAAAGGTTGACATGATGAAAGGTTACATGGTTAATGATATTGGCTACTCAATTGTTCTTTTGAGTAGAGCTATGGGTCTTCCCACAACAAGTCTTCTAGAGACATGGATGCTACATTTCATAGAAACCATCAGGACAGCTAAGATGCCAATGTACTAGACCACAATTCTCAATGATAATTTGGATGAATAATTGATTTTAGTAAAGAATGGTCCATGCTTCTACATGACCTCCTATATGGTATATCTTTTGGTGGAAAGAACTAAAAATTAGCCAAGATTAAAGAAACAAATCATGCAAGATGCAAATTCTTAGCCTTATGTAGTTTACCCCTAGCTGGTAAAGAAGAAACTCCCTCTATAGAGTGTGGAATATAGGGTGGTCAATGATGGGTTCATATTTTCCATCATTATGTTTGTTAAAGGAGATTATATGAAGAGGATGCAAATGGAAGATGTAGCAAGGATAATGCAGGTTGGTGTGTATTACATCTAGTTCAAAAGATTCACCTATATCCAGGTAGTTGGAACTCTCTTGTGCCCAAAGAATATTCTGCAATACCCCTCTACTAGCCTAATATTATTGGAGATAGCCATGCAAGTCACTTTTGCATATGATAGAGTTAGAAAACAACATAAGGAAATGTGGGTGTGGCTCATCACTATAGGAGTCTTTAAGGTAAACCAAAAAAAATATCTTGCTAGATTTGATTAAAAGTGGGATTAGTATCCTCTAAAGGATTAACAAGAACCTCGCCCTTATATTGATAACATCTAGTAGGGAAGAATTTTGTGCTCCAAGAGGCACTCAAGGATCATTGGATGAACGTGATAGATGACTACATGATGTCTTCATTATGAACTATTGTAGAATGAGTCTACAACTGGCTAAAAAGGTGCTCAACATGGAGATACCCCTCAAACCATGGGACAAGGATGTCCCTAAGATATTAGATCCCTTGTATAATAGGGAAAATATTTACAAGAGGCCCATTATGATTGCATAAATTGGGCATGAGGAGAATGATGATATCAATCAATGAGCTAGACATGTATTGGATTTAACAAGAGAATGGGTCAAGAAGCCTTTCTGTTTGGATCAAGTTCTATAAGCTCTAACTCTTACACCACAACTAGACATTAGAAAGGAAAGGGGATTAAGGTCATCATACCAACCTACCCTACCAAATCAATAGTGAGGCCAAAGATGGTACACCAACATGATCGGGAGGTTGAGTACATTGAGACTGAGAAGGTCAAAGGCAAGAAGAGAAAGATGGCTACTCGAGTGAGGAAATGTGAGGAAGAGGATTAGGCCAAATCAGCTACCCAAGTAAAATAAGCTCAACCTGAGTAGTAATAGGATCAGTTGACATAGGAAGGAGCTTTTGCACCTTAAGCACCCGTAGAATAATTCTTCCTGTTAATACCCAAAAGAACTAGAATAGAGATAGCAGTGGTAGGTGTAAAGAGGAGGAGACTAAAGAAAAAGAGCACTCCATCACCACAAGTACTAGAAACCAACCCCAAGGTGGAAGATGAGAACAACAGAGAACAAATATAATATGTCCCTTCAAATAAGAGGACTCACTCAACTACTATCGTGGAAGAAGAGAGGAGAATAAACTTGACTCAAATGTCACATTATGCATTGTGAGAGCTTATTCATGTTGAGAGCTCAGAAGACAAGCAACAAAAGTGGATTGAAGCAATGGAAGGTGAGGGAGTAGATATTTTTGACATCTTAGATTTTGATTCATGATGGTAGGAACTAAGATGGTAGGAGAGAGAATACAGGATACTCTTTGGAATGAGGCATTGGGAGAAGATTAGAATCAACTACCTCTCCTACCACATGGACTCTTGGTGTTATATGACATCAATAATGGATCAAGGATTAGTAGCTATATCTCCTCTAATAGTTTAACATTAGAGCCAAACTCTAGAGGAAGGAGAATATGTGCAATTACATGATGATGAAGTATCAGAGGAAGGGAAGATTTTGGAAGAAAATAAACAAGATCCTCCCAATATAGAGGCTAGGTCTCCAACCCAACATGGAATAGAAGCTTACTCTAAATTTCTTCCTCAACATGAGAAGTCTCTAGAGAGGAGTCATAATTGAAGGGAACCTACATCTTCATCTTAGTATATGTCACCAATGGGGACAATGTCATCATGGCACAAGAAGGAATTCCTTTTCAAATAGAAGAGACAATTAGAGTTTACAGAAGAGGAGGGCATGGTGGAATTGGTAAAAGTAATCAAGAATCCTAAGCCACCTAAGGGTGATGTAAAAACATTGTCATTCATAATGAATATTTAAGATCAAGATCTTCTTGCACATTTTTCGATTATACCCCCTCATGCATATATAGAGGAATTGACTCCTACAGACTGCCAAATAAAGGAGGTAGTATTAGGGAAGCCCATGGTGGACACAACTAAGCTTTTGATCAATACAGGTCTCAAAAAATTGTTCACACATATTGACAAAGATAAATTAGAGCTTTTGATCCTGAGGAAACACAATGAGTTATTGAGAGGGTGTCTAAATGAGGTAGTGGGTCCTATAGATCCAGATAATCTTGATATTTCTTTCAGAGCTACATTAGAAAGAAAGGAGTTGAGGCAACCTATGGATTCATTTTTGGATGCTTTTTAGAGGTGGCATCATAGTTTTTAGAAAAGAGGAGTGTAAATAATACAAGGTAGTTTCAACCTTTTGCACAACATCAAAACTAATCTCGACAAATTGGTCACCATTGTAATTTAAGATTTTAAGCTGATGGATGAAGTGCATACTTAGGCTAGTAATTTGCAAGAAAAGGTATTGGATGCTAGAATGGAGAATTATTTGGAAGAGGAGTTAGATAAGTTAGATGATTAGATAAAAAATATATATTCAAGAAATAAAGTCATGGAAGGACTATACAAAGATATTCGACAGATAAAGGATAAAGCTCAAGGGCAAGTTTTGGAAGTGGACAAATACTACAATGCCACTAGCTTTGAGATTTTTGAAGATGAATCAAGAACCAAACTCTCCTTGGTGCAGACATTAGTTCAAAAATTTAGGGCTTCATTCAAAATGGCTTTGTTATAAGATGATGTTAGACAAGTGTTCAAAACAGAAAGAACATTGTTGGAACTAGATTCTAAGTTGGAGGATTTTGTTGATACAAGGATAGAAGTGAGTAACTACTAACAAATAGGCTAAAATAAGTATGAGTCACTAGATCTATCAGAGGCTAAGGAAGTAATAGATATAAATTAGAAATTAAAACGAAAGCATCCAAACATCATTTTCGCATAAATGGGAAGAAAACCCAGATGTTGGAAATCAAGTTTTGACACTTAGAAGAATTTTGAGATTTTTGGGTCCTTTCACCAAGGTGTACTTCACCAATTTGCACTTTTTCAAGGTGCACTAACAATTTTGAAGAAGAACCAGTGTGTCAATAGTTAACTGCTAGTTGTTATTTTAGGGGATTCCATGCATTGGAAACGTGTTTTGAAGATAGTTCAACTTGTAGAGACATCTAGAGAAGGTCGAGCTTCCATTTTTAGAGCACTCAACGAATCCCAGATCATCTCATGGTTTCTCTCTTCTTATCTTCTTCTTCTTTTATTTTTAAGTCGGATAAAGTCCCATGCACCCATTAATTGATATAAACAAGGGTGGAGACCTACATATTGCCATTTAGAGAGTCAGTTTGTATGTAAATAGCTTTGTTTTATTAGTTTTTTTAGCATGAGTTTGCATTAGAAGAGCTCTCACACCTAACACAAAAGGAGAAGAGTATTTCTTTTAAATACATGGATGTAATATGTACTCTAGGCCATTATTTTGATGCAATAATATATGTCATTGGTGCTCTCATTTTGAGTGTAGTATATCTTGCTTGAGTGTATTATTTTTTGTGAATACATGTTCAAGAATTATAATGGAACTAGTGGTTTTATTGTATTTTTATAATTGTGTTATCTTTTAATTTAGGTATTTTCCTAATGTTAACAAATTTTATTATTGTGAGGAGTTCAAGAAAGGATCATCTTTGTTCTTACATAGCATTTTGTCTTGTGTGAGTGCACTTTCCATGGCCTCATGATTTGATGAAACATGAAACATCTTTCAATTTCTATTGAAGTTCCCATTGACAGTTGCATTAGTGGAGTTGATGAAGTGTTCCTCCTAATTTTATTGGTTTCCTACCAGATCCTTTTGATAATTTAATTTGCATGTGTTATTACTTTGGCTTATGTCCATTAGAAATTTCCCTTTCCATAATTTACTTTAATATCTCATTACTCTATCTTTGTTATTTTCTTTTCAAACACTTGGTTAAAATGGAATTTCATATAGTTACATTGATTGGAAATTACATTTATCATAAATTAGAAAATACAAAAAAATATTTCTTTTGTGGTTAATTTTTAGAAAAGTTGTGCAAAATGGTTAGTACCAATAAAGGCATCCTTGTGAACATTCACATTTATCTTCAATTGAGTTACCCAACAAGTTGAAAAATAGCCATCCATGAGAACCGTAGAGTTTTTCTCTGATCATCTTTTCAAGAGAGATATTTGAAAGGATTTTCATTGTTAAGCATCATGCAAAATGACCGCTCAATAGAAGTGGCACTAGAAGTGCCAAAAAACCATTCTTCCTAGAGACCCAAGTTACTATTTGAAAGTTCTATAGCTTTTGGAAGCTTTGAAATTTTCAAAGTTTGTCTCTATTAGAAGGTGAGCTTTTTGAAGGTGCACTTTTCAGAGGTGCACTTTTTGAAGGTGCATTTTTTGAAGGTGCCCTTATTTGAGGTTCACTTTTTGGAGGTGCTCTATTCAGACATGCACTTTTTAGAGGTGCCTTTTTTTAGAATTAACACAAACTAGAAAATCCTAATCCACTATCTCTGTATTAGTGAGCTTTAAGGTCTTTGCCCAATGGACACAAATTCCTAGAACTTAGTCACTTTTGTAAGCCTCACAGTGATAAGGAGATACCAAGAATTCCACCCCTCCCATTTTAAATTCCTTCATCTTTCTCAGTTCCACCTTCAAACTTACCTCCACCTATCATTCCACCTAATCCTCCATCTATGGCTTTCTTTGCAAATGTAGATTCACCAATCAATTTTCAAGGTCCACTCAATGACCTTCCCAAGAACACTAAGAAATTATACCCAAGATTCATTTATGGAGAAACACAGATAGCTAGGGATCATATTAAGGTTTTCAAAGAAATATGTAATCAAAAAAAAATTCAACAAGAGAATGTGGTCCTTTATTTTTTTCCATATACATTGGGAGAGGTTGCATGTAATTGGTATGTGAATATGCCATTGGAATCTATTCAAAATTGGGAATCTTTTGAAAAAAAAAGTCTTGGATCAGTCCATCTGTGATACACCATCAGTCCATATCTATCAAGAGGGGTCCAGCAAAGACTATCTCACACTTCAATCATCAATTTCACATGGCATACTACAAGTTGGAAACCCCTTACACCATACAAGTTGGGGTTACAATTCAAATTTATCTAAACTTTAAGGATCACCTCACTGCTATCCTTCTAAGGAGATTGTTTGCTATAGACATTGACACACTAGAAAAGTTCTTCAAAGAAGAAATCATGTTTACTAAATAGGCCAACCCTAATGGGGGAGGTATGATGGTTCCAACTCATTCCATTACAAAAATTCAATTGTACCATGCTAAAACACAAGTGATGCCTAGTCAATTCATTCCATTAATTCTAATCCCTATATTTCCTCTCCCATTTGATTTGTATAAATAATTCTAATGGATGAAACCTTGTTGATCTTTCATTGAGAAGGGATCATGATTTGGATCATGAGTGGTCTACACCTTTGTGGTGATTGGATTTATGTTACTATAGCAATGCTTTGATTATACTTATGGCTAATTTATGAGATTATGATGTGTTGGATGGTTTCATTGAAGTTTTTGCCAGTGATTACTAGGATTTTTATGATATCATGATGTTGTTATGTGATTACCCTAAGATGTGTGTAGAGGTTGCACTATGTACCATTACCCTACTACACTAGACTAGGTTCCTATAGTAGTGGTTATTCATGCTTATGACTAAGTTAACTTATGTATTTTAAGTGTCTTTTTAATGTTGTTTAAACAACCATTATTTAATGCTGAAATAATTAGAAATGAATTTTCCATTTTGGATTCCTTAGTTATGTGCTACAGATATTTACCTTGTTATATTTTGATCCGAGGGATACTTGTACTCATGTTATGTTTTACATTTGAGATGACCTAAGGGTCAAATGTTATACTTTAATTTTAGTATCATATATGTTAGACTACTATGTTGTTCAATTGATCATATTTGCATGATGATGCCATTTTGAGATGAAAGTATATTTTATGATGATATCTAGTTATTCGATATTTGTACATATATTTGATTATATTATGTGATGGATTTAATGATATGATTATTTGCTTCATTATGCTATATGCAAGCATGAGTGATGTAAATATATTTCAGTATAATTGAATAACTAGTTAAATTAGGTGATTTAATACATTTATTGCTTTGGCTACATTATTATATGCAATTGCACCTGATCATGTATTTTAGTGTGTAGGATTTATATCCCTGGTAGTGGCACATGGAATTAGTGATTTAGTCATTCATATTTTACCAATGTCATCCCTACATGCTCGGCATGTCTTATTTAATTTTTTAATTAAACCTTTTGGTGATTTGATAAATCTAGACTCATTTGCATTATGTGATTAGACCAGTGAACGTGTTTATGCATTTAGAGTTTTGCATTATGTGAAGTTGTTAAGGCTTTTTGTGATTTTTGGTTTAAGGGTTTTTGGGCTTTATTTTTATTGATTTTAATTTTTGGCAACATTTCTATTGATGAATTCCAATTACTTGGAATAACCTATTTTCGTTTGGGTTGATTCAGGGTTTAACTAGGTCACCTGGTTATTACATTAATCGATGATTCACTTGAAAAGTGAATAAGTATCCAAAAAGGAATTTAATTCCTGACTTCTCACTTTTGAATTAGAAAGTGTGAGAGTAAAACCAAAAATCCTCTTCATGAGGATTTTTTTTTTCATTGTGGAAGCTACACATGTGGGATTGTCGCAAGATTGGTCTCATTAAATCTAACTTGGGGAGACCTTGGATGGTCACAATTTCTGGCCACTTCTGCGATATTTTTATTTGATGGTTTAGAGTCCTATTTTTCCCTTTTGGCAAGTAGGGCTCTTCCATTTTATTGTTTTAGCTCTATTTCTAGTTCTATTTTTGGTTGTCATTTGTTAGGAGGCTGAGAGCTAGTGTTCCCCTCTGTTTATGTATGCTAGCTTTACCCAGAGGGGCAGGTATGAGCATTTCCCTATTTTCTAGGATGAGGGCTTGGGCTTTTGTACCATTATGCTAGGAATTTTTCAATACATACTTCAAACCCAAATTTTATTTAATTTTCATGGCTTTTGTACCCTAAAACCAAATGGGTTTTAATTTCAAAGTTTTTAAGTTTTGAGGTTTTTACCTCGATTTGCATGTCACCCATTTTTCTCAGGTTTTCTTGGCATGATGTTGATGATGGACTTGGATTATCCATAGGATGTCAATCAAACCATTGTTACATTTTTATGTTGTATTGGGATATGTGTCACATCTGTACTCCCATCATTGTGTTTGATTGAGTGATTTTATACTTGGTGTTATTGTTTCTTTTGGACCCTTGTTATTATTTTTGTGGACACTAGGATTGTGTAGAATCCATCCTCCCAGATTGAGGCTAGTTGAGTGAGTTCATGATGTTTTCTTTTATATCATCATTGGGATTAGTGTAGAATCTATACTCTTAGATTGAGGTTGATTGAGTGAATTTTATGATGCATGGTTTTATTGTTTCTTGTTCATATAGAATCTATCCTCCTGGGTTTATTTTTGGTTGAGTGATATTTTTCTTGTGTTCTCATCTAGTCCTTGTCTTATGATCTTCATGATGGTGGTGCACCACACATGAGCATGTATGCGTGCATTTTTTGAGTGACTTGTGAGGCCCAATCTTCCATGGACTTGCCAAAAGTTATGATCATTTGGGGTTGGGTTGGGAATATGCATGCATACGAGCACTCATCATTAGATGAGCATGGGTAGTGTAGGGTAGCACATGGAGGGGCTTCTATCTTGTAGCTTGGTGACCACTCCTAAGGTTGGCAGAGGAAGTTTTAAGTGATAACTAAATAGAAAAATTAGGTAGTAATAAATTTAAGATAATTACAAAGTGGGATTGTGTGCCTTCCATTGAGGAGAGTGTTGTTGCTTGGATTGTGCACCTTTTGTTGTGGAGTGCTACTAGCTTGGGTTTTCCAATGCCATGTGACTCTCCATGATGTCAACCCCTACATAGTTTCCCATTGAATGTCTGACTAGGACCTATTTACTTGAATTGTCTCATGATCTTGGTTGTAGTTATCTTTACTAGCTAGCATGAGTGATAGTCATGGATGTTGATGTATGTGTGTTTGTGGTTGGATCATTATCTCCATCAACATGGTGGGAGTGGACCTATAGGTTCCACATGGTTGGGAGGCATAGCTACCTTCACCACTATTAGGGCCCAGTGCACAGAGATGGACTATTTTCCTAGTGGGACTATTGTCTCGGTGCAACTATTGCTGGATGTTTTCACTTGGTACTTCAGGTTCTGAAGTATGCTTTCTTTTGATTTATGCTTTCATTGGAATGCTTGGATATCATGTTATTTTATTTGATGCATTATTGTATTATGATATTTAGCATATGTTAGATGATGATTTTATTTATTGGAATATCTAATGCTTTACTTTTAGCATGTTAGATTTCCTTATTCTTATGATGTAGTACATTTTAGTAGCGGCATTCTCATAAGAAAACTCCGATGATTTGGTTGGTAGTTTGGGATCTTATGCACTAGGGATGGATAGGACCTTTGAGGTCTCATGATGATATTATAGTTGGGAGGAACCATGCATGAGTTTTGTTATTCTTGTACATTACGATGTTTTTTCTATATACTACGATGTTACTTTCAATGCGTTCTTTTACTACTTTGTTTCAGATGGTAAGATGTAGTTCCTTCTTGCAGTTATGGTATTTGAGTGTCTATGTTTCGATTCATGGATCTGGTACTCCTTGGTGTGGAGAAAATTCATGTTTCCTATCTCTTTACCTTAATTTTTTCTATCTTTCTAATTTGCATCCTTGTGCAAAATTGTACTTTCTCACACAAAAGTGCAAAAGTTTGTGTGGTGTGCTAAGTTTTCTCACATAGTTCTTGGTACTTCCTTGTACAAAATTTCATACTAGTTAAGGGTTTTTTGGCTACCAAGTCAAGCACTTCCTCATGCCATTTGGTGCATTTCCTTGAACAAAAGGTAGATCCTTATGTGGCATGTACTTCCTCGAACAAAATTTGCTTAGGTGTGTTCATCATGCAAAAAATAGGGGGCATCTCCACTAGTTTTCATAGAACACAAATTGGTGTTTTAAGTACCCTTTGGGTTTGCTTAACTTTCCATGCTTTGAAAGATTTGAGATTCTTTTTTTTTCAACTTTGTTCTTTGTTTCTCTTTTTGAGTGTTTCAATTTGGTAGTGGCATTTGGAGATTTGTTTGTGGTCAAGATTTTGGTTAAGTCTTCTATTGTGATATTTTTGTTCCTTTTATGTTGAGTGTTGTGTACATCCATACTTGTTTAAACAAAATTATCTTAGCTTGTATTGAATCCTTGTTCCAAGGATCTCTAGGCAGGGCATTACAATCCTACTACAATAGGCACTAGCTGCACCAACTCCAGCTATAGCTTACCCAAGATACGAACCTCCAAAAGCTACCTTCTTTGAGCAATATATTGCACCATCTGTTAATGTAGACAATAATGTTACAAATGAGATAGATCAAATGAAACAAACTATGTCTCAGATAACTATTAAGCTAACCCATCTGACACTGTCACAAGGGTAAAATAATAATTTCCAAACAATAAATTTTTCCCCTTACAACAATAATAATGGTCAAAATTACAAGAATAATTTCAATGGAAATAAAAATTTAGGGAACAATTTTAACCCACTAGATCATAACAACAATTTCCAAAGACATAGTCAACAATGGAATACCTATCCAAACAATAGAAGTATCTTGGAAGATAACAATAACAATGCTCAGCTTGTGGACATCAATCAACAAGACACAAGTCAAAATATACCCAATGATGGTGATTCATTTTTCAAAGGAAATCAAGAAGTGAACTAGAATTCATAGTGTACTAATAATGATTCCCCTATTCAATTCAATGCCAACCATGTATAAGGACAAGGCCAAAGTACTCCCTTTCTTTCTTAGTCTTAAAATCTTTAGAAGAAATCTTTGCAATTGTCTCATAGATTCAGGAACCTCTTGTAATGCCATGCCACTTTTGATATATCATAAGTTGGGAGTCACTCCACAACCCATGAATCAAATAGTGATCCAACTTGACAAAACAAAAGTGAATGTCATACGAGTGTTAAAATACATTTGCATATAGCTCACTACACACCCCTAGATCTAAGATATCATAGAAATACATGTGGTAGAGATTCTAGAAATATATGACCTATTACTAGTAGATAATGGACTCTATACCTAACAGGATGGTTCTCAATTGACTTCACCCAACTATGGTTTCCTTAGAAGGCATTGAATAACCAAATTAAAATGGACACCAAGCCAAAATTAAATACAATGATCACAGAGTACAATGCTCTAAATGAAGTAGCATTTCTACAATTAGACTTAGGCTCTTATAGGGTAATGGCTCTTGAAATGACTTCAATTAAAAAATATGACAACTTGAATGTAGAGTCCCTGAACACTACCCTAGGGAAGAAATTGTAACATAGTTTATAGATAGTGTGGTTGCAAATTTATAGCATTTAGTGGAAGAAGAAGATCCAAATATCTTGCTTCTTCTAGGATTTTAAAGGTTGCATAAAGTCAATCATTCAGAGTTTGGAGTGTTCAAACTGTCAAGAAGCAATTTCTTGAGTACTAACTCAGATAACACACTCTACAACTGGTCAAACCACAAGTGAAATTCCCAAAGGTAATACAAGTCATTCATACACATATAAGATCATGAGTTATGAAGAGGAGGTAAAAGAAGATCTAAATGTGTCATATGGTGACACCTCTTCAGATGGGGGAGCTTTACCTTCTCCTCCACCAAGAATGATTAAAGTTCTTTGAAGATTCTTTTTGAAAGGTCAAGGGTGGACCTCAGTGGTCATTTGACCTAAACCACAAATTGATAAAATCATGGAGCTGATTGTGGAAATTAAAGATGAACAAAAGAAATGAATAATCCCTATATCAAGGGCAACCAATAGTAACTCATCAAGTCCAACATGTGAAAGAATGCATTGGGTCCCAAAGAAACAATTGTTCAAAGTCCAAGTGAAAGAAAGCTTCAGATAAATAAACATGTCAAGGAAACCAAAAGATGAGCCAATATGGACACTCAGGTTTGATGGTTCCAAATGTAAATTAGGAGCCGAAGTAGTTATTGAACTAATTAATCCCAAAGGTAGGTATTTTTATGTTGCATATCATTTACAATTCATGTGTGCTAACAATGTTGTTGAATATGAAGCCTTGATGCACAGACTCCTCTTTACATTTGAAAAGGATGTCAAAGCTATCATAGTTGAAGGAGACTCTCAATTGGTGATTAGACAAGTCAAATAAATTTATTCTTTCAATGAAAAAAGTGTTAGGGGAGTATCTTGAGCATTGGAGAGTATTGATATGTTGCATTCATGATTGTGTTTGTCATTAATGTCAACATAGCATTATTTCTGTAAAGACTGGAAGAGTACAGATAGGGATCTTGATGGTATGAACAATGGTTTGATTATCTAGTCATGCACAGTTATGGACATGTATAGCATAGTAACCTATAACCACAACTTTCTATTTCATAGAGAAATAGCTTGTGCTCATGCACTTCTTGAAAAGAAGAAAACATCTAATCTACTATGCACAAAAATTTATAGATATGAAAAGTCAAAGAAACCCATTAACTAGTTTGTTGAAGTAGTTTCCCTTCCTTACTAGTTGATTTCTTCTTTCATGCATGTGGGAAACTAAAAATAGTAACAAGCATGACAAGTATACTACTACATGGAACATCTTCCTCCTAATGTTTAAAACAATGAAACTTTCCAACACCATCGTCAACTTGAGCAAAACATGCTTTCTCTTCTTTGTGAACACCTTCCTGATGCTATGGAATAAGCATGACCCAAGGAAACATGCATTTTTGCAAAGCTAGAAGCCTAATGGGGCATCCTCTTGATGGAACTAGGTCTAGGAAATCAACCTTGTCCACATTGCTGTGTTCAACAACCTTTGAATCCTCTTGGCTAGTAGGGGCTAGCTCTAATGGTATGGTTGGTGGTATGTTCTCCACTAGCCTACGTGAGTCCTTGAAAATAAGAGGTTGCACTTCCTACACTTTTACAGGCTCTTGTGATGTGGGAGGGAGGGATGTTGTGTCTCTTTTGCCTTTGATGTCGCACTCATCATGCTTATCAACCTTTCTTGTAGTTCTGTCTCACATCATTCCTTTTTTCTAGCCAACTCCCTTGCAAGAATTGATTCATGCTCTTGTTTTTGGGCCTCAAGCCTCCTTGCAAACTTTTCCTCAAGCTTCCTTGAAAGCTTTGCCTCAGGCTATCTCAGTGTGCTTCTAGCTATTGCAACAAGGTTTCTCCCTCTAGAGTGTGTGATGGTTCATGAGTAGCAACTGATACCTCTTAAACTTGGGGCAGAAAAGGCAATGCTTCTTCCTCAACCATATCATGAAAGATCTCCTGCTGCAACACATAGTCTATCATCTCTTCCTTTTATAGTAGGCCCTTAGGTTCCACCTTAGTCTCAAAAGCCAAATTTTGTTCCTCAAGAATAGGAAAAGCCTCATTATTATTTGTCTCTTTCTCCTCCACCATTGGCAATAGTTTGACATCAATCTGAGGAGTTATATGCTCTTGTTCATTGTAGTAAAGCATCAGAATCTGAGGAGGCTCACTCCTTCTAAAGCTAGCAAACTTGTGTTTGGGTGGCTCTTCTTTAGATGAATTTTTCAATGTTTCTTGTGAGTGGGCCTTTGGCTCTTGTGTGTTATTTTGTAGAATAGTAGAGTTTCTTTGCAAGAAGTGAGAAAATGTTCTCCTTGGATGCCCTTGCACTTCATCTCTTTGCATTTGGACAAGCTTGAGTCTTGCCTCCTTCTCAAACTTCTTATGTCTTAATTCTTCCTCCTGCTCCTACTGCAAATGAAGGAGAGTCTCATGATCCTTGTTCAAAATAACAAATTCCCCCAATACCATGGTGTGAACACCAAGATCATTCTCCCACATCTTCATGTCATCATTCAACTCATTAAGCCAAGAAGTCATAAAGAGATTAACATAGGAAAAGTTCCCACAATCTGTATGTTGAGATAATTGGTGTTGCACACATTGCATAAGATTATTATATGGTATTATTTTATTTTATTATGTAATGTTGCACCTAGATGGGCATGCAACATGTAATGATTCCCATGGGATATACTTGATGAGCTGTATTGTAACATTGTGATAATATTTTGTGTAATTATTTAATATTGGATAAAAGAATTAAACTTCTAATATTAAATGTGGGGTCAATGAGTTAGGTAGCACATAGTTTATGTAATACCACTTGGTGGTTTTGTGGGACTTGCTACTATATAAGTAGCCACAAGGGTAGTTGTAGAGATAAGACAAAAGGAAAAAAGGGAAAGAGTTGAGCAAGACAAGGCTTGATAAGTTAGCCAAGGGAGCATTTGTGAAGGTTGGAAGCATGGCATGGGATGTGTGGATTCGTGCTTGTTCACATGGATTGCTCACTTGTGGCTATGGCTTGGAAGGATTGCATGGTTGTATTTCAATGGTATTTTTGTTGAATAATACATGGTGATAGATTCTTATGGAGGCTGAGTTTTTCTCTCAATGAGGGTTTTCGAGGGTATATCTTGTGTCACAATTTTTGTGGGTATATTGTATACTCTCTTTTATGTGGATTTCAATTACATATTTACTTTAGATCTATTATGCGTTATGTAAAAATGGTTATATTCTTTATTGCAAATTTCCTTACAAGCATTATCAGAGCTATAGTTTTATTATGATCCTAGATTGAATCCATGGGAATGCATGAGAGGATAAAAGAAAAGGCAAAATGTATGAGTTGTTTATTGTAGATCTGAGGGTTTTGGGTTTGTTGTTATGATGGGATGTTGGTAGATTTTGGGCATATGAAATTGTTGGACAAAAGGGTTTTTTGGATGTTTTATTTAAATGAGGTTTATAGGGATGGCTTGTAGTACTGACTTCCTAGATAAAAATAGACTGCATCATTGGATCCGAGTTGATGTTTCCATTAATTTTGATATATAATATACCCTAGCTTGGCCATGTTCAGAGGAAAGGAAAGAGTTTTTTAGTTTCAGCCCATGATGGCTGTCAAATGTAATCCCATTGAAATTTTTTGTCACAATTTTTTTTTTAAATCATAGTGAAAATGGTAAAAAGATTGTCTTAGTAAAATAGCCATAACTTTCTCTCAAAATATCAAATTTTACACTTACTATAGGTGTTGAAAAGCTAATTCAAATCACTACAACTTGGTGTAAGTTTGGTTGTATGGATTTTACATTTTGTCACTTTTAAGAGTCCAAAAGTTAGATATTGTTTATTTTGAGCACAAAGTAGGACAAAACTTGGGCATATGGAATTGGATTTTGGACTTTGAGTAGTCAATGGAAAGCTCTTAGAGAGATCTACACATTGGTTAAGATTTGGTGTAGGTTTGGCCTGGTTTATTTGGTGATATATTAATATGAACAGTTTATGGTATATATTGACTATGGTAACATTGTGAGTTTATGACATTGTAGGTTTAGAGATTTAAAATTTGATGTCACTGTATGCTTTGTTCAATTTTTGATTGGTCTCATGATGATATGGTTATCAGTGTTTATTTTGGATATGTATGATGACTTTTTGGGTCTACAATTTGTGCATTTTTGTACACAATCTATACTTACAAATTGTATTTATAGCTTGGTTATGAGTTGTCTTTGCCCATTGATCTTTCATTATTGATGCATATTTAGATTGGTGGCTTGGATTTGGGTTGTCTATGCCCTAAGTTACATGATTTTTTGATTTTTTCTTCACATAAAAGGGATGAGATGTTGTTACCAAGTACATTCATGGTGGAGGATTGTGGTTGACTATTTTATGTTGACAAGTTGGACATATTGACAGTTAGATGTTCATTTTATGGATGTGATCATGGTGCCATGGATTTTGGCATGACATGATTGGATATATAGGTACGTCTTTGATGTTCATTAGTTTCGATTCCTAATTTGGTTATGGTGGTATATCTTCTTGATTGAGGATTATGGTTATTTGGTTTCTTTTGAGGAGCTCATGATGTGCACTTTGAGTTCTTTGATGGTTTGATGCCTTGGTTGATTCCCATGGTTAGAGGATGGCTTTTTCATCATGATGTCATGGATAGCTTGAATACACAGTTTAGTGAGAACTTGTGATAGTGATGGGGTGGTAGTGTAGGATTAGCTCATGGTTTGGTTTGTATCTTCTTGGTTTGGAGATTTTGGTTTCACTCGGTCTTGACACTTTAGTTGTATGTATAGACCTGGAGGATCTTCATGTAAGAGATGGATTTTATGATGGCATATGTGACTTGGTACCATGATTGAGTGGGAGTTTTTTTACATTAATATATTTATTGAGTGTTTGCAAATTTTGTAGGTTTGTCTTAGATCTTGTTGCTATAGAAGCATCTTTAACATTTACATAGTGCACATGGTTATCTTCATGGTGTGTAAAGATGGTTAGATCTTGAGGACTCATGGGGTTCTTGGTTATCTTCATGGTATTTGGAGATAATTTTTCTTCATGGCATGTGGAGATGGTTCCATCTTGAGGACTAATGGGGTTCTTGGTAAAGGTGTGGTTTATGCTTTCATTTGGCATGTTATCCTTGGAGTTATGATGGTTTCATTATTATGTCATGATGTACTCTTGATACATGATTAGAGTTGTGACATGTTATGGTGTTTTCATATTGAACATGATGTCTCCTTGGTTGAGATGGTTTAGATCATGTTGTCATGTTTATGTTCCTAAGGCCATGGTTGGAACTTTGACATTGATCTTGGTTTAGTTTCTTGGTATTGAGTACATTGATCATTGTTGGATACTTCATGGTATTGCTATTTTGCATTTGGAGTTGGCATAATTGATTGGTTATAGGTGCTCATGGATACTTAACAGATGGTGGTGATGTTGATTTCTCTTGGATTAGAGAATTATTTATTGTGATAATTATTTTATTTCAGCAAGAATTCTGAGGGGCATTCACCTGATATGGACTTGAGAGGAGATTGTTTGTAGATGAGTCTTAGTTGGAGACTTGGATATCTTGATAAGCATTCTCATTCCCAACTCTTGGTCTACTTGATAGTTTTCTATTTGAGAGGTATAGCCCATTGTTTCTCTCAGGTGCATTATGTTTATGCTTATCTTTTATGGATATGGATCTTGAGCTATGGTACATTAGTTAGTTCTGGAGGGTTTATTTGAGAGATGGTTTAGCATTGGTTATCTCCATTTTTATATGTTGTTATGCTGGTTGAGTTGAGATGGTTTTATATTGGGCGTATTCCTTGGATTAGGAATGGTTCATGAGTTTTATCTTCTTGTGAGAGGCTTACATCCATGACTAGTTATATGGTATGTTTTGGGTGTTCTTGAGGCTTCTTGGTTGGGGTTTTATAAAGGAGATCATACTTGCACAATTTACATCTAGAAGTGTGTGTAGAAGGACATGATATAGGTTATGATTTGCATGGTTTCTCTTTGGTCTTGGTTATCTTCTTGGATGTTTTATTTTTCTTACATTAGATATGATATTGGTTAGACATTGTGATCACTGATTTATGCTCATGTATGTCATGTGATAGATGAAATGGTTATTCCTTTATCTCTTTCCTTTGGTGGTTGTGGAGAACATGGGAGAGTGTTGGAGACTTGTTATGAGAGTTTTTCTTGCTAGTTATTTGTTTATGTGTTGTGGATGTCCTTGAGACTACATGGATTCACTTCTTTCAGATTTTGTGAGTGGGTTGGTTATAGATTTTATATAATATTTTGTAGTGAGAGCTTCTTGGTATATATGTGGTAGGTATTGATTTTGAGGCTTGGGATTGCAGGTTACAGATTGGATATGTTGATGATGTGAGATTCACTTGTTACTTGCTATACCTTTGGAGGTATGGATAGTTGGATGGGTTTGGCACTTGTTGTGGGTGCTATTTTAGCTATCGATATTTTGACAACTACAAATACATGTGATTACCTTTGGATTAGATTTTTATGCTTGGCATTTCATTTGGTACAAGATTTTATGATCTTCTAATGTGATAGGTTGGGTGACTTTCTCTTTGGATGACTTCTATGTATGTTCAGTGGTAGTGGCATAATAGGAGGTGAGATCATTCATGTTTGAGATATTGGATACTTTGATTTTGTTGTGGGTACCAAGATGGAGCACTTCATGTATTTTGATTCATGATGGTAGATGTGCTATGAGGGATTGCTCCCTTGTTCATTTATGTGGCTAAAGATTGACCCTATGTAATGTATACAAGAAGTGGGAGATTGTTGATATAATGGGAGTTGCACACATTGCATAATATTGTTATATTATTTTATTTTATTTTATTATGTAATGTTTCACCTAGATGGGCATGCAACATGTAAATATTCCCATGAAATATACTTGATGAGTTGTATTGTAACATTGTGATAATATTTCATGTAATTATTTAATATTGGAAAAAAGATTAAATTTTCAATATTAAATGTGGAGTCAATGGGTTAGGTAGCACATGGTTTATGTAATACCACTTAGTGGTTTTGTGGCACTTGCTGTTATAAGAAGCCACAAGATTAGTTGTAGAGACAAGACAAAAGGCAAAAAGGGAAAGAATCAAGCAAGACAAGGCTTGATAAGTTAGCTAAGGGAGCATTTGTGAAGATTGGAAGCATGACATGGGATGTGTGGATTCATGCTTGTTCACATAGATTTCTTGGTTGTGGCTAAGGCTTTGAAGGCTTCCATGGTTGTATTGCAATGGTATTTTTTTTGAATAATACATGGTGATGGATGCTTTTGGAGGCTGAGTTTTTTCTTCAATAAGGGTTTCTCAGGGTATATCTTTTGTCATAATTTTTGTGGGTATGTTATCTATTCTCTTGTATGTGGATTTCAATTACATATTTATTTCTAATCTATTATGGGTTATGTTGAAATGGATGTATTCTTTATTGCAAGTTTCCTTACATTTTATCTAGGTAAGGATTTTCCATGTGGTTGAAAATCTTGAAAAAATTAGCAAACCCTGATCCCAAACTATTTGAATGATCTCGAAGTTTAAAAAGCTTCAAGTTGAGGTCTGGATAATCAGGCTAGTCACAATTAGGCTATGGATGATATAGGGGATGGGAGGGTTGAGGAATATCATTTTCATGATATGGAGAAAAGTGGAAAGCATCTCAATGAAGGGGATCCATGATAAAGCATTTAAACAAGCACCTTCATAAAAATCTTGAAGAAACATAAAAAATTAGAAACATATTAATACCTGATCTGTGAAACTGGTAGATGCATAGAGTCACCATGGTCTTAGATGAATTCCTCCAAAGGTTGATGGCACTGAGAAAAACACCCAATTTCTTAGTGAATGAATCTTCAAACTGGCTAACTAGCGAACTTATGAATCTAAATCTCTCCCACTAGGTATGCCAAATACTATTGTCACAAAAGTTTGCACCCTCACCAAAAGTTTGACCTAAAGGAAACCTTCTTGTAAGAATTTTCCTAAGGGCAAAATTCACCTAGAAACTAAGAACTCAAACACAAGCACACAGTAGACCAAGAAGAGAGAGAGTATGATCAAAATAACAATGTATTCAATAACTATCTCACAATAGTACACTAGGAGTGCCTGAATATAAAGGCATCAGGAGAGCTTCTAGAATGCATAGAAGTTAGCATCATGATGTGTCATACAACCAAACACATGTCCACCAAATATGGATTATCCTCCATTAAGCATGAAAGTAAGTGCGGTGATGAGAGGATAAGCCTACAAGGGTGGGACATGCAAAATAGTGTTGTAGACACCATGTGCGTAAATAGAGTTGCGTACTCCTGTGTTGTCTACATGACAACTCAAAAGGTGTGCAAACTTCTAAGTGTCTCACAAATAAAAATAATTAAATAATGCAAAATAATTAAATAATGCATTAACCTAAGTAAACTTAAGTAAGTGTAAATAGTAAATTACATATTTACACCAACACCCCCCCCTTAAGTGCAACTTAGGGGATGCCCTTAAGGTTATGAAACTAGGATGAAGATGCATAATGGTTCTCGGCTACTAGGCCATATTAGGTACCCATGTACATAATGAAGATGCAATCTCTCATAAAGCAGGGAAAGAGGGAAAACCTCATGGGAAAAACCCTCCCCCAAAAAGAGAGATAAGTAAGGATGCATCGATGGATGGAGTAATCAAGACCCCCCATTATGACATACATCTAGTATATACATAAGAGAATGAGAGAAGGAAGAGAGACAGAATAGGCTCCCCCCCAAAAAGAAGAATGCCAACAAGTGAAAGCTGCTTCGATGAAGAAGTTGGTCCATGAATGCAAAAAGGTGTTCCTCCCCTTAGGAAGAAACAATTCCAAAGGTACAGTTTTAAAGATGTGTGCTGGCCCTGAAACCTGCTCAAGTATCCCTGTACTAATTCTGAAGTTCACTCCTTCTAACTGTGCTGAAAAGAATGAATGTAGATCTAGCAAGGATGTCTGTTGAACCTATTCCACTGAACCATCTATCTCCTCTACTGACAAAGAGACCTCCACTAATTGTTGTTCATAAGGATCCACAATCATGCCAACCTGTGTAGATTGATCATGTAGAGAATGGACATGAGGGTAAGAGTGAGCCCTTGCAACAACTGTAGAAGAATCATCATCAATGAGAAGATGTAAGTCCTTAATTCTATCTCCCAAGTCAACTGAAGCTGAAGCTGGAAGACAAGATGTACCATGCTGAGATGGACCTTTCACTATGGAAATGTAAGCATGTGGATTGGACTGATGTGACCTCTCACTGCAATTGTCGATAATACCCCACGTGTCTGAACTTGTTGAAGCACTATCCCTGGTGTCACTATCAGTTTCCACTATGTACAAAGTGTGGAGAGGAGTAGAGGACAAGCTCGGAGAACTTTCCTCAAAGTGAACCTCCTTCTCCACAAAAATCTCATGAGTCTCTGGATCCATTAGTTTGTAAGCCTTCACATTGTCTTCATAGCCAATAAAGGTACAAGGCCTAGGTTCTAGTGCCTTGTAACTCTTGGAAGATAGGTTTGCCCAGGCTAGACAACCAAAGAATCTAAGGTGACTCACAACTGGTTTTCTGCCAGACCATGCCTCAAAAGGAGTCTTGCCATCTAAGGCTAGATGAGGAGATCTGTTAAGTATGTGAGTAGCACTACTAATGGCTTCAACTTCAAGTGTAGGATCAAGAGACTTGGCCTTTATCATGCAACTTGCCATGGTCTTGAGATTCCTAATCCTCATAGCTGCAACATCTTTCTTGTGTGGACTGAATAATAGTGAGTTCTAAAGATCAATCCCTTAAATTCTACAAAAGTTCTTAAGTCTTATGTCTACATATCTGTTCTCATTATCCACCCTTAATACTTTGATGGCTTTCCTTGACGTGTGTTCAACATGAGTTTTGAAGTCGAAGCTTCTGAACCACTTCATTCTTGTGATGAAGGAAGAAGACCCAAGTGAATCTTGAAAAGTCATCAACAAAAGTGAGTATGTAGTGGCCTTGGTTGACTGAAGTCACTACAAAGGGTCCTACTAACACCATGTGAACTAGCTAAAGAACAATTGGAGCTTGAGAAGACTTCTTTTTATCATACTTCTCCTTGAGATTCATATCCACTGAACAAGATGAACATTCTCCCTTAGAAAAGCTAATATTAGGTAGACCTTTAACCATGTGTTTTGAGCAAAGTTGCTGAAGAGAGCGAAAGTCAAGGTGACCAAACCGCTCATGCCATAAGTTGATTTGAGTAGTAGAGTGAATTAACAAGGCTTGAGAAGAACTCTTAGGCACAAAGTGGGAGAAGGAGTATAACCTCTTGTCGTCATTGACTTTCCCAACTGCTACCAATGAATCATCTTTGAGACTCTGCACCATCACTGAATCAGGAAGGAACTCAACCTTATGACCATCTCCAAGGTGAGTGATTTGGTAAACTGATAGGAGATTGGAGCTTAGATTTGGACCATAGAGAACATCTTTGAATTCCCCATCTTCCATTTCGACATGTCCTTTCCCTTCAACTTCCATCTTAGTATCATCTCCCACGAAGATGTGTGGTACCTTTGACTGCTTCAATGAAGAAAAGTCTTCCCTTAAAGAACCCATGTGGTAAGAGGCACCTGAGTCAAGTATCCATTCTGAAGAAGAATTTGTGTTTGTCATAAGTTCTTTACCTTTACCTTTTGAAGAGGTTGGAGTAGAATCCTTGGAAGTACCTAGCACTTGAATTATGTTCTTCTTGAGTAGATTTTCTAACCCATCGATTCTTTTTGTCTTGCAATGATGCTCGTCATGATTTGGCTTTTTGCAATATGCACAAAAGAATTTGTCCTTCTTTTTAACTTCCCTTCTTATTTGAAGAAGAACCGCCTTGTTGAGAGGAGTCATGTTGTGTCTCAGATTATGTTTTCTGCTTCCACTACTTCTTCTTGTTGTTGCTTTTTCCCCCTTGACTAGATTTCTGACCATCACTAGCCACTAAGGCTTTGGTCTTAGATGACTTGAGAAGTCCAAAATCCACCAAGTGAGATTGTTCAACAATCAACATATCTGAAAATCCATCAAAGGAAGGCTTCTGGTAACCAGATCCCATAGTTAACCTGTTAGAAATGGAAAAAGAAATCTGTAAATAAGCAATACCAGGAAAGAATCTAAGTGAATAAATGCATGAAAAGATATTACCATAAAATAGGAGAGAGAAAGCTTCAAGCTCCAACACCATGAGACAAGATATTTGGAAAGGGGAAAGCAAAGAAAACCCCTTGTGACATTATGAATGAGGCATGAAAAGCCTAAGAAGGAAGAGAGAGAGAGAGAGAGAGCAATGGCTCATACAATATTTGAGAAGAGGAAGAAACCTCATTGTTAAATGAGAGAAGAGGGTCATCTCTTAAATAGAGATGAGAGAGAGGAGTTAGAATGTAACTCCCATGTCTATGAATGCCACCATTCATAAGTGTGTGAGGACAAGTGTGAGATTCCTCTTAAGGAGGAATAATCTAAAATTAGAAATTACAATATATATTTGTCCTCACGTATTCCACTAGATGACAAAATAAGATGTAGTGAAAAAAGGACAAAAAGAAATATATTAGGATACCTTGGCTTATATCCTAATATATTACAACAATAAAGAAAGAAGGTCTAACCTTGGTTTATAAATACACCAAGGAAAGATTACAACTTCTAACACCCCCTTTAATCTTTACTTGGGGTAATTACACCAAAGGGTATTAAACCCATAATTTTACAAAAGTTTGCAACTTAATCTTCAATATGAAGTAATTGGATTGTCTTCAAGCCATCTGGTACATTTGAAGATCCAAGAGAAGTACATGAGTCCTTTGAATGTGATCAAGTGGAAGTATAGACACCTCTTCATATGTGGAAAACCAAGAAGGTTCCTTGATGGACCACCTGAAAAAACAAGACAAATATCCACAAGTAGAATGCCATCATATATGCAAATTAGAAATCCTTTTGAATAAGGATAATAAAATTCTCATAGAGAAACAATGAGTAAGACATGTTACCACAAAATAATGGAGATAACCTGATATCAAGATAAATTATATGCTCAAAAAATTGTCAACAAGGAAAAATTGAGTAAAAAGCTTGATCAACGCTCTCATGAAAAGTATATTATACTAATGCACAAATGACCATAGACAAGGCCAACTAATGATATGTGCATCAACATTGCATCAATCATGTGGATATAGACAGTCCACTTAATGAATCATCCCACTGAAAGTTAATGGGTGATCAAGCCATAACATGCATGACTCATGATCTAAGCAATAAAGTATGCATATCATTATCACATTAATATATGAAAATAAAGTAAAAAGAGAGACATGCTGATCAAAGTAGAATTATCATGATTTTTGTTAAGATAATCAAAAGAATGGATTATGGGGATATAACAACATATTGCCTTCAAATTGTATCAAATTATCTCAATTTGGAGGGAAAACTCCAATAATAACATCCTCTTCATGGAGGAACAAAAATGGAACAACATGGAGGAAAACTCCATAAAAATATTATCCTATCAAAATGGAACAGATAGGATCAAATGGAGGGAAACTCCATATAAAATGAGTGCATACCAATATAGGATGGAGGGATACTCCATGGGCCAGATAAGGAAACTATGTATCAGTTATACTGAGGGGACCTACATAGTTATCCTTGAAAAAATATTAAGCTCCCTATGCAACTCAAAAAAATCATATAAATCATGTATATCAATGGTATAAAACCATAAAGTGCCAACATGGGCATAGAATAATGCTATAAAAGCATAAAAGTGCAACTATGGGCACATCAAAATATCAAAATGAAGGCAAATGTGTAAGATTACTCATAATCCAATTAAGTAAAATGAGTTAAGGAAGATCAACTAAATATAGATATCAGGTATAAAACTCCATTAAGGGTAAACATGGGTATGAAAATTCATTGTGCAAAGGTATATATTAATTTCTAAAATATTATAGTCATAAATTATATATTTATCTGGGCATATATGTGGGCCCCAATATATGCTTGAATAAATATACGTAAAATATGAAATCCTGCAATGAAACAAGGTCATATCTAGCTCACATGAAGCCAAATTATTGATGAAACATAAATACTTATTCTAAAAGAAATAGACTTGAGGTACTTACCTTGATGCTTGATCAAAAATTAAAATGGAAAAATAATATAAATACTGTTAGAATAGTAACAAGCAACCATTGACTATTCATTATTTAGAAAAGGATCTACACCAAAGATTAGTAATGGCGGCTTTAATATAAAAAACTCAAAAATTGTAAAGAACTCCAACAGTAGTAAGTGACAGACACAGCTGGAATAAAAGTTCTGATACCCAGAAGATGTGCAACCACGGCAGTAAGATTCCTAGCTAAAGTAATGATGGGTTCAGAATTTGTGGTAGAGGTATCAAATTTAGGCAAATATGAAAGCATTTGTAGGTCGACCAGTCGTAGTGCAACTGCAGATGAGTAACTTCACCCAAAAATAGGCAGAGTTCCTAAATAGGAACAGACAACTGCAATTTGGGCACTTCTTTGAAGCAATGAAGAAGCAACAAGAGAAAATTCTCCTCCTTGGTTGGCAATGACAAGCCCTTGTCTCTGTCTCTACTTGGAGATGTAATGTTAATTAATCATTACCTACGAATATGAAAGTATATTAGAGTTACCATGATTTCCCCACTAAGCGGGAGTCAATACTCAGAGAAGGTGAGCAAGAATTGCCAAGCAGTGTGGGAAGCTGCAGGAAAATACGATAAAGCCGAGGGGAAGAGTAATAGAGGTGCACTACTTCCCTGAAACCCAAACTAATACTGCCATTGTCTCCCTCGTTGGCCTTAATGATTGCCTTTTCCACCGCAATGCCTATCCCAGAGGCAAAAATGAGCACAGTAGGAAACCTTGAGATGAAGTGCAGGGGACGCATATCGAGTCCCGACGTCTCATCAAAGGGGCCAAGTTGCAGCTGATCTCCTGGGCAGAGAGAGAAGATATTGGGTAGATGTTGCTGAGTAATGTGCATATGCAGGGGTGCCTTCACCGACAGGGTCGAATTGGGCACCTTCATGGCCCCTGAAGGCATGTCCCCTCGCATCACCAGGATTAACGGTCAAGATGAATTCCACCACACAACTGCTCTATAGAGGATTAACGGTCAAAAATCACCAGTTAAAGGCTTCCCCTTCCTAACGAGGAAATGAGAAGATCTAAGGATTCCTCTGTGCCTTCCACAACAAAGTGCATGTAGGATAAAGATGACAAAGATGATAGAAACGTGAAGAGTTGCAAAACACGAACCAGATGATAAATATGACGGCAGGATAATGCACCCGAATCCACAAAATTCAAAACCGCAGGCATATCGAGGGCACCTCCCAGCCTGTCAATGGAAGGATGGAGAGAATCAGACCATCATATAAATATTCTCCATATCTCTGCAATGCGAGCTTGGGATTGTGCACGAGCTTAAAGTCGAGTTGAGATTTTTTTGACAGAATCTTTCGAGTGGCAGTGCAGACTTCCATGAATAAAGAGCTCTACTTTTTTTTGTTTTTCATTTTAGAGGATTTTTATTCTAAAACCTCTACTACGAAATGACCTTAATTTTTTCCTTTCTATTTCAAGGTTTTTATTGCAAAGATTTTGCCAACTGAACGGTTTTGGATCGATTTCATTATTTTCGTTCCTCATAATGCAAATGAAAAGCTTGAACGGTTTCAGGGTTATTGTGACGATGCGGCTGCAGCAGATCAATGTGTATGTTCTTCTGGTCAGTCAGCCATCCAATTAGTGTCTAGGCCATACTGCAATGATTGTGGTACGAAAAAGCTTAAGCGATTCTAAATTTCCTCTAAGTGTGAAAGTGTACCTATACCGTGGTGAAATTTTTGATCTTCATCGATCAAAAATATTTTGTAATCTTTGAGACATATTAACCATAATGGAAAGCTACATAAGTAGAAAAGGAACACGCCTAAGAAATGTCATCCAAGGTTCTTTAGTCTCTAGCAAAAAAAAATAGAAACTTGGTTCTGAAGATTCATTGGGAGTGAAAAGAAAGTGCATATCAACCAACGGTTCCCGAACCATCTTACAGCCGCTATTCCATGATCCTTCTTAAGTATAACAACAAAGCCTGAGACTTGTTTTAAAACAACTATTTTGCTAAGCGAAATGCACTGAGACCAATTTGGTAAAAATGTGTGCGCCAGATAACAATTTCATGATCCAATTTTTGTGCAAGAGAAGCCTAGCAATGAGCTTAAAGCACTGGCTAACACAGCCACAAGGCTTGAAGAAAGCAAAGCATCAGTCCAAGAACCCCAACCCGAACCCAAGGGTTTCAGTAGAGATCCAGCCCAGAAACCAGAACAGGAGTATTAAAAATGAAGATTAAGACAGGAAACCCGATCCAGAGGGTTTCGTTCAAGAAACTGGCCCTGAATCCTACCTCTACGGTTTCAATAGAAATACAGGTCAAAAATTCGATCCGGAGGAGTTCAATGAGGAAAAAGGCTGAATTGTCGATTCCAAGAGCAATGATACAAAACACAGTGCATGCAAGGCATGCAGAAATAAAATTAATGATTAAGCAATTAAATAACGTACAAAGATTCCTCTGCCAAATAATGCACAAGCGATCTTAGTGCTTCCGCCAAATAGATAAAACCATCATCCAGATGAGTAGTTCATGGAAAAAAAAAATCCATAAAAGCACGATATATAGTCAGAGAGCCATTTCTTAAGCAAAAAAAAAAATTTAGAAAACAAACTGTGAACGCTTTGGCAGCAAGCCTTCCAAAGGAGTTAGATGAAAACTAATAGAAAATAAGAAGTAACCTGCACAAATTAGAGCAAACAGAAGTTAATTAGGTTTGGCGGTAAACTAGCCATACTCAAAAAAAATTCAATTTCTTCCATCTTAAGAAGATTAAAGAAGAAATTAGTGAAATCTCTCTCGAGAGTCTCCTTCGAATCGTACCTTCATGCAAACACTCAAAACAAAGATTAAACTGCTCTGATACCATGTTAGAAATGGAAAAAGAAATCTATAAATAAGCAATACCAGGAAAGAATCTAAGTGAGTAAATGCATGAAAAGATATTACCATAAAATAGGAGAGAGAAAGCTTCAAGCTCCAACACCATGAGACAAGATATTTGGAAAGGGGAAAGCAAAGAAAACTCCTTGTGACATTATGAATGAGGCATGAAAAGCCTAAGAAGGAAGAGAGAGAGAGAGAGAGAGAGAGAGAGAGAGAGAGAGAGAGAGAGAGAGAGAGAGAGAGAAATGGCTCATACAATATTTGAGAAGAGGAAGAAACCTCATTGTTAAATGAGAGAAGAGGGTCATCTCTTAAATAGAGATGAGAGAGAGGAGTTAGAATGTAACTCCCATGTCTATGAATGCCACCATTCATAAGTGTGTGAAGCCAAGTGTGAGATTCCTCTTAAGGAGGAATAATCTAAAATTAGAAATTACAATATATATTTGTCCTCACATATTCCACTAGATGACAAAATAAGATGTAGTGAAAAAAGGACAAAAAGAAATATATTAGGATACCTTGGCTTATATCCTAATATATTACAACAATAAAGAAAGAAGGTCTAACCTTGGTTTATAAATACACCAAGGAAAGATTACAACTTCTAACATAACCTATGAGTATTGAAACTCGAAACAAAGTTAGCATACTCAGAAGGTAGCTTCTTCAGGATGTGATGAATCAACCTGTCATCCTTTATGGGATTTCCATAATCTTTAAGAAGTGCCCTATACTCATTGACTTTAATGATGTAATCCTAAATTGTGTCATAATTTTTAGGATCTAAGAGAAGTAGATCATCCTCAATCTAAAATCCCTTTTCTTCATCCACTTTACCATACAACTGTTCAAGTTTATCCTAAGCTTCCTTAGATTCTAAACAATTTTTAATGTGAAAGAGAAGATCCCCATGTACACAACTCCTAATTACACCTAAAGCTTGTCAGTCTAGATTTTTCCAATCAATGAGTTCTTGAGCATCAGTAGGTTTGGTAATTGTACCATCAACATATAAACTATATCCTTTTTCCATTAATCTACTCCATGCAATATCTTTCCATGTAGAATAGTTGTGTGAAGTTAAAGGAGGACATTTAAAACCCATGATGCAAAAATGAAAAGAGCACAAAATAGAGACACAAAAAACACAGTACACACCCCCCCCCCCCTTCACTCAATCAAAAGACCCCCCCAAAAAAGATGATGTGGCTCTTTATAAGTAGTGTGTTTACAATGGGCCACTTGTCTAAATGAACAAAGTGGACTTTCTGATTTTTCTTTTACAACTGCCTTATAAGGCTAAAATCTGTCACTTAAGCATTGTAGATTAGATTTACAACAAGTCTGAAAAGAATCAAAGCATTACAATGCCAAAGAAGGCCTAATTTTGAAAGTGAGAAATTGGTCCACACCAACCTAGAATCTGACTTCAGATTTGGAAAGTAGACCAAAAAAATGCACTTTCAAAAAAAATAGAACTTAAAAAAGTGACCAGATGTGCCCGTACAGAGCTTCTGAAGTTGCAAGATGCAAGATTATGCAGGTACAATCGCCAAAAAATTGCAATTTTTCGCAAAATCTATGCACCAAAACTAGAAAACAGCACGGCCACTAGAAAATTAAGGAAATTCTACCTGATTTCAAAAAAAATTGCACCTGAATTGGAGTCTGGATGTCCAAGATACGAGCTTGTAAAGTTAGGCTACCAAACTGAAAAGCAATCTATAGAGGGGTCTGGAGGAGAAAATGCGAGGCTAAATTTGATGTTCAAATGGCCGTCAAAGTAGTTCAAAAATGCCTTGAAATAATGTTTAGATGGGTGTCAAATTTAACATAGTGAAATGATGATGTCAGCAAGAAAATCCACTCCTGGCTGACGTGTTAGGTTGAGTTGTTAGTCCATACTGTACGGACTGACATGTGGCAATAATCGTACGGCTGATGTGGCATGAATTTGGTTCCACGGGTGACATGGCAGTCCAGGATGACATGTCGATAATTGTCATCTGATGCTGAGTCAACTGACGTGTATGAAGACAATGACACCACGTTGCAAGTGACGTGTTACTGCTCGAGGTTGGAAAAAAAAACACGGTGCTCACAATCACCAGAATCTCACTTGCCTAACAAAAAATTGAGCTCGACTGGAATAGACTGTCATTATTGGGCATCAATCTGTGGTGGTCGTAAAAGGTCTGTGCGTGGGCGGGAGAAAAAGAACACACCAATTTTTCAAACCCTCGCCAGACTTTTTGATGTGCTCGAAATATGCTTTCGCAACCGAAGCATTCACCCGCTACTAGATTTAAACACGCTGACCTCAAAATCTTAAAATCTGCAGATAGGAGCTAAATCTTGAAATCTACAGATAGGAGCTAGAAAGCTGAAAATGAGGGAGGAAAAAAGAAATGCATGATTTTGAAAGTCTGAGATGCGCCGATATTAAAGTCTGTGTAGGATCGTTGTGCGAGGCTTCATGAAACCTCTATCACCGATGCCGAAAATGATGAATAATGATGCTGGTGTATGAGCGGTGTTTAGTCACACATCGTGGGTGCTGTAGAGAATGGACAGTGTAAATACAAATTGCCACCATAGCCTATGCAAAGGTGAATTGCCAGAGGTTGGGCGTGGTCACTTGTGGAGGCGTGGCCGTCGGTTTGCGGCAGGGGGTTAGTAGGGGAATATAGGGCTGCCAATGTTGACAAAAATTTGTCGGGCTGTGCAATATACCTGTGAATAAAATAAAACCTCCAAATTGGTAGATCTGAGGTGTCACTGCCTGGGTCCATCAAAAAAAAAATTTCTCTGCGGATGCGCGAAGGCTAAATAATTTCTGAAAATTTGATAGAAATATGATAAAAATTATAGAGAAATAAAATATTACAGATCCAAAATTAATCAAATAAATTTGCGAAAAATAATCATACCCATACCGCAAATCGGGGCCTCCAGGTTTCGATTTGCAAAAAAATTTGCCTCACAGTCGACTTTGGGCCAAGGTAGGCGTGCTAATAGTTGATTTTCACTGGTTCAGCATTTCAGACGCAATGGAGAGGTTAAATCTAGTGCTAGACGCTCCTAATTTCTGCAGCACTCCGGATATAGGTTGAGGTGATGAAGCAAGTGAGAGGTCTCGAATGGCTTGTGATGAGAAAATCTCCAAGTTGCTCTGATACCATGTAAGAATTTGCCTAAGGGAAAAATTCACCCAGGAACTAAGAACTCAAACACAAGCACGCAGTAGACCAAGAAGAGAGAGAGTATGATCAGAATAACAATGTATTCAATAACTATCTCACAATAGTACACTAGGAATGCCTGAATATAAAGGCCTCAGGAGAACTTCTAAAATGCATAGAAGTTAGCATCATGATGTGTCATACAACCAAGCACATGTCCACCAGATATGGATTATCCTCCATTAAGCACAGAAGTAAGTGTAGTGATGAGAGGATAAGCCTACAAGGGTGGGACACGCAAAACAGTGTTGTAAACACCATGTGCTTAAATAGAGTTGTGTACTCCTGTGTTGTCTACATGAAAACTCAAAAGGTGTGAAAACTCCTAAGTGTCTCACAAATAAAAATAATAAAATAATACAAAATAATTAAATAATGCATTAACCTAAGTAAACTTAAGTAAGTGTAAATAGTAAAGTACGTATTTACACCAACACTTCTAAAACATGGAAGTAATCTCTAAGTTGTGGGACTTGAACTATGAGATTAAGTCTCTAGAGAAGGTCAACTTCCTTACAATCAAGATGTGCCTAACTACTACTTAAGAGGAAAAGAGAGAAGGAGATGCCAGAAAGAAAATTTTTGAAAAGGAAAGGGGGTGATGCACCTAATTGAAATTGTTACAACTCTTCTCAAAGGTGCACAACACATTGATGAAAAACCCAAATATACAAGTCTTGACTCTATTCTACCTTCTAAGAAACCACATGCAGGTTTGGAATTGATCAAATATTGACAGGAAATACATCTTCATAGTACAACGATCATTAATAATGTGAACACAACATATAATTCTAAGGAAGAATAAAAGAAACATTCAAAGAGAGGCAAGATACATGCAAAGGCTAATGAATGGAAAGAAGAGGTAAGAAACTAGCTATTGCATTAATGGAAGGCTAGGAATAAAGTTGCAAAGCACAAAGCTATTGCAAGTAAACATAACAAAAGAGAGAAGAACCCCTAACTACATATTTATAGCTACCTTTTATAGAGTTCAGGCATAACTCTAATGTTTACATTAAGTTTAAACCCCGATTGGGTGCAGTGAGATTGCAGAGGAGAGCAATAACTACTGATCAGAGAAAGATCTAATCAGATGCACGTCCCCATACAAAAAATCTAATCTTTGTGGGCAAATCTAGCCTTGAAGAGACAAAAACAATGACCATAACTATTCTTATTGGGTAGATGGATAACCAAGGTAGAGAAAAGATGAAAACTACATTTATTAGGCATGGAGAACACCAAAAGGGTGGTTGCTGTTGGAATATTCAAATGGGAAGAGTACTTATGAGAGGGGGGGTGAATTAGAAGTATCACACTTTAACCTTTTTCAAATCCTTTAAAACAAATAACTGAAAGTAAACTACATGCATGTAAACATATTAAATAAACATAAAGTAAACGCATGCATCAACAACACATAACACCAAAATTTGGTAACCCAGAAACCCTCAAGGAATAAGAAGGTAAAACTAGGGTGGGGATGATACCCACAAAATCACTGCAGCAATAATTGTTTGACCACTTTTGATGTCTGCCCTGTGAAAGGCCTGCCCTGTTAAAGGCTTTACACTATATCAATAGTGACCTGATTAAAGGATTTAAAACACTTTACATGAAGTGTCACCCTATTAAATAATTTAGTCACCTCTTCAAAGGATCTACAAAATAGTTGGTAAGCTAACCTATCAACATAGGATTTTCCACTATCCACTATCTAATACAATTGCTAGAAAGTATTAGAAATATTTTGACCTAATTGCTTACAATCTTCAATTGCTGATTTTGGGCACTTGATCTGCTCATTCTGATGTGATCCTTGCTTGATCTGATATCTTATCATAGCCCTTTTTCTATTCTAATCAACTAAATGTGAAATTGTTGTTCAATTCACTAAGTCTGTGATACCCCTGTTGCTTACCCTGTTTTGCAATATGTTATCTACTTAGCAACTTCCTTAACAACTTCTTCAGCAACTCTTTCGCAACTCAAAATTATGGGGTCTAAGCCTCCTTATAAAGACTTCATAGACTTAGGGTTAGGTATGGATCTATGATCCATATTGAATCTTTAATTCCCGCTCATTCTTTGCACTTTTCTTTATTGGTTGCATGCCTTTTCTATTTTTATTATTGGATGCATGTTGATTGCATAGGAAATGAAAAAGATTTGATCTTATCTTCTAATCCCTTCATGAATCTTCTTATCTTAGCTCAAAAAATGGTTTACATCTAATTTTTTGAAGGCATAAACTCATATGTTGATTTTGTGTTACTTGACACATACTTGATTACTGGTGCTCGACACATATACTATCCTACTTTGCTCGAAACCTATTGCATTCTGTCTTGCTTGGCACATGTATGTTTTTGGTTCACTCAATACATGTTGTGTTCTAACTTTCTCGGCATCAACTATGACATAGCACCTATATATCACTCAGCATCTATTGTTCATTCGGCACGTATTGAAATTTTGGCTCGGCACATACTGTAGCTCAGCATATGTAGTGTACTCAACTTCCATATAGAAAGTGGTTAAGTGTGTTGACACTCAAATGTCAATACCATTCGAAGACCAACAATCTCCCCCTTTGACATGAGTGTCAAAAAAAAAAAAACTAAACATTATTGATCTGATCGTATGAGTACATTAATCATTCTGCTCTGCATATGTACAAAATTTCAAAATTTGTTCAAAATATCGTATAGCTCCCCCTGAGCTGATTGTGCCTTGTCTATTCTTGTAACCAAAATTATGTGCTAATGTATTTGATACTATTTTCTTTTTCCCTATATCTATATTCTGTACTTGTGCTTTGTATTCCTATATTTTGTATCAGAGCTATCTTTCATACAATTCCCAAAATTTTGTATCTCCCCCACACTATGTCTTATATCTTATCTCTCCTATTTGGCTATCTACAATATTTCCCTTTTATTTAAAAGAATGAATGAAATAATGTAATCAAAATGCTTAGTATTCTCGCCCTTAGTTATATCTTCCTTATTATTTCTTCCCCAAAACATTATATCTCCCTTATTGTTATTTCTCCCCTTTTTTGACACTTATGTCAAAGGGTTCTAAAGAGTAATACCATATTTAGCCAAAAATATATTTTTTACCTCCATGATCATTTTGAGAGTTGCATCCAAATTCTCCAAAGCAATGTCTAGTGACTTGTGTTGGATGGCAGTCTCTGCAACAATATGTACAAGGCCATCAAGTGTAGAAAGATTATGATCTTTCTTGAGAACATTCTCTGAATAGGCTTGCTCTTTGTGAAGGACCTCCAAATGTGGGCTTATGGAGGATTGAATTTGCATGAATTTGTCCTTTATATTGGCCTCTTCACTTACTAATGTAGGTAACTCCTTTTGAGTGTGAAGAGATTGAGCAAAATGCTTCTCACTTTCAGCTGGATCTCTTGGTAATTGCATGCTAGAAATCTTAAGATTTCTCTCCAAGGTCAATATCCTATGGCATGTATCTTGTGTGAAATTGGAAAAATCACACAGCTTTTTGTATAGTGAGAAAATGTTCTCAACTATAGTTTTGACATTTGAGTCCTAGTCTTCGCTTGTCACCTAGTCAACTATATCTAAGAATTTTTCCATTATAGGCTTTGACTCATCTGGTGACTACAAGCTGAAGGCATCCATAAAGATGTCCTTTATCTCAAATCCATAAAGATTTCCTTTATCTCAAGTAGTGATTGCTTGTTCTTATACTCCTTTCTGAGTATTTCTTGTCTTCTCCTTCTATTTAATGCATCCTTCATCTATATAATCTACTCTATGGTGATAGTCTTTGAGTCATAGGTAGGGATGACTATCTCTTTATCTAACTTAGTGTCTCCATAGTGAAGTACCCTGGCAACCTTTGTAGAGCTCGAGCTTGGTGTAGATATTTTTAATGATATCATCTCAGTGCTTGGCTTCTAATGAGTCTATGTAGAAGTGCCAATTTTAGGTAATTCTACCAATGTTTGTGTTGCAGCCTGCTCCTCATCTTTTGATTTATCCTCCTTTTCCTCATCATACTTCCCTTGATCAATCACAACAATGTGTGGAGTACCTATTACCTATACTGTAGAATCAGATGTAGAAATATATCCTATTGGCCTTGTTGTTGTAGCCTTCCCTTCTTCTCTACTTAGCTTCTGAATGGTGTCATCTTCTCCTGATGTATCAATTATTGCAATTTTTGGAGATGGTGGTGGAAGCATTAAAATTTGAGTACTTGTATTTGTAGAGACAAAAGGTGGTGCTTGTGGTTTCACCTTGTCTCTTGAGGAAACAACTACTACCTTTTGTAGCTCATCTACACTCACCAATATAGGATTTGTGCATAATTGTGCCTGTAGAGTTGATTGGTGAAGGATCCTATTGAGATCCTCTATAGTTAGGGGATTGATGTTATGAGTAGAATTTTCAAGAACATCCTTGATAGTTATAGTGTCTATAGGTGTGATGGTTACATGAGGAGGGCTAGGGGGTGGTATTTGTGTGTCTTGCACACTTTGTTCTTCTTGTTGTTGTTGCTCAATTGTTTCCATTACATCTTCCTTTTGTGCTTCCTCCTCTCCTTTTTCCTTGTCCTCTTTCTCTTTCTTCTCTTCTTCTCCTTTCTTCTCTTCCTCCACTTCTTTAGCTTCCTTTACCTTCTCACTGGCTTTAGCCTTATTTGCTTCTTCATCCTTATCATCAGTCAACTTGTAGATTATCTTCCACAATTGTGTGGATTTATTCACTACATCTTCAATTTTATTTTGCAAACTACTAAAGGCTCTATATTTAGGTGCAAATTTTTCACTATGTTACTTAGTAGCCTTATTAATTTGACCTCTTTTCAGATCAGGCATCACTTGTGCCATTGTTGATTCTCTAATCTCCTTCTCCATTTTGAGACAATAATGCCATTTGTTTTCAACTATCTCATATAACTCTATAGGCATGGTGTTGTTTAGCTCTAGAGGTGTGTTCTTAAATTTACCCATCATGACATTTACAGATTCCTCTATCTTATTATGTTCTTCTCTACTTAGTTTATTGAAATCAAGACTTTTCAAATCATTCAAATCTACATTCTTAATATTTTCACAAATTTTATCTATGGCAGATTTGGGAGGATGGCTTACCACTCTGAATTGGCTATTATCCTCTGACTTTGTTCTCTCCTCCTCAAAATATGGTTGTGCTACATATTTCCTTCTTTTTTCCCTACACTTCACCAGTCTGTTCAGTGGCCTTCTTCTTCTCTTTTTCTTTCTCCTTGGCCTTTTGAGTAGATGCCCTTGTGGTAGCTCTTGTTACTAGTGTTGGCTTGGCTTGGGTTGTTTATGTAGCCTTCTTTTTCTCTTTTGGCTAGGCTACAAGTTGGGTTTTGGCCTTTCTTTTCTTAGATTCAGCTTGTGTAGGTGCTTCCTCAGCTTCTTCTTCCTCGAAACCTTCCTCCTTATCTTCTCCTAAGCCTTGGGTCAATTCTATTAGGCCTTGCCCTTGTTCTTCTTCTTCACTCTCACCTTCTTCTTCTTCCTCCTCAATTGCACCTTCAATTTCTACACCAAATTTATTCTTTATTTTCTTCACTAGTTTATCTTTCTTCTTCAAGGTGGAGGTTGTTTTTAGTTCCATATCTACCTTGGAATGCACAAAATCTTATGTTCCAAAATGAGGTGCCTCCTTGTCAATCTCTTCTACAAGTAATGTTGTTATTGTTGTTGAGGCTTCATCAATATTTATCTCATATCCTAATGCCCTAAGCCATCTCACTCTTAGAACTGCTACTTGGATGTAGGTGAAATCAATGTCCACAAAGAAACATATATCATTGACATATTGTTCCACTAGGGAAACTGGTATCCTTAACCTTTGCTTTGTGGATTTCTTGAAATCCTCAAAGTAGCTTGTCATTAGGGCTTCAAAATTATCACCCATCTAATCAATGTACTCATTTATTTGAGTGATTGTAGATTTGTTTGAGTTCCAATTTACCTTTTCAATTGATGGAAACTCTTCTAAGACATAAAAGAATATGCATACAAGAATTGAACCAAACTTGCATTGAGTACCTTTTTACCTTCTTATTGCTCCTAGGTTCTCATTTATCTGCTAAAGCATCAATTCTGACAGATCATATGTATGATCTTTCTTTACAAGCTTATAGGCTACATCAATAACAATACATTGTACATTGTTTAATCTGCTGGATTGGTAAAATTTGTGAGATATCACTCTCAGTGCAAAATCTAGAAGAGGATCTATTACAATATCAATTTTCATACCCCTCTTATTCCACTTAGCTCTTGTATTCTTTTCAATGACCTCTTTTGAATCACTTCTCAGAGATTTAGGCTGATCTAGGGTTGGGAAACCTATAACCCTATGTACTATCCTCTTTGTTATCTTCATAGGTCCTCCTTCTAACCATAAAAAACCATATTGTATCCTACTTAAAACAATTCTTATCCATTTTGTTTTAAAACATGTAGGGTAAACTAGGACATTTGTTAGACCCTTCTTCTCCACAATCTGGAACTTGTCCTTCAGAATTTTGTTATCACACAATTTTTCATAGGCTTGGAATATCTCAAGATCACCTATAGCCCCTACCTTATAGTTGTAACACTTTCTTACATCCTACACCATGACAACTTTGGGTGGAATAATGGACAATGCACCAGCAGGGTCATTTTTGTAGGTAACTTCAAGAATGGGTCTAAACTTAGGTTGTTTTACTTCATTACTAACCAGCTGGACCTCATGACTTTCCTTTCCCTTAAGGTTCTTAGAACTAGAAGCCATTATAATGATCTAGGGTTTTAATATAACAAACTTTAATACTTCGTAGCTTGGCACTTGATAAATACCTTTAGATCGATGAAATTATGCTGAATTAATGTTTAAATCAATGCAAAAGGCTTTAGGGTTGTTGCTTGATTGTTTTGCATTGTTTTTGTCTTTGCTCTACATTTTAATGGCATAAAAATGATCAAAATTTGACCTTATACTCCTTTAAAACCTAGCATTAAATGCTTTGTGCATACAGTTGTAAACTCGACACTTGAAGATTTCAACATGACTCAACTTCCATTGGATTTCATTCACTCAGCTTCCACTAGATTTCCACTTCACTCAACTTCCATTGACATTTCTCAACTTGGCACTAACTATTAACTTGATCACTACTAGCAACTCGGCATGCATTGGAGCTTTACTTGGCATCTGAGGACAACTCAGCAGTATTTGCAAAAACTTCAAATTTTGACTTGGCATCTTTGCTCATGTTGATTTCTTCTTTGTAGTACTTCTTTTTCTTGGGACTGATGTATGATATAACTATGTATATCATTCCCATACAATTTTTCATGCTTAATTGGATGAGGTGTGATCACTTGATCTATTAGGTGAAGTGATCCCTCCATTTGATGTGTTGCACTCATCTTTCTTCTTCCAAGTCTTTTTCATTTTCCCTATGATTTGTTAAACATCTATCTTCTCTTTTCCTTTGTTGACTTCACACTTGGGTGCCTTTAAATTTGTTGGGAAATTCCTATTGATATGACCAATCTTCAAGCAACTAAAACATGTAGTTTGACTTAACCATCTACAGTAGTTCCCTCTAAAATGTGTCCTTATGCAGTTTTCAGGAATGTGTCCATATTCTTGATAGTAGTGACAGCTATACCTAGTGTTATAGTCCCAATTATAGTGATGACCATGGTTACCTTCTCTTGTTCCCTAATTTGATGTCCACATAGGCTTTGACCTACACTCAAAAGCTCTATGACCATATTTTTTGTAGTTATAGTAGTGACTTTCAAATCTTGGTGTTCTGATAGTCCTAGTCCTACATTCATGTGCTTGATGTCCTTGCATCTTGCACTTGTGATAGTAGCTTGCATTCTTAGGTTTATCATGCTAATGGGAATTCTTACTCCTACATACATTAGAATTGTGTCCCTTTTTACCACAAAAATGACAAGTAGGTTTAAAGTTCTTACCTTTGTTGCTCCTTTCTTCTGCAGTCTTGGATGATTCTCCTTGTTTAGTATTGGTGTAACCAAGTCCTGAAGTGTCATTGCTAGCCCTTGGTGATTTCAGTAGCTACTCAAAGTGCTTGATGGCTTCACTTGATTTTTTGAATCTTTTTGCTATCTCCTTATGTCTTTTCAATTCATTCTATAATTGTTCATTTTTCATTCTCAAGGTGGAGATCTCAATGTCTTTCATGTTTAGCTCATGGGCTAAGGGTATCTAACTGCATGTTGGAGACTTTTGCAAGCTCTATGGACTTCTCCTCCAGTTTGTTTCCAAGGTTTCTTTTGTCATCCTCAAGCATGGCCTTGTCCTCAATGGCTCTTTTTTTTTGTTCAGTTATCTCACACAGCATCATAGCTTGTGACTCTTGCTCAATTTTGAGAGACCTTATCTCTTCAACGTGAGCTCTATTCTTTTCCATCAATTCTACTATTGCTGCATCAAACTCTTTAGAATCTCCATTAGCAAACACTTGTGTGGTATCAATCTCCTTGTAGTGTATGTCATTTTTAGCTATGGCTATATCCTTCCTTCTTTTCAAGGACTTTCTCAATTCTTCTTTGGCTTCCTCCAATTTGTGTAGAGCAAGGTGCACATCAATCACCTGATTGTCTATGATCTTCCCAAGTTTAAAGACTTTAATCTTCAGATCTTTTCTCTAAGTTGTTAGGCTTTTCCTTATGAGAACTTAGCTCTAATACCAATTTTTGGAATATTCAAATGGGAAGAGTACTTCTGAGAGGGGGGGTGAATCAGAAGTACCACACTTTAACCTTTTTCAAATCCTTTAAAATAAAAAATGAAAGTAAACTACATGCATGTAAACATATTAAATAAACATAAAGTAAACACATGCATCAACAACACATAACACCATAATTTGGTAACCCAGAAACCCTCCAGGAATAAGAAGGTAAAACTGGGGTGGGGATGATACCAACAAAATCACTACAGCAATAATAGTTTGACCACTTCTGATGGTCTACCCTATGAAAGGCCTGCCCTATTAAAGGCTTTACACTGTGTCAATAGTGACCTAGTTAAAGGATTTAAAACACTTTACATGAAGTGTCACCCTATTAAAGGATTTAGTCACCTCTTCAAAGGATCTACAAAATAGTTGTTAAGCTAACCTATCAACATAGGATTTTCCACTATGCACTATCTAATACAATTGCTAAAAAGTATTAGAAATCTTTTGACCTGATTGCTTACAATCTTCAATTGCTAATTTTAGGCACTTGATCTACTCATTCTAATGTGATCCTTGCTTGATCTGATATCTGATCATAGCCCTTGTTCTATTCTGATCAACTAAATGTGAAATTGCTGCTCAATTCACTAAGTTTGTGATACCCCTGCTGCTTGCCCTATTCTGCAATATATTATCTACTTAGCAACTTCCTTAACAACTCCCTCAGCAGTTCCTTTGCAACTCAAAATTATGGGGTCTAAGCCTCCTTATAAAGACTTCATAGACTTAGGGTTAGGTATGGATCTATGATCTATATTGAATCTTTAATTCCTGCTCATTCCTTGCACTTTTTTTTATTGGTTGCATGTATTTTCTATTTTTCTTATTGGTTGCATGTTGATTGAATAGGAAATGAAAAAGAATCGATCTTATCTTCTAATCCCTTCGTGAATCTTCTTATGTATGGTTTACAACTGAGTTTGTGAAGGCACAAACTCATATGTTGATTATGTGTTACTTGAAACATACTAGATTACTGGTGCTTGGCACATATACTATCCTACTTTGCTCAGCACCTATTGCACTTTTTCTTGCTCGGCACATGTATGTTTCTGGTTCACTCAACACATGTTGCATTCTGACTTTCTCAGCATCAACTATGACTCGGCACCTATATATCACTTGACATCTATTGCTCACTCAACACCTAAAGATCACTAGACATCTATTGTTCACTTGACACCTATTGAAATTATGGTTTGGCACATACTATAGCTCGACATATGTAGTGTACTCAGCTTCCATGTAGAAAGTGGTTAAGTGTTTTGACACTCAAATGTCAAAACCATTCTGAGACCAATAGTTGCGGGTGATTAAAGACCTATTCATCATCAATGAGCTACATGATTTTGTATTCACAATAGTGTCATGTCAACTATGTCATCAAGTCAACTAAATTCAACAATCAACTTCACCATGTGGCCCTATATCCTTTAAACATTTTGCTTGACCATCTAGATTTTCTAATTGTCATGTTGACCTGTGTCTACTTCTGTTTGCAACTTTGCACCTCATTTTCCTTATTAACTATTTGGCTATGCAAAATGACAATGTCTTCATGCATACCTTATCGTTGCTTTGCATCTTGAAATCATTTCAATTCATTAATTGATGCAACCTAGTGATAACCCACAAACTGACTACTTCACACCCTCACAACTGCCAGACATAAACCTTGCTTTAACCATGTGATGTCATGACCACTATTTTGGATGGTTGCTGGCTAATTTTATGGCTTCACAACTCAATAAATTAACTACATATGAAAACCTATGAAGCTATGAGAACCCTTAATTCAACTATTTTGATACATCCTACACTTTCATAACTTAAACTTTTAACTCATATCTTAACCTTGCGAATGTGTGACAAAGGAATTTTCCACTTCTCTACCCAAACCTTAGGTTAACTTAAATTGCATGCAACAATGCAAAACTATTAAACTTGACCTTCTCCTTTCTTTTTTTGTAGCTCACAACCTTAACTCTTCACCATAGCTTTAACCCCATGAACGTATGACAACAGGCCTTTGCCACTTCATAGCCTAAACCAAGGGTAGCTTTTAACCATGTGTGATGGAGTGATGAATGAATTTGATTGAAGGTGTTGACTATCACACTATCGCAACTTAAAATTCCTTTAGCCAAGATTAAGCCCTAAAAAGGTGACTGAAGGGATATCACAACCTAAATACTAGAGCTTATCGATGGAATGGTAATGATTAATTTATCTACTTTCATTCGACAAGATACCCCTTCGAGACTGATTAAAATTAAACTACCTCATACCCTATGATGATGCGATGAAGGATCTAATATGAATTGGGCCCACCAAGACACATGTCCACTACTCAAATTTTCACTTTAGCTATTCTTCATGCAACTTTGAAAAGTGAGAAAACTACAAGCATTGATCTGCTGAAATCTAAGGGCTAGGAAGATGCATCAATTCACACTGCTCAAAAACTAGAGAGGGGCTTGCTAAGATAGGTGTCAACTCGTCACTTCCTCACAACTTGAAATTGGAGCTTAGCATTTAACCCTGTGAAGATGCGAACAAAGCATTTCATAACCTTGCCACCTTGATCTTGGGTTAGACCTAACTACATGTGAAGGTGAAAAAACCACTAAACTTGATTGTTTCTCTCCATCACAACTTCACAACTTAAGACTCCATATTGCATAACTGATATGAGATCAGGTGATTCATAGCTTTCACTTCTGTGCAACCTACACTTGAATGTTATCCCTAATAGCTACAAAGTCATGTTGACCCTGAGCTTAACTATTTTGCATCGTCACTGTAAGAATTTTCCTAAGGGAAAAATTCACCTAGGAACTAAGAACTCGAACACAAGCACACAGTAGACCAAAAATGGATATGATCAATTAATCAGAGTATGTCCGAATACATTGCTCTATTTAGAATGTGATGTTGAAACACACTTGGAGTGCCTATATATAAAGGCCTCTTAGGAAGCACCTAGAATGTCTCTAGAAACAATCAGAAGATAAGACAACTAAGCACCTTATCCAACATTCTAGATGAATGGATAAGAATGAAAAAGTGTCATATGTGTGTAGAAGATTCCTGTGTTGTAGACAACATGTGCTTAAAAGAGGTGCGGACCCCTGTGATGTCATCAAGACAACTCACAAGAGTGCACAAACTCCTAAGTGTCTCACAAATAAAATAATGCATTAACCTAAGTAAACTTAAGTAAGTGTAATTAGTAAATACTTATTTACACCAACACCCCCCCTTAAGTGCAACTTAGGGGAATGCCCTTAAGCTTACAAACTAGGATAAAGATGCATAATGGGTCCCGGCTACTAGGCCATATTAGGTACCCATGTACATAATGAAGATGCAATCTCCCATAAAGTAGGGAAAGAGGGAAAACTACGTGGGAAAAAACCTCCCCCAAAAAGAGAGATGAAAGAGGATGCATGGATGGATGGAGTAATTAAGACCCCCCCATTATGACATACATCCATGTATATACAAGAAAGAATGGAGAAGGACAAAACCTCCTATGAGGAAAAAGTCCCCCCCAAAAAGGAGAAGAAGGAGACAAGGTAGTCTCCCCCCCTTAAAAGTAGTGTGTCGATCTGTGAGAAATGCTCCAATGTAGAAGCTGATCCATGACCTTTGAATGATGTTCCTCCCCTTTGGAAGAAACAAGAGCAAGGGTACTTGCAAGATACATCCCCTGGATGGAGAAGGAATCTCAATGATGATCGGTGTCTCTAAAGCCTGTCCAAAAGTCCCTGTGTCGATACTGATGATAGCTTCCTCCAAAACTACTGAAGAGAAGAGAAAATCGAACAAGGAGTGTGGTAGAACCTGTCTCAGGAAATCAACAGTCTTCTCAACTGATGAAGAGACCTGCTATAGATGTTGTACATAAGAATCCACAATCATGCCAACCTGGAAGGATTGATCATGTAGAGAATGTGCAATAACTGTAGCAGAATCCACCTCAACAAAGAGAAGTGAGAAATCATCATAAAAGTCTCCCATATCTACTGTGTGTGACTCCAAGAACAGAACTAAAATGTCTAGCAAGAAATCATCACCTGGAAGACCATGAGTACCCTGTAGTGTTGAAGTACATGAATCTATCACTGCGGAAAAGGATGAAGTATCCACCTCAAAAAGAAGACAAATGTCATCAAGAATATCTCCCACATCTTCAATGTGAGACTCCACAAACAACTGTGTAATTTTTGAAAGGAAGTCTTCGCATGAAGGTAGAGTAGGAAGACATAAAGTATCCTATTGCACTGATTCTGAAGCATCTGTGGCTGAAATAGGATTAGTAGGAGCAACAAGAGCTAGAGGTGTTATCTCATCTGAAGAGGAGTCAACTACAACTAGAGGAAGAAGATCTTCTGGGAATGGAGGAATAGTTGGATCTCCATAATGCTCCCAAAGATACATCCAAAAAACATATGGATCAGATGACTTAATTTTGATAAGCTTTTTCAAAACTTTATATTCCATATTTAAATAGAGAGTACACCAAATGATGTCACTCTAATCAAAAGTAAACTCAAGATCTGGTGCATAGGGCAGTACATTGTGCTAACACAGATATCTGATATCAAGTTGACTCCATTCATGATAATTGTGTGGGGTCAATTCAATCAAATCTTCCTCTTCCATGATGGACTAATCAAAGAAACCTCAAAAAAAATCGAAGAACCCCCCCCTAAAAAAGATGTTGTTGGCACTTGAAAGCCACTTGCCAATTTAGGGCCTATTTATGAAAGTAGTATTTCTATCTACAAAACCTATAATATGATTGTAGATCTAGAAAGTAGACAAAAAAAAATGCACTTTCAAAAAAAATAGAACCTGATTTGAAGTTCGAATGAGCCCGTACCAAGCATTTTAAGTGGCAAAATTTTAGATTTTGGAGTTGTAGACAAATTCAGAAATAGAGATCTCAAACCACCTGGACCAATGTGTAGATCACGAAATCCTACCCCAAAACAAAAAAACTTGCTCGCAAAAAGGAGTTCATATGAGGAAGATATTGTTGTTTGAAAATCGTTGCTGCTGTTATTTTTTTTGAATTGCCGCCGCACCTCCAAAAAAAGAATCACTCTAGATTTTGCCTCAGATGTCCGATTTGGATGAAACAAAATCCGATCTGGGGGTTTTTGGACCTTCTGAATGTGATGCAAATATTAGATTTGCACCAACAAGCTTTAATCTTCACCTGCAAAAAATCTCTCCTATGGCCCTATGGTTAAAAAAATTTTGGAAAATGATGCAGATCCGAAAAAAATAGTAGAGATGTAGATGAAAAAAATGTAGATTTGAAAATTAAATGTACAGATCTGAAATGATCATACCATTTTTGCAAATCGGTCCTTCGGGTGCCAGTTTGCAAAAAAAAATGGTCTCACAATCGACTTTGGCCTAGGGTAGGTAGCTTTGTAGCCAATTTTCACCAAATCAGCATTCTGGATGCAATGATGAGGTCAGATCTGATGTTGGACACTCCTAATTTTTGTAGCACTCCAGATTTGGGCTGAGGTGATAAAGCAAGTGTGGTCTCGAATGGCTATGTGATGAGAAAGTCTCCAAGTAGCTCTAATACCATGTAAGAATTTTCCTAAGGGCAAAATTCACCCAGGAACTAAGAACTCAAAAAAAAGCACACAGTAGACCAAAAATGGATATGATCAATTAATCAGAGTATGTCCAAATACATTGCTCTATTCAGAATGTGATGTTGAACACACTAGGAGTGCCTGTATATAAAGGCCTCTCAAGAAGCACCTAGAATGTCTCTAGAAACAACCAGAAGATAAGACAACTAAGCACCTTATCGAACATTCTAGATGAATGGATAAGAATGACAAAGTGTCATATGTGTGTAGAAGATTCCTTTGTTGTAGACAACATGTGCTTAAAAGAGGTGCGGACCCCTGTTATGTCATCAAGACAACTCACAAGAGTGCACAAACTCCTAAGTGTCTCACAAATAAAATAATGCAAAATAATTAAATAATACATTAACCTAAGTAAACTTAAGTAAGTGTAATAAGTAAATACTTATTTACACCAACACTCACAACCCATCAAATAGTTAGATCTCAAACTGGAGCAACAAGGCGATGGAAGGATTTCACACCATTGCAACTTGAATTACTCATAAGGATATGACATATAATATGAAAAAAGGATTAAAGGACCTAGGGATATAAAAGAAAGAAGATATAACCAAATTTTTTATGTATCCCTTTTATGTTTGCATTGCAATCATGAATAATTCAAAGAATGTAGGGCATGGCTATCATCCTGAGTGTTTCATGAGGGCTTGCAACACAAAACAAGAAAGGGGGGGGGAACTAAAATGGCTAATAGTAACATAAGTACCTATCTCTTAACATATTTTTCTTGATTTACTATTTTTCCCAAAGCCTCAATGAGACAAGTTGTTGAATGACCAAACAACCTATGTTTAGTAAAACTTTAAAAAAAAATTCATAATAAACTCAATATATATATAAATCATAATCATTGGAAAATTTTTACTAAGTACCATTGTCCTACTTTTTGGTTTGTCAAGTAAATTCATTTGATCTCCCAAAAAGCTAATGTTAAAATTATTTGTTGGCATCATTTTAATGGGTGCGAATGAGACTCGATTACATTTGTGGTTGAGGAATAGCCATATTATACCAAAAAGAGTTTTATCTAAGAGGATTTTATCTAAGAATTTTTAATCTACTCCTTCAAATGAGATATTTCAAGACTTAAATCACCATATTTTCTTTAAAATGTGTAATTTCAGCAAAACCCAAGATGTCCAAAGAAGAGTGACACATTAATAAGGGACCACCCTCTTATTTGATAGTGCATGTTTCTTTTGCAAACCATATTAGTGCAAACCTAATTAGTGGTGTAAAGTGTTGCAAAGGATATATATGTATGTATGTAAATGTATGTATGCATGCATGTAGGAGTATGCATATGCATGTGTGTGTGTGCGTGTAGAGACATGTAAGTATGTATGTATAAGGAGGTTGTAAAAATGTAAAAGAAGTGGAAGCTAGATCAGTTGAATTTGATTTGTATCTATTTTTCCTTCTTTAAATAATTGTTTGTGTGAAAATTCAACATTTTTAGGGAGGGAGAGTCATTTGGATGAGCATAGCACCTTTTTCAAAAATGATAATGATATAATAATTTAAAGATTAGGTTCCTAACTATAATATCTAGAGGATGGAATTATTTTCATTCTTTTTGGTTTAATTATTCATAGTTTATTAAATTATAAAGTGACAACAACTATAATTTAGACATAGGTTCCTTTTGATTGCTCTTACTTGATATGTATATATAAAAATTCATTTATACTTTTTTGTTTCTATAGAAAGGTAACATAAGTACCTATCTCCTTCATATTTTTCATAATTTATTTTTTCTAATTTAACATTTTTCCTAAGGTGTCGAAGACACAGGTTTTTGAATGGTGGACCAACCTATGTTTAGTAAAATGTAAAATATAAATTCATAATAAACTCTCTCTCTCTCTCTCTCTCTCTCTCTCTCTCTCTCTCTCTCTATATATATATATATATATATATATATATATATTATAATCACTAAAAACATTTTAGTAAGTACTATCATCCTCCATTTTGGTTTGTCAGATAAATTCATTTGATCCCCCGAAGACTAAATGTTAAAAATATTTTTTGGGAGCATTTTAATGAGTGCAAAGGATACACGATTACAAATGTAGCTGAGAAATAGACATATTATACCAAAGAGATTTTTATCTAAGAGAATTTTATGTAACCATTTTTAATTGACTCATTCAAATGTGATATTTCAAGATTTAAATCATCATATTTTCTTTAAAATGTTCCAACAAAAATCAAGATGTGTAAAAAAATGGGACACACTATTGTGTGACTACCCACTTATGTGATATTGCATGTTTCTTCTATAGATCATATTGGTGTCTACCTAATTGGTGTTGTGAAGTGTTGCAAAGGATCTATATATGCATATGCATATGTATACATACATACATACATACATACATATGTATGTATGTATGTATGTATACATGTTTGTATGTATGCATATACATATTTGTATGCACATGTGTGTCTATGTGTAAAGAACTTTGTGCAAATGTGAAAGAAGTGGAAGCTATATTAGTAGAGGATAAAATGTGCAATGTTAGTTTGAAAAAGTAATTATGCTATTTAAATAAATTGCAACATCAACACATGAAAATGCAATTCATGCTTATGTTCTTATTATAATTCTGATGTATCCCACATTGAGATAGTGTATTTCCTCAACTAGTTCTCACATCATTGTATCTTTCTCAACTAGTCCTTTCCAAGAGTAGAAAGCTTTATTAGGCAAGTGGGCTTCAAAAAAAATGTTGTAACACTTATCTCACATAGTGTGAACTAACTCTTATAGTGGCTTTTCCCTCATTTAATTTTCCAGGTAAGCATATTGGTGTTCCTATGTTGGTTATTGTTGTAAGGATGGATCATTTGAAGCATTGATGCAAATGTGAAAGAAGAGTAAAATAGATAAAATTGAGGATAAAATACACTTTTTCAATTTGAAAGAGTATTTGTGTTACAAATAAATATGAAATTTATACTTATGTTCTTATGATATTTTTAATGTATCTTGCTTTGAGATATTTTTTTTCTTTAGTAGATTCTTACATTGATGTATTTTGCTCAATTAGACCTTTCCAAGAGCATTGAACTTCATTAAGAAATGAGCCTCAAAACAAATATTGTAACACTTGTTTCATATGGTGCGAGTTAACTCTCATAGTAGTTTTTCCCTTATTGGGTCTTCAAAGAAAAAACCTTAGTGTTCCTATGCTAGTTATTGTAGTATATGCATTTCTTTCAAGTATTTTCAAATTTCAACACTACTTAAGGCATTCAAACACACACTGGTTTGATGCTATGTGCTAGCATTTAAAGGTATTTAATGTATTCATTTTAAGAAATCAAGTATGATGTATACACTATTTGAAATACTCCCATCCTCAATTAATGGTAACATACTTCTATTTGGTGCACCAAAAAGCAGTACCAAATATACATTCTAAGAGCCTTGCCTCTATTTTCAATGCTCAATCAATTTTTTTGTTTATTTGATCTAGAACTTGTCTACTTGCAATAAATTGACAACCCTTACGATATTTTTAAACAATGCAAGTCCCCTAGATCTAGAGAAACAATGAACATGATAAATACATTACAATTACACAAATAGAAGAAAAATGACCAATTAATGGTTATAAGTTCACCTTAAATTCATAAACTTGTCCTTTGCCCCAACATAGATTTCCAAATGATTCATTACTTCTTATTTTTTACAATACATCAATCTAATATCAAAACCCTTATACACTCATTCTTTGATCACGCACACATCAATCTAATATCAAAAATATTATACAATCATTCTATGATCATAGAACTCAACACTCTAAGGCTGGGGTCCCATGGGCACCTGCTTCCTTAAAAATACAGTGAGTGTCAATGAGATTTTTTAGTGACATTTAAAAAGGAAGTGGTCCTATGGATTTATATGTGAATCCACTTTTAGCTTCTAAATTCAAGGGATTTTTTTTTCTCATAAATTTTAAAAATAAAAATTTAATTTATTCATAAATTTTTTTGGTAGGATTTCATTTTGGTGAGAAAATAAAGCATAGGCTATTGACAAATGGCAGAATTCTTCCTGAAGCCTTTTTCACCCGCTGAAATTGAGAGGGCTAAAAAATTGGGGCTCCTATTTTTAGGCAAAGATTCTGTTAGAAAGGTTAATCTTTCCTTGGATATATTAATTGTGATATTCCAAGGGTCCCTAAATGTAGTTTGTCCTCTTGTACACATGTGGAGGACATGTCATTGTTTGTCCTTTATTCCACATGTAAGGACAACTCTTGTTTATTTCTTTATTTAGTTTATCCTCCTTAAGAGGATTGTGACACTTTGCACACACCTATTATGAATGTGGCATTCATAGAAATGGGAGTTACAAATGCAACTCCTCTCTCATCTCTATATAAGAGATGCTCCTCCTTCTTTCTTCAACACACTCTTAGCACTTGATGTTATTGTATTGAGCTACTTTTGCTCCAACACACTCTCTCTCTCTTCTCTAGGCATTTGCCTTCATTCATAATACTCACAAGGGGTTTTTTTTGCTTTCCCCTTATAAATCCTTGTCTCCATTGTTGAACCATCTTGGTGTATGCTCTTGGAGTTTGCTTATCTTATGGTAATATTATTTCACACTTAACTTACTTGGATTGCTTCTCGTTCCTTGCTCAATATTATCATTTCTTACATGGTATCAGAGCTTGGTTATCTAATCCTTGTTTTAAGTTTTGTGTTGAAGGTTACCATTCATTGGAGCACACCTTATTTGGAGACATTATTGAGAGAAGAAGTTTGTGTTGTGATTTTAGCTCTTTTTAACAAATTTTGTGTATGCAGGTTTCATTATTTACTAACCCTCTTTGGAAGGCTTGCCGCCAAAGGGTTTTCTTGTTAAGTTTCATTTTTTTTTTACTAACCCTCTTTGGAAGGCTTGCCGCCAAAGGGTTTTCTTGTTAAATTTCAATTTTTTTTTCTCTCTTGTTTTGGACGGCATGCCGCCAAAACAAGAAGTATTATATGAGTAAAGTTTTCAATAAGTCTCTAATTTTCTTACTTCATTTATAAAAAAAATTTCCTACTCTTTAAAACAAAAAAAAACATTCCAATATATTGTTTTTTATATATTCTATATCTATTTGTTGTATGCTCTTGAAAATTTCTAACATTCGACATAGATGTTTTCATAGGATTTAATCCTTATAAATATATTATCATTTCTTATAAATCTATTATCATTGCATTTTTTTATAATAAAAAAAAATCTTGCATTTAAATTTGTTTGGGTGGACGCGCCACCCGCGCACCGCCGTGCGACACCAGCGTGCCGCCGCGAGCCGTCCGCGCCACCGCGTGCACTCAGCGACGACGTCGATTCTCAACACCGCCGCACGCTGCCGCGGGCACTCAGCGCCACCGCACACTCTCACCACCGCCGCTCGTTCTCAACACCGCCTAAACCCTGCGAATTAATTGTCGGTGTTTGTTTATCCGCTTCGGCCACCCCCTTCACACCCGGGGTAAACCTTTCGGCGCGGTCCGCGTCCAGGCCATGCGGCAACCGCCGCCTGCGCAGCCACGCCGACATCATTATCCACCTTCATCCATTTTTTTAAACATTTGAAACCCTGCCTTTTTTTTTTTCCACCGACCTCCACCGACCAACCACCTCTGCCCTCTAGCCACACGGCAGCCGCCGCCAACGCTCCGCTCCACATGTACTGTGTTTTCCTTAAACATATCTCCGCCCAACCTTTTGCTTTTTTTAAAAAAAAATCTTGTTTTATTTATTAAAACAAAAATTTTATAACGTTTTTTTTATCACATTTTTTTTCTTTTTTTTTTTGTAAACAAATAAAATTTTTAATTTTATTAATTTTTTGTTTTCTTTCAAATCCATAATTCAAAAAATTCAAAAGATATATTCTTAATTTTATATATTAAAAAAAAAAAAAAAAAAAAAAATTTTCTTCTCATTAACAAAATTTTTTTTTCTCAATTGATTTTCAAATTAAGGATTTTTTTTAACAAAAAAAAAAGAAATTTTTTTTTCTAATCATGTCAACCTTAATTCCAGAAATAAAACTTAATTATTCTAATTATCATTCTTGGAAAACTGATATCTCATTTATTTTTCGTTTTAAACACCTCTTCGAAATAGCCACTGACCCTTCTCTTAAACCCGGTTCAGCGGCTACCCAAGACGAGAAAGATACTTGGAAAGCTAAAAATGAAGAAGCTTTAGGGTTAATTGGTATTTCCATTATTCCATATTTATATGTGTTAATTGCTCACTGTTCTAAAGCTCATGATGCATGGTCCATCTTGCAAACCAAGTATGACAGTGGAGATGAATACTGCAAAATACAGTTGCAGGATCAACTCGAAGATCTCAGGTATGCAGATTTTAAAAGTATGGATGAATTTCTCTTAAAATTTGATTCTCTTAAAAGTCAAATTATGGCTTTAGGTGTTCAATTAGAGGACATTCGTTTAATTCATCTTATTCTTAAAAAATGTCTTCCTAGAGAGTTTCAACAGTTTATAACTAATATTCATGCACAGCTTGCTATTCCTACTTTAACTTCTCAGTTAACTTATGTTATTTTTCAAACTTTATTAAGACAGGAAGAAGCTAAGCTAATTCAGTTTGGTACCCTTAAATCAACTGAACATGCATTTGTGTCTAAAAATTCAACTAATAATTTTCGTTCCAATAATAATAATCATAATCACAAACAATATAATACTAATTCAAATAATTCCAACAATAAATTCCATGCCAAATATAATAATAATACCAATCATCCTAATAATACTCGTAATACTAATAATCAAAGGAATCATTCCAATTCCAAACCTCATTGTTCTTATTGTGGCAAAGATGGTCATATTGTCAATAACTGTTTTAAAAAGCAAAATGATAAAAAACCTATGAATAATAGTAACAATCATCAAAACTCAAACCATAAAAAAGGTAACTGGACTGGTTCTAATCCTCGTCATGCTTTTACTTGTAGCTTTAATCTTTGTAGACCTTTAGAATGGATTGTTGACAGTGGTGCATCACAACATGTCACTTCTCATAAAGAAATTTTCGATTCTTTACAACCTGATATTGCTAACATTCCTATTCAGTTAGCTAATAATCAGACTTGTAAAGTTGAAGGATTAGGTGATGTTACTATTCCTAATGGTAGATTGCATGATGTATTATATGTACCTGACTTGAAAACTAATCTGCTTTCTGTTTCACAGTTATGTCAGGACTATAAAGTTGAATTCTACAAAGATACATGTTATATCATAGATCCTCAAACTCTCAAAGTGATTGCTCATGCTAAAATGGATAATGACAATTTGTTTAAATTCCATGAATTTACTAGTTCACGATATTCTTTACATACTTCTATTGATTTCAATATATGGCATGAAAGAATTGGCCATTTAAATTCTGATTATATTACTTTCATGCAAAAGTATAATATGGTTGATGGCTTGCCTCACATTATTCCTTCCAAGATTGCCTGTATAGGTTGTATGAGTGGTAAGATGCATAGGGAGCCCTTTCCAAGTGGAAAATCATGGCGGGCAACTCATAAGTTGCATCTTGTCCATAGTGATCTTTTGGGCCCCATGGAGAATACCTCCATCCAAGGTTCTCGGTATGCACTTACCTTTGTTGATGATTTTTTTAGACGAACTTGGATCTATTTTTTGCATCGCAAGGATCAAGTTCTTGATATATTTATTGAATTTCAGTTATATGTTGAAAGGCAATCTAGGTTTAAACTTAAAATTCTTTGAATTGATAATGGGAAGGAATATGTGAATAATGCTTTTCATTCTTATTTGAAATCATGTGGAATTAAACACGAGCTTACTATTCCTTATACACCACAACAAAATGGTGTGGCGAAAAGAAAGCATCGGACCATTGTTGAAATGGCTAGAAGCATGTTGCATGCTAAGAATCTGCATTATAAATTTTCGGCTGAAGCCATGTTTTGTGCAACTTATATTCTTAATCGGACTCCTACCAAAGCTCTCAAGGCTATCACTACAGAAGAGGCTTGGTCTGGTAGGAAACCTAATTTACATCATTTACGGATATTTGGTTCTATTGCTTATGTTCATACGCCTAAACAGAAAAGGCATAAATTAGATGCTAAGTCATCTCCTTATATGTTTGTTGGGTATGATGAAAACACTAAGGGTTATCGTGTTTATGATTCCACTACTAACAAAGTTCAAGTTGCTAGAGATGTTTGTATTGCAAAAACTGGAGTTCATGATTGCTCTACTACACATGATGAAGAATTCAGTGGCACTAAAATTGTGCTGGTGGAGGACCAACCTCCTTCTCTTAACCCTACTCCTTCTCTTAATCCTTCAAATCAAGTACCACCGATTATTTCTGCTCCTACAACTCATGATACTCAAGTAGATACTAATGATACTTTTATTACTAATGATTCTTCCTCTACTGATAATTCCATCACAACTAAACGTAAACCTAAATGGGCTCAAAACCTAATCAATGAAGCTGATGATTATATTTCTAGATCTGGTGGAATTAAACATAGAAGGATTAATTATTGTAATTATGCTTTGATGACTACTATTATGAATTCTAACGATCCTAAGTCTTTTGATCAAGCTAACTCTCAACCTCATTGGCAGAAAGCCATGCAAGAGGAATATGATTCTTTACCTGCTAATCAAACTTGGGACTTAGTCAAATTACCTCATGGCAAGAATCTAGTTTCATGTAAATGGTTATACAAAACAAAATTGAATACTAATAATGAAATTAGTAAATTCAAGGCTAGACTAGTTGCTAGAGGTTTTTCCCAAATTGAAGGATTAGACTATAATGAAACTTTTGCTCCTGTTGCTAAAATGCCTACTATCAAATTAGTTCTTGCTTTAGCATCTAACCTGAATTGGCCCATTCATCAAATGGATGTTAAAAGTGCCTTCTTAAATGGTGATTTACATGAAGAAATCTATATGGCTCAACCTCTTGGATTTGTTAAGAAAGGTAGTGAAAATCTGGTTTGCAAATTGAACAAATCTATTTATGGTCTTAAACAATCACCTAGAGAATGGTATTCTAAAATTAATTCTTTCTTTATTTCTCAAGGTTTTGCTAGAAGTCAGAATGATCCAAATTTGTATATTAAACATACTAACAATGACATTATTATTGTTATTGTTTATGTAGATGATCTAATACTCACTTCTAATTCACACACTTTGATTTCTGATATCAAATTCCAACTTAAACAGAAATTTCAGATGACAGATTTAGGGATCTTACATTATTTCTTAGGTATGCAAATTTTTCAAACTCCTAAAGGTATCTTTGTTTCTCAAAGCAAGTATGCGTATGATCTTTTAGAAAAATTTAAGATGAATGACTCTAACCATGTTTCAATTCCATGTGAATTAGGAACTAAATTAATGAATGATATGAATACTCCTTTTGTTGATGAAACCTTGTATAGACAGTTGGTAGGAAGTTTAAATTATTTAACTCTTACTAGACCTAATATTGCTTATAGTGTTGGTTTAGTTTCTCGATTTATGTCTAAACCTCAACAAACTCATTTTAAAGTTGCTAAACGCATCTTAAGGTACATTAAAGGAACTATTAATATGGGATTATTTTATGATGCAAATTCTGAATTTATTTTACATGGCTATACTGATTCCGATCTAGGTGGAGATCCCAATGATGGGAAATCCACTTGTGGTTATTTTTTCTTTGTTGGTTCAGGTCCAATTTCTTGGAAAAGCAAAAAAGAACACTCTATTTCCCTATGCTCAACTGAAGCTGAATACAAAGGTTGTACCAATGCAGCTAAGGAAGCTTTGTGGATTCGAAGACTTCTTGACGATTTGGGTCTACCTCAACAATCACCTACACCTATACATTGTGACAATCAAAGTGCCATTGCCTTGGAAAAGAATCCAGTTTATCATGCACGAACCAAACATATTTCACTTCAACATCACTTCATTCAAGAACAAGTTAAAGACAATCAAATTATTCTTCTTTATTGTAAAGGAGAAGATCAAGTGGCTGATATTTTAACCAAACCACTTTCTAAAGAGAGATTTCAGTTCCATTGTAAAAATTTGGGTTTACAACCCGTTGATGTAAACTCCCCAAGTAAAGATTAAGGGGGGGTGTTAGAAAGGTTAATCTTTCCTTGGATATATTAATTGGGATATTCCAAGGGTCCCTAAATGTAGTTTGTCCTCTTGTACACATGTGGAGGACATGTCATTGTTTGTCCTTTATTCCACATGTAAGGACAACTCTTGTTTATTTCTTTATTTAGTTTATCCTCCTTAAGAGGATTGTGACACTTTGCACACACCTATTATGAATGTGGCATTCATAGAAATGGGAGTTACAAATGCAACTCCTCTCTCATCTCTATATAAGAGATGCTCCTCCTTCTTTCTTCAACACACTCTTAGCACTTGATGTTATTGTATTGAGCTACTTTTGCTCCAACACTCTCTCTCTCTCTTCTCTAGGCATTTGCCTTCATTCATAATACTCACAAGGGGTTTTCTTTGCTTTCCCCTTATAAATCCTTGTCTCCATTGTTGAACCATCTTGGTGTATGCTCTTGGAGTTTGCTTATCTTATGGTAATATTGTTTCACACTTAACTTACTTGGATTGCTTCTCGTTCCTTGCTCAATATTATCATTTCTTACAGATTCCAATTAAACCTTTAGTCCCCCTAACAAAAATCATGGAGCCACTCCTCCACAAAAATAGAGCCTAAGCACATCCCATGAGACCCCTACCTAATTTCAACATTTACTTCTAGAATAACAACTTATCTACCATATCATTCTCGATTATATTAATTAGTCGATAGTCTTTCTTTCTGGAGTTACCTCCAGCCTTAATTTGTCTCACGCCAAATAATCACTGTCGATAAATGATTTTTTATTGCCAGTAAATATTTTTTGATCACCAGTAAAAGGTTTAGCATTAAATTGAGTTTTTTGCACTGCAAGTACCAAAAAACCTCTTTAATATTTCTCTTTTTGAGGAATGTAAGAGTAGTTAAAGTGGGTTCAAATGAAAATCACCAATTAGCATAGTGCAATGAATTTACTCTCGATCATCAACTACTTGTTCAATTTTATAGTTATAGATTTGATGAGAGGCAAAAAACCTATTATAGTCTACGTCTTTGGTAAAGATTAGACAATTGATGACAGGTGGGTCTCTAGGTGGAAATCTTGGAAATCCTGAAGAACACTCATGACATGCACTAATAAAGTGGCAGAGAGACATGAAAGACCAATGGATCTGAAGAATCATAAAAGATGTGTTGGTGTTGCAAATTTGCAATGGTCATAGTCAATTTATTTCATCGATACTAGAGTTGTTCAAATTATTCATACTTGCATAATTAGAGTTCTTATCCAATGAATGTATTATCTGTCTGTGAAGTTTTTTTATGGGCTTATGCCTCCATCAATTTATGGAGTCTAGATGATGTATAAACCATATATCAATAACTTTGGTGAAATTGTGGGTATTGATTTCTTTCAAATATTCGTAACATGGTTTACTCTTTATGGAGGGTAACCATGATTGATAAACTATGAAAAATGGTTAGATTTTTTCTCAGCCTGACCTCAACTCCTTGATCTACAAAATGTTTAATGTGTCTTGTAGTGAAAAGTAGAGAAAGTAGTATTTTCTTGGGAACTATAGCTACCACAAGCCATTGAAGTTTAGTATTCACTTGCTCAAAATTATATGTTTTCTTCTTTGGTTTTGTTGGCAATTTGTGTTATATACAAAATTGTTAATTTTATTTGTTTGTTATGGAATTTCAGATTCATTGAGCAATAGGGGCATGCAGATTTCATGGTTATAAAAGGCTCAAATATTTTCTCACCATGTGAAAATGGTAATCTTTTTCCTGAATATTAGACATGGAAAGGACTATTTCAAAAATATATTCAAAATTCTCATTTCTAAGTAGCACTTATGCATTCTATTACATTTCCCATAAAGTGATGACATTTTCTAAATCTGTTTTAGTAGGAATTTATCATAAATTGTTTCAAAACTTGGATGTTTTAAGTGAAAACAATGTTTTTCCACTTTTTTTGAACTATTGAATACAAAATTAGGCTTGTCATTTCTTATATTAGAAATCCTTTCTAATAGAAATACCCAACAATTTAAACATCACAAACTAAGGCTTCATTCCTAAGCTAAAAGTGTTAAATAGTCAAAGTTGACTTATTTTTCCAAACCTAATTTTCAGTACTATGTGATGTTTAAGGGTGGCCCAAAAAGACACCCTAAGTTTTGTTTTAAGATTATGTTTTCATTCAAATTACTATATAGGAACTTGAACATCACCCCATGTTTCAAGAGACATATTTGTCAATCATTTTAATTTTTAATTTTTAATTTTTTTTTAATATATTTACATTTGTTGCTTTTTCTAAAGTACAAATATGCAAAAATTGAGTGATATAGTATTCATTTATTGTGATATAGTATTTATTGACATGGTATATTTTTCATTATATTTGTTATTTCATTTCTATAATTTGAATTCTCTTTTAGAATTTAGAATTTCAAACAAAAGTGATATAGATATCGTCTAGTAGTGAAGTTGAATTATTATGTATGAGCCCATCATTATTTATTTAATTTATATTCTTCAATATAAATAATATAACTTTTATTTATCTGCAATCATAATTAGATAGTTTTTTTAAATCATGATTTTAATTTTTTAATTATAAAAAGTACAAAATAAAAAGAATCATTTTAACATTTTTATCTTATTATTTGTCACTTAGATTAATAATTAGGTAATACTTTTTTTCTTTTTTTTATGATTTGAATTTTTTAAATTTAAGAAAATGAAAAACTTAATTTCACTTTTAACAATTTTAGAATGTTTTATTTTTCTTTTAAACTTCTAAGATTTTCTTTTATTTGTCACTTACAATGTAATGTAGGCCTGTCAATTTCAAGAGTCTTATATAAGTTTTTTTTTCATAATATAAGATCAAGATAATGCAACAACAAATTACTATATGTAGGAACTTGAACACCACCTCATATTGTAAGAGAAATTTAAATTGTTTTAATATTTTAAACTACAATTATTTTTTATTGTTGGATATATATATACACACACTTATGTATGTATATATATAATTATCTTTATCTTTATATATGTTTGTATATGTATGTGGTACATAGATATATGAATTAACTTATTTCTTGAATATAGTATATATACACAAAATGAATTGTTGTCTATTTTATTTAAATAAATTTCAATTTTTTTTTAGTTGTACAATTTAATTTATTTAAAGTTCTATGTTTATATCTAGTACACCTTTTTTCTAAACCGAAAAAAGGTTGAAGCCCTATAATTTATAAATAACAAATAAAATTACAAAAAGTCTCCATTTGAATAGGCACTGGTAGGAACGGAGAAGAAAACCTCGAGTCTTGCCTAGGACTGAAGTCTTATATTATTACATTAGTAAAAGAGATATACCCCAATTTACACAGTCTTGGGAGGGGTATTCTCTTTCCATTGAATACAAATAAGCTTTGAATATAGATAACTTCTATAACTGGCATCCTTTCGCATGTGGGATTCTAAGGAATCTTCTATAGAATATTCTTGAAAGAAAACAAAACTTGACTTCATTTGTGAATAGGTGTTGATCTTTATATGAGTTTTAGTTCTTTAGTGACACTATTAGAGTTAGGAGGGCATTGCTTTCTTTAGGGAATCATTTGGGTCGAGGCTTTACCAAATTCTTCCATATGTCTCTATCAGTTATTAGGAGGTGTTACCTGGAATGATTTTCTATGATCTCCTTCTTCCTTTTTCATTTTGCAAGCTCAAAAACATACAATTGTCAAAAGAAATATGTTAGACAAATTTAGTATAAAAATATCCTAATTTCAACCTACTATAACCAACATAAATGTTCACTTTTGATACTATATAAGAAAAAATAAACCTGCATTTATTAATTATTATTTTTTTTTTTTAAATTTATTAGACTGTAGGAATCGAGTGCAACATGGTCCCCCCTATAAACTGCAGTGTGTCGGGTAAACTTTTTAACCTGACCAGTAGCGCTGGCGTGACATGCCCATCGGTACCACGGGGACGGGGGAGACTAGAACCCGTGACCAACCCCCTACAACAGGGAAGATTTAGCCAACTGAGCTAGGGTCCCCGCCTTGTATTTATTAAAAATATTTTCAAAAGAAAACTAAATTTTAATTTTTTTGATGAATAGTATTCTATTAGTTAAATATTAAAGTTACATATTCAAGAAAAGGGGTCCGGACATTCATAAAAAAACTAAATTTTAAATTTAAAAAAATCTAAAGATAAAAAGATAAAAGTATTAAAGATATTGAACAACATAGTTACAAGATTTAGCAAACTCAATGGTGGTTCTAACTTTCTATTGATTGGAGGCTAAGGTAGCATCCCTTGTGGGGATTCTGGTGTTGCCTTTAGCATGTTCTAGACCATCATACATGTCAGGGTTGAGTGACTTGAGGTGGACCGGTTGAGTGACTTTAGGTGGAGCCTATGTCAACATGTCAACATGCTTAATTGAAGGCCTTTGAGGCCATGAAGACAAACATTGTGCAAGTCATTAGCACACTACTTGACTTCATTAACTTCTAAATATAATAACAATATATTCATATAGTGAATTTTTAGTCTAGACACTATGACTAAGAGATATATATGTCTTTAATCAGTTTATCTATATTCAAAATATTAGTACATTCTCATCCCTAGCTTAACCTTAGCATAGATGTTGCATACGATAGATAATATATGTGGTTAGTTTATCCAATTTCTCACTTATGTTTCTTATGATGATGCATTTACAATAAAAATAGCACTCTTTTCACGAAGAAAGAGATTTCAAAAGTATTTATTGGAAGATTTGGATTTTGGAAGATTAAAATTTAAATGTTAAGTTCTACTTTAAGTCTTAATGTGAAGAGCTCATAAAATAAACTGATTATTTTAAATGTATTTTATTAATTTATAAATAATATATTTTAAAAATTAGATTGTAAAAAATCTACCAATTCAAAAATATTTAAATTCTTTTATTTACTTTTCTTTTAATTATCTTTATTAATAATTTTTAAAATTTAAGAACCCTTTTATTATTTTAATACACTTAGTATGATATTGTAATAATAATATTAAATAATAATAAATAAACAATAGAAAATAAGTTGAATCACATAACTACCTCTAATCTTACTTTAAGAGATCTTGAAAGAAAGGAACAAAATGTTATTTCAAGGAAAGAACATTGAAACAATTTCCCTCCTCAGTAAGATAGAAGCAACTAAGTGAAAGCAATAAATAATAGCCTTGGAGACAAAAAACAAATAGAAAACAAGTTTACTGGCTGGGATATTAAAATTAAGGAGGAATGACATGGATTACAAATCCTTCCTGATGGGTCAAAGAGTAGAAAAGAAACGAATCAGTTTGAAACACCTTCGGTAGGGTTGATATAAATGAAACTTTGGAGTGACTTCTAGAGGTAATCTATGGTGTTGTAAGAATAGGAAGCATGGTACATCATTGGGATGACAATGTTTGTCAAGGATCTTAAAGCCTATAGGTAAAGCTACAAAAATATAGTAGAAATAGATGCATCAATTGAAGGATTGATGATTTGAAAGATCTAGGAATTAGGGAAAAAATAAATTTAAGAGATTCACAGATCATCCCCAATGCAATAAGGACTAAGGACTAAACAAACTCTAAATTAGAAAATTAACTCTAAACTAGGAAGAGTATTGGACTTATAGATTATTTTAGTGAAATCAAGATTAATCACATCTAAAGGTAATAAAAAAGAAAATATTAAAGTTGTACAAAGTTGGACCACTAAAGAGGTTAGTGATGTGTATTACTCTATTTTAAAAAATACTTATTTGAAATCTTTCCTTTAATTTCATATCTCTTCAATTTTTCTTTTTTAACAAGGACGCATAGCGTCTAGTTCCTGTGGTTGTATAGTTATAATATAGTCAAAATGTTAGGTAAATAGTGAGTTGAAAGCTTGATCTAGTCTTTTATAATGGACTCAAATTTAAAATATGTTGAGTTATTTTAGGTTAGGAAGAGAAAACAATAATTATGGTAGGGATTGAAATAAATATATTTAATTTCTTTAATTTATGCTTACCTGTCATTTATTAATTCATAAGCCTGAGTTTCATATAATTGTAAAGAAATTAGACATGTATAAGTCAAAAATCACAGTAAGATGTAAGACTTCAACACAACTTTTTAACCAAACATAGTCAAATATTCACAAAATTAAAAAATCCTACAAAGAAGCTACTTGCACCATAATCTAGCAATAGATAATATGTTTACTGCACAAAGAAAACCCACCTACCTTGACAGTTGAGGGAATTAAGCATACTCTTAAGTTTTTAATTTAGTCTGTACAAGTTGCTTCTTTTCGCTGCATTCATGATATTCCTACGAGCTCTCTATCCAAGCTCAAATATAGTTTCCTTCTTCCTAACATCAAGCACAAATAATCTCGAAATGCATCTTACAAACAATGCATCAAGGGCAATAGAAACAATAAGAAAGATAAATGCAAAGAATTGAAAACCAATAGTGTACTAGAGAGAGCCATAGAAAATCCATAGCCGCTATTACAAACCTCCTTCCAAGGCTTTTATGTAGTGGAATGAGGGACAAGGATCAGTGAAAGCAACAACATCCTCTAAGAAATTGCAGGGAGATAACCCCACATAAATACTCCCAAAGAATTGCTACTATTGTCACTACTACTATTCCAATTACTAGTACTCTACCCTCCTATACCTTCTTCCTTTCCAAGCATTGCCAATATAAGATTCATAGCACAAATTCAAAGAATCAAACAAGCCACAGGGGATTCACAACCCTTAAAACCTTAGGCAAACCCTAAGAAACGTCAAATTGAAAATGACAATGTCGTAATTGATATGCAGCCAAAGCAAGACTTTGAATCCCGACATGAATGATTTGTGAAAAAAACTTTCTCACTCTTATCTGTGAACAAGTAATACACTTATCTACGAACAAGTAATACACGTTGTATGTTATCCAATGCAAAGACTCGTGTCTTGAATGTTCCAGAATATTTTTTGTTATTAAATTAAACTTCCTAACTCCTTAGCCGCATTTATTGAGTATAGATTTTTCTTGAAGAATGCATTAATTATGCACACTGACCATTGGCCTCTCTAGGAAAAAAATTCCTGCAAAATCAGCTGTAAACAATAGCACTTATGTAACCTAATAGATCGCTTGTTGAAAAAAAAATATTTTGTTCAAAATATTGTTTGGAAAAAGTATCCAGCATAATTAGAGGAAGCATATGGCAGATTTTGAGAGAGAGCGCCTTAGCAATGATCTTATAAGACACATTGAGGAGGGTGATGGGCCTCCAGTTGCAGACGTCCTCAGGATCACCAGCTTTAGGTATGAATTAAGCTTTTAGAATGGTATGCTTCAAGATAGACTTTGTGCTCCCAAAGATGTTTGTAAAATTCACAGGAAAATCCATCCGCCATGGAGTAAGCTGCCTCTTTAAGGTCTCCGGCTCCTCCCCATGGACGGGCGCACTCTGGCAAGTTTACCCGGCTGGCCTTGGCAATTTCTCCTCCGCGGCCAGACAAGAAGGATGCGGAGACTGCAACTACCCCAGATCCTGCGGATGCTACTGACGGCTGGACTGTTCCTAGTCCGCCTCACAATCCCACTGATGCGTGGGGATTTCCTGATAAAGATGATCCTCCTCCCTCTGCTGGTACTGCCTTGGCAGCATGAGGTTGTTCTTAATATATATATATATTTTTGATGAATAGTTTATAGTTGCTGGCTGCGGCCATGTTGTTTGCTCCGGCTTCGACCGATTGAACTCATTCGCGGAGTGATCCTATATCCCCCGACCATTTTTTGTGAATTGTAATCTTAGTAAATTTTATTAATTGAAAAGCACTATTCATCAAAAAAGTATCCGACATAATGACTGTTCATTCTATCTACCAATCAAAAAAAGAAAAAAAGATTTTGGAAAAATATTTTTAAATTGAAAAAAATTAAAAACATTACTGAAATTTATATATTGTTGAAAATTCTGAATTGTTTTTAGACCATTGAAAATAAAAATAGCATGCAATGGATGCTAGAGTATGCTTATAGACAAGAACTAATAAAACCTATGGACATACCCCTTGCACTTCTTTCGGTGCAAGTGCTAGTATAATCAAAATTTGAGAAAGTGGGTCGATAATCATATTCAAACAAGAGGCCGTATAGACAATTCTCTGACTGAAATTTCCAGGCTATGGTAGAAAGCATGTGTCCACGCATAGATCATCATTCTGTTTACAGGAAACGGGTCCCAATCCCCAGTCAGTGCAGAAGTAACAGAGCTCTCAATTGACGGGAATCTCGTAGAAAAGCCTTAACTTCCCACGTCATCATAAACAGACCACAACTTGATACGGGAATCCACGTGTCAGCAGGGAAAGCCAAGAAAAGGTGCCAGCGCACAATTCAGCAAAGTTGCCATGTCTCCTACAGTCGAGGAAGATTCCAATAGGACGACAAGTACTGGCGGCCCACACGGGGGTTACTGGTTCAGCCGGTTGACAGGAAGCTGAATTTTCAACAGATTTCCACATACCCATTTTTTTTCTATTAAAAATCCAATTTGTTTTTCACTAGTTTCAGGACCCAATTAATTGGGAAGAGTATATTGCATTAGTGCTAGAAAGAAACATAAGGTTTTGTTGCCTTTTACTTATCGTAAAGGTTAAGTTACAGAGGACCAGTTCCAATTACAATGGATGAAGAAATCTGGTCTGATTCTATTAAGCGCCAGCAAGCCAATCACCTAGTTGCAGGTTTTTATCATCTCCTTGAATCTTATTCCTTCTTTTATCGAAGTGTACTTTTTGTACTTTTTATTAGAAAACAAGCTTCAGGAGAAAATTGCGTCGACAAAAGTCTACTCCAGCTTTCTGGCTGCTTTTCTTATCTATTATCATAAATGCCCATTATCGCTCATCCTGACGAGGGGAAATGCCTATACAAAGTTTTGTCTAAGCAATTTTCTCGTACAGAGCAGCCTGAAATGTTGTACATTTCCAGTAACAGGATTAATTCTAATGGGTAATGAGTAATCAATATGAGTCACAAAGCGCAGCTTGAAATGGACATTGAAACTTGTCTACTTTCTTATGAAGCTTGTTTCTGTAAACAATTTAGATTGTGTACATGAAGTCTCCTGAACTCCGGAACATTATTTTGCTTAAGGCTGAACCTGAGAACTTATAATCATACAATATTGTTGGCCCATGGATCCTACATGTTCTTCTCCTACTATAGGTTTTGAGTTAATTTCTTCGCTAAGCAGTTTGTACATTGCATGTAATTGTAGATACAGATCGGCTTATGCCCTTGGAGGGTTTGGAGGAGGAAGATGAAGAAATTAGACAAGATCTTTCTTGTCCCTTTTGTTACAGGGATTTTGATGCAGACACACTCTGTCGCCATCTGCAGGATGAGCACTGCTTCCAGGCCAAGAGGAAACAGGTACGTCTTTTAGCCAATGCCCAAACAGATAGCTTAAATCCTTTATGGAGTTAAGCCTATCAGACTTTTAGCGTTGCTACAGCCTACAATGATTTCATGTACAATTACATGTAATCCTTGGATTACTAGGATCGTAAAATATTTAGCAGCAGATACACAATCCTTATCCCAACAGCTGAGCTCTGAACTACATTTCGGATTAGCTCAAGAAAATATCTTAAGCCCTGAGCCTGACCAGCTCAATACAAATCCACAAAATCTTTTTTTCTTTTTCTTTCTGATACCAGACATTGCCAAATAAATTAAGTTAACCAGAACCAGAAAAATGTTATAACATATACCAAAAATATAATTTACCAGGGCATTTGCTTTTGTATTGGTCCAAGCTTCAGTCTTTTCAGTGTAAATGATTTTATACATGCATGTAAAGGCCATTCAATCGAAGGTTGTATTTGTCTTTTTTCTTGCATACTTCTTGATAAGGAGCATTTGCTATTAATGTCTCATTATAAACTACACCATATGCCTTCAACGGCATTTTACTTTTTAACCTTCTGCAGCTCAATGATCTATCAGCACTAGGTGGTTCCTTAGTCCTATATATTCTTTAGCTTTGAGCCCTCATAAACTACTCTAAACAATACCCACTTTTTATGGTGGAGAAAGCAGTATCGATGATGTATTCCCTTAGGATGTTTATGCATTAGGGGCTTCTACAGGGATTGCTATGAAATATTATTCTTTCTGAATCAATTGCAGGGAAATGATAAATTAAACTTCATGAACCATCTTTCATGATCAGCAGTTCACAAGAATCTATCATGAATTTAATCCACCTGTAACTCTTTGCGATGATGCTCATAAAGGTGAATCAGTCACAGTGAACTTATAGAAATGAACCATTGCATATTCTCCATTGACACAACAGAATTCATTCAGGAGTTTACAAAACCTAGCAGTATTTGTCTCAGGAACACAAGCATGAAGTTTTGCTGGGATCAAGTTCACTTAACTTATTAACCCAGTTGTGGAATCTTTAGCAATTACCATTGACAATGAATGTTTCATAAAGCATGATTCTAGATGAATGTTGCAAATAGAAGCTAACTGGGCTTGCTAATGGATAAAGCCCATTTTTACAACTGCTTTAGCTCAAATAGAACTGTGATGGGAAAACTCCTGGGAAGCATTGCTTACAGAGAGCAGTTCCATACATTATTTAGTGATGCAATGCAGTAATTGATTTCATTTGTATCAATTCCACTACTTCACCTGTGAGCATCATCTAGATGCAGTGAATTTCAAGTGGTCCTTTCAAGCTAGTTAGAGATGTATTCTTGTCATCTACTTCTCATGAGGCACGGGGCACTATGACTGACATGATATTAGGATTTGCTTGTTTAATTTTATCCTAAGTGTTTCATCTCAATTGATTTCTAGAAGTATTTCCATTTTGTTTCTTCAATAGAATGGAATTGGATTTCAAGTTATGTAATATCCCGGTAGAATATTATCTCCAAATTTACCTCAAATAATTTTCAGAACATAAACAGATAGATGATGTAATGTAAACAACAAGATAACTAGTAAATTCTCATTAAAATCCCCTAGAATATGTTATTGCATTATACATCAGCAATACAATAACCAGATATCAAGTCCAATCTTAAATACAAAAAATACAGTTAGATTGGAAACAACAATAAAATGCACCTGTAATCCCAAGTATTATCCCAAGTGTGAATTCTGATATGAATCCACCACAAGATGAATCGGGGCTACGTCCAAGCCACCCAAGAAGAGCCCGAAGGTTTCTGTCCTCAGGATCCTCAACAAGAGAAAACTAGCAGCTTCACAAAGTTCTTCAAAGAGAAACCAGAAAATAAGTTTCAAATCTGAGCCTAGCTGAAAATGAAGGAGTCTCTCTCTTTTAATGCCCAACAGTGACTCTAACTCCCTCCTTATGTCTTTTGTCTTGTTCCCCCTTTGTCACCTTTTTTACTCCGTTTAATAATATAAAATTGGCCCCATTTTAATTCTACAGTAAGCTCTCAAAAACCAAATTAAGTATTATATATAATTGGTCTTACTTTTCTCAAGGTCCCATAAAAGGGGACATTACAGTCCTCCCTTGAGATTGCTTGCCCTCAAGCAATCATGAGTGCATAAGCCAATACTGGGATCACATATCCATTTGCTAGCATCATTGTGGCTCATACTAGTAACTCTAAAGTCAAGACCTGCCATGCTGTGGCACCAAAAATGAGTAGCAATCCAACTATGACTATGATCACTGGATCCCATGTCAATCTTTGAATCTCTGTTGCAACTGTAGGCTGCGCGACTCTAATCATAAATCTCCGACTATGTAGCATCTCAACATAATCCACGAAGTGTTAAACATGTAATGTCCCCTCTTTAGTTCGACATGGCATTGATCATGGATTTGCCTATTCCAGACTCTCATAGGCAAATGGTGTGGAAAGAGAGTCAATTCTGCGGATCAGATAGTCATATCTTGCTCTTGAAGAAGTGTTAAGAGGTTATATTTTATCATTATGTGATATTGGGGCCCACATGTTATAATTTTAATTTGAGTTGCACTTTTTATTTTATAAAATTACTTTATTATAAAAAGTGCATTATAATGAGAATTTATAAAGGATGTTTCTAGAAGTTCTAGCAACTTCTTAGAAAAGTGAATAAATAGAGGGCTGGGCCTCTCATTTGGACATGCTTGGATTGGAGAACTCTTCTACTTCTTCATTGTGAAGACATTTGTGGGCTTTGGATCTGCAAATTATTCGATCTTTGGGAACGAATCACTCCCTTGGATTGGCGACTTTGAGGGTGTGAAATATCACCTGAATTGTTGCATAATTGGAGTTGGTATTCAACCATCTCATTGGAGCTTATTGAGAATTCGTTGTTAGGGTTTGTTTTTGGTTGGAATAAGGATTTCAGATTTGCCCTATCATTGGAGAAGCATTTGACAAGAGTTTGAAGACAGAATAAGTGCATTTTCAGAATTGGCAAAGCAGGGTTCGGAACCACATAATTGCTCATATCTCCTCAACCCCTTGGAGTTATTTTTTATGGTTTTACAGGGTTACTACCTAACCCTAGGCGCCCATTTTCCTTGCATTTGGGGGTCCCAAAACCCTAATATTATTTTATTTCAGCAGCCGTACAGGTACGGCCTGGTACGGCCCTGCTAGTTTGGGCAGCAGCAGCAAATTAAGGACAGTTTGGGGGTGCGGTTGGAGGTCTTCATCAACGATCTGCAGCAAAACGTGGTGTTCTCCCATAGTTCTTCAAACCAGGTTCTTGCATTCTGAAATATATGTCAATTTTTGGGTAAATTTGCTGTCATACAATCATTGTAATAATCAGTCCAGAATTGGTAATAAAAATAATTTCAGAATTTATTGCATTGTAATTGAAATATAGTTCAATGGCTTTATATATATTGTAATTCTGTGATTATATTCTGAAAGTATCAAATCTGAAATTACCATATTCTGAATATTGTTACTGTTACACGCCAAGTGTTTGACAAAATTCCTAAGTTCAGTTTGAGGGTTTCTGTGGCCTTTATAGAGTAATTTTATAAAATAAAAAGTGCAACTCAAATTAAAATTATAACATGTGGGCCCCAATATCACATAATGATAAAATATAACCTCTTAACACTTCTTCAAGAGCAAGATATGACTATCTGATCCGCAGAATTGACTCTCTTTCCACACCATTTGCCTATGAGAGTCTGGAATAGGCAAATCCATGATCAATGCCATGTCGAACTAAAGAGGGGACATTACAAAACATACGTCGTGTTAAGACCTAGATCCCAAACCAGCCTGTCAACTCGATCCTGGGAGTAGAAATAGGTGTCTATCAATCTATCATCATCTTGAATCAACCAACTAAGCAAATAGATCATACCATCAAAACCAAAAATATCTCCAATATGTAGCAAATCCAACTCACAAGACCCCCACACGCTGCTGCTATAATACGAATCAAGAATAGAAATGGTACCCATATTGTCATTTTTCCTTTGAATCAAAAGGGAAATCATCTCATGAAGTATGTGCCACAAGTATAAATCAATCTGCAACTCACTAACTTCCAAAAGTTGAGCCAAATCTGAAATTATACTAGTAGTCCAAGTAGGGTTGCCATTGATAACTGGAGCATGTAGAAAGATAAAATCACCATTTAATAAGTAGGCAGCTGTCATATCATAAGAACTTGGTGATAAATCTCTAGGTAAGGTGTAAAAACCCTCAGGGCACTCTAAAGACAACTTTGAATAATCTTCTTCACCATGAATATCAACACTAGTATCAAAACTAGGATCAACATCTCCATCAATGAAGTGACCAACATCAAGCGAAGTCTCTAAATCATTTTCACTTGTTTCATTCCTATCCACGTGGCATTGTTTAGATATATAACTGCTGTTGTAAAACTCAGAACCCATGTGTTTGACTTCTTTTTGGTCCTTAAAACTTGGTTCATCATAATAAGCCTCATGCAGGTCTGGTGAAATGTGGGTACTAAGTTCACCTTCATTCTCACCAAGGATATTGATCCCTTCTACAATGTGTAAGATATCCTTGATCTTATGATCATCTTCCATGGGAGTAGCTGTCATAGAAATCTGATTTTCAGCTCGGAATAAAGAGTGATGTGTCATGCTTAGTTGGAGACATAACTCATCTATCTCCTTCTCTTTATCTTCAGCATGATCAATAGCCATGTTTTTGTCTTTCAGCAACTTAAAGTAATCTGATTTGATCATTTCCAATGACTCTTTGAGTGTTTCCAAAATTCCACTATTAATTCTATTCACTGTCATTTTTTCCCTTTCCTTCTTTTGAACTTCCCACAACACCTTTGCAATGCTCTTATGGGTGTTATCAAGGTGCACTAATGCTGCGATAACCATATCATCTGATACTTTCAGGTTATCTACCAAATTATATGCTCTGTTATTATCAACGAGAAATGAAATTTCTGATTGGTTCTTCAAATCAGCCCCTATGTTGATGTCATTATTTTCAGTTGTGCTCTTTTTATGATTTTCCTCCATCTCAAAATGTTTTACCTCATCAATTATGACGTCATTGTTTTCACCTAGTCCATCCTCGTGGAGAGATTCATTTTCAACCTTTTGATCACCATTATGTTTGTCAATTAAAACCTCCAATTCACCAAATAAGATACTAGCATAATCCTTACCAACATCCATAGTGGGTTCCCTTTCATCATCTTCATCATGTAGAGGCTGGAGTAATGAATCCTCAACTTCCTCAACACTGATCTGCACTTCTTGGGCTGACTCTTCCTCCTTGTTATCCTCGCAAGAGTGACCATGAGACCAAGATTGCTTGCAATTAGAACAAAGCTTCTCTTTCCTCATTTTATTCTTGCTCACCTTTTGAGATTCTACAACTTATAATTCCTTTGCCTTTGGTCCTTGTTTAGCCTGTTGTTGTTTGTACTTTTTTGGCTCACATTGTTTGAGCACCCGGTTGACCAGCTTATAAGCACTTTGTGAAGCCTTTTGTTTTCTATTTGAAATTGATAACAACATTTGAAGTAGTGGCTGGAAATGAGCATCAATCTCATTAATTGATATAACCATAATGTTTTCCATGGCTGCAATAACATCTGCATTGTGTTCTTCCCTGATTGTGCCTAATAGATTTTGAAACATGGTATGTATTAAATTGTACAATCCCATGTCAAGCATAAGATTGCATAATCTGATTTCTGCAAATGTCTCCAGTATAGCAGCCCTTCTAGGGAAATGACTACTACTGCAATCCCCAAGATTTTGAAAACTATCAACAACAAGTTGTATCACCTCCTTCATGACGTCTTCTTCATAAGGTTCTTGCAGTGCTAAAATTCTTATGACCTCTATTAGACAAGAAGCGACTACTAGTGTAATCTTGGCATCTGAATGTTTCAGCCACTTGTGTTGATTCAAACTTGTAACCGTAGGAACAAGAGCTATTTGCAATAAATTAGAGGGTGATTGATCTACCATTGCTAAAATTCCTTCCAATTCAATCAATGTGCCAAGGACCTTTCAATTGTCTATAAATTCCAATTCAAGTTTGTTACCTGTTTTACAGATTACGTTGGCTAAATTGGTTTCTGATGCCATTATCAAGCTTGAAAAACTTTGAATCTTCCCTGTTCACTCTCTCCTCCTACAATTTTTGGATATAATGCATAACATGTATTAATCAGAAAATTCACTTCAACAATGTCTCAGCATCCCATAACATAAACTGTCAAATTCTGCCAACTGGAAGAAGGGATTATTTTGTCTATTCAATGAAAGAAACCAACACTGTGATATATGTATGATCACTCTCGTAGAAAAGACTTAGAGGGAAAACTTCACTGTGTCATTTGTCAGATAATTTGCATTCAACAGCTTGCAAAGATGAGACCAAGTAGTATTCGAGGAATCAATTTCTTGCTAGCTGTTCAGAAATAGTAAGAACCAATTTTCTACATTGACAGTGCCAAGACAAAAGGTTAACTGTATTGCCAAATGCTAGTTTGTTGCCACTGTGTCTTGGCCTGTACAATAACAGAACTCTAGAAAACAATATATCCTTTCTTCACCAGGATTTCAGCTCAAATTTGAATACATTCAACCTCAGCTCCACCAATAGCAAACAACAGAAAGGATAAATTGCAGCAGAGCTGTTCTTTGCAAATAATAATCAGACTTTCAGACTTACTCCTAAATCTCACAGACATGACATCTGTATAACTGTGAATCCCGATGGTGGTGACTTAACAAACTTCCCTTGGCTCTATAACTCCCAGTCTTCAATAGCATCTGTTGTGCTTCATAGTACAATCTATAACAGTGATGCCGATAACTACAATCTTCTTTGGTTAATGTAGCCCAACGTGTATTCACTTGAAGCTCCTTCCTGCTGGTTTCAATGCAAAGGTTACAGGCTGAATGGTCTGGGAATGCATGTAATGCCCACATTAATGATAGGAACAAGAATTTGCATAGCTAAGGAAAAAATGAATTCAAAATCTGATGTGTGCACTTCTATTATTCCGCCCAGGTAGAAACAGTATCTCTACAACCATGATAATATCTCCTGAGATATTCGCCTTACAAGCTCATTAAATTTGTTGTTACCATATGTAATATACCATTTTTACCATGCTGAAAACAAAGAACATATTCTAAAACAATAACCAAATATCATAATGGAATGACATAAGTAATTTAGAAACAAAACATGGAAACTACATTAAATAATGATTACATTCATTTCATATGAAAAACAACTAAATTAACTTTCATAACTGAATTCTATGGTTGCAATTGATTTAACTATATGAAGCATGGAGGGATTTGAATAGCTAGGGCCAGAGGCACACCTAATTATCCAAACACCTTGTTGAGTAAACACAACGGAAGCAAACACACAGAGAACAACACCAAGGAGAGAGAGAGTAAACACTTTTATTCATTCATCCAATTATCAGTGTACATTCCCAACTGTAAGGCCTTCTGGGTTACGGCCAGATAGAAAATACAACTTCAATATCCACGATCCAGCTTGAAATTCACTTTTTCAGAAACATCTGCTTTGAACTCTCTAAGTCCCCTGCTAACCTAAACCTAAGCGCCCTTATTTATACTTGCCAAAATGGATTACAGAAGATTCTAGATCATTACATAATAGAAAGGCCAACCTTAAAATGGTTTGCACACATCCCAAGACAATATCCTAGTATTAAACTTACGATCCAAATTAAATACATAAGTCGGCTCAAACTAAGAACCAATTACAAACAAAATTGGTCAAAGAAGGAACCAAGCATCAGTAAATATCAAGCTCACTTGGCACATAAAGGAACACTCGGCCAACATTGAAGAGTTCAACCAACACTGGATAGCTGAGCCAATATTGGACAACTCAGCAGGAACTGGAACTCCGTAGTAACTGGAACTCAACAGTAACTGGCACTCGGCAGTAACTAGCAGAATGAACAAAAATAAGCAGGATTACAAGGCAACCTAGGATGCTTCTGCATCACTATATTTACATCTGTACATTTCAAAGTAAAAATAAAGGTACATGCAAGTAAAAGATTTAGAATTCGTACATGAACTGAAATAATTATCGACAAGTTGTGCAAGCCTTGACATCTGCTAAAAGGAGAAGCATTGACATAGGCTTAACCTCACAACCGTGGACCTTAACATATCCCCACACAATCTCTTACGAGGAAGGCCCTTCCTAACCCAGGTTATGCTTGGGGCACCATAGTCTTGGCATCCTGAGCATACTGGTGTTAGAGTGTCGACTAAGCAACAGACAAGACTGAGGAATTCCTCTGTCAACCTTCCCTTTGTCAGCTAACACTCCTGACCTCTAGTGATCATTTGTGGCAAGCATGCCTCTAACCTACATTGGGCAAGGATTTAGATGGGCATTAATCAGCCTGATCACCACCGCTTGACTTGACAACCGATTATATCTTGGACAACCATGAGCTTACTTAGTCTTAAGCAATTTCTTTCTTGTTGTGTTCATATAATAAAATATACTGATTAATAAATTTTTATTTCTTGCAGTATATCTTTCCTCTTCACCCATTTATACTTGGCTCTACCAGCATTGGGTGCATCCTAGGAAACTGCTGGTATGTATCAAGTTTCATAGAAATCAAAAAGAATACTTCAGGCTGTTATAGCCAGCCTCATACAATGAAAGAATATTATGCATTATCAATTATTGATAACTTCTTCCTCAAGGGATTATAGCAGTTCCATTCCTACAGGTAGATACCCGAAATGCATAGATGTGAACTTGTCATTTATAAAGAAAGAGTAAGACCGATGCTTCTCAGATATAAAATCAAACATATGAACATAATACTATGCCAAACATATAGAAAAGAGCAAAACCAATGCTTCTCAGATATAAAATCGAGCATATGAACATAATACTATGTCAAACATATAGAAAAGAGCAAAACCGATGCTTCTCAAATATGAAATCGAGCATATGAACAAGATACTATGTCATTTGTAAGTGACATTAAATAAGAAGGGAGTTTTTGCAATGTAAAAAGGCATAGCATAAAATGAGAGTAGCATGCAAAATGTTCATGACCTGAGAATGTTTAACAAATGCAATCGCTAAAGCGATCCTACTGTGTACACTTATGACTTCTTCCTATTCAACTCAACACTACAGAGTGATGTGGTACTACGCTCCAAGTCTCAGGTGGAAGGATGAGAAAAATACTTGATCTTGAGAAAAATGACAAAACAAGAATGAGACAAGATCATGCAATCAAATGATCCTTCAGCCATAGGGAAGGGAGATAAAGTCTCTCGCTCGGTTACAAGAAGGAGCTCGATATTGGTTAGATGAACTCCAATATCAATTGTAAAAAGTAGGCGCTGATAGGAAAGGTGGCAACACTCACTATTTGGAGTCATATTAAAACATAAAGATTATATTTTACCATGTTTTAAATCAAATGTCTTTACATATATTCATATATGTACATATATAAATATAATGTCATCATGTTATTGAATTCTATCTCTATTTGTACATACATATATACATATATTTATGTGTGTGTAATTTTTGAGAGTTTGCATGACTATCATTATATTCTCTCTAGATACATACGCATATCTATATATATAGGTACAATTCTTAGATATTTTCAGAGTATCATGATGGCATCATATATATATATATATATATATATATATATATATATATACGTATATACATATATGTAAAATACCTAATGTTGATCACTTCTAGTCTCAAAATAAGAGAGAGAGGTAAGAGTTATTTTCATGATTCCACAATAATAACTTGTTTCTCCATTTAAATTAAGATATCAAGAAAACAAAATAATTGATAACTGTCACAACAGCTAACAACTAGTAACCTTTATCTTAAAATATAGGTTCATTTTTAGTTGAAATAACAGTTATCAACTAACAAGATATTTATACATGAATCAAATTGGTTAATCATAACTTCCATTTCACAAGATCATGATATCCAAGAGTTTCTAACTGACCATTACCACGGCTATAATATTATTTTTAAACAATAAAATTTTTGGGATGTAACTGTTGGAAATGTAAGAGTGTAACTGAGAGGGGAGGGGTGAATCAGTTACAACAAAAACAATTCCTTGTCCCTTAGATGTCAATACAAACTTTCATTGACCATGCAATACTGACTAGCTTGGTTAACATTAGAATTTTATTGTCACTCAGTCAGTAAAGCAATCTTAAAATTTATTAATCTGTTTTATCCTTTAGTAACTTGGTTGCAAATAACCAAACAACATGAACACAGATGACACCAAGATTTAACGTGGAAACCCAATTTGTGAAAAACCACCTTGCAACTAGTCACAATAATTTTCACTCTTTTGAAGTGAGACCTATTAGGAGCCAACCCTATTAAAGGGTACAAAACATACTGTTAAGTGTGATCCTGTTAGAGGATTTAGATCACCCTGTTAGGAGTGGCCTTGTTAGAAGTCTTTAAATGCTTCGATATTGAAATGTGACCTTGTTAGAGGATTTACAAAATGACTGTTAAGTCAACTCCGTTAAGAGATTTCTTTACTGCTACAATGGTTAGAAGTTAACAACAATTTTGACCTGATTAATGAAGGAACTTCCTTTGCAGATTTAGATCTTTGTTCTGGCTTGACCTCTAGATCCTTCTTGATCAAATGTTCTTTGTAACTTATCTTCCACACTTTCATGCTCTGCCTTTGCCTTCGCTTGCATAGTCATCTTATTCCATATTCCACTTATTGCTCTTTTTATATCCTCACATCTTGACCTTTCTTATATATCATAAGCTAGGACTAGTCGGCTTGAATACCCTTCCAAACAATCAATAAACATCCAAATAGTTGGCCTCAAACAATTAATTATTAGACAATTACGTTCTATTGTCGCTTGGTCAATACTAGGATTGAACACTCGGTCAACACTGCGAGTCCTTTGATGCCCGACCACTTAGTCAATATTGCAAGTCCTTTGATGCCTAACCACTAAGTCAATACTACAAGTAGAAATCTCTTCATTAACCAACTACTCGGTTAATAGTGGAAAAGTCTTCTTTACCCGACTGCTCGGTCAATACTGAGATATACAAGGTTAGTACTGCAAACTCTACATTGCTAGGTTAATATTGATATTTTGTGTGAACATCAATGACAATATACAATTGAAGAATTGCATCCAATACTAACACCATATCTACATCTATCATATGTTGCGATGAAGCTCAAATGACATCAGAATGTATTTCCCAACAAGATTCTATAACAACGAATATTTTTCCTAGTAACAATTACATATTCTGAATTTCAAAACTATCCATTTGTATTATCTAAAGAAGGCTCAAAATATTCGTCTTTGTGCGTTATTCTTTTAAGAATTTTGATGTTGTAAGAAACTATATTATTTGTTTGTTAGTTCGGTATTTCTAAAGTTGGGACATTAATTATCTATGCAATCCGACACTTGCCCATCCACCACAAACTTAAGTATTATTGTGGCATGCAAATTACATCTTTTTTTCGTAACCTGCGAATGTCCTTCTATGTTCAACCCAAGGCTATGTTTTTAAAATAACTCTGCATAATATTCATGAAGTAACCCAAACTCCCAGAGTTGGTGGCGGCTTGAAAGTTCGGTATTTCTAAAGTTGGGACATTAATTATCTATGCAACCCGACACTTGCCCATCCACCACAAACTTAAGTATTATTGTGGCATGCAAATTACATCTTTTTTTTCGTAACCTGCGAATGTCCTTCTATGTTCAACCCAGGGCTATGTTTTTAAAATAACTCTGCATAATATTCATGAAGTAACTCAAACTCCCAGAGCTGGTGGCAGCTTGAAAGTTGTTAAGTTCTTACAAGTATTGTGCATTCGTTGTGAGACTAATCTCCTTTGATGGGCCATGATACCATACCTGCATCTGGTCTCAATAGTCTCCAATGTCACAACCATATAGTTGCCATTGCTTATGGTTAATACTATCGACCCTTGACAATGCTCTATCTCAATTATTTTGTGCTCCACTAAAGTCCAAAATTTTTGTTTCACATGGTTATTATTTGGTGTTGTTTGTAACGCTCCAACAAATCACCAATTTCTTTCCTCATCTCTCCTGGTTCAAATCATGCATGGGCTAGTTAGTAACGCTTTTAAAACTCAATCTTGACCAAAAGGTTCCTGCGTCCCATTTTATAGCCGATTTTGAACAATGCACAGTCTGCTCCTGATATTCACAACATCCCTTCAAATAGTGTTGTAGGCTTAGCATTATAAATTCAAACCATTATCGGTCCATTTCAAACGTTACCAATTGTTTTTGTGAATTATTTTGCGGCAAGATTGAAGTCATTTATAACAATATTGCCCACGGTTGTGAAATGACCCTGTAACTCTTGCTTTTGTACTCTTCTCCAGCCGTTTCACAGAAACCACATCACTTCAATTTTTAATGTCTCCAGTCTGACAAATTACTCGACAAGGTCCCACTGAGTAGGTGTTCTTCTAACTTCTGCTGGTCACTGATAATGTCTTTCTTATTCCGCCGAGGCTTATGACTATAGACAACACATACACTCTTCTAGGCTACAATATTCTGCATGATAACTATCAGAACTGAATGGAAAAACTTCCAGAAACTCCCTGATACAAATGATAGTAAAAATATATGACCGGTGGAGAGGCTTCATTCCAAAATATTAAATTCCAACACTAGCATTTGGTGTTTTGAAATAAATCATTGGCCATATTATTATTTATATTCACCAAAGTGGCGAAATAAGTATAGCGATTAAATGGCAAGATAATTTAAGCTTTGAAATATAATTTCTGATCATAGCTTTTGTTGACACTACTATTTCTCCACAACAAATAATGATATAGCCTCAAAAATTTTAAGAGGAACACAATACTTCACATGAAAAATACTTTCTGATCCACTCTAAATTTATTAGAAAAAATACTCAAGCTTCCAAAGATATCACTTCTTTCCCAAGGCAATATGGTCACTATAATACTTTTCAGAACTGGATCAAAATAAAATTCAATATTTGTGTTGCTTCTCCTTGACTGCAATATTCAGAATAATATATTGCAGACAATTAAAACCTTTCGGTAGATATTGCTGAATCAACATGGTTTATGAATATTTTGTAATGTCCCATTTTTTTGGAGGAGTTAATTATAAAGTTATCAATTAAAAAAATATATATTACAAGGTAACTTTATATATTAAATAAAAAATCTTCTAGAGGTTGCTGGAAGAAGCAGAGAAAAAATTAAAAAAGGAGGCTGACCTATTGAGGAAAAAAGGAATAAATAGGCATTGAGGGCTCATTGCCTATCATCGAGATTTATATTGATATTTGCTGATGTGTGTTGTGGAGCCTAGGGTTTCTGCAAGTAGTCACAATTGGCCATTGAGAACGAAAACTCTCAATTGGTACGCAATTTTGAGGGTGTGAAAGATCACCTGAATTATTGCAGTGGTGGGAAGGATATTTCAGTCCTTTCACTTGTGCTCAATTTCTGGTTTGGAGTTTCAGTTGGAGTTGCACTTTCACCATATCATCTTCGGCAGTCAGTCTCCAGTATTTTATCAATCCAAGTTCTTCATTTCTGTTTGTAGTTGTAACAAGTTCTCGATTGTATACAACCAGTTAGGGTTTGTCTGTAATGTGCCATGTCATAATGTTTCGGTGCTAAAAATTGCCATATCATTTGTAAAAACATTTGGTTTTCATTGAATGAATACATTGGCACTATTATTTCCTTATTTCAGCAATATACTTTAGCGGTGTATTAAATTTAGGGTTTCGTTTAGTGGCCTATTGGAAAGGTTCATTACAGTGGTATCAGAGTAGTTTCCGGCCAGCCTGATAGGGTTACCCAGCCACCATTTAATTTAGTTTACAAAAGAACCAACATAACTGAGAATATGGTTGAAAGACATTCTCAAAGCCCATCCAAAAGTGTGCGAGATGATGAGACTTTACAGCAACAGGAGAGGCTTCTACAATCAATAGAGGCAAGTACATAGGCAATGATGGTTATGATGCAACATTTGATTGGGGAAAATAGGAGAAATAATCATAATAATGACCAGGATGACAGGAGCATAGCAGGATCACAACATAGGACACGGTCTGGAACAGCTGATAGACCCACACGTCCTACATTCAGAGAAGAAAATCCAACATGCACACCTGATGCTATGGTAACAGATATTGTAGATGAACTCCGACAAGTGAGGAATGAGTGGGATTCATTACCAAAATATGTATAGGATGGATGGACATTTGACAGGTACCTGAACTATAGAGCTGCCAGGCAGAAGCAAGTAGATAAACACAGTGAGTTGTAACATGTCACCAACAAGTTGGTATTGCCCACATTTGATGGTAGTGGAAAAATGACTGCTTGTGCTTGTATTCACAAGGTGGATACTTTCCTATCTCTGAAGATTATGACAGAATTTGAAGCACTCAAGTATGCCACTTTACACTTAGATGGGGCAGCACATGATTGGTGGACACATGGCATGATCACATTGCAACACAATCAGGTAACCACTTATCAGGAGTTTGTGGATAGATTGATAGAAAGGTTTGATAAAAAAAATCCTGAAGTTTATTTCTGGGAGTTAGCCCAGTTGAGATAGTCAGGAGGCTTAGAACAATTTATCAACGACTTCCAAAAGCTTGCAGTGATGGTGCCTGACATTTCAGAAAGGAGGCTAGTCATTTTATTCACAAAGGGATTAACTGAACCACTCAAGGGGTGGGTAAAGGCCTTTGATCCTCCTACATTACAGGAAGCCATGAAGAAAGCCCGCAGTATGGAACTTGCAGCTCTAGCAAACCAGTTTAGTTCAAAGGGTCCTTCATCATTTAGAGATAACAAAGGGGAATTTAGCAAGGGTAAAGAAAAGGTTAGTGACTCAAAAGGCAAGCTAGCTACACCTTGGGATAAGGAAACACTTAATGACCTGCGTAGGAAGAAGCTATGCTTCTTTTGCAAATGTCCCTATGAGTTTGGTCATGATTGTCCTATGAGGCCTAAGGGGAAGGCTAACTGAGCGATGTGGGCTTATTACGAGGGTTCAGATTTAGACAGCTCAGAGCACCATGATGAGGATCTTGATGAGGCAGAGGGTGAACAAGAGGTAGATAGTGCTAAGAAAAAAGAGGCTCCAGAGATACATTTACAGGAGGCACGTCTGTCTAGTATTCAAAGAGAGGGATCTTTTAGATTTCGAGGAGTCTTGGCAGGAAAGAAGGTTATTACTCTATTGGATACAGGTGCCACGCATAATTTCATTGATGCATGATTTGTGGAGAGGCGTGGACTCATTACTGAGGAGTTCGAGGGACTGAGAGTTTAAGGTAGCCGATGGATATACTCTTCATTGTGATAGGATGGTGTGAGATCTACCTTTGCGCCTAAACAACTATGAGTTTAAGGCGTCCTATCATGTGGTCAACATGGGTGACATGGACATAGTACTTGGGATGCAATGGCTACATTCTTTGAAGGAGGTTACCCTGAGATTGGAGGATATGGAGATACGATTTGTGGTGGATGGCAGGACTCATGTGCTGAAGGCTATCCGTAATGGTGATGTCAGGACTATCTCATTTAGGCGGTTGGAGAGATTAGCCAAGCATAATAATATAGAGTGGGCGGCAATATGCGCCTTGATGCCTACCCAGGGGGAGCAACATAAAACTGAATATCATCCAGATATTCAGAAATTGAGAATCAAGTATGGGAAGGTATTCAGTGAGATTCCACCAGGCAGGACACCAAACAGAGGTATTGAGCACATTATTGAGCTGGAGGAAGGTGCTAAGCCTGTCATGATTACACCATACCAACACCCAAAACAACTCAAAGATGAGATCGAGAGGACCATCAAGGAGTTGCTAGCGATGGGACACATCAGACCAAGTAAGTCACCTTTTGCATCTTCTGTTGTTTTGGTAAAAAAGAAGGATGGAACTCTACGAATGTGTATTGATTATAGGGTGTTGAATAAGAGAACTATAAAGAACAAGTATCCCATCCCACGCATCGATGAGCTGATAGACGAATTGCATGGGGCTTGTTATTTCACAAAAATTGATTTGAGATCAGGCTATCACCAGATCAAAGATCGAGAGCAAGATACTGAAAAAACTGCTTTTAGATGTCATTATGGGCATTTTGAGTTTGTAGTCATGCCTTTTGGTTTGACTAATGCACCTGCCACTTTTTAGTCCACTATGAACAAGGTCTTCCACCATCAGTTGAGGAAATTTGTGCTAGTGTTCTTTGATGATATTTTGATCTATAGCAGGACATGGCAGGAACATTTAGAGCACTTGGAGGCAGTATTGAGCATTTTACAGAGCGAGTCCTTGTATGCCAAGGAGTTCAAATGTAATTTGGGGATGACAGAATTGTTGTATCTTGGACACATCATTAGTGCAGAAGGAGTGTGAATGGATCTTGAAAAGATCTATGCTATTGTTGATTGGCCACCACTAGAGAACCTTACACTGTTAAGAGGGTTCCTTGGTCTATGTGGATTCTATTGCAGGTTTGTTAGTGGCTACTCACGACATGCAACACCCATGACAGATTTGCTGAAGAAAGGGGCATTTGTGTGGACTCGGGAGGCACAGGATTGTTTTATGCAGTTCAAGGAAATAATGACTACATGCCCAGTATTAGCATTGCCTGATTTCACGAAGCCATTTGAGCTTCAATGTGATGCTTCTGGAGATGGAGTTGGTGTTGTACTCATGCAGGACAAGCATCCTATAGCTTATGAGAGTGGGAAACTCAGAGGGGCTGAGAGATCATTAGTATATATGATAAGGAGATGTTGGCCATCATGCATGCCTTGGCCAAATTCAGACAATATCTTGTGGGCAGCAAATTTTGTATTAAAACTGATCATAATAGTTTGAGGCACTTTTTGGGACAGTGGGACCTGAATGATCGTCAGTAGAAATGGGTGAGTAAGTTATAGGCATATGATTTTGATATCACATATGTTAAGGGGACACAGAATATTGTTGCAAATGCTTTATCCCGTAGGCCACACCTCACTTCTATGATTCAGATATCAGAGGATTAGCGACACTTGATTGTAGCAGAATATGCCAAAGACACGTGGGCCTCTGCTATAGTGGAGGGAACAACACTTGACACCAGATACACTCTCATAGATAATTTGATCATTTACAAGAACATGATTTACTTAGTCCCAGGATCGAAAGTGAAGTAGTTGATTTTGAGAGCATTCCATAATTCACCTACAGCAGGCCATCCTGGGTATTTTAAGACTTACAGGTTAATACGGGAACGGTTCACTTGGAAGGGACTTAAGGCTGATGTTTTGTAGTATGTGCGAGAGTGTCATGTTTGCCAGCAGAACAAACAAGAGCACACTTATCCAGCAGGGCTCCTACAGCCACTTCCTATTCCTGATAGGAAGTGGGAGTGCATCTCTATGGATTTTATTACGGGCTTGCCCTGGGCCCAGGGGCGCGATTGTATCTATGTGGTGGTGGATAGGCTAACAAAATATGCTCACTTCTTCCCTATCACTACTACATACTCAGCAACTCAGGTGGCAGAGGTCTTCTTCAGGAAGGTTTTTAGATTACATGGTTTGCCTTAGAGCATTGTGAGTGACAGGGACAGCCGCTTCATGAGTCACTTTTGGCAGGAGATATTTCGGTTGTGTGGCACTGAGCTTACACCTAGCACCAATTATCACCCATAGACCGATGGTCAAACGGAGATTGTAAACAAATGGGTGGAAGGGTATTTGAGGAATTATGTGGCAGATCAACAACGAGCTTGGGTCAGATGGATATATCTCTGTGAGTATTGTTACAATACTACATATCATATGACTATACAAATGACACCCTTCATGGCACTTTACGGTTATGAGACACCTAGTTTCTTAGATTTGTTGTTGGGAGACAGTCAAGTACCCCGTGCAGGTGAACTATTAAAGGAAAGTAAGGATATAGTTGCTACTCTCAGAGACAACATTGCTAGAGCTCAGAACCAACAAAAGCAGTGTGTAGACAAGAAAAGGACTGAGCGTAATTTTGAGGTAAACGATATGGTTTACCTCATGTTGCAGCCATATAAGCAGTCCACTCTCAAGAAGAGTGGTGCAGAGAAACTCAAGCCACACTATTATGGACCATTCAGGATCATCAAATGAGTTGGTGAGGTGGCTTATGAGTGGGAGCTTCCCACAGATAGTAGAGTGCACAATGTGTTTCATGTATCACGCCTCAAAAAGGCGTTGGGTCAGAATGTGATGCCTTCTGCAATATTACCTCCCTTGGATGATGAGGGGAAATTGATCTTAGTGCCCGAATCCATTCTGGATAGTAGAGAGAAGCAGCTTCGCAGGAGAGTAATCAGAGAGTATCTAGTTAAGTGGAAAGATTTATCTGTTGAAGATGCTACTTGGGAGGGAGAAGTGATTTTGCAGCATCCAGCATTAAGATTGCTTGAGGCCAAGCAATTTTAGGAGGGGCGGACCTGTAATGTCCCATTTTTTTGGAGGAGTAAATTATAAAGTTATCAATTAAAAAAAATATATTACAAGGTAACTTTATATATTAAATAAAAAATCTTCTAGAGGTTGCTGGAAGAAGCGGAGAAAAAATTAAAAAAGGAGGCCAACCTATCGAGGAAAAAAGGAATAAATAGGCATTGAGGGCTCATTGCCTATCATCGAGATTTATATTGATATTTGCTAATGTGTGTTGTGGAGCCTAGGGTTTCTATAGGTAGTCACAATTGGCCATTGAGAATGAAGACTCTCAATTGGTACGCAATTTTGAGGGTGTGAAAGATCACTTGAATTATTGCAGTGGTGGGAAGGATATTTCAGTCCTTTCACTTGTGCTCAATTGTTGGTTTGGAGTTTCAGTTGGAGTTGCACTTTCACCATATCATCTTCGGCAGTCAGTCTCCAGTATTTGATCAATCCAAGTTCTTCATTTCTGTTTGTAGTTGTAACAAGTTCTCGATTGTATATAGCCAGTTAGGGTTTGTCTGTAATGTGCCATGTCATAATGTTTCGGTGTTGAAAATTACCATATCATTTGCAAAAACATTTGGTTTTCATTGAATGAATACATTGGCACTATTATTTCCTTATTTCAGCAATATACTTTAGCAATGTATTAAATTTAGGGTTTTGTTTAGTGGCCTATTAGAAAGGGTCATTACATACTTCATTTCTGCAGACTCAACCCTTTAGGATGGTAGGATTCACTACTCTGATACCACTGTAATATCCCAGTAGGATATTATCTCCAAATTTACCTCAAATAATTTTGAGAACATAAACGATAGATGATGTAATGTAAACAGCAAGAGAACCAGTAAATTCTCAAAAAAATCCCTTATAATATGTTATTGCATTATACATCAGCAATACAATAACCAAATATCAAGTCCAATCTTAAATATAAAAAAATACTCAAATTGGAAATAACAATAAAATGCACCTGAAATCCCAAGTGTGAATTCTGATGTGAATCCACCACAAAATGAATCTGGGCTACGTTTAATTCACCCAAGAAGAGCCTGAAGGTTTGCATCCTCAAGATCCTCAACAGAAGAAAGCTAGTAGCTTCCCAAAGTTATCGAAAGAGAAACCAGAAAATAAGTTTCAAATCCAAGCCTAGCTGAAAATGGAGTCTCTCTCTTGTAATGCCCAATAATGAATCTTCAACTACCTCCTTATGTCTTTCGTCTTGTTCCCCTTTTGTCACTGTTTCTACTTCATTTAATAATATTAAATTGGTCCCTTTTTAATTCTACATTAACCTCTCAAAAACCAAATTTAATATTATAAATGTTTGGTCTTGATTTTCTCAAGGTCCCATAAAAGGGGATAGTACAAGTTATTACTCTACTTGAAAATCTCACAGCAAGTGTATCACAAGTCCATGGGTGCTTGCATTGCTAAATAATTAGGAAGGTGGGTAGTCTGCCAACAAAAATGTTTAGTTAATTCTTTTTAAGACCCATTACCCACACATACAGAATATGTTTAGTGATGGATGTTAACATAAGAATGGAATTGAAAGGCTGTATTGTATACAGGAAGAGAATGGCTTTGAAACACACTGCAGTGCCCCATTCATTTCCTGGGCTTTGGGAAAAATTATAAGCATTATACTTATTGGGACTTTAGAAAAAACAATTTGCCTTCTTTTATAGTAGAATATCAGATATGTTACAATTTGAAGCAGTTAGCCTCTTAGAAGTTTTTTCTCTGAAAGATTTGCACATTTGATCTCTTCTAGAGATGTTTGTTTGAATATTGTGGTTTGGTTTGAACAGGTGATTTAGTTTTAGGTCCCTTTTAACTTGCTTTCTTGCACATGTAATGCAGGTTTGTCCTATCTGTACAGCTAGAATTGAAAAGGACATGCTTCAGCATATTACTCTTCAGCATGGCTATATGCTCAAAATATCCTATCTTATAGTATTTAATGGTAGCAAATTTGTAAAAAATCTCAAGTTATATCCTTTTGCCGTAGGCTGTAGACTTGAGTTGCATTACAATTGGGTCAATCTAAAATCACTCTTTCATTTTTTTCTTTACTTAAACAATTTGAATGACATGAAAATAAAGGGGCCATATAGTATACCTACTAGGTACACATAATAAATGTAGAATACTCTATGATGTTTAAATATAATGTTCTGTTTCCCTTAACTACATGGCACTCTCATAGGAGAACTTCTCATAGTGAAGGTATTCATTCGAATCGTAAGTCCTCCTTTTTGGGTAAGGATCCGCATGAACGAGTGCATCGTTCTTCTCATAAGAGGACCTCTAATGGTGCAGGTTTCAATTCTTCAAGTGCAACTTTAGATCCTCTATTATCTTCTTTTGTTTATAGTATGCCAATTTGTGAGGCCAAGAAACAGCAAGAACAAAGTCTTTCATCTGAAGAAATTCTTGCAAAGAATTGTACCTCCATTTCAAGCTCCAGTGGACAGGTTATAACCAGGTACATAAAATTTTTTGGTGCTTCTGAAAGTTTGAGTAAAATCACATCTGAACATCTCTTATATGGACCAGGAGTTCTGATTTTTTTAACTTCATTTTAACAGGCAAATAAAAGAGATGTAGAGAAGACAAGATATAATAGTTTCATTGTGCCTTACAAATATCTGAATTTATTTTCTAAGCTTATTCTGTATCTTGAGGAGATGAGGGAGATTTTTGGAAATAAACAGCATGTTTACTTGCATTGTCAGTTTGAAGAATGTCCCAAGAAAAGAAAAATGAAACATAATTTAGTAGGTGAAACATATTGCCTAATTTGAGTAAAGAATTATCATCAGGATTGCCTAAATATATAGATAGATAAGTGTTCTTAAAGAGAAATATAGAGTCACCCATATGTATAGCACTGTTTTTAAGCAATAATATTTCTGCTTCACACATAAAACTCTAATTATTGGATTTTGGCTAAATTGTAATAACAGTAGTTATATTTTGAGTTGCTTGTAATTTTGATCTGGTATAGAGAAATTGCTGCCCTTGGTGCTTTGCAGAAAATAGGCAAGAATGTGAATTTTTTCTTCCTCGTAGAATATGTCATACTCTGATGTATTTTGTCATTTAATAGTCCAATTGTAGGAAGCAATAGTTAGGGAAAACTTACTACATTGTAGAAAATCATGGTAACCTAGAATAGAACAGGACATGAGAATAAACTTTTAAGACATGCAGACACAGTAGGGAACATGAAGCATTTACGAACCACAGGGTGGAACAGTGCCTATCCCTGCATGAGTAATAGGTGCAAAAAAATGTGACCTGGTAAGCCTGAATTTCTGGTATCTCATTAAAGTGAATTGATTAGAAGAGTCAAGAACTCAGGAAAAAATTGAGTAAACAAATGTTAAGTTGGATTCAACAAAAAATGCACATGATGAGGTAAACCATTCATATTCAGGTTGTTGCCTTGAAGCCTATAGTAGTCCCTAGTCCTACTAATTGCACAAATAATAAACACAAAAAGCTCTTCCTTTTTAATATTTTAATATTTTTTTTGTAATAATATATGTTAAAAGGGAAGTCTACCAATCTAATACAACTTACGAGGTATTCCCAACTTGCAAACTCTATACTAACTGATATGTACTTCTCTGGAGGGTTTTCATCCCCAAGATGATAAGTTCAGACCTTAAGGTTTTCACCTCCAAAGTGCCCAACTGCTGTAGCAATACCACAAACACTTAAGTTAGAGATGAATGCATGTTAGTTTTCTTCCTTTTTTAGACCAAACTCTCAGTGATCATTGATCATGGGAAGCCATTCCACACTTAACTGAGTAGGCCTTTGCTCAATTTCAACCCTTAACTGAGAATTCATTTGCTTGATTTTAGCACATAACTGAGCAATTCTCCTCAATTGATGGTAGTGTCTGAATAATCAACTGTCAAAGTGACTCCTCAATTAACTTAATAATCAAACAATTAACTCACTGCCTTATCTGAGTCCATTATAGACCTCACAATTTGATAACATACCTTTTTTAAGTCCTAACTAACTTACCAAAAATAATAACACACCTATCTATGCTACTTCTATGCTGACAAATGACTCCGTCAAATGGGGATATTACAAATATGTCCTTTCCAAAATTGCTTGTCCATGAGCAATCAAATACTGGATGTTGCAGTATCTCTGGTCTATCCCAAGTACATTCTCTGTGCATAGATTCCTCCAATGGACCAGGATCCTGAACCGCTATACAATATAATTATTTTGGACTAGAGAGAGAGAGAGTTCTGCACCATATTTCTGCACATTATGCCCATCAGTTTTCCATGATAACAATGTCATGACGCATCCTAAACTTTTGTCACAGCCTTCATACTCTTTGGTCACAGCATTTATAAACCCTATTCAAATCCTAGTTGCCACTAAATATACTCGAGTATGGGTGAATAAATGAATGCATGGAGCCAATTCTAAGGAGGAAAAAACATTCTAGGATATGTATGTATTTATGTATATGTATATATGTATTTATATACATATATATACATATGTGTGTGTGTGTGTATTTTGCTATATTCTTAATGGAATACTTCCTTGATTCATCAATCTATTCTTATCTTCTTTTCTATTTGCTCTTCCTTCTTGATTGCTGATCAAACACATATTTATGTCCTGTTTGACATTCCTTTGAAAATGATTGCTTGACATTACACATAATCACTGCCCTGGTAATCATAACTGCTGTCTTTAATAGTGAATCAGCATAGTCCCAACTTAATTCACTGGTTTTCTTTCTGCTTCCTTACAGACTGCCATTCCCTTTTTCAGACTTCTCTCTGACCTCAGTATCATACTTGTTATTCTTATTACTGCTCAATGTATTGATTCCTTCATGCTCAGATTTCTGACATGGGGTTTCATCTCCTTTTTTACATCCCTCAAGGTGTAGGAAACACAACCCTTCAATTAACAAGGGGTCTGACTTTTCACCTAGGGCTGTTTATTAATTAAGTGCAGCTGGTTAGTTACCCTGATCGGCCCCTCATTTAAACCCTCAGTTTGCAATATTCAGATCATGGGTGTGTGTGTGTTTATGTGTGGGTATGTGTGTGTGTGTGTGTGTGTGTGTATGTATATATATCTGTACATGTATGTATATATATATACACACATGTATATATATGAATATGTATGTATAAATCCATACATAAATACATACATATACATGTATGTATGTATATGTACACACACACAAAACAGACGCACCTGATCTTAACATTGCAAACCAAGGGTTTAAATAAGGGGCCAGTAACTCACCACCAGCACTTAATTAATAAACAGCCCTAGGTGAAAATTCAGATCCCTCGTTAATTGAAGGGTTGTATTTCCCACACCTTGAGGAATGTAAAAAAGGAGATAAAACCCCATCAGAAAGAAATAGAAATAAGAATCTGATCATGAAGGAATAAATACATTGAGCAATAATAAGAATAACAAGTATGATACTGAGGTCAGAGAAAAGTCTGAGAAAGGGAATGACTTAGTCTGTAAGGGAGCAGAAAGAAAGCCAGTGAAATAAGTTGGGGATATGGCGATTTACTATTAAAGACTGCAGTTATGATTACCAGGGCAATGGTTATGTGTAATGCAAAGCAATCATTTTCAAAGGAATGCCAAACAGGACAGAAATATGTGTTTAATCAGCAATCAAGAAGGAAGAGTGAATAGAAAAGAAGATAAGAATAGGTTGGTGAATCATGGAAGTCTTCCATTCAGAAAATTGTAATCCCTGTTCTAGTAAACATTGTAGTATGCAGGGATATATATTTAATTTCATGCTTGATGTATGCTGCATGATAATGTTTCAATGCATAATTCCTTGCATACAAATGTAGGCTATAATTTGTATCAAACAAATAATATATTTGATACGCAACATCTTATATATTAGATATAAATGATGATGCAGAGTATCTAGATTTTTAATCTATCCATCAAACTGCAGCTATCAATCATGACGAAGGGAGGAAGGAAATACTCAGAAGGAGAAACTGATATGAGGTCTTCTTCTAAGTACACTGCCTTATGGTGAATGGCTGGTGGCTTGCCACATGAGGCCAAGGGGGATAAGGTGTATCCCGCCGTTTGGGCTTTGATAATGTGTATGTGAAAATGGATTTTTCAAAATATAATATATAATATGTTTTTTATGTTTCATAATAACTTTTAATGACAACATGTTTGGTGAAATCTGAATATGTCGTCTAAGACACAAAATAAGCTTGTAGCTTCAACACTTTGATGCATGCATGCAACATAGATCCATGCCAGCTTGAACCATTTTAATGTCAAATCCCACATGGATTTTTTTTCTACTTTTCTGTCTTAAAAAAAGAATTGACATGTGGTTGATTTTTAAAATGTTCCACGGTGTTTTAGTGACGAGGATTGGGGGTGGTAGGGGATGCACATCCAGGACATTTTCTAGAGGCTCAAAAATAGTGGAAACATCCCCATGTGACATAGCATTAAGATGATTGTTAATATTTTTAAGTAAAGTCCACACACAATTGCGGAGGGGGGCGGGGGGCGGGGGATTGGGGTGAATCAGTTGTGAACTATTAAACTTAAATCCAACTTATTATGCCCAACTTCAATAACCAGAACAATGAAACATAACAAGAGATAAACCATGCCCAATGACACAATGATTTGTGGACTAGGGAAGCCTTGATCAAAGGGAGAACCCCAACGGGGATGGCACTCACAAGATAGTGTACTAATATATAAGTTCCTTGTAAAAGGATGTGTCTCTTTTAGGAGCCAATTACAATGCAATCAGTACAACTATCCATGTTAAAGGATAAATCCCTATTGGAGACCTTGAAACCTTGTTAGAGTTTATTAGTGAAATAACTAGACCCACCATCCAAATTGTTCCAACAACTATGAAGATCAATACTTGAGGATAACATATCCAAAATACTGAACTGTTTGATCTGCAACTTACTTGCTAGTACAATTTCTTTGAAGCCCAATACCAATTCTCTGCTATGCTCCGATTATGTAGCCTTCAATCTCGCATCATATCACCATAGACACAATTACATGGATCATCACTATGATATCTAACTAAGGAAAACATCTTTACTTTATACCCTTTCCAAATAACTAATTAGGTCGGCCTGTTAGGGCTTTCCCAATGTACAATTTATTACATAGGACCTCACTTAGGCATACTCGCCTTCTTAAGCATCATTACAATTAGTACATTAAGGTTCCCACACATTTCAATACAATATACAATGAAGATCAACATGTTACACCATCACAGTCAATTGCTAGTAAAACATATCACACATTTCACTTTAGCGACCCACCCAGAATGTCTCTAAGACTCGCTATCACGAAGATATCATCACAGACATTTTTCAACCACTATCCAAGCTTTCCATCCTTAATTCCATCTCCCTGATAAGATATAGCCAATTTCCCAACAACTATCTCTGACAATATTTCTTTTTCATTGGTCTGCTACTAGTCTTTACCAAGTGAATTGTAAGTCATCCAATACTCATCATAAACATAAGCGAAGATAGATGTAGCATATAAAATCATCTGTGAACATAATCCTGACCTCGCATACCTTAACCTATTATGTGCCAACTTCGTTGTGCCAATAATCCTCTGCGATGTACAAAATCTCTGTCTATCGTGAACTCAATAACATATGTTGTCATCGATGACGAAACCTTTCATCAATACAACTAATAAACAACTCCAAGTGCCAACCAAACCTGTATTCCTAACAAATATATGTTGTTTAACCCTAGTAGTAATACTAAATTCTAATAATTGATTTATGAATTGTATCTTCATTAATTGTCTAACATGATTGCAAGATCTCAACCAAGATCTATCTTGCCTTTACATTCATTTGATAGATGTATATATCTAACCATATTATGTAATGTTCCAATCCCATTTGTAGGCGAAGGTTCTGGATTCAACAATTCCCTCAGTTAATTGTTAGTTTGTATAGCCTGCATAGTGGACACTAGAAGTCCGTATGGTAGACAAAAGGGCAACTGCAAGGGTGAACAGAACAGTCCACACTGTCTGGATATCGTACGATGATGTTGGCCTAGAGGCCATACGACCTAGATGCCATACAGTGATGTGTCTCATCCGTACGGTGGGGGCACTATTTTGTATGGTGGTTTGTGGAAGCCATATGGTGATGTTGAAACACTCTATACGGTTCAAGTATATGAATCTGTACGGTTGCAAATCCAGTGTTCGGTAGAGGCTGTACGGTGTATGGGCGAAGGGTGATGGGATGTAATCACTTTGCTAGGGTATTGCACGCATCCATGCAAGATAGATAATTGCTACCAATAACAATTATATTGTAGGTGATTGCACATAGAGAAATAACATTAATACTTCAGATTTGGCAGATACAGATGATAGATAAAATGCCAGTACAGATAATTAGACACAGAATGTATATTTGCAAATGAAGATGGCACTCCAGATTTGCTAGAGCTGAGCACAGTATTCTAGGCGATGTTTTAGGGTGAGGTTTGAATCTCACCGAAACTAGAAAGCCAAGTAGGGAAGATATTGCACTTCCAAAACGGCAAACAGTAGAGAACTCCAACTAGAATTCGCAGTACAAAGAAAATAATCCAAATCTCCTACTAACTACTACCTACATGTCGTGCTTAAATACCCTTCGGAGAAACTCTCAAGGGTTTACAAAGATAGCTGATGGCAACAACTACAAAAACAATTAAAATAAAAATGGGTTCGAGATATACTAAATCAATCAGAACCACAAATACAAATATCATTAACTTGGGCCCCATATTAATTAATTAAAGTAACTAACTAAAGGTCCTTTTATTATATTATTTAAATTCTAGGACCAATTAATTAATTAATTAAATTAAATCATTACATTAAAATTTGGGGACATGACAAATCTTTGCTGCCTAGAGATTGCTTGCCCTGAAACAATCTGTTAGCAGAGGAAATGCCAATAGCTCCAAGGTCCCAAATCAAACGCACAGGCGAGATGAGTGAAATGACATCAATCCCCTGCAGCACCACATTGCTATCAAACTTTCGCTGTGCCACTCTGATATAAATATTGTTGTGTCCTGAGTCACTAGGATCCCAAACCAAACACGCAGGCAAAACGAGTGAATTGTCATCAAACCTCCCTTGCACCACACTGTCGTTAAGCATCCACTGCGCCACTTTGATATAAACATTGTCATAGTCTTCAGCAGGATCCCAATGATACAAATTGATGAAATCTTTCATGTGATTATGTTCAAAAATCTCTTTGGGTGTGGTCATGCACACAGATGCCGATGCTGGCACAAACTAGGGCCACTGACACAATCAAAACGACCACTATTATATTCCTAACAGACGAAACCTTGATGAAGAGAGCTTCAAAGGTGAGAATGTTGGTGAAGGGGGGCTTGATCATGAGTACCTTAACAAGAGCTTCAACGAAGGGTGTCACGATGATGGGAACCTTAGCGAAGAGTAGTACCTCAGTAAAGGGAACCTCAATAGAGAGTAACTTAGCGAAGGGAACCCCAACCATGAAAACCTCGGCGAAGGGAGCCTTGGCAAAGAAAGCCTCCAACGGAGAGTACCTCGGCGGCAAACAAAATTTTAGCTACAAATAAAACCTTAATGGCACACAGAACCCTAGCTGAAGCCTCGATGATGGATAGAACCTCGACATTGAGCAACGTCTCAATGGCGACAAGCATAGCTAGTACAACAGACGCAGCTATAATGATAGACACACAATGATGACGGACACAGCCACAACGACGTCGGCGGACATAACTATGACAACGAATACAAACTCAACGATAGACACAGACTCAATGTTGGTGACGGACACAACTATGACAACGAATACAAACTCAATGACAGACACAGACTCGACGTTGGTGATGGACACAACAACACTGACAGACACAACGATGGTGATGGAATCAATGACAGACATAGCAACGATGACAACAATAGACATAATGAAGATGACGGACATGGCAACGACGATGGTGATGGACATGACGATGGAATCGGCAACGGACACGGTGACGGTGATGACAACACAATGACTATGACTTACATGGTGATGGTGACAGCAAACACCATGACGGTGACAGACACGGCGACGGTGATGAAAACAGACACAATTATGGTGACAAACACAGTGATGGTAATAAAAATAGACACAACTATGGTGACAAACACGATGATGGTGATGATAACAAACACAACTATGGTAACGGATACAATTATAGTGACAGACATATCACCTTGGCGATGGACATGACCATGATGATGGACATAGCGTTGGAGACAGACACACATCTTTGGCAACAAACACAACCTCAGTGACGAACATAGCCTCGGGGACGAACACAACCTCGATGACAGATTGAGCCTCAACAATAGACACAACTTCTGTGATGGACACAACCTCAGCAACTGATAGAACCTCCACGACAGATAGTGCCTCGGCAACAGGCACAACCTCAGGCACAACTTTAGTGATGGGAACAACTTGATCTATCCATGTCTTCACAAGATCTATGCAAGAAACATCTTCATTTTTTAGGTGTTCTCCCCATGTTGGTGTAGTAGAAAGATTTAGCAAATCCTCCTAGAGTAGCCCTATAATAATGCCTTCATTCTCCTCACGTAATGCATCACCCTTATTGTTGTCATCCACTTTCTCCCACTTGTGCTAATGAGATATTAGTTTTTCTTCACAATGCTTGAAAACGTTACTAACCAATCTTTATGATGCTATAGAGGGGATACATTCTAGATTACGAACCCATAACATAGATGTGATGGGTTGAGGTATTTCATCCATCTCTTCAATGCACAAAATCATAAGACTCTCCATAGCAATTTTTCTTAGTATCATGATCTTCCTTGATGGTGACCAAGAAGTGATGAAACATGTCATGGACCAAATTTTACAACTCAAAATCTAAGAGGAGTTTACCCACTTTGACATTTGCACAATTCTCCAAGATTGTAGATTTCTTGCCAAAAGGATCACCACTGATGTCATCTAGGCCCTAAAAGCTATCAACAATCAAATGCAAGATCTCTATCATGGTGTTATCATCATATGGTGCTCTAGGAGCCGAAATTCTCAATACCTCACTGAGACATGCTACAATTGCCAACCTTTTTTTCTTGTCATGGTGTCTCAAAAGCCTGGGTTGACTTAAGGAATCCTTAACTGGCAAGAGGATTCTCTGTATAAATCTTGAAGGTAATTGGTTCACCTTCCACAAACATACTTCCAATATATCTAATGGAAGATCAACACCCTCGCTGAGCTCTTTTCCAATCTTTTGTAATGCCTTCAACCACCACTCTCCATTGTTGTCTGACGCCATAGTGTGATCCAAATACCAAAATCTCTCAATCATCCCAGCAGGCTAGCAAGATCACTAGCTCTAATACCACTATAACGTTCTGATCTTGTTTGTAGGTGAAGGTTCCGGATTTGACAATTCCCTAAGTTAAATGTTAGTGTGTATAGCTTGCGGAGTAGACACTAGAAGTCCGTATGGTAGACAAAAGGGCAACTGCAAAGGTGAAGAAAATAGTCTGAACTGTCTAGATACTGTATGATGATGTTGTCTTGGAGGATGTATGACTTGGATGCCGTACAATAATGTGTCTCAGTCGTATGATGGAGGCACTATTTCGTACAGTGGTTTGTGGGAGCTGTATGGTGATGTTGAAACACTCTGCACAGTGCAAGTAGATGGATCCAAGTTGTTGCAAATCCAATATTTGGTGGAGTTCATATGGTGTATGGGCGAAGGGTGATGGGATGTAATCACTTTGCCAGGGTATTGTATGCATCCACGCAAGAAAGATAAATCGCTACCAATAACAATTATATTGCACATAGAGAAATAACATTAGCACTTCAGATTTTCCAAATATAGATAATAGATAAAATGTCAATATAGATAATTACACACAGAATGCATATTCGTAGATGAAGATGGCACTCCAGATTTTCCAGATCCGAGGAAAGTATTCCAGGCGACGGAATAGGGTGAGGGTTGAATCCCACCAAGACCGGAAAGCCAAGTAGGGAAGATCTTGCACTTCTGAAATGGCGAACAATAGAGAACTCCAACAAGAATTCACAGTAGAAAGAAAATAATCCAAATCGCCTGCCAACTACTACCTACACGCTGTGCTTAAATACCCTTTGGAGGAACTCCCAAGGGTTTACAAATATAGCCGATGGCAACACCTATGAAAACAATTAAAATAAAAATGGATCTAAGATATACTAAATCAATCGGAACCACAAATACAAATATTATTAACTTGGGCCCCATATTAATTAATTAAAGTAACTAATTAAAGGTCCTTTTATTAGATTATTTAAATTTTGGAACCAATTAATTAATTAATGTAATTAAATCATTACATTAAAATTTGGGGACATGACATATTATGTTCCTTTTTTTATTGAACTTGTGATTCTAGGGAAAAATATAGGGTAATCTCCAAGAGGGGACGTCATAGATAAGTTCATTGATACTTAAAATATTGGGTAATCTCCAAGAGGGGATGTCATAGATAAGTTCTTTGGTACTTAAATGCAGGGTCAAGGGCAATATGGCATGGCATTTTATGCTAAGCAATATTGAATGAGTTAGCTTCTCTACAATCTACCATTATTGGTGGATGATTAGAATGTCATGGACAAAGTAAATATGTCAAGTTACCAATCCTTTCTTGCTCCTTGAAGTGATTAAGTAGAATCTTCCAATCATCTAATGTGGCTAAGTGATGTCATTTTGACATAAATACAATCCACTACACACTTTAGAGGCAAAAAAATACAACCCATTATGCTTTGTTGAATGCTCAAGTTCAACCTCGATAATCTACTCCGTTGTTGCCTATTACGGGTCATCTTCTGCTCCTAAACGAATTGCAAGAGTGTTGCTGCCAGAGTGTGAATATTAATCCACCAATTTCTTTGGGTTATTTTTGATGATCTACTCTATCATAGCTTCTTGTAGCTTTGGTTCTGATCTTTATTTCTTCAAAATCATAGGCCCAACAAGTTTTGAGATGGAAGTTGAAATTTCTCCTCTTTGGGATGGACTAGCATGAATTGGATCTTGCATGCTACTCAAAAGCTGCAGCCTCATCACAATAACTTGATGGTTCTATCTCCTCATGCTTAATAACACTAATATCATTTTTTCTTGAGGAAAATCTAATCATTTGTCATTTTTCACGGTACTTCCACTTCTCTCCATTTTTTATATGCTAGTCATCTGTTTGCTCTAATACCTCGTAATAACCCTACTACTTGACAAATAACAGGACAAAAAATTCCAGCAACAATGATAGCTTTTTAATATTTTAATCTTTATATAATTTTTTTCTACTAACATATATTCAAAGGGAAGTCCAGAAATGTAATGCAACTTTTAGGGTACCCACAACTAACCAACTCTATAGTAATTGATAAGTACTTCTCTCAGTGGTTTCAATCCCTAAGATGATAGTTTCACTATTCATACCTGAAGTGTTTTGTCTCTAAGGTGCTCAGTAGTTGTGGGTATGCACAAAGACTAAAATGAGAGTTGAATGTTTGTTAATTTTCCAAAGGTGCTTTCGCTTCTGCCTTATGGTCTGTTTTATGGTCCCAAGTCTTTGTGATCCTCAATCACGGAAAGATGTTCCACACTTAATTGGATAGCCCTTTCCTCAATTTCAGCACTTCAGTAAGAAGCCATTTCCCTAGTTGCACCACATAACTGATCAGTTCTCAATGGTACTTCATAAACAATCAACTATGGAAACCACTTCTCAATCAATGCAGAAATCAAATAGTTAAGTAACCACCTTATCCTAGTTCTTTGTAGACCTAACAATCTAAGCATATGCCCATCTTATTTCCTTCCATTCCAGCTAACAAAACTGTAACATACTAATTTCCTGAAACTAATTTAAAAATCATATTTTAAAGTAAGGCTAGGTTCATAACAGAATGACATAATGGTAGTTACATCAGTTACTTCACATGAAAATGAAATCTATCAACTTATTACATTTTATAAAATTTAAAAAAACTGAAAAATAGTAACGAACTATTCAAGTTCGCATGAAGGAAACTACTTTAACTTCCATATCTAATTTCTTTCCATGTCCATTACAATCATCAGAAATAACATAATAATATATCATTTTAAAACATCATGATACTAAATTAAAACAATGAAATGTATTAAGAAACAAGTACTATACATGTAGCAACAGACAATCACTGTGTTGAGCAAGCCTCGACATCTGGTGAAGAGGAGAAGCATTGACATGGGCTTAACCTCCCAACCACGGACCTTAACTTATTCCCACACAATCTCAATTGAGAAAGGCCCTCCCTACCCTAGGGTTAGGCTTGGGGCACCGTGGTCTTGTCACCTAAGTATTCTGGTGTCAGAGTGTCGGCTAAGTAGCAGACAAGGTTGTGGATATCCTCCATCAACCTCTCCTCTATTAGCTAGAACTCTGACCTCTAGTGATTGTTGTGACGAACATGCCACTAACCTATCTTGGCCAATGGTTTCAGTGGGCTACAATTTTCCCGATCACCTGACACTCATTTTGACAACAAAAGTTACTTACTAGACAACCATGAGCTGACTCAGTTTTACTTATATAGTTTTATGATTTAATCACTCTCATTTCTGACTTTCCTTTGTTCTTACAGAGATATTTTCTCCTCCCACCCATTTGATTTGATTCTTCTGGTCTTAGGGGTGCATCCTAGGAGATCCCAAGATCATATACAAATTAGATTTCAGATTGAGTACTTTGTATTTAATGCTATAGTTATGGCATCGTGAGCTGATCTCATCTCAAGGGCATATTGCTAACACCTTTGTATAAGTCAGGCTGATTAATTTGCTCAAAGTATTTCGGTGCTTGCTTGTAGATCATTTCATGCACAAAGATGTCAAAGGATAGAACTACAAATTACTCATTTTGATCACAAAGACAACTTATGATTTTTCGTGACAATACTACCAGCAAAATTTGTATGCATGACACCAAGAATGATGTTTAGGATTGAATAACAATTCCATTAGTAAACAACCCATGGCATCGTAGTAAATCATTGTATGCATAGAAATATGACCAACGAGCAAAGTATACAAATGACAATGTAGTAAGACCCTTTTTTGCCTAACTATATCAGCAACGGGCAATATAGATAAATGGCAATGAAGCAAGAAAGAAATGAATTCATAACCTGCGATTAAGTGTTATGCTACCTAGAGTGGCCTTGAAAACCATGGGCCGAGATGCAGGTGAAATGCTAACTGGAATTTTGGAAATGAATTCAGTAGAGCTGAAGTATCTTTCAGGCTCACCTCGATGCAGAGCTATCCAAAAGATTTCGACACTAAAAGCATACTCAACTTTTTTCTGTGAGATGATGTTTTGTAGAGTTATATCAAAGCTTGGACAATAAAGAAAAGAGAGAGGCGCTCGCATGGTCTAGGCAAGATCTTAAATAAGAAAATTGAAGACACACTCTCAATTACAAGAAATAGACTGAGTTGGTGGTGCAAGCCAGCTATCGGTTCAAGAATAATTAATTTCCAACCAAATAGAAAGAGTAACTTTATCGATTGAATTTTTAAAAGAATTATGAGCTGATGAAAGATGGCAATGCTCAAATAATAAGGAGCCAATATTTAAGATGTTCATAAAGGTTATCCTTCCTCATGATTTTAAAATATATTGGCATCATGCAATTTGTGCCACCTCTATTTGTACATACATATATACATATATGTATGTGCATAAATTTAATCACGTAATTCTTTTGTATCATTATGTTGGTTTATGCACACATACACACACATATACATGTAGGTGCAAGTACAGATGTTAAGATAACATGGTGTCAATATATAGAAATATAATCTGGAAACTACACAATGATCTCATATAGAAAAGGTAGCAATTTTATGTAATTTAAATGCTTAATGTTTTCTTGTGTTATGTACTGACTGGGCAGCTCATGGTTGTCCAAGGTATACTCTTTCTTGCTTGGTCATTAAATCCTTGTCCAAGATGGTTGGAATCCATACCCATTGGCCTATCGATGGACTTGTTTGGTGCCCCCCTTCGTCTTTTTCTGGAACCAAGAAGAATTTTCCCACGATATTAACATATTCCTCAATTTAAATCAAGATAACTATAATCAAAATGTTATTTCATAATCATCACAACAACTAATGACCATTTCCACTAAACAACTATTTTTATAACTTATTGTAAAATAATGAATATTCATTTCCAGTTAAGATTGTAACAAGCAACTAACAAGTCATCTTCACATGAATTATAAAACGATCAACCATAATTTCCATTTCACATGATCATAACATTCAATTGTTTTAACTATCCAACTGACATTCACATGAAATATACAACGGCTATATGATTATTTTAAATGGGCAAAAATTTGGGATGTAACAAGAAACTACAAATACACCCATCTATGCAACTTTAACACATCACTTTGCTTAAATAAGGACCATCTATATTATTACTACAAACTAGTATTTCAAAATGGGGACATTGCAAAGCCACATTGATTGATATTGTAGGACCACTAAACATGACAACCATTTTTTTGGGATGAAAACTCTATACTAAATTATTTTGGAAAAGAGATATTACACTAATTCACCAAAACAATGGATGGAAATCAATCTCCAAGAATTCTAGTTGAGGTAAAGCCTTAAAGAAACTGAAACAATAAACACAACCAAATATCTGTCAAGCCCAAGAATGAAATACAAAAGCTATTGCCAAATGAAATGCATGGAATCTGGACAACAGAAAAACTATTCAATGAGAGCTATGTTCATACATTTCAAAATGTACATTTTTGGACAATAGGAAAATGATTGTTCAATTCATCTTAAAGATAACTGCTCAGGTTCTTCTGTGGCCAAGAAATATTAAATAAAATTATGTACATTAGTGTTACATCACCCCTCTTAATCCATAGGGTTAGTGGTAGAACCACTATTTGTGTTGTGCATTGAGCGACTTGTGTATGATGCCTCATTTTGTTGATATGAAGCTCCTCTATTTTACAAAAGTTTATGATAGAATGATTCTTTTGCAATTTTTTGACAATACGGATACAAACTTAGTATTTAGACCTGAATTTCTTTTCTCAAGTTGAGTCAGCTTTCCGTGTTACTATATCCCATTTTGAGAGAATATTGCACTCATATTTTGTGAAATTTGAGTGATGAAATTTATATTACCACTATCATTTTTTTGTTTTGATTGAAAACATACTTTTAAGTGATGCAATTTGCAAAAGAAGACTATTCTCTTTGTCACTACTATGAGAGAAAAATGGAGAATCCAAACAAACGGTGTCCACAGGTAGTCCAAAAGTGTGCCAACTACACCATGCGACTCTAAGATTGGATGAATAGGCTAATTTTTCCCATGAGCAACCCAAAAGTGTGTTGAAGCATGCACTGAATGACCTGACTTCTTGAAAATATGAACCACTAGTCATCCAAAATATCTACACATAAAATATTACTACTTTGGTAGGAAACATTGCGTTGAAAATGGAGGTATACGATAATCTCATTCTATTCATTGTCATCAAAAAACAAAATATGGCATTTGATCTCATGTGTTCAGGTGGTGGTTGATAAGTTGCAGTGATTTGCTACAATGAAAAGTCCTCAATGGAAAATGTGAGCAATTTCGAAACAACATGCTTGAAGAACTTGTTGGCTCTTGATTTAATAGTGATTTAAACTACCAGGAAGCTGAAACACTTTGATGGATGCACTTTGAATAGAACATGGGCTAACTATAAGGCTATACTCCTATGCTTTAGGCTCTGCAAAACCTAGGTGGGTAGACCTTAGATTCATCCATATGACCAATGCTAAAATATAGATTTGAATCTAGACAAAGCAGATTAAACCCCAAATTCTTCTATACTCATGCAATAAAAAAGGTATGCATTAGCTAATTACACAACCTATGCATTCACAAGCTAAGTGAGGGATATCCTTTCAACTCCTAAACAAAAGGGAAACGAATATTTAATATTTGATTTATTTCAGCATAACCCAAATATGAAACAACAAAAGTATGCATTTCCCCAATAGAGATCAGTGCCCTATCCATTGGGTGTTATTCAAATCAAAACATACATTTTAATATTGAAGATATGTCCATCTACTTTGTAAATAAGACATCATCTTTCACAATGAATCTTCTGCTCATCAAGATCCTTCCATGAGACATACAAACCTGTCAAAATACACTAAGTATTTACTTGATTCCTTGAATCAACAACAAAACACACAATGACATACAACCCTAAAGAAGTTGCAACTAAGAGCTGGGTTCTTTGTCCACAAATTACAAGAAGTTGCACAACTCAGAGATAGGAGACAAGATTCACCATGAAAATATATATCAGATAACTGTTGCTTTGTATTCATTTCTTTGAAGAAAATACATCAAGATGTATACAATGACTCAAGACAACACAATAAACTAGATCTGAAACTACTTTCACTATTTGCTCAAAGAAATTACATCTTCTGTTCATACAAAAAGAAATACTTAGAATGGTGGAAACATAGGAAAGTGAACTTGTTCAAAGTGTTGGAACCAACCTTGTACAATGAGGAAGAATGAGAAGATATAGAAGAATGAAGAGGGTCGGATCTAATTTGAAAGTGTCAAATATCCTCTTCAAACTTCATCTGATGTTGTTGCAAAACTTCCCTCCTCTCTCTTCCTCCATTTGAAAATCAGATCTTCGTCATTGCTGTTAAAAAACAACCCTGAAATTGCTCAATGATGAAGAAAACCAACTACCTGAAAAGATACCATATCTACTGCTAAACATTTTGCCAAAATGCCCACCAAATGGTTTTCAAAGAAAAAAAGCACTATTGGGCATATCCCTCCCAAATCTGGAGACAACCCACTTCATGGTTTGCTCTAAAACTGAAAATTATATCGCCATGGCAAGGACAAGTAAACTTGTTGAGAATACCCCTGTTTTACAAATCTGCAAATATCTTTCAACCAGTTGGACCTGCACAATTTGGCTTGCAAAAGTGGAATCCTCATTCTGAAATCTTTCTATCAGTATATAATAGTGCTATGTTTGGATCCAGACCATGCCTTGAGCGTTCAGTTGAAGTTACAGATCATGGATAATGAACATACCTCTTTTTATTTGAAAGTTTTTAATTATAAAGTTAAAATTTTATAACAAAGGCACAATATATTTTTAAAACTTATGCAGATCTTTTCTTTTAAATACTCATGGAATGCATGTAGACATCTTTTAATTATTATTTTAATTGGAATGTTTCAAACCTTATATTTTCCTTCCAACTTATCTGATTTAGCTTGAGTCAAATCTTGGTTGACCAAATGACACATGGCAGTCTCTGATTGGTTCTTGAGGACCATGTCATCGCCACCTCACCATTAGGCGGGACCCGAAGTGCTACTTGTCTCAATCTTGCAACCTCGCAGCCTCTAACACTAATTGCATGCATAAACAGGGGAAGCTACGACTAACCGCTAGTGGTTAGTCGCAACCTCGAGACCACTTGCAGATAACCACCGGGGACACTCACAATGTCGGGCTTGACTTCCAACCTGATCATGTGCAACCTCAGAACATTTATCGTTAACTGTGATCTCTAACCGACGATATCCTTCTCTAATTGCGTGCACAATGTCGCTGCTATTTATGCCAACCATGCATAAACCTTAGTGAAGTTGCACACATGATTACCTTTACCAATGCGCTAACCTCCTAACTATTCTATGCTAACTGCGCAATTTGAGCCGCAAAGCCATGCTCATATGCCATTTGTCCTTGCTGACATCATCGTTTGATATGCATACCACTGTTCAAATTTTTTTTATCGTGACCACTAGCCTGGGGCCTACGCACAAACTGTTCGCTTTGTCATAAGCTAAGCACTTAAGACACATATCATGTGAACTGTGGCACTTAAAAACATTGTAAAGTAACCATGTGCAACGAGTGTGGGATAATGAAAATCCCATTCTCCATTGCTTTCTATAAAATTGATTCACACACCAAACTGGTTGAGCCCCCTTTTTTGCAACTAGCAATCTTGCTTCATCTGAAGTATGGTGAACAACTTATCCTTCAAAACTCCCCTCACAATTTTTGGTTCATGCACTGATTTGGCATCTCATGCGCATTGCATTTGGTCAAGGTCCTCACTTATGAAACTACATGGAAATTTATCCTCTTTATGCATATATTGGTCACTTAGCATGCCCCTATGCATTCAAAATGACCAATCCCCTTTCATCAAGCATCCCCTGTAAGAAATCACATCCTCCTCCTATAATAGACATATCTGGTGTTCAAACGACATCCTTCAATGGAAAACAACATTAACTGGATGAACTCCCCACCCTTTGAAGGAATCGGCCCTCTTTAATGCTGTTATACAAAAAGAAATCATGATATCCTCCTACAACCACATATTTGGTGTTCAAATGGCTTGGAGGATAATTGAAGCGGTCTAGTTGTAACCTTGTATTTTTACCATCCGATTTGGAATGAATCAAATAATGTAGGTGCTTTACTTGCTGATGAAAAATTTGAAACTCATCATCCATGAGGAATTTTAATGCAAGAGCTCCTTACACATTATCCATGAGTGAGAAAAGAACACTCATCCATCTTTGGTTAATGCCTCTCCATGAGAAAAGAATAAAAGACAAACTTCAAGGAAAAGGCCATTGCAGAGGCGCAGGCCTAAGTATCCAATGCTGCATCTTTCCCTTGACTTCCCAGTATTACAGTCGTCACTACATCTCCCTATAAAACAAATCAGACTTGGCTTGTATAAACATTCGAATGAGAACTTAACAAACCGGGCTAGGCTGCATGTGTCTTTGGCCATAGTCATGGTATGAGAGATACCTGTATAACCTCCTTTGTGCCCAATCATGGGATGACCTCCTAGGGGTGTCGAGCAAAATGGACGATCTTCCCTCTGTGAAACAGTCATTGTGTTGACCGTGGCTCAAAGAAAATGAGTGGCTGAGAAAACTCATTTGAAACTGGAAATATAACTCACCAACGTTCATCTTTTCTCTTAGCCTTCTCAATATATTCATAGCCCATATCACAGAAGTCTGGTTAAACATTCATTTGTTTTCAACTTTGAAGTGTTTTCTTGCATATGGATAGACTGGATTGAGGGAGTTTCTCCTTACTGGCAATTTTTGATCTGCACCTCACCATGTTTCCATCATGTCTCAATAAGAAATGGGGCACCTCTCTTCATTTGATCACTGATAAAGGTGTTTGTAATCAAATAAGAATAGGCTTCACTCTACTCTTAAAACACATTGAAATCGCCATCATTATGTCTGATTTCTGATTGGGTCTATGTTAAAAGTGCCCCTCTGCAGTTAACAGTGTCTTCTTAAAATATTAAGTTCCTATATTTTTATCCAACACACCATTCTAGTCAATTGTTTCCCAACCAGTTCCAATGTATGTAGAATATTCACACTGCTAGCACATTTACACAGGTTTGAACACCACACTATTTAATTCAATCCAAACTTGAGCTTCATTCACCAATACTCAATAGCTCCCTCCTGATTCACAGTATGTGGATTTTTAGAAAACCATAAGTTTAATGTAATTACTTAGAACTATCCCTTTAACAATCTGTGACCTGCAGTAGCAATTGAAACTTCCAAGCAACTAGCTGGGTTCTCAGTGGATCTGCCTAAAAGAAAAAAATTCAAACATAAACAATGAAACCCTCAAACTAGTCCATTGAATCTCTCACATTGATTATTATCAAACTGGTTCGCTGGTTGATCACTTGGAAACTCATTTTTTAACTTTTCTGAGAAGTGCCAATTTTGTGCTCAGAGCCCTCAAAATAGGTTTTAAAAACTGATCAAAACAAACAACCGAGCCCAAACACTTCACACACCTAAGCTATGCTCAACAATGATCTTGCATGCAAAAATTCTCTTCATGACGACCAACTGGTCAAGAGATTTTAATTTTCAATGTTGCACATTTTTATTTATCCTGTAAACACCATGTCAGAAATAAAAAGTTACATCAGGAATTGACTTCAAAATCCAGTCAAACGATCACTTGGGAATATGAAACTCCAGGCATAGGTATATTATCATATGGAGAGTACGATTCCGCAATTTGGACCCATGAAAATTATCTGGGTGCATTTGGCAAACCTCTGAAGTTGGGTTCCAAGAAATGCAGAACTAGGAAATTTGTCAAAACAATGATATTTGTATAAGAAATGGCCTTAAGAAAGTGTGCAAATGGATTCATAAAAACTTTCAAACTGGAACACTTGAAGTATTTTTAGAGTGGAACGCATTGGTATAATTGGTTCAGGCATATCTATCACGGATTCAAAATTATAACATCCCAAATAGGGCTACCAATCAATTTGTGAAACTAATATGCATCAATATGTTAGAAATTGCAAACGAAATTGCGTTTGAGAACTGATCAGACAGATTCATCATAAGCTCAAACCTGGAACATAACATGTCTCTGATCCCTAGAATACAGCAGAGAAAGAATTTTCTCAATAGGGTCAACTGGGTCAAAGTTATGATCAGTCAAACAGGACTACTGATGAACTATCATAAAAGATAACGGAGGCAATTTTGAGTTTTTGCAAATGGAATCATCTTGGAAAACTTATAAAATGGATTCATTAGGACCTCAAATTGCAAACATAAGATGTCATTTATGACTACAATACAGTGATATGACCATTTCTTCATAATACTTCACAGGTCACTAAATATTCACTGTCAAACAAAGCTTCCCAGATTTATAGACAAAGTGCATAATCATGACAAAGATGAATACCCAACCTTGAGGAACCCAAAACCTTATCAAATCTTGTCGAAACGACTTGAAATCTGAAACATAGGTTCTCTAATATGCATACTAGGCATTTCCAAAGTGGCAAGTAATGGAGTTTTACTAGGTGCGAGATATTCACATGCAAACTAGCTCTCTGAACTCTATTTGACACGGGCAAAAAATGAAGATTTCTCAAGTGCTCAAAATGATATTTCATGAAATGATTTGGAATTCAACTTATCATCATGAAATAGATGCATATACCAAATGAAAGTCGAGGAACACCTGAAACACATCATAAGTCTCAAGTACAAAAAACATTTATAAGGGCTCATTTAGAAAAGTCTCAAAAGGTTACTCAAAATCCTTGTAATTTTGACCCTTCAATTTGGCCTTTGCAAACTTGACCTTATCAGGATCTTCGATATCTCCATACTCAAAATAGTAAAATACTCTTCTAATTCATTGATCCAGTTGATCTGTTCATCCAGGTTAAGATTTCCTAAAAATGTGAGGACTTCAATCTTGGGTCATTTTCTAATCTTGGAAATGGCCCTGAAAAGCCTTTTCTTTTTCAAGTGTAATGTCCCCATCTTTTTAGCCTCTTAGTGGGGTTATTAGCCTTAACATTCTCCAAATGCTAAGTGGAGAAATAAGGAGAAATAGATTAAATTAATTTATTATAAAGTCATTAAATAAATTAAAATTAAAATGTGACTTTATATTTAGTTAGTTTAATTAAAAGTGACTAAAGCTAAATAAATAAATTAAAAGTCTTCTAGGAGGAATTAAATATTATTTTATTTCTTCTAGAAGGAGTTCTACCTCTTGGAGGAAAAAAATAAATAGGGAGGGAAGCCTCATTGTTAGACATCAAATGTGTTGCCATCTACTTTACTTGATAACAGGTGGAGCCAAGCGTTTCTGCAATTGTTACATTGGTCATTGGGAATGAACACTCCAATTGATTTGCATAACTAAGGTGGTGAAAGATCCTCCGAAGGGTTGCAACTATTGGAGAAGACAAATCAATCTTTTCATTGTGCCAAATTCGTTGCATAGGGCCAAATTTGTGGAGTAAGATTGAAGGAATAAGTCAGATATTGGTACAATGTTGCTGCTATAGTAACGCTACTACAATGTCGTCGTTACAATGATTTGCTACAATGTTGTCGCTACTACAGTGGCTTGCTATAGTAAAATCCAAATTTCTTGAGCGGTTTCCAGGTTCCTATCCATTTCATTTTTCATTGCATGGAGAATAGATTTGAATATCTTAGGGCATGTGTAAGAATTTAGAAATCAATTGTGAGGTATTGTAATCTAATTTGTATCAGAGTTTTACATCAAAATTTGTTATAAGGGATGAGGATATCATTGAAAATCATAGAAGGTGTTGCCCTAATGTCTTATTGTTGTAGATGCATATTTTCTCATTTGTAGTCAATGTCTATATATTTCAAAAAAATACAAAAATACTTGCATCTTTATTATTGGTTGTTTGGAGTTTTGCAAGTGTATCAATTCAAGTTTGGCATTTAGACAAAAACAGAATTTAGATAAATGATAGGTTCCTTGTGTGCAAAGTGTGACAAAATTCTTAGGTTAAGAAATTAGAATTGCAAGGGATATTACATTGGTATCAGAGCTAAATCCTGCCATCCTGAGGGTTTAGTAATCACATGCAGCTGCCTGAGGTTGGCTCTTACAGATTTTACAATCGTAGGCGAGCTTTGTTTGACAAGGGACAAGAATTTGACAGGTAGTCAGGCACCATGGGTGACAGGCAAAAGGCTAGACCACCTAGAGGCGATAGGAATGAGGATCACAAAACAAAGGGATTTTTTCAGAGCATTAGTTACTGGAAAGGAGCATATGGCTTAGGCTTTGCAGCCACTTACCACCATGGTTGAATGCATGATCCCACAGGACAAACAGAATTAGGAGCAAGGGGATAACAGGAGCGTAGTGGGGTTCCCTAGAGATCATAGGACACACTCCAAGACAACAGACATGCCTACTCGTCCTACCTTCATGAGATATGAGCCTGAGATAACACCTACAGAAGAAGCAAGAGAGGAGACATTCGTAGATATTGTAACAACCAGATTTTTTTGGTCTAATTTAACATCTAACATTCACCATGAATAGAGTTATAACTTAGATTTCATAGGAAGGCAATTACATCATTCATGTTCATGTGAAGAAGATTACCGTTAAAGTCAGTTAAACAAAATTTCTTAACTAAATACTTGAAATACCTTTTAATGAAATTACTTCAGAAATTGAAATCACATACCTTGGGGAAACTGAGACTGAAGTTCATCTAAGTATGCTTCTGCAACCACCCGAGTTAGTCCACAAATATACTATAACAATTTCTCAAATCGACTGCTATCTCAAAAATCATTTGATGAATACCACTAAATACCAATATAACTTAAATTAGGGCATCACATATCATCTTACCAATTAGGGCATCAATTACCATCGGTTTATTTAGGGCTTCTGGTACTGCTTTACCACTTAGGGCTTCCGCGACCACGGATTCAATTTAGGGCTTCCGCGACAATGGATTTATCTAGGGTTTCCGCGACGACGGATTCAATTTAGGGCTTCGGATTTCTTTTCCTTCCGATTGTTTATCTGTGACAATTTCTCAAAATTAGATAATTACTTATATTCAATATTCATTTATATGAAGTAAAATGATGATAACAATGAAATACCTCAATTTAATCTTACCTTCTCATAAACAAAAATGATAATACCTGTTTCCGATAGACAATTGATTTCATGGCTTATCTCTGTTTGATGCATATCTGATATCTTGAGAGAGGTGAAACATTGCCAGGGGCTTTACCACCCAACCTCGGACCACAACTTGTCCCCACACGATCTCTAACAAGAAAGGCCCTCCCTACCCAGAATCGACAGGGTACATCTTACCATCCACTGGACATCATGGTATACAACACGCCATACGACTTGGAGGGAGGAGATCACAGTAGCAAGAATGTGCATGAGCTATTAATTCATATTTAAATGATAACATTGAAATGTCATAACTAATTTCTGTTTCATGTTGTTGTAGTTTTCCTTTCTCTCACCTCGTCATCCATTTTCTTAGCTACACAGTCGAGTGAGTCCCCAGGTGTTTGGAATATTCATACAATTGGTTCTGCCAATTTTTACATGCTACCAGCATTTCACTAACTGTGATTACATAATTATGTTCTTTAAAGATCTCAATTTGAATGTCTTAATTAATTAATTCCACCACTTCATCATAACGCTTGGTGAATTTCATCGTGTTTGGGTTTATTGATAATATTTTCATCTTTGTATGGCATGAATGAATATATAACTTCCTAAGCTAAATATAATTGCTCGCAGCTTACATTGCACTTCAATCTCTTATATGAATAACTGGTACACTTTTATGAATTAAGAATCATCTACGAAATAAGAACAATTTCTAATAACTAGAAATCAAATACTGTTCACCATATTTTAGTCTGTGTTTATATTAGTTCCATTACATTGGATTTTTCATGATTTCTTATTCATCAATAGATTGAGTATAAATGGAAGAATTTTAGATTCTAAACTTCATAGCATTATCATTCATCATTTTGAGACAGTTTATGGATTAAGGAACAATCAATGATATGAACCTATTTGGTGACCTAAAATCTTGTAACTGATATCCAGCTGGATGTTTCAATAACATAGACTCACAATACTGTAGTTCATCCACAGAGCCAGAAAATACATGATACAGAATATAGAGAGAATTTCTAGCTTAAGATATTTAATACACAAAAATGATAATACACAGAAAATGACATACCTGCCCAGACACAGAGCAACATCTCTAAAACATTTCTACTCATCCAATACACTGGGCATCAACACGAGAATCATCTCAAGCTTGCACTAAAGTCTCAGGGATGGCGTGGATACTGCCAGCGAACAGTGATGCCAAGAACCATGAAGCCAAGCAACAGATATTATGACACGCGCGGCACATGAAAAGGAACAGCTGCTGACACCTTTAAAATGACAACGGTTGACTCTAATGCGAGACTGGCAATCATAGTAATGAAACAAACCACTGACTCTGAGACTAAGTCCAATTCGTCGTTGCAATATCTGAGAAACCTTAGCTGCCGCTTGGTTGAGAATGATTTTCTCTCGCAGGTGACCAAAACTGAGATCGACTTGCACTTGATTAATTTTGCCAACCCCGCTATCAAACCCACGGCATATGGAAAACATTTTAAGTTGAGAAAAGATAATTTTCTGAAAGAAGGTGATTGGTTGATGCATTTGAGCAGAGCTCCACCTCTCTGGTGATATCAAGTAATATATCCAATTGCTAAGGAGAAGAAAAGGTCAAGAAATTTGAATGCCAAAAGACGATTAAGAAATCCATAATATAGAATAAGCTGACTCTCCAGCTTCATCAGTTACAAGAATCCTTTTGAATTCCTAAGATGACCATTGGAGTTCTAATTATTAAATTGACTATTGGAAAGAATTGGAAGATTAAAAAAAAATTCGATATTATTATTATTATTTGAACATTATTATAATGTACAACTATTAAATTATCAAAAGATAATGGTGCCAAAACATTTAATATTTAAAAGTATGTAGTTAAATATTTATTAAAAATAATAATTTAATGAAAGATAAACTAAAATCTTTTAAGATACATTTTATTTTTAAACTCAATTATTTTATTTAAATTATTTATTTAAATAACTTATGCAATTCCATAGATGTATCCTATTTCAAATCGCTAGGTCCTTTACCCGTTTGCTAGTGATGGTGATGCCCTGCCAAATTCTTTTCTGACAATGCTTCTACCCCTTCGACATGCTCCCTGCAAGGAATTTCTCTATAATTAGATTATAAATTATAAATAATCATATCAGTTAACCTTTCATCTTAATTCCATGAATTAATGATCATCTAACATGTCATTTTCACTTGAAAATCATAATGACCAACTATCTTACCAATTCGCCAGATTATATCAACTTAAACTACCAACTGACTTCATGTGAACCTCAACGGCTATATTTCAAGCTAGGTCAAAAATTGGGATGTAACAGATATCTTCATGGTTGTGTATGACGAATGGGATTTATTAGCTCCACAGGTGTGAGGAAGGATGAAATTCGAGCGGTTTGTAAACCTGAGGAGAGAGCATTTGGTAGCAAGATAGGAAATGAAACCTTATGGCGAGGATAATGAATTAAAGGGTGCTACAAGCAAGCTTTCCTTGATTACGTTTCATGGTAGTAACAAAATGACAACACAAGCTTGATAGCTTCTTAGCATTGAGATCGATGACAAAGTGGAGGCAATAAAATATGCCACGCTACATTTAGAGGGAGCTGCACATGATTGGTGGTACCATGGGATGGTTAACCTTCAGTATAACCAAGTGACTTCATATCAGGACCTCGTGGACAAGTTGGTAGGGAGGTTTGATAAGACAGATCTAGAAGTCTACTTCAAGGAGTTGACAGAGTTGAGATAAACAGGCGGATTGGAGTATTTCATTAGTGCCTTTTAAAGGCTATTCGTTATGGTGCTAGATATCTCAGATAGGAGATTGGTTGTTTTGTTTAGTGAAGGATTACCCGAACCACTGAAGGATTGGGAAGTCTTTGATCCACTCTATTTGCAAGAAGCGATTAAGAAGGCTAGAAGTATGGAACAAAAAGCCCCAATAAATAAATTTCAGTCAAAGGGTGCATCATCTAGGAAAGACAACAAGCCATTCTTCAAGAAACATGAGAGGAATGAAACAAATGTTGAAAATAAAGATAAATCATTTGCTCCCTTGGATAGAGAGACATTGAATAATTTAAGGAAGAAAAAACTCCGTTTTTTATTACAAAGAACTCTACCATGAACCATGACTGTCCTTTAAGGCCAAAGGGGAAACCAAACAGGGTTATGTGGGCTTATTATGAGGGTTCTGATTCTGAAAATTCAAACCAGCAATCTGAGAATGAGGATTCAATTGAAGAAAAGGCATAGATGATGAAAAGTTGAACAAAATGGCTATAGGTGATGAGAAGACTGGGGGTAGACTTAAGAAGGCCCGTCTCACTAGTGTACAACAAGAGGGATCATTTAGGATGAGAGGGGTAATGGCTGGTCAGCGAGATATCACTTTGCTTGATACAGGTGCTACTCACAATTTTATTGATTCCAAGTTGATTGAGAGGCATGGGATATAGACAGAGCAGTTTGAGGGTCTGAGAGTGAGGGTAGCTAATGGCTACATCCTCAAATGTGACAAGAAGATTACAGGTCTGCCCCTAAAGATCAACAACTTTGATTTCAAAGCAGATTTTTGTGTTGTTAACATGGGTGATACAAATTTAGTTCTTGGCATGACTTGGCTACACGATATTGGAGAGTTCACTCTCAATTTGAGAGATATAGAGATGAAATTTCAGTCAGAAGGGAAGACCCATATACTTAAGGCCATTCGTGACAATGGGTTTAGGATGATGTCTTGCAGTCGCATGGAGAGCTTGTTGAGACATGACTAGGCTGAGTGGGCAGCTCGATGCACTTTAATGCCATCATAGTGGCAGCAAAAATCAGAATATCACCCAGACAATTAGGAACTAAGAATCAAGCACAACAAGGTTTTCAGTGACATACCATTAGGTAGACCTCCAAATAGTGGTATTGAGCATATTACTAAGTTAGAGGAGAGTGCTAAAGCCATCATGATCACACCCTACAGGCATCCAAAGAGATTGAAGGATGAGATTGAGAAATTAATCAAGGAATTCTTGCTATGGGGCACATTAGACCAAGTAAGAATCCTTTTGCTTCTTCTATAGTTTTGGTAAAGGATGGTATGCTTAGGATGTGCATAGATTATAGGGTCCTAAATAGGAAGACGATCAAAATCAAGTACCCCATCCCATGGATTGATGAGTTATTAGATGAGCTACAAGGAGCATGTTTCTTCTCCAAAATGGATTTGAGATCAGGCTATCATCAGATCCGAGTCAGAGAGAAGGATATAGAGAAGACAACATTCAGGTGCCATTGTGGCCATTTTGAGTTTGTAGTTATGCCATTTGGGCTAACTAATGCTCCAGCTACTTTTTAATCCACGATGAACAAGGTCTTTCAGCCTTAGTTGAGGAAATTTTTGTTAGTCTTTTTTGATAACATCCTGATGTATAGTAGGACATGGGATGAGCATGTGCAACACTTAGACACTGTGTTGAGCATTGTGAGCAGGGAGTCCTTTCATGCAAAGGAGTCCAAATGTGATTTGGGATTATCAGAGTTATTATATCTGGGTCACATTATCAATGCTCAGGTAGTATGCATGAATCCTGAAAAGATTTGTGCTATTATTGAGTGGCTTACACCAGTGAACCTGACACAGTTGAGAGGATTTTTGGGGTTGTGTGGGTTCTATAGGAGGTTTGTTAGTGTATATACTTGACGAACTTGATGAGAAAGGGGGCTTTCTTATGGACTCTTGAAGCACAGGAGTGTTTTGATAAATTCAAAGAGTTGACTTCTTGTCTAATGCTAGCATTACTAGATTTTAGCAAACCTTTTGAGCTACATTATGATGCATTTGGTGAAGGTGTTGGAGCAGTGCTTATGCAAGACAAGCACCCAATTGCTTATGAGAGTAGAAAGCTCAAGGGGCCTGAGAGGAGCTTAAGCATTTATGATAAGGAAATGTTGGCCATAATGCATACTTTGACCAAATTCAAATAGTATTTAGTGGATAGCAAATTCAGCATAAAAAATGACCACAATAGCCTGAAACATTTCCTAGGGCAGCAAAATCTAAATGACAGGCAACAAAAATGGGAAAGTAAATTATAGGCATATGACTTTGATATTACCTATTTCAAGGGGACACAGAATGTAGTAGCAAACGCTTTGTCACGAAGACCCCACTTGAGCTTGATGATAGATATATCAAAGGATTGGAGACATTTGATCCTTGTAGAGTATGTAAATGATACATGGTCATCGAGATTCACAGATGGATCAGTCCAAAATAGTGATTTCACCCTTGTGAATGAGCTCATCATTTACAAAGGATTCATTTATTTGGTGCCAAGGTCAAAGGTGAGGAGGATGGTGTTGAGAGTTTATCATGACTTACCTATGGTGGGACATCCAAGTTTTATACAAAACCTACCAACAAATTCGTGAGCGTTTTCTAGGAAATGGCTCAAAGATGAGGTGTTGCACTATGTTAGAGAGTGTCCTACTTGCTAGTAGAATAAACAAGAGCACTCTTACCTAGCTAGCTTACTTTAGCCACTTCCAATTGCTGATAGGAAGTGGGAGGGTTTGTCCATGGACTTCATCACGGGACTGCCGAGAGCCTAGGGTAGTGACTGTATATATGTTGTTGTTGATCAGCTTACGAAGTTTATCCACTTTTTCCTGATCACTACTACATACATTGCTACACAGGTGGCAGATTTATTCTTTAGAGAGGTATTCAGGTTGCATGGCTTACTTCAGAGCATCATCGGCGACATGTATAGCAAGTTTATGAGTCACTTCTGGTAGGAGTTGTTCAGATTGTGCAGGATAGAGCTCACTTCGAGTACCAGCTACCACTCCCAGACAGATGGTCAGACAGAGATAGTGAACAAATGGGTGGAGGGATACCTCAAGAATTACATAACAAGGCAATAAAAAGCTTGGGTTAAGTGGATATATCTATGTGAGTATTGTTATAATTCTACTTATCACATGTCTATCTTGTAATGTTCTAATCCACTTTCGTCACGTTCCTATTGGAAATGGTTATCAATCGTTCTCCAAAAGCTCAAATGAAAGACTGTACATTAGTTTCTAATAGGCAATGAACCCAATGGAGGTCATACGATGATATTGGAATGCAGTTAGGGATTTGATGGAGCTCTGAAATGTTCGTGCAGGACTAGGAAGATTACCTTATGGTATTGTGGGAAAGATATACGGACTATGTTCGTACAATGATTTGGATTTGTGGAGTGTGATGCTGTATGGTGTGTGGAGAGGAAGTCATCATGCTGGAGGAATAACTAGGTCGTACGATGTAGTAGTTAGGTCGTATGGTAGGCGTTGTTTGGGATCACGAAACTAGTAATGGGTCGTACGGTATATGAAAATGAGCTATGCTAAGTGCTAGAACAAGACATTCACTAATTTTTATCAAAACAATTGATTTAATCCATTTCTAGATATATATATATATATATATATATATATATATATATATATATATATATATATATATATATATATATATATATATGCATCTGTAACGAAGATAGTGCTCCGATTTACTAGATCCGAGCAAAGAAATACGCAGATGGAATAGGGTGAGGTTGAATCCCACTAAAACTGGAATAGCCAAGTAGGGAAGATCTTTCACTTCCGAAATGACGAACAACAATGAATCCCAATGGGAATTCACAATACAAAAAAATAATCCAAATTGCATAACAACTACTACCTACAAGTTGTGCTTAAATACCCGTCGGGGAAACCTTTCCGAGGGTGTACAAAGATAGCCGATGACCACACTTACCTACGGAAACAATTAAATAAAATGGGACCAAGATATACTAAATCAATTGGCCCTAACAAATGTTTGATTAATTATTTATTTTATGATGAGAACATTACAGTCTTCCTGTCTCAAACTTTACTTGTCCTCAAGCAAATGCAATGCCAGATGCTGAAGAATGTGTTCACCTTCCCAGATCGTGTCGTCCATCAGCAAGTGTTTCTAGCGTACCAAGTATTCCTTCAAAATATGATTCCATAGGGTCTTCTCACGTACCTCAATTATCTCGGTTGGTTCCAATATGAGCTTCCCTTCTTCATTGAGTGGCGGAAGGTTTGCGATTACTGTGATATTTTGTCCCACAACTTTCTTTAGGTAGGAGACATGAAAAACGTTATGAATGCGGCTTCCCTCTAGAAGTTCCAGCTCATAGGCAACTTCACCGATGAGGCGAGCTACACGATAAGGGCCATAAAATCATGGCTTCATTTTTTCTTTCCCCTTTGCCTTCAATGAGGACTGCCTGTATCGCTAGAGCCTAAGATAGACCAAGTCTCCCACTTCGAAACTTCTCTCGATTCGGTGTCTGTCAGCGTACATCTTTTGTTGATTCTACGCCCTTTGTAAGTTCTCTTTCAAACATCTCAGGATGTCTTGCCCTTCCTAAAGCTAGTCCCTAGTCCTTGATACGTAACTGTCACCTAACACAATATCGACAAATGAAAGGGAGTTATAACTATATAGTGCTTTGAAGGGTGCCATCCCGATGGACATGTGGTAAGTGGTGCTATATCAATATTCCCCTAGATGCATCCATTTGACCCATGCCCGTTGTTGTGCCAAAACATAGTTCCAAAGGTAGCCTTCTAGCCACTTGTTTACAATCTCCGGTTGTCCGTCTGTCTGAGGTTGGTAGCTAGTACTTGGCGACAATTTTATTCCTGCTAATCAAAACAATTCTATCTAGAAAATACTAATAAATCGACCATCCCAGCCACTAGCAATGTTTTGGGGTAACCCGTGTAGTCGAAAGACGTCTCTGAAAAATAATTCGGCTACCTATGCGGCCTAGAAATCTAAAGAGATGGCAAAGAAGTGTGCATACCTCATTAGACTATCAATTACCACGAAGATACAATCCTTTCTGTTCACCTTGGGAAGTCCAGTAATGAAGTCCATCGAGATACTTTCCCAATTCTATTTCGGTATAGGCAAGGGCTGCAATAACCCAACGGGTAGAGTATGTTCGGATTTGTTTTGCTGACAATCTCTCCACTATCTTACATACTGCAATATGTCTCTTTTAAGGCCTTTCCATGAAAACCTCTCCTTGAGTTGTCTGTAAGTTTTGGGGAAACCTAGGTGTCCAGCCAAGGGTGAGGCATGTATCTCCTTCAAGATTTTCTGTTTCAGTTTGGATTTAGAAACTAAGTATATCCGATTCTTATAGTAAATGATGTCATCCACCACTTTGTACTGATCATCCTGAATGTTGTCGTCCATTAGCTTACAGGTAAATGTGTTTTTGGAATATTCCACCAATAAATGTGTTTTCCAGTCATCTGAAATCTGAGTTAGTAAGTGGGTTTCTTGGACAAGGCATCTGCAACCACATTGTTCGTTCCCTTCACACATTCAATGTCGAAATCAAAAGCCTAAACCTTGTTTACCCATTTTTGTTACCTCTCATTCAAGTCTCGTTGCTCTAGAAAGTATTTCAAACTATTATGATCAATACAGACGACAAACCTAGCGCCCACCAAATACTGTCCGAACTTGATTAGTCCATGTACGATGGCTAACATCTCTTTGTCATAAATGGAATATAGACACTCTACTTGTGTAAGCTTTTAACTCTCATAGGCTATGGGGTGTCTGTTTTGCATCAATACTGTGTCAATGCCTTCTCTGGATGCATCACACTCCAAAACGAATGGTTGAGTGAAGTCAGGTAAGGCGAGTACTAGGAAAGTGCTCATTACTTCTTTCAACTTACCAAAAGTGAGTTGCACCCTTTCATTCCACCGGAAAGAGTCATTTTTTGTCAAATCTGTCAATGGTGCACTGAGCTGAGAGAATCCTTTTAAACCTCCGATAATAATTGCACAATCCAAAAAAAACTCAACTCAGAGAGCGATTTTGAAGGGGGGCCGACAACGTGCCCCAGGTACAATATTTCTTTCATCCCGAATTCACACTTGGATTGCTTGGTGAACAAGGACTGAGCCTTCATGATCCTAAGGACTTCATCTAGATGCTTCAGGTGCTCTTCCCACGTCTTGCTATAAATGAGGATATCATCAAAGAATACCAATAAATACCTACGCAATTGTTTGTTGAAGATGCGATTCATGCATGACTGGAATGTAGAAGGTGCATTCGTTAATTTGAACGCCATAACCAGGAACTCATAATGCCCATAGTGACAACTAAAATCCATCTTTTCTATGTCTTCTTCCCTCATGTGGATTTGGTGGTATCCAGAATGGAGATCTATTTTTGAAAATAAACCGCACCATGTAATTCATCCAACAATTCATCGATCCTAGGAATAGGATATCAATTTTTTTTCTTTTTGTTCAATGCACAGTAGTCCACACACATGCACATCATTTTGTCATTTTTAACCAATACTATTGAGGATGTAAAAGGGCTAGAACTATGATGAAACCATCCTTTCTCAAGCAGTTCCCAAATCGTCTTTTCAATCTCATCTTTGAATTTTTTGGGATGGTGGTAGGTTGTGGTTATGACTGGTTTGGCACCTGCTTCCAATTCGATGGTATGCTCAACCCCACGATGGAGAGGTATGCTAGGAGGAATGTCTATAAAGACTTTATCATGAGCACTCAAGATATTTTGAAGTTCGTCATCTTGGTGAGGTGTCCGTTGTCTTTTTACAGTTTGTGCCGAAACAAAACAATGTGCAGCCCATGCAATGTCATCATGCCAAAAGATTGCCTCCATCCGCTGTACCGAAACTTCCTTTGGTCCCTCACTAGCCATCCCATGGAGAACAACTTTTTTTCCGTTGACAACAAAAGTGAAGTCCATCCGTTTGAAGCTCTGAGTGTATTCATCAAGTGTCTCTATCCACTGTATGCCCAAAATAACCTCCATACCATCTAGGTCCACTATAAAGAAATCCTTCGTCATAGTGTGGTTAGCCATGGTGATACTCAGTTGGGGAACAAGGCGCATACAAGGCAAAAGTGTCCCTCCAGCGATTTTGACCTGAATCCTGCGTGCGTCTCCATACGCAGACCTCTTCTTTTTACCAAAGACAAGTTTATGAAGTTTAGAGTAGCTCCGCTATCGAACATCACGATGACCCTCTGTCCTTGAAGGGTTCTCTATACACAAAACACTGTACACCTCGAGCTCGCGGCTAAGGCGATGGTTCCTTTGCGCTAGACCAAAGCTGCAATTCTCTCCGTATAGTTCAGGCTAACCATTTTGGTGTCCTCGTAGGGATGGTTGTCTTCGGTAGGTAGATCCTCCTAATCGTCCTCGTTATCAGATATGACTTCAATGTAGTGTATTTTTCCTTTGTTGAAGCATCTGTGCCCAGGCTCCCATGGTCCCTTGCAATTGAAGCATAATTTCTTTCTTCGTAGCTTCTGTCTGGTGGCTTTGTACGATGAAGGTTTCTTTAGCAAAGGTTTGTTATCTTTGTCCTTAGGGAATACTGGCGGTTTGGAGTGCATGCAAGCTTGAGAGGATCATGTCGATGATGATGCCATGCTTCACGCCTTCTTTATAGCTTCTAAAAGGGTGGTAGGATTGAAACCTTATACCCAACCTTTCAGTGGTTCCATCAGTTCATACATGAAGAGCACTATCCGTCTCCTTTCAAAAATGTCTATGACCAAAACAAAGAGTTTTTGAAATTCCATGATGTACTTGTCGACCGATCCAGTTTGCCTTAGTTGTGCCAATTCTTTGAAATTAAGTTTTGGATCTTTACCATCAAATCGATCTATCAATCTTTTAGTGAATTCCACATAAGTATGTATTTGGTCATGCCCCAGTGTGATGGTGCCATAATTCCACATAAGTATGTATTTGGTCATGCCTCAGTGTGATGGTGTCGTGATGCCACCATTCATGCGCCACTTTCTCCAAGTGTACCGCTACAAATTTGATTGCTTCTTCCTCTGGCATTGGATTAAGTTGGAAGTATCGGCCTTCATTACCCATGCTTGAGCAGATATGGATCCGGATCCATCAAATGGTGATAGATTTACCTCACTCAACTTTCTTTTGAGATCATTGTTAAAATGTCCTTGATTTCTGCCTCCGAAATATCTCATTCTCAATTTTGCATAATCTTTGTAGGATATATCCTCCTCCAAATTTGCATTCTTCTAGTCTTCTCTCAATTGTCCTTGAACTTCCTCAAAGGTTGTTTGTTGTGGTACCTTTGTTCGTGGAGGGAAAGCTGACATTTTAGGTCAAGAGCGTGCTGGATGAGAGTTTGCCTTACCCGACGCTGAATCTGCCCTGTGACCATTTTGTTCATCGAATATTTTATTGTCTATCAATTTCCTAAGAGTTTCTTCCATAAGTCGCTGAGTGTTATTGATTTGTGCCTGATTCCTCGAAAGATCTCTTAGCAGCGCCAAGAGTTCGGCAACTATGGGTTATTGTTCCTCCATTCTATCAACTAAATGGGATCTTCTTCTCTTCAAGGTATAAACTCTCATTCACTGTCCACAAGCTAGTAGGATGGTTAGCTCTGATACCACTATAATGTTTCGATCCACTTCCGTCATGTTCCTACTAGAACTGGCTATCAATCATTTGCCAAAAGCTCAAATGAAAGATCGTACATTAGTTTCTGACAAGCAATGAATCTAATGGATGCCGTATGGTGATATTGGAATGCAGTTAGGAATTCTACGGAGCTCTAAAATGTTTGTATGGGACTAGGAAGATTACCATACGGTATTGGGGGAAAGATGTACAGAGTATGTCTGTACGGTGATTTGGAGTTGTGGAGTGTGATGTCGTATGGTGTGTGAGAGGAAGTCATTAGGGAGGAGAAATAACTAAGCTGTACGGTGTAGCAGTTAGGCCATACGGTAGGTGTTGTTTGGGATAACGAAATTGGTAGTGGGTTATATAGTATGTGAAAATGAGCTATGCTAAGTACTAGAACAATACATTCGCTAATTAATATCAAAACAATTGATTTAATTTGTTTCCTGATATGTGTGTGTGTGTGTGTGTGTGTGCATCTACAACAAAGATAGTGCTCCGATTTGCCAAATCTAAGCAAAGAAATACGCAGACAGAATAGAGTGAGGTTGAATCCCACCGAAATTGGAATAGCCAAATAGGGAAGTGTTTCACAAAAGTTTGCACCCTTGTCCAAAGTTTTTACCTAATGACAACTTTGTGAAACATGGAAACAACCTCCAAGTTGTGGGACTTGAACTGTGAGGTTGATTCTCCGGAGAAGGCCGGCTTCCTTTGCTATCAGAATGCACCTAACTACTCTTGGAGAGGAAAAGGGAGGAGTGCATAAAATCAAACTACCTAATCTAATTTAAAAGGTGATGCACCAAAATAGTATGTGGATCTACTTCTTTTCCAATGAATACACTAAAAAACTTAATAGATTTCTCAAAATATACCATTATTTGCACTTTTTCAATCTCTATATCATGATAAGCCAAAGATAACTCAATCGGACAAGGAATATAGTGGATTCACTTAATCTAATTAGTCATCAAGTATGAACATGATTATATGATATTTCAATTATCAAACATATTCAGCAAGCAAGGCCAAGGGGGTATACACACACTTAACTGACAAAGAATGGATACAGCACAAAAAATCTCTATTGAGCATAGGCCAAATTACAGAAAAGCTCTGAACATTAGAAAAGAGAGAACCTGAAAGAAAACAACAAAACCTGCTTTAATAGTTCAAGCATAACTCCCGATTGCTTCACAATTTCAATCATGAATTTAAGACTGTTAGAGGACGATTGGATGAAATATGGGTGAGAGATTGGATCTAATACACTTTTAGAGTCATGGAAATCATCAACCCTGACTAAAAGAACCCTGACTCTAACATGAAATGGCACCCTTAATGCACAACTAGGTAGATGGATAACTAGGTGATGAGTGCATGCTTCGTTTGTATTTACTAGGCATGGGAAATGCTGAAAGCAATCCGCAAACAATAAAAAATCCGATCCGCCATTAAAGAGTCATTTTCCTTTTTTCTATTAGCATGTCAAGTCGGATGTATCAATAGGTCAATTATATTCAAAGTTCATTCTGTACTTTTCCTGCAATTCTATTGGTTGAAAACCCTTTTCCTTTCCAGCTTGGACAAGTGAACACCTTATAGCGGTCAACTCGAGGCTCTACGATCATACGATCTCCCTTGAAGTTTCTTTACGATCTTATGATTGTTGCAATGCTACGACAATTCCCTTATCTTCATGCCTTCGGAAGACCTTTGTGGCTACACTTACGATCTTACGACAACCACATATCGTAAGATCGTGACCCTTCTTACCATCTCTTGCGACCATGCGCCTCTACAATATTACGATAGCTGCATATCGTAACATCGACAGCCTTGGTAACTGACTCTACGAACCTATGTTGGATTGTAAGATCGTAGCATGGAACACAGTCGTATTATCGTAGCTCTGACCTTTCAACCTTCATGATCTAAAGAAAATGGGGCCTGCCAAACTGATCACGTCAAAGACTTCGGCCAATGAAATTCTTGTCATACACCAACTAAATCTGACTCATCACCCTATCACATTGTGGCCCACAAGTCCACATGTCAGAAAGTCGCTTCCCTGCATAGTTAGAAAATCTGACAAAATATAGAATGTGAGAAAGTGATGGCCAAAATCCATCCATATGCCAACGCACATCCACCACCTCAGCTGAGAAATAGGACAACCCACTAAAGAACCTAAACCCACAGTGCCACATGGCAGTGATGTCACTTCCCCGCATTCTCTAAATATCTTGCAACTTCATAAAGCAGGGAAGCGCCTGCTGTCGATCCTAAGAGATCCAATGGTGGATGGAAACATGCAGTCCACTAACAACCTGTGTCAGTACCTCGGCCAATGAAGTGCCTTCCAAATGCCAACTCAACTGACAACTTTGCTTTGTCTGTGGGCCCTCAAAGAGAAAACAAACCCACATGCCACATGGTAGCGAGGCGCTTGCCCACATTGCTTAAAGTTTGAGCAATTTCATAATGTGGGAAAGCGCTCGCCATGGATCTTAGAAGATCTGAAGGTGGGGAAAGTTGTGAGGTTCAGGAAATAAACTTAAGAAAATAGGAAATACAATAAAGTTTATTTCGCTTATTTATCTCGTATTTCCATGGCATTTAAATATTTAAATATTGGGAGTGACCGTTTAACATTTGAATTCGAATTTTCCCTAGTGTTATCTAGTCCCCAAAATTAGCAAATTTTTTGGCCATCTCGGAAACCTGTACCATTGTCCCCTATCGTCCTTGTCATAGAAACTCAGGGGAACATAGTTTAAATCACTTAAATGATAAATCTAAAGTGATAAAGTAACTTAAAAATATAACATAAGGTGATTTTAAGTTACATTTTCCAAAAAATGCAACTCAACATTAGAATAGAAGGTCAATATTTTAAATATGCAATTGGAGTTGGAGAACACACTTTTTGGGCACTTAATATCTTTTTACTAACAACTCCAACTAAGCCCCAAGAGATATCAAATTGAAGGGAAAACCGAAAGCAAGAGATTGAAGAAAACAAAAAGCTAAAAGCAATCCAATCAAACACTTAAAAACGCAAATATGACTTTGAAGGCCTCAAAAATCAAGTATAGACTAACAAATTGAAAAAATGGAAAAGAATTGACGAGAGCCTTTAATAAAAGGATTCATTATATGAATTGAGAACAATTATTTGATCAATCTTGGCCAATCAAATAGTGATTAATATCAGAGAAACACAAAACTCAAATGGAAAAATTTTGTACTGTTACCTACATTTTGTGGTGACAAAATGTAGGACAACATTGCTCAAACCCACAACCATGGTCTTGGTGCAAACTGCTTCACAGTCAGCGATCGATCTAAACACTTAGGAACTCCTGTTCTAATACCACTTGATGAAGGGTACTGCCTTTAATACCACAAACACATAACAGAAATAGAGAAACAACAACAATTGCAAGAACAAAAAATGGGCTATTTATTATTACAAATCTCATAAACATATGCGAAACCACCAATAACCACCCAGAACAGCCCTAGACAACCCTATGGGTCTTCTTTATATAAACATCTAAGGACAAGGGAATTTTTTTCTAGCAACTAATTCACCCCTCTCTCTCAATTACTCTCTTCATTTTCAACAATTGGTATCAAAGCATTTGGTGCTTGCAGGAAAGGTTTCAAGGACCTAAGCTAAAGATAAGATGTCTTACAAAAGGGAGATTCCTAAGCTCAACAGAGACAACTTTTCAGCATGGTAGGAATTGATGAAGCTACATCTATCAAGCATTAGTGATGTTGGTCTGTTCTACTTGGAAAACAAATATGTGCCACCACCTAAACCTATGACTGTGGAATAGATGAAGGAAGCAAAGGATCACAATATAATGATGATTGATATAGCTTCCTCTCTAAACTAGAAGTTCATAAAGTTAAAGATTGTCCTACTACTTTTGATATGTGGGAAAGCCTATAGAAAGTCTATGGAGGTGATAAAAATGTGCAAAGAGACAAGGCAAAAAGCTTAAGATGCAAGTTTGATCGAAGGAAAATGAAAGAAGATGAGAACATTGTCTAATACGATGAAAAAACCAAAGAAAGTGTGAGTGCAATCAAAGTTGCAGGAGGAAAAATAACTAATGAAACAATGATCAACAAGGTACTAAGAACTCTTTTTCCTCTTTATGCAATTAGAGTTTCAGCAATTCAAGAGATGAGATGCAATCTTGCAAATGATATATCCTTAAATGCACTTGTGGGAAGATTGACTACTTTTGAATTAGATAACTTTGATAACTATGCTCCCAATCCTATCAACTTTAAATCTGCATTTTAAGCAAAACTAACTCTGGGCAGAAAAGGAGGAAACTCAAAAGAAAAACAAGTTGATAGTGAAGAAGAAGATGAATCAGATGAAGACCTTGAAGTCATTGAAGCCCTACTTGCAAAAAGAGTATCAAAAGGGAAAGGAAAATTCAGAGGCAAAATTCTATTGATCTGTTTATCATGTGAATAGGTTGGTCATATTGTTGCAAGATGTCCAAACAAAGAAAATAAAGATGAGAATGTTAGAGTAAATAATTATTTATTTATTTATTAATTATTTATTCTATTACTTAAGCTTACTTAGGTAAATGCATGTAGTTAATAGTTGTAGTGATGAGTTGTTGACAACACGAGAGTTTGTTCCCTTCTAGCATGTTCCACTTTTTTGTGGAAGTGTGCTTAGTTGTCAAACTTATCTTCTACCACCTTCCAGCTTGTTCTACAAGCTTCCTTGAGGCCTTTATAAGTGGTCTCTCTCTCATTGTAAATTCATTCATTCACATAGCAATTTCATTTTCCTATTGTGAAATATTTTCTCTTGCATTGTTTGCTTCAAGCTCTTGCTCCTTTGGTTTCTCTTCGGCAAGCGATTTGCATGCAAGTGATCTTGGCGCACTGTGGAGTTGGATTTTATCAACTCCTACATAGAAAAAATATAGGCAAGAAAGAATTCAAGAACTACAAGGACTACAAAGACAAAGGTAAGTAATCTTGTTACATTGTTAAAGATTTTTATAGTGATGATAATGAAGTAGTTTATATTGTTGTTAAGGATGAATGTGATAATGAGGAAAATAAAAAGATGACACTTATTTCTCATGTTAGCAAAAATGATACATGGATCATAGATAATGGTTGTTCTCATCACATGACTGGTGACAGAACTAAGTTTGAACACTTAGAACACTATGATGGTGGAAGTGTTAGAATTGGAAAAATGAACCTTGTTATGTATAAGGAAAAGGAATCATAGCATTAACTGAAGGAATCAAACATGAAAATGCCTACTGGGTTGAAGGATTAAGACATAATCTACTCAGTGTGGCACAACTAAACAATATAGGATGCAAGGTAGAATTCATGAATGACAAAGCTAAACTATTGGATGGAAAATAAAACCTGGTTGGGACTGGTAATCAAACAAAAGGTAACTTGTTTTACCTACATCTCACTAATAGTACATGTTTATTAGCTCAAGTAGAGGGAAGTTGGCTATGGCATAAAAGAATGTGTCATGTTAAGTTTGATAACATGGTTACCATAAGCAAGAACAAAAAAGTAAGAGGCATACCAAATCTGAAGAAACCTGAGATGGGCATGTGCAAACAATGTCAAATTGGAAAGATAAGTAAAAAAAGTTACAAAAGTAAGCCTTTTAATTCTGAAAAAGTTTTGGAAGTAGCTCATATAGATCTTTGTGGACCAATAGGTATAGAAAGCTACTATGGAGATATATACTTCATTCTATTTATTGATGATTATTCTAGGATGATGATTGTAATGTTTTTAAAAGATAAATCTAATGCTTTTCAAAAGTTCAAATGGTATTTGGCTAGAGTTGAAAAAGAAATAAGGAAAAATCTAAAATGCCTGAGATCAAATAGAGGAGTTGAATTCATTTTTAAATGAATTCAATGAATTCTACAATAAAAGAAGAATCAAAAGATAGGTATCAATACCTACAACTCCAGAGAAAAATGGTATAGCAAAAAGAAGGAACAGATCCATCATGAAATGTGCAAGAACACTAATGACTAAGAAGAATGTTGCACCAAAATACTAGAGAGAAGCAATCAGCACAACAATTTATACATTGAACCGAATTCAACTGAAGAAAGGTACAAACAAAACACCTTATGAATTATGGTATGGGTACAAGCCAAATGTTTGTTATCTCAGAGTATTTGGAAGCAAATGCTATATCTTGAAAGATGTAAGGAAAGGAAAATTTGATGCAAAAAGCGATGAAGGTATATTCCTAGGGTACTCCAATAAAAGTAAGGCATACAAATGTTTGAATCTTACTACTCACAAAGTCATAAAGAGTGCACATGTGTAGATTGATGAGTTTGCAAAAAGAAGTGAAGAACAAAGCAATAAGGAACCTAAAGATTATAGAAACTTTGTTGACTATGAGGAGGAACTTGAGACTTTACCACAAACAGTTGAAGTCAAGCAGTAGCAAAGTGAACGAGCAAATAATTGGCAGTACAATCCGAGTTGTAGCCAGATCAGTCAATGCAACTTGAGTTGCAGTCATAGGCAATGCAACCCAAGTCATAGACAGAGCAACTCGAGTCACAGACGGAGCAATTCGAGTCAAAGATAGTACAACCCGAGTTGGAGCCAGATCAACAAGAGGAGCCCGAGCAAAAAGAAGATCACGGAGAACCCAATGAACCAAGTTTAGAATCAAGAAAGAAAGATCCAAGACTTGCAAAGTTTGTCAGAAGACATCATGTACCTGAACAAATAAGTGGAGGAGAAACAGATGGCATACTGACAAGGAACAAATTAAAAGGTACATGTTTGCTTAGTGAATTTGAACCTAGATCTATAAAAGATGCTTTAGAAAATGAAAGTTGGATAGAGGTAGTGAATGAAGAAGTTGAGCAAATATAAAAGAATGAAACCTAGTCCCTTGTACCTAGACCTAAGGATAAGAATGTGATTGGTAAAAAATGGATATTCAGAAATAAGTTGAATGAGAAAAGAGAAGTAACAAGGAACAAGGCAAGGCTAGTATGCAAAGGCTATGCACAAGAAGGTATTGACTATGGGGAAACATTTGCTCCAGTTGCAAGACTTGAAGGAGTCAAAATACTTCTAGCTTATGCTGCACAAAAGGGATTTAAAGTATATCAAATGGATGTAAAATCAGCTTTCCTAAATGAAATCTTGGAAGAAATCTATATTGAACAGCCTAAAGATTTCATTGATCCAAGTAAAAGAGACATGGTATGTAAACTTCACAAAACTTTATATGGATTGAAGCAAGCTCCTAGAGCATGGTATCAAAGGCTGCATGGATATCTGGTAAGAATTGGTTTTGAAAAGACAAATGATAACAGTCATTTGTATATAAAGGAGGACCACAGGACAAGATACTTCTAGCAGAAATATTTGTGGATGATATCATATTTGGAGGACATAAGATGTTATGCAAATCATTTGCTAAAGAAATGAGGAAAAAATTTGAAATGTCTATGTTTGGAGAGATAAAATTTTGTGGGTCTACAAGTTCATCAAATGAAGGATGGTACATTCATCATTCAGTCAAAATACATTAGGGAAACATTGAAAGCATTTGGATTGGAAGATTCCAAACCAGGTTGAACACCTATGTCTACTAGACATAAACTTTCAAAGAATGATGATCCAAAGGAGGTAAATTAGGCTACCTACAGATCAATGATTGGGAAACTTTAGTATGTGGTACACATCAAACCTAATATTGCATTGGCAGTTGACATAGTTGCAAAGTTTTCTGCAAATCCTAAAGAAAATCACATGATGGCAATAAAATGAATTCTAAGGTATCTTAAAAGAACTAAAGAATATGGTTTATAGTATAAGAAAGGAGAAAATCTTGAGTTAAGAACATACACTGATGCAAATTGGGCAAGAAGCATCGATGACAAAAAAAGCATTAGTGGAGGAGCATTCTTTCTTGGAAAGAGATTAGTGTCTTGGACAAGCAAGAAATTAAATTGTATTTCTCAATCAACAGTAGAGGCAAAGTATGTTGCTACAGTAGTCAATTGTTCTAACATAATATGGATCAAGCATTTATTGTCAAGTATGAAGGAAGAAATCAAGGAACCGGTGGTTATCTATTGTGATAACACAAGTGCAATCAACATATCCCAAAATTCCGTAATGCACACTGAGACAAAACACATTGCAATCAAGTATCATTTCCTAAGGGAATTGGTTCAAGACAAAGAGGTGAAATTGGAATATGTGAACACCAAAGAACAAATGGTAGATATATTTACTAAGGCTTTACCTAAGGATGCATTTATGTATCTAAGAGGTAAACTAGGGGTTATTCCCCTATCTAATGCTCACTAAAGCAAAAGATAGTGATGCATCAACCAAGTTTCATTGAACATCTATCAAGTTGATGCAGATTGTCACGCTTCAAGTGTGAAATCTAGAGCATATTGCATATGAATTAGTACAAAAGGTACATAACAACTTCAAAGTTTGTATCCTTTGGCATTTGATGTCAAAGAGGGAGAGTTTAGTGTCAACAAGGGAGAGTTACACGGGAGATTTGAAGTCAAAGAAGAAAGAGGGAAAGTTTTTTATCTCAGAAGGAAAAGTACACAACAAAGGGAGAGAAAATGACAAAAGTACACAGCAAAGTAAGAGGGAGAATTCATTTGGAAGCAACTGAGGCAAATCTAGGTAGAATCATAGAGGGAGTTGGTATGGATGAGAATCATAATGAAACTAAGGATATTATTAAATTGCTCATACTTTTTATCATTTTATGTTGACATGTGTTGCCATCAATGCTAAAGAGAGAGTTTGTTGGAAATAATTTTTCAAATTGTATGTTGTCATTGATGTTACACAAATGTTAGTATTAACCGAACAATGGAGGACTTGCAGTTTTAACCAAGCATATTCAGTGTTGACTGAGCAATCGGGTAATGAAGATCATTTCAATATTAACTGAGCAGTTGGTTAATGAAGGAAATCCTACTTGCAGCATTGACTGAGTGGTCAGTCATCAAAGGACCTCCAATGTTAACTGAGCATTCAATCCTAGTATTGACTGAGTGACAACAAAATACAATTATCGAATAATTAATTGTTTGAGGCCAACTATTTGGATGTTTATTAATTATTTGAAAGGGTATTCAAGCCGGCTTATCAAGGCTTATGGTATATATGAAAGGTCAAGTAGTGAAGATAAAAGAGCAAGTGGTAAGATGTGGAATAAGATGGATATGTGAGCAAAGGTAGAGAAGGAAAGTGTGAAAGATAAGCTGCAAAGAATATTCTAATTAGTAAGGATCTAGAGGTCAAGCCAGAACAAAGCTTTGAATCTACAAAGGAAGTTGCTTCATAAATCAGGTCAAACTGTTGTTACCTTCTAACCATTGTAGCAATAAAGAAATCTTTTAACATAGTTGACTTAAAGTCATTTTGTAATTCCTTTAACAAGGTGACATTTCAAGATTGAAGTGTTTGAAGACCTCTAACCAGGCCACTCCTAACAGGGTGATCTAAATCCTCCCTCTAACAAGGTCATACTTAATAGTATGTATTTTAACCTTTAACAGGGTTGGCTCCTAAGAGGGCTCACTTCAAAAGAGTGAAAAATGTTGTGACTAGTGGCATGGTGGTTTTCCCAATCGGGTTTCCATGTTAAATCTTGGTGTCATCTGTGTTCATGTTATTTGCTTAATGATTTATGTTTCTACAACTAAGTTACTAAAGGTTAAAATAGTTTAATATTCATAAGATTGCTTTGTTAACCAACTTTCAACATTGAATTAGTTATAACCCAGTTGGATAGTATTGCTTGATTAGTGAAAAAGTTTGATTTGACATCTAGGTTCAAGGGAATTGTTTTGTAGTAATTGATTCACCCCTCCCCTCTTAGTTACTCTCTTCATTTCCAACATCCTTAGGGTCGTTTTTTGCATAAAATCACCCAAGGATCATTCTTAGCTATTGAAAAGTGCAGATTAAAGAAGTTTTTGCTCATATTACAACCCATTTAGGACACATTTTTGCCCAAAAACACCTTGTGTTGGCGCATTTTTCTTCATGAAATTTTCAACTCTTTGGCTCAAGGTAAGTTCTAAAGCATTGTTTACTATTTCCAGCCTGCATACAATCCTTTTCAAGTTGCATATAATGCTTTGGATGCCATTTTTAATTTGCATTGCATATTGCATATTGTTTGGTCAAAATGGTTGCTAAAATAATGTATTTTTAATCTCCAACTTCCTACACATGGCAAACTACAAATCTTGACTCAAATTTTGCAAAGTTTGAGTCAAGATTTGAAGTCTATTTAACTCCCAATCATGCAATCATTCTAAATCCAAAAAATCTCTCTGGATTCACTTTCCAGGTTTTTGCACAAGAGATTAAAAGACTCCTTCCCTTGCTTCTTGAGGAAAAAGACAAATTTCTTGTGAATTTCATAGGGAAAAGTTGAATTTATGTGTTCTTTTGTTTTTGTTTGCAAATCTCTTCATTTATTTTTCATATTTGCATTTGTTGTGTATATTATGTGCTCCTATCTTCCATCTAAATTCTCTGAGTTGCATATGCAAGTGCTTCATCTTGCTTGCTTCTGCAATCAGGATTAAGAACCTCATTCTTGAAAGAAACTACTAAGGAAAGAAAGCTCACTTGGCAAACTATTTTGTATCCAAAAAGCCCACTTTCATCACTTAATCCATGCTCGTTATATCATTGTCATATGACTTAAAACTCATAATGGTGGTTGCTTGCATACTTGCTTGTGATGAAAACATAAACATTATATTATAAGTAGATGTTATGTTACACATTTTTCACGCATAAAGCTTTTTGTCCAGGCATTCATTTGACCTCCAAAAACTCATTTTTGGGTTTTCCCACCATATAAGCACATATTTTGAGCTTAAATGTATGTATCAAGTTGTTGTCTCAAACGTTTTCAGCCATACTCCATATGCAATGCTCCCAAAAACCCCATTTTAAATTTTTTCCTCCATTTAAAGAGTTGGTTTTATGTATGAAAAGAAGAAAGGAGGACATGAAACAAGCATGATTACATAATGGAGCCTACAAGGAGGTGAAAGAATGATTACAAGTATAGAGTGATTTCATGACAAAATGCTCAACGAACACTCAACGAAACAATCAAGGATGCATATTCATATCCCAGTTTGGATGCTCCCACCAAACCTGAGCATGACAATCCTAAAACATCAGGCATCTTGTAGCAGCATGAAGGCCAATAAAGCATGATGTAATACAAATCATGTCTTGTCAAGCACTTACAATATTTTCATCATGTATTTGTAATTTGTAATTGACATATTAAATGTAATGGAAAAACCAAATGTAATCGCACATAATAGTATCACGTACAAAGTTATTCAAATTGCAGCTGCATTAGGCATGCAACTTTGAAGAAGTCAAATTTAGTTTGTTAGAGAAGAAGTCAAGGCGGTTAAGGGTTTTCTCCTTCTTTCTCCTTCTTTCTCTCCTCTCTTTTCCTAAAGAAAGAAGGAAGCCCATTGTAAATAAGAATCTTTTGGCAAGACAAGAAAATTCAATCAATTTGTATATACACTCTAAGGCTTTGAGCTTAGATGTAAAATTGAATTGCTTTCAATAAAAGAGGCGGGTTGTTTTGAGACTTTGTGCCAATCCAACATGTAATGTGATGACACTTTCTTGAATTGATTATGAGTTTTACTGCTTTGTTCAAAAGGGCTTTGAATTCAATTGTGCAGACTTTGAACTGCCTATTGTATTTAGAGTCAATTTGGACTTTTGATGGCTTTGTGTTGCTAAAGGATAAATTGATATAGTTAGTAGTGGCTGCAATTACTTAGAGCTAAAGACTTTAGGCTTTGATTGTAAGTTTTTTTATTAAATTTGGGAGTATCCAGTAAGAAACTTTGTGCCTTACTGGCTATTTTGCTTCAATCCTCACAAGGCAAGTGTAGGGGACTTTGGGTTCTTGTATTTGTTTCACAAAAATATGTAAGTAAATTGTTGTCTTTGGTGTTGTTCCTCAACCCCCAAGCCATTGGTATAATCATAGAAATAGGACCTTTTTTGTTAAGTTTGAAAATCAAAGTTGCTTGCAAATCATTCTTGAAAAAAGAGGAATTAATTAAGAGAATTACTCTTTTGGTAGTTTCCAGTTAAGTTTCTATTGGAGCCACTTGCGATAAGTAGGCAGCCTCCCCTATTGCAAAGAGGAGAGAAAAATCACATGAAATGTTGCCTAACTCACAATTTTATACATTGTGGTCAACAATGTACAAAAATTTTAGCCATCAGATTTTGCATGTTGTAATGGAATAGAAATCACATCAACATGACTTTTGTTACTTTTAGTCAAAGGTTAACCAAGTGACTCTTTTTGTGCAAAACTTATATGGTTAATAACATTGTTTAATTTGGGCAAAAATGAGTTGGTTGTTAACATAATAAAGAAGGTTTTATCCAAGAGATGTCTATAAATACAAGGCTTTTGTAATATAAAAAGAGACTATTATATAGGGGAAACTTTTGAGAAATTCTTGAAGGAATTTTGAATGACTCTTGATTTTCTACTTTGTACAAAATGTTTTACAAACTTGTATATTTCATCGTATGTTTTTGTGCCCTAAATTATTTTTACCAATCTCTTGTATGTTAAATTGGCAATCCTACTATTTCATTGTGCAATTCATGATTTGTCCATTTAAATGTCATAATCTGTGCAATTGATGTGATGATACACAAGAAGACTTTGGTATCTTAGTTAGGATGTGCTAAAGAAGTTATCACTTCATATGTTGAGATTAACCATCCTTAGTTCATTGTAATTGCACTTCTAGAGATATATTTGTGCTAAACCCCCTTTGTTATCATTATCTATTGTGAAAGTCTATTAGTATTCATATGTCTTCCATAGGGTTTCTGTTATTCATCATTTTTTTAGTTTCATGTCATATCCTTTTTGTATTTCTCAGGTGAAATGTACACAAAAATAACAAATACCCCTATTATACGAGGAAGCTGCCCCTCTCAAATGAAGAGGAAGATTGTGATTTGATTGCGATTGGATTTCAATCTCTCCAACAGTTGACGTGGTTGTCACTGCTTATAGGGCAAAAAGGGTCAGTTTTGAAGAAGTATTTGTAGTGACAAATATGTTGACCAACACAACTCCACCTCCTGCCCCATCCCAGCACACCCCACCCCACCTCACCATAATGAGATAACTTGCTTAAAGAAGCATTGGAAGTACCTTGTGGAGTAAACTCAAGAACCCTCAATCTGAGAAACAAAGGACAAGTGCATTTGTGCAAGCAAACAAAGTAAGTCCTCCTATGAAGGAACAACTAGATAATTTTCAATCGACACAACTATAAAATCTGATTGTAACAACCAACTTTCAGGGTCTTGACTAACAACTAACATATCAAAGAAATACAGTTATTACTTCATTTTCATAGGAAGATAGTTATATCAATTATGTTCATTGGAATGAGATTAACGGTTACAATCAGTTCAATGGAAATTTCATAACTAAAAATTGAAAATATCATCAATAAATTTACTTTGGAAATTAAAATTTATATATGTTGGAATTTGAAACCGCAAATCAATCTAGGAATGCTTTTGCAAAACCCAGGTTAGTCCACAAATACCACTTAGGATCAAATGATGATTACCATCAAATACCACTATATCAATTAGGGTATCAATTACCATTGGATCATTTAGGGCATCACATATCATTGTATCAATTAAGGCATCAATTACCATTGGATCATTTAGGGCATTACATACCACTATATCAATTAGGGCATCAATTACCATTGGATTATCTAGGGCTTCAAATACCACTATATCATTTAGGGCATCAACATTTGGTTAGGAAAATACACTCTTATTCATTATTCAAATAACAAAACCTATCTCTTGCATATAGATATATTCCATATTCAGTTGGAAGATCAACCGTTCTAAGTGTTCACCAATTACATTGACGAGAAAGATTGCTTTTGTTAAAGGAAATAACTGAATTCAACGATATACATTAATCCATCATATCTTCTTACTTGAATAAACATCATAAAAGTAAATTACCTGTTACCAATAAATGTTTGAATGCTTTACTTGTCTTTGTCTGATGCACGTCCTAACATCTTGTGGAGAGGGGAAACATTGTCAGGGGCTTAACCTCCCAACCACAGGCCTTAAACGTATCCCCAAACTTTCTCTAACTAGAAAGGCCCTTCCTACTCGGAATAGACATGGAACACCTTGTTAGCCACTGAGCATCCTAATACTTAATCACACCACTCGACTTGACAATAGAAAATGAATTGGACATGCATGAGCTATTAAATGATCCCTTTTTTAAGAAATTATATATATTTGTTATGTCACATTTGATTTTATTTCATGCAATTGAAGATTTCTTTCTCATCTCTTCACCTCTTCCTTGGCCATACAGCCGAGTGAGTCCCAGGTGTTTAAATCATAGAGTAAACCAACTCTTTCTGCTGAACCTCAGCTGGTGTAAGAATATTACATATTTCAATATGTCGTATCATAGTCTTTATGACTTGAGAAATAATCTTAATGGCTTGCAAGAAATATAATTTGATTCTGATATACTTTAGTAAAACAAGGATGTATGAACATATCATATACTTTTGGTCTTGACTCAACATAGAAAGATTAGACTCATCGAATATCCATGGAATTTCATGGACACATTCCTTTCTGCTGTAAATTCGAAAGCAATTTAAATGAACATATAGCAAACTGAAAATGAATACTGCCCACATAACCTGGTCTGAAATAAAGACGTGAGTCTGGGTTTGACTTTAAGCAGCCGGTTCTTTTGATGTGAGCAATCCGAATACAAATCTCAAAGAAGATATGACTTACGTCTAGTCTAAAATCATTTGCAACAAAAGGAAAATAATGGAGGAGAGCAGAGGTAAAATCGTGGGAAATGAATAATATCTTTGGCCTCTCCCAACTCCTATAAATAAAGAGGCATTCAAAAATAACAAAGGCTTCCAAGAAGCCGTAACTCGTGAGCAATTAAAAGAAGAAGAATTGCTTTCTTGCATTACTGATAACATATGCCAAGTGTACATTTCGGCCTCTTATAAGGAAATAAATAAATATGGAAAAGAACTTGAAAGTTATAAATCAAAAGGATAATTTATAAGCATATTTATTTACTTGCACATAAATATATTTTATTAAGATGGTACAATATCCAAAGTCGTATCTTTTAAATATGTATATCTAAATACATGTCTAATCTAGAAGATTATTTACATGTTTCATGCATTTAAATGTATGTATTAAATAGATAAAATCTTGTATAAAAATAATACTATAGTGTCACCTTTATTTTTATATTTTTATATCTATGTGCACGTACATAAATATGTATTATAATGAGGTGATGGAAATGTCAACCATAATCCAATAAAAGTATGTACTTTAATTAAGTTAAGATCATTAATGTTTTTAATGTTTATCTAATAGCTCATGCGTTTGTAATGTGTGTATCGAGTATCCTGTTATGCAATCGCTAGGTCCTCAACCAGGGTGATTCAAGATTTATACTCATTTGCCAAGTGATGGTGATGCTTCTGTGCCCAATTCCTTTTGGACAATGCTTCCACCCCTTTGACACACTCCCTACAAGAAAATTCTCCATAGTTAAATCATATTACCATAACAAGTTATTAATCATAAATGATCATAACGGCTAACCACCTTTTCAATTCCATGAATTCACGATAAATAATCAACTAGCATGTTAACTTCATATGAAATTATAACTAACCATCTTACCATTTCGTAGGATTATAAAAAAAATTAATTGTCAACGAACTTCATGTGAACCTCAATGGCTATATGAATATTTTTAATTGGGTCAAAAATTGGGATGTAACACTGATGAGGCAGCAGTTTGTTGACAAATTATGTGGAATTGAATGAAATGATATAATCAAAACAGCACCTTTCCAAGTGACAGCATGCAAATGTAATACTTTAGGGTACCCATCAGACTTGAACTGAAATAAATAGTACCTTGAGCTAAAACTAAAAAAAGTGTATGGATGGCTAGATAGAGCAACCCAATGCCACCAGAATTGTAAAATTTGGAAATTGTGGAAAAAATTATAAGCTTGGGGGCCAAAAATGAAGAACTGAGTTTAACAGGTGAAAGATAGCACCCAACAGCTGAACCTGCAAAAAATACCTGCTTCACTGGAAACTACATTCAACCCGCTTTCAGACAATATCTTGTTTTTGAAAAACTGGCTCTGTATTGTGATTTTCCCAGAAGGGGTGAAATTGCAAAAAAGGGCAAATTCTTTTAGCACCCAGGGACTAGACCCCTAGGCACCCATATGACCCCCACTTGGCTGGGGCATAAAAGGGCCCTATTACCAATGGTGGTGATGCCACTAGGGTGGCCAACCACTCAAGATGTATAGCCCCTGCTCATGCTATAGAACTAGGTGTATAAACAAGCACATAGCATATACAACTGAAACTGTTGTTGAACTTTAATAATAATAAAAAATTGCAAATAAAAAGCAATTCACATGCAGACAATAAAAGACAATGAGGTGAACATTGGCCTGTTGTAACTAAATTCTGGAATGCTACATATGACCTAGTAAACTGAACGTGTGAATTTCATGCCATTGATATCATGAAAATGCCTAAAAAGATATTCACATCTGGAACTGAATTTATCCTTAAATTTCCATACAGAGAATTTGAAGTTTGAAGAAAAAGCTATTTATGATAATTGTATGAAGGTGGGTTGTCCTGAATGGGAGTACATTGGTCACAGAATTTATTGTTCTTTTGACATTCATACAGCCCTCATCACATTGTTCTCAGGGAAACTAGTCTGGAGATAAACCCTTTATGCTTTCTTCAGGAAACCGTTTAGTTATATAAAATTGCTAGTACATCTCTTTCATTATGCTGAGTTCGAATTGCAACGCATTTTTGTGTGGAAATGGAGCTTTGATTTTGATTTTTCTGTACTGTTTCATGAACTTCTCATCACTGTACAGCCAGTTAAATTATGATATTAATCTACAATTTGAGTTCAATGAACTTATGGGTTGCTTGTCTATCTTATTGATGCAGTGCGGAGTCTTCTGTCACTCTCCAAGATCTGGATCAAACAACTGACGAGCTATCAGGACAAGTCAATTTTGTACAGCATCTGGTTTTATCGATCATTCTAGGTGATGAGTTCTAGCTTTGACAGATGTTTTCCAATTAAATCATTGAGCTCTCTTCTGAACATCTTAAGCACATCTTATACTTCTGGGTATCTTAGCAACATCTTATACCTGTTGAGAAAGTTGATGCAAGATGCTCAAATGGGTTGCTTTATTAGTTGACAATGATTCACTCATGCAAAAGACGCTCAATTGGATAAATTCAAACTGCATAGCTACTAAAATTATAGGACTTCAAACTTCACAAACTGTTTGCTCTGTGTCATGGAATTTCTGTCATCTTCAAGAACTTCCCAATGTGGAGTTATCCGCTCCAGAATGTATTTATTTCTTGTAATTTGAGCATAAAAAGCTTTGAAATAACAATACTCCAAAAACTGGAATAAGATAAATTTTAGTTCTACTTTCCCTCTATGTTACCATTGGGCATTCTCAATGTCATGGATTCAGCCCATGAAGTTGTATGAATGCTTTTGTATCAAGTTTATGAGGCCTCTTTTTGGCTTATCTCTTACTCTTTAAGCATTAGAGTCACGGGAATTAAAAATCTCAAAAGCTATTTGATGTACCCTAGGAAAGTTCTAGATCTAGTAGAACTCAACCGAGGTTACCCAGCGGCTGGGAAAGTAGTTATTTCTTGTCTTTTTGCTATGTTGCATAAAACCTTCTCATTTGTTGTCAGTGATAAAATTGAAATCTAATGAATTTTAATCTCTTCTGCATCATGGTATAAGTAGTAAATCCTAAGTGTAATCAAATGGGTTTACTTGACAGAGAAACAAGAACTTTTTCACATCTGCAATTATGAGGGGTTTCCTTTCCATTTTTAAACTTACAAACTTAGTTACCGGGTTCATACCCAGAGGCCCTGTATCGTACACACCCAGTATGACTATGTCTGTGGGTACTTGCTGGGTTGGTCCAGGGTATTTATATGCTTATTTGATTATTTTTACACTATCAATTGGCATTTAATATTATCTTTGGCATTTGGCATTGATCAATGATCAATTATCATGCTATGAAATGATTTATTTTAATAATTCTATTGTTTTTTTTAGATATAATGTACATATGTACACACACACATGTACTATAGTGGGAAAAAACAATTCACATATGCATGTACGAGGTTCTTGTATCCAAACCCATCCCGAACCTGTACCAGTAGCTTACAAGAGCTATTTGACAGTTCTGATCCTTTCCTATTTTGTTACATCATTAACTTGGGATGACGTCACATGTAATCAAGGATACTTGGGGACGTTTCCCCTGACCTTTTGAAGGTGTCCTCTTTTTGAGAATGCTTTGGAAACATCCCAACTCTGACCTAATATGAAATATCCTGGCTACAGCTCGGAAACAGCAGTAAAGTTTGTGGATGGCCTTGGATGTCTTTGTCAGGGATGTCCAGCTCTCACTGTGACAAATACTAAAACAATAGCAAATTCCTTTGATAGAAAACTGAATTGTCAAGACTATTACAGATAAGAGTATGCTACAATGCAAAATTCGAAAAGACATCTAAAAGGTCAATGTTGAGAAATCATGGCCTATCAAGGCAATAGGTGCATTAAAAACTTGTGAAGCAAAGGACAAATCTTCACCATATATATATATATATATATGATATGCAGTAGGGAAGCACCTATTTTTGCGATGTGATGTGTAGGATATAAAGTTACAAAATTGAAGACTATATTCGTCTTTGCAGACATGGATTTATTTAGTGAAGGAACACCAAAGACTGTTTACTGCAAAGATATGTTACAAAGGGTGCAAAGGCAATGAACCAAAATTTGTTCAATTTTTGTCCAGGTGACAGATTGCAGGTTTTATCTTTTTAACAAGCCATGCAATAACTCAAGAAGCATAGTACATGGGATTTTGAATTTATTAACGGTTTAATGCATTACTATTCACAGATTACAAAAGACAATTTGGAGTTATTGATGGCCATGGAGAATGGCACAGGCTAATGACAATAATAGTATATGTAGGAATCACTTTCAGCTTGTCTGTGTAATAATTGGTAGTTGTGTACAAGAGCTGCAATTAAATTCATGTTGTAATCATGCAACTTGGATTTTTATGTGTGATTCAGGATAAGAAGTGCAAGTTAGGAAGTTATTTTAATACAAACCCTAAGTTTGGGGATTCACAATTAGTAGGTTTTGAGTCACTTCTGACTATCTATACTTGAAAATCGGAGAGTAAGGTGTCTAATCCAGAGGTGGCCCCTCATATTGGCAGTTACTGAAATTCAAAGTCTATGTTTTGATTGAAATGAAGATGAGGGAGAAGCAGAGCAACAACAAATCTAGTTGTCTACATTGCCTTCTCATTATGTTGCAAATTTGCAATGAAAATGTAAATGCTTAGACTTTGAAATCTTCGTATTCTGTAAGTCAACTTATATGCAAATTCTCAAATTAGTTACAATGTTTTCATAAAATGGCTATGTAATGAAAATGGTGAATGTAGTACTATAAGATTATTTTATTTTTTAATTTGTGAAACTTCTTTAGTTTTAAATTTGTTGTCCCCTACCATCCCCTTAAAAAGTCATCTATCCATTATTGTCTTGAAAATGGATCCCCATGTTTCTTTGTCCTTGTCTTGGAAGCTTGGTTGGTGTGAATGGGGTATAGTTCTTGACCAGTTCTCTTTTAGGCTCTTTAAATATTAGGTAGTTAGTTAAGTTTGTTTAGCTTGTTTTTTTTGTTTTTTTTGAGTCTCAAGTCATATCATTATGACCCTCTGTTGTCTTATTTTTTTGAGTCTTAAGTCATTCGTGGTGTATGCATTGTACCGTGATTGAATATTACATTTAGCGATATTTCTATGTGAGCCCTTTAGGTGACTTTAATACTGTATTAGAGCTTTGAATATACAAACCTCTTATTATTTAACGGACGAGAACTATTTCAAATGACACATCATAATCCAATTCTAACCCATAATTGAGTTTAAACAATACAAATTCATATACACTTGATAAAGTTTCACAATCATTGTAATGGCGTTTTTAGTGTTTCACTCTTCTTGGCCATGTGCTGTCCATGTTGTTGTACAATTAGTACAATGCAGACACAATCACATTATAAATTTGGTGTAGCCAGTATTGCCTATAACATATTCTCTAATAGGGTTCATTCTATGACTAGATTTGTGATACATGGCATATATATTGGAAAACTTAGAAGATATTTTTATTTTTATTTTCTGCAATACACGTGGATGTGTCTTGGGGTGTCTATTAAGCAAGGACTTTCATGTTTCAATTTGGATTGCACTTTGTTGACAACTTAAAACGTTTGTGTACATATTGCGCAGTTTTGTTGATGAATAGATAACTACTAAGGATCTATTTAGGCCTATTGGGCACTTAAAAGGCTAATAAGTTTTAACTAATAGCTTAGCACTTAGTTATAGTTGCTAAGTGATTCATTTAGCACTCTACTTTGCAAGTGGTGGTACTTGTGCTTCTATGTCTCATGGTAGTTGTGTGTTTGTATGTCACTTGCATGTTGCTTAACTAGAGAACCACTTAGATTGTGACGAAATTGCATTTTTTTAATAGTTTGTGGAGGCTTTTTTCCAACCTTATTGTACGTGACAATGTTTCTTTCAAATGTATGTGTGAGTTATTTTTTTCAGGTTTTTCTTTAGATGTTTTATTTTTAAAGCTTGGAAGATATTTTTTCCCATCTTTTTGTGAGTATTTCTAAAAATATCAAAAATTATAGGGAGCATTGTAATCTCTAATTTTTGTTTTGCAAGTTTCTATTTATATTTTTTTTAATGTTGTGAAAATCGGAGTAATAGAAAGGGTCATTTAAACTTGTCCATTAAAAATGGCACTTACATGCCCATAGCTATATGCTATGTTACAAAATTTCAGTGTCCATTATCTTTTTACTCCCTTGGTTGTTGTTGCTAATCTTAGGTCAACCTAGGATTGTTGAGCCCTTTACTTTGCACAACTATCATGTATACTGAAATTGAAAGGAGACAAATACTCCAATTTAAACTAGCAAATGTTGCCTAAAAGGCTGCTAAGGAATTTAGAAAATTTTCTTATAAAAATAATTTAGATGAACCCATGAGGTTAATATCATTCATAGTAATCCACTCAGATGAGTCTAAGAAAGAAAATTGGTTATGCTAGGTTTTAGCATGTACGACTTTTATTATGAGTCCAACTTTGTGGATTACACCTATCATACTACATTTATTACAGGATCTTAAGGGGTTTTACTATGGCTCTAACCAACTTTGGCACCACAGTTGATGTTGGGGCTAGAGTTGCTACGACGGGTGCTCATGGCGCCTCCATTAAATGCCCTTGCAAGTTTGTTCCGAAAGTATTTCATGAGGTAAGCCTCCCCCCCGATATTGTTCTTAATATTAAGGATTTTGATCATGCCCGTAACTGGCTAGAGAAGCACACTTTGATAGCTTATTTTGTGGGTAGAACTCCACCTTAAAGCATGTGAAAAAATGGGTTGCCAAAGCTTAGTCTCCTCGTGGAGTTTGGCTTGATTGTGTCGAAAGCCTCACCAAGGTCTTTTTTTTATTTCGATTTGGAAACCCTTCCCAGACCAACATAGTTTTCACTCACAGGTCCTAGACAGTTATGTCTTAACTACTTGTTTTCCAATGGTGGTCTCGAGACTTTACAGTTTCAGATGACAAAAAGCTCACAGTCCTTGTTAGGGTTGAGTTTCCAGGTCTCCCCTTGTCTCGTTGGTCGTTTATTCATTCCATTGCACAAACCCTTGGTAAGGTCATGTGCTAGGAGCATGACAAGTTCTTCAATGCTTGTACTCAAAGAGGGTTTTTGTTGAGGTCGATCTTTCAAGCAAACTCAAAGAAACAATTGATATCTAGGTTGGTGCTCACACCTTCACCCAAAAGGTGCTTTATTTTTAATTTGTCAAACACCTATTACCAGTGTCAATCAATTGAGCCTAAGATCAAGGAGTACCTATTGGTTGTGTCTCGCAACAAGCCTCCTTTTAAGGAGGCACTTGTTAAGCCTACTAAGACTACAATAAAAGATGAATGAACTACTGTGGTGCACAAGGGAAAAACTTCCTAGTACCCAAGCAAGTCGCTCCAGCTTCAACCGCTTTAGCTTCGGCTCAACCATCTTTGGAGCCCACCCCTGTGGCTCCCACTTTGGCTCCAATTACTTCATTGGTACCTCTTTAGCTATCACGTGTCAAACCATGTTGTATAGGGGATAGAGGTGTCTAGAAGTGTTTTTCAACCTGGTTGGGTCCGTGCTCTATAGATGGCTTCCATGCTTGTGTCTTAATCCTTGTGACAGTCTCTTAGCCTAGATGGCCATGTAGAAGAACCAGATGGTAGTTCTGAGAAGCAGAGATTCTTCTTCTAGCTTCAGGTCCATTTCATTGTTCTTGCACAATAGCTTCTTCTTTGTCAAGGACAAAAATGACATGCAAGAACTTTTATTGTGAGTTTTCTTTCATGGAATGTTTGAAGTCTTATAGGCCTCCCCAAAAAATATTTTGTTTATGATACCAAGGGCAAGATTGTTACTCTTGATATTCTTTATCTCCAAAAAGTCAAAATTTATGGGGTTTTGCTCAATTCAGCTTGTCATGTTATTTTCTTGGACAACATTGTGTTTTCTTCAAAGCATGAAGTTGTTCGAGGTGGTGTTGTTACTCTTCTTTACCCTCGTTTAATTTCTTTTGTTTTTTTGCATGATTCTTACCCCATGCAAAGGATTGTTTGGATTTTGTTGTCATTCCACAATCATTCTTTTGGTATAGTTAATGTTAATGTTCCCAATGATGATGTTGAAGATCACATTTCTGGTGTTGGATGGCAAAGCATCTACCACCAACTACTTGGGTCATGTGTGGGATTTCAATATGGTGAAGTGATAAAGGGTGCTTCCCTTAGTACCACAAACACATAACAATTTGCTAGAACAAAATATGGTTTTTCTATTATCTCCACAAATGCAAAATTATAGAATTTTGAAATACAATATGCAAACCCACATGGGCGCCTTCCTTATAATAATCTGCAAGATAGAGCTATGAACTATCACCTAGAACTATCCTAAACAACCTACAAGTCTTCCTCATATAGGAAATTTTACACCATCCAGGAAGGTTCTAGACATCAAACCCTAACCCTTGAGGTTGACCAACCCTAAATATACATATAGTGTCGGTTCAAAACAATTCTGAATTTTATTTTGGAATATTTAGGTGGCCCAACCTCAGAAGACCATAACTTGCAAACCGTTGAGTCGATTGGCTATTATGACCCCATTCTAGAATCCTCAACTTTCGATCTACAACAAGCGACTTGTGCAAGCTCTAGTTGAATTGAGTTTCAGAGCCCATCTGAAGCCTCTAAGGCCTTCAAAACTAAGCATGAAATTTTTGTACTAAAATTTCACACCAAAAATTTGCAATAACTTCGTGAATGATCATGATATGGCAGTAAACCTTAACCAAAAGGCTGATATATCCAAGATGAACCTCCGCCTCTTAAATCAAAACATTATGGGCTAATATGACCAACTTACCAAGTAACAAACTTCCATAAGCAACAACTCTGCAATAAGACAACCCTTATTCAAGAGACAAGAGGGAAATATTTTTGGGTGATGCAAGATTGCTCTTACACCCAGGATGTTCCTACATTATTGAGCTAGCCTCTAACAAAGATGAAAATTTTCTTTATGGATGGACAATTGGGGAAAGAGAAGCATGGTACTACATGTGTAATAAGTTGAGCCTTTTTTATCCCATTAATGCGAATGGCTACCAGTCTAGTGGGTTTGGCATACTTGGTCCAATTTCAGAGTCAAATCTGATAGGATTTTATAGCGACATAATCATGCTATGATTACTACTCAAATCTTTTTTCTCTTTCTTTGAAGATAGGGGATTACCTATCATTCCTTTATCTGGCATAACTTTGCCAATCCCATCTTATTTACTATTGTCTAGCAAAAAACTAAGCGACATCCTTTCAAAATGCATTTTTTCTCAACATGTCACTTCTTGGTCATGAGCCCACTACAAGTCATATCTTGCATGTCTAGAATTTGGAGCCTCGGCCCCACAACCACTATGGTTGAATGATGCCATCACTTGTACGACGAGGGTTCTTCACATTTACGACAGACAACTTGCCATGTACCATCGATGTTCATATGATACAACTCACAAAGCTTTTTGTGTTTCTTTTGAGACCTTGGCCATGAATCCATTTGATACACACCTGCAACTTCAGCTTTCTCATCTCTGCCATCGGAAGCAAGTTGTAGACAATTATGTTGCCAAGGTAACCCAGATCAAGGCTCGCCTTCACTAGCTTGAAGTTGGAGACCAAGCTTCCAAAGAGCTTTTTCAAGTTCTTAGAGCTTGCCATACCTTTGTAGGGATCAAAAGAACCAAGGAAGGTCAATAGATTCTCTCTGAACTTCCTGATATTCTTCAAGCTTTTGTCTGACTTATGAGAAGGTGTTGGTTGGTAAGGCTGAATTTGCAATGTTGAAGTGCCTGGTAAGGCACGAATTTTCCAAGAATCATTCCCTCGCCTGGCTTTGGCAATTTCGCCTCCCAAGACTAAGGAAGGAATCGAAAAAGAGAAAGTTGTTGATGATGGGTGGTCTTTGCCCGACCCGCCTGTTAATACTATTGATGTATGGGGTTTAGATGACCACCATAATCCTCCTCCCTTGACTGACATTACTCTTGGAGCTTGATGGCTTTTATTATTATTATTTTTTACGAATAGTTTATAAACTTTCTGACCTTGGTGTCATGTGAACTTCTACAAGGTGATCTTGTATCCTGACCCTTTTTTGTGATTATGTAACTTTAATATTTGAATTAATAGAAAAAGGGACAATTCATCAAGAAAAATATCATTCATAGTACACTATAACTACGAAAATATAATATAAATTTGATGATTTGATTAGAATCATTACTAATTTATATAATTTTCAATCAAAAGTAAATTTAACATCATTCTCTTCCAAAAGATTTTACTTACTTTGAGGATTTTCTTGTGAAGTTAAAATAGATTATCATAGTTGAAAGGTTGTCAATAAGATAAAATAGATTGTAAGGGGTAGGAGGTAGAAATCATATGCTACTGCATGGATTGGTCGCAAGCCTCTAATCTCTACCAATATACGAATTTAATATCATGTACATGTTTGCCACAAAAACAAATGAAACACTTGTATTCTTTGTCTTGGAGGTCAGTTCACCTAACTTAGAAGAATTGAAGGGAGGTGTTGACTTCTAAGTTTTTTTCTAATTCTATTTAGAGGGAACCTCACTACCTAAATTGTATTATATCCTGGGCTAGTTCCTCCTATTCTTACCTTTTCCCTTGAACAATTCAACCATTAATGCTTCAGTATTAAGGCTAAAATGTGCTTCCAGCTAACTTGGCATATTAAAAAGATGCCTACAAGCCAACTCAAAGGTGGACATATTAAAACCAACCCTTAGTGGGAAAGTGTGAGAGATGGGGGGGAGGGAGAGGGAGAAGTGAGATGGGAGAAAGGGAGAGTGCAATGCCTCTTTTTGTGGCATTAGGAAATTAAATGTCAACTTCACAAAATACTAAAAATGATTTTATTAGAGTTTAATGCAAATTGATAAAAGTCATTTTAATATTATAAATAAGTTCAAAAATGGACAAAGAGAAAGTAGACAAAAAATGCATGAATTGGAAAATGAAGGGCCACAAGAATGTTGTTCAAAAGAACAAAGAGAAGCTCATTCAATTTTTGCTTGGTTTTATTAAAAACAGAGATATTGTACAACTGATAAAATATCTAAAAAATGAAATAAAAAAACTTGGAGCATAATTTTATTGAATAATAGATGCATATTTATACAAAAAAATATCCAACCAATATTCCTAAATGATTGTTAAATAGATTGACAAAAAAAAGTATTTTATGATTGATAACAAACACATGAAAATGGGCAGATAGATAACTCTTGATAGCTAACTAGATCTTAGAGACATATTTACAATTATTGTTTCAAACTAAAATTATATAACACATGCATGTACATCTCGCCTAAATTGAACTTATGTTGCCAACAAATCAAACATGGCTTGCTACATTTGCAACATTTAGTTATGAATTTATTCACTAATATTAGAGCATTATTTCGAACACCCCAACTTAATGTGACAACAATTTAAAAAATAGATTAGGTAGAAATTATTCTTTGAAAAATAGTCCATAGAACAATAAGGCTTCCTCAAGTGGCTCCCAAATGTTGGTATAGTCATGCAACTACCATCTAAGTTTGCAACACCATAGGACACCATTTTCACATGAAATGTCTCATAACTCTTGTAAAGGTATAATGCTAAGCTTGCATATTTCCAAATCTCTCTAAACTATTGAACACCAATCCTCGTGTATGTGTCTCATAACCCCAATGAGGTATAGTTTATCTAGTCTATTAGCACCTCAAACTATTGAGCATCCATCTAGCCTCTACTGTACCCTTTCCTATCTTCAAAGTATTGACCTCTTTAAAATAAAACAACTTCTTCATTTTCAATGATGTCATCATCACTAACAAATGATTCTACATGAACAACCATATTTACTGATTCATTAATTTTACCTTTGAGAAGGTCATTTGCTCTAATTTTACAATGATTGCAAAATGCATCACCTTTTTTCAATAGTAACATTCAATTTTATTCTTATGAGACATTTTCTTTCCCATATTTTTCTTTTAGTATAATGCATGATGGAGTTATCTTCAATCCCTTGAAATTGTTCTCTTTTATTCAACCAAGAGCACTAATATCACATTTTCTAAAGTCTATAAAGACATCTAATTGAGAGTAAAAATAACATTGCTAAATTTTGAAGGCATACCATTTAGCTAGATAGCTTTAGCATCATCTTTATCAATTACAACACCAACTTTTGCTAGCTATTTGATGAGAGATTTCAAATTACTAATGTGGTTAGACATAATGATTTCATCTAACATTATAAATCTAAATAGCTACAACTTCAAAGGAAACTTTGCACATGTTTCTTTTTCTCCAAACAACTTAGTTAGTTCATCCCAAATTTCTCTAGATGATTTTTCTAAATCTATATAATGTGGCTCTGAATCTAAAAGAGCAAGACTAATAATGAACTTGATCTTCTCATCTTTACTTTCTTAATCAATTGTTTTTAGCATTTGTAGGTACTATTTCAGTTCCATTATCTATGCCCCGTAAACTTGTGTTCATCAATTGCATTTACATTTTCACTTCCCATGTTTAAAAAGTATGACCATTATATATTTTTTGAGGCATATCAATTTTGGGATTTCTACAATAAAAATTAAGATAAGGTAAGATAAGATAAATTTATTAATGTCCAACAAAACTATGGGGCTGGAAGCTTACAACAAGGAAAAAGCAAACAAACAGAGCACCAAACGGTGTCCAAAAAAGAACAAGCACAACAAAAGAAGAAGAAAGCAGGAAACATCACGGAATAGATTAGGTATCTATCTTCACAGGAAAAAAGTCCAACAGTGATTGATCTGTGCAGCTACCAAAAGCCCTGTGATGAAGCTGAGTGCCACGAGAGGAGTGTCACTGGCAAAAAGGTCCCCTGTAGGGTCTCACCGATCTAGAATAGCCCATGTTAGGGAAACCGTACGATCGCTTCACACCCTGAGCTGGAGTTAAGGGTGAGAAGAAGGTCGTAATAAGTTGTGCCTAGGTCTGACTCCTGGGAAATGAAAGTTGTAAAGTATGGTCATGAAGCTGTAAGGACTCACAAAGATAGAGTGCAATGCAATGCTGATCGGTGTACCTGAAACAATTCGAGAGGGATCTGCAATCTCTAAACAGACAGTAAAATCTCCCTCTAATCTCATAGTATATGGGGCATCTGAAAAGAAAATGAATCTTAGATTCTGCCTCTGCTAAGGTACAAAGTGTACACACCCGATCCTCTTTAGCAATATGGTGATCGACCTGAATTCGCAGTTTGAGTGAGCCCACCCTAAAGGAGCCAAGGGAGATACACAGGGTGTGAGTCCAGTATCTATGTAAGTACTCAGGGCATACAATAATCCCATCTCAGATAACTAAGAAGTGCTCAGCGTAGAAAGCCATCCTTGGACGTAGTCCCCTTGGAGGATCCACCTAGGTCCGTGTGATATACTCCCTGTAAATGTCAAGTTTGACATGCCCGTTCAACTCCTTCCAAGAAGGGAGTAGATGAGCAGGGGCATCCAATGAGAACTAGTAGGGAGGAAGATGATCAATGTCGATCCCCACTGAACTCAGTAGGATAGTAGCCTGAGCATACCAACCGCGAGCTCTAGTGGCAGGATCGACATCAACAATAGCAACTAAGGAGCAGTAGGCTAAATAAGGGTATCTGTGTTGGCCTTCCTCCGAGTCAACAAAGCCATGAAGATGGTGGAGAAACCAGATCAAGTCAAAAATGGCTGCAAGTCTGAATGGGTGAGCACTGAACTCGGCCAAAATAATACTGTGGGGGGTAGAACTGTGACATCTGATAATCCACGGAGGAGCATAATCTGGGTACGCTCGATCATGGCCCAATCCGAGTCTAAAAGAGAAGGACCCCAAACCATCGAACCATAGAGCATTGTGGGTCTTACTAGGGAATCCAGGATTGATAGCTTAGATGATGTATTCTGAAAGTGGTGTCTGAAGCACTGTCTCTCGAGCACGGCAAGGGAACCCAACCCTTTACTGATCCGAAGCTGAATAGCAAATCTCAAGCTGAAACGAGATCCAAAAAACTTAACCCCAAGGTATGTGTAAGATGATGTAATCTCAACTTCTAGACCTTGGAAGTGAAAATGGAGATGTGAAGTCTTCAAACCGTTGAAGACCATAACCCGAGTCTTCTCAAGGTTCACAACTAGCTATCTCATATCACAAAAAGATGCAAATCTATCTAAAAGCCTCTGAAGACCCTTAGGAGAGGAAGCAAGAAGAACCACATCATCAGCAAAGAGAAGGATGGAGATCAATACCTGGTGTAGATGACAACCATCACCTGGAAGCAAGGAGTCACTAAGAAAAGCCTCAAGTTCATCAATGTAAATCTCAAACAAGGTGGGCGAGAGAGGGCAACCCTGCTTCACCCCAATGGTGCTCTGGATAGGATCAGAGAGGCCCTCTATGGTCCTGAGTCTGCCAATCACAGTCTCATATAACCTCATAATAGCCGTCAATAAGATCTAAGAAATACCAATATCTCTCAGTCTCTGAAAAAGGGCTGCTCTGGGGATGGAATCAAAAGCCTTACGAAAATCCACAAAACAATAGTAGACTTTTTTCGAGTGATGTCGAGCCTCCTCGATAATAGCTCATAGTGTAAAGATATGATCTATGGTCTGGTAGTCTGTCCTGAATCCTGCTTGACCCTTAGCCCTACAATTCCTCCTATCAAGCTCACTGGATAAAATAGTATTCAAAGTTGTAGCATAAAGTTTGGAAAATGTATGCCCAATCATGATGGTCCTATAGTTTCTGGGATCAAAGGTCAGCCTAGACTTATGGATTGGGTGAATAATGTGTCTCGACCAAGAGTCCAAAAAATCAAAACAAACCACTCTATTAAAGAGCGTAGAGAGATAAGGGCCCAAGATCGTGGTACCGAGTTTGAAGAGCTCCACCTGAAAACCCTCCTCATCAGCTGCCCTACTGCATCTCATAAGTCTGATGGCCTCGTAAATGCTAGAGGTGGAGAATATGTGACAATGGGGGAGTGGGCTGGGAAGGGGGGCGAGCTGACCCGGGATGTCATACAACGTGGAGATATGCGAAGCAAGGAGATGAAGGTCGGAGGTGGACTAGGGTTGGCTACGCCTGGGGAACATGATGCGCCAAAACAACTTGGGATACTGAATAAGCATGTCTCGGAGGGATCTACCCTGTGAAGCAAGAAGATACCTTTCAATAATGCACAACAACAAAGTTTATAGTAGCACCAAACTTACACTCTCATAACAACTTCTTTTGAGACAAATGTGGCTTAGATATGATTTTAAAAATAATGAGTTTGTATAATTGACGACATATTAAAAAACAAAGAAAGAAGGAACTAACAATTTTATTGAATAATAGATGCATATTTATACAACAAATTGACCAACCAATATTCCTAAATGACTACTAAATAGATTGACAACATACTACTTTATGATTGATGACACACACATGAAAATGGATTGGTAGATGACCCTGACAACTAATTGGATCCGAGAGAAAGATCTACAATGAGTTATTATTTCAAACTAAAATTATATGACACATACATGCACAACTCACCTAAAATGAACTTTTGTTTCTAGCCAGCCAAACACAGTTTGCCACATGTGCAACATTAAGTTATATATTCACTAATAGTGAAGCATTAATTCCAACAGGTTTATTATTTTATTATTGGCTTGTCGGAGAATTTGTAAGCTTCAAAAAAATTCTTCTTTCTTTAAAATATTTTTGTGTGTAACTCAATTGGATCTTTGTTATTTCTTATTGAAGATTTAATTGCAATTTTGATTTTTGAGACTATTTCAACTGGGTATTTTGTTTTTTTGTTGGATAAATTAAAATTAACTACACACAAATATTTGTTTGAATTTTTGTGTTAAAATTCAAGAATAATATCCTACGAGGATATTACAGTGGTATCAAAGCTGGTTTTCCTATCAACCTGTGAGATTTTCACAAGGAACAATAGAACATAGGTTTTTTCATGTTTAAGGTTTGTATCTGAAAACAAGAATATTTAATTGAGGGTTAAATAGGTCTACAAAATAATTATATCTTATGTGGCTATGTGAGAATTGAGTTGAATGAAAAATGTGAGATTCTTCAATAGGATTAATTTGTGAGATACTATGTTTCTTCAAAGGTTTACCATAAGGAAAAACATATTTCATCAAAATAAGATATTTGTTTAGCCAAACTTATTGTTGTTGTGGATATGATATTTTTTAGAAGAAAATTACAATGGAAGGATTAAGCCTTGGTGTCTTTCTGTTATCTAAGTTTTAAGGTTATACTGATTTAATGGTGTGTGGAACTTATTAATACTTTAAGCGAGCTATATATTTATTGGCTACCCTTAAACATCACACACTAAAGAAAAAATTAAGTTTAGAAAAACTATGTCAACTTTGACTATTTAATACTTTGAGCTTAGAAATGAAGACTTAGTGTGTGATGTTTAAGTCATCGATATTTATTTGAGAGAATTTAATGGCACTAGCTAAGATCCAAACAAAAGGCACCAAAGACAACAACAAAAAAAAAGAAGACCATGAAGATCAAATGCTGAAAATTTCTAGAAAAATCCATAATGTTTTCGATTTTTTAAATTTTGGTCAACGGTGTATTTTGTTTGGAGTTGCCCATATTTTAGAAACTCAACAGTAGAAAAATATTGTTATTGAGGTGAACCATATTTCATATCAAGAGTCATGATTTCTATATGATTTTTTATTTATTTTTCATTAGCAAGAGGAATGAGACTCTAAACATTTAGATCTTTAAAATAAAAATAAAATAAAATAAAAACTCTTTCAAACCTTTGTATTCTCTTATAGAAAATGGGAATGAATTTGTTAGTGAGTTTAATATTCTCCACCACAATTGTTAAATATATTATTATTAGAGGAAATAATGTTACAATTACATTATAGTTGAACTAGAACTATTGAAGAAATTATCTAACTATATTACATTTATGACACTTCACTCTCGCAAGCTTGGGATTACTAATATAAATATATGTATGTGGTTCAATAAATAATGTTGGGTTTTGCTTTGATTATTTATTCTTGTTAAGAGTAATAAAATATTTTCTTATTACTTAAATCATATTGATTTAAATATTAAGTCACTTATTATCTTTATTTTACTTAAGTTAAACTTTGGGCATATATAATTAGTACTTTTATTAATTATTATCATGCAACCTAGGTTAGTTACCTATTAGGGTTTTGATCTCCTTATAAAGATGATTTCTCTTTGTAATTATATTCATTCATTTTTCATAATAGCAATTTCTCTTTTTGCTCATCAAGAATGTCTCATCTGTGGATGTCAAAATTCCAACCTCCACAGTTTTTGCTTCTCTCTTTCTATGACAGGTGTTTGCATTCAGGTGATTCTTGGGAGTTGTGGGGTTGATCTTTCATCAACTTCAACAATTTTGTTATAAGGATTAAATATTTTTGCAATGCTTAAGTTCAAGTGCTAAAAAAACCCTGTTTGATAAGATTATTTTAAGCCAAAAATTTAAGTGAAGTCTCTTCCTGATGTTTTAAATAAAATTCATTCAAACTAGATCAAATAATGTTTCACCTCTGTCATTTTTTTAAGGTGTTGTTTTGGTATTGTAGCATTGGATGTGGGAGAAATTCTCTTTCTTTAATCAACTTTTCAAGCAATTAAATAAGTCAAATACTAAATTTTACAAGATTAACATATCTCAACTTTGATGATTGTTATGCATAGAACTATGATCCATTAATAACATGAGTTTTTACTATTTGTAGGTTTGTAATTTTCTTACAAACTTGTGCATTCGCATTGTGCTTCTTGTTTGCATGTTTGTCTTATATATGTTGTCAATAGTGAAAATTAAATAACAAATCTCCATCAAGATTATCAAAACATCTAGTAGTGAGCAAAGTTTTGTAGGCTAGCATGACAATGCTATGATTCAATAATCAAATGCAAACTATTTGACAAAATTACCAAAGGTAAAGATGAAATTGGAACAACATTCCTTAGGGAAATTATAAGTCTACAATAAGTCTTGACAACAAGAAATTCGTCCTCTTGTTAGTATTGTCATGGATGACTAAGGATCCAGGATATAATTATTGATTTGATGCAAATTGTGGTTAGGCATTGATTGTTTGGTTGGTTTTTTCTAGAGTTGATTTTTATGCAAGTAAGAAAGATAGATTTAGTTGAATCATTAATTTATATTATATACACATTTACACATTGTTTGATAGCATTGTTCAAACAAAAATTCTTAAATATATGCTCAAACATTTGGAATGAAAATCTACATTTCTACAAATCTAAAATTATAAGTCAAATCTAAAAAAAAAATCTTAAAGGATTTATTGAAACAAAACAAAAAAAAATCATGGCATGCTTACAACCATTTGACTAAATGTGCTTCAATTGAACAAGTATAAAAATTTGATTGCATTTTGTGGTATTGGTATTACAAATGAAAACAATGGAAAATATGAAAAGCAATGTTTTCTCAAAATAATTTAATGATACGTTCAATGGTAATTAGTTAAGAGACTTGCAAAAAGAAAATATAGTAGTGAATTGGTTTATAATTGAGTTCCATTAACTTTCATGGTGGTGTCCTCTCTACATTGGAGGAATTAGGAACATATATGTCCAAAGTGGACCAATTAGATTAGAGACTATTAAATTGGGCCTTACAACCCTTAATGCTTGCATTGATTCAACATAGGTTATTGGAACATTATGTAAAGATGTCAGAATTGCAGTTGCTTTATGTCTCAGTGTAGTTATATGAATAATAGCTTTTGTAAAACCTTATAATGGCCCTAATGAAGGTTCTACAACTAATTATGGAGAGCCCACCAGGATAATATGATGTCAAAACCCTTGCCTTTGGTAAGAGGGATAAGATTCTAGAAATCATGGCAAGAGTTGGGTCATTCATCATTATTTTGGTACTCATATGTGATAAATTTATTCTTCAAATATTTCAATATTTCTTTACTGAATTTGGGAAAAATCATCAAGATAATGTGAGGGCTTGTATGAAAACCACTTTGCCCTTAACCTTAGATGGGGACGATGATATCTGTAAGCAATTGTTATCAAATTTATTAGCAATCTAGAGAGATGAACATAACATTTCACCTATGGATTATGAGTTATCAAAGGGAATAATTGAGCAAATGGTTGAAAGGTTCAAGGAGCACATGACTGAAAATAAACTAATATTAGTGGCCTTGTGTAATGCCCCACCTGGAGATCCTTGAAACAAGTATAAATAAAAACCATTTTTTTTTTAAAGCATGGAATTAAACAACATCAACATGAAACCAATCATAAGATCGCAATGAGAGACTTAACCAACCAATCCAAGATTCTAACAAATCTCCAAATGATACAAAAACCAAAATGACAAAGCTACTAAGGTCACAAAGGGCATTCGAATCTAAGAGACCCCAAATTTAAAAAGTCAAACACTACAATTTGAGAACTCCATAAAGGGTAGCCAAGTCAACTCTGAAAAAGTTTTGGTCAAGTGAAAAAGTGCCAGTTGGTCGTCTGAGTAGGTTTTCTCACAAACCCATGTGATACTTTGCATTATAGCTTTGTGATATTTCTCACAATAGCTAGGCAATACTTTCAAAAAGCCATGCGATACTTGTCTAGTATCGTATGATGTTTCTCACCACTACCGTGCAAGACTTTCATGGGTCACACAATAAAGTTGGCTATAGTCATGCAATACTCTTCCAGTATCATATGATAGAACTCAACACTGTCATGTGATACTTTCTAGTACCGTACGACATTTCTCCCTAAGGCATGTGGTACTTTGTCAAAATTGCCCAATGCTTTAACATTGTAGCCCAAGGATGCAAGTAAACATTCTGACAAACATTTAGAGGGAAAGGATAGAGTTAGAACCTCCACACCAAGGAGTACCAGATCCTCAAACTTGAGGCATGGACATTCGAAAGCATGAAATACCAGACAGAAAAATGACTAACCATCTAATCCACAGTAGCATATGAAAATTGTATGGAAAGCAACATTGCAATGAACATAAAAAACAAAACTTGTACATGGTTCCTCCCAACCGTAATAGCATCATGAGACATCAAAGGCCTTAGCCATCCCTCGTGCATAACATCCCAAACTACCAAATAGATAGGCAAATTAGTCTTATGAGGGCGTCACTACTACAATGTAGAAACATCATAAAACAAGAAGACCTAACATGTTAATCCAACTAATAGTGAATCCCATCATCTAACCATATGCTAGCATCATAACAAAGCAATGCATCAAATAAAACTAACATCATTTAAACATGATATTCAAGCATTCCAATTAAAGCATAAATCACTAGGAAACATACTCCAAAAACCTGAATATACCAAGTGAAACATCAAACATCGGTCATAACTAGAAATAGACCATCTCTGTAGACCGGTCCCCAACAGTGGTATAGGCAGCTATACCTCCCAACCACATGGAACCCGTGGGCCCACTCACATTGTGTTGATGGAGATAGTGATCCAACCACAAGCATACATAAAGAAAATGTCCATGGCTAACACTCACGCCAGACAGTAAAGAGAACTAAAACCAAGATCATGAGATAATGCAAGTACAAGGTCCTGGTCAGACACTTTATTGGTCAACTATGTAGGGACTTGATGGAGGATAAGTCTCTTGGCATCAAGTAGTCCAAGCTAAAATATTGTATGGAATCAAAACCTCCCCAAGAAGTGCATCACACTGTGTCCTCAAGTCCACTTTGGGTGCTCACAATTAATGTCCTCGTGTCAACTTTGGGTGCTCACATTTTTATTATCTTATATTTATTACCCAGTAAATTATTTATTATCACTTATTTAGAGAAATTCTTCAAGCCAACCTAGGAAATAGTCATCAAGGTTGTAAGAGAAGCCCCTCCAAGTTGCCACCCTACATACCCATGCTCATCACATGATGAGTGCCCGTAGGCAATGCATATTCCCAACCCAGCCCAAGTGAACATAACTCCACTAATAATAATCAGGAGATCAAGCCTTGCAAGAACCTAATAAATGCACATGCATGTGCTCATGTGTGGGCACATCAATATCGTGAAGATCATAAAAATAAGGGTTGGATGAGAACACAAGTAAAATAACACTCAACTGAAAACAAGCTCGAGACTATGGATGTAGCACACATCCCAATGCAACATAAAAGTGAAATAATGTCTAGATTGACATGCTATAGATAATCCAAATCCATGATCAACATCATGCCAAAAAAATTGAGAAAACTAGGTGGTATGCAAATCGAAGTGAAAACCTTAAAAACCAATGTTGATGAAAATCAACGAAAATAAAACCAATTCAATCCAAGGATAAAAGAGCCACATAAAACCAATAAAAATTGGGTTCAGAAACCATATACAAAATGACTAGCATAACAGTGTGAAACCCCAAACCCTCATCCCAAAAATTAGGGAAATGCTCATACTCGACCAACTGGGTAGAGCTAGCTATCAGAAACGGAGGGGAACACTAGTTCTCAACCTCCTAGTAAACAGTTATAAAAAATGGAAGCTAAAATGAAGCTGGAATAGGAATATAGGAGAGCCCTACCTAACAACCAAAAGGGCAAAAATAAAAAATTGAACAATAAAATAAAAATTCTGTCGAAGCTATTGAAAATCATGGAAATCCAAGGTCTCCTAGAGTTGAATCCAACTAGACTGATCTTGCGACAATCCCATGCCCATAGCTCCTACAGTGAACAGAAATGAAATCCTACATAAGAGGATTTGGAAAAAGCTCTCAATTTTCTTATTTCTAAATGTGAGAAGTGAGGAATAAAATTCCTTTTTGGATACTTATTCATTTTTTGAGTGAATAATGGATAAGCGTAAATAACTAGGTCACTTAGTTAAACCTCGATTCAACCCAAAAGAAAAAATGTTATTCCAAGTAATTGGAATTCATCTACAACAAAGCTATCGAGAATTAAATTAAATTAAATTAAGCCCAAAAATTCTATTAAACCAAAATCACAGTATTCCATAAAAACTTTCGCGACAAATGAAAACCTCTAAATGCATAGACATGCTCATGGGTGTAATCACGTAATGCAAATGAGTCTGAATTTATTAAATCATCAGAGGGTTTAATTTGAAAAAATTAATATGATATGTCGACCATACAGGGATGACATTGGTTAAATATGAATAGTTGAATCACTAACTCCATGTATCACTGCCAAGGATATAAGTCCTGTACACTAAAACACATGATCAAGTGTAATTACATATAATAACATAGTTGAAGCAATAAATGCATTAAATGACCTAATTTAACCATTTATTTACTTATACTAAAATTATCCATTTACATCACTCACTCTCGCATAAAGCATCACAAAGAAATATTGAAGTAAATAACCATAACATCAAATCCAACATATAAACGTAATCAGAGGACATGTCCAATTTCCAGATAACCAGATATCATCATAAAACATACTGTCATTTCAAAAATGGCATCATTGTGCAGATATGATCAATTGAACAACATAGCAGTCTAACATCTATGATACTAGAAATTAAAGTATAACATCTGACCATCATGTCATCTCAAATGTAAAAATAACATCAATAACAAGTATCTCTCGGATAGGAATATAACAAGGTACATACTACAAACATGAGAGGCACTACATTCTCCCCCACTAGGCATAGGCTTACTCCTTTAAGCTTGCAAAAATATAGGGGTACAAATCTCTCAATCGTGTAGCATCTTCCCAAGTAGCAGAAGTCTCATCACTTCGATCCCACTAGACCCTTGCCTACTCTATGTCTCGACCTCTCAAATTCAACCTTTGATGGTAAAGGATACAAATGGGCTCCAAAGAAAGTTTCCCATCCTCCACCTGCAAAGCATCCCAATCAAGAACATGGGTCACACTGGGAATATATTGCCTCAAGATAGAAACATGAAAAACATCATGGATGCGTGATAGCCTACATGGTTGCTAGTGAACAGTTTTTCCCAATAATTAAAAATTTTTAAATAGGAAAATGTTTGTAAACTAACAGGTTGAATTCATAATTACAAATAAGGAATTCTCTGCTTGAAATTTTCTATATGTTATATAAGGTGCAACTAACCTTGTATGAAAAGATAATCATTAAGTCCTCTATTGAGGGAAAATCTTCCCAATGAGTATTTTGCTGAATATATTGAAAAGCTTAGATCATCTCATAATATAAAAAGAATGTGAATATTGAAAACCACTTAATTCTAACAATAAATATCATCCATATGATTGAATGTTAAAATTGATGATGAATAATGTGAACTTCACCTCTCACAACATTCGAGCTTCAAAGCAAATAATTCTAGAATATAAAACAAATGTGCCTTAACTTTCACACATAATTGACATTCTCAAGAATGCAAATTACTATAAAGAAGATAATAGTATCTACTTTAGAAAGTTTTAGCACATAAAACTATAAAAATTTATTTTAGTTTGCTGCTAATTCAGGAAAAATTGTATTCAAATTTTAAAGTGTAGATCGCTTAAACAAAAGTATTTTTGTCTTAATGTCTACAGAGAGATGAACCCCTTTAGATAATAGCTATTACATATTTATATAGCATAGGGTTGGATAACTATCCAAAATTACCCCACCAGGAGTAAATTGTCTTTTAGTTAACACAATTGTATCAACTGAATCCATAAAAGGAAATAAACAAGAGAAAAAGTGAAAATATCCAATGATCATGTGTTATATTAGGAAGAATTTTCCACACCAGTTGTGATTCTTGTGGCCTTCCATGTCTCATAAGCAGTGGTGAATGCAAAAATAACTGATTGGTGGGGTAAACCGACATAGGAAATTCTCTATTTCCAAACTTCATTTTCCCTCTTTAGCTCTATTACTTTTTCTTCATGCATATCCAAATGCTTCTAGCTGAGTACTAACATAGCCTTGGTATGAGCGATATTTGAAAAATCTTGCCTAGAAGTCATTTTCTTCTCCTGAATTTCTTGAAACTTTTTTTGTACCTCATTTACTATTTCCTCCACCTGGGCTATGGAGTCATTTTATTTGCCTATGCAATGCTTGTTGAACCACTTTAGGTCTCCTTGAATTATCTCATCCACAAGTTTGAGACCATTCAAAATTTCTTTGATCTATAAGCTACTCCCTAAACAAGTGCCTCATTCTACCATTCGACACAATCCTTACTAACATGTAAAGTCTTATCATCAAGGCCAACCACAAGACATTCAACTAGGAACCTTTGCAGCCCAAATCCTTGAATATCTTATATCCAAAGCACCACCTTTACCCAATTTTTCTTTTCCTTCTTGAAGCCTTCATTATTTGACTCCATTTTTTTAATGATGGTAGTGGTCTCCTTTGAAGCTGTGTTTAAAATATTTACCTATTTCGCAATTTCATTCAAGACATATCATAACCACTCTTACAATGTCTTTGCAATAGCTTTACATTTCTGTAAATTATCAAGGAAACGATGATTGGTTGAAGATGTTATATCCACAATTGTAGGCATCTCATTCAAGGGGTTAGGTTTCAGGTGAAGGATTGAGTTGATGTACTATGTCATGCTCCTCATTGTTTCCTTCATATCATGTTTTATCCTGAGTGTCCTTCTAGACCCTGTCCACAATCTTTTTTTTTCACACCTCAAAGATCTTCATATTCACTACACCACTTCCTTTTCCAAGGTCAATTCCTGACACTTGATAATCTTGAGGAGTGAGATGCTCATGTAGGCTAACTCCTGGTGGCTTGGCAATCTCAGCTGACCAATGACCTAAACTTTTATTGAACTTGATTCTGCATTCAGTTTTGGCATTCTTCACTTTTGAAGATTTTTCCAGACATTTTCTAACCAAATCACCAATAGGCATAGATAGGGGTACCATACTTCTTTTCTTTTCAATGGGAGTCTCTAAGAATTTAGGCATGATAGGATCTTTTCCAAGCATGGGAGAAACATTAGTCAAACCAAGGGTATTCGATTGAGTATCATCGCTCTCAGGCAACTTTTGAGGGTCAGACACACTATCTTCCATTGGAGAACTAGGGAGTTGGTCTAGATTTGACTTTATTTCTATAGGATCTACATCAATGGTCACCTTATCTTTTCCTTTACCTCGTGCTACTTTCCTAGTACTTGAGTTAGTTATTCTTCTAACATTCAGTGCCTCCTCATGAACTTGAAGTTGAAGTGGTTGCAAAGTTGCTTCAGCTTCAACTTCAAGTGAACCTACAACAGGATTACTAATATCAAGGTTAGTAATAACTTTTGGCCTTGGGTGTGGGTTTTTATGTCTGGCTTTTGAGTATTTCTTTGGGGCAATAGGGGTAGATGATTTGACAGTCTTTGATTTCAACCAATTTTTAGTTCTTTTCAAAACCTCTAAGGTGTGGGAAAGAAAATCATTTTCTTAAATTCTACTCCAATAAACTTCAAGAATTGGTATACATTCCATCTGATTGACTGTGAGAATATAAGTATGAGGAATCACCTCAACCCATTTGGCGAAGTAGCCTATGGCAGTGAGAATATGAGTATGACCAGCACTAGATTTTGGGTTGATCAGACCTATAAAGTCCAATCCCCACTACTAAAAGGGTTTTTCTATAACCATTGGCTTCAAGGATAGAGCAACTAATTGTGGTTTCCCAGTAAACACTTTACATTTTTCACAATTACCTACCCATTTATAAGAAAATTTGAACATACTTAGCCAATAATAGCCACTCCTTAAATTTTTAAAGGTAGTCACCATAGATGAAAAATGTCCTTCACAAGCTTCATTATGAAAGATTTTGAGTAGCTTCTCCCATTGATCAGTATCCACACATCTCAGAAACATACCATCAAGGCATCTTTTATATACTTGATATCATCAACAATCACAAACTTTGCTACCCTGAGCTGAAGACTTTTCTGATCCTTTCCTTTTAGATGATTTGGACATTCTCCATATGTTAGAAAGTATATTATGTCTCAAAACCATTCATCTTTTAAACTGACCAACAAGAAATTAGGATATGTTCCTTCTTTTTTATTTTCTGACATGAGCTTGCAAAGACCTTGACTGCAAACTAGCTTTAGATGGCTTGATATCTAGGTAAAACTCTTGCACCTTCGACAGCTAGGTAGCCCAATTGTTTATTGCCACATCATGCTATGTAAGAATGCTCTTGGCTGCTGGAGATGGTATATAGACTACAGAATGTGAATGGAGGATGTAGTATCGAAATTGCTTCACAATTTTCACAATAGCAAAAGCTTGTTTCTCGGCCAGAGAATAATGCAAGTAATGTTTCTTTAGAGGAATACTCATAAAAGAAATAGGTACTTCATCTCCCTTTTCATTCTTCGAAAGTAGGATACTAGACATAGTATGATCCGATGCATAGAAATAAATTATAAAAGCTTTCTCAAAATTAGGATGGAAAAGAGTGGGCGCCTTTGTAGTAGCTTCTTTTACCTCTTCAAACGCTTTGAATGCCAAGTCATCCCATTTGAAATTTTGCTTCTCACTTCAAAGATTTTCCATAGGTTTTGTGGTTTAAGAAAAGTCAGGAAAAAACTTTTTGAGAAATTTGATCTGACCGAAGAAAGATCTAACACCATTACAGTTAATAGGGAGACATAAAAATTGAATTATTTTCACTCTTTCAGGGTCGATCTTGATTCCTTTCTTTGAAACTATATGCCCTAGCAGCTTTCCTTCTGTCACAACAAAGATTAACTTCTTGGGATTTGGTGATATCTCATGTTCTCTACATTTTTCAAGCACTTCTCTCAAATCTTTTAGATGCTTTCTTTACTTCTTGGATAATACAATCATATCATTAAGATAGATTGTAATGCTTTTATTCAGGAGATGCTCGAAGGTTGAGTTCATTGCACATTGGAAAGTTGCACCAGCATTTATCAAACCAAATGGCATTCTCTTATAAGTTAAGGTACCCCACGGAGTTGTGAATGTCATTTTATGTTGATCTCCTTTAGCAACTCCTATTTGGTTATAACTAGAGAACCCATCAAGGAATGACATCATCTTTGAGCCAGCTACTATTTGGAAAATCTAGTCCATTATGGGTAGAGCGAAGTTATCATATAGGCTTACCTGATTCAGGTTCTTAAAGTCTACACAAATCTTTATTTCTCCACTTTTCTTTCTCACTGGCACTATGTTTGCTACCCCATGTGGAGTGGTGAATCAAAAATATTATACGAGCTTTGAGCAACTTATCAATTTCTTTGAAAATTGCTTCTGAAACTTTTGGGTTATATGTCCTTTACTTCTATTTGAAATGAGTAGTACCTGGCTTTAGGGTAATATGGTGCTTGAACTACCCTCCCTTGAAGGTCTTCAAATCTTCATATGACCAAGAAAATACATTGATGTATTCTTTCAGTAGTTTGATGAATCTTGCCTTCTCATCTACATCACAATAGGTCCCTAGATTCACCATCTTAGGATTGTGTTTATCTCCTAGGTTGACCTCATATTTACCACTTTCAACCTCTTTAGGAAATGAATTTTGAGCTGAAAAAGCATTTTTTTTGACATCTCTTGCTCTCTTCATCCTGATGATGGATCACTTGGTGTGATTCGAAACGTTGATGGTAAAAAATCTTTACACAATCGAATCCAGAAATATATCAGTTTAATTGCTATGGATTGTGGAAATTTAATCTCTTTAAGCATCTCGCCTATCAAAAAGCTTCTCAAGTTTGACTAGGCCTTTAGGTATCACATTTCCCTTTAATTGTATTTCACCTTCTATCTCTTCTTCTGAGGAGTTAGAATAGAACTTCCTACATTCTGACTCAGAACCTTCAAAGTAATTAGTGGAAAAGTTATCCATACTTTGTAAGAAAGAATTAATATATAAATCATCTTTGAATACCTTCCATGATTTATTGTTGTTTGGGACACTTGGTCTATCAATGATTTTGATAGTATACTTATCAATTACAAAATTAGGGTGAGGGATTAGCAAAGAAGCTGATACTGCCAAGGAATATGCTCTGGTATTCAGTTCTCTAGGAATTGATTCTATTTAAAAAGCTTCTAAATCTTCAATTTCATCCCATACTTGGTTTCTAGTGCCTCAATCTTTCATTTTTAACTAAAAACAACTTCCTAACCTATTTTACTATCAATTTCATGTCTCCCTTTGCCCTTAGCAACTTGATATATTTCTTTTTTGCCTCTTTTAGTCCTAGAAGTAAAGCTTCATATTCCATTGTATTATTTTTATTTTCAAAGGATAACTTGAATGAAGAGGGAAAAGTTTGACCTGTAGGAGATACCAATACTATACCGGCCCCAAACCCATTCGAGTAGCAGCTTCGATCAAACTCCAATGTCTAGGGTGAATTCGCATCTTCTGACTGCATACCTGCTTCTTCATTTTCAGACATAATCAAGTAATTGGAAAAGTTAGTTTCTTGATAGAGGATTTGAGATTTCGGTTCGTCAGATAGGAAAACTTTATATTTAGACTTAGCTTTAGATAGAAGGGTTACTTTCTCTTTTACTATGGTTATGAAAGCCTAGGACCAATCCATTTTGACTTGTCCTCTCAAATCCTGACAAATTTTTTGGCTAAGGAGTATGTCATAGCTGGTAGGAATGTCTTCTACTAGAATAGTAAGCTTTATTCTCTTCTTTGGGAAAGCTACTAAAGAAACTTGGGCATCTTTGATTTGACCTATTAAGGGTACCTGCTTGGAGTCCATTGAATAGAACTTGCCAAAAGTCTTGGTTAGAGGGAGATTGATGGCTTTTACTACTGCGGTTGGCATTATATTATTAGATACACTGGAGTCTATAATAAAATTGCTTAATTTAAAGCCATGAAGATATAGGGATACATAAAAGGGGTCAAGTTTTCTTGGTAGGATAACTCCAAGCTTACTTTGGCAGGTTTGATCGAGTCCTTATGATAATCAAGCTTTTGGGCTTGGATTTCTTCATTGAAAGAAACTTTCTTTGTCTATTTAGCAGATACATCAGGTGAAGGTTGATGAACATATTCAATTAGCTTGTTGAGCTCAATAGGATTCATTCTCAAGTACCCAATAGGAGATATTTGAATTCTAGATGTTTTACAAAATTCAACTATATCAAAAACAGAGTCAAGATTAGACCTTTTCAAAATTTGAGTCATAGGAGACTACATCTATGATGACTTACTTTTGCTTTCTCCTCTAGTTTTGGAATCTTTTACTTGAGTGCGACTTGCAGTATTTTTGGATTGAGAATCATCTTTTCCCACTTTCTGCTCTCTAGTCAACACTGAACATGAAGCTTCTTCCAAAGTTAAAAGAATCTCACTGAATCTATCAGAGTCAGATTTTTATTCAAGGTAGTAACTTACAAAGTCACCAAGTCCTTCAGAAGGCTCTTCTTCTATTTTTATGTTTTTTGCAGCTACTTTCTTAGCTTCAAGTTGTTCATGTCTCATATTTTTAGGACATGTGGCCCCCTCCCAATCATTAGTGAGGTGAAAAATACACATGTTGGTTTTGTTGGGAGGAGGCTCGATTTACAGTCTTTTTTGACTAGGGGGCAGGGTAAATTTTCTCCCTTGGGAAGGAGGATTCTTGCTAGGATATTTCCTTGGAATATCTTGATAGGGAAATGAGGCTTTGAGGAGCTATTTTTTTACTAGTAAAACGTCATTAGCCAGCTTTTGAATAAGTGCATCATTGGAAGAAGATGATGTCGAGACTTGAGAATTTGGTATTTGCACATCTTTCTTCCACTTGCTAGACATAATAAGATCATCTTCTAATTCTATAGCAAGAGTTTGCGATGCTACAAGCATTGGAGGATTAGCTCTTTTTAGTGGGAAAGCAATGTCTAGGGGCATTGCATTTAAAAATAAACCTTTTTTATTCTCATCGTTGGGTGTGCTAGCCACAGGTATTTGATGCAAAGCTTTATTGAATCTGGCTACAAACTCACACATGGGTACATGTATTTCTTTTTTCATCTGGCTTAATTGCATGAGCAAAGAATTTGCATCTTCTGTCACCTTAAATCTAGCCTGAAAAGCATTCTTCATAGTATCCCAAGAAGTGATAGATGCATTTGGTAAATGATGAAACCAATCTGCTACTAAATTTGTCAAGGTCTGAATGAACAACCTTACAGCAACATCTTTTTTCACTACAACCAACCCTCCACATGCTATATTAAAAGAATCCAAATGTTCTTTAGGTGGCTTTTTTCCATCTCCACTAAATCTAGGGCAAACTTCTCATGCCCCTTTAGGCAATCTTCCTAGGTTTCCTACAAGTTATTATAGAGGTCCTACTGTGGCACCCCAGGGTTGATTAAGAGCCATTCTTGATAATCTAAAATTGATAGGGAGGATTGTAACAATAGAAGGAATCAAAGTTCCAGGGATGATTAGGGATTTCACAAAAAGAAAAGGACTACCACCTGTAGTGGGAGATGATAGTCTACTGATAGTTTTAACTTTGTTTCTTTTCAAAGAAAGGTCAGGCTTGAAGTCAATTCTAGCTAAATCTTCAAAATCTTTATCCACTAATCTTGTTTGCTATTTCTTCTTCTCTTTCTAGTACCAGTTGTACTTGGAGATACTATTGATTACTAACATGGCTAACCCAAGCACAAGCATTGAGGTCAGAAACAATATCTTCTTGTGTGTCTTGAAATCCTAGATTTGGTTGTAGAACAAGAAATTGATTGTGGTTAGGAAGTACCATTTCCCAAAATCATACAATTTATCAAAGAAAAGAAACTCTGTCTTTTTAGTTCCCTACTAGAGTCGCCAAAAACTATTAGTGCAAAACTTTTCCCAATATTTCAAACTTTTGAAATAGGAAAATGTTTGTAAACTAACAGGTTGAATTCCTAATTATAGATAAGGAATTCTCTACTTGAAATTTTCTATATGTTATATAAGGTGCAGCTAACCTTTTATGAAAAGATAATCATTAAGTCCTCTATTGAGGAAAAATCTTCCCAATGAGTATTTTGCTAAAAATACTAAAAAGCTTAGATCATCTCATGAATATAAAAAAGAATGTGAATACTGAAAAACCACTTAATTCTAACAATCAATATCATCCACATGATTGAATGTTAAATTTGATAAATAGATGAATAATGTGAACTTCACCTCTCACAACCTTCAAGCTTCAAGGAAAATAATTATATAATATACAAGAAATATGACTTAACTTTCACACATAGATAACATTCTCAAGAACACAAATTACTATAAAGCAGATTATAGTATCTACTTCAAAAGGTTTCAGCACATAAAATTGTAAAATTTTATTTTAGTTTGCTACTAATTCAGGAAAAACTATATTCAAATTTTAAAGTGTGGAATGCTTAAACAAAAGTATTTATGTCTTAATGTCTATGGAGAGATGAACCCCTTTAGATAATAGCTATTACATATTTATACAGCATAGGGTTGGATAACTATCCAAAATTACCCTACCAGTAGTAAATTGTCTTTTAGTTAACACAACTATTTCAACTGAATGCATAAAAGGAAATAAACAAGAGAAAAAGTGGAACTATCCAATGACCATGCACTATATCAAGAAGAACTATCCACACCAATTGTGATTATTGCAGCCTTCCATATCTCATAAGCAGTGGTGAATGTAGAAATAACTAATTGGTGGGGTAAACCGACATAGGCTATTCTCTATTTCCAAACTTCCTTTTTCCTCTTTAGCTTTGTTACTTTCTCTTCATGCATTTCCAAATTCTTCTAGTTGATTATTAACATGGCCTTAGTATGAGTGATATTTGAAAAATCTTGCTTGGAAGGCATTTACTTCTCCTAAATTTTTTGAAACTTTTTTTGTACCTCATTTACTATTTCCTCCACCTAGGCTATGGAGTCATTTTATTTGCCTAAGAAATGCTTGCTGAACCACTTTAGGTCTCCTTGAATTATCTCATCCATAAGTTTGAGACCATTCAGAATATTTATGATCTGAGCTACTCCCTAAAAAAGTGCCTCATTCTGCCATTTGATACAGTCCTTAGTGATATACAAAGTCTTATCATCAAGGCTAGCCATAGGACATTCAGCTAGGAACCTTTGCAGCCCAAATCCCTAAATTTATTCTATCCAAAGCACCACCTTCACCTAATTGTTCTTTTCCTTCTCATAGCCTTCATTATTTGACTCTACTTTTTAAATCATGGTAGTGGTCTCCTTTAAAGTTGTGTCTAAAAGATTTACCTATTTTACAATTCTATTTAGGACATGTCATAACCACTCTTCAAATGTCTTTGCAATAGCTTTACATATTCATAAATTATCAATGAACTATTGATTGGCTGAAGATGTTACATCCACAATTGCAGACATCTCATTTAAGGGTTTAGGTTATGGGTGCAAGATTGCAATGATGTACAATTCCATGCTCCACATTGCTTCCTTCATATCCTATTTATCTGTAGCATCCTTCCAAACTCTGTCCACAATCTTTTTATTTGATGCCTCAAAGATCTTCATATCCATTGCACAAATTCCTTTTCCAAGGTCAATTCTTAACACTTGATAATCTTGAGAAGTGAGATCCTCATGTAGGTTACCTTTTGGTGTCTTGGCAATCTCAGCTGACAAATGACCTAAACTTTTATCTAACTTTATTCAGGATTCAGTTTTGGCCTTCTTAGCTTTCGAAGATTTTCCCAGAAATCTACTAACCAAATCATCAATAGCCATAAATACGGGCACCATACTTCTTTTATTTTCAATGGAACTCTCCATCCATTTAGGTGTGACAAGATCTTTGCCAAGCATGGGAGAAATATTAGTCAAAGCAAGGGTACCTAATTGAGTATCATCGCTCTCAGGCAACTTTTGAGGGTCAGACACACTATCTACCATTGGAGAACTAGGGAGTTGGTCTAGATTTGACTTTATTTCTACAAGATCTAGATCAATGGTCACCTTATCTTTTCCTTTACCTAGTGTTACTTTCCTAATACTTGAGTGGGTTATCCTTCTAATATTTGGGGCCTCCTCATGAACTTGAAGTTGAAGTGGTTGCAAAGTTTATTTAGCTTCAATTTCAAGTGAACTTGCAACAGGATCATTAATACCAAGGTTAATGATAAATTTTGGCCTTGGGTGTGGGTTTTTATGTCTAGCTTTTGAGTATTTCTTTGGGGCAATAGGGGTAGCTAATTTGATAGTCTTTGATTTCAACCAATTTTCAGTTCTTTTCAAAATTGTTAAGGTGTGGGAAAGAAAATCATCTTCTTCCATTCTACTCCAATCAATTTTAGGAATTGGTATACATTTAATCTTATTAACATAAGAAGGGTCAACCACTTCTTCACTTTCATCTTCTTTTATTCCATTGGTGCTGAGGTTAACTTTGAACATATTAATTTGGCTTACTGTCAACCTTGACGACAGCCTTTTTTTAACTTCAAACTCATCTAAGCAATTAGCCCAGTAATCTTCTAGATGCAAAACATGGACTAGTGAAACTTCATGTTTGAAATTATCTTTGGTGAAACCTGTGCAGTCAAAATCTTTTTTGGGAGAGTAGGGTCTGAGGCATAGGTGGGACAATGTTGTTTTTGTTAATATAGCTTGCTCAAAATTTGAGCATTTTTAATGGCCAATCTCTATGGAAAATATGAAAGAAGGTGACATTTTTGTGTTTTTTCAGGAGATTCTATCACTTAAACAAACTGTCTACATACCTCAGATAAAATAATGTTGTCTAGACAATAATGTAGTAACTTGAGAGGTTCACCACAAAAATCTCCAACCCTAAGATATGTGAATTTGGGAAACTAAATATAAAAACAACCATAAATCTTAATGGCTTGCATTGATTCTTTGGATAACCTATGATTTTCATGCCCTTGGAGTTTGAACACAACCCTTTTGAGGAATACATTATTTACCCTTCTGAACTCTTTGCAAAATTCACCTACTTGGAGATCCTTGTAGTACTGATAGATAGTCATTTTATTAGTCCAAGGCATGTGTGGAAGACCTTCCCACTCCTTAGATGTTGCTAAAATGTAGATTAAGAAGGAGGACAAGAAAAATGATCCAAAATCACTCACAACTGGTTCCTCACTATCACCTTATCCAACTGTTAGTAGTCAATGCATAAATGCAATGACCCATCTTTCTTCTTCATAAAGATGATTGGTGCACCCCATGGGGATACACTAGGATGAATATGGTCCTTGGCCAAAAATTCCTCCAACTGTAATCTAAGCTCACTCAACTCATGAGTAGTCATGTGGTAAGGAGCTCATGATATCGACTCTGCTCCTGGGATGAGATCAATCTGGAATCAATGTCATGTTGTCATGGAATACTTGGTATCTCATCAGGAAACACATCTGCATACTTATGAAGGAGTGGGTGATCATGAAGTGTCACCATATGACTCTCGACCTCCTCAAGATAACTGACAAAGACTACAAACATCTGACATCACTTCCACACACTCTGCTTTAGCTGGTTATCTTAGATCATCCCAAGTGAGACTGGCCTCTGGATTCCTAAAAGCTCCACTTGTCCACCTATTTCATCAACACAAAGCACCGACTTATGCCAGAAATCTATATTCGTCTAGTGGGTGGCTAACTAATCCATGCCCAACACAATATCATATAATCCTAGAGGTAGGATGCAAAGATCGACTATGGTGGTGAAGGTACCCAAGTTCAATTCACATCCACCAACTAAGGAGTCCACAACCACTTTGGATCCTGTGGCTAACTCAATTCACCACCTATCGACCGAACATTCTACCACTAGCCCACATTGCTACACAAGCGATGGTGAAATAAAATAATCTAATGCACTAAGTCAAATAATACTAAAGATGAAATACCATGTAACATACCTATAGCTTCAACTACATTACCTTGGTTCTCAGCTTGATGGTTATCAACTTCTGCAAAAAATTGATGGCTTCTACTTACATCTCCTATGGTAGGCTCTTATCTAGCTACACCTCAACTAGGTCTTGAAGATGTCTTTGAAGGATATTCCACTACTTCATGGCCAAGTTGATTGCAAGAGAAATATGCTCCTTTCATAACAGAGCCCTATCCACGTCCATCTTGAGCAACACTAGAATAAAGTGCACTTCCCTTGCTAGAGTTCTATTGACTACTCTAAGATGGGTGATTCTACTAAAATTTTTGGCCATGACTCTGGTCAACTCCTTTCTTCCCTAAAGCACCTGAATTTTTTTCACCCTTATACCACCACTGATGGTTCTATCACTTCTAGTGATCGTTACCACCCTATGAGGGTACTGATTGGGTTTGGCCCTTTCCAGATGATTGAGTAAACTATGCATCCTGCCCAGAAGTTTGTGTATTGTGGCTCTAAGAACCTGATCTACCACTAAACCCCTTAGTCATATTGCTCTCTGCAATCCTATCTTTTTTGCAACAAGGATAAGTGTCTTAGGTTGATGCATCTAAACCTCTCCAATGATGGAGTCCTTAAGAGCTTGGAAAAAATGCAAAGTAAGGAGTATTTTATCATGGTTATAGTATGAGTACTACATAAGCTCAAAGAATCTGATCTTGTACTGATCCATTAACATGTTCCCTTGTTAATCTCATGGAACTCATCATTTTGAGCCTCTGTGAATTGAGGGGATAGGAACCTTTCTCTAAATCTCTCCTCAAAGATCTCCCAGGTGAGATCTGCTATAATAATCTGGAGCTTTTTCCCCTCAATGTTCCATGAAATAGATGCATGGTCTCTCAGCTGCATGAAAATACAATGAGCTCTCAAGTTGGTTAGATATGGATACGTAGAAAAGCAATGTTCTATATCAAGTAACCAAGTCTCATCCTTGAGGCCACCTCCCTTACCATCATAGTATAGTAGTTTAGACTACTAAAGGGATTTCATAATGTTTGAGTGGATGGAATCCTCACCATCACATCTCAACCTCTCCAATGGTGCCCTCTACCACTAGGTGGTGTGTGAGAATCTTCATGCTCATGCTCCTCTTCCTCTCTATGATCTGATATTTTGGAATCTCCATGATGAGATCCCTCCTCTTGGCCATGGTCATTCTATTTTTCCTCTACATGAGGTCCCAACCGAGCTATGATCTCTTGTAGCAAAGGCATCAATGCCCCAATGCCACCATGATCATTGTTACCTACTCTTCCCAACCATCCTAATATTCCTCCTTGTGGTGTTCTTCTTCATGGACATTCTGTCAATTACTGCCCCAACCACCAAGTTTGTGTAGGAGGCATCACTAAGGAAGTAACAAGATAAGGTCATAATCATAAGTGATAGTCATAAGAGTCATAAGCATAAGCTAAAATAAGATAATAAGGCATACAAGGGAAATAATATCATAATGGGAGCATAACACAAAGAAACCAATATTGCAACATGGGCTCTGATACCAAATATAATGCCTTGCCCATAGATCCTTGGAACAAGGATAAATAAAAGCCAAAACTTTTTTTTAAGCATGGAATTAAACAACATCAACATGCAACTGATCATAAGACTGCAATAGAAGACTTAACCAACCAATCTAGGCTTCCAAAGAATCTCCAAATGACACAAAAACCAAAATGACAAAGATAATGAGGTCACAAAGCACATTCAAATCCAAGAGACCACCCCAAATTTGAAAGGTCAAAAACTAGAGTTGAGAACTTTGTAAAAGGTTAGCCAAGTCAACTCTCAAAAATTTTTGGTGAAGTGCAAAAGTGTCTGATGTTTTCCCAAGAAGGTTTTTTCATAGACCCATGCGATACCTCACACTATAGTCGTATGATATTTCTCATAATAGCCAGGCGATAATTTCAAACAACCATGTGATACTTGTCTAGTATCATATAACATTTCTCACAACTATTTTGTGATACTTTCAATGGTCACACAATAGAGTTGGCTATAGTCATGCAATACTCTTCCAGTATTGTATGATATAACTCAATACTTTTGTGGGATACTTTCTAGTATCGTACAACATTTCTCCCTAAGGCATGCAATACTTTATCAATATCGCCCAATGTTGAAACATCATCACCCAAGGATGTAAGTAAATATTTCAATGAACATTCAGAGGGAAATGATAGAGTTAGAACCTCCATAGTAGGGAGTACTGGATCCACAAACTCAAGGCTTGGACACTCAAAAGCATGAAACATCAAACGAAAATGTGACTAACCATCTAATCCATAGAAGCATATGAAACTTGTGCAAAAAGCAACATTAAAATGAACATAAACAACAAAAATTGTGCATGGTTCCTCCCAACTATAATAGCATCATGAGACTTCAAAGGCCCTAGCCATGCCCCATGCACAACATCCCAAACTGCCAACTAGATAGTTAGAGTTGTCTTATGAGGGTATTACTACTACAATGTAGAAACATCATAAGATAAGAAGATCTAACATGCTAATCCAAAAAAGCATATATACTCCAACTAATAGTGAATCACATCATCTAACCATATGCTAGCATCATAACAAAGGAATGCATCAAATAAAACTAACATCATCTAAACATGATATCCAAGAATTCCAATGAAAGCATAAATCACTAGGAAACATACTCTGGAAACCCAAATATACCAAGTGAAACATCAAGCATCAATCACAATTGGAAATAGATCGTCTCTATACACCAATCCCCAATAGTGGTATAGGTAGGTATGCATCCCAACCACATGAAACCCATAGGCCTACTCTTGTTGTGTTTATGGAGATAGTGATGCCACCACAAGCACACATAAAGAAAACATCCATGGCTAACATTCACACTAAACAATAAAGAGAACTAAAACCAAGATCATGAGATAATGCAAGTACAACATGTCCTAGTCAGACACTCTATGAGTGATTTATATAGAGAATTGATGGAGGGTAAATTAGTTGGCATCAAGTAGCCCAAGCTAAAATATCACGTGGAATCAAAACCTCCCTAGGAAGTGCATCACACTATGTCCTCAGGTCCACTTTGGGTGCTCACATTTTTATTATCTTATATTTATTACCCAGTAAATTATTTAGTCATCATTTATTTTAGAAAACTTCTTCATGCTAACCTGGGAAATAGTCACCAAGGTTGTGAGAGAAGCCCCTCCAAGTTGCTACCCTACATATCCATGCTCATCACATGATGAGTTCCCATAGGGAATGCATATTCTCAACCCAACCCCAATGAACATAAATCCACCAATAACAACCAGAAGATCAGGCCTCACAAGAACCCAACAAATGCATGTGCACATGTTCATGTGTGGGTCCACCAATGTCACAAAGTCTATAAAAATAAGGGTTGGATGGGAACACAAGGAAATTAACACTCAACCAAAAAAAAGCTTGGGAGTACAGATGTAGCATGCATCCCAATGCAACATAAAAGTGCAACATTGACTGGATTGACATCCTACAAATTATCTAAATGCATGACCAACATCATTCCAAGAAAACTTGAGAAAACTAGGTGGTATACAAATTAAGGTAAAAACCTCAAAAACCAATGTTGATGAAGATCAACAAATATGAAACATATTCAACCCAAGGATGAATGAGCCAAAGAAAACCAATAAAAATTAGGTTTGAACACCATATGTAGAATGGGCCAGCATAGCAATGTGAAACCCCAAACCCTCATCCCAAAAATTAGGGAAATTCTCATACCCGACCAATCAAGCAAAGCTAGCAATGGGAAACACTAGTTCTCAAACTCCTAACAAACAACTACCAAAAATGGAACCTAAAATAGAGCTGAAATAGGAAAACAAGAGAGCTCTACCTGACAGCCAAAAGGGAAAAAGATAGAAAATTGAACAATAAAATAAATATCCCACGAAAGCTGCCAAAAATCACAGCAATCCAAGGTCTCCTTGAGTTGGATATAATGAGATGAATCTTGCAACGATCCCATGCCCATAGCTCCTACAACGAATAGAAATGCAATCCTATAGAAGAGGATTTGGAAAAAGTGCCCAATTTTCTTATTTCCAAATGTGAGAAGTGAGGAGTAAAATTCCTTTTTGGATACTTATTCACTTTTTAAATGAATAATGGATTAGGATAAATAACTAGGTCACCTAGTTAAACCCTAATTCAACCCAAACAAAAATAGGCTATTCCAAGTAATTGGAATTCATCTACAAAAAAGTTGTTAGGAATTAAATTAAATTAAATGAGGCCCAAATATTCCCTTAAACCAAATCACACAATTCCTTAAAAACTTTTGCCACAAATTCGGACCTCTAAATGCACTGACATACTCACGGGTATAATCAAATAATGTAAATGAGTCCAGATTTATTAAATCATTGGAGGGTTTAATGTAAAAAATTAAATAGGATATGTCAACCATACAAGGATAATATTGGTTAAATGTGAATAGTTGAATCAATAACTCCATGTGCCACTACCAAGGATATAAATCATGCACACTAAAACACATGATCAAGTGCAATTGCATATAATAACATAACCAAAGCAATAAATTCATTAAATGAACTAATTTAACCATTTATTTACTTATACTAAAATTATCCATTTACGTCACTCACTTTTTCATAAAGCATAACCAAGAAAAAATGAAGTAAATAATCATAGCATCAAATCCAACATATAAACATAATCAAAGGATATCTCCAAATACCAGATAACTAGATATCATCATAAAACATATTGTCATCTCAAAAAGGACATCATCACATAGATATGATCAACTAAACAACATAGTAATCTAACATTTGACCATCAAGCCATCTCAAATGTAAAAATAACATGAGTAACAAGTATCTCTTGGATCAAAATATAACAAGGTACAGACAACAAACACAAGAGACACTACACCTTACATGTATAATCTTCAAAAATGAGGAAGAATCAAATGAGAAGATATTGGATTTGTTTCACATGCCATCAAACTTGGAAATTTGATCACAATTGTGGGGATAATAAGGAAGAAGATTTAACCAAAGAAGTTTGGACCAATGTTGAAGAAGATAAGAATCAAACTATTTGGTTCCAAGAAAAATAACACCAAGTCTTGCAAGGAGAAAGAATCACTTGCAGTTAATGGTAAGGGATATGCAAGCCTCTTATTTGGTGGCTTGGAATTTGTTATTGATTAAAAAAATTGATGAGGATGTCTTATTTAAGATGTCCTCAAGGAAGAAAATGAATCATCCAATGATGAGGAATCGTTTGAAAATGATGTTATAATAGAAGACACGGTCATGTATTTAGAGATGGAGGAACATTCATTTAATAAATCTAAAAATGGTGCAATAGATAATGAAATTTCTTCCAACCAAAGGGTTTTCCAAACTTGTATGCATTAAAAAGATTGAAATGATGATGTTGAAAGTGTTGATATGAGAGACCAAACAAAATTTGTATTTCTAGTATTTTGGAGCATATAATTTGAAAGATAAGCTAAAAGTCATAGAGGATATGGTTGTTACAACCTTTAGCGCATTTTGATGGTATCCATAAAAACATTGAGAATCTTACTTAGGAAACCCAAATTGAGGAAAGGGAAAGGGAACAGCTAGTGGATTTAATAGTACATACATCCACACAATTAAAAATGCATTGCAAAAGATGAAATCGGATTATTTGAAATTTCTCAAAGATGGGGATATTGTAATCAAGTTGTAGATGATAAATATGAGATAGATGAACTTTTTCTTTAATTGAGAATGACACACTACTCATTGTATAAGGCTGAAAATAAGATGGAAGCCACTCACAAGAAAAAATGGACTTAATTCTAAAACCAAGGTGATCATACAAGTTGTTGAAGGAATCAATACCCTTTTTTGAAAATGAAAGTGAGCATAGTATTTCCACCATTATCTATTCAAATGAGACACAATATATTAAAGAAGATCAAAAGGACTAGCAAGGAGTCAAACTCAATATTTTTTATGAACATTATATTTGTAATACTCCAATATACAACAATGAAATAATTGCTATAACAGATTCCATGGGCAGATTTTAGAGTAGTTTCAACCAAGAGACAAAAATGACCAAGGGTCTTCCAAGGTTAGAAGGAGTTGTGCTTGGATGGGTGAAAATATGACACAAGGGTACCACAAGAATTTTGATCTTTACAATGGTTGTTATACACCTTCACAATATCATGAGGTAATTTTTTTTCACATGAGGTTGGAGACAACCCAAGTAATGCTAGTTTCATAAATTTCACTTGACATTGAACATTACATTGGTGAATATGTTGGTTTGGTTGATGATACTTGTAGTGAATAAAAAATTTAAGAGATGACTTTGATGAATAATGAAGGTAGCTACAGTGCACCTTAAGATTTCTCACAAAATTCTTATAATATGCAAACTATTTATCTACTAGTTGGTGATTTTATCTTCATGGATACATTAGTTATTAGTGGTTTTCCTTCTTGGTCTTCCATTGCACTTTCAAATTTGGCATGGTCTACATAGTTATTGAGTTGCATAAAGATTTGTGAGGATATTTTTACTTGAGGGATATCTTGTAAGTATAAGATTGATTACTGTGGGTGGGTGAAGCAATAATCACCAATGCAATAGAACTTCAAGCCCAATAAAACTTATCAAACATATTAACATTTAACCTCTTGAACTTCCTATCAACACAATAGGTACAGTAAATTTTAAAGTAACATGCAAAGCATGAAAATCACTCACATGACAATAACATTAGATATATCTCATGGAAACTCAATTAGTGTAAAAAATATAGTGTGAGAGTGATGTTCACAAATATTGCACACTTTTAGAATACATTATTTTAGGAGCATGCCTATTTAAGGGTTAAAAAAAGGATTTCTTTTAAAAAAAATAGTCTTATACCCTATTAGGATTAACCTTGTTAGAATTTTTTGAATACTCTCTCAAGAATGTTACTTGGTTAGAGGATTTTACAAAGATCTTTCAAGATCATCTGATTAAGGGATTTTTCTACTTCAATGATTTGAAGGTAAAAAATGATAAATTATTTGTAATTTGACTATCTCAGGTAGATCAAATCCAATAAATCTCTATAACAATTCAACATACCATACTTAATCCTCTTTATCGATCAACTCAACACTATGTCTTCCTTTGAGATCGCATCTTTCATTTTTTCTGTCCTAATAAGAACTTCTTCCTTCTTCTTCCTTCAATGTAATTATTTTAATCATAAGCCATAAACCTAAATCCAATGATCCATATTTAGCATAATGAATCTAACCATTCATTCTTTCTTTTCTTTTATCCATGTCATCCTTGCATTTGATCTTTACCTTAAAAAAAATTCCAACTCCATTATTTATTTTGACTTTGTAGAAAATTCTTAATAAATATTCCTAAAATTTATTACCTTGATATTTGTGTCATCTATTCCTTTCTTAAATCATGCATCAATCTTCCATCTATCTAATCCAAACTAACATTAAAAATACTAATTCAGATCTTATGATCGTGCCTTGAATCTTCACTAACTATTATTTTTTCACCAATAAGCCTTCTTTGTTTACTTTTTATTCTTGTGTACCTATTCATCCAATTTACCTATTCACTTTTTATTTTATTGATAAGACCTAGTTTAGCAATAAGACCTTATTTAGATATTCATATGTCTAGTGCACCTTTTTAACTTTTCTTATCAACATAACTTTCAACTTATCAAATCACCTTTGCCTGTAATCGTTATACGATGCTATCCTAGCCATATCAACTTGACATCATCATGAATCATATACAATAATAGTTTCAACTTACTCTCTTATAGGTTTGAAGAAGCATTGAAATCATTCAATTGTTCGCAATTAATTATCTCAACAATTACTCGAATTAGTTCTTGTCCTCATAACGTACTCAAATATTTACATAAATGGGTGTTATCAGAGATTTAGCATCTAAAAATGTTACTTAAAAGTCATGTAAGAAACACTTAATTCATTTTGCAACTAACTCTTTCTCTAATAAATATGTGGTAACAAGTCAAAACACTTAGTTAAATAGTTTGACAACAATACAACTGATTGACTAATCTTCAAATCGCATTCTAGTCTTTAATAAATCATCATCAATATTAGATAATCATCTCCATCATCAAATAACTCTTCCAGTCAGTAGCATTAATAAGTTATGCCAATAATCTTCCCCTTTGACATTGATGGCAACACTATGGACTCTATAGATAGAAGTGGAAATAATTTCCATTACATTATGTCTAAGATCCACCTTTATCCTTTACTACCATCCACTGATTAATCACATATGTTCCAGTACTCTAATACTCTCCTTATGAGTATTTTTCCTTATCTGATCTTGTGTCTCTTTGTTCTCTATCTATGTCTTCCCTTTGATTCCTTTTATATGTCTTTTGGTTTATCTCTCCCCCTTTTATTTTCAATTATGTCTTTAGGTATTATTCTCTTCTTCTCCCCCATTTTCATCAATGTCAAATGTATATAACATTCTAATTTATCTTATCCTATTTTATTCTTGTTTGACATTCTTCCCCTTTTCCTGCTAAGACTTCTCCCTCTATGGAGTAGTCTATTTGTGCATCAATTTGTTCTTATGATCTTCTATTCTATACCATGAATTGATGTAACCAGCATCTTCCCTCTTAATTGGTAGCAAATAGGGGAGGGAACCCTAATCTACCTTTGAGATACTCAAAGCTCTCTTTTGGTAGTAGTTTAGTGAATATATATGTAACTTTCACCTTTATGGAAATGTATTACAATATAATATGTTTCTCCTATACTTGTTCTCTTATAAAATGGTACTTTATAGTTATATTCTTTGTCTTTAAACTATTTATATCATTAGTCTTATCATAATGTATTACAATAGGTTCAATTACCTTCTCATGTATTCCTTCAAGTATTTTCTTGATCCAGATTACTTTCTAATAGTTAATTGTAGTAGAAACATATTTAGCTTTAGTGTTAGATTGTGAAATAAACTGTTATTTCTTTGTAGTCCATGAAACCAATCTATTCCAAGATAGAAAGCTCCTCCACTTGTACTTTCTTTGACATTAATATTTTGAGCCCAATTAGCATTTGTATATACTTTAAGATCAAAATCTCCTTGTTTATCATACCATAAACCAAAATCTTTAGTTCCTTTTAGATATCTTAACATCCTTTTCATAGTTGTCTTGTGTGAATAATTTGAGTTTGATGAAAATCTAACTACTGTACCAATTTCACATTCTATATCTGGGCTACTATGAACAACATATTGCAACTCACCTATCATTTATCTATACAATGGCTCATTTACCTCCTTAGAGTTATCTTCCTTAGATAATTTGTAGTCAGTGATCATAGGTGTACCTGTAGGTTTTGAATTTCGCATAACAAGCATTTTGTGTATCTCCTTGGTATACTTGGATAGTGTTATGTAGATAACTTTCTTCATTTGTTGTACTTGAAATCCAATAAAAATTTTGATCTCTCCTATCATAGACATCTCAAATTTATTCTCCAACTCATCAACAAATGATCTACTCACCATTCATTTCCACCAAATATTATATTATCAACAAATATTTCATCAGGTAATATCATATGTTCATTTTCATCTTTTAGATATTATTATCATATGTTCCTATAAATCCAATTTGAATTAGATAAGAATGTAAATTTTCATACCATTCTCTTGATTTTTTCTTTAATCCATAAAATTCTATATGTAATTTGCAAAAAAAATTCATACCTTTTTCACAAGAAATCCTTCGGATTGTTCTATGTAGACCTCTTCTTCTAGTACTTTATTCAAGAAAGTTGATTTCACATCCATTTGATAGACCCCAAATCCTTTGTATGTTTCATATGCTAGTAGTATCCTAATTCCCTTTAATCTAGCAAAAGGTACAAAAGTCTCACCATAATCTAGACCTTCCTCTTGAGCATATCCTTTACAAACTAATTTTTCCTTATTCCTTATCACTTCTCCATTTTCATTCATCTTATTCGTGAAAACCCATTTAGTACCTTCCACATTTCTATCACTAGGTCTAGGTATCAATTAACATGTTTTTTTCTTCACCAATTGATCAATCTTTTCCTTCATTTCTTTCATCTAATCATCATCCTTTAATGCATCCTTTATTATTTTAGGTTTAGCCTCTAATAGAAAACATGTAGTTTCTCAAGCTCTCAACTAACTTCTAGTTAATATTCCTTCTTTCCTATCACTAATTATATCACATAAACTATGATTTATCCTTATATGTATTTGGGTTACTAATTCTACATTCTGAGTTATTTTATTTTCATCATTTACTCTGGTCTAATTTTCATTTACTAATTGAGCATTATTTTCTCTTGCATTCACTTGTGGTGCTATTTCAAGTTTCACCAATTCATAATATATGAGTTCATTGTATCCTTCTAGTTTCTTCATGTTGTCTTAATTCTTTTCTGAGAATTCATGAAATTTTACATTTGAACTTTCAATTATCTTATTTGTCCTCTTGGTTAAGCATTTGTAAGTCTTTCTTTTAGTGGAGTATCCAAGAAATATTCCTTCATCTCCTTTAGTATCAAACTTGTCATTCCTTTCATCTCTCTTAATATAAAATTTACTACCAAATACTTTTAAATAATTGACATTAGGTGTGTGTCCATAGAAAAGTTCATAAGGTGTCTTGTTTGTGTCTTTCTTGAGTTATACCTAGTTCAATGTGTAAACAATAGTATTTAGTGCCTCTTTCTAAAACTTTTTTGCCACTCCTTTTTGTTTCAATATCATTCTTGAACATTCCACAATAGATATGTATCTCCTTTCTTTGATTCAATTCTTCTATGGTATCTCTAGTTTTGTCAATTTTCTCTTGATTCCATGTTTATCACAACATTAATTAAATTCTTGTAAATTCACCTCCTCTATTAGATCTAAGACATTTTAATGTCTTGCCTATTTATATCTTGACTCTTTCCTTTTACATCTTTAACATATGAAAAATATTTTATTTAACTTTTAGAAACATCATAGACATCATCCTTGAATAGTTGTCAACAAATAGTATAAATTATTTATCATCAAGATAACTCTCACATCCTATTGGCCCACATAAATGTGTGTACCAAATGTAAAATATTTTCTAAAGAATAAACCTTAATGGTAAAGCTTGATCTAGTAATCTTTACTAATTAACATTCCTTACACATTGCATTCTCTAGTTTAACCAAAATAGGGATTCCACTAACATTTTTATTCTAACTAACTTTAACTAGATTATTGAATTTTAAATGAAAAAGTCTCGTGTCACAACCAGTATTGATGAAGGGTGCTCCCCTTAATACCATAAATCATAACACAAACAAAGAAACAACAAAAAATGCTTTAAAAAAAATAATTTGGACTTCTTATTATTGCCACAATTGCAGAATTATAGAATTCACAAATACAATATGCTAACTCGCATGGGCACCTTCATTATAGTAATCTGCAAGACTAAACTACGAACTACCACCCAAATTTTTTCTAGACAATGTTCAGGTCTTTATTAAATAGGAAATTTTATGCTACTCGAGAAGGTTCTAGACATTGAAACTTAATAACTAGGGCTGACAGACACTAACAATACAAATAGAGTCAGCCAAATACATCTTTGACAATTATTTTAGAAATTTTGGGTAGCCCAACTGTAGAAGGCCATCACTCTTGAACTGTTGCTCTAATTGGCTATTATAACCACTTTCTAAAAATTATAGCTCTTGATCTATAGGGTCTAAATGGTGCTAGCACATTTCCATCAAGTTTTCAAATCTCACCCGGGCACTCTAAGGCCTCCAACAATGAACCTTAATATTTTTCTCCTAAATTTTCCACCAAAAATCTACAATAACTTCTCTGATACTTAAGTTGGAGCAATGAGATTTTTATGGTAGGCTTATAAGTCTAAAATCAACCTTCATGTAGAAAATGAGAACATTCCAAGCTCATATGAAAAAATTACAAAAAATAGTAAGCTCCTAGAAATAGTAACCACCCAATCTACTAGTCCTCATTAAAATAGAAAAGATTGAAAAGAAAATATTGTTGGGTGATGCAAGATTGCTCTTATACCTAGGATGCTCCTACATCAGACACCTAGGTTAATTTGAGAATTGACCCTATCATATCTCAGGTGTTTAGAGGAAAACTAAGACAATTAACCTCCTCCCTTGCTAGCCATGATGAATCTTCTCCTGGCCTCCCTTTCCATTTAATCAGGTATTCCTCATAATTTATGTTCCTTTTACTTTTTCCAATATGACTATCTAGTATCTCCTCAATCTTCTTTGTAGTCGAACTAGCTACTGGAATACTCCACTGTGCTTTTGCAACTTCATCTCCATAACCTCCTTTGTAATACTTTGTCAAATCTAAAATATTAAATACTGGTGAAATATTCAATTGAGAAAGAAACTCCACTTCATAAGAATTTCCATAATCATGCCTTTTCACTATCTTGCACAGTCCAAACTTCTTCATCTTCAGCTTATGATTTGTATTCACTGGAAAATGCTCCTTTCTCAAATGAACCATGACTTCATCTCCAATCTAAAATTCCTTATACCTCCTTTTCACATTTTCCTTAGCCTTGTATTGTATATTCATCTTTATGATGTGCTTCCTCACATCCTCATGGATGGTCTTCAAATGTTCAGCAAATTCTTCTACTTCAACACTACTTATCTCTCCTTTATCCAATTGCCATAATTCAGAAGCATTTCTAGAACTACTCCCATATATAATCTAGAATGGTTAATTACCAGTACTCCTATTGATAGAACTATTATATGAAAATTCCACTTGTGGTAAAATCATATCTCATCCTTCTAGTTTGTCTCCAACCAAACATCTCAACAAATTTCCTAGACTATGATTCACAACTTCTGTCTATCCATCAATTTATGGATGATGTGATGAACTGAACTTCAACTCCATCTTCAACTTCTTCCACAATGTACACCAAAAATACCCAAAAATTTTGGTATCTCAATCTGAAACTATACTCTTTGGTAGACCATGTAGTCTCACCACTTCTCTAAAAAATAACTCTACCACATAAACAACATCACTAGTCTTCTTGCAAGGAATAAAATGTGTCACCTTTGAAAACTTGTCAACCACAAAAATAGAATCATTCCCTTAATGTTTCCTTGGTAATCGAAGAACAAAATCCATGTTGACACCCTCCCATAGCTTCTCTGGCACAAGTAATGGCTAATACAATCGTGTATTTTTATTTACTCTTTTCGCCATCTGACATACTCTACAACATTGTACAAACTTTTTCACATCTTGTTCTAATTGTGGCTAGTAATAATTCTCAGCAACCAAAGCTATCGTTTTATCTCTTCCAAAATTGTTGACAATTAGCTAATGAAGATATTTAATTGTTCTCATTTATGGCAACACATAATGTATATGCTTGTAGGAAACCTCAGAAATAAAGATACTTAGCTTTTGGAACTCAAAAAATTGTCTAAGTATGAAATTGGTTTACAACAGTGTATTATTTTGTATGTAACTTTTTACTAACATCATATTATGATTAGAAAATTTAGATAGAGATACTATACATGTTGATGATGATGTGTATAACCTTGGACATCAATATGGACTATACAGAAAAGAGATATTCACATTTTATCAGTGTAATAGGACACTAGAATTAAAGGTAAATGAATTATTTTATGTACAAAATAATTACTTGACCAACTAGGCTAACATCCTAGATGTTTACTCTAAGTTGGAAAATTATATTATGGTCTTAGTTGACCTAGCAGAAATTTTTGAAAAGGCATGGTATATATGCTAAGGACATCTTATAAATTCAAATGTAGTTGTGCAAGTTGTGATAAGTTGTGTTGAGAAATTGTATGCAAACTTTTGTGAAGCCATATATGTGAAGTTTTGAGAAGCTATTTTTATGATCTGAGATCGAGCTAAAGATTAGAGATCAGTCAAGAAAGAAGTTACAACACCTATATACTAGAGGACTAATTACTTTTTTGGGCAGTGAGCTCTTCTTGTAATTGGAAGTGCATGTTTGGGTAGCAGGCTCATCTTGCATCTACTATACTACAATTCCTAATAGGGTTGGAATCTCCTAATAGTGATTCAAAGTCTCCTAATAGAGATTCTCTATACTTAATTTTCTCATTGACTCCTAATAGGGTCCATCCTCTAATAAGGAACATATATATTAGTATATTATCTAGTGGGTATCATCCCCACCGGGGTTTTCCCTTGGCCAAGGTTTCCTAGTTAACAAAATATGTTGCTATGAGTTATATTTGTGCATGGTTATTGTTACTATTTAACATCACTTGTTTACTTTCTAATGTATGGTTCAAAGTAATAAATAATATTCAGTTGGCAACTAAAGTTTTTAAGTTACTAATTCAACCCACACCCCCCCCCCCCCCCCCCCTCACTTAGTAATTTCTATTTCTAACAATTTGTATCAGAGCACAATTACTATGAAGAGGCTTAATAGCTTGAGTAAGATCCCTATGGATATGGAATAGTTGATAAAGAACCTTGAAGAGGAACTTGAACAAATTGATCTCCTTACTTAAGAAAGAGATAAGCTTAAGGATAGATATAAAGACTCCAAAATATATATTGGATAATTGAAAGATAAGATTGAGCATCTCAAATCGAAGCTTGAATCTATTGAATCAAAAACTAGTGATGATGATTATTTAAAGCTAAAGATAGAGTACAAGATCTTGAAGCATGAATTGAAGATTACAAATCTAAATTTGACTTTGAAGAGTGATCCTAGCAAAGTTGAATCTGATTTGAAGACTAAGAATATATATCTTAGAGTGAGTATAGTGAAGAAGACATCTGAATTTGAAACATTTAAAGAAGATCATGAAGAACTTCATAAGTACAAGACTATTGTGAAAGGTGAATTAACTCAATGCAAGCAAAAACTTGAGAAGCTTTATTCTAGCAGAGAAAAGATTGATGATTCAATGTCAATACAGAGACCTACCTATGATAAGATTGGTCTTGGTTATCTATTTAGCATGTCTACAAAGAAACCTAAAAATGGATCAGATCTTAAAGAAAAAGATAAATCTAATGATAAGATTGAATCCAATCAATCTTCTGATAAATCTAAAGAAGTTGGACAAGAAAAGGAAGTTGAGATTTTAGATGAACCAAAACAAGTGGAATCTCCTAAAGAAACTAGGTATGAATTTAGAGGTAAGTGTTTTTCATGTAATGAAATAGGTCATATGAAAAGAGATTGTACAAATAAGTCATTTAATCATGTTAAAGATTTTAATTGTCATAATTGTCATGGTATGGATCACAAAGAAATTGATTGTAGAAAACCTAAATATGATAATGATAGAAGGAATAGTAGAATTTTTGGAAATACTAACCTTGCAGATAGAAGAAGATCTAATGAAAGGACATCAAGAGAAGGAAGACCTTATGAAGAAAGAAGAAAATTTTTGTGTTATAAGCGTAAAAACTTTGCAAACATAGCTTCGCATTGTCATGCACTAGTTGATGAACAAAATCCTAGAAGTAGAACTCCAATATGTCAGTTATGTAACAACTTCAAACATACAACAAAGTATTGTAGAATGGATAGAAACTTTGGAGATAGAAGGAACAATTGAAGAAACTTTAGAAACAAAATGAATGATGGAATAAACTTTAGAAATGATAGAAAGAACCATGAAAGGAATTCTAGAACTAAGAAAGACAATGAGGAAAAAAGAAATATAGTCATTGAACTTCAAGAAGAACTTAATGAGGCATTCGTAAAAGGATTAGACATCTCAAAAAAAAAGTTAGAAGATGGTGAGATAGGAAGATCAAAGTCAGTAATCAAGTTTGATTCAATTAAGTTGAATTAAGCTTGTTCACAAAACTAGAATTTGAAACTTCATCTAGAGATCAAACTACAGGTAGTGAATTTGGGAAAAGGTGTATCGAGATAAATTTAGATGGTATCTAAGCTCGTTTAAAATTTGGAGCTTATTAGAACTTGTTACAAAGGAATTAAGAGTTACTATTATTACAGAGAAATTTAATTCTATAGTAGAAGATGGAAACCATTTTTTTATAAAGAGTTTTATGGAGAAAATATTCTTGGAGCATTATCATGATGGAAGGAAGCTATGGTCAACTTTGGGTAGTATTTGAAGATCAAAAAAAGGTTATCAAATAGATATTTGATTTCAGATGTAATTAATAACTTTTTCATGTTTGCAAAGTACAAAATTAATTCAAGTTTCAATTGAACGAATAAAATGGAGTACAAACTTGATTACCACTTCATTGTGATTACATCAGAAGCATCGAGCACTCAAAAGTGACTTAACAAGGCAATTTCAAAGTAAACCCTATTTTCAAAAAGAGGTATTTTATCATTTATTCACAAAATTTCTTCATTAAAATATATATTTGATAGAATCATGGATATGTCAGTAGTTCATAATCCTTAGAATGAGGAGAGACTAAAATTGAAGGTTGTTTCCATGAAACCCATAGAAGGAACCCCTAGTTCAACATCATCCATTACTCTAAACAATGTAGTTTATTTGGAAGATGTAGGAAGTTATCTTAACATCAAGTTTGAATCTATTGGGAGTGAGCATATAAACAAAGATATGGAATTAGTCTTTAACCATGATATGATTGTAAAGCCAAAATTTGAACATTTGAAAGAGTTATACCTTTTCAAATATCATTTCTACTGAGAATCAGACACCAACGAATGGACTCGGATCATACTAAGTAGAATTCATGATGGAAAACTATGGATGGAAGAAAATGTAGTTGATATTTCGGCCGACCTTATTCATGAGGTAATTGGTTTTAGCAAACAAGGTAGTGTACCTATAGGTGAGAAACTTTTTAAGAAGAAGGTTGAGAGCTACACAAAAGCAGTTTATAATGGGAACTCCATCGTGATTAGCACCATTAAACAAGATGATGTAAGATTCATGAGTAGAATCATTGCCTACTCTATATGTACAAGTTCTAAGATTGGTGAATTGTTAGCAAGATTCATCTATACAGCCTATAAGATTTGTGTTGAGAAGGAACAAGTTGATCTTAGTGAAATTCTAAGAATGCAACTTCTTGAAACCTTGGAGAAAATCAAGAGGACTAAGAATGGCGTGTTTATATTTCAATCATTGATCAATTATATATTCTTTCATGTGCTTAAAATTTTTCCATACTTATCAATTATAGAGATTATAAATAGTGAGAAGTGTACAATGGAGAAGATTACCAATGTACATAGATGACATCCAATAGATAAAATCTTGGATAGCAAAAATTTGATAATCAAAACATTTTAGAATGAGATGAGACAAAGATTCAAAATTTCACCTGCAATTGTAGAAAGATTCAAAGATGACATAGGTGTTATGTTTGATATAGATTTAACTCATATTCAAGTAGTAGAACCTCAAGAAACATTCCTTGGTCGCTTGGGTTATGAATTAAGTGATGAAGTAGCAATTGGATATATAAATCTATTGTTGAAATCTAAGAAGGACCAAATTGAGTATATATTTGGGACTTATAGAGATTACCCAATTATCCCATCAAGCATCTTTAGAGAAAATATCTCACAAGAAGATAGAGACTATAAAAAAGAAAGCTTTAACATAGGTTGGTATTATAGAAAGTGAATTATAGAAAGTGAGTCACAGGCAATTAGGCAAACCATGAAACAAGGTATAATGTATGTGCAACCTTTATCGATGTCTATTGCAAAGAAATCTTCACAACAAAACATTCCATATGATGCAATGTCAAATGTACATCCAAGTGAGCCAAAGAGGAAATTAGAAAAATTAGTGGAAGCTATGACTACAAAGACAAAAAGAGTCAAGAAATAGGCTATTAGACTAGGTAAAAGACAAAAGACATTGTTGACAATTGTTGAATCTAGTGATGAAGAAGAACAAGAAGAAAAATAGGCAGAGAAAGTAACTACTTCTAAACAAACAACAATTAAAGCAAGGGAACCTTGGAAGTTGAAGATTGAGAAGATAAATTCAGCCATTGCTAATGAAGGGAACTTTGTTCAAATGAACAAATTTTATGATTTATATAATGATATTGAGAAAGATCAGATTGATATCTCTACTATGAGATATATAATTGCTAACAATCTGAAAATTAAGGATGTTGAAGCCATGGTAAATCAGAAAGCCTATGACAAACTTATTGAAAAGAAGGAACTAGCTTGAGATGAAGACATAGAACTTCAGAAGCCTATAGTAAGGACAATATGCAAGATTGATGTTGAAGAAGAAGTCAAGAATTTGTTGATGAACTTGGCACCTTATTGAAGAAACAGGTGAGACCATTTCTATTTATGGTGGGTGAGAAGGGCAAAATAAGAAGTGAAACAATGATAGCTATAAGTTAGATGATGACAAAATCTAAGGCAGCATCTTCACTAGCACCTAGAACTTTAGAAGTGTTAGTAAGTGGTGACATAATGCAAATTGATTAGACCAATATTACTATTAAAATTGATGATACTAGACCTTTTGAGAGTTCTAAATATCATGAATCTCATACCAAGGATATTGAAGATCAATTGAAAAAAATTGAAGAGGAGAAGAGGCTATTAGAAGAAGAAAAAAGGAAAATAGAAGAAGCCACATAGAAATTGCTTAAAGATGAAATGAAGAGAAGAGTTGAGGAAGAAAAGAAAAAGAAAATAGAGGAGGAAGAGAAGAAAGAGAAATAAAGAAAAGAAAAAGAAGAAAGAAGAGTGCGAGAGGTAGCAAAGAAGAAGAAAAGGAAAGATGAATCTAAACCTTCTAGTTCATCTACAAGGCTTTCTCTTGCTAGGCTAACAAGTGATGATGATGATGATTAAACTAATTTGATCTCATCTTTGACAAAACTTATTGAGAAGAATAGGAGAGTGAAGAGACTAAAAAGAACCTTAATGGAGGTTACTAACATATTACACATTACTCTAGCAGTCAAGCATACAGAGGCAGATCCTAAACAAAAGGCATAGGTAGTGTTGAAATTTTTTGATGAAGAATTTACAAAGTTGTTGAATCTTGCAAAGTCTAAGGTACAGATTTGACATGATGCTAATTTATTTAGCACCATTTGTCAAAACATCAAGAATGATTTGCTAAGTGTTGATACTTGTATTAAGGAACTTCAGAAATGTTAGCAAGATGGAAAGGTATTGTACATTAAGTGCACCTTATCTCACAATTTGACAAAGGATTTTGATAGAAAGAGATTGAAGGAAAGTTGAGTGAGCTAGAAGCTCTATCAAACTAGATATAGCTACTTCCATCCTCATCCTTGTTCTTCTTATCTTCATTACAGCCTCCATAAGATCTTCCACTGTGACCTCTTCCAGTATTCTTGTTGTCAAACTTCTTGCTTAATTTCTCCTCAACTCTTAGGGAAAAGTGGTATTCCTCCTCAATATTGTTCATTCAAACTAGACTTATCTTTTCTTGAATACTTGGCCTCAACCCATTAAGATAATAGCCCACTTCCTCCTTATTATCATTTTCATGGTTGGTTCTAATGAGAACTTGGTAGAACTCTTCGGTATACTCTTGAACAAATTTTCTCTCTTGCTTCAACCCTTGCATTTTCTTCTACAGATCAAGCTCATAATCCATGGGAATGAATTATCACTTTAGTTTAGTTATCATCTGATCCCATCTAGTGATTTTGTCCTTTCCCTTTCTACTTTGTTCCAACTGAACCTCCTATCACTCGATCTTTGCATGTCCCTTCATTTTCACCTTCACAAACTTGACCCTATCAGGATCCTCAATATCTTCATACTCAAAGTACTCCTCCAGTTCATTGATCCAATCGATTAGCTCCTCTAGGTTAAGATTTCCCAAAAATGTGGGAACCTCAAACTTAGGTATTTTTCCAATCTTGGAGATGGCCTTAAAAAGCCTCTCTTCCTCTAGGTTTAGAATTGCCTCTAGTTTGGCATTTTCTTCTTCTTCATCCTCATCCTCACTTTCATCTCTTATGGAAAGATTTTTCCTCTATGAATTTGTTCTTCCAATGCTTGCATTTATCATTGGAGGGCTCTAAAACCCTCAGGCATAACACCTACAACTCTTCCACCACACTTTCTTCATGGAGGCATTTTTGCACTTTTTCTGAAACCCTAGTGTAGACTACCTCACAATCAATGATCTATCTACATTTTTAGCCCAAACCATGGTCCTGGTGTGAACTACCTCATAGTCGATGATCTGTCCACACACTCAAGAACTCTAACTCTAATACCACTTAATGATAGGTGTTCCCCTTAATACCATAAACTCATAACAGAAACAAAGAAGAAACAACAAATTCAAGAACAAAATATGGACTTCTTATTATTGTTGCAAATGTAGAATTACAGAATTCACAAGTACAATATGCTAACCCACATGGGTGCCTTCATTATAGTAATCTGCAACACTAAGCCATGAACTACCACTTAGAGTTGTCCTAGACAATGTTCAGGCCTTTCTTAAATAGGTAATTTTATGTCACCTAGGAAGGTTCTAGACAATCAAACTTAATACCTAGGGTCGATAGACCCTAACAATAAATATAGAGTCAGCCAAATACATCGTTGACAAATATTTTAGAAATCTTGGGTAGCCCAACTTTAGAAGGCCATAACTCTCGAACCATTTCTCTGATTGGCTATTTCAACTACTTTTTTGGAAATAACAACTCCTAATCTACAGGTGCAAAATGGTGTTAGTGCCTTTCTATCAAGTTTTTGGACCTCATCTAGGTACTCTAAGACCTCCAACAGTGAGCCTAAAATTTTTATCCTAAATTTTCCATCGAAAATCTGCAATAACTTCTCTAATACTTAAGCTGGAGCAATGAGATTTTTATGGTCGGCTTATAATTCTAAAATAAACCTTCATGTAGAAAATGAGAACATTCCAAGCTCGTATGATAAAGTTACTAAAAATAGAAAGTTCCCAAAAAATAACAACCCCCTATCTACTCGTCCTTATTAAAATAGAAAAGATAAAAATATATTTGGGTGATACAAGATTGCTCTTACACCTAGGATACTCTTGCATCAAGATTTGGAGAAGTGGAGATCAAGGCTAATCCCCTGATCTCCATAGTTTGTAGGTAGAGAAGTAGAGATGTGGAGAAGTGGAGATCAAGGCCAATCTCTTAATCTCCATAGTTTGGAGAAGTTAGTGACAGAGGTAGAGAACTAGAGATGCTAAGAAGTGGAGATGTGGAGAACTAGAGATGAAGGCTAATCTCCTGATCTCCACAATTTGTAGGCAATTAAGTGGAAATGTGGAGAAGTGGAGATAAAGGCTAATCTCTTGATCTCCACAGTTTGTAGGCAGTTAAGGAAGGAGGTGTAGATGTGGAGATGATGCAAGATTCAAGGGTCTATCAAGTGATGACATGTGGTGCCTATAGGTTGGTCAACCTAGTTTTACCCATATTTGAAAATAAGGGAAAATCTCATAATGCTAAAAATAATATTTTTTATTATTTTTTTCTTTTGAACGTGCATCAAGTTTTAAATAAAATTGGGTTATTTTATAAAGTTCTTACTGTATAATAAAGTGATTTTTTTTTTGCAAAATAAGGGCACGGTAATCAATTTCAAGCTTGAAACTTCAAACGTACACCTAGGGCATCATTTTTATCCTGATAAATGAGTATCATATATCTTTGGAAAGGGTAGAAGATGAGGAATCCATTTTTTCCATCAGTTTCTAAGTTGGTCCAACTAAGTAAAATTTATTAGCAAATTTGTAAAATTGGGACCTTCTCAACAGATAGCCTTATTTTTACCTTGAAGGTTAAATTTTAGTTTTAGAGCATATGGTTATCTAGGTTTGTCCCAAATTTGGTGAAGATGTTCATAACAATCTTATTTTACCTTGGATTCATGACATTGCTTAACCACCTCTTGTGGTTCTATAAGACTATTTGTTGTATCAACCATTGATAGGTCGATCTTTTGGTGCAATGGTGACCCTAGACTTTCTAAAAATTGGTATCAGAGCTTGGTCACAGGTTTGAATCCTACAAGCCATAGTGAGTGACAATGGGAAAGGGATTGTTAGTAGTGGGTCAGCATCCCTCACAAGATTCATGACTTGGCTTAATTGTCTCATGTGGTTCTATAAGACTATTGGTTGTATTGAGCATTGATAGGTCAATCTTTTGGTGCAATGACAACCCTAGCCTTTCTAATAATTTTTAGCAATAGATCTGGCATCTTTTTGGTAGTTTGTTTTCTTACATCATTAAGCAGTTTAGATTTATTTTTCAACAGCAATGATGAAGATTTTTTATGCAATTGGAAGAAGAAAGAGGAGAAACAATTTGCAATAATAACAATATGAGATTTCAAGTGGACACGTGTCACATACAAATTAGATCTAGGAATCTCCATTCTTTCTATATCTTCTTTCTCTTTCTCACTGTAAAGGGTTGGTTGGTTCTAGTTTATTGAGAAAGGCTCTAGTTGTGTTTCCACCATTCTCTCAATATTTTCTCTTTGTATGAGCAATAGTAATGAAGCTATAGAGTTTAGTTCATATCTATTAGGTATTTTATGAGTTATTTTCATACATCTTGAATGTATTTGTCTTAAAGAAATGAATACAAAAGTAACAAATGAACTTAGTTTCATTATGATTCTTGTCTCCTTTCTTTGTTGTTTATAATCTTTTGTGATTTATGGACATAGAACATAAATCTCAGTTACAACTCATTTTGGTTGTATGTTTTGATGTGTCTTTTTATTAATTGATACATCTTAATAGGGTTGTAGATTTCATAAAAGGATTTGATGAGTATTAGATTTAGTTTGAACATTAATGTTTGATTCACAAAGTGAATGGATAGATTACCAATATCTTGATATATGTTATGATTATGGAATACCCAATGGATAGGGCAATGATCAGTCAAAGGATCTACATGATTCTTATTGTTTTATATGTGGGTTGTGTTGATATCATTTTATTATCAATAACTTTTCCCTTTCATGTTGTAGAGCTGAAAAGGTTAACCCTCACTTAACTTGTGAGCACATACGTCATGTTATTAGTTATTTCATGGCTCTATTATTGCACAAGTATAGAAGGATTTGGGTTTTTAATCTATTGTGTATAGATTCAAATTTATGGTTTTTGCACTACTCACATAAAAGAATCTAAGGTCCACCCACCTAGGTCTTGAAGAGCTTGAAGAAGAAGGAGTTCAACCTTATAGTTTGCCCTGATGTTTGAATAGGTGTGTTGAACATGGGATTTAGCTGCACCTTAGAAGTATTCATTCTTATCATTGGGTTATTTAAATATTGTTAAATCAAGAGCCAACACACCCAATCCCTGGGGCACATCCACTAAATACTGAGTCCAATTTATTCTTATCATCTAGTGATTACAACCTAATTATAATCTATAATCCCTTACAACTCAATACCACTACAAGAAGCTACTATCTCATCACACATTATGAAATCCCTAACCTTAAGCCATTTTATAAAAGAATTTTTTGCTTACAAAAATTGGGGCTTGATTATTTTTTCTTAACTAGTTAACCTAAAAAAATTCTTGACGAGTCAACCTTGGCGAGTCAACCTTGGCGAATGGTTAATGAGTCAACTCAAAAATCCTTGACAAATCAACCAAAATTATTTTATGGGAAAATTCCCCGAACTCAAAGAATTATGAAAAGTGTATAGTACTTTCCTTATTAGTTACCACATATCAACAATCTCCCACTTGGGGTATCATTAGACTCTACACAAAACCACCTCCAACTTGGAGACTGGTCTTGTAGCCACATCACTACCCTTGAAGCTCCCACTAGAATGAACCACCCTAGACTTAGTTGTTCATTTATTTTGTTTAGTCTAGAAGACCAACTAAGGGTGAACAAGCATTCAACTTCTCCCATGTCACTAACTTTGTAAACATGTATGTTGGATTATCATCTGTATGGCATATCATGTCCAGCTTTAACTATCTTCATCCAAAAATGACTGAATGAAATGGTACCACAACTGTATGTGTTTTGTCTAAGTGTAGAACATAATTCTTGGCAAGTTGAATGGAACTTTGGCTATTTGTATATAGATAATTATCCTTATGTGGGCGTCTCAATTCTTTTAGAAGAAGTGAAGCCATATCATCTCCTTGGTTTCCTTTATAGCAGAAATACACTTTGCCTATGTAGTGGATAAAGTATTCACATTCTATAAATAAGAAGCCTAACTCATTATTATCCAGCAAATAGTAAATTAATGTTGATCTCATTTTGGTTTTGATAAGGCAATGAAAAAACACTTAGGGCCCATTTGGTGAGTAGAATAGGAATACATATTCTGGAATACGTATTCCAAAAATTGTGAATTCCTTGTTTGGATGCACCCAAACGGGATTGGAATACGAAGCAAAAATGGAATACGTATTCCATTTTTGGCTCAAAAATGAGGTTTTGTAATTCCACCAAAATAGGTGGTATTGGAATACGTATTCCTATTCCATTTTTTTTAATTTTAGAAAACAAAATTTTTTGGATCTGCGAATTCTCACCAAATATTGGCTGAACCAAATAGAGAACAGGAATACGTTCTATTCCAGAATACGTATTCCAGAATATGTATTCCTATTCTGCTCACCAAACGGGCCCTTAAGTCATTACTTAATAGAACTCAATATGTGTCGAGTAAGTAGTGTGTGTCAAGAAAGTCATATATGCTAAGTGATTCAGATGTCAGGTAAAATAATGGATGCAAAGTCATTTAGGAACCGAGTTACAACATTAAGAATATAGTGAATGCCAAGCATCAGAGCTTTCTAGTGCCATGTAAATAGTTTTTGGTATAGTTGTTTGTAATGGCACAAACTCTTATGTAAATAACTTTGGGGCCTACTTAAGGATTTTTTTAATGATTCTAGAAGATATATACAAAGCTATATTGACAATCCCTATGTAGTTCATGCAGCCAACTAGATTAAGGGATGTTCTAAATGGAAAAATGGATCAATCACAATCGTTGATTGCTACCTAACCCTAGCTTACCTAAGTCTTCTTAAGGAGGGAAAACCCTAAAGAGTTAGCAATGTCCAGATGAGAAGAGAAGGGTCAAATGCTAAATGCAAAGAGAGAAATCATAGCAACTAAGGAGGTTATGAGAGAAGAATGAATTGCAGAATCAAATAGAGAGAATAGAGAAGAGCAGTTAAAGGACAGGATAGATACATCTAATCAGGAGGATCAAGTACACATCAAGAAAGAGGAGATATGATATCTAGTAGAGAGGTGCTAATGAAAGGAACAAGGTTGAAACATTCTAATAGGTGAATCAATGAAAATATCTTAACCAAGTAGTCTTAATAGGATTTTTTAAATCCTTTAAAAAGGTGCTTGTTTTATTACAAGTTTAAGTCCTCTAACAAGGCACATTTTTAGTAGGGTGTTGAAATTCTTTAACAGGGTAAGATTTAACAGTCTTTGTAAGCCTTTAACATGGTAGACCTTTTACATGGTAGATCATAGTTTATAATCAAACAAGTATAACCTTCATTGGATACACTTTACAACTATAATAGTGAATATTTGTAGGTGTCATCCCCACTCTAGTTTTACCTTCTCATTGGAAGGTTTCTAGGTAACAAACATATTACATCATGTGTTATTTTTTTCATGCTATAGATGAACACATGTAGCTAGCTATTTCAATTTACATGATAAATTGTGAAATGGATGTGTGGTGAATGTTTTTATGGTTAATATGTTGAAGTTTTGATTCACCCACACTCCCCCTCTCAAACTTTACTTTCCCATTGTTAAGTCCAAAAAATTGTATCAGATCCTTGTCCTTTGAAAATAAAAGCTTTGTAGCTTTGAGGAAAGATCTTGAAGATGTAATTTTGCAAGTTGGGAAAGACTATTGAGAACCAAAAGATTGAAATCCAACTTTCCCTACACCAATTCATGGAAGCAAGAGATGAACTACAATTTTCATTGAAGAGAAGGAAAGAGATAGCTATTGAGAAAAATGACACTCATTACCAAGAAGAAGACACTACTGAACTATTTGAGAATGGAAACTCAAGTGAGTTTGATGCAAAAATTAGAGATCTAATGGAAAAGAATGGTACCCTAACTGAAGAGGTCAAGAATCTTAAGATAGAACAAGAAGTCCAACTAGTATTTCTATATGAGGTGACTGAGTAGAAAAAGAAAGTTGAGGTAGACAAGGTCATGATTGAATATGACAAAAGAACACTAACCAACAAAATGGAAGAGAAGACATCAGAAGTACAAAGGATTACTAACATGCAACTAGGTACAATGAATCAATTAATGATTTCCAACCATGAATTAAATGGAAAGAAAATTTAGATCACAACCCTAAAGTTACAAAATGAACAACTGAGGAATGAACTAAGAAGAGAAAAAGAATTTTTTGAAAGTTTCAACAAACCTAGTGAAGCCATCAAATACTTTGAGAAATTGATGAGATCTCCTAGATCTAACAATGATACTACTGGAATGGGATACACCAACACTGAGGAAGGAAAATCATCTAAAAGTGGTGAAAAAATAAACTAAAAAGGTAAGAACTTCAAACCTACTTGTTATAATTGTGGAAAGTTGGGTCATACAACAAATATTTGTAGGAGAAATAATGCAAATCAGAACCCTATGTAGAAATTCAAGGGTTACAATCATAAGTGAAATAAGCAAGGACATCAAGCACAAGAATGTAGGACCAAGACCTTAAGTATAGATATTTAATAGATATTGCCACAATTGTCAGAAGTATGGACATAAAGCATATGAATGTAGATCTAATCCAAGTGGACATCAAACAAGCAGACAAAGGTACAACACAAAGGAAAATCCTACAATTGGGATTACAACACAAGGTATAGTTGTCACTATTGTCAAGAGTGTGGACATGTTCCTGAGAATTGGATTTGAACACATTTCAAAGGAAACTATAGTAGATGGTTGAGTGAGACTACATTGCTTTAGCTATTTGAATACTGATCATATTAGCAAAAGTTGTCCAACTAGATAACTAGTGTCGAGTAATGGAAATAATAAAGGCAAAGAGAAGGTCAATATTGAGAAGGTCAAAGTACAAGTGAACAAATCATGGAAGAAGAAGGAAGATTTCGGTACATTAAGTTTAGATGAGGTCACTTCATCCAATGGATTAGGTGATCACATCACCCCCAACTAGGAAATCAAAAGGTATCTGTGGGACTAATATTTCAAAGTTATTTCATACATCAGTTCTATGAATTTGCATTCTATAAAGATAATATATGCATGAATTAAGGTGCAATGTATTGGTTAGAACTTGGAAGAAATCTATAGTTTTGTTAGTTTTCATGTTGTTGTCAAGTGATGGAATTATGTTAGTAGTAGTTGAGCTTGATGTGGTTGATGAGCATAGTGGAAACCATGTGTAAGTTGAGTGAGTGGAAATCCTATGATAGCCAAGCTTACAATTGTATAAGAATTAAGAATTTATTGTTGAATATCAAGGGTTATATATAGTCAATTTTTGACTCATTTTCATTCATCAAAGATCGAAGAGTGCATGAAGAGCATATGGAAATTTGAGGAGAAAGATTCAAGTTTTTTAAAATTGGATTCAATTTCTACTCATCCTTATTCATCAGATTCATAAGGTATTTATCAAGTGTCAAGTTTCATTATTTGAATTTTTGTGAACCCTAGATACATAAAATGGTGTCTAGCTCTTTTGCAAATGTTAGAAAGGAAGGAAAAGAAATTTTTAATGTATAGTTAATTAGTAATGGAATCAGACAACCACCCTTTTGAGCTATTCCTAAGATAGCATACAAGGGAGATCCATCTAATGTGATATCGTTGATACCACCACAAGTTTTAATGATACAAGATGTTAGATGTTGCCATATTGGAAAGATAGGAGATCTTGGAGATATGGAAATAAGAGATGCAAACAATAAATTATGTGATAATGGAGTCTTGAGGAAAGACTACACTATTGTTGAACAAAAAGTGTTAAATCATACCTTAGATTTTCCCCAAGTCTTTAAGAATGATTGGATACATATTTTTTTGAGCCATATTCATAAAAATCTCATTTTGTTGGAGAATGGACCCATGAAGATCACTAAAAGGATCATCAACCAAGTCACAAGGTATCTAACCCTAGATAGACCTAAAAACATGGAAAGTGATGCAAAGGATGTAATTAAGAGAAATACAAGGGCAGTATGGAATAAGACAAGGATGTCCATAGATATAATTGTTGATCCTCTAATTGATTTTGCAATGAGAGGAATTGGTCACATGTTCTTTCAATCAAGTAGATTGAAAAGTGTATCTTGCATGGTTGTGGATTTGGGTTACAAGATAGTGAAGAAGGACCACACTTATGACCTTGATGAGTTACAACTTTAGTAGTTATTAGAAAACTTGGAAGCCATAAGGAAGACAAAGAGTGCACAATGCAAATTTGGTTCACTTCTTATCTACATAATTTACTATGTGTAGAATACATTTCCCACATTTAGTATAGATTTTAGAGTTGATAGAGAAACTTGGAGAGAATTTTGAAATAGTACAAACAAGTTACTTTGAATATTTCAAGAAGTCTATGAAGAAAATAATAAGGATTCCAGTGTCACTAGTGGAGAAACATTATATTGATGTTTGTTTCTTAGTGAATGCTAATTATACATATGTATAGGCTGCAATACCTAGGGTTAGATAGCTTAAGCCATTGCCTTATGAAACATTTGTAGCCATCATAGCAATATTGGCAGAAGAAGTTGATAAGAGTGCTACTTCATTTAGAAACTATGAGGGGGTCAAATCAAGAATCAAAATTGATTTGAAGACAACTACTATAATAAGGAAGAAAAAAAAGCTTGTGAACAAGCTACAGGAGAGATTTGGTGAAGAGGGAGAGGAAAAAGAAGATGATGATGAAATGATGAAGAAGAACATCAATTTGAAACCCCATTGGTGCTCACTTAAGGCCAAGAAGAGATCAAGAAGAGAATGTTGAAGATGTCGAGGGAGAAGAAGTTGAGGAAACACCTAAGCCAGCTGAAAAGAAGAAGAGGAAAGCAAAGGAGACTGAAGTGGATAAACCCAAGAAGAATCTTGTGAAAGTTTCAAAATAGAAGCCAGTAGTACCTAATACTAGGTTAAGCACAAGGGCAGCCACCAAGCAAGTAAAAGAGGTAGATAAACCAAAATGAAAGAGAACTATTGCCTCAACATAGTTGAGTTAGGCTACAAAGAAGACATATGCATGAAGTAAACACACTCCTACAGCTGAGTCAGTTAAGGAGAGGATAGAATTAGATGACATCAATCAATTTTAGGTGGTAAGCCACAATCCCTCATCAAATATAGACAACTTGTGTGAAAATGTTAAGAATAATGCAAATTTATCTAGTTTTACACATGTTGTATTTGATAAGTTAGGAAAGATTGATCAAAATAAGATGGAATAAGTTATATATATAAGATGATGGTTACATATAAAACCACACCTATAGAGGTTTCCAGATCACTACCAAAGAGTATTTTTGATCAAGTTGAGCAGAAACGATAGTATAGTCTAACAACAGACAGACAGATTAGGGAGACTACACTTGCCAGAGTAATGTCTGCTTTTGATAAAGCAATGATGAAAAGAGCCATGAACAAATTAAAGGGGATATTTTCCCCCAAAAATTGGGGCTTTTAATATTTTTCAAAATAATGTTGAAGAGGTTGTCAAATGGAGCACCTAGATATGGAAATTTATCTATGGGTTGACAGTAGAAAATCCAAGTGACCAAGTTCCTAAAGAAGTTGGATATAAGAAAGATGAACAAGGACAACAAGTCCAAGTCAAGGATGGTTATGTGGGAGGCACTAAAATAGTAGCAATAATAGTAGAGGCCATAGCTAATGATGAGTAGTAGGATGATCAAAGTGTACCTGAGGTACAAGTGTCAACTGTTATCCGTCCACATGTAGACCAAGTAAGTCACCAGGACTCAATACAAATTAAGGATGTTCCTGACAACTCTGCTCAAAACATCAATCCCTTGATAGAGGAAGACATGAAGAAACTTTTGATTGACTCCACCACTATAGAAAAATTATGCAATCATCATATATTGGTGAGAGTAGATGAGATTGAGAAGGTAGAATTGGCATTTGCAGGGGAGAAAACACAAGAATCATCCAAAGTGCCCCCTCAATCTACAAAAGCACAAACTGTAATGCCCATTGTGATACATTAGGGAAATGGTATAGTAACACTAGATGTCAGTACATTAGTGTCAAATCCTTCATTGCAAGTAGTGTTAACTATTGAGAAGGGTGGGATAGAAGTTCACATAGGTTAGGAAGCCAGCCCTGCACCTATCTCACATTTTGCAGGTGAAGATGACAATACAAAGAAGGAGAAGGATAGGAGTGAAGAGTCAATGTTGACTACTAAGACAAAGGAACATATTGTTATACAAACCTTGGTTACCCTACCATTTTTTGTATCACCTCCTACCAGTCAAACTCTTCAATGGGAATTTATTCACACAAGAAGTACAGAGGGCTATTAACTAGCTACAAGGAGATCTACAGTCCATAGGTACAACATTGAAACTATCTCTTGGTCAAAGCCAGGCTCATTTTTAGAGATTACTATCTACTCAAGGTCAACTAGCAGCATTACACTCACAAGATGCAAATATAAAGGCTACCTTGATTAGTATCCAATCCATGTTGACCCCACACATGGAAGTATTTCATAAGGAACTAGCCTTCACTGAAACATTGTTGAATAAACATAATCAACTTTCAACACATGATGGCTTAGTTGACCTTGTTGCCTAGCCAGATGTTCAATACCAATCTCTAGAGGTAGCATGCAATAAATAGAATGCAGCATTGAAAATAATCATTGAGGTCCATAAAAAATTTATGGATAAACACACTATCAGTTTACCACCCAAATGACATAAGTGTCAAAAGGGGGTGAAGGTAGCTATGAGGAGCTATAATGAATAAAAGGGGATAGTAAAGGAACTACACATGCATAACATAATTTTGAAATAGAAATAGGGGACAATAGTAGTACCACACATTTGCTCAAGAGGGCTTATATAGAATTTAGCAATAACAAGGAACACTCAACCCAAGGGGAGTTATGTATGACAGTTAAGTCATCACTTGTGCAAAGTTTTGAAATTTTGAAATTTTGTATGAGATTTAGATTATCTAAGTTATGCACATGACTTAGGTTGTAAATGCATGACAAAGTTTTTTTTCCACTCATGTCAAATTGGGAGATTGTTGATCTCATTTTTGGTTTTGACAAGGTAGTGATAAAACACTTAAGTCATTACTTAACAAAACTCAATATGTGTTGAGCAAGTCATATGTGCTAAGCAATTCAGATGTCAAGTAAAATAATGGATGTCAAGTCATTCAAGAATCAAGTTACAACATTAAGGATACAGTGAATGCCAAGCATCAAATCTTTCTAGTACCAAGTAAACAATTTTTGACATAGTTGTTCATAATGGCAAAAACTCCTATGTAAACCATTTTTGGGCTTACTTAAGGATTATTTAATGATTCTAGAAGATATATATGAAGCTATATTGAGAATCCTTATGTAGTTCATGCAACCAACTAGGTTAAGGGATGTTATAAGTGGAAAAATTAGTCAATCACAATCATTGATTGATACGTAACCCTATGTCACCTAAGTCTTCTTAAGGAGGGAAAACCCGAAAGAGTTAGCAGTGTGCAGATGAGAAGATAAGGTTCAAATGCTAAATGCAAAGAGAGAAATCATGGTGACTAAGGAGTTTATGAGAGAAGAATGAATTGCAAAATTAGTTAGAGAGAATAGAGAAGATAAGTTAAAGGATAGAAAAGATACATTTGATCAAGAGGATCAAGTACACATCAAGAAAGAGGAGATTTGATATCTAGCAGAGAGGTGCTAACCGAAGGATTAAGGTTGAAACATTCTAATATGTGAATCATTGAAAATCTCTTAACCAAGTTGTCTTAACAGGATTTTGCAAATCTTTTAAAAAGGTGTTTGTTTTATTACAAGTTTACATCCTCTAACAAGGCACATTTTTAGCAGGGTGTTGAAATCCTTTAATAGGCTAAGATTTAAAAGTCTTTGTATGCCTTTAACATGGTAGAATTTTCACATTGTAGATCATATTTTATGATCAAACAATTGTAACCTTCATTGGATACACTTTACAACTTTAGTAGTGAATATTTGTGGGTGTCATCCCCACTCTAGTTTTGCCTTCTCATTGGAGGGTTTTTAGGTAACAAACTTATTGCATCATGTGTTATTTGTTTCATGCTATGGATGAACACGTGTAGCTAGCTATTTAAATTTACATGATAAATTGTGAGATGGATGTGTGGTGAATGTTTGTATGGTTAAAGTTTTGAAGTGTTGATTCACACCCCCCGCTCAACCCCCACCCTCCACCCCCCTCCACAACTCCCCCTCTCAAATTTTACTTTCCGATTCTTAAGTCCAACAATTGGTATCAGAGCCTTGTTCTTTGACGATAAAATATTTGTAGCTTTGAGGAAAGATCTTGAAGATGTATGTTTGCAAGTTGGGAAAGACTATTGAGAACCACAAGATTGATATCCAACTTTCCCTACACCAACTCATAGAAGAAAGAGATGAACTAAAATGTTCATTGAAGAGAAGGGAAGAGATAGCTATTGAGAAAAATGACACTCATTACCAAGAAGAAGACACTATTGAACTGTTTGAGAATGGAAACTCAAGTGAGTTTGATGCAATAGTCAGAGATCTAGTGGAAAAGAATGGTGCCCTAACAAAAGAGGATAGAAATATTAAGATAGAAAAAGAAGTCCAATTAGTATTGCTATGTGAGGTGACCGAGTAGAAAAAGATAGTTGAGGTAGAAAAGTTCATGATTGAAGATGACAAAAGAACACTAACCAACAAATTGGAAGAGAAGATATCAAAGGTACAAAGGATTACTAACATGCAACTAGGTATAATGAATCAATTAATGATTTCCAATCATGAATTGAATGGAAAGGAAATTCATATCACAACCCTGAAGTTACAAAATAAATAGCTGAGGAATGAACTAAGAAGAGAAAAGGAATTTGTTGAAAGTTTCAACAAACCTAGTGAAGCCATCAAATACTTTGAGAAATTGATGAGATCTCCTAGATCTAACAATGATACTACTGGAATGGGATACACCAGCACTGAGGAAGGAAAATCATCTAAAAGTGGTGAACAAAGAAACTATAAAGGTAAGAACTTCAAACCTACTTGTCATAATTGTGGAAAGTTGGGTCATACAACAAATATTTGTAGGAGAAATATGCAGATTAGAACCCTATGTAGAAATTCAAGGGTTACAATCATAAGTGAAATAAGCAAGGACATCAAGCACATGAATGTAGGACCAAGACCTTAAGCATAGATATTTAAAAGATATTGCCACAATTTTTAGAAGTATGGACATTAAGCATATGAATGCAGATCTAATGCCAAGTGGACATCAAACAAGTAGACAAAGGTACAACACAATGGAAAATCCTACAATTGGGATTACAACACAAAGTACAGTTGTCACTATTGTCAAGAGTGTAGACAAAAGAGATACATCTAATTAGGAGCATCAAGTGTACTTCAGAAAAGAGGAGATCTGATATCTAGCAGAGAGGTGCTAATTGAAGGATCAAGGTTGAAACATTCTAACAGGTGAATCAGTGAAAATTTCTTAACCAAGTAGTCTTAATAGGCTTGTGTAAATCCTTTAACAGGGTGCTTGTTTTATGGCAATTTTAAGTCCTCTAACAAGCCACACTTTTAGCAGGGTGTTGAAATCCTTTAATAGGGTAAGATATAATAGTCTTTGTAAGCCTTTAATAGGACAAACCTTTCATAGGGTAGATCATAGTTTATGATCAAACAATTGTAACCTTCATTAGATACACTTTACAAATGTAGTAGTGAAGATTTGTGGGTGTCATCCCCACTCCAGTTTTACCTTCTCATTGCAGGGTTTTTGGGTAGCAAACTTATTGTGTTATTTTTTTTTTGTTTCATGTTATGGATGAACATGTATAGCTAGCTATTTCAATCTACATGATAAATTGTGAGATGGATGTGTGGTGAATGTTGTTATGGTTAAAGTTTTTAAGTGTTGATTCACACCCCCCTCCCCAAGAGTTTAATTTTCCATTGTTAATTCCAAAAATAAATACCATATAGTACTCCTCTTGGTATCAATGTCCCCTGCCAAATCTGAGTCAACATAGCCTTGTAAATCAATAGTGGTGCTAGATTATTCAAATGGGAAGAATGCTTCTGAGAGGGGGGGGTGAATCAGAAGTACTAGCCTTTAGCCTATTTTAAATCCTTAATAACATATAACTAAAATTAACATGCATGCATATAAACATTAAACAATCATGAGAAACAAACATGCATCACCACATAACACTTGAGATTTTGGTAACCCAGAAACCAAGGTAAAATTGGGGTGGGGATGATACCCAAAAAATCACTATAGCAATAATGTTTAACCACTTATGATGGTCTACCTTGTTAAAGGCTTGCCCTGTTAAAGGCTTTACACTGTGTAAATAGTGACCTAATTAAAGGATTTACAAACACTTTACGTAAAGTGTTACCCTGTTAAAGGATTTAATCACCTTTTTAAAGGATCTACAAAATAGTTGTTAAGCTAACCTATCAACATAGGGTTTCCTTTCTAATACAATGGCTAGAGCGTATTAGGTATAATAAACTTGATAGCTTACAATATTTGATTTCTGAATACAGGCACTTGTTCTACTTTCTCTGACCTTGATCCTCTCGGATCTGATATTTGTTCATATCCCTTGCTTTTTTCTGATCAACTAAATGTCTAACTACTACTCTCTTCCTCTAAGTCTTTTTACTCTGAACTCTAAACTCCACTATATTTTCCCATACACTCCTTCATCCATTCATAATACAATGAGATTGTGTCTTCCTTATAAAGACATTTGAAGACTTAGGGTTAGGTGTGGATCTAAGATCCATATTGAATCTCTGTTTCCTACTCATTCCTTGCACTTTTGTTATTGGTTGCATGCCTTCTTCATTTTTTAATTGGTTGCATGTAGTTTGCATAGGAAAAATAAAAGATTTGATCCTTCTAGATCATTCAATGTTAGCCATAAAAATAGTTTACATCTAAATTAGTCAAGTTACAAACTCATATGTGCACTCTGTGTTACTCGAAACTTACTAATTTTTTATTCTCGGCACATGTAAAAAAACTATCTCACTCAACTCCTATTGTGTTTCTATTTTTCTCGGCATCATCTATACTCAGCATTTAAATATCACTTGGCTCTTGTATCATGCTCAGCACCTAAAGTCACTCGACACTTGATCTTCACTCGGCACTTGAAGATTACTCGGTACTTGATCTTCACTCAGCACCTGAAGTCACTCGGCTTCAATGTAGAAATTGGTTAAGTGTGTTGGCACTCAAATGTCAAAACCATTTTGAGACTAATAATATCCCCCTTTGACATGAGTGTCAAAAACACTTAACTGAGAATTATTTATCTGACCTTATGATTACATTCACTAATCACAAAATTATTGTAACTCCCCCTGAGTTGATTGTGCCATTATCTATTCTGTCTTGGTAACCAAAAATTTTGTGTTGAATATGTCTCATACTGAATGCTTATATAAAATTATATCTCCCCCTTTATCTCATCTCCCCCATTCTCTTTATCTCCCCCTTTTTGACACTTATGTCAAAGGGTTCTAAGGGTTAAGACCATATTTCACCAAAAATGCAATATTTACCTCCATAATCATCCTGAGAGAAGCATCCCAATTACTCAAAGCAATTTTAGGAGATTTGTACTGGATGGCAGTCTATGCAGCAAGATGAACAAGACCATGTGAAGTAGACAAATTAGGGTCTTTCTTTAGAAAATTTTCTACATAGGCTTGTTCCTTATGGAGGATTTCCAAGTGTGGGGTGATAGAAGATTGAAGCTATAGCAATTTGGCTTTGATGGTGCTCTCTTCTATTGTCAATTCAGCCAATTCCTTCTAAGTATGAAGCATTTGAGCAAAATGCTTCTCACTTTGAGTTGGATCCTTAGGTAGCTTCATTCTTGAAATATTCAGATTCCTCTCCAAGCTCATTATGCTTTGGCTAGTCTCTTGTGTGAAATATGAGAACTCACACAACTTTTTGTACAATGAGAATATATTCTCAAGTACCTGTTTGACCTTTTCAATTTTCTTGGCCAGTTCAACATGTGATAGTGCTATTTCATTTGCAATTTTCTTGTTTACTTTTCCTTGAAATTTCTTTTCAAACCATTTCATTAGTTTTACATTGGTCTCTTAGTCTTCACTTTGTACCTGGTCCACTATATTGGCTAGTTGCTCCATTATGGGCTTTGTTTCATCATGTACCTGTAAATTGAAAGCATCTAGAAATATATCCTTAATTTCTACTAATTCTTGCCTCTGTTTGTACTCATTCCTAAGTACCTCTTGCTTCTTCTTCCTTTCAAGTGCCTCTTGCACTTCATTCATTTGGGCAATGGTCATGGTGTCAAAGTCATACCTGTGAATGACTATCTCTTCATCAAGAGTAGGGTCTCCATAGTGAAGTACCCTTGCAACCTTGGTAGAACTCAAGCTTGGTACAAATATCTGCAATGGTACTGCAGAGCTTGGCTGCTGTGAAGTTTCAGTGGGAGTCCCTATTCTAGGCAAGTTGGCCAATGTTTGAATTGCCTGTTGCTCCTTCTCCTTAGGGTTCTCCCCTTCCTTGTCCTTTTCTTTTCTACCTTGATCAATGATAGTTATCTTAGGCAATGCACCTTGTGTTTGTGCTATATATACAAAGGTATCTCTCTGTCCAGTTTGCTCTTTTGTTGTCTCTCCTACAGTTGTACGTACTGAAGTGTCAACCTTAGAAATTATATCTCTGACTTTGTTCTCTTTAGGTTGAGTACTAGTAGTTGTAGGAAGTTGTGAAGGTGGTTCTTGTGGATTCACCTTTTCCTTGGTAATTTTAGCTACTGCCTTCTAGAATTCCTCTACACTCACCAAAATAGGGCTAGTGCACAACTATGATTGCAATGTTGTTGGGTGAAGAATCTTCTTGAGATCCTCTACAATGAGTGGATTTATGTTCTGACAAGAGGTGTCAAGAACATCCTTTATTGTTACATATTTTGCAAGTGTAGTTGCAATATGTGGAGGACTAGGCGGTGGCAATTGGGTGTCTTGGACATTCTGTTCTTGTTGATGCTCCTCAGTTGTTGCCTATTCACCTTCTTGGGCATCTTTCTCCATATCTTCCTCTTTTTCACTTTCATCAATATCTTCTTCTTCATTTCTCCCTTCAAAAGGGTCCTCTTCTCCCCTCCTTTCTTATAGTCAATCCATAGATTACCTTCCATATTTGTGTTGACTTTTTGACAACATCTTCAATTTGATTCTACAGGATACTGAAGGCTTAGTATTTAGGTATAAATTTGCTTGCATATTTTTTTGCTTGCCTTACTGATTTGACCTTTTGTAAGGTCTTCTTCATCTCCTTCTGCTTCTTCATCTTCTTCATCCCCTTCTGTTGTGCCTTCACCAAGTTTTGCCTTTAGCTTTTTAACCAATTTATCCTTTTTCTTGAGTGTGGAGGTAGTCTTTAACTCCATATTCACCTTTGACCTTATCACATCATAAGTGCCAAAGTGTGGGGCACTCTTGTCTATCTCTTCTGCCAATAATGTAGTTATTGTTGCAGATGCTTCATCTATGTTGATCTCATAACCAAGAGGCCTTAACCATCTCACTCTTGGTATGATAGCTTGTACATAGGTATAGTCAATATCTACAAGAAAAAAAACATCATTTACATGTTTCTCCACTAAAGAAACTAGAATCTTGAGTCTTTGCTTTATTGATTTGTTAAAATCTTCAAAATAACTTGTCATTAGTGTGTCAAAATTGTCTCCCATTTGTTCTATATATTCATTAATTTGGGCTATGATAGTTCTATTCTTTCTCCATGCAACTTTTTCAAAAGAAGGAAATTCATTCTAAACATAGAAGAATATACAAACCAAATTTGTGCCAAATTTGCATTAGGCACCCTTTGTCCTTCTTATAGCTGCTAAGTTTTCATTAATCTATTGTAGTTGTAACTCTGCAAGATCATAAGTATGATCCTTTTTCACCAATTTGTAGCCTACATCTACTGCAATACAAGCACATTGTTGAGTCTACTGGATTGATAGAATTTATGGGCAATAACTCTAATAGCAAATTCAACGAGAGGATCTTGAATGGTGTCAATTTTCATTCCTCTTTAATTCCAGTTGGCACTTGTGTTTTTCTCAATAACCTCCTTGGAATCACATCTCAAGGTCTTGTACTGATCTAGGGTAGGATATCCAGTTACCCTATTAATGATTCTTTTAGTGATCTTTATGGGAACATCTTCTAACCATAGACTACCATCATGAATTCTGCTTAACACAAGTCTAATCCATTCTTTCTTAAATACAGTGGGAAAACCCAAAGCTCATGTTAAACCCTTCCACTCAGCAATTTTATATTCATCCTTCAAAACTCCATCGACACACAACTTCTCATAGGCTTCCCTTATTTCCATATCTCCTATGGCTCCTATCTTACAGTTATAGCATCTCCTTACATCTTGAACCATTACAACTTTCGGGGGTATGTGGGAAAGGGCTTTGGCGGGATCATTCTTATATGCAACCTCAGGGATGGAATAGAAATTAGGCTGCTTAACCTCATTAGATACTAGTTGGACCTCAAACGACTCTTTGTCATGGGTTTTCTTAGAACTCGAAGCCATTTGTGCAAAATAGGATTTCCTTTACAAAGAAATATGAAACTGCATAGCTTGGCACAAAAAAATACCTCAAGATCGATGAAAATGCATTGTAAGAGGTTGGAATCTAGTTGGAACACTAGATTCTTTGCTATGAAGTCACTCTGCTCTCTTTCTCTTCTTTTCTTCTCATTCATGATGAAGAAAAATGATTAAAATTGAGATAATATACCCTATTTCCATCGCATTAAATGATCAACTGCCCACTCAGCTTCTAAAGGATTTTTAACATTACTCAGCTTGTACTACATTTCCACTTCACTCGGCTTCCATTGGAGTTACTCAACTCAGCATCAGTCATCAACTCAATTGTTGTTAGGAACTTGGCACCCACTAGAGTTTTACTTAGCCTCTGAGGACAACTCAGCAATTTTGTAAGAATCTTCATATTATGACTTGGCATCTTTTCTTATGTTGATTTCTTCTTTTTAGTACTTCTTTGTCTTGGGACTGGTGTATGATATAACTTTGTATATCAGTCCCATGCATCTATTCATGTTTAGTTTTATGAAGTGTGATCACTTGACCCATTGGGTGAAGTGATCCCTTCACTTGATATGCTACACTCATCTTTCTTCTTCCTAGTCTTATTCATTTGTCCTCTTATTTTTTTGACATCAATCTTTTCTTTTCCTTTGTTGGCTTTAGTTTTTGGTACTTTTGACCTTGTAGGACAATTTTTGCTGATATGACTAGTTTTCAAGCAGTTGAAACAAGTAGTTTGACTTAGCCACCTGCTATAATTCCCTCTGAAGTGTGTCCTTATACAATTTTTAGGGATATGTCCATATTCCTAACAATAATGGCAGCTATACCTAGTGTTGTAATCTCAATAGTAGTAATTTTTATTTCCTTTTTTTTTTGCTAGTTGATTTGATGTCCACATAGACTTTGATCTGCATTCAAAGGCTCTATGTCCATACTTCTTGTAGTTTTAGTAGTGACCTTAAAATCTTGGTGTCTTGATAGTCCTAGTTCTGCATTCATGTGCTTGATGTCCTTACTTCTTACACTTATGACAATAGGTTGCACTCTTAAGCTTATCATGCTAATGGGCATTCTTACTTCTACATACATTAGAAGTATGTCCTTTCTTACCATAGAAATGATAGGTAGGTTTGGTGTTCTTACCTTTGTTGCTTCTTTCTTTTGCAGTCTTGGATGACTCTCCTTCTTCAGTGCTAGTATATCCTAATCCTTGAGTGTCATGGTTGGACCTTGGGGATTTCAGTAACTACTCAAAATACTTGATGGCCTCATTGGGTTTGTTGAAGTTCTATAAAATTTCCTTTTCTCTTTTCAAGTCATTCTGCAATTGCTCATTTTGCATTTTTAGTGTAGAGATCTCAATGTCCTTCATATTCAGCTCATGATGAAGGTTCATCATTTGGGCAAGTGTATCCATCTACATGTTTGAGATCCTTGTTAATTTAGTACATTTTTCTTCAAGTCTGTTCGCAAGATTCCTTTTGTCATCTTCCATCATGACTCTATCCTCAACTGCTCTTTTCTTTTGTTCAATGATTTCACATAACATTATGACCTGTGATTCATGTTCCATCTTGAGAGATCTTATCTCTTCTGCTTGAACTCTATTTTTCTCCATCAGTTCTGCTATTGTTGCATCAAACTCTTTAGTGTCTCCATTGGAAAACACTTGTGTGGTATCAATCTCCCTGTAGTTTATATCATTTTCAGCTATAGCTATCTCCTTCCTTCTTTTCAAGGATTTTGTTAATTCCTCTCTAGCTTCCTCTACCTTGTGTAGAGCAAGATGCACATCTATCACCTGGTTCTCAATGATCTTTCCAAGTTTGAAAACTTCCATATTAAGATCTTTTCCTCCAATTTGTTAGGCTTCTTTTTGAGAGAACTTGGCTCTTATACCAATTGTTGGAATATTCAAATGGGAAGAATGCTTCTGAGAGGGGGTGTGAATCAGAAGTAATAGCCTTTAGCCTATTTTAAATCCTTAATAACATATAATTAAAATTAACATGCATGCATATAAACATTAAACAATCATGAGAAACAAACATGTATCACCACATAACACTTGAGATTTTGGTAACCTAGAAACCCTCTAGGAATAAGAAGGTAAAACTGGGGTGGGGATGATACCCACAAAATCGCTATAGCAATAATGTTTGACCACTTCTAATGGTCTACCTTGTTAAAGGCTTTACATTGTGTCAATAGTGACCTGGTTAAAGGATTTACAAACACTTTACATGAAGTGTTACCCTGTTAGAGGATTTAATCACCTTTTTAAAGGATCTACAAAATAGTTGTTAAGCTAACCTATCAACATAGGGTTTCCTTTCTAATACAATGGCTAGAGAGTGTTAGGTATAATAAACCTGATAGCTTGCAATCCTTGATTACTAAATACAGGCACTTGTTCTACTTTCTCTAACCTTGATCCTCTCAGATCTGATATTTTTTTGTATCCCTTGCTTTGTTCTAATCAACTGAATGTCTAACTATTGCTCTCTTCCTCTAAGTCCTTTTACTCTTCACTCTAAACTCCACTATATTTTCCCATACACTCCTTCATCCATTCATAATACAATGAGATTTCATCTTCCTTATAAAGACATTTGAAGACTTAGGGTTAGGTGTGGATCTACGATCCATATTGAATCTCTATTTCCCGCTCATTCCTTGCACTTTTGTTATTGGTTGCATGTAGTTTGCATAGGAAAAATAAAAGATTTGATCTTATCTATTTGATCCTTCTAGATCCTTCAATGTTGGCCATAAAAATGGTTTACATCTAAATTATTGAAGTTACAAACTCATATGTGCATTCTGTGTTACTCGACACTTACTAATTTTTGATGCTCGGCACATGTAACAAAACTATCTCACTCAGCTACTGTTGCATTTTTGTTTTGCTCAGCATTGTTTGTGACTCGGCACTTAAATATTACTCGGCTCCTATATCATGTTCGGCACCTGAAGTCACTCAGCACTTGATCTTCACTCAGCACCTGAAGATCACTTAACACTTGATCTTCACTCGGCACCTAAAGGCTGCTCGGTACTTGAAGTCACTCGGCTTCAATGTAGAAAGTGATTAAGTGTGTTGGCACTCAAATGTCAAAACCATTCTGAGACTAACAAGTGGAGCCCCCAAAATGTAAAAATTTATTGGATGTTCCTCTCAAATATCTAAGAATCCATTTTACTACGTTTTAATGCTCATTCCCAAGATGACTCATATACTGGCTAATGACTTCCACTACATGTGTAGTATCTAGCCTAATACTATAGCATATATCAAACTTCTTATAGCTAAAGCATAAGGTACCTTGGACATTTTGTCCTCCTCTTCATATGTCTTTGGAAATATCTCCTTAGTCAATTCAAATGACTAGGAAAAAGTGTGCTAACAACTTTGGCATTCTCCATAGAGAAACATTGCAACACCTTCTCAATTTAATCAACCTGAGATAGAGTTAATTTCCTATTTTTTCTATCTCTACAAATTTTTATAGCAAGGATTTAATTTACTGCTCCCAAATCCTTCATAGCAGAAGAATGTACTAATTATTGTTTCAATCCCTTAATGTATTCCATGTAAGTATATCATCAACATATAAACATAAAATAATGTAGTTGTCATCATCCAACCTCTTAAAATAAACACAATGGTTTGAATGGCATCGAGTGTAACCATGTTGATTCATAGAACTGTCAAATTTAAGATATCATTATCGAGGTGCTCATTTCAAGGCATATAAAATTTTCTTCAATACACACACTAAAATCTCCTTGTTAGCCCCAACTAATAATGTATGTGAAAGAGTCATATCAGATTTTATGTTCTCATTGATGTTAAGGCCAAATTGATGAGACATTATGCTAATTCAATAAAGTGCCATAATATTTTATTAATGAAGAGGATGTGAAGAAAGTATACTAATGAATAAAGTATTGATAGGTGTATGGATTTAAATAGGAAACTTATGAGTTAGATTTTGATAGTATAAGTTGTTCTAATTGTTTTACATTATTTGATTGAGTGTTGAGATTATGTATAAGAAAGTTATGAAGGTTGTAAAGTGAGAAGTCAGTTTGGTCAGTGGATGAAGAAATCAATGGTAATTGAGCTACTATAGTTATCACCAAGCCTTCATAGTAATCACTAAGAATAAGATAGACAAGTGAGGAATAAATAGTATTGATTGAGAAAGACTAGTGATAACTGAGCATAGTATTAACTAAGCAAGGGAAAGCAGATAAAATTCTATAATAATCAATTTGATCCCAACATTTAATAGAAATATGGATTGATCAAGAAGTTTAAAGGATACAGATGAATTTAGTAATGAGATCTATAGCTAGGGAAATTCATAGAAGATCTAATGAATGATATTTAATGATTTGAAATGGAGTACAAATTTCAAGGTGAATGGGTGTTGATAGAGTCTCTAGATTTAATGAATTTGAGCTAGATGAAGACCAAAATATTATAGTTAACAAGAAAAACATGGAGTAATATGGTGACACATAAATAAGTTATCTATTTAAGGAATGAATTATTATTATTTATATTTTTGATCGAATTATTGATAAAATTTTGTGAAGAAGAAGGTAGAAGGAAAACCAAGTAGAGTTGCATTGTGAAGATCAAGCAAAGGAAGTGCTAATTTGATTTTTAGGTGAGTGGATTAGCCTAGAATATGAATAGAGGATACTAAATGATAAAATAGAGATCTAATCAAGCAAAGTGATTTGTTATTCTTAATAGATCATTTCATTATTACTCTCTAAACATTGTACTAGAAAACCTCTTAAACTAGTGGACTTAACAATATTTTTTGTAAATCCATTTGTATGGTAGCATTTAGTTAAATAATTGTAAGACCTTTAGAGAAAACCAATCTAAATAATTAGGAGTAATGAATTGATGATATTTGGTGTAAATCCCCTAACAGGGTCACATCTAACAATGTGTATGTAACCTTTAACAAGGTTGGCTCCTAGTAGAGCTCACTTCAAAAGAATGAGCTTCAAAATTTTATAATTTTCAAAATTGCAAAGCCTATAACAAAATTCATCAATTCATTATCCAAAAGATACACATTTCTTTGACTTAGCTTCCATATTGGTTCTATTTTTCAGAATCTATAAGTACAAATGCTTCACAGCCAAAGGTTTCAAGAAAAGAATAACTTGCCTTCTTACTAGTCCATACTTCCTCTAAAATACCACAACCCAAAGGAGTAGAGTGGCCTATATTGATCAAATATATAGTAGTATTTATAGCATTTTCTCATATTTTTAAGGGAAGTCCAGCATACAACCTCATACTCCTTGCATGCTTCATTATTGCCATGTTCATCCATTTAATCACTCCATTTTCTCTTAGAGTCCTTCGAACAATTTTTTGCCTACGAGTACCATAAGAGGAATAATATTCAAACTCTTTTTTTCAATACTCACCACCATTATCAGATTTGAGACATTTTAATCTTTTACTAGTCTCATTCTCAACCAAGCATTTATTTTTCATAAAAGTTTGAAATAAATCAGATTTTTATCTAAAGAAATAAACCCATACTTTTCTAGTTGCATCATCAATCAGTACAACATAATAATGAGAGACACCAAGGGAAGATATCTGAGTTGGTCTCCATACATTAGCTTTCACAAGCTCGAATTTTTCATTTTTCTTTTCCTTCCTAATCTTCACAAAACTAACTCTCTTTTGTTTTCCATACACATAACATTCACATAACTCCATATTGACACATTTCAAACCTAGTAAAACTTTCTTTGAATGAAGTAATTTCATACATTTTTCACTCATGTGTCTAAGTCTATTGCACCATAATGTTTTTTTACAATCTCCAACATGTGTTTGATAGTCTTCCTTCTCAACTGTATCAATTGTTCTTGAGCACTAATTTTTCCCTGAAACAATTTTTACTACTAAGAAACATTTTGAAACCTTCTCATTGTTATCATTAAAAGTAATTTTGATACTTCTATCACCTAGTTGCCTTGCTCAAATTAAATTTCTACTCAACCTTGGAACATGTCTTACCTCTTGTAATTGTCAATGATTCCCATTATGGAACTTAATCTTAATATTTCCCTTTCCAACAACCTAACAGTGTTCATTATCTCCCAAATAATCATGCCCAAAATCCCCTTGGACATAATCAAGAAAATAACCTCTATGGGGAGTAGCATGAAATGAAGCCCCTAAATATAAAACCCATGAATCATCATTTTGTAAGAAAAGAAAAAAATAATCCTCTTCAAATTTGTTACTTACCGCATTTGCCCCCTTGTTTCCTTCTTTCTTGTCGCCTTCATTTTTCTTTCGAGTCCATTTCCCATAATACCAACAATCTCTTGGTCCTCTGGATTGAAACCTTTTCCCTTTGATTTTCCTCTTGATTTCCTAGTTTTTTCAGAATTATTTCCTCTCTCATTCATTCTCTTTGTGCTTTGTGCATTTAAGAAACTTCTTGATGTACATGCACCTAAGCTTTTCCTACAAATTTCCTCACTCAAGAAAAAAAAAATCATCAAATTTTAGGGTATTAGAGCCATAAACATAATTATTCATAACCATTACCAACCAAGTCATTCCAACTTTCAAAAAAAAGAACACAAAAACAAGAGATCCCTAATTGCTTCATCAAAATTGACATTTACAAAAGATAACTAATTGTTAACCATGTTAAACTCATTTGAATGAACTAAAATAGATCCACCATATACCATCTTCATATTAAATAAAAGTTTCATGAGAAATACCTTGTTTGAAGTAGAAGGTTCTTTGTACAACTTTGCTAGAGTTTGCATCAACTCTTCCATTGTCTTCACTTTTGTAATATTATATGTCACCGATTGTGCTAGGTATAAGTGAATGCTTCCAACTACCTTTTTGATCAAAATATCTCAGTCTTCATCTAACATAGTTGCCTCTTTCTTGGATTTTCCTTCTAATGGCTTCCATAAATCCTTATGATAAAGATAGTCCTCTATTTGCATTTTAAATAACTAAAATTTCTACCCATTAAACTTCTCAACCTTCAGATTATTCTCATCTTCCATTTCTCCCACTCAAACATGAGACTTACGCTCAACTATAAGACCTTTGTGTAGAGAATAACCAAAATAGCTAGGTTGTGATATCACTTGTTAGGATTAGTGAGATAGAAATAACAATTACAAGAAAATATATCTAATATCAAAAAACAATAAAGCACATAGAAGAGAACATGAGACACAAATATTAAACGTGGTTCACCCACTCCCTAGGCTATGTTCACCAATTTCTTATTATTATCCAATGATTACAACCTTATTATAATCTATAATCCCATACCATTGCAAGAAGATACTATCTCATCACATATTATGAGTTCCCTAACCCTAAGACATTTTATACAAGCTTTTTTGTTGGTTACAAAAACTAGGGCTAGATTATTTTGTCTTAACAAGTTAACCTAAAAAATACTTGATGAGTCAAACTTGAGAAATGTTTCACAAGTTAACTCAAAAATCCTTGACAATTCAACCAGTTTATTTTTTTGGGTTGATGCCATGAACCCCAAAGAATATTGAAATGTACAGTACTTTTCTGACTAGTCAACACGTATCAACACAATCAAGAAATTGAATCTAATATATGAAAGAAGATGGCAAGAAATGGAGATAGAATGTGTGCACTTAAAAATGAGAGAGGTAGAAGGGACTTTGAAGATGATTCTCCTATTTGTCGAAATCCCATAATTCACTAATTTTAGATCTAAAAGTCTACAACTTGTAACTCTATAATCTAAAATTTTCTATTTTGGAAAAGTTATAGGTTCAATTGAGTTGACATATACCTAGAATAGGTCAAATTGATTCAAATTGTACCTAATACTATTAAATTCATAAACATAAAACTAGAACTACGAAGGTTTATTGTTTGGATCCCTAGCTCTGTACTTGAATCTATGCTTCTATAACCTACAAATTTGGAAAATGTGTATGTGTGGCCATATAGGTGTTTTCCTCAGCCAACCTCCCATTTATGTGATTCCCACCTCCATGGATAGCCATTAAGATATGTAAAGTATGATGTTCTTGTGAATCTACAACATGTCAAGTATGCAAGTGAGCTAGAACATCAAACTAAATGATTAGATCTAACCTTGTATGTAAATAGAGTGAAACCCTAGAATGTAAATGAAGAAATATGTGCTTGAATGCATGTAAATGTGATAATGTAAATATGAATATATATGAAAGTAATAAAGAAATTATACCAAACCCCAAGGGAAAAAGTACACCTAGTCATCTTCACAATCTATTTGAGACTCTATAATGTATAAAATGATGTCTTGAATGCTTGAGTGCAGTTCTAGTTGCTTGATTTGGGTTCTTGAATGAAGTCTTCAATAGTCAACCATTGCTTCAATATATTTTCTCAAACTAGGGGTTCCACCTTAAGTTTTATTATTCTGATCAAATTGGGGTGTTCACCTTGTACTTAATTTTGTTATGAAAAAATGGCGTAATTAGGTTTCTTTTATAGTGATTTTAGGAGTCAAAATTAAGAGGTCAACCACATATTTGGGATGTAGGGCCTGCCCTCATTCACATTTTTCTAGACACATTGTTGCTATTATTATCAGACTATGTTAGACTAGTTTTATGTTGATGGATTAGTAGCATTGTTTCGAGACTATCAGATATGGTGCTATGGATTCAGTTGATGTATGATGAGATTACTTAGACTCTACATTTCATATATGCATGATGATTATTACATTATTTCTAGTTATTGATGATGATTAGTTAGATGGTTTATTATCACATGTGTTTTATTATGGATACTTACCCCATACTTGCATGTGTATGGTGTGCATGTTTGTTCTTATGTATGGCATTTGTGATGTGGTTAAGGAAGGGAGTCATAGTCACTTGCTAGTCAGGATCTACACGATGCACCACTTCCTGTGATTGCCTATTTAGTTTAGCATATATATATTATATGTACATGCATGGTTTTTATGCAGGATGCAGGTACCGAGTATCGACTTCCCTAAATTGCCAGGATGAGCGTACCCTATCGCATTGTCTCAATGGTAAGAGAGGGGAGATAAATTCTCAAGTCCAAATCCTAAACCCCTAAACCATTTGTCCTAGTGAGGTAGGACAAGTATCTGGATATTTTACCTTCCAAATGTGTCAATGACATAATTCGTGATTTTTAACCCTTTAGACTGATTTTGTATGGATTTTTCTATGATGGGTTTTCATATTTTATCTTGGAGGTCTATGGTGAATTTTCTATTAATTAAGACTTAAATAAATAGATTTAATTAATAAATTAATCATTTGGGAAAAATTAATATATTATCATGACCTTTAGATATTTTGATTATAATTAATTAAATGAGAATTAATTGAGAAAAGAATTAAATTAAAGAAATTAAAATTAATAATAATAATAATAAAGTAATAAATAAATAATAATAATCAAAGTAATAAAAGAATTAAAATAAAAGTTATAAGCTTACCTAGGAGTAAACACACCTCTTGATTTCACATATGTCAACAACACAGGAGTTAGCACACTAATTAAGCACATGGTGTCTATAACCTTGTGACTCATCTAGAAGGTTGGAAAAGACTCATGCTTAGTTGTCAACACCTTCTGGTTGTTTTTAGAGACATTCTAGGTGCTTCATGGGAGTTCTTTATATTCAGGCACTCCTAGAAGCTTAGGGAGCGTGTTTGGAGGACCCGGGAACATTGGAGAAGGAAGCAGTTGCTCTGTAGTTTCTGAGGAGAAGCATTTTAGCATCAATGTCTAGGTAGACACTTGTGATTTCTCCTATGTTATTTCTGTTTCTTGCACTTCCTATCTTCTTCATGTCTTCTGAATGCTTTACGAGGATTCTATGTGTGAATGTTCTAGTGGTTTTAATCTTGTCATGGATATTTAATTCTTTATGTGAGAAAACTCCTCATGCGTAGATCTGAGAATTCTATGGACTAGGGTTAGAAAGTTTATAGTCAAACCTATTAGAAGGAATAATAGGTAAATCTAAAGTTAATCATTATGGGGAGAATTCTTAATTTATAGAATTGTAAGCCCTAATTTGTTTTAAAATTATGTTATACTCACAGATATCATTGTAAATATTTATTTTGCATATATGTTTATAAATTTTGCAGATATATATATATATACATAGGTATATATATTTATGTATATATATATACATAGGTATATATACCTATGTATATATATATATACATACCTATGTATATATTTATACATATATATATATATATATACATATACATATACATATATACATATATATATATATATAGATATACATGTATTTTGAATAAATGTTGCTTAAAGCTTATTTTAAAAAAAATGCGAATCGTTTTTGAGAAATGTGAATCGCTTTTGAGAAGTGTTTATTAAAAAAAATTTTTAATAAAAAAAAAATTTAACAAAGTTTATACCAGGTCAGGAGGGCAAAGCCTGTACCCCGCCAGCAAAACAAGTGTAGAGTGCCTGTGTCACAGGTACTGCGATGACAGGCAGTACTCTGTACCGCTATCACCGCAGGCCCTACGACCACAGGGTACTGCGGACTACGTCAATGGTATTATTAATATAAGTTGGGAGTTATGTATTTGGTAAATCAATTTTTACATTTCAATTTTTTTATATAATGTTTATAAAATGTTATTATTATTATTATTAAATGTTTATAATTATATATATATATATGTATATATATATATATATGTATATATATATATATATATGTATATATGTTATTAATAATAAATAATTATTATATTTAAAAATGATTTGAATTAATGGATCATTCTTTATAATAATAAATTATTTTATAATATTATAGTCTAATAATATAGGTTCAATTTAATTATTTGAGTGGCTTGAATTATGAAGAAAAGATGATAATGAAAAGAATTGGTAATTTCTCATGTTAAAAATCTACAATGTAATTTTGATGGGGGTCATTTTCAAATAATGTTTATATAAACAATATATCATTAGAATAATTGGAAAATCGATTCTAGAGCTATGCAAAATTTTAAACTAGTACATGGGTTAAGTAATAATGTACAAATTTCTCCACTCGATATCTAAATCCAAAAACAAAAACTGAGACCTCCACACTTAGTTCAATTATAAGATTTTAGCAAACCAAAACATGTGCTTGCATTGTGCTTTCTCTATGCTTCTAGTTTTGGGTTTTTGGGTTGACTAGTGTTGACCAGTTAGAGGAACGTCTACCAGAGGCTTAGGAGTTATGATTGTGATGTCATGATGATGTCTTGATTTCAATCTTTTTAAAACCCAACCATGGTAATGTGATGGTATGCTCTATGAGATGTTTGTATTTAATGATTGTTATTCCTCATCAGTCTTCTTGAAGTGAAGCTGAGCTATATGTATCTGAGACACTTGACTTAACCATTTTGAGTCATCGATCAGTTATCCTTGGATTACCTTCTAGTCGCCATGATGGGACTGAAGTATTGATTTATTTCTTGATGATGTCATCTTGTTACATGTTTTGACTCAACCATTTTGGAGTCATTCGATCAAGTATTATTTTGAGATTCTTTTTGGTTGCTTGTTAAGAACCAATAATTATTGTGATTATCAGGGATACCTTCAGTTGCCAATAGAGAACTGTTGTGGTCATGATTATCTATGGATGCTTTTCTTTTGCTCATGGAGATTTGATGCTCTTTTGTGGATTATCTTTTGGTATTTTTTCAGTCGCTTGTATAGGACTATGGTGATTTTGTGATTTATGATTCCATGAGCTTAGGCTAGGTTATCTACTTGTAGTGACAAGAAGTGGCTTGCAATGGGGGTCGGGGCCCTAAGAGGCTGCCAGGGTAACTCATTGTAAGTTGTCTTAATAAATGAAAACACTCACACCTAATACTGACTTAATGAACCTAAAAAGATAATTTTTTTGTTCTTGCCCATGCCTGGAGTGCTAGTACAGACTAGGATGGGAGTAGAGAGAATGCTTGGTTGCGACCTTGCATTCTGTAGTATGCCTCGTCTATATGAGAGGATACTATTGGCCACATAGGGATCACTAGGGGGTCAGGGTCTATTGAGAGACTGCTAGGGTAACTCTAGCATAATCCATGCGATGACACTTTCCCGCTTGCATAGTAGGTTTCCTACATGTCTTTGTGTGCCTCTGGGATTAGATGTCAGTTTGTGATTGGAACCTTGAGTTAGTATACTTTTAGGATTCTTGGACTTAGAGAGTATTTATGCTATGTGATTTTGATAACTTGTTTGGGACTTGAGATTATCTCCTTAGCGCAGTGGGAGTGGACCACTTAGGTTCCATGTGGTCGAGTGGTAGTGCTTTCCACTCTTATCATTTGAGACTCATTGAAGACACTATGGCTAATGCATTCTCTTGTTGGTATCTATCTTCATTATGTTCTTGGATTATGATGGTGGACATGTATCCTTATATTGATGATTAGCATATGTTAGATGATGTTATCTTATGCTCTATTTACATGTTAGATTTATTTTCTGCATATGATGTGGTATGATTTAGAAGTGACATTCCTACTATGTCAATACCGATGATCTCTTTGGTGATTTGGGATGTTATGCATGGAGGGATGGCTAGGGCCCATAATGGTCTAATGATTCTATTAACAGTTGGGAGGAACTATACACTTAGTTAATTATGTTTGTAATAAATGGTTATCTTTATGATGGATGTTTATATCTTCTATGATGATGTCTCATGTATGACATGTGGTTTCATTTACTTTATTGCACTATGGACTAGATTTAGAATGATGATATATTTATTTCACATATGCATATTCTTTTAAGCCTTTCATACCCTATGGCATGTACAGTGGATGATTGAGCAATCAGAAATGTAATGTATGAACATTGGACTTTTCATTATTATTTTATGTGGATATAGTATTAGATGGAAACATAATTAGTTGTGTTAGATGTGATTCAATGTTAAGGGATCCTTAAAGAATGTAACCTGTTATGTATGTTTATGTTTACTTCCAATTGGATATTGTTATTGCTTTTGCTACTATGTTATGAATGGTTTTACTTTCATGTTTCAAAAAAAAAAAAAAAATGTTACCAAACTTAGTGAAAATTTTAGGTTAATCCTTTGGATCCCTTGGTGGGGCATTACATGGGAAATCTCCTTAATCCATCAAAATAGGCTCATGCCTCAAAGAAAGAAAAAACTCCACGGGTTTTGGGAAATTGAAGTTAGCCTATACCCTAAGTTACTTTTTAAGATCCTAAACAATGAGCCACAAGAGATATGAGGATCTAATATTTGATTTTGTGGTTGATTCTGATGATTGATTTGAACTTTGATATTAAATAAGGCCTAAGAGGGAAATGAATATTGTGTTTGGAGGAAAAATAGAGGAGGATGCATAGATATTATAACCTAACTTAATTTTTGAACAAGTTAGAGAGGAAATCAAGTCAATTTGAATTAGGTATGCACAAAGTGAAATTTTAAAGTGTCATAATGTAAATACATTGAGGAAGGTGCTAAAGAACAATTAAATTATAGAGTACACAAGTGCTTATAATTTAAGAAGATACATTTTGTTATCTTAGAATAGTTACTTATCTCAAAGTTCTTTTCTATCATTATGATTTATGCCTTGTCTTTGTTCCCAATCATGCAACATTAAACTTAGGCAATTTAACCTTTTTCATGTCTCTTTCCAACTATAGTCATGTGCACTCTCATACTCTCTTATTGCAATTTTGGTTACCTTCTCCATTTCAATTATGTGTACTTTGTTTCTCATTTTTATCCTTTCCATTCTCTTAGATTTCTTCCTCTTTCTCTTGGTTATTATCTCATCATACTTCCTACCCTTAGACTTGTAACATTTCCCTAATTTCATTGAGAAAGGTTAAGATTTGGTCTAGTTTATCTAGATATGATTTTTAGATTGTTGAACTAAAAAATCCAAACTTTCTCTAAAGTTTATCCTTGTTCATAGCATTTTTACTCTTATTTTGTTCATTACACTTTACAAAACAATTTCTCTATGCTATGAGTTCCTTTAAAAAAGACTAGGCTCATTTCTTTGCCTTTTACTTAACTTAAATATAGTATTCAAGAGACTCAATAATGCATCATTTCTAAAATTTCAAACATGTAATAAAATATATTTATTCATCATAGTGAAGTTTACATTCATATCTATTTTAATTTTTGTACAATATTGCACATTACTATTTGAGAGCGAAACCACTTCTAGTTCCTCTTCATCATCAAATTCTAATTAAAAATAAATAGAAGGGGATATACTTGTAGGTACTCCATAATGTCATATTTAGTTGCATGGAGTACATTTTGGCCATGCCCTATAATCTTGTTATAAATAACTAAGGGTTTCTTAGGTTTAGCTTAGGTATTTGGACACTTGGAGATTGAGAGTGAGGGAGGGGTGGAATGGGTGAATTAACCTATAACAAACTTAGGCTTTTACTTTGATTCCAAGACATATAATTTTAACCAAAAATAAAGAAAGATAAATAACTAATGCATAAGAGAATACTCAACCTATGAGGAAAACCAAATGAGGAAAAAGCCACAGTGGGAATATCTCACAATATTTGAATAGTATTACAAGAAGCTTGTTATTAGACTTTCATCCAAGACACAATATATTAGGGAACAAGATAAATAAATTTCTACAAAGATTTATTATATTGAGTAAGATACAAGAACAACTTGTAGATGAGACTCACTATCTCAACATAAGATACATGAAACATATTACAATGAAAAATCCTTTAGGATACCACTTCTAATATTCTCCTTAGAATTTAGTTACTCTCGATACGATGTCTTAATAAATCATTTGTCAATGTAAATTTACAAATTCTACTACACACTAAAACTTCTTCAAACTTACATCTCTCACATACTCCACACACTTGTTAACTATTGATCTTCTATTTGTACCATCTAGATCATTACTCAACATAAACAAGGGGTGATCCTAACAATTCAACCTCAAAAAAAAAAATTTGTGAAATAAGTACTATCTAGGAGGTAACTAGAGGACCTATTATTATAGTGGGTTTTTCATTGCACCAAAAGACCAATAAGTCAATGTATGATACAACCACTCGTCTTATATTACAATGGGAGGTGGTTAAGCCCTTGTCACGAATCCTAAGGGGATCGTTGAATAAATTTTGAACAAGCTCCCCCTTAGCATTACTTGAGGGTCTGAGGATTCAAACCTCTGACCAATTTTTGATACCACTTGTTAGAGTGGGGTTACCATTATACCAAAAAAATGATCTATCAATGCCCAATACAAGCATTCATCTTATAGTACATGAGAGGCGATTAAGCCCTTATCACAAATTCTAAGGGGAATGCTGAATAAATTTCCAACATCTAAAAATTCATAGCACAATATCTAAAATGATCCTTTATATTAGTGGCACTTGGAATACATTCTCCAAATTCATGAAGAATGTAACATGTAGCATACATTTAGTTAACCTACAATACTTCTTAAATTTGAAACCACTTAGTGCACATCCACTTATGGCATAGTTGGATCTAAAACCAACTTAATACATCATCCAATAACATTAAGAACATGACATCAATCAGAGAATAGACCTTGTTAGCTAAGTATCCATAAAAACCATAAAAGCCAACTCCAGACATGCTACAAGACCAAAACAATCAAATTCCATCTAGATCACATATTGATGTTCTTTTAAAATCCACCACCATTTCCAAGAACACATTTCATATTTTTCTTACCAATTTAAGTTGTCTCAACCATATTTTTCCTTAGAATTCTTCATAAAATTGGAAGGTTGAGATAATATAGTTCTGAAACACTTCACTAAAAATGTACTAGTTGTACACCTTTTTTCCTAGAAATTTAAACTCAGTCTCTGCATATTTATTATAATATTTCCCTTCAAGATGCAACATAAGAGACATCAATGAGAGAAAAGTGGAGCATTTTATTGAACCAATCCTTATAAACACTTAAAGTGTCAACATATTGCATGCAACAAAGATATTTGTAGAAGCTCCAAGGACATAAAAAGATAGGAGTTTAACATCCACATAATATACAACCTAGGTTACAAACTACAAGTTCATATAATTAAAAATCAATGAATGTAGAGCATTATTCTAGACAACTAGTAGAGCATTTTTCTACAAATACACTCTTCAAAATTGTTCAATGATCAAAAAATTTGTGTAGTAGTGATTCTTCATCATGAGTGAGAAGACATATACTAAAACAATCTATAGCATCATACAATCATCTATACTAATGGCATGCTTCTAATCCTCATATGAAAGCTTCAATACTTCTATTCTTATTTCAAAGCTACTTGTGAAAAAGATTCTAGTCCTCATTTTTAATATGATATTATCATCATCACCATCTCTCAAAGTCATCTCTAATAGTTAACACATATCATTATCAATACAAAGGAGAGTACACATCCATCCTTATTGTGTCAATATGACAATAATTCTAACCAGCAACATAGAAACAAGATCTCATAGAAAAGAAATGCCTTTACCACAAAGAGAAACAAACCATCATTATCATGATCAATTTCAAATCATGGTGTTGACATCAACATCTAGTAGGTGAATGTCCATACTATAAATTATTATCAACCATTAATCATAGAGAATGCCAATAATCATAAATCATCTACAAAAGCTTATGCCCTTTGTAACATACCAATACCAGAGCAATATTACATTTGGTATATATCCCACCTTCAACAATTCTTTACATCTTCAAAACCATAACTATATCAAGAAAGTACTAACCTCACAATCATCAAATATATTTTCATTGTTGCAACATCACAACAAACAAAGGGTTAACATAAAAAGTCAACATAACACATTCCAACAAGCTATTAATTGCAAGCAAGTAGAAGGTTGACATCAATGAAAAAAATAATTTCCAACAACACACTGCGGAATTAAGATTTTTTTTATTTGGTTATTATTCATTTACTTTTCTCTTATTTGATATCTAACAACACATTTCACATTTCAAAAATACCTAGAAAGAGTTATAATTATTGCATAAGGAGAGATGTGTTTTCCTAAGTCAACCCTTAATAATATGTATAATTTTTTGATAAAATAGTTAAGTTCCTTGAAATGATGTATGCATATTTGTTCTTCCTTTTAGTCCTCCAATTCGAATGTTTCACTATTGACTACTATTTTATTGCTCTAGGATTAGAGAGGTGTTAGAAAGTAAAGTCCACTGAGATAACTGAGAGCAGGGGGGAGGGTGGTGAATTAGTTATCTAATCAATGCAACTGCTATCAACCTTATTAAACCTTAAACATTTAATAAATAACAATAGTAACCATCAAAAGATACACATACATAATTACACCATATTTGTTAATTAGGAAAACCCTTGATCATAAGGGAAACCCTAGGAGGGATGGTACCCACGAAATGATGTACTAATATAAATTTTCCTTGTAAGAGTATAGATTCTATTAGAAGGAAATGTAATACATATCACTCCTTTTTAGGAGACTTTGAATCCCTATGAGGAGATTCCAACCTTGTTAGGAGTTGTAGAAGGCAAAAGGACCCACTGTCCAAACAACTTCAAGGGAAAGACCATCAAACTCACTATCCAACTAGCCTTTGTTTTATTCCTTTCAAAATAATAGAAATGCAACTGATCTCAGAAACTCTAACTCTTACTTTGTCCTCTTACTATGCCAATACCACACCAAATACTTCTTAGATAACAATACCAAATCTCCAACTTTACATCACAATGATCCCTTTGATTACTTACTCACATTTACCAAATTCACATAACACTTGCTTCTTTTACACACTACATTTTTCATCTTGAGGAAAAAAAATTTATTTATACTGTACCTTCAAAATAATTCATTGAGTTGGCCTTGAGGCTTTCCCAATTAATTATAATAGGACCTCATTAAGATTATACAATTCATTACATCTTTTCACAATTACAAAATATTGTTGCTTCACAGTCTTTACAACTTCTCACATGTGCAACCTTGAACTTTGTGCACTTGATAGTATCATCCTTAGGTTATCTATTGTCTTTGTCTAACTTCACTCATCCAAATTCTATCCCTATTAGGATATACAATCAAAACACTAGGAATCACTTCGCAAGTACTTTATTTGCACAATATCTTCTATAAATCATAAATAACTTTTACATGTCTTTGACTTCCTACATGCACACTTGTCCACATCATCAAGACACATTGTAGAACATATCCTCATATACACTTGACCTCATCATCAATACTTGATCTATATGACCTTGTTCTCTATCTATTATTCTACTAGTCTTCACAATATGTTGACATCAATGAGAAACATAGTCATGAATTCAAAACACAGTCATGCTAACTATCTCTCCATTGCTCTAGCAATAATAGAATATTCCCCCATAGGAATATCATCAGTATTCATGCTAATAGTCGCCCCCTTTAGCATTGATGGTAGCATAGATGAAAAAATTCTAAGTTCCAAGAATACCAAATCAACTATGTTGTTGTTGTTGTTCTTATATTTTCAAATCCTCTTCATCAATCAAATTTGAATCTCTCAAGAATATTTTTTTCTCCCCCATTGATATAATTTTCTCACTAATAAATTATTTCCTCATTGACATCAATATTACTCTCATATGCATTTATTTCTCCCTCATGTTTATCATGAGCTACTTCTCACCCATTTTGTATGCTTATCTTTCCATGTATTTTCTCCCCAATATTCAGGAGTTTTTTTCATGCACTCACTCCTCCATTGACATCATTTTCAAAGATAACATTATGTCAATAAGATACCTAATGTATTCAAATAGCTCAAGTTTCCAAAGACACTATTCAATACTAACTACCAAGAGTCCTTCATGACTCTACTCAATCACAGATACTCTCTTATAGAGGAAGCATCAACATTTAGTCCAATAAACAATCGTACTTTGTACCATTGGAGTTAGGCAATCTCTTCATCTTTTATTCTAAATTAGGTAGGGGCATAACCCCAAGCATACCTCACAAATACTCAAATGTATCCTTAAGAAAAGGCTTTGTAAAGATATTTGCAACCTACTCCTTTGAATTAACATACTCTAATCTTATTTCTTTGTTTGCAAATTTCTCTCTTAGAACATGATACTTAATTGATATATGCTTTGTCTTAGAATGTAACATAGAATTCTTAGACATACTTACCATACTTGTGTTATCACAATGTATGATAACAATTTCTTAAAAATCTATCCTAATATCCTTCACCATATGTTTTATCCACATGATATGATTGCAATTATTTGTTGCTACTACATAATTTTCTTTTATTGTACTCTACGAAATGCAATCTTGTTTCTTTCTTATCCATGAAACCAATCTTCCTCTAAGAAAAATTTATCCACTACTTGTACTCTTTCTATCATCTATACTTCCTGCCTATTCCATGTTAGTATATACATATAGAGTAAAGTCTTTGGATCTATCATACCATAATGTAAAATTATGTATACCCTTCAAATATCTAAATATCCTTTTTTACTATTGCAGGATTATCTTAAAATCTTTCTACTATACCAACTACATTTGTTATATCTCATCTAGTGTGAGTCAGATATTGCAAACCTCTAATCATGGACCTTTATTTCTGCTCAACTATAGGTATCTCATTTTTTCTAGATAACTTGTGACTAGTTATCATAGGTGTACCAAAAGGCTTACAGTTTTCCAAGCCAAATCTCTTCAATAAGTCTTTCAAATACTTAGTCTAAGAAATAAAAATACCATCATTGTACTGTATAATTTGTAAACCCAATAAATACTTCATCTCACCAATCATGCTCATCTCAAATTTATTCTTCATTTCATCAGCAAATTTTTCACTTGCTTCATCATTGCCTCCAAAGATTATATCATCCACAAATATAACAATAATCAACAAGCAATTCTCAATTTATTTCAAATATAAGTTACTATCTATAGTATCTTTACCAAGTCCTATTTTTTCCAAATACTTATCCAACCTCACATACCATGTTGTAGGTGCTTTATTTAGTCCATAGAATTCTTTCTTTAGTCCATACAATGCTTTCTTTAGTTTATATACCATATCTCCTTCATCTATCAAAGGAAATACTTTAGGTTTCTCAATATAGACATCTTCTTCAAGTTCTTAATTCAGAAATGTTGACTTCACATCCATCTAATACACTTTAAACTTTTTGTTTGCTACACAAGCCAAGAACATCCTTATTTCTTCAATTCTAGCAATAGGTGCAAATGTCTCTTCATAGTCTATACTTTCTTGCTATGAATACCCTTTGCATACCAATATTGCTTTGTTTCTCACAACCTCACCTTGTTCATTCATCTTATTTCTAAAAACCCACTTAGTTCCTATAACATTCTTATCCTTAGGTCTAGGTGTTGGAAATATAAGAGGAGTAACTAAGAGGGGAGGGTTAAATTAGTTACCACAAAAATAAATCCCAGATCCCTTAGATGTCAATACAAATCAAAAACCAAACTCTATTGAAACTAAAAATATTATTGTAACTAGGTTAGAACTGAATCACTCGGCAAACACTAAGAATTACTATTACTCAAAAATCACTAAAATAAATGATTCTTAAGATGTTTAATGTGATTATCCTTAATTTACTTAGTTGTAGAATCATTAAAAAAATAACATGAACACATATGACACTAGGATTTAACATAGAAACCCAATTTGGGAAAAACCAACAATTGCAACTAGTTACTATTTTTCACTCTTCTAAAGTGAGCTCTATTAGGAGCCAACCCTTTTAAAGGTTACAAAACACACTATTAGGTGTGATTGTGTTAAAGGATTTAATCATCCTATTAGGAGTGGCCTTGTAATAGGTCTTTAGACACGTTAATCTAGAAATGTCACCTTGTTAGAGGATTTGACAAATATCTGTTAAGCTAACTTTGTTAATAGATTTGATACACTGCTACAATTATTAGAGAGAAGCAATGATATGACCTGATTGTTGATGCAACTAGATTTCTAATTTTAGATCTCTATTTTGGCTTGAATACTTGATCCTCCTTGATCAAATAAAACTTGGTAGCTTAGTCAACTCAAGATACTCTACTATCCTTCTAATTCACTTCTTTGGATTACCTTTTCAATCCTATACTTCTCTTTTTCTAATCCCACAACTTGACCTTATATTTATATCTTTTGCCTTACCAAGTTAGCTTGAATACACTTACAAATATTCAATATTCATCTCTTAAGTAGGCTAGACTTAACAAATAAATTCATCAAACTAAATATGTTGATTTATGAAAATCCTTCGTTAGTCAATCCTACTTGGTCAACACTAATGTGGAAAAGACTTTCTTTAGACTTCCTTTGTTAACCACGTGAACTTGATTAACACTGCATCTATGCCAACATCTTTTTGGTGCCGAAGTGAACTCGGTAGACACTTTCTTCCTACAAACTTTCTTTGGTGCCCGAGTGAACTCGGTAGATATTGTCTTTGAACTTGATTATCTCTGAAACACTTGATAGACACTAGAAACTATCTTCATTACCTGAGTGAGCTTAGTAGACACTGACTAGTAAAGACTTTAAATTTTGTGAAATGTCAAAGACAATATACAATTGAATATTTTTTTTCAACAATTTCCCTCTTTGAAATTAATGGAAACACAACATGTCATAATACAATGAAATTTTAGAGAAAAATAGAAATAAGGACAATATCCTTAGTTTCATTATGATTCTCTTCCTTGAGAAATCCCTCTATTAGTATGAACTTCCTCTATCATCAATCTCTGATTACAATAACTGCAATATCAAACTCTCCCTCTTTCATGTTCATTCTTCTTCTTTAACATCTCTAACATATATAAAAGTATCTCTGATATATGACAACAAACAGACCTAAAATTTCTCTGATGTATGACAACACTCTCCCTCTTTGACATCTCATGCCAAAGATAACATTCAATAAATTTCCATGTACTTGATGTATTGATTCATATGCAATCTGCCCTTTACAAAATTGCATCAACTTGATTGATCTTTAACATGCTTGGTTGATACATGACTAAAATCTTATTAGTGAGCTTTAGATAGGGGAATAACCACTATCTTACATCTTAGATACAAAAATGCATCCTTAGGTAATGGCTTGGTGAATATGTCTACGATATGTTCTTTTGTATTCACACATTTCAATCTTACTTCCTTGTCTTGCACCAATTCTCTCAAGAATTGATACTTTATTACAATGTGCTTGGTTTTGGTATGCATCACAAGATTCTTGGAAATGTTAATTGCACTAGTGTTATCATAGAAAACAATGACTAGATCCTTGATCTCTTCCTTCATACCTATCAACAATTGTTTGAGGCAAACAACATTTGAACAATTGATTGTTGCAGCAACATATTCTATTTCTATTATTGACTTAGAGAAATAGTTATGCCTCTTGCTTTTCAAAGATACTATCCTCTTTCCAAGAAGGAATGCTCCACCACTAGTGCTATTTCTATTATCAATACTTCAAGCCTAATTTGCATGAATGAATGCTTTCAATTCAAAGTTTCCTCCTCTCTTATACCACAAACCATAATCTTCATAACCATTTAGATACCTCATGATTCTTTTTATTACCATCATGTGATTTTCTTTTGGACTAGTAGAGAATCTTGCCACCATTCCAACTGCTAATGCTATATGAGGTCTTGTATGCACCACATACTAAATTTTTCCAATCATTGATCTATATGTAGTCTAATCTACCTTTTTTGAATCATCATTTTTGAAAAGTTTATGTCCAATAGACATAGGTGTTCCAACTGGTCTAGAATCTTCCATTCTAAAATTCTTTAGTATCTCCTTGATATTCTTTGATTAAGTTGTTGGAATATTCAAATATGGAAAGAGTACTTATGAGAGGGGGGGTGATTCATAAGTATCATACTTTAGCTAAAAACTTTTAACTAAAAATAAACTACATGCATGTAAATACATGAAATAAACATGTAACAAAACACATGCATCAATAACACTTAACACTAGAATTTGGTAACCCAGAAACCCTTCAGGAATAAGAAGGTAAAACTGGGGTGGGGATAATACCCACAAAAATTACTGCAGTAATATTGTTCAACCACTTCTGATGGTCTTCCCTGTTAAAGTCCTACCCTGTTAAAGGCTTTACACTGTGTCAATAGTGACCTGGTTAGAGGCTTTCAAACACTTAACATGAAGTGTTACCCTGTTAAAGGATTTTATTACCTAGTTAAAGGATTTATCAAAATAGTTGTTAAGCTAACCTATCACCATAGGATTTTCATTCTAATACAATTGCTAGAGAGTATTAGGTACAATGAACTTGACTGATTACAATCCTTGATTGCTAATTGCAGGCACTTGTTCTGCTTTCTCTGATCTGGATCCTTTTGTGATCTAATAACCCTCACTTCTAAAAATAGAATTCCTTGCAAACCCTTGTATATCTTCTCATACCTTTCATCTCTTACATTTTACAATGAAGTTTCATCTTCCTTATAAAGACATTTGAAGATTTAGGGTTAGGTATGGATCTACGATCCATATTCAATCTTCATTTTCCCCTCAATACTTATCTTTTGCTGATTGGTTGCATGCCTTTAGCATTTTTCTTATTGGTTGCATCCAAATTTCATAGGAAAAATAAAATATTTGATCTCATCATTGAATCCTTCGAGATTTACCTTATGTCAGTTGTAAAAACTGTTTGCATCATAGTTTGTGCAATTACAAACTCTTATGCTGATATACTGAGTTACTCGGCTCTTGAAGTATTGTTGATGCTCGGCACATGCTATTTCCTAGATAGCTTGGCACTTAAACAAAATTGTATTACTCGGCACCTTATGTTACTCGGCACTTGTTAACACTCAGCACCTGATCTTCACTTAGTTTTTGATCTTCACTCGGTATCTGATCCTCACTTGGTATCTGATCTTCACTCGGTATTTGATCTTCACTCGGTATCTGAAAAATTACTCGGCACATGAAGATCACTCGGCATGCATGATGTACTCAGCATCCAATATGGAATATGATTAAGTGTGTTGGCACTCAAGTGTCAAAAACATTATGATGTTAACAATCTCCCCCTTTGACATGAGTGACAAAAACACTTAACTGTCCTTATAAGTACATTTACTTAATCTGATTGGTATGTACATATTGAGAACTTTGATTAAAATTTTTGACTTACAATCTTACAATATATACCTCAAAAATTTTGTAACTCCCCCTGAGTTGATTGTGCCTTATCTGTATATCAATGCTCCTTTGTATCTGTTCTCCCCTATTAATTCATTTCCTAATATCTATATCTTATATCTGTATCTCCCCTTATTAATCCCTTTCTCCTCCTTCTATATTTATCTCCCCTTTTTTGACACTTATGTCAAAGAATGTTTAAGGGTTAAGACCATATTTAGCCAAAAATGTGCTATTTACCTCCATAATTATTCTGAGAGTTGCATCCTAATTGTTCAAAGCGATTTCTAGTGACTTATGTTGGATAGCAGTCTCGGCAGCAAGTTGAATAAGTCCATCTAATGTAGAAAGATTTGGATCTTTCTTGAGTACATTTTCAGCATATACTTTCTCTTTATGGAGTATCTCTAAATGTGGGGTAATGGAGGACTAGAGTTGTATTACTTTGGCCTTAATATTGGCCTCATCTACTGTTAAGACAACTATTTCTTTGTGAGTGTGAAGCGATTGAGCAAAATGCTTCTCACTTTGAGCTGGATCACTTGGTAACTTCATGCTTGAAATGTTTAAATTTCTTTCCAAGCTAAGTATCTTTTGGCTTGTTTCTTGTGTGAAGTATGAAAAATCACATAACTTTTTGTACAATGAGAATATATTCTCAAGTACCTTCTTTACCTTATCAATAAGCTTTGCCAATTCTACTTGTGACAGTGTGATTTGTCTTGATATTTTCTCATTTACTTTCCCTTGAAATTTTATTTTTGACCACTCCATAAGTTTTGCATTGGTTTCTAGGTCTTCATTTTTCACCTGGTCAACAATATCTATTAGTTGCTCTGTGATATTCTTTGACTCATCCGGTGATTGCAAACTGAAGGCATCCATAAAGATGTCCTTGATCTCATAAAGTGTTTGCTTATTTTTATACTCTTTCCTGAGTATTTCCTGTCTTTTCCTTCTATTTAGTGCATCCTGCACCTCATTGATTTGATCAATGGTTATTGATTTTGAGTCATAGCTCGGTATGACTATTTCTTCATCTAATTTAGGGTGTCCATAATGAAGTACCCTTGCAACTCTGGTAGTACTAGATGATGGTATTGAGATCTGCAATGGCTGGTGTGAAGGAGTTCCCAAGGTAGGCAAATTTATTAATGTTTGAATTGCCTCCTGTTCTTTAGGGGTTTTTACTATTTCCTCCTCCTTCTGTTTACCATGACCAATTATTGTTATCTGTGGAAGTGCACTTTGTATTTGTGCTATAGGATCAGATGTAATAGTCTGTCCTATTTGTTCTATACCTTTTTCTACAGCTGCACTTTGCTTTTGTCTTGCAGCATCAATTATACTAGTTGGTATTTCAAATTGACTACTAGTAGTTGTGATAGAAGGTGGTTCTTGTGTATTCACCTTATCTTTAACTGTACTTTCTACTAGTTTCTATAACTCATCTATACTGACCAATACTGGATCTGCACATAATATTGCTTATTGTGTTGATTGGTCAAGAATTCTTTTCAAATCTTCTGTAGTTAATGGATTGATATTTTGACCAGAAGTATCAGGAACATCAGTAATTGTTATAGTATCTGCAGGTGAGATGGATGCTTGTGGAGGGCTAGGGGGTGGCAATTGTGTGTCTTGCACACTCTGATCTAGTTGCTCTTCTAGCTTAGCTATTGCCATTGTATCATATTTTTGTGCCTCTTCCTCCTCTTCATCTTTCTTTTCTTCATCTTTCTTCTCTTCTTCTCTTTTCTTTTCTTCTTCTCTCTTCTCTACTTCTCTTTTCTTTTCTTCTTCTCTCTTCTCTACTTCTCTTTTCTTTTCTTCTTCTTCTTTTCTTTTTCTCCTCTCTTCTATTGGTATAGCTACTTCTTCCTTGTATTCTTCCTCAAGAAAATCTTCAATCCTTTTGTACAAGTTCTTCCACAATTTCATTGTTCTTTGAACAATTTCTTCTATTCTATTTTGAAGTATAAAGAATGCCCTGTATTTGGGTGTAAACCTATTATTATGCCTTTTGACTGCTTTGCTGACTTGTTCTCTGGTCAAATCCAGCAATACACTAGATAGGGTTGATTCCCTCATCTCCTTCTCTATTTTTAAGCAAAAATGCCATCTTTCTTCTATAATTTTTGACAGCTCCTTTGGCAATTGACCATCTAGTTCAAGTGGAGTGTACTTGAACTGTGCCATCATTCCATACACTGTTTCTTCTATTTTATTTTGTTCTTCTTTATTAAATTTACTAAAATCAACTTTATTTAAATTATTCAAGTCACCACTTGCAATCTTTTTACATAGGGTATCAACTGATGAATTGCTTACCTCTTCTGTTTGCTCTTCGTCATTAGTGTTAGGTTGAGCCACATATTTTCTTCTTTTCCTCGGCTCTTCCTGAGATTCCTTGACTTTTTTCTTCTTGGAAACTTCCTCTTTAGCCTTTTGAGTAGAGGCTCTTGTTGATGCTTGTGTTGTTGGCTTTTGAGGTGATGGAGTAGCAGCTTTCTTTAATCTGGACTTGGCTAAAGGCTATTCTTTTGCCTTTCTCTTCTTTGGCTCGGCTTTAGTTGGTGCTTCCTTGGCTTCTTCTTCCTCTGCACCTTCCTCATTGTCTTCTCCAAGACCTTGGGTTAGTTCTATTGGCCCTTGTTCCTGCTCATCTTCATCCTCACTGTCATCTTCTTCTTCTTCTGCCTCAACCTCAATTTCTTTGCCAAACTTCTTCTTGATCTTCTTGATTAATTTATCTTTCTTCTTCAATGTAGAAGTAGTTTTTAATTCCATGTTTATTTTTGATCTTACCACATCATAAGTGCCAAAATGTGGTGCATTTCTATCTGCTTCCTCTGCCAATAATGCAGTTATTGCTGTTGATACTTCATCAATATTGATTTCATATCCAAATGGCCTTAGCCATCTTACCCTTGGAATTAATGCTTGAATGTAAGTAAAATCTATGTCAACTAAGAAACATATGTCATTTGTATGCTTTTCTACTAAGGAAGCTGGTATCCTTGATCTTTGCTTCATGGATTTCTTGAAATCCTCAAAATAGCTTGTCATCAAGGCATCAAAATTTTCTCCCATTTGCTCTATATATTCATTAATTTGTGCAATGATGGTTTTTTCCTTCCTCCATGCTACTTTACCAAAAGAAGGAAATTCATTCTGTACATAAAAGAATATGCAAACTAGAATTGCTCCAAATTTACATTGTGTGCCCTTTGTTCTTCTTATGGCAGCTAGGTTTTCATTGATCTATTGCAATTGCAGTTCTGCAAGATCATAAGTATGATCCTTTTTCAACAATTTGTAACCTACATCTACTGCAATGCATGGTACACTGTTGAGTCTACTGGATTGATAGAATTTGTGAGCAATGACTCTAACAACAAATTCTACTAGAGGATCTTGTATGGTATGAATTGTCATTCCTCTTTTGTTCCATTGTGCACCAATATTCCTTTCAATGACCTCCTTCGATTCACTTCTTAAGGTTTTGTACCGATCTAGGGTTGGGTACCCTGTTACTCTATGTATAATTTCCTTTGTCAATTTGATGGGCATATCTTCTAACTACAAGTTTCCACCATGGATTCTGCTCAGTACAAGTCTAATCCATTCAGTTTTGAATATGGTGGGAAAACTTAAAACTCGGGTCAAACCCTTCCTTTCAACGATTTTAAATTCTTCTTTCAGTACTCCATCTACACATAGTTTATCATAAGCTTGTCTAATTTCCATGTCTCCTAGAGCTCCTATTTTGCAATTATAACATTTCCTCACATCTTGAACCATTACAACTTTTGGGGGAATGTGGGAGAGAGCTCTGACTGGGTCATTTTTGTAGGCAATTTTGGGAATAGGGCAGAAATCAAGTTGCTTGACTTCATTTTAAACTAACTGGACTTCAAATGATTATTTTTCTTGGATTTTCTTTGAACTTGATACCATTATTGCGAACTAGGGTTTATACAACAAATGGGTATAAAACTGCGTAGCTCGGCACAAATGAAAATACCTTTAGATGGATGAAAAACATGTTGAATGAGGTTGCAATCTACTTGAAATACTAGATTCTTGCTATGAAGTCACTCAGCTCTCTTTCTTCTCCTTTGCTTCTTGATCACGATGCAAAAAATTGATTGAAATCGCGATAATATACCCTAATTTTATTGCATTGAATGCTCAACTGCCAACTCGACTTCTGAAGAAATTTTGACCTAACTCAGCTTCCACTATATTTCACTTTTACTCCACTTCTATTCGAGTTATCCAACTCGGCATCAATTTTCAGCTCGATCGTTGTTGGGAGCTCGACATCAACATTTAGTTTTTGTCTTAACATCTTGTTTCATGTAGATTTATACTTTTCTTACCTTCTTTTTCTTGGGACTAATGTATGATATAGCTTTGTATATCAGTCTTGTGTACTTCTTGTGCTTAGTTTGATGAAGTATGATCACTTGACCCATTGGGTGAAGTGATCCCTCCACTTGATGTGTTGCACTCTTCCTTCTTTTTCCAAGTCTTATTCATTTTCCCTCTTATCTTTTCAACATCAATCTTTTGCTTTCATTTGTTATCTTCAATCTTGGGTGCCTTTGATCTTGTAGGACAGTTTCTGCTGATATGACCAATTTTCAAACAACTGAAACATGTAGTTTGATTTAACCATCTTTTGTAGTTTCCTTTGAAATATGTTATAATATAGTTCTATGGTATATGTCCATATTGTTGACAATAGTGACAACTGTACCTAGTGTTGTAATCCCAATGATAATGACTTCCATTCCCTTCTATTTTTGCTGGTTGATTTGATGTCCACATAGGTTTTGATCTGCATTCAAATGCCCTATGTCCATACTTTTTGCAATTATAACAATGTCCATCAAATCTTTGAGTCCTTGCGACATTGGATCTGCAATTTTGTGTCATATGTCCTTGCATGTTGCACTTGTGACAGAAACTTTTGGGTATGTTTGATTAATTGAACCTTCTACTCCTGCACACATAAGTTGTATGTCCCTTCTTATTACAGTAATGACAAGTGGGTTTTGAATACTTACCTTTGTCACCTCTTTGTTCAGCACTTTTTGATGATTCTCTAACTTTAGTGCTATTGTATCCTAGTCCTGATGTATCATGGGCAGATTTTGGTGATTTCAGCAACTATTCAAAATACTTGATTGCTTCACTTGATTTGTTGAGATTCTCTGCTACCTCTTTTTCTCTGTTCAATTCATTTTACATTTTTTCATTTTGCATCTTCAAGGTAGAGATCTCAATATCCTTTACATTGAGTTCATGATGAAGGTTCGTCATTTGGGCAAGTGTATCCATCTGCATGTTTGAGATCTTTGTCAGTTCAGTACATTTTTCTTCAAGTCTGTTTGCAAGATTTATTTTATCATTTTCCAACACCACTTTGTCTTCAACTGCTCTTTTCTTGTGTTTAGTAATTTCACATATCATTATGGCCTGTGATTCATGTTCCATCTTGAGAGATCTTATCTCCTCTGCTTGAATTTTGTTTTTCTCCATCAGTTCTGCTATTGCTGCATCAAACTCTTTAGTGTCTCCACTGGAAAATATGTTGGTCGTATCAATCTCCTTGTAGTGTATATCATTTTCAGCTATGGCTAGATCCTTCCTCTTTTTTAATGAGTTTCTCAACTTATTTTTGAATTCCTCCAAGCTATGCAAAGCAAGTTGCACATCTATCACCTGATTTTCAATGATCTTTCCAAGTTTGAAAGCTTCCATATTTAGATCTTTTCCTCCAAGTTGTTAGGCTTTTCCTTAAGAGTACCTAGATTAAGCTCTGATACCAATTGTTGGAATATTCAAATATGGAAAGAGTACTTATGAGAGGGGGGGTGAATCATAAGTATCATACTTTAGCCAAAAACTTTTAATTGAAAATAAACTAAATGCATGTAAATACATCAAATAAACATGTAACAAAACACATGCATCAATAACACTTAACACTAGAATTTGCTAACCCAGAAACCCTCCAAGAATAAGAAGGTAAAACTGGGGTAGGGATAATACCCACAAAAATTACTGCAGCAATATTGTTCAACCACTTTTGATGGTCTGCCTTGTTAAAGGCCTACCCTGTTAAAGGCTTTACACTGTGTCAATAGTGACCTGGTTAGAGGCTTTCAAACACTTAACATGAAGTGTTACCCTATTAAAGGATTTTATCACCTAGTTAAAGGATTTATCAAAATAGCTATTAAGCTAACCTATCACCATAGGATTTTCATTCTAATACAATTGCTAGAGAGTATTAGGTACAATAAACCTGACTGATTACAATCCTTGATTGCTGATTGCAGGAACTTGTTCTGCTTTCTCTGATCTAGATCCTTTTGTGATCTGATAACCCTCACTTCTAAAAATAGAATTCCTTGAAAACCCTTGTATATCTTCTCATACCTTTCATCTCTTACATTTTACAATGAAGTTTTTTCTTCCTTATAAAGACATTTGAAGATTTAGGGTTAGGTATGGATCTACAATCCATATTTAATCTTCATTTTCCACTCAATACTTATCTTTTGCTGATTGGTTGCATGCCTTTAGCATTTTTCTTATTGGCTACATGCAAATTTCATAAGAAAAATAAAAGATTCAATCTCATCATTGAATCCTTCGAGATTTACCTTATGTCGGCTATAAAAACTGTTTGCATCATAGTTTGTGCAATTACAAACTCTTATGCTGATATACTGAGTTACTCGGCTCCTAAAGAATTGCTGATGCTCGACACATGCTGTTTCCTGGATAGCTCGACACTTAAACAAAATTGTATTACTCAGCACCTTATGTTACTTGGCACTTGTTAACACTCGGCACCTGATCTTCACTCGATATCTGATCTTCACTCGGTATCTAAAAATTACTCGGCACATGAAGATCACTCAGCATGCATGATGTACTTGGCATCCAATATGGAATATGATTAAGTGTGTTGGCACTCAAGTGTCAAAAACATTATGATGTTAACATAAGTAATATCGATACCATCCTTCTTCTATTGAATATGCAAGCCAACAATGAATTTGATCTCTCCAAACATTGACATCTCAAATTCCTTACTCGTTTACTCTGAAAAACATTTGCACAAATCATCATTTCTAGTAAACAATGTATCATCCACAAATATTTCTGCCAATACAAGCTTCTTATATGGTCCTTCTTTGATGTATAGGTTGTTTTTATCATTAGTTCTTTGAAAACAAATCTTTATGAGATAATTTTGCAATCTCTCATACTATGCCCTAGGGGCTTGTTTGAGACCATGTAAAGCTTTGTGTAATCTACAAATGATGTCTCTTTTTCTAGGATCAACGAAACCTTTTGGTTGATCAATCTAGATGTCCTCTTCTAAGATTGCATTCAAAAATGTTGATTTCACATCGATCTGATACACTTTGAATCCTTTGTGTATTGCATATGCAAGGAGTGTTCTAACACCTTCTAGTCTAGTAACAGGAGTAAAAGTTTCTCCATAGTCAATACCTTCCTCTTGAGCATAACCCTTGAAAACTACCCTTTCCTTGTTTCTTGAAACTTCTCCATTCTCATACAACTTAGTTCTAAATACTCATTTTGTGCCAAATATATTTTTATCCTTGGGTCTAGAAACAAGAGTCCAAGTTTTATTCCTTATTATCTGATCAATTTCTTCTTTCATTGTTTAATCCAACTTGCATTCTCTAAAGCATCTTTGACAGATCTAGGTTCAAATTTAGTAAGAAAACATGTACCTTTTAATGTGTTTCTTGTTTTTGTACCAACTAACTAATCTCTTATGATTTTCTTGGGTGCATGATGCCTTCTAACATATCCAGTAAGTATGGGCTCATTCTTTCTGAAATCACTAGATTCACCATGATCTTCTGAATCTTGATTAGGTCCCATAGTCTATGACTTAGTTTTCATTTGTTGAAACTCGAGTCCTTCTAATGAATCAGGTTGCACTAGTTGTAACCTAGGTTGAACTAGAGATTTTCGGGACTCAGGTGGTGAAGATTGTTGATTCCCAATTGCATTAGATAAAGTGTCAGACTCATAGTAAACATTGTTTTTATAGTTTTTAGGTTCATTATTGCTTTGTTCTTCACTCTTTTCTATAAACTCATCAATATTCACATGTGCACTTTCTATAAGTTTATGAGTAGATAGATATAGACATTTATATGTTTTTCTCTTACTTGAGTATCCCAAAAATATGCCTTCATCACTTTTCACATCAAATTTTCCTTTTCTTGACTCCTTCAAAATATAACATTTACTCCAAAATACTTTGAAATAATACACATTAGGTTTATAGCCATACCATAACTCATAAGACGTTTGCTCTGAATCTTTCTTCAACTATACTTGGTTCAAGGTATGAACTGTAGTGTTGATTTCTTCCTTCCAATATTTGATAGCAACATTATTTTCTATCATCAAGGTCCTTACACAATCCATGATTGATCTATTCCTTCTTTTAGAAATGTCATTCTGCTAAAGCATGCCAGGTGCAGACACTTGCCTTTTGATTCCTCTTTCATTGTAGAATTCATTGAATTCATTATAAATGAACTCTCCTCCTTTATCTAATCTTAAACATTTTAGTTTCTTTCCTATTTCTTTATCCACTCTAGCCATATACCATTTGAACTTTTAAAAAGCTTATGATTTATCCTTTAGGTACATAATAGTTATCATTCTAGAATAATCATCAACAAACAATATAAAGTACTTATCTCGTGTGTAGATTTATGTGCCAATAGGTCCATAAAGTTTTGTATTGACCAACTCCAACACTTCTTCAGAATGATATTTTTTGCTTTTAAAATTTGTCTTTCCCATCTTACCAATTTGATAATTCTTGCACATGTGCATGTCAAGATTCTTGAGGCTTGTAATGCTTCTCACTCTTCTTTCATAACTAGTTTTCTTCTACTTGAGAAATGAAACATGAACTTTCATTTAGATCTAGGTAGAATAGGTTACATTTTGTTTGCTTGTCAGTCCCAACCATATTTCCTTTCCCATTTAGCAGATTGGCCTTTCCATTCATGAATTCTACCTTATGTTATTCAATTAAGCCACACTAAGTAAATTATGCTTCAATACTTCAACCCAATAAGCATTATCACATCTGAGATCATTGGTTAGTGCAATACAATCTTTACCTTTCACATAACATGGTTCATCATTGAGAAGTCTAACACTTCCACCATCATAGTGTACCAAGTTCTCAAATTTAGATTTGTCACCAATCATATGGTGAGAGAAACCACTATCAATAATCCATGTATCAATCTTACTAATATGTGAGATAGGGGCCATCTTATCGTTCTCATCATCTGATTCATCCTTAATAGTAATGTAGACAATTTCATCTTCTTCTTCACTACTATCAGAATCTTTAGCAATGAAACAAGATTTCTTACCTTTTTCTTTGTATTCCTTGTAGCTTTTGAAGTCCTTCTTGCCTTTGTATTTTTCCTATTTCTTTTCTTCTTTTCCTTCTCTATTTGGACACTTTGCAGCAATGTGACCAACTTCTTCACAAGAAAAGAAAATCAAAGGAATTTTGCCTTTATACTTCTCTTTGCCCTTAGGAAATCATCTTGCAAGTAATGCTTCAATAACTTCAAGATCTTCATCAAAACCATCTTCATCCTCACTGTTAGATTTCCTTTTAGATTTTGTATCTTTCTTCTTGAGTGATGGCTTGTCTTGAAATGTAGACTCAAGGTTTCTAGAGTTAGAAACATAATTATCATAGTTATCTAACTCAAATGTTATTAACCTTCCCACTAGTGCATCCAATGATATATCATTCTTAGGATCACATCTCATTTCTTGAATTTTTGAAACTTAAATTGCATACATAGGAAGAAGTGTTCTGAGAACCTTTCTTACCATTGTTTCATCATCTATCTTTTGTATTGCCTCTCCCATTTGACTTTTGTAAGTCATCCTGATGGATGCAACCTTGCTGGTCTTTTTTTGTGATGGGAATCATGATTGTGACCCTGAGTGGTCTACACCATTGAGGTGTTTGGATTTATGTTTCTTTATCAGTTGCTTTGATTATTCTTTTGACTGATCTTTGAGATTATGATGTGATTTTTGCTTCACTGAGGTTTGTGCCAGTGGTTACCAAGATCGATGTGGTATCATGAGGTTTTTCTGTGATTACCTTGAGATGTGTGCAGATATTGCACTATGTTCTATTACCATGCTACACTGGACTAGGTTCTTGTAGCAGTGGTTAGTCATGTTTATGACTGTATTTGGTTATGTGTTTAAGTGTCCTTTTGTTGATTCTATAATCAATCATTATTAAATGCTTAAGTAACTAGAAATGGATTTTTCGTGTGGGATTATTTGGTTATGTGCTGCGGACATTACCTTGTTATATTTCTGATTAGAGAGATAATTGTTACTCATGTTATGTTTTACATTTGAGAGGACCTGAGGGTCAGATGTTCACTTTGATTTCAGTATCATAGATATTAGACTACTATGTTGTGCAGTTGATCATATTGCATGATGATGCTTTTTTTTGAGATGATAGTGTGTTTTATGATGATATCTGGTTATCTGGTATTTGGACATACCTCTAATTTTGTTATGTGATGGAATTAATGCTATGGTTATTTACTTCATTCCTGTGTTGTTATGCTTTATGTGAACATGAGTGATGTAAATAAATTATTTTAATATAATTAAATAAATGGTTAAATTAGGTGATTTAACGCATTATTGCTTCGGCTATGTTAAATAAATGGTTAAATTAGGTGATTTAACGCATTAAATAAATAAGAGCCTATGGGTGGTGGTAGCTGCCCAAACAATGGGTGAGATGGATCTGATAATGGAGGGGGTCTTCCAAAGTCAAAGCTTCCTACATTGTCCCTTCGAAAATTAGCCATGATTGTCTCTTTGTTTTTGTCTATAATGGTGTTTACCAATACTGCATTTCCTGGTTGGTTCATGAAAGCTTCAATGTCAGTAGGTGATGGCATAGCTGGCTCTGGGCTAAAGGATGGCTGAGTGCTCAAGGGGGGTGAGGCTGTTCGATCTAAATGATAGGGCTCCATTGTTTCTTTCTTCTTGGCTAAGCGAGTGACGGGTGGCATGAAAAAATGCTCCTAGGGATGAGATGCAATAATGCTGATGGATGCAAAAGGGGGAAGGCTTTTCTATGCAAATGATTTCCTAGGTTGAGGCAAAGCTATATGACAAAACCTAAGGAGGATTGGGTTGGGGATTCTAACTTCAAAGATATGTTGTCAAAGTACAAAAGGTCTGCTTTCCTATGTGGAAGCTTGGTGGTGATTGTGTCAACTTAAGGATAGACTGATGATCCTTTAGGAAGAACACGAGATTGACCACTTGTGAATCCCAACCTTTAGCTCAAGGTGATGAGGGATAACAAGTGACAAAGCTAGATTACCCTAGACAAAGCTATGTCAAAGGGATAACCTTGGTGAGATTGGTGGATTTGGAAGATTTTAGGAATGGCAAACTTTTAGCAAGGTGACAACAATTTTGAAAGCTTAGATATGCAGAATTTCGATTACTGGCTAGATGGTATGATTCTAAATGAGATGGATGAGCTAATAATTCTTAAGGGGATAACCTAAGATGGCTGGCTTTTCTACAAAGATGACTCTAGAGTGAAGCTTATCCAAAAAGATGTGGAGAAACAAGGGTGTCTAATCATAGAAATCATGCCTAGTTGGTAAGGCATAAGCAGGATTAACTCCTGGATGTTGGCTAAATTTGATGGTGTGCTCTAACCAGGCCTCTTGAAGTGCTTCGTCGGTAGCTTTGTCCTCTGCTTTGTGGAGTTTGGAAATTCGTGGGCTTGGTGTTATTGCTTTTCTCTTGGCTGAAAGTTCTTGGTATGCTAGAGATGGCTTGAGTTTGACCTTGTGAAACTTCTGTTTGGGTTTGGGTTGTTCCAACATAAATTCCTGAATCTGCTTGGCTTTGGGAAAAATCTCAATTGTTTTGCTTCAACTTGTTCAACTTCCAAAATAGGCAGTGACTACGCTAAGTGTGCCCTAAGCTAGGATTGACCAAGTTTGGCAAACATTCATTCAACAAGTAAAATAAAAACAAGCAATAGATAGGAACACCCAGATAGAAGTTTGTGGTTCTCAGAATGTGGTACTTGCGCCAAGGAGTGTGTATGTTCTACAAATGTTTCAATTAGTCACTCCAAACACATTAACATCCTAGATGGTTTTCTGCAAGGCAGACAATTGGTTTAGCTACGGAGTCCTCGATATACGCAAGGTACGTGAGGCCCAAATCCGTAGATGAGACCAAAAGGGTGTCACACAGCCGAGAGGAGCGGTAACCCACTTCTCCTCTTTCACTTCTCAAGGGTATAAAGTTCCTTGAGGCTTAGCCCGAATGACAAAATCTTGATCCCAAGAGAGGTGTCTTTCAATTCACCTCCCGATTCTTATACTCCGCCGGAACGCTGGAGTTGAGGTCGTCCAAGGGGTGATGAAATCCCCAAGCAGGCCTCCTAAAAAAGAAACAAGGTTTTGGATCCTAATCTTATGCACCCAAGATGGCCTCGAAAGACGACAAGGGGAGAGAAGACTCGGATGACCTTGGGCTAAAAAACACGCTTGTTCTTTTACCAACTGACTCTTATGTATGCTAATCTAGACTTTGCAAGCACTCATGTTTAATAGACAATGTTCAATTCCAACTTGAAGCACCAACAAAAGTAAATCGATCAAAGAATGCACACAATAAGAAGAGTTAGGGTCAACAAAAGCAAACTCGCGCGCCCGGAGGCCCTCCACGTCAAGTATCGATTAATTTTCTTTAAGGCATTCAAGATTGAGTGTGAGTTTGTTTTAAGCCCAAAACAAAAGTGTGTGAGATTCGATTTCAAGCGCGCGCCCGGAGGCTCTCCATGTCAGTTGTTGTTCAATTTTAGTGCCCAAAGTCAAAGTGTGATCGATTTAATCTAGAGTTTTGACCATTTAAGAATTTTGATAAAGTTAAAGCAAATGTTCAAAGACCAAGTGAGTGAGTTAGATTGTGAAACATTTAACACCTTTTTCAAGTAGACCCATCCCCATAAATGGCGCTGAGATTGCAACCAATGGTTAATATTTGATGGGTGATTAGAAAAGAGGTGAGTCCAAGGAACTACTCAAATTGATTTTTGTAAATTTGTATTTTAACTTAACAAAGTTTCTTAAATGTCCAAAAATCCAACTTTACCTAGATTGCATGTGAAAAAGAGATTTGTAATGGTTAATTGATCCTTGGCATTCAAGATTGGATTTTTTTTGTTTTAAGCATGCATTCCAAAGAAAGTTGATTTTAATCCATGACATTCAAGAGTGTGTTTTTGAGCAACATTCATTCAATGAAAAATGTGTTTAACCATTCAAGTTCATTTTTTTTTTAGCAACATGCATTCAAAGACAAATGGTTAAACATTCAAGTTCATTTTTTAGCAACATGAAAACCTGCAAGAAACATGGTTAGTGGTTCCATATGTGCTCCAACCTGCAATGAGACAAAAAAAAGCAATATAGCAGAAATGGAACATAAGCAAGCAGAGAACACAGTCTGCCAAAATATAAAGACGCTGAACTACAGAGGCGCCAAAATACGAAGAGGACAAAACAGAGATGTCAATTTTCGCAGATGCGGATTTTTGCAGACGTCAATTTTCGCAGACGCGAATTTTCACAGATGTCGATTTGCACAGACGCGGATTTTCGCAGATGTCGATTTTCACAGACGCGAATTTTCGCAGAAGTCAATTTTCGCAGACAGAACAGGTTGCAGACGCCAAAACTGCGCCAAAAAAAAGCTGAAAATGCGAATTTTTTTTTTTTTTTTTTTAGATGGTATTTCTTCTTCCTAAGTGCGTTCTTTAACCTGCAAAAACAAGCAAAACACCCTCACAACACACTCAAACAACAGCAAACATTAGATGGTTAGAAAAATGACATATAGATGAAAATAGATGATTAAATGACCCATAGTGGGGTCCCACCGGGCGTGCCAAAATGTAGAACCAGAATCAGTATGCAAAGAACATTAACAAATGAAGTAAACATTCACAAACCAAAAACTAAATTCACATATATGCTTAGACTAAGAAAGAAAATAAGAAGTGCAAACCTCACAAGAGAAAACACTCCATGCTTTCTTGATTCTGTAGATGTGTCCTTTTGCTGTGGATGTATGCTCAAGATGCTCAAAAGCTGCTTCAATGGAGATGGGTAATGGCAAATTGGTAGCTTTGTGAGCTCTCAATTTGGCATTATAAGGGTATGGTTGATGGCTTTGGTTCTCAAAATAGCATGGTAACTTTAGCTCAAAGATTGTTGATGAAATGGCTTGGGATGGGATTCAATTTATAGGCTAAGGGGTAGAGGGATGGAGGGCTTAGATGCAAGGATGGATGAAGGCTTAAGGAGGGCTAGGATGCACTCAAAGGAGAGCACATGGATTGTGCTTGTTTAGCACCAATGGAAAGGTGACACTTGTCACAAGGAGGATGAGTGTGAGAGGGTAGGGTTAAGGGTTGGTTAAAGTCATGATGAATGGGGTTGAGTATGTAAGAGGGATGTAAGAGGAATGAGTGTGGAAGAGGGAAGAGTGTGGAAGATGGGTGTAAGAGTCATGAGTGGGTTTGTAAGAGTCTTTTATGGTTTGTAAGAGCACTCATGACTTAGTGGTTGGGTTTTTTTGAGGGAAGACTTTGGTTTGGTTTAGGAAAGTCTTAAACTTGTTTAAGGAATGTGACAACATTAGGGGGTGGATTAGGCTTGGTTTTAGGATTAGATTAGGGATGTTAGAGATGTGCAAGTGGATGGCATTAATGAGGGTGGGTGAGTTAGTGGCTAAGCTTGGTTAGCATGGGTGGATGGGGTGGATTAGGCTAAATGGAGGATTAGAGATAGGTTAGGGGTTTTTGAATTTGAGGATTTCATTTATCAAATAGATTTATTTAATAAGTGGGGATTTTTGGAATTAGATAGAAGAATAGGATTTAATTGATAAATAATAGATTATTTGATTTATCAATTAGGACTATAGATGATTAATTAAATTAATCAACTAGGGGATGACAAAGGATTAATTAAATAGAAATTTAATTAATAATGCCTTTTTAGATAACTAAATAGGATTACTAAAGCGATGTAATCAAATTTAGGTGTCTACACTTGGCAGTGGCACATGGAGTTAGTGATTCATCCTTTCATATTTTACCAATGTCATCCTGGTATGGTCGACGTATCCTTAATTAAGTGTTTAAATTAAACCTTTCGATGATTATTAAATCCGAACTCATTTGCATTGTGTGATTAGACCAATAAGTGTGTCTGTGCATTTAGAGGTTCGCATTGTCGCGAAAGTTATTAAGGAGATTTATGTGTTTTTGGGTTTTTGGGCTTTTTAATTGATTTATTTTAATTTTTGGCAGCTTTTCCATAGATGAATTCCTATTTATAGGAATAGCCTATTTTCGTTTGGGTTGATTCAGGGTTTAACTAGGTTGGCTGGTTATTTTCCCTAATTGATTATTCACTCGAAAAGTGAATAAGTATCCAAAGAGGAATTTAATTCCTCACTTCTCACTTTCAAATTGGAAAGTTGGAGAGTAAAAAACAAAATCCTCTTCATGGGGATTTACTGTTTTGTTCGTTGTGGGACCTACGAGCATGGGATCATCGCGAGGTTGAGCTCGTTGGATCTAGCTTGGGGAAACCTTGGATTGTCGTGATTTTCAGCTACTTCTGCGAGCTATTTATTTTATAGTTCAGATTCTCATTTTGCCCTTTTGGCTGTGAGGTAGGGCTTTCCCGTTTTATTGTTTTTGCTTCTGTTTTTGGTAGCCATTTTTTTGGAGGCTGAGAACTAGTGTTCCCCTCCATTTCTGTATGCTAGTTCTACCCGGTTGGGGCGGGTACAAACATTTCCTTTTTTTTCAAGATGAGGGTTTAGGATTTTGCACCGTTATGCTAGCAATTTTTGCATACGGTGTTCGAATCTATTTATGTTTGGATTTTTGGGGTTTTTGTGCCCAAAGGTCAAATGGGTTTTAATTTTGAAAGTTTTTCAAAATTTGGGGTTTTTACCTCGTTTTGCATGCCGCCCTATTTTCTCAGGTTTTCTTGGCACAATGTGGGTCGTGGACTTGGATGATCCATTTGGATATCAGTTACACCACTATTGCACTTTTATGTTGCATTGGGATGCATGTTGCATCCGTACTCTCAACGTTGTGTTCGGTTGAGTGATTTTATACCTGTTGTTTTTGTTTCTTTTAGACATTTGCTTTGTTTCTTGGACGCTAGGATTCGTGTAGAATCCATACTCTCGGATTGAGGTCGGTTGAGTAAGTTCGTGACTTTTGGTCTTGTGGCATCATTGGGATTTTTGTAGAATCCATACTCTCAAATTGAGGCCGATTGAGTGGATTCATGATGTATGGTTTTATTGGCTTTGGGATTCGTGTAGAATCCATCCTCTTGAGTTGCTTTCGGTTGGGTATTTTGTTTTGCATTATGTTCTCATTCCTGTCCTTGTGTTATGATCTTTGTGATGGTGGTGCACCACACACGAGTATGTGCACGTACGTTTGTCGGAGGACTTGCGAGTCTCGACCTTCCATGTCTTTTCTGGAAGTTATGATCATTGGGGTTGGGATGGGAGTATGCATGCCCACAGGAACTTGTCGTAGGATGAGAATGAGTAGGGTAGGGTAGCATATGGAGGGGGCTTCTATCTCGTAGCCCGGCGATCATGACACCACGGGTATGGCTGAGAGGAGCTTGATTAAGTGATAACTAAAGAAAATGTGTGAATGGTAATAAAACTTAAGATAATAAAAGTTTGTGTGATGGTTCTGAGGGAGTACCTCGAGAGGGAAGTACCTTGCGAGAGTTCCACACGTGATTCAAGCTTGGGCTTTTTGATGCCAAGTGACTCTCCATGATGTTAGCCCCTACTTAGTAGCCTTTTGAGTGTGTGACTAGGACCTATACTCCTTGCATTGTCTTAGGTTCTTGGTTGCAGCCATCATACTGTCTAGCGTGAGTGTTAGCCATGGATGTTATTTTGTGTGTTTGTGGTTGGATCATTATCTCCATCAGCATAGTGGGTGTGGACCTATGGGTGCCACGTGGTTGGGAGGCGTAGCTACCTTCACCACTACTAGGGATTAGTTTACAAAGATGATCTTTATCCTAGTACGACCGTTGTTGGATGTCTTCACTTGATACTTCGAGTTCTGGAGTATGCTTTCTTGTGATTTGTGCTTTCATTGGGATGCTTGTATTTCATGTTTAGATGATGTTAGTTTATTTGATGCATTCCCTTATCATGATGTTTAGCATATGATTAGATGATGTTATTTGATTTAGTAGTATATCTATTGCTTACTATTGTTTAGCATGTGATAGGTGATGTTATCTACTGTAGGATTATCTTATGCTTTTCTACTAGCATGTTAGATTTCCTTATTCTTTTAGTGTTGCATGTTTTTAGTAGTGACATCCCTATTACAATAGTACTGACGATTTGGTTGGTGGCTTGGGATGTTATGCACGAGGGATGGCTAGGACCCATGATGGTCTTATGATGCTATTGACAGTTGGGAGGAACCACGCACTTAGTTTGGTTGTTCAGTTCACTGTGATGTTTATTTCAGTGTGTTCTGTGTTGCTGTAGTTTAGATGGATAGATGTTCTTCTTTCTGTGTTATTTTTGCACTCAAGTGTTCATTCCTCGAGCCTTTGTGGATCTGGTACTCCCTAGTGTGGAGGTTCTTTGCTCTTTTTTTTGGTCCTTTTTGCTTTTGAGAGTGTTTTCGTGTTTCTATGGGCAACATTTTGTCAGCATTGTGCGACATAAAAATGTATCGCACGCCCATACAAACTGTCATACGATACTGTAAAATATCGCACGCCTTCTTGAAAAATGTCGTACGACACTAGAAGAGTATCACACACCTTCTTGAGAAGTGTCATACGATCCTGTAAAGTATTGCATGCCTTCTTGAGAAATGTCATACGACACTGGAAGAGTGTCGCATGCCTTAAGGAGAAGTGTCGCCCTCCCTTAGTAAAAAGTGTCGCACAGGTTTTGTAAAAAACCTGTGTGTGCCGTTAGTAGGCACTTTTCTTCATGATCTAAACTTTTTTAGAGTTGATTTGGATACCCTTTTGGGCATTCTTTGACCCTATGTTGTTGCATTTTGAATTATGTCAGTTTCTCTTGAAATCCAGTTTTCGTGTTTCTGTTTTTGTCTCTTGGGGTTTAAAATATATCGTTTAAGTATAAGTTGACAAAATGTATGGGCTTCAGAAATCCAAACTTAGCCAATTTTTAGGGCTTCAAGATTTTAGGCTTAGCCAAATTTTAGGATTCTACATTTTACCCCATCTTGGTGTTTTGTTGATGAGTGGTCATTTCTTGAGCCCTCATCATGTGTGTTGTCATTGTTGGCTTTGTTTGTGTATGTCAGTTTGGTAGTGGCATTTGGAGATTCGTTGGTTGCTGAGATTGTGTTGAAGTCTTCCATTGTGATCATTTTGATCCCTGTATGATGTTTTCTTGCGCATTCATACTTGTAAAAAAAAAAAATCTTGGCTTGATTTGAATCCTTGTTTCCAAGGATCTCCGGGCAGGGCATTACATCTTTCCTCCTGAGGCTCTGATTGCACACACATTGGCTTTAATTCTATCACTATATTTGCAATGTTCCCATCCTCTCTCATCCCCATTTGATCAAATTGACTTGTAATACTATATGTTTTAGCTCTCCTTACATTGTCATCACCTATGTAGATAGCTTTTAGCTTGATCCACATCTCATAAGTAGTACTATAGTATTTGACTCCATCAAATTCAACATAGTTGAGAGTTGAAGCAATATCAATCATCATAATGTTATGATTCTTATTTTATATAATTTCTTCAATAGTCATCATTCCAGTAGGTGCCACATACTTGATGTCTAGGTACTTTAGGCCTGAGTCTCCAATGGTTTCCAAATACAATCTCATGAGTTCCTGTCATGTCTTGAAGTTATCTTTGTTCAACTTAGAGATCTCCCTTTTGTAAGATATCTTGATCTTTCGCATAGGTCCTTGAAACCTTCTCTACAAGCACCAAACACTCTGATACCAATTTTTTGAAATATAAGAGTAACTAAGTGGGGAGGGGTGAATCGGTTACCACAAAAATAAATCCCAAGTTCTTTAGATGTCAATACAAATCAAAAACCAAACTCTATTGAAACTGAAAATACTATTGTAACTTAGTCAGCACTTAATCACTCTAAAAACACTAAGAATTATTGTTACTCAGAAATCACTAAAATAAATGCTTCTTAAGATGTTTAATGTGATTAACCTTAATTAACTTATTGTGATACTGTTATCAGGATTTAACTATGTGATTTTGAGTGAAACTCATTGACCCATGTTTCATGAGTAGTGATTCAACATGAATTCGTCTCTTATGAGAATAAATGGAACACTTAGCACTCATTGGATCTAGGTGATCCTCATAGGGGTGAAGCACTTGGACTTCCCAAGAGGTCACCCATCCTAGTACTACTCTTGGTTGAGCGCACTTAACTATGAATTTTCCTCCATGGTTAAACCCAAAGATTATAACCCATTTGCAAAACCTTCACAAAGTGTTGTGCCTTATGAACCATTCATTATAAATCCCCTTAAACTCATCAATTGATAAGTAGGAGATAATTTCCATAGCAAGTCAAATCGTGATATTGCTATTAGGATTAAACTATGTGATTTTGAGTCAAACTCATTGACCCATGTTTCATGAGTAGTGATTCAACATGAATCCATCTCTCATGATAATAAATCAAACACTTAATTAAATTAGTTACAAAATCATAAAGCAAATAACATGAACACATATTACACCAGGATTTAACGTGGAAACCCAATTTGGGAATAACCACCAATTGCAACTAGTTACTATTTTTCACTCTTCTAAAGTGAGCCCTATTAGGAGCCAACCCGTTTAAAGATTACAAAACACATTGTTAGGTGTGACCCTGTTAAAGGATTTAATCACCCTATTAGGAGTGGCCTTGTTAGAGGTCTTTTAGACACTTCAATCAAGAAATGCCACCTTATTAGAGGATTTGGAAAATAGATGTTAAGCTAACTCTATAAAGAGATTTGATACACTACTAAAATTATTAGAGATTAAAAATTATGCAACCTGATTGTTGATGCAATTGAATTGTTGATTTTAGATCTCTATTCTAGCTTGAATACTTGATCCTCCTTGATCGGATAAAACTTTGCAGCTCGATCAATTTAGGATACTCTTCTATCCTTCCAATTTGCTTCCTTGGATAATCTTTTCAATCTCATACTTATCTTTTTTTAATCCCAAAACTTGACCTTATATTTATATCATTTTCCTTGTCAAGTCAACTTGAATACACTTAGAAATATTCAATATTCATCCCTCAAGTTGACTATACTTAACAAATAAATTCATCAAACTAAACATGTTGATTCAAGAAAATCCTTCGTTAGTCGACTTTGCTCGGTCAACACTAACTTGAAAAAGACTTTCTTCAGACTTCTTTGTTAACCACATGAACTTGGTTAACACCACATCTATTCCAACTTCTCTTTGGTGCCTAAGTAAACTTAGTAGACATTGTCTTCTTGCAAAGTTTATGTGATGCCTGAGTGAACTTGGTAGATGCTATCTTCAAACTTGATTATCTTTAGAACCCTTGGCAGATAGTAGAAATTGTCTTCATTTCTTAAGTGAGCTCGATAGACATTGACTAGTAAATACTTGATATTTTGTTTAACATCAAAGACAATATACAATTGAATAATTGTTTTCAACAGTAGGGACTAATTCCCCTATTTCATTCTTCACAATTTGATCTAGTTCTTCCTTCATTGCTTAAATTCAATGATCATCCTCACATGCTTCATCTACACTCTTTGGTTCAACATGAGAAATCTCACATAATTATTCATGTACTCTACTTCTTTTCATAATGTGTATGTCTTTTCTTCCAACATTCTAATCAGTTGGATGATTCTTTTTCAAACTCTTGTTTAGTGTTGTTGTCACTGTCACAACTCTTACTTTTGTTCTTGGTTTAGATCTTGGTTCTTCTTTTTATTCCACAACTTGAATATCATTATGCAAATAATTTTTAGTCTCATAAAAAGCCTCAACATTTTCTTGGATAAACTTAGGATTAGCTTCTTCATCATTAGAATTATAATCAAGCATTGTCGCTTGAACTCCAAACTTCTCATCCACTTTTACATTTGCACTCTCAACAATAGTCTTATTCCTTTGATTAAAACATATATAAGCTTTTATTTTCAATGAATAACCAAGAAACATACCTTCATCGCTTCTTGCATTAAACTTATCAATACCATTATCTCTCTTGATATTACATTTACTTCCAAAAATTTTAAAATACTTCACTGATGGTGCATATCCAAACCATATTTCATATGTTGTCTTGTTCATACCTTTTCTAATTTTCACTCTATTCATTGTATATGTTTTCATATTGATTGCTTCTCCAAAATGTCTTTCATACATCATTCTCAAATCATAGCTCTTTTTGTTTCTATTACATACCTATTTCTTCTCTCAATAATTTCATTCTGCTCAGGAGTCTTAATGGCTGATAGCTACCTCTTAATGCCATTCATTTCAAAAAAATGTGTTAAACTCCTTCAAGGTAAATTCTCCACCTCTATCAAATCTTAAACATTTAATCTTCAATATAGACTCATTCTCAGTACTATTCTTAAACTTCTCAAATTCTTCATACTTTTTCTTTAAAGAATGCTGCCCACATCATCCTAGTAAAATCATCAACAATAATCATGAAGTACCATTCACTGTAGAATCCTCTTGTCTTAGGGGGTCCACTTAGATTTGTATGAACAATCTCTCATTTTTTTTTTGTAGTGAACTTCTTGCTAGGAAAATAATTTTCCTTCTACTTAGCCATAACACATTCCTTCCACAAAACATTAGTAGGCTTCACAATTTTTGGTAAATCCCTAACAACAAATATCTACTTGCTTTCACAATATTATCAAAATTTATATGACAAAACCTTCTATACTAAAACCAACTATTATCAACTTTATCAACCAAACATGTCATCTTTGTAGGGTTTAGCTAAAAAAACATTATCATTGGATCTTATACTAGTGCCAATTAACTTAACATTCTTGTCCTTAATAATGCATGTCTTCTCTATGAATTGTAGTTGATATCCCTTATCAGTCAACTATCTAGCACTCAATAGGTAATTTTGAATTCATCAAAAAAGTAAACATCATATGTGTTAGTTTTCCCATCAAGAGTAATAGACCTTATTCCCTTGATATGACAAGTTGTATTGTTACCGACTCTGATAATTCCTCCATCATGGCTATTGAACTTAACAAATTCATTCAATATATCATTAGTCATATGATGTGAACAACCACTATCTATGATCCAATCAACTTTCTTCTCAACCTGTGACACTAGATCTTTTTCTTCTCTAACACCCTTTTCAGGATTCTCTTCTTTTACAGCCATAAATCCTAACTCGTCATCACTTTCATTGTAATTTCTCTCATCAAAATCATCATCATCATCATCATTTGCATACAAACATTCTCTAGGTCTTCTAGACTTGAATATCTTTTTGTAATTTTTAACTCCTTTAGGATATTTACAAGCATAATAACCAAATTCATCACAAGTACAATATTTAAATATTTTATTACCATCTGGTTCTCTCCTCACAAGCAAGGAAATTCCTTCTTTAATCTCTCTATCTTCATCATATCTAAATCTATTGCTACTACCATAATCTCCACTGGTGCTACTAGCGTAGTCTCAACTCTAGGAAAATTTCTAGACTATTTCAAATTTACTTCTGCTAACTCCAATCTTCCAAGAAGAGTCTCTCTAGAAACTTTCTTAGTACAAGGTATCACTTGCTTATTCATTTGTTTTGTCTGTTTGAATGGCAGTGTCAAAGTCTTCAAGATTTTCCATATGATCTCATCTTCATCTTGAGTTTCTTTACAAGACTTAATTCTTGCAATTATTTTTTATATTCTACCAATATAACTTCTTATAGATACATCTTCCATCATTTTAGCCTCTTGAAATAAACATATCTAGTTTTTCAATCTGATTCTTTTAGCATACTTATCACCTTCAAAAGTAGATTTCAAAGTTGTCTAAATTTTATGAGATGTTACTAAGGATTTTACTTGACTATATGAATTTTTGGTAAAAGCTAACAAAGTGCTTCTCTTGCAAGCATGTTACACATGAATATATTTTTTTCAACTTCACTACATTCTTCAAGTTGGTTTCTTCCATAATGGTCTTATCATTCTTTGTCATCAACCAATATCCTAAACCTATGCATACCAAATGTGTCTTCATCTTCTCTTTCTAGATTTCATAGTTAACTCCATCAAACTTAGGACTTTCTTTTATAAAATGACCTACCATTGATCTCTTTAAGTTGTTAATCTTTCCCTTCAAGGACTTGAGGCTCTAATATGAATTGTTAGAAAGTAAAGTTCACCAAGATAACTAGGGGGTGCTAAATTAGTTATCTCATCAATAAAACTTTTATCAACCTTATTAAACCTTAAACATGTGATCAATAAAAATAGTAACCATAAGAAGATAAACATACACAATTACACTAGATATGTTAACTAGGGAAACCCTTGATCAGAGAGAAAAACCTGGTGGGGACAGTACCCACAAAATGATGTACTAATATAAATATTCCTTGTAAGAGGATGGACTCTATTAGGAGCCAATAAAATAAATTCAATACATATCAGTCCCTATTAGGAGACTTTGAATCCCTATGAGGATATTCCAACCCTGTTAGGAGTTATAGAAGGCAGAAGAATCCACTGTCCAAACAACTTTAGGGGCAATACCACTTAACTCATTCTCCAACTGGCCTCTATATTATTCCTTTTAGAATAATAAAAATGCAATTGATCTCAACAACTCAAAATCTTGCTCTATTTTCTTACTATGCTAATACCACACCAAATACTTCTCATATCTCAATACCATATCTCCAACTTCGCATCACAATAATCTCTTTGATCACTTGCTAGCATTTACCAAATTCACATAACACTTGCTTCTTTTACACACTACATTTTTTCATCACTATGAAAATAACTTTTATTTATACCATATCCTCAAATTAATTCATTGATTTTGCCTTAAGGCTTTCCCAATTAATTATAATAGGACCTCATTATGATAATATGATTCACTACATCTTTTCACAATTACAAAATATTGTCTGCTCAAAGTCTTCACAACTTCTCACACATGTAACCTTAGACTTTGTGCACTTGCTGACATCATCATCAACCTATCTACTATCTTTGTTTAACTTCACTCATCTGCATCCTATCCCTATTAGGAGATACAATCCAAATTCTAGAAACCACTTCTCAGGAACTCTGTCTGCACACTATCTTTTGTAAATCACAAATAACTTTCGCATGTCTTTGACTTCCTACATGCACACTTGTTTAAATCATCAAGAAATAGTGTAGAACATATCCTCAACTATGCTTGACCTCATCATCAATACCCGATCCATATGACCTCATTCTCTATGTATTATTCTTCCAGTATTCACAATATATTGACATCAATGACAACCATAGTCATGAATGCAACACATAATCATTCTAATTGTCTCTCCATTTCTCTAGAAATGCTAGAATGGTCCCCCATAGGAATATCATCAACATTCATGCTAATAAGAGGATGCTCCAATATATGTGGATGTGATTAATTATATTTAAATACTAGTATGCAGCATGAATCAACTAATTGAATTTGAATTTTGGAAAGGTAAGGTAAAGTTCATGACCATGGATTGACCTTATGATTATATAAAAAAACCTAGGTGGAAAAATTATCATATGTCAAGGTCAAAAATATTTGCAACATGTATTCAGCATTTCATTTATGCATTTAGAGATAAAAATTTGTCTAAGTGTTAGACAGTTTGTAGCAACATAGAGAGCAGATGTAATGTGTACGGATGACTCATTGAGATTTATCTTATTTGTAGTTGAGGAAAGTTCTATGATAGTTTCATGATGATGTATACCAATATTTAGGTGTGTACAAACATTATGGCACAAGTTATGATTAAAATACCAGCACAGGTATTAAACAGTGCAAAACAAAGCATAGCAGAGAATTGGATTGTACAACTTGAGGAATTATTTTGGTGAAAAAATAATTACTAAGTCATGATGAGCCAACTTGTGGACATTGTTCCATAATTTATTTTATATTATGCCAAGCATGTGAAAGCATGAAGGCTGACTAAGTAATGAATTATGAATATACGAGGTATAAGTAAAGATCTTATCTTGCGAAGATAAGTGTGCGACATATGTATGTTCTATGAGATATTTATGATTGATGTGAAGTCAATGAGATGATATGAAAACTACATTTGATGTATGATCAGAGAAAGTTTGAAATACAATAGACATACAATATTGTATGTATATCTATTCTTGTGAAGAATTGAATTGTATAATTGCATGTTAGAGAAGTGGGCTCTTCTTGCATACATTGCATTTGATCTACCAACTCTTAATAGTGTTGAAGCAACTCCTAATAGGTTTGAGGCTTCTAAAAAGGCCTAGTCCTCTAAGAAGGACTTGTGACACTATATGTACTTCATAGACTCCTAATAGGGTCAATATCCTTAACAAGATCCTATTATTTAGTGAATCATCTAGTGGGTATCATCCCCATCAGGGTTTTCCCTTGGCCAGGGTTTCCCTAGTTAATAAATAATGGTGTTATAAGTTATCTATGTGTATGGTTATATTTATTGTTTAGCATTGTTGGTTTACTTTCATATGCAAGTTATAAAGTAATTAACAATATTTAATTGTGGGAAAAAGTTTGTAGAATGCTAATTCACCCCCCACCCCAAGTATTATCTATTTCTAACAATTGGTATCAGAGCCCGATTACTCTAAAGAAATTTAACAACTTGAGTAATATCCCTATAGATATGGAATGATTGAAGAAAAATCTTGAAGAAGCTCTTGAGAAAATTGACCTTCTTACTGAAGAAAGAGATAACCTGGAAGATAGATATGAAGATGCAAAATTCTTCATGGGTAAACTCAAAGACAAGATTAATGATCTAAAATATGGCAAGGAATAATTGCATAGAATAGTGACAATGATGAAGTAGGAAATATCCAAAAAGAAAATGATAATTGGAAACATGAACTAAGAATTGTTGAACTTAAGTTGAGTCTTAAGAAAAATGGTGGCAAGAATGAACCTAAACTAAAAACTAAGAATGTAGACCTTAGATTCGAGTTAATTCAAGTTACATATGAACTAGATACTATCAATATTGAGCATGAAAAATTATAAAAAAATACATTATCATTGTGAAAGGAGAATTGGCACAAGCTAAGCAACAGTTAGAGAAACTTTATTCCAGTAGTGAGAAGATAGATGAACAGATATTTCACCAGAGACCTTCTTATAACAAGACAGGACTTGGATATCTTATTGGAGAGAAATCAGCCAAGAAAGTCAAAATAAGAAGAGAACCAAATCCACTTATTGAATCCCCTAAGGAATATGATCTGAGTAAGGTGGAATTAAGGACTTCTATTGAAGTATCAAAGGAAGTTGAATTAATTGATTTGTCAGTGAAACATGATGAACCTAAGAAAATAGAGAAAGTTGATAAACCTAAGAAAGATGAACCACCCAAGGAAGTAAGATGTGAGTTTAGAGGTAGATGATTCATATGCAATAAAGTTGGACATATGAAAAGAGATTGTGCAGGTAAGTCTTTTAAACCTATTACTAATTTCTATTGTTATAGTTGTCATGGTTATGGTCATAAAGCAATAGAATGTAAGAAACTTAAGTTTGATGGTAATAATGCAAATAGTAGAATGTTTAGGAACACTAACCCTACAAGTAATGAAAGAGGGAGATCATAGAGTAGATCCAATGATGGAGAGAAATCTAATGGAGAAAAGAACCATTTTGTGTGTTACAAGTGTAACAATCCTGGACATATTGCAAGGAATTGTTGAGCATCTGAAAGTTAGAATAGAAAAAATAAAAGGAGAAATACACCTATATGTTAGTTATACAATAACTTCATACAGACAACAAGATATTTTAGAATGGATAGAAGGAAAATTAATAGGAATCCCAACTATTGAAGGAACAACAATAGAAATGATAGAAGGAATGATAATGGCAGTGATAATAGTCAAAAAGAAGTAGTAAAGGAACATGTAAATGAATTCAAAGAATCATTTGTGATAGCTAAGGATACAAGAATCTCTTATATAGTTTTGGAGGAACAATATTTTGATGCACCTGATGAGAAACTAAAGTCACAAATTGTTTGTGACTCATCTTATATGAATTAAGTTATTCTTGCAGAGGCAATGCATCAATTGGTTTGAACTAATGTTAGAGAGTGAGTTAGAAATTGTGTAATTAATAGAAGGTAAAGGACATAGAGAGAAAGCTATGGTCAAGTGCACAAGTCTAGATATGATCTCAATGACCAATAATTCAAAAAACAAGCCTACTAGTAAACAAACAATATTTGAATTTATCGTAGATATACATTTAATGTACAGTGCGATTTGAAATGATTTAAGGATCACAAATGAGATTGTGTGTACCATTTGTTCATGGGAAGTGTCTTGAGCAAATTGAAGAGTGATTTGATAGCAAATTGAAGTGTGAAGAAAATTTTGTGAAGCACAATGTTGCAAAAGCCCTAAATTGTGATTTTAAGGTATTTTACAGAGCTAAATGTAGTGCCTCTCCCATTTGATTTTGGTAAGTCATCCCGATGGATGCAAGCTTGTTGATCTCTCCTTGAGAAGGTATCATGATTGGGACCATGATTGGTCTACACCCTTGGGGTGATTTGATTTATGTTATTGTATTAGTTACTTTAATTATGCTTGTGATTGATTTATGAGATTATGAGGTGTTAGATTATTTCACTGAGGTTTGTGCCAATGATTACCAGGATTGATGTGGTATCATGATGTTTCTCTATGATTAGCCTAAGATGCATGCAAAGTTTGCACTATGTATTATTATCCTGCTACACTGGACTAGGTTCCTATAGTAGTGGTTAGTCATGTATTTTACTATGTTCACTTATGTGTTTTAAGTTCCTTTTCATGTTGTTTAAACAACCATTATGAAATACTTAAATAATTAGAAATGAATTGTCCATGTTAGATTACTATGTTGTTTAGTTTATCATATATGCATGATGATGCCTTTTTTTTTGAGATGATAGTATGTTTATGATGACATCTAGTTATCCATTAATTTGGACATATCCTCTGATTATGTTTATAGGTTGGATTTAATGCTATGGTTATTTACTTCATTCTTCCATTGAGATGCTTTATGTGAAAGTGATTGATGTAAATATATTATTTTAGTATAATTAAATAAATGGTTAAATTAGGTTATTTAATCCATTTATTGTTTTAGCTATGTTATTATATGCAATTGCACTTGATCGTGTTGTTTAGTGTGCAAGAATTATATCCCTAGTAGTGGCACATGGAGTTAGTGATTCAACTATTCATATTTACCAATGTCATCCCTATATGGTCAATGTATCTTATTTAAATGTTTAAATTAAACCTTCTAGTGATTTGATAAATTCATACTCATTTTCATTATGTGATTAGACATGTGAATGTGTATGTGCATTTAGAGGTTCGCATTGTCACAAAGCTATTAAAGTCTTTTGTGATTTTGGTTTTTGGGTTTTCTGGTTTTATTTTAATTAATTTTAATTCTTGATAGCTTTTACATAGATGAATTTGAATTACTTGGACTATCCTATTTTTTTTTGGGTTGATTCAAGGTTTAACTAGGTTACCTAGTTAGTTACCCTAATCCATTATTCACTCAAAAAGTGAATAAGTATCTAAAAAGAAATTTTTATTCTTGACTTCTTACTTTTGAATTAGAAAGTTTGAGAGTAAAACCCAAAATCCTCTTCATGAGAAATTATTGTTCTATTCATCGTGGGAGCTATAGGCGTGGGATTATCACAAGATCAATCTCATTGGAACCAGCTCAGGGAGACCTTGGATTGTCACAATTTTTGGCTACTTCTATGGGATTTTTATTTTATGGTTCAAATTCTTGTTTTTCCCTTTTGGCTACAAGGTAGGGCTCTCCCATTTTATTGTTTCAGCTCTGTTTCTACTTCTATTTTTGGTAACCACTTTTTAGGAGGCTGAGAACTAGTGTTTCCCTTCATTTTTGTATGCTAGCTCTACCCGGTTGGGCGGATATGAGCATTTCCCTAATTTTTGGGATGAGAGTTTGGGGTTTCACACTATTATGCTAGTCATTTTTGCATACAGTGTTTGAACCCAAATTTTATTAGATTCTTGTGGCTTATTCATCCTTGGGGTAAATGGGTTTTATTTTCGTTGATTTTTGTCAACTTTGGGTTTTTTGAGGTTTTGCCTTGATTTATGTGCTACCCAATTTTCTTAGGTTTTCTTGGCATGATGTTGGTCATGGACTTGGATTTTTTGTAGGATGGCATTCAAACCATTGTTTCACTTGTATGTTGCATTGGGATGTGTACCACATCTGTACTCCTAACTTTGTGTTTGGTTGAGTGATTTTATACCTAATGTTATTGTTTCTTTTAGACCCTTATTATTATTTAGTGGACATTAGGATTCATGTAGAATCCATTCTCCTAGATTGAGGTTGGTTGAGTGAATTCATGATGTTTGGTCTTGTTGCATCATTGGGATTCATGTACAATCCATACTCCTAGATTAAGGTTGGTTGAGTGAGTTCATGATGTATGGTTTTATTATTCTTTAGGATTCATGTAGAATTCATCCTCCTGAGTCTGTTTTCGGTTGAGTGTTATTTTTCATTATGTTCTTATCTAATCCTTGTGTTATGATCTTCGTGATGGTGTTACACCACACACGATCACATGCATGTGCATTTGTTTGATGACTTGCGCGGCCTGATCTCCCATTTTTATTTCGGTTGAGTTATGATCATTTGGGGTTGGGTTGGGAATATGCATGCCTACAAGAACTCATCATTGGATGAGCATGGGTAGGGTAGGGTAGCACCATGGAGGGGGCTTCTATCTCACAACTTGGTGATCATTGCACCATAGCTTGGTATGAAGAAGTTTTAAAGGCTTCTATCTTGTAGCTTGGTGCTTATTGCACCATAGGGTTGGCAGAGAAAGTTTTAATTACGTGATAATTAAATTAAATACTAGGTAAGAAAACTAAGATAATTAAAATGACATAGTATATGCACCTTCTATTACAAAATTGAGTCTGCATAGTATAGAGCTTGGGCTTTCTGATGCCAAGTGACTCTCCATGCAGTGAGCCCCTACGTAGTTATCCATTGAGCGTCTGACCAGGACTTGTACTACTTGCATTGTTTCATGATCTTGGTTTTGGTCATCTTACTATCTAGTGTGAGTGTAGGCCATGCAAATTTGTTTTATGTGTTTTTGCAATTGGATTGTTATCTCCATCATCATGGTGGAAGTAGACTTATCGGTTTCACATGGTTGGGAGGTGTAGCTACCTACACCATAGAGTATGCTTCCTTGTGATTTATGCTTCCATTGGAATGTATGGATAACATGTTTAGATGATGTTAGTTTATTTGATGCATTCTTGTATTATGATGTTTAGCTTATGATTAGATGATGTATTTTATTAGTTGGAATATCTATTGCTTTACTTGTTAGCATGTTAGATTTCCTTGTTCTTATGATGTTCGTACACTTTAGTAGTGATGCCTTCATAAGACAACTATGATCATCTTGTTGGTAGTTTGGGATGTTACACATGGGGGATGGCTAGGATCTTTGAGGTCTCATAATGTTATTATGGTTGGGAGGAACCACGCATGAGTTTTGTTATGTTCATTCATTGCGATGTTGCTTTTAGTACATTTCCTTTACTGCTATGTTTCAAATGGTTAGATGCAATTTCCATCTTGTAGCTATTGTGTTTAAGTGTTTAAGCCTCAATTTGTGGATCCGGTACTCCCTGGTGTGGCGGATTTGTTTTCCCTAATTTATTATCTTGTGTTTTCTTTATTTTTTATTGTGAATCCTCATACAAGATTGTACTCTCTCGCGTGAGAGTTTGAAGGTTTTGTGTGGTGCCTTGCATTTCTTTACGTGGATCCTGGTACTTCCTCGTGTGAACCTCAGCACTAGTGCAGTCTATTTTGGCTATTGGACCTAGTGTTTCCTTGCATGAAAGATATATCCTCACATGGCTTGGTGTACTTCTTCACATGAAGGGGTACTTCCTCAGACAAAATTAACTGTTGGGATTTTCTTGCGTGAAAACCAGGGGGCATCTCCATTATTTTTTAGGAAACATATTTTGATGATTTAAGTACCCTTTTGAGTTGCTCATATTTCCATGCTTCAACAGATCAGATATTTTGTGTTCTTTTTTCATCCTTGGATTTCATCTTTAGTTTGATCATATCATTTTGGCAATGGTATTTAGAGATCCATTGGTGTTTGGATGTTTGTCTAAGTCTTCTATTGTGATCTTTCTGATCCTTGCATGTTTATGGTCGCGTATTTTTAAAAAAATATCTTGGCTCTTATTTATCCTTGTTCCAAGGATCTCCAAGTGAGGCATTACACTAAAGCTAAGTTTTTTAGTGAATATAATAGAATTGTAATGGATATTTAGATCATCTATGATGTGAGTGATAGACCACAATTTGTGTTCAAGAAACATCCACTTATTTAACTTTTGGATGACCTGTTGGGCACATTTTTGCAAGTTCCAAAGAATGTGCTTCATGTTGAAGATATTAGAAGTTATATCCACTATAAGATTGAAAGCATACGAGATGAAGTTATTCACAAAGATTTGGGAACCAAGTGTAACAGTGATTTATCTTTGAAATCTGAGTATGCACACCTGAGCAAGTTGAATCTAGTGAAATATATGTTTTATATAGAGTTTGATAATCATTATTGGACCCAAATTATTCTAAGTAGGGTACATAATAATTTTGTATGGTTAGGTAATGCATAGATAGTTATTGACAATAACCTAATTCATAAGGTCATAGGATTTAATAATAAGGGATGTAATCATGTCAATGAGAAGAAGGTAAGAAAGATGGTTAAGACAAACCTGAACACAAGATTTGATGGAAGAAACATGAAAGTAGACTCCATTCAAGATAAAGGAGTAAATTTATTAAGCAAGATATTAGGGTAAAATTCCAACAATGGATCAAGGGTTAACTCAGTACCAGCTAGATTTTTGCATGTGTCTTATGTAATGGCAGTTCAAGGGAGAAAAGTTAATCTATCTGAGATTATCAAACTACAATTGTTGGATAACATTGCCAAAGTAAAGAAATCAACGAGCGCAATTTTCAAATTTGAGTCCCCACTGACTCATTCATTTTTCTATGCTAAAAGGAAGTTTCCTATAGTGACAAATTGGGATAGCAATGAGTGTGTAATGAAGATGGTGACTCAATGCTATGGATCAAAGTTGGCAAATGTTAGAGATGATTACATTGATAGAATGATGAAAAGTTTCTAGGGAAAAATGAAATAGAGGTATAGAATACCTCTGTCCATGGTAGAAAAGTAGGGATGAGATATGCTTCATGGTGGAGATGGATAACACTTGTATGGAAGTTGTGGTACCAAGGGTGAAGTTCATTAAATCCATGGGATATGATATGAGATGAGCGCAAAGCTCATTGAAGAGTATGCACTGATCATACTCCAATCTGAGAAGGACATAGAGTGCCCTAGATAGGGAACTTATGAGGAAAAAATGAGAATAGTTTACTCTGAACTTCATAGCAAGGAAAGCAAGAAGAAAGTAGAAAAGGTGATAGATTCCATCCTCAAGGAATCAAGCATGACCAGAGAGGAATTTAATGAAGTCAAAGGTATTATGTTGGAAATGAAAGCAAGCAGACAATATGAAGTGATAGCAATAACTGGACTATTGTTGTTGCAGGACCTTCAAAAGGTGTGACTATAGCACAACCATGTGTGTAGGCCCCTATTGCACCATATGTAGCAGTTGTGCAAGTGCAACTTGTGAGAACAAGAAGTGATCAGCAAAGGAAGTAGCTAGAGGTGGAAGCACCTACAACATAGAGGAAATTTGAGAGATTGGTAAAGGTAAAGCAAGAACCTACATCATCACCAAAGAAAAGGGTCTAGTCGACCACTGGTAGACCAGGAAAGAGAAGGAAAATGATGCAAATAAGTGAATCTAAAAGTTCTAAGGATGAACCTAGACATAAACCAGTAGTGTAAGATGTGTAGGAAGGCAAAACAATAGCTGGAAAGAAAGCATAGAAACCAAAGGTAGAGAACCTAAACATGAAAATAATTAATGATGATAATTTTGTATAGTTAAATAAGTATTATAATCTATATAGAAATATGGATAGAAGGCAATTAGAAAATTCCATTGTAAGAAACATGATTTTGAGGTATAAGAAGTTTAAGAATATTTAGAATAAGATACCTAAAGACCTATATAATGTTAGAATAAATAATTATTTATTAATTATTTATTCTTTTACTTAAGTTTACTTAGGTTAATGCATCTATTCATTAGTTTTAGTCTAGGATTTGCTGACAACATGAGAGTTTGTTCCTATCTAAGTCATACTTATCTCCTCACCTTGATCGAGGATATTCCACCTTTTGTGGATGTATGCTTAGTTGTCAACCTTATCTTCTAGCACTTTCCAGCTTATTGTACAAGCTTCCTAGAGACCTTTATATTTGGTCTCTCTCATTGTAAATTCATATCATATTGTACAGTAATTTACATTTTATCTAAGAATACAATATTCTTATTTTCAGACCAAACCCTTGCCTCTTCTTGTCTTTTTCTTCTCTGTGATAGGTTTTCTACGTGTAGGTGATTCAAGGGCTTGTTACAAGTAGTGGATTAGGGAAGACAATTGAGTTCACTATAGATTCAATCTTCATTCAAGATCATGCAACAAGAGGTCTTATTGCTAAAGGGACAATTGATCCATCCACTCGTCTCTACACCTTCTCGTACTTTGGTCCACCATCTCCATTTTTGGAGTACACTTCTTCTCTTTTGTAGGAGCATCATGTGGTGCAGTCAAGATACTTGAACCTTTGTATTGTTCCTAAGATCCCTGTTATGACTTCCACACCACATCCAATTGAGATCTTTTCTCTTTAGCATGTTTGTATTTACCTTTTTTTGGGGGAGGGTTTTTCCCATGAGGTTTTCCTCGTTCCCCATTTTTAAAGGTTTAATTTCTTTGCATTGTACATGGGTACCTAACATGGCCTAGTTGTTGGGACCCATTCTACATTTCATCTTAGTTTTTGCGAGCTTAAGGCATTCCCCTAAGTTGCAGTTTAGGGGGGGTGTTAGAGTAAATAATTATTTATTAATTATTTATTCTTTTACTTAAGTTTACTTAGGTTAATGCATTTATTCATTAGTTGTAGTCTAGGAGTTGTTGACAAAACGGGAGTTTTTTCCTATCTAAATCATACTTATGTCCTCACCTTGATTGAGGATATTCCACCTTTTGTGGATGTATGCTTAGTTGTCAACCTTATCTTCTAGCACTTTCCAGCTTATTCTACAAGCTCCTTAGAGGCCTTTATATTCGATCTCTCTCATTGTAAATTCATATCATATTGTGTAGTAATTTACATTTTATCTGAGAATACAATTTTCTTATTTTCAGACCAAACCCTTGCCTCTTCTTGTCTTTTTCTTCTCTATGACACATTTTCTATGTGCAAGTGATGTGAGGGCTTGTGGATTTGATTTTCATATTTGCTCAAATCCAACATATAATAAGCTAATAAACAAGAAGAAGAGAGTATTAGAAGAAGATCTAAATTTAAGGATTACAATGATAAATAAATAGTGTGAAGTTGACTCTATTGGTCTAATTTTTTGCATGATAATTTTTCCCAATCTAGGTGTAAAAAATCAAGTTTGAGTCCATTGTTAGAGTCTAGGGTTTTTGGTTTTTGGTCCTGTAGTTTTATTACCCTTTGAAAAATCTTTGTTATACCCTAGATTTTGTTCCTCTTGGATTTATCATGAATATTCCTTTCCTGCTTAATTTTGAAGTCATGTTGAGTACTTTTTTCAAAGACTTTCTCACCGTCTGATCTTGGTTAGATCCATGGCTATTGCATCATCATTATAACAAAGTGCAAGGTTGTTTACCATCGTGAGATAACGATTGCCAAAAAGTTGAGTTGTAGTATCAAAAAGTGAAAGCTGGCACCATAAAGGTGTATTATCTTGGAAGGGATTCACTCATTTAATTCATTGTAGATTCATCAGTGTCAGAGAAGACACATGTGGAGAAAGTTGCAAGTGGTTTCATCAAAACTCATATTTTTCGGTGAGTTGCTATGTCATGACTGAAAAATCTATGTGCCCTATCAATAGCGATGTAGCGACTTACTAGAAAATGAAGAAAGTGGAAACCTTTAAAATTGATGGTGACTGCAGAATTCTCATGTAATATCATAAATGTGCATGTTCATTATTCTAACAACAGTACTAATTGGTATGATTATGATTGACATGTCATCTTTTCTCCATCACTAGAGTATAGTTCTCACTAGAGGTTGCTATGTCATGGTCGGGAAATCATTGTGCCTCACCAATAGCAACATAATGATTGGTTAGATAATACAAAGAATGGCACTCTTTTGAAATAGGTGGTGATTATGAAGATCCCAAGAAAGATATTCTACAAAAGTGTGCTTTTATTTCTGTGTCAGTTGTATTGATTATTGTTACCATGTTTGAGGTTTTCCCCAGCACCAAATTTTAATGAATCATTGGAAGTCGCTATGTCGCGACTAAGAATTTAATGGCTTTCATCAGTAATGACATAGCGACTCATCAAAATATCATAATGTAACAACAATTCCAAAAGGTGGGCTCCAATGAATGCTTCATCAATAATGAGTCATTCACTTCCGTGACAAGGTGCCATCTTGCTAAAGATGTATATGTCGAAAGCTCTAAATCTGTTGGAGGTCGCTATGTTATGACCAGAAAAGCTTCACATTTTTTTGGTAGTGATGTAGCAACTCGCTTGAAAATAAGAGACATGACGAGGCCCAAAAGACATGATTTCACAATGCAGATTAAAAAGTAATATATATACCAACATGTTAGGACAATTCAACATCATCAAGAATGTGAACCCACTTCCAAGTCATATGGTAGATGAACAATGAGGATCGTTGGATCAAAGGCAGATTAACGATCATCGCCAAGTCATTATAATGAATTGTGCTTTTTTTACTCAATGTAACTTGGAAACTAAGGGACCCACCATAGTTTATATGGTTGAAGTGCAAGTTCCTCACCATTAGATTAGGTAAGATCTATGGCTATCGCATAGTCACTATGGAGAAGCGCTTGAAGTTTAAGGGTAGCGACATAGCAAGAAAAGCCAATAGATAGTGGACTCACCATTTTGTATTAAGAAAATGAATTAATCTTCTTCTTCTTGATCAAGGTAAGATCAATGGTTTTCGCTATCTCACATAGGCGATGTGCTCACTCTTTATGCATAGCAAGATAGTGACATGGTGACACATGTCCTCAAAGAAAAGTGGGTCCAATTTCAAATGCCAATAGTGAAAGAAAGATACATGTGGAGACTTTGCATTGGTTTGACTACCAACATGTCAAGAAGAAGATGAGTCATTCCTATTTTCACTCTTGGATTGTAGGATTTTATGAGATCAATGGTGCAGATTTGAAAAGGGAAGGTGGTGCTACTATGTTTCCCTTACAGTTCATTTATGAGGTTTAAAGGCTTCACGTGCGAGAAAAAATAGAGTATATGGTAGAGGATCTCATCATTTTCATCTCATGTGAACAAGACTTCAAGCTTTTTGAGTAAAAGAAATCATTGAGAATGTTGTGTCGAACTTGAGTAAAAGGTAAAACAGTTTCCCTAGTGTTTGCGAGATAATTGCAGAATTATAGAGCAAACAAGAAGAGATCAAGTAAGTTCCTATATACAATAATCTCTGCAGCTTTTTAATTTCTACAAATTATAGTCAAAATGCCTCCAAAGAAGGTTTTCTCAAGGCAAAAGGACTATTTAGCTAGAAACGTTCATGATGACTTGCTAGAATTACTTCTAGAATCCACCACTAAGACTGTGCAAGTTAAGAAATTAACTTCCTTAAACCCTAGGCTAAAAATTGTAGATGGCCTATATGATAAGGGGAACTGGGTTAGGGATGCAAAAACTTCTCAGACTAGTCTTGTTTTGTTCAAGAAATGGTTTTTAGAAAGGAATATGTTTTCCCCACATGCCAACATTTGGAATTTTGATTTGGGAATGTTAGTGGTTCCTAGTGTTTTTATGGACTATGACCTTCTTGAAGCCATTGCAAAAATTTATGACCAGGCAATTAGAGTAGTAAGAAGAACTGATGGTGTGCCTCTGGTTACAATTAGTCCTAAGGAAATTAGAGAAGCATTTCATCTAGAGCCATTGATAGATTATCATGTGCCAATTAATTTGCAAGAATTAGAAAAGGAATCATGGAAAATATTGATGTGATTAGGGGAGGTACATTGAGGGCACATATTGGCACAATTGAAACTTTTCCAGTAATCACAGCTGCATCTAGGGAACCTTTCAAAAAAGAATTTTTCACTTCCTGGGTTGTAGAGGCATACAGGAGCTTATGTCGAGTTTTTGGTGAAGATGAACAAAATGTCATGCCCGTCAGTCTCATGTATATGATTGTTCAGATTGCTTCCTTTGGTGTAGATGTTATTTTTTATTTTGCCTCTTATTTGACTGAAGAAATTCATACTTGCCTGGTTGGAATTGCAAAGGGAAAAGTAGAAAAAACTTTTGGCCATTACTCTTTGTTGATGCACATGTTTTTGTTTAAGGGAGTGACATATTTTGGTAAAGAAATGGAGTTGAACACAGAGTAGGATGGAGAAGCATTGCCAGTCTAGTTATGGAGAGCAAATATGACCTGAGATGCAAAGAATGCTAGTTTTGTCAGATTTGATAGGTATTTTGCTTCCAAGTTGAGATGCCTCATATTAAGCGATAATCCTAGAATTCCTAAGGCACTAATGAATCTCATTAGGCCTATGGATAATCCCAATGGTTTGAAAGTTTCACACAATTGGGGAGATATCACCCCATACTCTATTTCCACTGTTATTAGAATTTATGGTTTTAAAGGAAGCCCTCATGTGTTGCCTTACCAAGTACCTTTAAAGGTAGGAATGGCTGAAGTTTTGTGGCAGTTAGGAGGATTGGAAGAAACTTATCTATTGAAAAGGCAACTAGGGTCAAGTTTCCCTACTTGTACTATTGCCCATCAATTTGTAATTACTAAAGGGGGTTGGCTCTTTTTATATAAAATTTTGGATCAATACAAAATGGCAGTTTCCCATCCCCATTTTTGAGATACTGAGGGATTTTATAATTTGACCTTCAGGCATATAATTAAATTGGGAAAGGTAAAACATGATTCATATTATTTGGAGGACATCATAAGAAATGAGTTCTCATTGCAAGAACAAGAAACCAAAAAGAAAAAATGGAGATTTTACTCCAGGGTTTCGGAATTCATTCATTGTTTTGATAAGGATTATAGTCCTCTAGATAATGCTACTATAGAGGCAGATAAAATAAATAAGCCCATGAATACTTTCCCTAAAATAATGGAAGCCATGAATGAGAAGAAACATTATTTTATTGATTTATACCCAGATAAGGCCAGACAAGTTGTGAGGAGGTTGGTTTTCACTCCTAATGTAGGAGCTCATCATTTGATTATTCAAAAGAGGCTAGGATATACCATAATTCAAAGTAAAAAGGCCATTGTGGATAAGGGTAAATAAATAAGGGCAAACAAATAATGGGATCCACCAATTTTATCCTAGAAGAGAGACCTAATGAGCCTTCTCCCAAGAGGCAGAGAATAATAAAGGAATAGGGTCCTCATATTTAGGAGTATTCACCTACTCAATCCCCTTTGCAAATTGGAGAGGAGCAGCTCACTGGAGAGCAGATTGAGAAAATAGGGTCACAAGGAGGTGTTTTTATTACTCAGGTAGAATTGGATGAGGGAAACCCTCAAGAGCCTCTTGTACCAAGCCTTGAATTGACAATGGTAGATTATAGAGGTAGGGAATTGGACCATGTAAAAGAGCAAGCTAGTCATCAATTTTTGTCAGATGATAGCTTTGTTAAATCTAGAGCTTTCCACCAATTTGCATGGAGGGCCAATATGAGCAAACTTGAAGATAGGTGTAATAAGTATAGAACATAGCATCCAGAGATGGATGAAACTAGGCCTGCAAAATTAGGTAAAGGAAGAAATGATGAAAGAATTTCAGAATATAAGTCCTAAAGAGGGAAGGAAAATGGTGAAAGCATCAAACATTTTGTTGCTACCCAGTTGGGACATAGCAAATGCTCTAATGTTCAATTCTATTTCAAATAAACTAGATTTGTAGGACTAGAATAAGAAGGAATTTTAGGGCACTACATTCAATGAAGACCATGTTGCATTAGTAATTTGGTCATTAAGGAGAGGATCAAGAGTTATCTCATCACAGCCAGATGAATCTGGATGGATGGGAAATATTGTTGTAAGAAGAGTAGCTAATACTTCTCATGTGCAGGCCACACACATGGGTGTAGGAACATCTCAGTTTGTTTTAGCCACTATTGAGAAAGAAGAAAAGCAATTTTTAAGTTGTAGAGCAAGTATGAGGCAATTTTGGAGGCTTATAATAAAGAGGTCTAAAAGAGGATTGAGCTAGGAAATAAGGTAATGAGAAGGTCTACCAAGCCAAGAATCACATATCCTTGCCCTCCAGTGGAACCTTTTAAATCCACTCCTCTTATAGAAATGCCAGACACCCCACAGAGGCCACAATACTATATAGCTGAAGATTTTTAGGAAGAAAGAAGTAAAATTTGGGCATTACATGTAGAGATGGAAGTGTAATATGAAGATAAACTGAGAAAGGCTTTAATGTATCTGGTAGATAAAATTGAGTGGCCATTGTTTTATGATCAGTTAGAAATAGTAATAAGCATATGGGAAGAATTGAAAGCCCATGAAGATATTTTGAAACTTATTGTCAACAAGTGGGGAAAGAGAAGGAAAGAAATTACTTTTTTGTGTTATTTTTTTATAAGGTCTACCCATGACCATATAAAAAAGACATATGATATTGCTAATGATTAGTCAAATTTTGATAATAGAAGGGTAGTTGTGTTGCATAAAAATGTAACTAAGGAAATAACACTAAGCCACTAATGCACATTCTTACATTATCATGCAAAACCTCAAAATATGAAAGAAGACATGTAAATGAACAACATGAAACAAACAAGAGTACTAATGACATCAAAATAGCACTATGCAAACCTCATGAAACCATCAAGTGATTGATGATTTCACATTGTTTTGGGATGTGGTTGCTCACAAGTCCAGCAGCATAACGATAAGGTAGATAGTGCTTGATGGAAATGAGGAGAGGGCTCTCCTTTTATAGAAAAATGGATGCAATGGACAGCTAAGATCGAATGCAAGATGGAGGGCTAGGATCCCTCAGGATTGATGAGGTGTCAATGAGGTGGAGGATAAGTAGACTCCACATGGATTAGGATTTTGACCATTCAAAGGGGGCAATATGCTCACACATGTGTGAGCAACCTTTGATGGTGACATGATCAATGAGGTGTGAGAAGCATGGCTTCTCAAACATGTGTGAGACAACTTGATTCTCATGCAAGAGGACAAGTTTGCAAGGGGTGTGAGAAGGCATTGCTTCTCACACATGTGTGAGACAACTTGACTCTCATGCAAGAGGAAAAGTGTGCAAGAGACATGCAAGACATGAGGGATGAGGGAAGTGTGAACATCTCTCACACATGTGTGAGGATTCTTCACACATGTGTGAGAACACACTTAGGATTAAGAGGTGATTAGCTAGGTGATTATGCAAAGCAAGCATGATTAGGAAGTGGGTAGGTTTAGCATGATGGGTTAGGTATGATAGTGAGGTTAGGTGAGGGTTAAATGTAGGAGCAATTTGCTCAAATAGGATTAAATGCAATATTTAATTCCTAGTGGGATTAGGAGGGAATTAATTAAGTAAATGGCATACTTAATTAAAGTGAAAGGGGTTAGATGCAAGTGGGAATTGGTTAGGATTTAAATAAACCTTAGTTTATTTAAATCAAGGAAAGGGGAATATAATTAAATAAATGTAAATTTATTTAATTAAATGAAAAGGTAATTAAATAAATAATAAATATTTATCTAATTGGTCAGAAAATGGGTTTTGGACAAATTTAGGTGTCTACATTTTGTCCCTCTTTGATATAGCATTAGTAATGTTATATCAAAGAAGAATAAAATATAGTGGCTGAGAGGATAAGACTAGTAGCATGATGCTCCAGTCATGGAAGGAGGAGGAAGGATGATGAGGATGGAAGGGTATGCCCCCTCGAGAGGACATGCGGGTTAGAAGAACATGGATGTTCTCTTGAAATGGAAAGGAAGAGGATGGAAGGGAGTTATGCTGCAATGGTGTGAACAACCTAAGTTTGATATTGTACTTAACACTATGCACCAAGGTATGAGGAACCAAGATGACAATGTGTCCAGTACATGATAAAAAGGGGTCTAATACAACCATATGCCTTATGAAACCATGATATGGAAGATCATGATTCCTAGGACAATAGGATGCAAAGACCATGATACATGCAAGAAATGCTAATGTAGACAAGTAACAAGCAACCATGCACAAAAGACCAAAAGCAAACCACCATTTTGCCCCTAGTCAAACTAAAAACCCATTAATGGATTGATTGATAATGATTGATTAAGGATGGCAAAGCTAACAATACGCGTAATGCACATCCAAGGATTGGGAAGGATTCATCCCATGATAATGATGTTTGAATATAATAAATGGATTATCAGCTGATTGGGTCAAAGTGATGAATTGATTAAAGATTGATGGACAAGATTGCAAGATTAGATTGATTGGATTAGTATTGATTGCATAGTTGATATGTTTTTTGATTTTTTGATTTTATGGCAGATAGAAGAATGAACATGGATGAGAGTGAAAGAATGATGTGGATAGGATGAAAAATGATCAGAGTAGAATTGATTTGATGTGAAAGGATTAGAAGAATTGAAAATTGATTGAATTAGAGGATGAATGAATTTGATTGAAGTGGAAGAATTAGAACTGAATGTGAGATAGAATGGATAGAAATGAATTGATCAGATGAATGATGGGATATAATGTATTAGGACCAATGACAAGGGAGGGTCAAGGTATGGTAAATGGAGGAAAAGCAATGTGATGTTGGTGGATGCAAGGAATAGTGAAAGGATATGAGGGGCCAAATGATATGGTGGCAAAAAAAATGCGGGGCCAAGGATCATGTTTCAAAGGAGTCCAAATGATGCCCCTTACCAAGGGTGCAAAAATGGAAGAAAATATGGTGGGAATGGATGTATGAACATGGAAGGATGGTATGAAGGCTAGCATGGGGAGGAAGAGAGGCATGTGCTCTTCCAAAGCATGTATGAACCTTTTGGTATTGTGCCTCTAGTATGGATCACGAGCATGGGGATGAAAGCGACTGAATAAGGGATATGGGAGGGAGGGTATGAAAAAGGGATAATAATATGAAGGGTATGGATGAAATGTTGGATATGAAGGGGAGGAAAATTATGGGATAACCAAGATCAAGGACACAAAAAGGATGGAGGTATGTAGGAGTATGGATGGAAAATGGATGAAATGAACATGACAAGGACTATGGGATGCAAGAGAGGGATAGCATGTCAAGATCAAATATATGAAAGAATGGTGGGAGTATGTAGGATAATGTATGGATAATGCACAAGGGATATGTCAAGTGCATGTGGATGGATGAAAGGAAAGTGAAAGTCAAGATCAAAGATGGAAAAGGAAAAGGAATGGTAAATGGAAGTATGTAAGATATGTAAGGGAAAATGGTATGGATGGAGCTTGCCCCCAGTGTAGAGTGCAAGTGGAAGAGGAAAAGTGAATGGATGGATAAGCGGATGTGGAAGACTATGGATGCATGATAGGAAAATGAAGGGAGGACTCAAGCATCTATTTTTCATGGATGGTATCCCTTGAATTTATTTCCTTTTTATTTTCAAGGAATTTTTACTATTTGCTCATAGATGTTGGGAGGGTAGTGAATGGAGGAAAAAGGCTTATGAATGGGTGGAAGGAAGATATGGTGGATGGATGCTAGGTTGGAAGACTTGTGAAGGAAGTGGAAAGATCTTCATTGGCACACACCTTGAAGGGCGATGGAAAGGAGGAAATTATGGGGGATATGTGGGAGAAAGTTTGAATTTTGGGATATAGGGACCCAAAATAGATGAAGGAGACAACGGATTTGGAATGGTGGATTTGGGTATATAAGGACCCAAAATTGATGTGGAAGCCTTTGGATTAGCCAAATTGGACGTCATTTTGAATATATCTTTGAGATTCATTGCTACATTAAGTAGCTTTGGTATCCACAAAATTTTTGTATTTTTTATTTTGAGCCTTTGTGGCCTTTTGATGTTGCTTTGGATCAAATTTTTCTTTTCTTGAACATGTCGTTTAGAGGGGACATGTTGATCCTTGTGCTTTTGTGGATTTTTAACTTTATTCACTTTTTTTGTAGCATCCAATTTGCTTCCATTGGCGATGGTATGGGTGCATGAAGGTAAATGAGATGGAGAGCTTATGGATGGTGAACATTGGAAGGAATTCAAGGATGTGTGCCTATGTTGATCTTTAGTAGGAGCATGAGTAGATGAAGGGGAAAACACAGGTATGGTGGATGGGTGTATGTAAGGACCCAAAATGGATGGAAGGGGTGAAGGGTTTGGATGTGGAACATAGGGACCTAAAATGGATGGAAGTGATGAAGGAATGGGAATATGGATATAAGGTCCTAAAATGGACTTGGAAGATGAATGATGGAAAGCTTTAGGTTTGGATGGAGGAATTGTGGGGTTGGAAGGAGTGGAAGGTATACCAACATCTTCAGACATTATTTTTGCAATGGATACTTATCATTTTCAACACAAGACGTGAGTCCTGGTAGATGGGGTTCATGAGTGGATTGGATAGGTATGATAGGATCATGTGGAAGATTATGAGGGCTAATGGTATCTTGAGATAGGGTGGGATCATGAAAGGGAAATGAAGGGGTGCTTTGATCTTGACTTGAAAGAGGATCATGTGGCGAAATGCATTGATCATAAGAGGGAATAGGATTATGATATGGAGTGATTGGATCTTGACATGGAGAATTATTAATGTTAGTGGAAGAAATGGAAGGGACTTCTGCATGAAGGGAAGGATCTATGGAGACTAACTCTTGAGATGGAATGGAAGTGGTAAGGGGTGTGCTAGATGAAATGCCCTGATCTTGATTAGGAAGAGAATTAAGAGATGGACTAGGAGGGATAAATGGATCTTGAGGGATAGGGGAAGGATGGGATGGAGAAATTCTTAGATCTAGAGGAGAAGAGGCATCTATAATGTCATGCTTTGGAGGAAGGTCATGAGATGGAATTGGGTGTATGACTTTGGGTGATTGGCTCTCTTAATTTTGTATTTTACACTTAGCCAATAATGATGAGAAATACCCCTTACGAGGTGGGGATGATGTGGATTTTGGAGGATGAGGATCATGTGACGGTGGAACTATGGTTAAGGGATTGCATGGAGGGTTGGGGTTGGATGGGACATGAGGACTAGGATCTTTGAAACATGGGGGAAGAGGACACATGGCATGGAAGGTGGCCTCTTTCTGTTGGCTTGCCAAGAGATAATTCTTTAATTGTTCCATTTCCATGGCAAGGGAATTTGTGTTGGAGGAAGTGTGTGAGCTAGGAATGGAACCGTATGTAGTCGAAGGGTAAGGAGGTGGATTTCCCTTGTCAAAGGTAGAAGAATAATGAACATGAGATGGATGAGAGTTGGATATGAAGTGTTGAGGATGAATTTGATATGTAGGTTGAACGAGAAGTATAACTCCATATTGTCTTTGAAGATTGTCAACAATTTGATTAAGCAAATTCAAATCCATAGATTATAGAAGAAGAGTGATGAAAGATTTGAGGAAGGAAATATGAACGTGGGACTAGGAGCGAATGTTTGATTTTACATTGATTTGATTTGAATTGGATTTGACTTGAGATTGATTTGATTTGACTTGATATTGATATTGATATTGATTGGATAAGGGTTTGATTTGATTTGATAAAAACCGTTTGAGATTGCAAATGAGTGAATGTGAAATTTGAATGAAAGTCCAAGGGTGATGACAATCCTCCTATGACCAAAGTAGAATATTTGATGAAAAGTTGAATTAGAGGAAGACGAATGAAATTAGGAAGATGGATTATGGAGGAAGATGTAAATGGATTGAATTAGAAATTGATTAGAAATGAATGAATTTGACAAGGGATTGGATTAGAAGAATGATGATGTGGAGGATTGAATTAAGAATGCATGATGGGATTGGCGAAGGAAATTGGATCTAGATGATGATGAAGCATGACTAGGATGAAGATTATGGAATTAGATTGAATGACTAGGAAGACGAGGAAATGATTTGGATGAACGGAGATGATTAAGATGTCAAAGAAATGGTTTGAATGATGAAGACAAGAGATATGTGAGGGTGATGACTTGAATGGAAAGAAGATGTGACCTGGAAGTGATGTGGATAGCTTGCCTAAGAGGTCTTAAACCAAGACTTGTTTTTGTTGTTTTTGAAATTGTTTTTGATTTTTTTTGAATTTTTGAAGTTTTATGATTTTTTTTTTTGGATTTTATGCTTTATGATGTTTTTGGGTTTTTAGGTTTTAAGATGCAAAAGCAAACAAGAAAATATGTACAAGGAAAGTGTGTTTCAAACACGCAAGAACATCAAACACACCAACAAACCTATAAGGTTTTGACTAGGATGTACAAGGATCAACTAGAGGGCATCCTCAATATACGCAAGGTACGTAAGGCCCAAATCTGTAGATGAAAGAAAATACTACCACACAGCCGGGGGGAGACGGTAACCCAAATCTCCTCCTTCACTTCCCAAAGGTATAAAGTTCTTTGGGGCTTAGCCAAGAGTAACAATATTTTACTTCCAAGAGAGGTGTCTTTCGATTCACCTCCCGATTTTTATACTCCACCAGAACACTGGAGTTGAGGTCATCCCAATGGGTGATGAAATCTCCAAGCAAGCCTCCTAAAAAAGAAAAATAAGACCACTTATTTCTTGTGCACCCAAGATCACCCGAAGGCGCGAGGGGAGAGAATACATAAGTGGCCTCGAGGTTCAAAAAGACACGCATTCGTTCCCAATGAAACTTTAGGTTTTGTAATCTACTTGAAGACACACGTGTTTAAAGCATACAATGTTCTTTCCAACTTGAAATAGCGCCAACATAAATGAAAAGTGTGGATTCATTAACAAGAAAGTAAATAGAGCATGTGTATAAGCAAAATTGTTGAAAATGAAATATGCTAAAAATAAAATTAATTTACTTTAGGGCATTCAAGAGTGTGTGACTTCATTTTAAGCACCAAACCCAAATGTGATCTAGCCTAGGCATACATGTCTATTATCCCTTAATGCATTCAAGATAGTGTGAGTTCTTTTTATGCACCAAATCCAAATGTTTTCTACCCTAAACATGCATGTCAATTTTAAACACCAAGTCCAAATGTTTTCTATGCTAAGATTCATCCATTCAAATGAAAGTGATTAAGCTATACAAGTTCATTAAATTTTGAGTCCAAGTGATAAAAATCACTACAAACTCCCTTAGTGATGAAAATTACTATTATTTGTTTTAAGTCTTTCAAGCTTAATTTCTAAGAGTAATAAACATTGAGAAAAACTTGCAAGAAAATATGGTTAGGTGTTTAGAATGCTCTCATCTACAATGCTGCAACAAACAAGTTAATTAGTTTCAACAAAATCTCCAAAAATGAAGGTTAACTATGAGAAAATTTTATTTTAACTTTTTTTGTAATTTTTTCTATACATGAATATGCTTGAAATGACCTAATTCGTAAGGAACCACCAAAAGTCAAAATTTGATTTATACTTTAAAAAAATAAAAATAAAAAATAAAAAAATTTCAGACGACAAAACGCGCAGATGCCAAAATGCGGAGACGACAGAAAATGCAGACGCTAAAACATGCAGACGCCAGAATGCGGAGACAACAGAATGCACAGACGCCAAAATTTAGAGACGACAATACAGACTTCAAAGACGCACCACCAAAATGCAGACAATGATATGGACTGTCAGAGACGACAAAATGGTTTAAACAGGTAATCAGCGGAGACGCTAGTAAGCAGAGATGACATTCAGAGACATTGGTATACGGAGACAACATGCGAAGACGCTAGTATACAGAGACATGCTAGCATATGGAGATGACATGCAGAGACGCTAGTATACGGAGACGACATGTGGAGATGCTAGTATACGGAGATGACATGCGGAGATGCTAGTCTATGGAGATGCTAATCTACGCAGACGCTGGTCTACGGAGACGCTGGTCTGCGCAGACAACAAATGCAGACGACATTGCAGCTTGCGGAGATGACAATCTGATGTTTTATGACTAAACCAGAGTTATTTGTAAATTTTTGAAATGAAACCAGGGATGTGGGTCCCACCGGGCGTGCCAAAAATGTGTTGCATAAAAATGTAACTAAGGAAATAACACTAAGCAACTAATGCACATTCCTACATTATCATGCAAAACCTCAAAATATGAAAGAAGACATGTAAATGAACAACATGAAATAAACAAGAGTACTAATGATATCAAAATAGCACTATGCAAACCTCATGAAACCATCAAGTGATTGATGATTTCACATTGTTGTGGGATGTGGTTGCTCACAAGTCCAGCAGCATAACAATAAGGTAGATAGTGCTTGATGGAAATGAGGAGAGGGCTCTCCTTTTATAGGAAAATGGATGCAACAGATGGCTAAGATCGAATGCAAGATGGAGGGCTAGGATCCTTAAGGATTGATGAGGTGTCAATGAGGTGGAGGATAAGTAGACTCCACATGGATTAAGGTTTTGACCATTCAAAAGGGGCAATATGCTCACACATGTGTGAACAACCTTGGATGGTGACATGATCAATGAGGTGTGAGAAGCATGGCTTCTCACACATGTGTGAGACAACTTGATTCTCATGCAAGAGGACAAGTGTGCAAGGGGTGTGAGAAGGCATGGCTTCTCACACATGTGTGAGACAACTTGACTCTCATGCAAGAGGAAAAGTGTGCAAGAGACATGCAAAACATGAGAGATGAGGGAAGTGTGAACATCTCTCACACATGTGTGAGAACACACTTAGGATTAAGAGGTGATTAGCTAGGTGATTATGCAAAGCAAGCATGATTAGGAAGTGGGTAGGTTTAGCATGATGGGTTAGGTATGATAGTGAGGTTAGGTGAGGGTTAAATGTAGGAGCAATGTGCTCAAATAGGATTAAATGCAATATTTAATTCCTAGTGGGATTAGGAGGGAATTAATTAAGTAACTGACATACTTAATTAAAGTGAAAGGGGTCAGATGCAAGTGGGAATTGGTTAGGATTTAAATAAACCTTAGTTTATTTAAATCAAGGAAAGGGGAATATAATTAAATAAATGTAAATTTATTTAATTAAATGAAAAGGTAATTAAATAAATAATAAATATTTATCTAATTGGTCAAAAAATGGGTTTTGGACAAATTTAGGTGTCTACAGTAGCATTACAATTGAAAGTTGTTTCTTATCTAAGCAAATACAAGAATGAAAGTTTTGATTTGTTCCCTCGTGCTTTGGATAGAAAGAATAAATTAAAAAATAAGGATGAGTGGGCCAAGGAATTGGATGACCTATTCTGTTTGAGAATGAATAAGGTTATCAATGAAACAGGGCATGCATGGTGGGCCACCTCAATAGAAGAATTGGTGAAAGTCCAATTATTCTTTTGTTCTTTGAAATAAGAATTTGTTAGTATTGATAAGGAGGCTGAGTATGTACTTAGAAAGAAAAATGATATTTTGCAATTCAACTAGCCAGATGATGCACTGTTCAACACATGGATGGTAGATATTGCTTCTGGTGAGCAATTTGAAGAGGTTGAAACAAATGATGATGAGATATAGGAGGATGATGTGCAGATTATTGACACAACAGCACCAAATCCGAAAGATGAGGAAGATAAAAGTCACCAATTAGTTATAGCTATAGGTTCAGAGGCCCAAGATGTGGACATGATAGAAGAACAATCAAGAGTAAAAGTAATTTTGTCTGTTCAAGATGAAAATAGTGAAAACCCATGGGTAGAAGTTGATTTGTAAGTATTACAACAAGATTCATCATTGGCTAGCTTAGTAGCTACATATTCTGCAGATTTAGAATAGTGGTGGCGAATCAAAAGAGCCAGTAGCTTGTAATAATGTAACAGTAATGGGACCTACCAAAGAATGTCTTGATGTGTTAGCATTTTGTTACACTAAGTTTTGTCTTTTGTAGATTTTATTTGTCTTTTATTTGGAAGGACACATGTTAATCACATTTACCCTTTTCTTGTTGCAACTCATGCTTATATAAATGAGTTTTCAAGGCATTGTGATGGTCCAAAAGTTGTATAATTTTTGTTTTTATTCAAAAAAAGGTACAGTCGGTCCAGTTGTATGTAGATGTGTTGAGTTTACTATCAAACATGTACTCTCTGATAATATACAAAAATGATAGAATCAGCAAGATATTATGGGCTTCTCATTGAAATTTTATTGGTCATTGTATTAGTCATCTAAAAGGATAATACAAAGGGGTATTTGCACCAGATTTGTGACACTAATTTCTATCTCCATTTCATGAGTTTGTTTATTTTGAGGTCATTTGAATAAGGTTCAATTTATTGAATGCAATCTGGATGGGTTTTGTATTAGTTCTATTGTTGCTTTTAATTCAAGGAATTGTATAAATGCTTCAGTGAATCAATAGAGTTTGTGAGTTTATGAAATGGATAATTCATAAGAATGGGAATGGGTGATTACAATTGATAGATTCATTTACAAGTTACTTGAATTAGATCTCCTGCTAATAGTCAATTTTTTCCCAATGGATAAGGCACTGGTCACATAAGTCAGAAGTGAGTAAGGGTAAATTTTGTCACTACATATCAAATCAATTATAAAATCAAAATCATTTTATTTCATTTTGTTCATGAATGCTGGTCACCACTCGTTTACATCTAGTTTCTGAGTCGTAGGTAGTTGCTATTTCCAAAAATATTTGTGAACCATAGGAGATTTATTTGTGAAAGATGTATATAAATCCAAAAATATTTAGGAATTGGATGAACTGTGTATGTGTTTGAAGATATAAGATGAGAATCAGAATGAAACTAAGATAATTTTCATATAATAGTTTTCTTTGAATCATCCCTAGGTACACCCACCTTAGTTTTGCAAAGCCTAAAGAGTAGAAAACCATCCTTGGTTTTGTTGAAGTTGGATCCAAATGGTTTACACATGTAATTATTGATAGGAATTGGCTAATCCTTAGGTTATGTGAGTATTATCACTTTGGTATTGAGCTTTTTGTTGTTTAGTAGTTTTAAACACCAATAGACTCTAAGGAGGAGTCAAACAAAATTTTGAAAGATATTTATCCATTTCTAAGGAACACAAGAAGAGAAATTATTTTCATGGTAGTAAATTATGAGGATGTCAGGAAGGAGACAGAGGAGACAATTATGCAATTCATGACCTCAGTACCTAAGGTGAGTACATAGTCAAAGCCTATTAGCCCAATGTATGTGGAAGCATACACATTATCCAGTGATATCATTTCATAGGATATGGAGAAAATATTGTTGGTAATATCATAAATATAACAACATACTCTAGCTCTAATGAAGATGAAGAAGAAGAAAAGAAGAAATGAGAGGAAGTCAAGAAGAAAAAAGCTGAGGAGAAGAAGAAAGAAATAGAGAGGAAAGCAAAAGAAAAAGGGATAGAGGAAGAAAAGAAAAAGGAAGAGGAGGAGGAGAAAAGGAAAGAAGAAGAAGACAAGAAAAAGAAATAAGAAGAGGAGAAGAAAAGGAAATAAGTAGAAAGATTGGAAGAAGAGAAGAAGAAAATCAAGGAAGAGAAGAAGAATGCAAAACTAAAAGAAGTTACACATATTCCTATAGTAACTCCAATCATAGTAGCAACAAAAATAGTATTGCTAGTGTGATTAGATGATGATGATCAAAAAGGATTAATGAGCTCGCTGAGCAAGTTATTTGAAAAGAATAAATCAATAAAGTCTTTAGAGAAGAAACTTACTGAAGTCTTGGGTAGACTATAGAACATAGTCAACAAAACTGTAGCTAATCCAGACTTGCAGGAAAAGTTCAAGGATTTGGTGAAGATCTTTGATGAAGATTTTACAACTTTAGCAGAAGTGGCTTCAGTACAAGCACAAGAAAAGCACAATGCATCTTTATCTGATATAGTATGCACTAATGTGAGAAATGACTTGAAAGCACTTGATGGAAGCATCAAGGAACTCAGAAAACACATTGATCAAGGGAAAAGATTATATGGATAGTGTACATTATGAAATAAGTACCTGACTAACTTAGAAATTCAAATAAAGATTAAGATGAGTCAACTTGAATCAGTCACTATGAAATTACAACTCCCAAAGACCACCATTGAAGAGTGTGGAACAGAAGTGGAGAAGATCCACAATGTGATTAGAGACTTGGAAATTCTCTAGTCTTAGAGAAATTTTTTACCTAAGATAAGTACTTTGTAGAGGCAAGTGGACGAATGTCTTGTAGCAAAGACTTCTTATGACAAGTTTGCATATACTGACTTGAGCGCATATGAAGTAGTGTCCTATGCACTATGCATACTAATTAGTATTTTTAATTTAGTAAAGGAAAACTGGAAGAAAGAAGTGAACAGGCTCAAACTTGTTTATGCAGATTGTTTTTCCAGGTTAACAAGTTGATCAATAGTAGGTCACCTAGTTTTGGATATAGTTTTTGACACTTTTGTCATTGATGTTAAAAGGGGAGTAATATGTAAAGGAGAATTGTATGTATTGTATATGTAAGGGGTAGTAAACTTATGTACTTATGTATTAATGTAAAAGAGTGATAAGAAATGTAATGATCCATCAAAACATGAATAAAATTATTATTTTTTGAAGGAAATTTTGTATAGTTACTTTTATTTGTTTTTGTTATGTATGGCATCATTTTGGGACTTAGCCAATTTTCCCAAATATTGCCATCAATGTAAAAAGGGGAGATTGTTGGCAATATGGTCAGAAAGATGTCTTGATAGTTGTCATTTATGGAAACATGTATTCAACATTTCTTTTATGCATTTAGAGATAGAAATTTTTTAGATGTCTTGATAATTGTCATTTATGGAAACATGTATTCAACATTTCTTTTATGCATTTAGAGATACAAAATTGTCTAACAGTTTGCAGCAGCATAAAGAGCAAATGTGATGTGTACAGATGACTCATTGAGAGTTAGCTTAAGCACAATTGAGAAAAGTTATATGACAATATCATGATGATGTATACCAGTACACAAGTGTGTATGGATAGTACGACACAAGTTATGATTGAAATAAAAATACGAGTATTAAATAATGCATAATAGATAATAGCAGAGAATTGGATTGTATGACTTGAGGAATTATTTTGGAGAAAAAATAATTACTAAGTCATGATGAGCTGACTAAGTGCACAGTATTCCATAAGTTATTTTATATTATGCCAAGTGTGTGAAAGCATGAAGGTTGGCTAAGTAGTGAATTATGAATATGTGAGGTATAAGTAAAGATCTTATCTTGCGAAGGTAAGTGTGCGACATATGTATGATCTATGCAATATTTGTGATTGATGTGAAGTTGATGAGATGATATGTGAACTACATCTGATGTATGACTAGAGCAAGTGTGAAATATAATAGACAAAAAGTATTGTATGTATATCTATTCTTATGAAGAACTAAATTATGTAATTGCATGTTAGGGCAGTGGGCTCTTCTTGCATACATCACATTTGATCTACCACCTCCTGACAGGGTTGAAGAAACTCCTAAAAGGGTTGAGGATTCTAATAAGGACTTGAGACACTATATATACTTCATAGACTCCTAATAGGGTCAATATCCTTAACAAGATCCTATTGTTTAGTGAATTATCTAGTAGGTATCATCCCCGTTGGGGTTTTCCCTTGGCCAAGGTTTCTCTAATTAAAAAATAATGGTGTTATGAGTTCTCTATGTGTATGGTTATATTTATTGTTCAAAATTTTTGGTTTACTTTCATATGCAAGTTATAAAATAATTACAAATATTTAGTTGTGGGCAAAAGTTTGTAGAATACTGATTCACCCACCCCACCCCCCCCCCCCCCCCCCCCCACTAGTATTATCTATTTCTAACATATATTTGGTAGAAATTTCTAGTGGATAGTTGATCATATAATATTTTTCTGATATGAATAATAAAGAGGCTAGTTGGACAATGAGTTTGGTGGTCTTTCCCTTGAATTTGTTTATATAGTGGGTCCTTCTACCTTCTATAACTCTTAATAGGGTTGGAATCTCTTTACAGGGATTCAAGGTCTCCTAACAAGGACTAATATGTACTAAATGCATTTCATTTGTTGCTAATAGAGTTCATTCTCTTACAAGGAAATTCTATATTAGTACATCATTTTGTGGGTACCATCCCCACCAAGGTTTTCCCACTAATAAAGGATTTCCCTAATTAATATATCATTATTGTGTATATTTATATTATTATGGTTGTTTTTTATATTGATCACATGTTTGAGAATTAATAAGGTTAATAAAAGGTGGATTGATCATATAACTAATTCATCCCTTCCCCTCCACCCTCTAAATTATCTAAGTGGACTTTAATTTCTAACAATTGGTATCAGAGCATCAGGTCTTTGAAGGAAAAGCTTAACAACTTAAGGAGATCAATGGCAAGTCATTTCAGAAAAGAAAGTCCTAAGTTTGATGGAGTTAACTATGATAGCTAGAAAGAGAAGATGAAGGTGCATCTGCTATGCACAGATCAATAATATTGGTTGATCACTAAGAATGGGAAGATAGTAGTTATAGAAAGAAAACTTGAAGAATGCTATGAAGTTGAAAGAGATTTGTTCACCTATACCATGCTTGCCAGACAAGTAGTCTTGTTAGCTCTTCCTTAAAATGAGTATAGTCAAGTAAAATATTTGAGGCTATCTTATGAAATTTGGAAAGCTTTGGAATGCACTTTTAAAGGTGATAAACATGCTCAAAGGATTAGATTACAAAATTGGATGTCTATTTCAAGAAGCTAAAATGATAGAGGATGAATCTATAAGAAGTTATATTGGAAATATATCAAAAATTATAGTAGGAATCAAGGATTGTAAAGGAACTAATGAAGATGACAAAAGATCATATGGAAAATCTTGAAAATTTTGACACCACCATTCAATCAAACAACATGGATGATTGAGAAAGTAATACCTGGTACTGAAAAGTTCTCTAGAGAGACTCTTCTTAGAAGAGTGGAAGCAACATAAAAAAGTTTAAAAAAATCTAGAGATTTTATTGTTATAATATTTAAAATAAGTGATTGGGGTTGAATTAGTTATCCAAGGTTTAGATGTACCAATTGAACAAACAAACACTTAAACAATTTCAGATCTTATCATTTGATTGCTTGGTCTCTAATGTACACTATTGCAATATTAGTTGGTTATCTATTGTTCTAAAGATAAAAAACTTACATAATGTAAACTTAAAACATTAAAGCATCATAATAACATCTACACAAGTTCAACACTAGGATTTTACATGGAAATCCAATTTGGGAAAAACCACCAGCAACACGTCACAAATTTTCACCCTTCTAAAGTGAGCCTATTAAGAGCCAACACTATTAAAGGTTACAATACACATTGTTAAATGTGACATTGGTAAAGGATTTAATCACCCTATTAGGAGTGGCCCTATTAGAGGACTTTAGAATATTCCATTAGAATGTCACCCAATTAAACAATTTACATAGATTGTTAGGCCCTTATGACTGTTAGGTCAACCTTGGTTAAAGGATTTCAAATATTGTTTAGAATGGTTAGAAAGTAATATTAGGTTTGATCTATTAAGTACAACTCATTTTTCATGTTCAGATCTTTGTTCAACTCCTAATACTAATTCACTATCTGGCCTCCATTGTCATCTCAATCTCATATTTGCTTGGTAACCCTTCAAGCAATCACTTTCTCTTCTTCTCAACTCAATTAATCTTTCTTCTTAGATTCACCAGTCAACAACATTAGTAACAACTCCAACTTTTTGGACCTCCTTCACACGCACACTTCTCTGCACTTTTCTTCCTCCCACATAAAATTTTTGCATGTGTACCTCTTTAAATAGGCAATTATGATCTCTGCTTAATCAACACTGTAGATCTTAGGGTTCATGATTTGATCCATCAAATACAATGTATCTAATCACCATTCTATTTATGTCCTCTTTTCTAGAAATCTCTCCTTGAATTCATCTCTTAGATCATTTATCTAGTCCTCTCCTAAAATTAAATGATCCAACTCATCGATCCTTATCTTCAACACGTATTCCATATCCCAAGAAATTAACTTAGTTGGCTTGAAATTATGATTCCTTGTAAATAGTCAAAGTGTTCTTGCTTGGCCAACACTAAGTTTTGGCACTCGGTTATCACTGAGTTACTTGGTTGCTATAAAAAAAAATTCTCAACATCAACACTATTACTCAGTCGATACTAATGCTTAGTCAACACTGAATTTTCTTAGCACTTACTATGGCTCGGTTGACACTAGCATCACTCAACATGTTCATCAAAATATCTTAGTCTTTTACTTTCTTACTTGGTCAAGCCTATATAAGTGATCTATATTTTCTCACACTTCCAAGACTTGAACATTATTGTCTTCTCTTCTATCAACATTATTTAAACAATCACTTTGTCTTATCAAAGTCTAACTAATCAAATGTCCATTTGTATTTTTCTCTTAGTAACTCAATCTTTCTTCTAGATGCTTTTGTTATGAACAACTTCTCAAATCCTCTTCATCAATCAAATAGTTATGACATTTAGATCAGATATCAAATCGTCTCACCAATAAATTTGACATCAACGAAAAACACAAAAATTGTTCCAATTCTAATTTCCAACATTTCCTATAGTAGGGACTTCCTTTAGCACACTGATTGTTTGACCTACCTTATCTAGGCATGCAAGCAACAGTGGAGATTATGGTAGCAGTAGTAGATCAAGATCTGAAGAAGATAGAAAGATTGAAGAAGGAATTTCCCTTCTTGTGAGAAGAGAACAAAATGGTAAGAAAAATTTTAAATATTGGACTTCTGATGAATTTGGTCATTATGCTTCTATTTGTCCTAAAAGAGTAAAGAAGCACAAAAATAATTTCAAGTCTAGAAATCCTAGAGAATGTTTGTATGAAAATTATGATGATGATGAACTAGATGAAAAAGTTGTGAGTGAAAGTGATGATGAGTTAGGATTTGTTGCTATAAAAGAAGAAAGTCTTAGAAAAGAAGTTAGGAAAGAAAGAGACCTAGTGTCACAAGTTAAGAAGAAATTTGATTGGATCATAGATATTGGTTGTTCATATCGCATGATTGGTGATATGAATACATTTTTTGAGTTCAATAGTTATGAGGGGGGAGTTGTGAAAGTTGGAAACAATGCATCTTATCACATAAAGGAGATAGGATCTATTACTCTTGATGGAAAGACTAACACTAATGATGTTTATTTTGTTGATAGATTGAAGCATAATATTTTGAGTGTTGGGCAACTAGTTGACAAGGGATATCAATTTGAGTTCATGGATAAAACATATATTATCAAGGATATCGATGGCGAGATGACTGGTACTAATGTCTTTCAATTGAATCCTACTGAGATGAAATTTTTTGTTTTTAAGGTTGATAACAATTGGTTATCTCATTGAAGGTTTTATCACATAAACTTTGATAATATTGTGAAAGAAAGTGCCATATTTGCAATAAGAGATTTTTGTAAAATTGTGAAGCCTACTCAGGTTGTATGCAAGGAATGTGTTATGGCTAAATAGAAGAAAAGTTCTCTTTCTAGCAAGGAGTTTGCTACAATAGAAAAGTTGGAGATTCTTCATACATATTTGAGTGGTGGATTACAAAGAGAAGATGATTCTATGGTGAAAGGTATTTCATGATTCTTATTGATAATTTTACTAGGATGATGTGGATAACATTTCTTAAGGAAAAGTCTAAAGCATTTGAGAAGTTTAAGGTGTTTAAGAATAGATTTGAAAATGAATCTGGATTAAAGACTAAGTGTTTAAGATCTATTTGTGGTGGATAATTTACTTTAAATGATTTTTAACACTTTTTGTGAAATGAATGGTATTAAAAGACAACATTCAGCCACTAAAAAACTTGAGCATAATGGTATAGTTAATAGAAGAAATAGGTATATAACAAAATCAAAAAAGAGCTATGATGTTCAAAAATAATGTATCAAAGACATTCTAGATAGAAGCAATGTATACAATGAATAGGGTACATAACAAAAAATTTAAAAACAAGACTCCTTATGAATTATGGTTTGGACAGGCACCATTAGTAAAGTATTTTAGAGTTTTTGGAAGTAAATGTTACATTAAGAGAGATGATGACATTGGTAAGTTTGATTCTAGAAGTGATAATAGGTATGTTCCTTGGTTATTCTTTGAAAAGAAACTAGTATAGATGTTTTAATCAAAGGACTATGAAAATTGTTGAGAGCACAAATATTAAAGTGGATAAGAAGTTTGGAGCTCAAGAAATAATACTTGATACAATTCTAATGAAGAAAATAATCCTAAGACTAATCAAGAAAATATTGAGTTGTTTTATGAAACTAACAATGATTTGTAGAATGAGATATAAGTTGTGGAAGAAAGAGAGAACCAAGATATGAACCCAGAGAAGAAGCAAGAGTTGAAATAGTAACACCAAACAAGAATTTCACAAAGGATCACCCTGCTTAGAAAAATTAGTGGAAGCAATGACAGAGGAGTTATTACAAGAAACATGGTACATGAAAAATTATGTTTTATTTCTCAAGTTGAGCCTAAAAGTGTTGATGAAGCTTACAAGGATGATTATTAGATTCAATAAATGAAGGAAGAACTAGATTAGATTGTGAAGAATGAGACATCAAAATTGGTTCCTAGACCTAAAGACATAAATATTATTGGGACTAAGTGAGTTTTTTAGAAAAAAGATGAATGAACAAGGTGAAGTTGTGAGAAACAAAGAAAGATTAGTATGCAAATGATATTCACAACAATAAGGTATAGATTATGAGGAGAAATTTTCACCTATTTCCATAATTGAAGTAGTAAGAATGTTTTTGGCTTATGCAAATAAGAAATTCAAAGTATATCAGATAGATGTGAAGTCAACATTTTGAATGGAGAACTTAAAGAAGAAGTCTACACTGACTAGCCTAAATAATTTCCTTTGACAGAAGGAGATATGGTATGTAAGTTGAATAAAGTATGATATGGTTTATAGTGAGCACCTAGAATTTGGTATGTAAGGTTGGAAAAGTATTTAGAAAATTTGGGATTTGCTAAAGGTACTGCAGATAGTAACTTATATTTGAAAGAAATTGAGAATGGTTTGATAATTATTGAAGTATTTGTGGATAAAATCTCTGGATGAAATGATTGAGAAAGTGAAGCATTTGCTAATGAAATGAAGAAATAATTTGAGATGAGAATGATTGGTCAGATGAAGGATTTATTAGGTTTGTAGATTGTGCAAAATAGTGAAGGTATTTTCATTTCTCAAACTAAGTATTTAAAACAATTATTAAAGAGATTTGGTTAGAAATTTGTAAGTCTATTGGTACACCTATGGTAACTATCTTATAATGTTTAGAATAACCAAGAGGGGGGTGAATTTTTTACTCAAGATCCATTAGTACCAATTGAACAATCAAATAATAAAACACGTTTATGTCTTGTTTATCATGTTGTTCGGTCTCTACTATAATTTGAATAACAATATTAACTAGTAGTTCACTGCTCTAATATAACAGATTTGTTGAATGTAAATATTTGAAATGTAAAACACCATAAAAACTTCAACATAAGTTTGACACTAGGATTTAATGTGGAAACCCAATTTTGAAAAAATCACCAACAACATGTCACCACTTTTCCACTCTTTTGAAGTTAGCCATTTGAAGAGCCAACCTTATTAAAGGTTACAATAAACATTGTTAAATGTGACCTAGTTAGAGGATTTAATCACCCTATTAGAAGTGTCCTTATCAGAGGACTTTACAAAATTTCATTAGAATGTCATCCAGTTAAAGGATTTACACAAACTGTTAAGTCCTTAATGACTATTAGGTCAACCTTTGATAAAAAGGATTTCAATACAAACTCTTTACAATGATTATAAAGAAAACAATAGGATTTGATTTACATAATTACAACTCACTTTGTAGTTTCAGATCTTTGTTCAGTTCATATGTTGATTCCTTGACAAGTCTTCCTTGTCACTTCCATCCTTGATGTGCTTGGCAAGCCTTCATGCACTCACCCTTCTCTTTATAACAAACTTAAGCCTTCTGCTTATATTTTCTTATCAACCTCAATAGCTTTGTTCCATCTCACTAGAAATCTCTAAAAAATGTACAACTTCTTTGTTCTCTTCTTTGTATCATCTCATTCATGCTCTTCTTAAATTTTGTCTTTATGCCTCCTTAAATAGGTAATTCTAGTCCTTTGATGTTTCTCACAATCACTGTAGATCTTAGGGTCTATGATCTCATCCAACATATTCATTGTATCTAATCACCATTTTGTTTATCTCTTCTTTTCTAGAAACTTATCATTGAATTCATTCATTAGGTATCTTACCTAATCCTCTCCTTGAATTAAATAATCCAATGTGGCAATCCCATCTTCAACATGCTTTCCATATCCCAAGAAATAAACTGAGTCAACTAGGAATTATAATTTCTCTCAAACAATTAAAATGTTGTTCTTTAACCAACATTAAGTTTTGATACTCAGTCATCACTAATTTACTTGGTCATAATAGATCTTCTGGCTTGGCATCAATATTATCACTCAATCGATATTGATGCTCAGTCAACATTAAATTTCACTCAGCTTCTACTAGCACTCAACCTGCTATTCTAGCACTTAGTCGACACTAGCATCACTCGGCTTGTACTTCAAGTTCCTTCATCTTCTTTTATATTTCTCATTCAAGCTTATGCAATCTAATAGTCTCTTCTCATGTCTTTATATGCAAACAATTAAGTTATCTTGTCAAAGTCTAACTAATCAAATGTCCATTGTAGCTTCCCTTTCATAACTCAACCTTTCCTCTAGGTGCTTTTCTAATGAGAAACTTCCCAAATCCTCTTCATTAATCAAATAAATATGACATTTAGATCAGATAGCAACATGTTTCATCAATAGATTTGACACCAATGATAACATAACAATTGTTTCAATTGTCGTTTCCAACAATCTCCCTCTTTGGCATTGATGACAACACCTCAAATATTTTATTTTATAAATGCAATCTCTGTCTTTGTTACCATGCAATCCAAAATATTTCGCTTACATGAGTAACTAATATCCTTAGTTTCATTCTGATTATCATTCATGGAATCTTAGAAACTCCCTCTAAGTTATGATTTTAGACTTACTCTTCTATTTTGTATACATACTCTTCCTCTAGAAATTTGTACATCAATCTCTCCATCTTTTTCTTTTTGATATTTCTATTCAAATATCTCCCTCTTACATCATTATACTTACTCTCCCTCTTTGAAAAAAAAGCCAAAGATACTAGTTTTAGACCTTATACAGCTTGATTATGTATATATTTACATGTTAGGTTGAATTTTTTCATATGCCATCTATCTGTAATTCATCTATTCTTCTTATTTACTACTACCTTAGGTAACCCTAAAGTAGAACTATTTGGATCAAGGTGTAAAGTATTATGATTAGCACATTTGATGCATAGCACCATTTCCTTAAGTTGCTTTTCTTATGGGAGTTACCCCCAGTTTACATCTAAGATATTCATGAGAATCTTTAGGTAAGGCTTTAGGGAATATGTTGGCAATTTGTTCTTTGGTGTGTACATATTCTAACTTTACTCCTTTCTTTTGAACTAGTTCTCTCAAGTAATGAAACTTGATAGTAATGTTATTTGTTTTGTGTTCATCACAAGATTCTTTGATATGTTGATAGCACTTGTGTTGTCACAATAGATAACCACTAGATCTATAATTTCTTCCTTCATTCCTTTTAGTAATTTTTTAATCCACATAATTTTAAATAGTTCACTACAACTACCACATACTCAGCCTTGACTATTGATTAGGAAATACAATTTTTTTTCTTGCTTGTCTGTGACACCAATCTCTTTTCTAGAAAGAATGCACCACTATTAGTGCTTTTTCTATCATGAATATTTCTTGCCCAATCAGAGGCAATGAATACCTTTAGTTGAAATTTGTCACTCCTCTTGTAATATAGTCCATATTCTTTTGTACCTTTCAGATATTTCAATATTGTTTTCACTACCATCATATGGTTCTCCTTAGGATTTACTTAAAATCTAGAAACTATCCCAATAGCTAATGCAATATCAGGTCTACTATGATCAACATATTGCAATTTTCCAATCATTGATTTGTATAGTGTTTGGTTTACATCAGCATATTCATCACTTTTAGATAACTTATGCCCTATAGACATAGGTGTGCTCACTGGTCTCAATTCTTCTATTATATAAAAAAAATTAGCATCTCCTTGATATATTTGGACTAAGTGATGAAAATGTTAGATTTCATTTGATATACTTGCAAACCATCAAAGAATTTTATTTCACCAAACATTGACATTTCAAATTCCTTCTTAGTTTCATCAGCAAATGATTTGCATAATGCTTCTTTTCCTCCAAATATTATGTCATCAACAAAGATTTTAGATAGTATTACCTCATTGTTCTTGCTAGTCTTCAAGTATTGATTATTGTTATTATTTGTCCTTTCAAAACCAATCTTCACCAAGTAATTTTGTAGTGTTTCAAACCATTCTCTTGGAGCTTGTTTTAATCCATACAAAGCTTTTTTCAGTTTACATACCATATTCTTTTTTTCTAGGTCCACAAATCCTTCAGGTTGTTCTATGTACACTTCTTCCTCAAGTGTACCATTTAAAAATGTAGATTTGACATCCATCTTATATACATTAAAATTCTTGTAGGCTAAATATGAAAGAAAAGCTAGGACTCCTTCTAGTCTTGCAATAGGAGTGAAAATTTCTCCATATTCAACTCCTTCTTCTTGAGCATATCCTTTGCATACCAATCTTGCCTTATTCCTTGTAACTTCACCTTTTCCATTTAGCTTATTCTTGAAAAATCACTTTGTACCAATTGCATTTTTATCCTTTGGTCTAGGTACTAGGGTCCAAGTGTTTTTCTTCTCAATCTGTTCAATTTCTTCATTCATTACATGGATCCAATCTTCATTATCTAGAGCATATTTTACGAATTTGGGCTCAAATTCACAAAGTAAGCAAGTATCATTTCTGAGTCTCTTTCTTGTCATAACACTAGATTATGCATCTCCAATAACTTATTCAAGTTTATGCTGTCTTCATACATACTTAGCTAGCACAAGTGGTCTCCTTCTTTGTTCTTCAACAAGTTCATCTTGAAAAATAATCTCATACTTATTATCTCTTTCTTGTTCAGGTTCTAGTTCTACATGCTCAACATTGTCTACCTAATGGTTGACATTATTTGTTTGTGACTCGACATCTTCTATCTATTGCTTAACAACTTGTTGTTGCACCTCGATATTCCCTTTCTACTAGGAAATTGTAGCTTTGTTCTCTTGTTTAGTAGGAGTGTTCAGAGCACCATCATCCACATATATTAATGAACTATAGCCTTTAGGTTCTTTCTTACATTCAACATCATTTATTTCTACAAATTCATCAACTTTCACATTTTCACTTTCCACAACTTTGTTAGTATTAGAGTTTAAACATGTGTAAGCTTTACTCTTGGTGGAGTATCATAGGAATGTACCTTCACAACTCTTGGCATCTGTATCACCTAATCTAGTAGTGTAAGATGAATACTAACTATTAAATGAAATCATTAACAATACTAAACAAGCTAACACTTAAGATAGGACTAATGGTTATCACCACAAAAGGAAGCAAACCAAGAATGGTAGGCTCCTAATGGTGTAACACATGATGAAATGGATTTGTCCTTGATAAGTAGATATGTATGCTCAGAAGTATGCTCAAGTTTCAAGTGGATGGATGGAGTGCATGAAGGATGGTTTCAAATAATGGAGTCATGGAGGTATTTCAGCATTATAATGGTATTTTGGTAGTTTCTAAGCTCTCAAAATAGCATTATAACTTTGCATGAAAGGTGGATGATTTTAGTGAAGGGAGAGGGTTCAATTTGTAGACCAAGGGATAGAGGAATGAATGGTCAGGATGAAAAGATGATGAGATGTTGAGGGAGGGTCAAGATACACTCAAAAGGGAGCAAATGGATTGTGCTTATTTAGCACCAATAAGGAGGTGACATTTATCACAAGGAGGATGAGTGTGAGAGGATAGGATAAGGATAAGGGTTGGTTAAAGGAGTAATGAGGGAGGTTGAGTATGTAAGAGGGATTTAAGAGTAATTAAGGAAGATTTAAGAGATATTTTGAGGATGTAAGAGATGTGGTTGAGTTTGTTGACTTTAGCTTGGGTTAGCAAGTCTTAACCCTTGCTTAAAGTTGTGCACATGCTTAGGAGGGCCATTAGGATTAGCTTAGAAAGGGAGTTAGGAGTGCAAGTGGTCTAGCTTTGATGGGATGGGTTAGTTAGGTGGCTAAGTGAGGTTAGTATGGGTGAATGGGTTGGATTAGGAGTGGAGGTTGGTCTTAGGGATGTTTCAGGGGTTTGGATAATTTATTAAATAATTTATCTAATAAATGGGGGATGTGAGATTAAATTAAATAGATTTGAGAATTTATTTAATTTAATAGAGGAATAGGGATTTAATTAATAAATTGATTTTAGGTTATCATTTTATTTTATCAATTGGATTATAGTTAATTAAATTAATTGATTAACTAGGGGATGACAATTAATTAATATTTTATCAATAATGTCCTAGGAGATGACTAAATATGATTACCTATTGTGTAATTAGATTTAGGTGTTTACATTTTCCCCCTCTTTGACATAGCATTGAAATAATATTATTTCAAAGAAGTTCAAATATCGACGATGCAAAGAAGACTTTTTAAAGCAACATGGTTGCCCTAGTTTTGAGTAGAAGAGGAGAGAATGGACTATGTGATGCCCCTTGAAGAAGGTGGGGGGGAAAGAAAATGAGGCATGATGGCTTCTTGAAAAATTTCATTAAGCGAGCGAGGGCCAGGAGGACATGGAAGAGGGAAAAATAAGTAAAAAGGAGAAAAAAGGGGAGGAAAAAGAAGGGTGATGATCAAAAGGGAGATCACCAGAGCACCTATAAAGGTAGTTACTTTCAAATTGATGAGGAGATATAACTGCTAGGAGCTCTAAGTTAGAGATTATGATGGCAGTTATGGGACGATCTAAGCATCGAGCTGATGTAGTGCGATAAGTATAAGTACAGTAGACACCTGATCGATCAGTAGGGTCAAAAACCTCTTCGTAATTTTTATTTTTGCATTAATTAGAGCATTCTCATGAAATCAAAAATGCAATCCTACGAACATGGCTCCAACGAAAACATGTGCGGGATTGGCAGGATCACGATCTCATGAAAATAGCTTAGTGAGAGGAAAATTTTATTGTTTGATTTTATTTTTTGCAAGATCGCGATCTCGAGAGGGGATTTTATGCAAAATTGCAAGTAACTTAGTGGGATCATGTTCCCACCAGAAGAAACACAAATATTTTTGCAAGAATGCACTCCTGCAATAGGAGGGGTCAACACGAGGATGGAGTTGGGTTAACCGGGGGAGGAAAGGGGAAAAAACATGATCTCATGGGAACAAGGGTCTGCAAGATCACCAGATTAAGCTAGTGCAAGAATGCGCATGTGGGAATGTGGTCAACAAGTCAAGGGTGGGCAAGAGTCAAAGTCGTGATCCCACGAAAAGATATATCAGCAGGAACACAAGATTTTGGGTACATGAGTACTTGTTCACGGGAACATGAGTTAAACTAAGAGGGGATGGTGAGTCAAAGTTGCAATCCCATGAGATAATACATCCATAGGAATGCAAGATTTTGCTATCACAGGAACGCTTTTACAAAATTGCAGGTGAAACGAGCTAGGATGGGGAAAGTCAATGGTGCAATCCCATAGGAACATAGATCTGTGAGAACGTGAGGGTCAAGTTTTGCAAGAACTTGCATTTTACAAATAAATGTAGAAAAAGAGTGGAGTTGGGTAAGATGAGGGGTGGGAAGCTACGGTAGGATAAATTTGAGAATGAATATTGATATTCGAGTGGATTTGTTGATGTGCAGTGGTCGTTGGATGCCTTGGTATCCCTCAAGTGTTGAGTGGAAGTACTACATGCGAGAGCCATGCTAATGCCCATAGATTGGGTGAGGATTGAGGGTATTGGACTCGGCTACCTAATGAGGTTGTTGCATACCTATACCTATATGGTGATGGTTATAGCCCTATGTGAGTGGTGGCACAATGAGACCATCATGTTCCACCTACTAATCGGAGAGATGACTGTGACACTAGAGGATGTGTATAGGATATTTAGACTACCGGTATGAGGGATGCCTATGATGGTGACCAGGGAGATGTCAGTAGAGGTGACAGTAAAGGGATTGGTTGGGCCTAGAGTGGAGTATCAAATCTGAAGGGGGTAGTTTTCTTTGGATGAGCACCTAGATTGCGTAGCCCCAGAGATGCGGGTTTACTTCTATGTGTTGGTACTTGTCTCTAGCTACATCACTCCAAATATAGGTGAGACCAGAGTGACCCTGGTGCTAATACCAATGGTGATGCAGATAGTTGATGTAAGAGTCCAGGCAACATGGGGGTCCTTAATGCTAGTAGAGTTATACATGGACTTACATCAAATAGTTTACCAGGGTGTCGACTATCAGGGGAGGAGCATAGGGTTCCCCACTCTTCTATAGGTATGGGCCTAGGAGCACATTGCAGTGCTCAAGCCACTTGGTTGAAGGGATAGGTAGGTAGAGGAGCTAGTGACTTACAACTAGGCAGAGCAACTAACCTACCACCATAAAAATGTGGTGGATTATTGGAGAATCATGCTAAATGATGTGGTGACAATGGTATGGAGGCCATACATGGGCCTGGGGCCATGGGCAGAGGAGGGAGATCAGCTACCATACACCATATCCCCATGTTTTTTTTTGGGAAATGGGCATACTTTGCGAAGCAGTACAAGTCAGACAGGGTGCTTCACTAGTTTGGATGGTGGTAGACGGCTCCAAGGGAGCTAAACTAGTATCAGCAAGTGATGCATGATCTAGTGTCTATGTACATGCCAACCTTATAGACAGAGGGTTTACTGAGGGCATGGTTGGAGCTAAAGCCACAATAGTGGGATTGGTTCGACAGGGTAGTAGATGCAAGCTCCACTTAGGAGTACCCAGACACATTTAGTGGTCGAGACCAGTATGTCAAGCATAGGTGACGAGGGAAATGGTGGTGGCAGGAAAGTTAGCTTAGGTGATGAGGTAGGGGAGATATGTAGCAAGAGGGCTACAATAGCAAGAAAAGATGATTGCTTAGGAGAAGGGGCTGACTCAATAGAGGCAAAGGGTAGGGAGGCAGGAGAGAGGAGCTTAGCCAGAGGGAGGAGGAGAGGAGGGAGTAGAGGAGAGGTGGGAAGAGCTAGTGAGGGGTGGGGAGGAGAGAGTAAAGAAGAGGTTGCCACAGGGGGAGAGGGAGCATAGGCCACAGAGGCCAATAGGGGGTGATGGAGGAGGGTCAGTGGCAAGGGGAAAGGGTGGTGGATGGGTAGTTTTTTACACCTCATTACAACAAACTCATGATATGATTAGCCAACTACTCTGCAACACACAACAGGAGTGAGATCAGCTTCGAATAGAGTGAGATCAGCCGCAAGAGGAGCAAGATATAGCACAGGGCTAGATGAACAAGGTAGGGATTAAGGTGGGGAGGCTACAGATGGAATTGGGGCAGATGGAGGGGAGGTTGGATGTGGTGAGCTTGGAGAGGTAGGTGGTATAGGTGAGGTTAGATGCCTTGTAGTAGGGTTGAGACCGACTGGTGGTGGAGGTGGTGACCTTGAGGGCATAGGTGGCAATGGGTGGAGGGGTGGATGAGCTGAGGAGATTGCAAGCCAAGGTGGAGGAGCTGAGGGAAAGGGCCAGATTCTATTGGGGTAGATACTACGCAATGGTCTCAGCAGACCTGTTAGAGCACTATAGATAGCTGACATGGTTAGGGATATTTGGGACCCATACAAGGATGTAAGGAGGAGGGGATAGTGGGTGGAGTACTAGAGGGGAGAGTATAGGCAAGTCTCAGTGCACTGGGCATAGTCACAGGATAGGACAGAGCTAGAGGTGGGGGACAGGGGTGAGGGGGAGGAGGGATGAGGCTGAGAGCTCAGGGATAGGAGGGGAATTGATGAGGCCACCACCTCCACCATCACCACCACCAGGGGCAAGGGGGATGCAGAGGAGGATTTGGAGGAGTCAAATCAATGACCAATGATAGGCTGGATTTTTTGCATGATGAGTATTTTGTATAGATCAGCAGTTTTGAGATACATCTATATTTTGTGTAGGCATAGACCCATTGTCTGATATGGACATTGTATATTGGAACTTTGATGGACTGTATTCTTTCATTCTTTCATTGATTCATTGTGGAGGGGACTATATATATATATATATATATATATATATATATATATATATATATATATATAGAGAGAGAGAGAGAGAGAGTTGTTCATTCATTGGATATATTTAGATTTAGCTAAGAGACTGATATTTTTGATATGCAGGATGTGATTTTTGATGATATTACTGATGGTTTGTGATGTAGGATATCATAGGAGAGATATGATTTTGCTGATAGTTTATGATGCAGGATGTGATTTTCTATGATAGTGTAAATATGATGTGATATGTTTATAGTGTGAATATGATGAGATGTGATTTCCTCTAGGATATTACAAATGTGATGTGAGACATTTTGATGTGAGCATTTAGGATGTGATTTTCCTTATGATATTTTAGATGTGATATGATATGTTTTGATGTGATCCTTGATGATGTGATTTGGTTTATGATAGATGTGATATGTTGTTGTATGATGATAAGTACAAACTAAAAGATAAGTGACAAAAATGAATCATCAACTAAAGGATAAACAATAGATTTATGATATGGAAAATGAACATAATGTTATGAGATTTAGGATATGTTAACACAAACTACAGATAAATGAAAGATTAAAGAAAAGAACCACAAAATAAAAGATGAATGACAATGGGTTAAAATGAATTACAGATGAATGATGAACTATCACAAACTGAAGATAAATTGCAAGTTTAAAAAGAATTACAAATTAATAATGGATGATAATACTAAGATAAATTATAATTAAATGATGGACTTCAATGCTAATTAAATGATGGACTACAATGGTAAAATGAATCACAATTAAATGATGAACTAAAATGCTTAAATGAATTATAATCGAATGATAAATGAAAATGGTAAAATGAAACCTAATCTAATGATAAATGACAACACTAAAAATGAATTACAAGCTAATGATGAACTACAATGATAAAGTTAAAGCAAACTAAAAGAGAGAATAGTAAATTTATGATATGCTAAAAAGAACACAAACTAAAAGATACGTTTGAGACTTATGATAAGCATGTGAGAATAACACATAAAAGATCAAATGTTGTGATATTTTAAGATATGATAAAAGGATACAAGATATGATAATACAACATACTATATTCTAGGAGATGCAAGACAAACGATGATGGTGGAATAGGATAACCAATGCTTGACTTATGATAGTTTTCTATGATATAAAAAGTAAACATAGGAGATACTAACTCTAAGGAGAATGATGTTGGAAAATGAGTGACCAACAAACTTGCAGTCGGCAGGATAGCAGAGATTAGAGCTAGGATAGTAACTTAGGGATCACATCATGATGGTGGCGAAATAGTAACTTAAGGATGAGAAGCTGTGATAATGAACAAGAGTCATTGTTTGATGATTTGAATCAAAAGATTTTGATAGTGGCAAAAGCTGAAATTTGAGGGAGAGAGTTGATGAAAAGGAAGAGGATACTAGGGGTTCTAAAAATAAATGTGAGGTGTATTGGAAGCTTGAGCGTGGGGTACTTCATGAGGAAGTACCACTATGTAGTGTGAGCACTTTATTTGATATAGGAATATTAGGGATTTGCCAAGGTTACTAAGAACATCAAGGCCTTTTCCCCAATATTACATAGAACTAACTTAAACAAGCATGCAAGGATTGCCCCAGCATCACACGTGAGTCTCAGAGAGATCAATGTGGAAATGATGTTGGGTGATCCACAAGCAAACAATATCACTCAAGTACATCATGTTATCAGAAATGAAGACATGGTTGAAATATGCAAGGGTGATATCTGACTGACTCACAAGTAGAAAAAGACTATGATTGAAACCATGCCCCTAAGTTGTCCCAGTCAAAACATACCATGATATGAAATGATCATGGCAATTGTGAGGAAACAACAAAAGATACGTGGACGCGATCAATCAAAACATACAAAAAACCAAAGATTTTGCAAAGAAAGAACAAAAGTGCGAAAAAGTAACCTTTTGCTAAAGAGATCAACTGACAAGTTACTGACAGGCTAGGGACACAAGGTGTCACAACAAGACCTAGATAGGATGTACTAGCATGACTATACAATGATTGGAAACTCGAGAACATATAATAAAACATGGTATTAAGTATGTACATGATGGGGGAAAGCTCAGGATGAGGAGATAGCTATGTTATGATACAATTGTTGTTATAGGGGTGTGATATGTATAGCACGACTATTCTTTGTGATATAGCTATATTTACAAGATTATGATACATATGATACAAGAGTTGGAACAAGGATATGATACACAGAATATTACTCACCAAGTAGGATACATAGGGTAAAGTACAAGGATGAAAAATGCCTGATAAGTTGCATGTGGTAGAGTACAATGTTAGAGTACATCGAGTATGATACACGAGATGCTATAATATAGGGGATTAGGTAGGGTGCGGCAAAGTGCAGAGTGTTGGAGGGTGATGTTGTGAAGCATGGTGGAAGATGTGAGTAGTAAAATCATGAGGAACACCTTGGAAAAATTGGGAGATGAGTAATTTGATACAGAGTGGTGATGAGGGAGATGTGTGTTAATGATAGATAATCAAAAGGCTTAAGTACACCTGGTGCCTATTTGCTAGGTTTTCACTAGGGACCTATCCAAGGCACTTGAATTGCCAAGTTTTCACCATTGGACGCTTATTTTCTCTTTACCTATTTTTGATTTGAGAATCTTGTTTTCAGGCTTAGAATTTCTTAAAGTGAATGATGTTGGTAGGATCATTTAGGACTTCACCTTCAAGTGTAGATAGCTAATAGGCTTCTGAACCAAAAGATGTCATGACCACATAAGGACCAAGCCATGTGGGCTCAAACTTGCCTTACTTTACTCTATCAACTTGAACCTTCATGTTCCCTTTGAGTACCATGTCCCCTTCTTGAAAACTACATGGATGGACTATCCTATTGAAATTGCACTGGAGGCCATTCTAGTAGACCATAAGGTGGTCATAGGCCTATTGTCTTTGCTCATCAAGTAGATCAAGCTAAGTAAGTTGAGACACTCTATACTCTTCATCATATATTTGACCCCGTAGATAAATGCGAAGGGATGGGAGTTCAACCTCAATAGGTAAGACTGCTTCGGCACCATAAACCAAGAAGTATGGAGTTGTGCCAATGGATGTGCGAAATGAGGTGTGGTATGCCCATAGGGTGGGATTGACTTGCAAATTCCAATCATGGCCGAAGTCATTGACAACTTTCTTAAGGATTTTAAGTAGGGTTTTGTTAGTTTCCTTTGTCTGACCAATACCTTGTGGGAAATACAGGCTAGAAAAGTGGTGATGGATGTGAAGGGAAGTGCACAATTCCTCTATATTTAGGTTTTCAAAATTACCTCCATGGTTAGTGAAAATGGTAGTCAGGATTCCAAAGCAACATATGATATGATATAGGATAAATTTGGACACCTAAACTCTCGTGCCAGTGACAAGGGGAACTACTTCAACCCACTTAGTGAAATAATCAATGGCGGTGATTGTCCATTTGTGTCCTTCTGACGAAAGTGATGCAATAAGACCAACAAGATCAAACCCCCAACAAGCAAAAGGCCATGGTGGCAATATAGGTTGTAGATCTTGAGCTGGGGCCCATATTAGATTAGCATATTGTTGACAAGGTAAACATCATTTCACAAACTCACATGCATCATGCTCTAGAGTAGGCCAATAATACCTAGCCAGAAGGATTTTCTTTTCTAGCACTATCTTGCTCGTGTGAGCACTACAAAGTCTAGCATGTACCTCCTTGAGATCCATTGTAGCCTCATTTTGATCTAAACATCAAGAGAGAGCATCATGATAACCATGACGATATAGGGTTTGGGTGATGATAGTGTAACGAGAAGCTCTGCAAATAAGGTTTTGGCATTGGGTTCGTGTGAGGTAAGGAGATATGATACCATTTAGTAGGTAAGCATGAATTTTGTGGTACCATGGGGATCGAGGACCAACCAAGATGCAGAACCATGTTGATTCATCACATATTTCCAAGAGAGAACCAATAGTAGCCATGGCATCTGTTGCTTTATTTTGGAGTCTAGGCACCTGTATGAATTGGAGTTGAGTAAAATGCTCCTTTAATTGATCAACCAATTCCTTTTAAGGTAGTAACTTGTCATCCTTGGTTTGATATTCATTCAAGGCTTGTTTGATGATAAGTTGAGAATCACCGTAGACTTGTAACTCCTAAATATTCCATTCAATGGTGATTTTGAGCCCTGCAACAAGGGCTTCATACTCTGCGATGTTATTGGTACACCAAAACTGTAGCTTGAAAGATTTAGGAATATAATAGCCTTGAGGTGTGACCAAGAGTATGCCCACGCTAGAGCCATGAGATGTATAGGAGCCATCAAAATATAGCTTCCAGGATGTTTGTTCTTCTATTAAATAGAGTTGTTCATCTGGGAACTCCATAATGAGGGGGTGGTCTGCAACCAAGGGTGCATCTTCCAAGTGATCTACAATAGCCTTGCCTTTGATGGCCTTTCTGTCAATATATTGGATGTCAAACTCACTGAGAAGCATAACCCATTTTACCAGGCATCCTGTGAGTACTGTGTGAAAGAGCATATATTTTAGTGGATCAATTTTTGAGATTAGTTGCATAGTATGACTCAACATGTAATGGTGTAGCTTCTACATGGAAAATACCACTGCTAAGAAAGCCTTCTCCATTAGCATGTAGTTGAGCTCATATCCCACTAATTTTTGGCTAATGCAAGAAATAGCCCTTTCCTTCCCTACATCATCAAGCTGTGCAAGAAGAGCACCTAATGTTGTGGGAGTAGCTATGATGTACAATATGAGTGGATGCCCTACAACTGGAGGAAGCAAAATAGGTAGATTAGCCAAGTATTCTTTGATGAGCTCGTAGTTATGCTAGCAAGTGTAGAACAAGATTTTAGTGTGCAAAGAACATTAGCAACAAGGAAAACATTCACAAACATAAAACTATGTTCCCATATAAGTTTAGACAAAAGAAGGTATAAGAGAGTGCAAACTAAAAAGCAAGATCACTCCAAAAGCCTCCTTGATGTTGTAGATGTGTCTTTTGATGTAGGTGTATGCTCCATAATATTGCTCAAACTTCAAATGGATGGATGGGATGAGTGAACCAAGGTTTCAACAATGGAGTCATGGAGTGATTTTTCCATTATAATAGTATTTTGGTAGTTTATGAGCTCTCAAAATAGCATTATAACTTTGCATGGAAGGTGGATGTTTTTAGTGAAGAGAGAGGGTTCAATTTATAGGCCAAGGGCTTGAGGGATGGAGGGCTAAGATGCAAGGATGGAAAGATGGTGAGGGAGGGTTAGGATGCACCTAAAGGGGAGCACATGGATTGTGCTTGTTTAGCACCAATAGGGAGGTGACACTTGTCACAAGGAGGATGGGTGTGAGAGGATAAGATAAGGGTTGGTCAAAGGCTTTGATGAGGGTGGTTGAGGATGTAAGAGTCATGAGTGAGGATGTAAGAGCTATTTATGGCTTTGTAAAAGCATTGACGGCTTATGGTTGGGATATTTTGGAGGGAGTTGAGATTGTTGACTTTGCTTGGATTAGGAAAGTATTAAGCTCACTTAGGGAATGTGACAAGGTTGGATGGGGGATTAGGCTTGGGTTAGGATTAGATTAAGGATGTTAGAGATGTGCAAGTGGATGGCATTCATGAGGGTGGGTGAGTTAGTGGCTAAGCTAGGTTGGTATGGGTGGATGGGGTGGATTAGGCTAAATGGAGGATTAGGGATAATTTAGGGGCTATTAGATTTGAGAGTTTTATTTATCAAATAGATTTATTTAATAAATGAGGTTTTTGGAATTAGATAGGAGAATAGGATTAATTGACAAATAATAGGTTATTTGATTTATCAATTAGGACTATAGATGATTAATTAAATTAATCAGCTAGGGGATGGCAAAGGTTTAATTAAATAGTAATTTAATTAATGATGCCTTTAGAGATAGTTAAATAGGATTACTAAACCGGTGTAATCAAATTTAGTCGTCTACATTTTGCCCCTCTTTGACATAGTGTTGAGACAATACTATTTCAAAGAAGTTCGAACGGAGATGACACAAAGAAGATGCTTTAGCAACAAGGCTGCCCCAGTCTCGGATAAGAAGAGGAGAGACTAGACTTTAGAGATGCCCCCTCAAGAAGGCGGCAGAGAGAGAGAAGACAAGACTCGATGGCTTCTTGAAAAGCATAAGAATTTGAGTAGAGACACAGATTGGCAAAGAGAAGGGGCGGAATTAGCTCAAACTCTCACAACAGGAGAATGATAAAGGGAGGGCAGAGTCACAAAAGAAAGCAAGCTTAAGACATTCCAGGAGTAGGGGGAGGATGAAGGAGTGAAGCACTATAAAAGGAATCCAAGATAGGGAGATGGATAAGGGGATAATGGAGATGCAGGGAATCCATTGAAGCAGGTTGAGCAGGGGGATACTTCAAAGAAAAGTACCACCACAGAGTTCAGCATTAGATTTAATATAGAAATGTTAGTTAATGGCCAAGGTTACCAAGAACAGCAAGGCCTTTTCACCAACTGTCCAGAGGACTGACGAATGGATGCAAAATAAATACGCAAGGACTACCCCAGCATCGCACATGAATCCTAGAGGAAGTAGCGTGGAAGCGATACAGGGTAACCCACAAGCAAAAAAGAAAAACAAACAAAAGATGGGATGAATACATTGTGCTTAGATTGCCCTAGTCACAGCATACCATGATATGGAAGATCTTGGCAACTGTGAGGAGGGAACAAGGAGATTGCTTGGAAAAGAGACGTCAAGACCCAAAAGGGTAGATTCTAAATCAAGATAAAGCAAATATTGAAAAGAGAATCGTTGGCCAACGAGATGTGGAGGATGAGGTACTAATGAACCAAGATCAAATAGGAGGAAAGCTATATCCAACAAGGATCCATCGAAGAGTACTGAAGCTAAGGGATAACACTTTGGGGACAGGAGATCGAGCTAAAGGATGCAGCGGAATAGTTTAATCAAGAGGGTGGATAAGTGTACAAAGTCGTGGGGAGGGGTGGGAGGACCAAGAGAGGCAGGCAGGGCACTGGGGTGGGCTATAAAGGGCAATGAGGGGGTTAGAAGGGGTCATTTGTAGTTAGATTGAGGAAGACATATTGCTGATTAGGAGCTCTACAGCGGAGATTACGATGGCAAGTATTGGGTGACCAGAGCACCGAGTGGACATAGTGCGATGAGTATGTGTACGAGGGATGCTTGATCGATTGGTAGGGTCTAAAACCTTTATGTTTTTTCTTTGTTTAGAGTTTATGTCATTCCTACGAAAGTGAAAATGCGATCCCATAAGCACGAGTTTGGTGGGAACGAGAGCGAGATCAGCGGGATCGCGATCCTACAAAACATGGCGTTGGGTGGGAGGTTGCGGGGAGTTAATAGTCATGTTGTGGGAAAGTGATCTTGGGATGGGATGTCATGCAGGAATGGGATATAGTTAGTAGGATCGCATCCCCGCTATGGGGAACGCGATTCAAGTGGTGGGAACACGTCCCTATGGGTTAAGGTCATTGTATAGCGAGAAAGGGGTTGAAAAGGGGATAGTGTAGGAACGTGATCCCACGGAATCAAGTGTCAGCAGGATCACCAGATAGAGAGATCGTGGGAACGCTCTGGCAGGATCGAGGGAGAGGTCTAGGGATTGAGAGCAGAGTCAACATCTCAATCCCGTGGGAATATAGTTTCGTGGAAACGCGAGAGGATGGACCTTATGAGAACGTTGTTTCGGCGAGAACATGAGATTTGCAAAATAAAGGTACAAAAGGCTGGGGTTGAGGGAAGGGAGGGTGTAGAATAGACAAAGAGATAGAAAATTGATGGTTGGATTGGTTTTGGTTGTGTGCAGTGGTCGCTGGATGCACTTGTGTCACAAGAGCGATGAGCAGCAGTGTTGCATGTGGGAGAGATGCTGACGTCGGCTGACTGGGCACGGGTCGAGGCAATTGGGTTAGGCCACCTAGCGAGGTTGCCCCATACTCACACTTATATGATGATGGTTACGAAACTATGCAAGAGATGGCACAGTGAGACAGCGACATTTCACCTACCGACAGGGGAGATGATGGTGATGTTGGAGGATGTATACCAGATATTTAGACTGCCAGTGCGAGGGATGCCAGTCATGGTGACTAGAGAGATGATAGTAGAGGTGGCTGTGCAGAGACTAATGGGGCTAGGAGTGGAGTACAAGATCTGATGAGGGCAGTTTGCATTAGACAAGCATTTAGATCGGGTGGTAGCAGAGAGGAGGATTTACTTCTATGTGCTAGGGCTAGTTTCGGGGTACATTACCCCATATACAAGGGGTACAGGGGTTACACTAGCATTGATTCCCATGGTGATGTAGATAGTGGATGTGGGGCACCCAACGGTGTGGGGTTCTCTGATGTTGGCGGAGCTATACCGAGACCTCCACCAGATAGTGTACCAAGGCGGTGGTCGATAGAGGAGGAGCATTGGGTTTTTGACGCTACTACAGGTATGGGCATGGGAGCATATTGCAGTCCTCAGACCATTAGGACGCAGGGATCAGCGACCAAAGGAGCCAGTGGCATACAGTTGGGCCAAGCCCCTAACATACCATCATACAGACTAAGTAAATTACTAGAGGGTGGCCATTGATGAGATAGTGGCAGTGGTATGGAAGGCCATACATAGGCCTAGGACCATGGGCAGAGGAGGGAGAGCATCTCCCCTACACCATTTCTCCATGCTTTGTGTTCGGGAGATGGGAGCACATTGCAGAGCAGTACAGGCCAGATAAAGCACTGCAGTAGTTTGGTTGGCAACAGGTGGCAGTGGGAGATCCACACTAGTATCAGCGGGTTACACGTGAGCCGGTATCGATGTACGAGCTATCATTGCGGAGGGATGGTTTGCTGAGGGCATGGCAAGAGCTGGAGCTACAATAGTGGGATTGGTTTGGTGGGGCAGCGGATGTGAGCTCCACACAAGATTATCGAGATACTTTTGTGAGGCCTAGACCAGTGGGGAGAGCACAGGGCACGAGGGAACCGGTGGTGGCAAGGGAGCTAGCCCGGGTGGCCTGATAGGGGTAGTTTATGGTGAGGGGGTTGCGGCAACATGCAACAGTAGTTGCACAAGAGGAGGAGCTAGCTCGGCAAAGGAGGAGGGTTGTGGGGGAGGAGAGGAGAGTTGAGCCAGAGAGGAGAGCAGAGGAGAGGGGATCCCAGCCAGAGAGAGGAGGAGAGAAGGCACAGGGATGACAGAGGGCGGTAGGGGAGAGGTAGGAGGATCGTCTGTCGAGGGAGGAGATGATGGGTTGGCAGGCCAATATGCCTCGCTAGAGCAAGCACATGCAGTGATGAGCCAGCTGCTCCGAGATACCCAGCAAGAGAGAGATTAGCTCTGGATAGAGCGAGATCAGTTCAGACATGAGTGGGATGTAGCACAGGGGCAGGTAGATAGGGTAGGGCTTGAGGTGGGTAGACTACAAATGGAGCTGGGGCAGACGGAGGGTAGGCTGGAGGTGGTGAGCCAGGAGAGGGAGGCAATGCAGGGCAGGTTGGATGCATTGGTGGTGGAGGTGGCGACATTGAGAGTGCAGGCAACAGTGGGAGGGGGCTTGGATGAGCTGAGGAGACTGTGGGCCGAGGTGGAGGATCTGTAAGAGAGGGCTGGATTTTATCGAGGCAGGTATCATGCAGTGGTGCCAGCATTCCAAATTGAGCATTACAGGTGACTGACTCAGTCAGGTACAGCAGGGACACATATAGGGATGCAGGGTGGAGGGGACAATGGATGGGGCACTAGGGGCTCACAGAGGATAAGTGGGTCTCAGCACATAGGGCAGAGTCACAGGATAGGGCATAGCCAGAGGCGAGACACAAGGATGGGGAGGGATGAGGCAGAGAGCTCCAAGATAGGAGGGGGATTGATGAGGCCACCACCAGTGCCAGAGGCAGGGGGGAGGCAGAGTAATGACCAGTGACAGGCTAGATTTTTATATGATGAGCTTTTTGTGCAGAGTGGCTATTTTTGGGACACAGGGAGATTTTTGTGCGGGCTCAAACCCGTTTGTATGATATGGACATTTGTACGTTGATGGACTGTTTATTCTTTCATTCTTTTATTGATATATAGATATGATGATTCTGGTGTTATATGTGTTATGGACTAGTATAGTGTTTTGATATATGCTAGATAGATAGTGATGTTTTGCTGATATTGCTGACAATTTGGTGATGCAGGATGCGACATGTGCTTATGATTTTTTGATTGTGCTGACAGTTTGTGATGCAGGATGTCATTTTTGATGACATTGTATACATGATACAATATGTTTTTGAGGTGATTCAGCTATGATAGTGCAGAAATGATGTGATGTGATTTTTGATCTATGATAGCACAAATGTGATGTGATTTGGTATGATGCTTGATGACATGATTTTCTTTATTATGTTGTATATGTGATGATGATGAGATTTCCTATAGTATGATAAGTTTTTGATATGATGTTGATGATGTGATGTTGCTCTATGATAGATGTGATGTGATCCTGAAAAATTGATTTGCTTTGGAAAGTATTTGATATGATACTATATGATGATAAATACAAACTATAAATGTAAAATGAATCACCAACTAAAGGATAAACAACAGATTTATGATATGGAAAAATGAATATAATTTTATGACACTTAAGATATGTTAACACAAACTAAGGATGGATAAAAGTTTAAAACAAAATGAATTCAAAAAGATGAAAATACAAAAAATGAAGTACAGCTTTAATGATGAACCTAAATGCTAAAATGAGACCTAACCTGATGAGAAAGGATGATAATGCTAAAAATGAAGCACAATTGAATGATGAATAACTATGCTAAAATGAACCATGGTCAATTGATGAATGACTATGCGAAAATGAACCCTAATCTAATGATGAATGACTATGCTAAAAATGAACCCTAAGAGAGAACAGTGAATTTATGATACACTAAAAGAACACAAACTAAAAGGTACATCTATGATATATGATAATCTTGCAAGAATAGCATAAAAATATCGAGCATAATGATATGTCGTAATATGATAAAGGATACAAGTGATGATAAGATAACATACGAGAGGAGAGCACATGGATTGTGCTTCCTTACAACCAATCAGGGAGTGACACATGTCACAGGGTGAGAGGATGGAGGAAAGGGCAAGGATGAGTCAACAAAGGAGGCTCAAGTGATAAAATCTTCATAAAGACCCTTCATAAGTGCTTTGTAAGAACATTTATGACCTTGTGGGCTTTATAAAGTTTTGTGGTTGAAGATATTTGTGAGAGATACCATGAAATTCGAATTTGAGGGTTTAGGGGGGTTTTAAGCTTGCTTAGGGTTGAAAAAATGATTAGAGGAAGGGTTAGAGATGGCTTAGGACTAGGCAAGTGGATGGCAAGTGGATTGCAATTAATGAGGGTGGGTGAAGGAGGAGATATTTGTTAACTTTGGCTTGAGTTAGCAAGTCTTAACCCATGTTTAGGGAATGTGACAAGGTTAGGAGGGGATTAGGATTAGGGTTAAAGACATCTTCTAGAAGAGTCTACGCTTTGGATGAGGATGAAGACTTTCTAGAAGAGTCTAGAACTTCCTAGGATAAGATTTTATGAAATAAATAAAGTTTTATTTATTTCAAGGGTTTGGGTTGAGGAGATATTTATTAAAATATTTTTAATAAACATGAGGATTAATATGTAATCTTGATTAAATATTTTGAGTTGGGATTAGGGGTAGGAAATGATGGGATTAGCCTTTAATCGAAATTAAAGAAGGATTAGAAGATTTTGGAAGAGGTTATTGGTCTCAAGAAGATTGGCCAAGTTTTGGGCAAAAAATAAAAATTTTATTTATTTTAGGATTTTTGGTCAATTTATTAATTAAATAATTAATAAATAAGGAAATAATGTTTAAATAAGATTTAAAAATTTTTGGGAGGGATTCCTTAATTAAATATTTTTAATTAAGATAAAGGGATTTAATGGCATAAAAATTAATTAATTAATTAATTAATTATGATGTCATCAGGAATTTTTTCAAAAAATAAAAATACTTTATTTTCGAAAGGATTTTTGGTCAATTTATTAATTAAATAATTAATAAATAAGGAAATAATGTTTAAATAAGATTTAAACATTTTTGGGAGGGATTCCTTAATTAAATATTTTTAATTAAGATAAAGGGATTTAATGGCATAAAAATTAATTAATTAATAAATAAATGATGACATCATCAGGAATTTTTTCAAAAAATAAAAATACTTTATTTTCTAAAGGATTTTTAGGTGTCTACATTTTGCCCCTCTTTGATGTGATGCCGCAAGTGGCATGGCATCAAAGATAAGAAAATAAGATGTCCAAGGCTAGAGCAGAAGAGGAGAGAATAGACTGTGAGATGCCCCCTCAAGAAGGCAGCAGGGAGAGAAAGAGAGGCACGATGGCTTCTTGAAAAGTACAAGAATCTCGGATGAGCAAGGAAACTCAGATTGGCAAAGAGAAGGGGTTGAATTAGCTCAAACTCTCACTATGGGAGAATGATAAAGGAGAATCAGATGCAGAAGAGGAAGCAAGCTTAAGACTTTAGGGAAGGTGGAGGATGAAGGAGCAGAGCGCTATATAAAGGAATCCAGGATAGGGAGATGGATGAGGGTGCTTTTTCAGGATTTTGATTGTTGTGAGGTGGAAAAGCATTTTGATAGATCTGTAAGCCTGCATTCAGAGAGGTTTGGGCACAACCAGTGATTTCCTTCCGATCAATGAGGTCCTGCACATAGTCTTTCAATTTCATGCATCTGAGGGTAGTGTGACCTTTTACCCTATGAAATTTGCAGTACTCATTATCTTTATACCATGCAGCTTTGGATTGGCTTGGGTTAATTTGCTGGGTAGGAGGAAATTTGATGAGGTTTTCCTTGACTAATTTCTCAAAAATGACATCCAATGGCTCACCAAGGGGTGTATAGTTTCTAGGTGTAGGTTGGAATCTGGGCTTTTTTCCTGCAGCTACATTTGATGGCATTAGCTTGATTGCTAGACCCTTGGAACTTGGGTCTTGGATTGTAGTTTTGATAGCTTTGGTTATTCTGTTGTTGGTAGTTGATAGCTTGTTGATTGTTTGATTGATATGGTGGGTTGGACTGGTTGTGAGAAGGACCAACAATATTCACATGTCTGGTGTCAGTGATGCCATCTGTTGCAACGTGCTTGTTTTTGTTCCAATACCTAGACTTGTCATTGGAATGTGATTGATTTTGGTTGGCTTCCTTGTAAATCTTGACCACACCATCTTTAATGAGTCCTTGCTCAAGGATCATTCCTTTCTCTTTGATATCTTTGTAGGTCTGCAAACAGTTCATGGTCATGTGGTGAGCCAAGCTAGGATGGGCATTATCAATAAACATATTCACCACATGGCGTTCTGGCAAGGTGCAGGATATGCGGGTGGTAAGGGTTTTCCATCTTTGTAGGTATTCGGCAAGGCTTTCTCCACCTTTTTGCTTGGTGTGGACAAGATCAACTATTGATAGCTCTGTTTCAACAAGATGGGCATATTGGGCTACAAATGCCTCAGATAATTCAGCAAAGTTTTTAATTGTGCCATAGGGGATTCTATAAAACCATTCAAGAGCTGGTCCAGCCAAGCTTTTGGGAAAAAGGCGCAAGAGGAAGACATCATTGCATGCCACGTCTTGGCAGTGCATGTAAAATTCTTTGATATGTGTGACAGGGTCTCCTTTTCCTCTGAATTTGTCAAATTTGGGTACCTCAAAGTGTTTGGGAAATGGTGTCATGGTAATGGCTCTGTCAAATAGGTAAGGACACACATTCTCAAACTTGAATGTCTTTGGATCATTCCCTTCTTGGATGGCTTTCAGAGCTATCTTCATTTGCTCCCATTCTGAATTGATAGGTGATGGCTGGGGTGCCCCTAATGTAGGAGTGCCTTGAGGTAGGTATGTGTTGGATGGGGCCACTGAATATGGATGGCTGTAAGGGATTTGCTGATAGGGATTGTACATTGTTTGGACAGCTGCATGGTGGATGACAGGTTGCTAAGGGGGAGGTGGCGCATATTGTTGTATGTGTTGCGAGGCTTGCTATTGATATGGGATTTGAGGTTGGGATTGAGGAACATAAGCTGGCTGTGGGATAAATGGATTTCTTTGTGGAGGTAAGGTATAAGATGGTTGTGAGGCTTGGGAAAAGGATCGGGGGGCTTGTGGGGTTTGACCAATATATGTGGGTTGTGCTCCCATTTGGGATGGTATCTGCAAATAATTGGTGGTTGGATGGGGTGGTGGATTACCTCCTAGAAGTGGCATTGAAAAGTAGTTGGTAATTAGAGGTAATGGATTAGTTGGTGGTGGAGGTGGTGGGAATTGAAAGCTTGGGAATGGAACTGATGGGGTTTGATAGCTTTGTGGTTTGATTTGTAAGCTTGGTAGAGTGGTGGCAGGGGCTGGGGTCACTTGGGAGCTTTGTAGAAAATTGGTAGTAGCTTGTGGAATTTGATAGCTTTGTGGAGTGAGGGTAGTAGCTTGTAGATTTGTGGCTAATGGTATTGAGCTCCCAAGACCTAATGGAAATGATGGGATTGTGCTTTGGGCTGCGGTGAACAAGCTGGGGGTAATGAAAGGTTGATTACTTGGCCCCATGGGTGGCATCCCAATTGTATATTGCTGAGGTTGGCCAAAGATGCTAGCACTGATTTGGGAGATGGGTGGATTTGGAAGGCTGGGTTGGGGAGCAGCAACAGCAATAGTAAAGGGGGTGAACGGTGAGTTGTTTTGGGTAAAGGGGGTTTGGAGCGGAGAGGTATGAACCAAGGATGGAGTGGTGGTGGCTGGGTTGGCTTGCAGCATGGAGATTTCAACTTGGGTGGATGATGGTATGTTTGGGTCTATTGGATCATATGGATTGGCTAGAGGTTCTTCTTTTGGCATATATTGAGGATAATTTGGATCATAAGGGCCTATGGGTGGTGGTAGTTGCCCAAACAACGGGTGAGATGGATCTGATAATGGAGGGGGTCTTCCAAAGTCAAAGGTTCCTACATTGTCCCTTCGAAAATTAGCCATGATTGTCTCTTTGTTCTTGTCTATAATGGCGTTTACCAATACTGCATTTCCTGGTTGGTTCATGAAAGCTTCAATGTCAGTAGGTGATGGCATAGCTTTCTCTACGCTGAAGGATGGCTGAGTGTTCAAGGGGGGTGAGGCTGTTCGATCCAAATGATAGGGCCCCATTGTTTCTTTCTTCTTGGCTAAGCGAGTGATGGGTGGCATGAAAAATGCTCCTAGGGATGGGATGCAACAAATGCTGGTGGATGCAAAAAAGGGGGGAAGGCTTTTCTATGCAAATGATTTCCTAGGTTGAGGCAAAGCTATATGACAAAATCTAAGGAGGATTGGGTTTGGGATTCTAACTTCAAAGATATGTTGCCAAAGCACAAAAGGTTTGCTTTCCTATGTGCAAGCTTGGTGGTGATTGTGTCAACTTAAGGATAGACTGATGATCCTTTAGGAAGAACACAAGATTGACCACTTGTGGATCCCAACCTTTAGCTCAAGGTGATGAGGGATAGCAAGTGAAAAAGTTGAATTACCCTAGACAAAGCTCTGTCAAAGGGATAACCTTGGTGAGATTGGTGGATTTTGAAAGATTTTAGGAATGGCAAACTTTTGGCAAGGTGAAATTAATTTTGAAAGCTTAGATGTGCAGATTTTGGATTGCTGGCTAGATGGTTTGATTCTAAATGAGATGGATGAGCTAATAATGCTTAAGGGGATAACCTAAGATGGTTGGCTTTTCTACAAAGATGACTCTAAAGTGAAGCTTATCCAAGAAGATGTGGAGAAACAAGGGTGTCTAATCATAGAAATCATGCCTAGTTGGTAAGGCATAAGCAGGATTAACTCCTGGATGTTGGCTAAATTTGATGTTGCACTCTAACCAGGCCTCTTGAAGTGCTTCGTCGGTAGCTTTGTCCTCTGCTTTGTGGAGTTTGGCAATTTGTGGGCTTGGTGTTATTTCTTTTCTCTTGGCTGAAAGTTCTTGGTATGCTAGAGATGGTTTGAGTTTAACTTTGTGGAACTTCTGTTTGGGTTTGGGTTGCTCTAACATCAATTCCTGAATCTGCTTGGCTTTGAGAGATCTTGGTTGTTTTGCTTCAACTCGTTCAACTTCTGGAATAGGTAGTGACTATGCTAAGTATGCCCTAAACTAGGATTGACCAAGTTTGGCAAACATTCATTCAACAAATAAAAGATCAAGCAATAGATAAAAACAACCAGATAGAAGTTTTTGATTCTCAAAAAGTGATACTTGTGCCAAGGAGTTTGTATGTTCTACAAATGTTTCGATCAGTCACCTCAAACACATTAACATCCTAGATGGTTGTCTACAAGGCTGACAGTTGGTTTAGCTAAGGATTTCTCAATATACCCAAGGTACGTGAGGCCCAAATTCGTAGATGAGACCAAAAAGATGTCACATAGCCGAGAGGAGCGGTAACCCACTTCTCCTCTTTCACTTCTCAAGGGTATAAAGTTCCTTGAGGCTTAGCCCGAGTGACAAAATCTTGATCCCAAGAGAGGTGTCTTTTGATTCATCTCCCGATTCTTATACTCCGCCAGAACGTTGGAGTTGAGGTCGTCCAAGGGGTGATGAAATCCCCAAGCAGGCCTCCTAAAAAGAAACAAGGTTTTAGATCTTAATCTTATGCACCCAAGATGGCCTCGAAAGACGACAAGGGGAGACAAGACTTGGATGACCTTGGGCTAAAAAACACGCTTGTTCTTTTACCAACTGACTCTTATGTGTGCTAATCTAGACTTTGCAAGCACTCATGTTTAAGAGACAATGTTCAATTCCAACTTGAAGCACCAACAAAAGTAAATCGATCGAAGAATGCAAACAATAAGAAGAGTTAGGATCAACAAAAGAAAACTCGCGTGCCCGGAGGCCCTCCACATCAAGTATCGATTAATTTTGTTTAAGGCATTCAAGATTGAGTGTGAGTTTGTTTTAAGCCCAAAACAAAAGTGTGTGAGATTCGATTTCAAGCGCGTGCCCGGAGGCTCTGCACGTCAGTTCTTGTTCAATTTTAGTGCCCAAACTTGAAGTTTGATCGATTTAATCTAAATTTTTTATCATTTAAGAATTTTGATAAAGTTAAAGCAAACATTCAAAGACCAAGTGAGTGAGTTAGATTGTGGAACATTTAACACCTTTTTCAAGTAGACCCATCCCCATAAATGGCGCTGAGATTGCAACCAATGGTTAATATTTGATGGGTGATTAGAAAAGAGGTGAGTCCAAGGAACTACTCAAATTGATTTTTACAAATTTGTATTTTAACTTAACAAAGTTTCTTAAATGTCCAAAAATCAAACTTTACCTAGATTGCATGTGGAAAAGAGATTTGTTTTGTTCAATTTTTAGAAGCTCCAAATGAAGTGTTTGATATTGCAATGGTTAATTGATCCTTGGTATTCAAGATTGGATTTGTTGTTTTAATCATGCATTCAAGGAAAATTTGATTTTAATCCATGGCATTCAAGAGTGTGTTTAGCAACATGCATTCAAAGACAAGTGATTAAACATTCAAATTTTTTCCTTTGAGCATTCAAGATTGAGATTTTGTGTGTTGTTTTAAGAACTTTGAAGTGCTTTTTTTAACCTTAGATCATTCAAGATTTTTTTTGACTCAAAAGTGAAAATGACTCTTTGGACTTTGGTTTTTCATTCAAGATTTTGTGTTCTAGTTTGCATATTTTAAGCCCAAAAATGATATTTCTAAATTGTTTTGATGAATGAAAAACCTAAGAAACATTCAAGATTTTGCAACAAGACATTTGTTTGGAACAAATAACAAAGCTTTTAGGACAATTTTTAGCAACCATTTAGGACTCTTAGTTTTCATGAGATTTTTAAAAGAACTTTAAAATATTTGCAAATGAGGTTCATTTTATCCTTGATTGATTCTTTGAGTTTTATTTAGATTTTAGTGTGCACTTAGTGTTGATTTTGAACCTTTTGAAATGAAAACTTGAAGTTCTTTTTAAATTCCCAAAAATGAAGTGTTCCTAATTTTGCATGAATGCATCTAAAACCTTGATGTTGCAAGGATGCAAATGATTAGATTGGTTTAGTTTCACTTGTTAAAAGATTTTTTCTTTTTTGCAAATTTTTTAATTTTTCAATGGATTTAAATATGATTTGGGGGTTCATTTTAAGCACTAAAAAGAAGTGTGTATGATTTTGCTTCCTTAAAAAAAAAAAAATGGCCAAGATCTCCCACAAGAAGAAGAAGAAGAAGTAGATGGAATAAGAAGAATATAGACAAGAAGAGGAAGAAGAATTTCAAGTTCTTTGTCCACCTATAAGCTTGAAAAATTTGCAAACACTATGAGATAGATTATGAGTTCCTTTGTCTTCTTCATGCTCATGTGGACCTACAAAACCAATTAATACAATCCTACCAATCACAAAAACAAGTAAAATTAGCCAAAATCAGCAAATGACATACAAAACTTGACTAAAAAAGTTAATGAAGATGACCCATGCGGGGTCCCACCGGGCGTGCCAAAATGTATATGAGCAATGTTAGTATGCTAATAGAAACCAAATTTAAATAAAGCTTCTACAAAATAAACAAAATTCATAAACTTCAAGATAGACTAAGATGAGCTCTCAATTGAGAATATGAGCCATTAATGGCCTCTCTCAATGAGAAGCTCTCTTGTTGAGTAGCTTTTTCTAAATAGATAGGATGTATGCTCAAGCTTATGCTTCAAAAAGGGCTTCAAATGGAGTTGGAATTTGGGTGTGAGTGTATGGTTTTGATATAAAATGGCTTCTCAAAATGGCATTATGACTTTACTTCATGGATTGTGTTATTTTGCAAAGGGGAAGGATCCAATTTATAGGCAAGAGGCTTGAGGAATTGAGGGCTAAGATGCAAGGATGGGGAAAAACTAATGGAGGGCTTAGATTGCATGAGAGAAGAGCACATGGATTGTGCTTCCTTACAACCAATCAGGGAGTGACACATGTCACAGGGTGAGAGGATGGAGGAAAGGGCAAGGATGAGTCAACAAAGGAGGCTCAAGAGATAAAATCTTCATAAAGACCCTTCATAAGTGTTTTGTAAGAACATTTATGACCTTGTGGGCTTTATAAAGTTTTGTGGTTGAAGATATTTGTGAGAGGTACCATGAAATTCGAATTTGAGGGTTTAGGGGGGTTTTAAGCTTGCTTATGATTGAAAAAATGATTAGAGGAAGGGTTAGAGATGGCTTAGGACTAGGCAAGTGGATGGCAAGTGGATTGCAATTAATGAGGGTGGGTGAAGGAGGAGATATTTGTTAACTTTGGCTAGAGTTAGCAAGCCTTAACCCATGTTTAGGGAATGTGACAAGGTTAGGAGGGGATTAGGATTAGGGTTAAAGACATCTTCTAGAAGAGTCTAGGCTTTGGATGAGGATGAAGACTTTCTAGAAGAGTCTAGAACTTTCTAGGATAAGATTTTATGAAATAAATAAAGTTTTATTTATTTCAAGGGTTTGGGTTGAGGAGATATTTATTAAAATATTTTTAATAAACATGAGGATTAATATTTAATCTTGATTAAATATTTTGAGTTGGGATTAGGGGTAGGAAATGATGGGATTAGCCTTTAATCAAAATTAAAGAAGGATTAGAAGATTTTGGAAGAGGTTATTGGTCTCAAGAAGATTGGCCAAGTTTTGGGCAAAAAATAAAAATTTTATTTATTTTAGAATTTTTGGTCAATTTATTAATTAAATAATTAATAAATAAGGAAATAATGTTTAAATAAGATTTAAACTTTTTTGGGAGGGATTCCTTAATTAAAAATTTTTAATTAAGATAAAGGGATTTAATCGCATAAAAATTAATTAATTAATTAATTAATTATGATGTCATCAGGGATTTTTTTGAAAAATAAAAATACTTTATTTTCTAAAGGATTTTTGGTCAATTTATTAATTAAATAATTAATAAATAAGGAAATAATGTTTAAATAAGATTTAAACATTTTTGGGAGGGATTCCTTAATTAAATATTTTTAATTAAGATAAAGGGATTTAATGGCATAAAAATTAATTAATTAATTAATTAATTATGATGTCATTAGGGATTTTTTCAAAAAATAAAAATACTTTATTTTCGAAAGGATTTTTGGTCAATTTATTAATTAAATAATTAATAAATAAGGAAATAATGTTTAAATAAGATTTAAACATTTTTGGGAGGGATTCCTTAATTAAATATTTTTAATTAAGATAAAGGGATTTAATGGCATAAAAAATAATTAATTAATTAATTAAATAATTAATAAATGATGATGTCATCAGGGATTTTTTCAAAAAATAAAAATACTTTATTTTCTAAAAGATTTTTAGGTGTCTACATTTTGCCCCTCTTTGATTTGATGCCGCAAGTGGCATGGCATCAAAGATAAGAAAATAAGATGCCCAAGGCTAGAGCAGAAGAGGAGAGAATGGACTGTGAGATGCCCCCTCAAGAAGGCAGCAGGGAGAGAAAGAGAGGCACGATGGCTTTTTGAAAAGTACAAGAATCTCGGATGAGCAAGGAAACTTAGATTGGCAAAGAGAAGGGGTTGAATTAGCTCAAACTCTCACTATGGGAGAATGATAAAGGAGAATCAGATGCAGAAGAGGAAGCAAGCTTAAGACTTTAGGGAAGGTGGAGGATGAAGGAGCAGAGCGCTATAAAAAGGAATCCAGGATAGGGAGATGGATGAGGGGATTATAAAGCTGATGCAACAGGATTTCAAAGAGTCAGATTGGTGGAAGATGGGTTTCGGAGATCCCTAGGACTAGGATTGTGGATCTCGAAAGATGAGGCTTGGTGGATTGATTTGGATTAGTGGATCCCTAAGACTAGGATTGTGGATCCCTAAAGCTAAAGGTGAGGAGTGATTCAAAGAGATACTGATGCATAAGTTGCGGTAGGAGAGATGGATGTTGGATATGGATGGGGGATAATGGAGATGAAGGAAAACCATTGAAGCTTTTTGAGTGGGGGGATACTTCAAAGAGAAGTACCACCATGTAGTTGAGCACTAGATTTGCTATAGGATTATTGGTTAATTGCCAAGGTTACCAAGAACATCAAGGCCTTTTCACCAACTATCCAGAGGACTGACGAACTGACTTAAAACAAACACACAAGGATTGCCCCAGCATCACACATGAATCTCGAAAGAATCAGAGTGGAACCGACACTAGGTAACCCACAAGTAGAAAAGAAAACAAGCAAAAGACATGATCAAGACCTTACGCTCTGATTGCCCCATTCGCAGTATACCATGATATGGAAGATCATGGCAACCTTGAGGAGGGAACAAGGAGATTGCTTGGAAAAGATATTTCAAGACCCAACAGGGAAGAGTCCAAATCAAAAGAAAGCGAAAATCCAAAAGAGAACCGTTTGCCAACAAGATGGGTAGGATGAGGTACTAACGGACCAAGATCAGACATGAGGAAAGCTATATCCTGTAAGGACCTATCGGAGAGCACCTAAGCTGCTGGATTTGGATGAGTGATGGGTTTGGCGAGCTGAACTAAGAAAGATAACACTTTGGTGACAGGAAATCTAGCTAAAGGATGCATTGGAATAGCTAACCAAGATGTGCGATGGGTGCAAGATGCTGATCAAGGACGAACTGACACGAACACTGGATAGATACAATGGTACTAGGCTAAAGAGAATGTACAAGCTGATGGACCAAGATATGTTACAAATGTACAAGTTTTTTCATGTTTTGGTTTTTGTGAGATGGAAATATTTGTGAAGGATGGGATGTCTATAATAGGTGATAGGTGGATAGGTAGATGGTTTGTGAAAAGCTTAAGTGAAAATGGGGTTTTGTGTGTGCACCTGATAGTATACAAGCTAGGATACAAGATTATTTATAGGCTGGAATATGGTACAAACTTTGGACAAGATTTGGATATACAAGGTATGGTACAAGATTTACAAAGTATAATACAAGCTTTGATACAAGATTTTACAAGCTGTACAGGAGGTATTTACAAGCTCCATTAGATTTTGGATATTTGGTTGGAACACCAAGGGAACAAGTAGGTATTTTATGGGATGGTGGGTGAATGGATGAGGGGTAGGATAGTGATAGATAATGGATTAGTCTTAGTACACAAGGCGCCTGAATTACCAGGTTTTCACCAAGGTACCTATCCAAGGCACTTGAATTGCCAAGTTTTCACCATTGGACGCTTATTTCTCTTTACTATTTTTTTTTGTATTTTTCAAAAGCTAGGTATACCAAGGATCTTCAAGCATAGAACTTCTTGAGATGAATGATGTTAGTAGGATCATTCAAGAGTTCTCCTTCCAGTGTAGATAGCTAATAGGCTCCAGAGCCAAAGGAAGCAGTGACAACATAAGGACCAAGCCATGTAGGTTCAAACTTTCCTTTCTTTTCTCGATCTGCTTGGACTTTCATGTTTTCTTTAAGGACCATGTCACCTAGCTGAAAGTGTCGTGGAAGCAACTTCTTGTTGAAATTCCTTTTGAGACGAGTTTGATAGACTGTGAGATGATCATAGGCTTGTTGTTGCTTCTCATCTAAGAGATCTAGCTGGGTGAGCCGAGCTACTCTATATTCTTCATCTGATATTTTCCCTTGCAAAGATATGCGCAAGGAGGGAAGTTCAACCTCTATAGGTAGTACCGCTTTGGCACCATAGACTAGGGAGTATGGAGTTGTGCCTGTGGATGTACGGAAGGAAGTTCGATAGGCCCATAGGGCTAGATTTATTTGTAGGTGCCAATCACGGCCGGAATCATTGACAACTTTCTTTAGGATTTTGAGGAGGGTTTTGTTAGTTGCCTCTGCCTGGCCGTTACCTTGTGGGAAATATGGGCTAGAAAAGCGATGATGGATGCGGAGGGAAGTGCATAATTCTTCCATGTTGAGATTTTCAAAGTTACCTCTGTGGTCGGTGAAGATGGTGGATGGGATGCCAAAGCGGCAAACAATGTGGTACAAGATGAACTTGGAGACCTGAACTCCTGTAGCTGAGACTAGGGGGACTGCTTCCACCCATTTAGTGAAATAGTCTTTAGCTATTATTATCCATTTATGTCAATTAGATGAGAGGGGTGTGATAGTTCCAACTAGATCAAGGCCCCAACAACAGAAAGGCCAAGGTGGTGCAATAGGTTGTAGATCTTGTGCTGGAGCGTGCACAAGATTTGCATGCTGCTGACATGGGAGACACTTTCTGACAAAGTCACAGGAGTCTTCTTCAATGGTAGGCCAATAGTAGCCTACTCTAAGGATTTGTCACACTAGGACAATACCACTCGTGTGGGCACCACAAAGTCCAGAGTGTACTTCCTTTAACACCATTGCGACCTTGTTTTGGTCTAAACATCGAGAGAGAGTATCGTGATAACCCCGACAATATAGGGTATTCGCTATGATAGCATAGCGGGATGATTTTTGGATGAGGTTCTGGCATTGGGTACGTGTGAGGTGAGGGGATATGATACCATCGTTAAGGTAAGCGTGAATCTCATGGTACCAAGGGGATTGGGGACCAACCAAGATACAAACACGGTTTGAATCCTCATTCGCATAGGCAAGTGTGAGGAGCTGCTCCACTAAAAACTCATACTATGTAGCTGCTTGGGGAATTTCCAAGAGCGAGCCTATAGTAGCCATAGCATCTGCTACTTTGTTCTGTATTCGAGGCACTTGTGTAAACTGAAGCCTTGTAAAATGTTTGGTTAGTTGATCAACTAGCTCTTTGTAGGGTAATAGCTTTTCATCTTTGGTTTGATATTCATTTAGGGCTTGCTTGATGATGAGCTGAGAATCGCCAAAGATTTGTAGCTCAGCAATGTTCCATTCTGCAGCTATCTTTAATCCTGCTATGAGGGCCTCATATTCAGCTATATTGTTGGTGCTAGGGAATTGTAGCTTGAAGGCTTTTGGAATGTAATCTCCTTGAGGTGTGACCAACAATATTCCTGCCCCTAATCCATGAGATGTGTATGAGCCATCAAAATAAAGTTTCCATGGGGATTGGTCTTCAATTAGATAGATATGCTCATCTGGAAATTCTGTGATCAACGGATAAGCATCTATTAGAGGTGCATCAGCTAGGTGATCTACTATAGCTTGCCCTTTGATTTCCTTTCTATCCACATACTGGATGTCAAATTCGCTAAGGAGCATAACCCATTTGGCCAAACGGCCTGTAAGTGTTGTTCTGGAGAGCATATACTTGAGAGGGTCAATCTTGGAGACTAGTTGGATGGTATGACTTAGCATGTAATGGTGAAGCTTTTGAGTTGAGAAAATAACTGCCAAACAAGCTTTTTCCATAGGAGTTTAATTGAGTTCATAACCAACTAGGGTTCTACTGATGTAGTAGATGGCTCTTTCTCTTCTATAGTCATCAAGCTATGCTAGAAGTGCCCCTAGAGTAGTAGGTGTTGCTGATATGTACAAAATCAGGGGACGACCAGGAACTAGTGGAACCAAGATAGGAGGATTGATGAGATACTGCTTGAGATGGTCGAAGTTGTACTAACATAAAGGATCCCACTTGAAGTTCTCATCCTTCTTTAGTAAATGTGAAAATGGTGTTTACTTATCTGCAAGTTGGGAGATGAAGCACCGAATAGATTGAAGCTTTCCCTGAAGAGAACGAAGTTGTCGCAGTGTCTGGGGAGGAGGCATGTCTAAGATAGCCTTGACCTTCTTGGGGTCGATCTCTATACCTCGTTTAGAAACTATAAAGCCTAGAAGCTTGCCAGATGTGACCCCAAAGACACATTTCTTGGGATTCAGCATGAGATGATATTTGGATAACCTATCAAAGACTTTCTCCAGGTCAGCAAGATGATCCATGAAGGTATGAGATTTGACCAAGATATCATCCACATAATCCTCCAAAATGCTATGGATGAGATCATGAAAGATGGTTGTCATAGCTCTTTGATAGGTAGCCCCAGCATTCTTTAGGCCAAAAGGCATCATGTTGTAGCAAAAGGTTCCCCAAGGGGTAGTGAATGTTGTCTTATGTTGATCCTCTTCTGCAATCTTGATTTGATTATACCCAAAAAATCCATCGATGAGGGACAAAATTTCATGTCCAGCTGTAAGATCTACAATCATATCTATGTTGGGCAAGGGAAAATCATCTTTTGGACAAGCTTTGTTAAGATCTCTAAAATCAGTGCAGATTCTGATGTCACCGGAAGGTTTAGTGACAGGGACCATGTTGGAGATCCACTCTGAGTAGTCGATAGGTCAGATAACCTTAGCAGCTAACATTCTTTCTAATTCAGCTTTGACCAATAATGCCACCTTGGGGTGCATTTTTCTAAGCTTTTGTCTGACGAGCTTGATCTTTGGATCAACTGCAAGATGATGAACTACAAGCTTTGGATCAAGTCCTGGCATGTCCTGATATGACCATGCAAATCGGCCAATGTTCTCTCTTAAGACCTCAAAGAGGAGGTCAGCTTGGTCTTGTGATAGGGATGCAGCAATGTGAACAAGCCTAGGGATCTCTGAAGAACCGATGTTGACTTCCCTAGTATCCTTAATTAGAATAGAAGATATCTCTGGTCGATTATCTTGAGGAGGTAATGCTAAATCCTCATGTTCTTCTTGTGGCTCTGGATGCTCTTGCTGAGGGGTTCTCTTCACTACCTTAGCTAGTCTCAGATTCACCTTAGTTCTAGTTTTGGGTGTATCGGAACTAGGTTGGGGATTTTCTCCAAAATACCCCTTGGGATCTAGCTTGTAGATATAGGCATAATCTGGCTTTGTTTTCTTGTGAGGTGTTTCAGCTCCCATGAATCTTAGAAGTGCTTCCTCTTATGTGAACTCATCAATGTGTATGATGCTTGGTTGGTCCCAATCTATGAGTTGTGGATGGGCGAGTGGTAGGTCAATGAGGTGGATGGATAGTTCTTGGAGAACAGAGTCTCCGAGGGAGATTTGGTCTAGGATATCATCGTAGGCTCTCTTTTCAACTTCCTCAAGAATGTATTTAATTTCGACAAGGTTGTGGTGAATGTTCGAAAAAGTGTAACCATTCTCATTGGTGCCCCCAGTTGTGGGTATGCCAAAGCCAAGACCTGACTTCGATTCCCACTTGTGTGCGTCGATGGGGCATTGCATGCCTCTTTCTTCTGGTCCTAGACCACCACCTTGATAGTTCCATTTTTCAGTGATGAGCTTATGTTCTTGGGGATACTTTTGGCTGAAGTGATCAAGGCGTGCTTGATTTCTTTGAGGTGCATCCTTATGTAACCATTTGTTGATATCTGGAGTGAGCTCCTCATGAAGAGGGATTTTCGAGGATACAAAGGTTGTTGGGCCAAACTGTTTGTATAGAGGAGGTGGAATCTCCTTAGCTTTGTGATATGTCAGTCATCCATGGGCATGTGGATCAAGTGGGAGTGCCTCGACAGAAAATGCATCTGACAGACTATACTCTCCACAACCTTTGTTATTGATCTTCACGGTAGACAAGGTAGAGGCGAGGATGGTTTCTGGGTCATTATAAGTGTGGGATGAGCTGGCGATGGATGTGCCAATATCAATTCTAGGAAAATGGTTTGTATATGAAGCTTCAACCGCATTGCAGTAAGCAAAGGGCTCTGGATCGGCATGGATGGTTACCTCAGTGCCTTGATGCAGAAATTTGACACACTAATGGTAAGTGGATGGAACGGCTTTCATGGCATGAATCCATGGGTGACCGAGGAGTATGTTGAATGGTAGGTTTAGATCAATAACATGGTAGAGTGTCTCTTGGATTGCGCGCTAATAGGTTACCTTGGCATTCTTTAACCCAAATGGCATCATATTGTAGCAGAATGTGCCCCAAGGTATAGTAAATGTTGTTTTATGCTGATCTTCCTCTACTATACAAATCTGATTATATCCAGAGAAACCATCCATTAGTGACAAGAGTTCATGACCTGCGGTGAGATCCATAATTAGGTCAATATTTGGCAATGGAAAGTCATCCTTTGGACAGGCTTTACTAAGATCTCTGAAATCAGTGCAAATCTTGATATCACCAGAGGGCTTGGTAATAGGTACCATGTTAGAAATCCATTTAGAATAATCTATTTGGTGAATGATTTTGGCCTCCAACAGCTTCTCTAGCTCTACTTTGACTAATAAAGCTACCTTGGGGTGCATTTTTGGAAGTTTTTGCTTGACGGGCTTGGCCCCTGGATCTACTACCAAATGGTGTACAACTAGTTTGGGGTCCAACCATAGCATATCCTGATATGACCATGCAAACTGGCCTATATTTTCACGGAGGACTTCAAGAAGAAGTTCTGCTTGTTTAGGTGGTAAAGAGGCTGTGATGTATGTGATATGTGGTATCTCTATCAAACTGATATTTAGAGGCCGAGTTTCTTCTGTCAAAACTGAAGATATAGGAGGTTGATGCTCCTGTGGGGGGAGGATGAAATCTCCATCCTTAGGTGCCTCTGAGAGGTTTTCACTGTTGGATACGTCCTTTATTTTTATTTCATTTTTTGAGTCACCCAATGGTACTCCAAAGGATTTTTCACCATGGGATATTTTTCTTTTATCTTTTTTCTTTTTTGTTTCTTTTGGAACTTCATTTTTGCGACTAGATATTTCCTCCTCCCCAAAGTAACCTGTTGGATCCAACTTGTAGACATGTGCCAATGGTGGAGGTGGCCGTTTATGTGGCATTTTTGCCCCCATGAATTTAAGAAGCTCGTGCTTGGTAGAGAACTCGTCAACATGAACGACACTCAGTTGGTCCCAATCTATGAGTTTGGGGTGAGTGAGGGGGAGGTCTATGAGGTTCAAGGATAACTTCCACAGAATAGAGGCTCTGAGGATTATTTCATCAAGGAAAATATCATCGTAATCTTTCTTTTCAACTTCCTCAGGGATGTCTTCAACCTCAACGAGAGTGTTTTGGATGTTCGCAAAGGCGTGGCCTTCCATTGTAGTGCCCCTAGTTGCGAGGAGTCCATAGCCCAAGCCTTTGGTCTTTTGCCCTTGATGTGCTTCTATAGGCTATCTCATACCTGATTCCTGGCAACCTAAACCACCTCCTTGATAATCCCATTGCTCCGTGGCTAAGCGATGTGACCAGGGATATTTTTGTTTAAAGTGATCAAGAAGTGCTTCACTTTTAGGAGGTGGCTCCTTGTATAGCCATGTGTTAATGCCTGGTGTATTCTCTACTCCATCAAGGATACCTTTGGTGATAAAGGTAGTAGGGCCCAACTGGTGAAGCCGAGAGGTGGTTTTTGGTATAGGTCCTTGATGTATTGGGTGTCCTTGAGTATGTGGGTCAAGTGGTAGAGTGTCAACAGCAAACGCATCTGTGAGACTATACTCGCCACAACCTTGGTAGTTGATCTTAACTATGGAGAGAGTGGAGGCTAAAATGGTGTCCAGATCATGGCAGGTGCCAGAGGAGCTAGCCATGGTGGTGCCAATTTCGATGCCAAGATAGTGATTGGTGTATGAAGCTTCAACCGCATTGCAATAAGCAAAGGGTTCAAGATCTATGTGGATGGTTATCTCAATGCCATTATGCAAAAATTTGGCACACTAATGATATGTGGATGGAATTGCCTTCATGGCATGAATCCATGGGCAACCAAGGAGAATGTTATATGGAAGATTAAGATCAACTACATGAAAAAGTGTTTCTTGAGTGGTTGGGCCAACCATGATAGGGAGCAAGATGGTTCCTTCAGTAGTACGCTCCAAATTGTCATATGCCTTGATGGTGATCACCTCATTGATGATATCTGCTTCAGTATATCCTGCCTACTTGATAAACTTTAGAGTACATAAGTTGAGAGCCAATCCATTATCTATCATGACATGCTTAACTGCAAATTTAGAAACTATGACAGCTATGCGGAGTGGGAGGATGTGATCGGGTTCAACTGCTGGGATATCAGTGGTTTTGAAAGATAAGGCACATGAGGTTGAAAGATGGCCAGCCAAATTGTGAAACTCAATGGCATCTATGTCGGAGGGGACGCGTGACTCACGTAGAGTGTTGTCAAGGATCTCTTGATAAAGTGGGCTTGTCCGTAAGAGATCTAGGATGGAGATCTGGGCTGGCATGCTTCTAAGGTGTTTCAAGATGTTATAATGTGGCCCTAGTGAAAGTGATTCTAATGGAGATGCTCGAGATGGAAGTGGTCATGCTGATGGTGGTCTGATTTGTGTGGGTACAGATGGACCAGCTATATTGAGTTGCATCCGATGAGTAGCAACTGCACATTGAGTGTCTGGGCCTTTGATATTGATGACATTGATGGATGGTTCAATTTGGGATATGCAGCCAATTAAGCTACCATAGCCTAAATATGTTGAGGTATAATTCTAAGATGTGTCTCGGTTGTCACCTTGTTTACCCGGAGCATTGTTAGTTTTGTTGACAGGAGGGTTTGCCGGTGCTTTTCTTGGGTTTTTATTATGAGGAGGGAAAGCATTTTGATAAATCATTAATCTTGCATTGGGTGAGGGTTGTACCCCCACTATAATCTCCTTTCGGTCAATGAGGTCTTGTACATAATCCTTAAGTTGCATGCATTTAAGGGTAGTGTGCCCTTTGACACAATGGAATTTGCAATATTTGTTATCTTTGTACCAGGATGCTCTAGACTGATTGGGTTCCGAGGGTTGTGTTTGTGGATACTGAACAAGGTTATCTTTTGCCAATTTTTTGAAGATTGTATCAAGAGGTTCCCCCAATGGGGTGTATGTTCGTGGTTGCCTCTGAACACAGGGTTTACTACCTGCCACCAATGTGATAGCATTAGTTTTATTATGAGGAACCTGTATTTGCTGATGAGTTTGCATGGGTGGTTGGTGATACGCAGGAGGTTGCTTTTGATAAGTTTGTTGTTGGCAAAATGTGGTGGGAACATTGGTAGCTGCTCCAACAATATGGACCTGTTGAGTGTTAGTGGCACCATCCGTCACTGTGTTCTTGTTCTTGTTCCAATATCGAGTTTTGTCATTGTTTGACCCACGGTCCTGGGTATTTTCCTTGTACAGTCTGATGACACTGTCCTTAATGAGACCTTGCTCAAGGCCTATTCCTTTTTCTTTGATGTCCTTGTATGTTTGCAAACAGTTCATAACCATGTGATGAGCAACGCTAGGGTGTGCATTGTTTATGAACATCTTGACAAGATGGCGCTCAGGGATGGTGCAAGAGATCCTTGTTGTGAGGATCTACCAGCGTTGTAAATACTCAGTAAGGCTTTCCCCTCCCTTTTGCCTTTTTTTTGGTGTGGACAAGGTCCACCATAGATAATTCAGTCTCAATGAGATGGGTATATTGAGCAACAAATGCCTCAGAAAGTTCTGCAAAAGTTTTAATAGTACCTTGAGGGATACGACAGAACCATTCCAAAGTTGGTCCTGCTAGGCTCTTGGGAAAGAGTCGCATGAGGAACAAATAAGTATAGACTACCTCCTGAGAATGCATATAGAATTCCTTAACATGTGTGACTGGATCACTTTTCCCCCTAAATTTGTCAAACTTGGGGATCTCGAAATGCTTAGGAAATGGAGTCAACATTATAGTCTTATCAAAAGGGTATGGGCAATCATTTTCAAATTTGAAAGTCTTGGCATCTGTCCCATCTTTGAGGGCTTTGAGAGCATTTTTCATTTCTTTCCATTCAAATTTTACAGGTGGAGGAGCAAGTGCCCCCGATCCAGGTGCCCCCAATGGAGTGGATGCCATGGGTTGCTGGAATGTGGGTTGTGCATATTGTTGCATCTGCGGAGGTGGGTGTGGCAGGTAACTATGAGGCTGCTACCCTATGAGGTAGTTCTGTGTGGGTGCTTGGGCATACTGCTGGTGTGAAGGCTGTGGCTAGAATGGTGGTAATGCAGATGATGCTTGTGCCATGCTCTGGGAATATATACCATGTCCAATATATGTGGGTTGCGTGCCTACTTTGGAGTAGGACTAATTTGGAGTAGGTGCAAGGTAATTAATATGCGGCAAAGGGTTTACTGTAGAGAACTGCAGTGGCAGTGGATTTGGGCTATTGCCTAAAGGTGGCATGGAGAAATAGTTGGTGAGGGGTGGGAGCAAATAGCTATGTGAAGCAATGGATGATAGTGTAGAAGGTGTGAATGCGACTATAGTGCTAGGGGGAAGACTAATGATAGGTGCTTGTGTCGTAGCAAAATTCCAAGGTCCCAAAGGAAAAGCGGCTGAAGAGCTTTGGATAGTTACAAAGGGGTTGATAGTAATGTTTGGTGGGATGAAGTATGAGGTATTGGACCCTAATGATGGTATTTGAGGAGCAAATGGACTAGATGTGATATGGGGCAGGAATGAAAAGGTAGTGCTGCTAGATGAAAACGGAGGAGTTGGTGGAACGGAAAAATGAGTGGTGGAAGCAAATGCAAATGGTATACTTGAGGTTGGTTGAGATGTAGTATGCACCAATGGTTGAGTGGGGATGGGATGAGTGTTCTGTGGAATGGGAACTGGCACCTAGGTCGAGGGGATATTTGGGTCCGCTGGTTCTACCTGAGGTGATTTCCATCCAAACAATGGGTGAGTAGGATCTGTTATGTTGATAGGTGGTGGACGTCCAAACTCAAAGACACCAACATTTTCTCATAAGAAATTTGCCATGATTGTTTCCTTGTTACGATCTATAATGGCATTGATGATAGTAGCATGACCAGTTTGGTTCATGAAGGCCTCAATATCTATGGATGATCCTGGTTCTTTTGGGATTTGCGGTGGTGGATCTGATGGTGCCATGGATACCATGGAGTATGGCTGAGCTCGATATGTGTTACCACTAAGACTAGGATCCATGTCTTTTTTTTGTGTGTGCCTACCAAAACGTGTGGTGGGTGGCATGAAAGGATGTTTCTCCTAAATGCAGCGAGGGATGATACTAAGGGTGTCCAAATGATATGGTAGTTATGCTTTCCTAAGATGTGAATGTGGGAAATGTGATAATGATGCAAAAGGTGTGGCCCTAACCTTTGGCTCAAGGTGATGTGGGACACCAAAAACAACCTATTCCTAGTGAAGTGTTGTGTTTCGAGGATACTAAAGATGATGAGAGATGTGATGCAAAATGTTTCTAATTGAGTGAGGAAAAAATGCTAAGATTTTAACAATGTAGGTGGAGGATTCCTCTTCAATAGCCTAAGATGAGAGGAGATGGTTTGACTTCAAATGCTTAGATGGGATAGTGCAATTCCTAGATGAGAGACTAAACCTACAAGTGCGTAAGTGTGTGTGGAAAAAGGAAGGACCTAATCAGAATGAGTAACAGTAGAGTTGTTGATAAGGCTCATATTAACACCACGTCGAAGGGTTAAGTTTTGGATTTTGTAGTCCCATTCTGTTTGCAATGCTACTTCAGCTCCATCCTTCTCAATCTGATCCAATTTGGCAATCCTGGGGTTGGGGGTATGATTCTTATGCTCTCCTTTGATTTCTTTTTTAGGCTGGTATTTGAGTAAGCTTAGCCTTCTTAAAGTTAGTCTTGGGATGGCTTGAAATGAGATATTTCTGAGGATTACAACTCACAACTGTGGGGTTCCTTTGGAGGCAGTGACTATGCTAAGTATGCCCTATGCTAGGATTGACCAAGTTTGGCAAACATTCATTCAACAAATAAAAGATCAAGCAATAGATAAGAATAGCCAGATAGAAGTTTTGATTCCCAGAATGTGATACTTGCGCCAAGGAGTGTGTATGTTTTATAGATGTTTCGATCAGTCACTTAAAACACATTAACATCCTAGATGGTTGTCTACAAGGCTGATAGTTTGTTTAGCTAGGGAGTCCTCGATATACCCAAGGTATGTAAGGCCCAAATCTATAGATGAAACCAAAAAGATATCACACAACCGAGAGGAGCGGTAACCCACTTCTCCTCTTTCAATTCTCAAGGGTATAAAGTTCCTTGAGGCTTAGCCCGAGTGACAAAATCTTGATCCCAAGAGAGGTGTCTTTGGATTCACCTCCTAATCTTTATACTCTGCTGGAATGCTGGAGTTGAAGTCATCCCAAGGGGTGATGAAATCCCCAAGCAGGCCTCCTAAAATTTAAACAAGATTTTGGATCCTAATCTTATGCAACCAAGATGGCCTCGAAAGACGACAAGGGGAGAGAAGACTTGGATGATCTTGGGCTAAAAGATAGAATTCTTTTCCAACTGACACTTAAATTTTTCATATCTAGACCTTGCAAACACACATGTTTAGGATGCAAATGTTCAATTCCAACTTGAACCATTAACAAAAGTAAAATCGATCGAAGAATGAATACATCAAGAAGATTTAGGGTCAACAAAAATAAACTCGCGCGCCCGAAGGCCCTCCACGTCAAGTATCGATTATTTTTTTTTAAGGCATTCAAGATTGATATATGAGTTTAATTTAAACCCAAAACAAAGATGTGTGAAATTTGATTTCAAGCACGCGCCCGGAGGCCCTCCACGTCAATTGATTTTTGTTCAATTTTAAGGTCCAAACTTGAAGTGTGATCGATCTATAGATTCGTGGACATTCACGAAATCTTATAAGTTAAGATAAATCCTCAAAAAAAACTAATCAAGTAGAATCAAGTTGGAATACTTAACACCTTTTTCAAGTGGACCCATCCCCATATATGGCATTGATATTGCAACCAATGGTTAGAATGATGGGTGGTTAGAAAAATGGTGAGTCCAAATGAAAACCACTTAATTTAATTTTTTGTTGATTTATGTTAACTTAAGGAATTTCCTAAGTGTTTGAAATTAAATTAGCTTAAGTTGCATGCAGAATTGAAAGTTTGTAGTTATTCCTTTTAAGTTCCAAAACAAAATGTTTGATTTGTGGGGTTATTAGACATACAAGTTCATTTTTCCAATTTGTAAAGAGAAATGACAACGACTTAGACCCGACCAACAAAAATTGACAGTGGTCCCACAGAGAAAATACAAAAAATGTGTTCCCGCGAGGGTAGCATTCTCGTAACGCCAGTTCACGATCCCGCTGGAGTTTTTCTTCGTCGGGATGCGTTCCTGCCGGCCTACCAAGGCACAGGAATGTGAGGAAAAACTAGCAGAAGATAAAATAAAAACCAGGGAGCTCATTTTGAATAGAGTGATCCTACTGGTTTGTGATTTTACAATGTTCCCGTGACGTGGGAATGACAGTCCCACGAAAGATAAATTTATTACAACTTTACAGAGTTAAAAAAGACAAGGCCGCATTCTCGCAAGCGGGAATGACGATCCCGATTTCTCTGAGCTGCGCTCCCATTGGAGGATTCGTTGGCAGGGATGCAGAGAAAGTTTTAAAGTCATGTTGCAGCTGTCTGTTGAAAAATTGTGAACTCGCTGTCACGGGTTCGCGTTCCCACCAGTAAATGCCCTCATTCCCACATTGCGGGAATGCGTTCCTAGGGTCGTGGGTTCACAGAAAAAAGCTAATTTTTTTAGGTCTCAAAAATGTTAAGCAATGGGCGGGGGCCCTAGCTCAGTTGGCTAAATCTTCCCTGTTGCAGGGGGTTGGTCATGGGTTCTAGTCTCCCCTGTCCTCGTGGTACCGGTGGGCGTGTCGCGCCAGAGCTACCGATCACGTTAAAAAATTTACCAGGCGCACTTTTTTTTTTTTTTTTTTAAATGTTAAGCGATGAGATGGCTGGGAGCACATTTTCCCAAAAGTGACCTGAGTACTTGCAACAAAATTAGGAAACCTAACACAAACAAATGTAAGCAAACAATGTTAGTTTTGTTAGTTTATCATAAAAAAACCCAAAAACATAATTAGATTGACCCATATGTGGGGTCCCACTAGGCATGCCAATATGTAGAACAAAATTTTAGTGTGCAAAGAACATTAGCAACAAGGAAAACATTCACAAACATAAAACTATATTGCCACATAAGTTTAGACAAAAGAAGGTATAAGAGAGTGCAAACTAAAAAGCAAGATCACTCCAAAAGCCTCCTTGATGTTGTAGATGCGTCTTTTGATATAGGTGTATGCTCCATAATATTGCTCAAACTTCAAATGGATGGATGGGATGAGTGAAACAAGGTTTCAACGATGGAGTCATGGAGTGATTTTGCCATTATAATGATATTTTGGTAGTTTATTCGCTCTCAAAATAGCATTATAACTTTGCATAGAAGGTGAATGTTTTTAGTGAAGGGAGAGGGTTAAATTTATAGGCCAAGGGCTTGAGGGATGGAGGGCTAAGATGCAAGGATGGCAAGATGGTGAGGGAGGGCTAGGATGCACCTAAAGGGGAGCACATAGATTGTGCTTATTTAGCACCAATAGGGAGGTGACACTTGTCACAAGGAGGATGGGTGTGAGAGGATAGGATAAGGGTTGGTCAAAGGATTTGATGAGGGTGGTTGAGGATGTAAGAGTCATGAGTGAATATGTAAGAGCTATTTATGGCTTTGTAAGAGCATGAAGGCTTATGGTTGGGATATTTTGGAGGGAGTTGAGATTGTTGACTTTGCTTGGATTAGGAAAGTCTTAAGCTCACTTAGGGAATGTGACAAGGTTAGGGGGGGGATTAAGCTTGGGTTAGGATTAGATTAAGGATGTTAGAGATGTGCAAGTGGATGGCATTCATGAGGGTGGGTGAGTTAGTGGCTAAGCTAGGTTAGTATGGGTGGATGGGGTGGATTAGGCTAAATGGAGGATTAGGGATAAGTTAGGGGCTATTAGATTTGAGGATTTTATTTATCAAATAGATTTATTTAATAAATGAGATTTTTGGAATTAGATAGGAGAATAGGATTAATTGACAAATAATAGGTTATTTGATTTATTAATTAGGACTATAGATGATTAATTAAATTAATCAGCTAGGGGATGGCAAAGGTTTAATTAAATAGGAATTTAATTAATGATGTCTTTAGAGATAGTTAAATAGGATTACTAAAGCAGTGTAATCAAATTTAGGCCTCTACAGCAAGCAGGGTCCCATCTAAAGTTCTAATCCTTCTTGCATAGGTGTGTGAATGGTTGACATTTATCAGCAAACTAGGAAATGAACTGTCTAACTAATTGGAGTTTGCCCAATAGAGAATGAAGGTGTTTGAGTGTCCTAGGAGGAGCCATATCCATGTCATCTTTGACATTTTTAGGGTCAATCTTGATACCACACCATGACACAATGAATCCTAGGAACTTTCCTGAGGTGACGCCAAAGACGCATTTATTTGGATTCAGCATGAGATGATATTTTGCCAATCAGTTAAACACTTCCTCGAGGTGAAATAAGTGATCAAGAGCATTGAGAGATTTGAATAAAATATCATCCACATAATCCTCAAGAATCTTATGGATTAGGTCATGGAAGATGAATGTCATGGCGCGCTGATAGGTTGCCCTAGTGTTCTTTAGCCCAAATGGCATCATATTGTAGTAGAATGTGCCCCGAGGTGTAGTGAATGTCATCTTGTGTTGATCTTCCTCTACTATATGAATCTAATTATATCTAGAGAAACCATCCATTAGTGACAAGATTTCATGACCTACAGTGAGATCCATAATCATGTTGATATTTGGTAATGGAAAGTCATCCTTCAGAAAAGCTTTATTAAGATCCTTGAAATTAGTGCAGATTCTGATGTCACTAGAAGGCTTGCTAATAGGTACCATGTTGGAAATCCATTCAAAATAATCTATTTGGTGAATGATTTTTGCCTCCAACAATTTTTCTAGCTCTGCTTTAACGAATAAAGCAACTTTGGGGTGCATCTTACAGAGCTTTTTCCTAATAGGTTTGGCCTTCGTATCCATGACCAAATGGTGTACTTCTAGCTTGGGGTCCAACCCTAGCATTTCTTGATATGACCATGCAAAATGAGCCACATTCTTGCAGAGAACCTCAATGAGAAGATCTACCTACTCAGGTGGTAGAGAAGCTACAATGTATGTGATGTGTGGTATCTCTATCAAATTGATATTTACTGGTCGAGTTTCCTTTATCAAAATTGAAGATATAGGAGGCCTATGCTCTTGCGGGGGAAGGATGAAATCTCCATCTTTAGGTGCACCAGAGAGGTTTTCACTGTCAAATACATCCTTTATTTTTATTTTATTTTTTGAGTCATCCAATGGCACTCCAAAGGACATTTTTCCCTTTCTTTTTTCCTTTTTTGTTTCCTTTTTTATTTCATTTTTGCGACTAGAGATTTCCTCCTCCCCAAAGTAACTCGTGAGATCCAACTTATAGACATATGCTGATGGTGGTGGTGGTCATTTATTTGGCATTTCTTCCCCCATGAATTTAAGGAGAGTGTGCTTGGTAGAGAATTCATCAACATGAACGACACTTGGTTGGTCCCAATCTATGAGTTTGGGGTGAGCAAGGGGTAGGTCTATGAGATTCAAGGATAGTTGGCAAAGCACAGATGCTCCTAGGATAATTTTTTCAAGGAAGATATCATCGTAGGCTTTATTTTCTTCTTCCTTAGGAATGTCTTCAACCTCAACAAGGATGTTTTGGATGCTTTTGAAGGCATGGCTTTCCTTCCTAGTGCCCCCAGTCACGGGGAGTCCATAACCTAAGCCTTTGGTTTTCTATCCCTAGTATGCCTCTATAGGTTGTCTCATACCTAATTCCAAACAGCCCAAACCACCTCCTTGATAATCCCATTACTTAGCGGCCAGGCGATGTCACCAAGGATATTTCTGTCTAAAGTGATCAAGAAGTGCTTCACTTTTTGGAGGTGGTTCTTTGTACAACCATGTACTAATGTCAAGAGCATTTTCCTCTCCATCAAGGATATCGTTGGTAAGAAATTTAGTAGATCCAAGCTGTTTGATCTGAGGGGTAGCATCTGGTCTTGGTATCTAATAGGTTGGGTGCCCTTGAGTATGTGGATCAATTGGTAGAGCACCAATAGCAAAAGCATCTATACGACTGTATTCGCCACAACCTTAGTAGTTGATCTTAACTGTAGAAAGAGTGGAGGTTAAAATAGTATCTAGATCATGGCAAGTGCCAGAGGAACTAGCCATGGTGTGGCCAATTTTGATCCCAGGACAATGATTGGTGTATGAAGCTTAAATCGCATTGCAATAAGCAAAGGGTTTGGGATCTGCATGGACGGTTATCCTAGTGCCATTATGCAAAAAATTGATGCATTGATGATATGTGGATGGAACAACCTTCATGGCATAAACCCATGGGCAATTAAGGAGGATTTTGTATGGAAGGTTAAGATCAACTACGTGACAAAGTGTTTCTTGAGTGACTGGGCCAACTCTGAGAGGGAGCAAGATGGTTCCTTCAATGGTGAGCTCCAAATTTTCATATGCCTTGATGGTGATCACCTCATTAATGATATCGGCCTCAGTGTATCCTACCTATTTGATGAACTTTAAAGCACATAGATTTAAATTTGATCCATTATCTATCATGACCTATTTGACTGCAAAGTCAAAAACCATGACCGCTATGCAAAGTGGAAGGATATGATCGATTTCAACTGTTGGGATATCAGTGGTTTTGAAGGATAAAGCACATGATGTGGAAAGATGGCTAACCAAGTTGTGGAACTCAGTGGCATTTATGTCAAAGGGGACATGTGACTCATGTAGAGTACTGTCGAGGATCTCTTGATAAAGTGGGCTTGTTTGTAAGAGATCCAAAATGGAAATCTAGGCTGGTGTGTTTTCAAGATGTTTCGAGATGTTATAATGCAGTCCTAATGAGGATGATCTTGATGGAGATGCTCTAGATGGAGGTGGTCTTGATGGTGTAGACAAAAGTAGGCTAGCTATATTGAGTCGAGTTCGACGAGTAGTAACTGCACATTAGGTATCTAGGCCTTTGATGTTTACAACATTGATAGAAGGCTCCACTTGTGATATGCACCTAATAAGGCTCCAATAATCCAAGTATGCTGAAGTATAATTTTGAGACTTGTCTCAGTTATCTCCTTATTTGCCTTGAGTATTGTTTGGTTTGTTGATAGGAGGGTTGGCAAGTGCTTTTCCTTGGTTTGTGTTATGAGGAGGGAAAGCATTTTGATACATCATTAATCCTACATTAGGTGAAGTTTTTTCCCCCATTGTGATTTCCTTTTGGTCAATGAGGTCCTAGACATAATCCTTGAGTTGCATGCATTTAAGGGTAGTGTGTCCTTTGATACGATGGAATTTACAAAACTCATTATCCTTATACCAAGATGCTCTAGATTGATTTGGCTCCAAAGGTTGTGTTTGTGGATACTGAACAAGGTTATCCTTGGCCAACTTTTCAAAGATTGCATCAAGAGGCTCCCCTAATGGGGTGTATGTGCATGGTTGCCTCTGAACACGGGGTTTAGTACCTGCCGAAAGTGTGATAGCATTGGTTTGGTTATGATGAGCAGGTATTTTTTGATTGGTCTACATCGGTGGCTGGTGATACGTAGGGGGTTGTTGTTGATAGGGTTGTTGCTAACAAAACATGGTAGGAACATTGGCAGCCGCCCCAACAATATGAACTTGTTGAGTGTCAATAGCACCATCTGTCACCATATTTTTGTTTTTATTCCAATATTGGGTTTTTTTGTTGCTTGGACCTCAATCCTAGGTGTTTGCCTTGTACATTCTGATGACACCATCCTTAATGAGGCCTTGTTCGAGGCCCATCCCATTTTCCTTGATGTCTTTGTACATTTGCAAACAATTCATAACCATAGGGTGTGCATTATTTGTGAATATTTTGACAAGATAAAGCTTTGGGATGGTACATAAGATCCTAGTTGTGAGTATTTTCCAATGTTGCAAGTATTTTGCAAGGTTCTTTCCCCCTTTTTGCTTAGTATGAACTAGGTCCATGACAGATAATTTAGTTTCAACAAGATGGGTGTATTGAGCCACAAAGGCTTCAAAAAGATTGGCAAAACTTTTAATAGTGCCTTGAGGGATATGATAGAACCATTCTAGGGCTGGTCCTCCTAAGCTTTTTGGAAAGATCCGCATGAGGGACACATCATTATAGGCTACCTCCTGACAATGCATATAGAATTCCTTAACATGTGTGACTGGATCACTTTTTCCTCTAAATTTGTCAAACTTGGGGATCTCAAAATGTTTAGGAAATGGTGTCATCATGATGGTTTTGTCAAATGGATATGGGTAGTCACTCTCAAACTTGAAATTTTTGGAATCTACCCCATCTTTGAGGGCCTTGAGAGTATTTTTCATCTCTTCCCACTCAGATTTTATAGGTGGGGGAGTGAGTGCCCTCAATCTAGGTGCCCCCAGTGTAGGACACATACCAAAATCTGAAGGTTGATATGGAAAACTTTGATTGCCATATGGTGTCTATGGAAAAATAGGTTACACAACTCATGGGATAGATGTTATGGGTTGTTGGAATGTGTTTTGGGTATACTGTTGCATCTGCTGAGAAGTTTTTTGGTGGAGAGGATAAGTACTAGGTTGTTTCCCTATTAGATAGTGCTACGTGGATACCTGAGCATATTGTTGGCATGAAGACTATAGTTGAAAAGGTGGTAATGTTGGTAACACCTGAGCCATGCTTTGGGAATATATACCATGCCCAATATATGTGGGTTGTGCTCCTGCTTGAGAGTATGACTGATTTTGAAAAGGTGCAAGGTAATTAATCTATGGTAGGGCATTCACAACAGGGAATTGCAGTGGTGGGGTGGTTTGGCTATTTCCTAAAGGTGGCATAGAAAAGTAGTTGGTAAGGGGTGGTAGTGAATAGCTATGTGAAGTGATGGATGAAAGTTCCTGTGGTGCGGACATGGTTGCAGTGCTAGGGGGAAGGCTAGTGGTAGGGCCCTGTATCATAACAACATTCCAAGGTCCCAAAGGTGAGGCTAAAGAGCTTTTGCTAGCTACAAAGGGGTTGATAGTGATGTTAGGTGGGATGGAAGATGAGGTATTTGACCCTAGTGGCGGCATATGAATAGTAGATGGACTAGATGTGATGTGGGGTGGAAGTGAGAAGGTAGTGTTGCTAGATGCAAATGGAGGATTTGGTGGAGGATGAAAATGAGTGGTGGAAGTAGATGCAAATGGTATACTTAGGGTTGGTTGGGATGTAGTATGCACTAAGGGTTGAGTGAGAGTGGGATGGGTGTTTTGTAAAATGGGAATAGGTACCTGGGTTGAGGGTATATTTGCATCTGTTGGTTCTATCTAAGGTGGTTGCCATCCAAACAAAGGGTGATTAGGATATGTTATGTCGATGGGTGGTGGACACCCAAACTCAAAGGCACCAACATTGTCCCTTAAGAAAATTTTCCATGATGGTTTCTTTGTTTCGGTCTATGATGGCATTCATAATGGTGGTGTGACCAGGTTGGTTCATGAAAGCCTCAATATCTAAGGAGGAACCTTGCTCTTCTAGGGTTTGTGGTGGTGGATCTGATGGGATCATGGAAACTATGGGGTACAACTAAGCTCGATATGTGTTACTACTATGACTAGGATCCATGTCCTTTTTTCGTGTGTTCTTGCCAAAACATGTGGTGGGTGCATGAAAGGATGATTTTCCTATGGATGAAAATTCAAAGAGGGATGATGCTTAGGTATATACGATACTTTAGGAATCTAGATAATATGGTGCTAAGTGAAGGAGCTTGTGTTTCTCTAAAATATGAGTGTGGAAATGTGATGGTGATATGAAATGTGTGGCCCTAACCTTTGGCTCAAGGTGATGTGGGACACAAATCACACCCTTTTTTCTAGAAAATGTTGAGTTTCAAGGGTAACTATAATGGTGGGATAGATGATGCTAAATGCTTCTAAATAAGTGAGGAAATGGTGGGAGATGCTAGGTTTTAATAATGCATGTAGAGGATTCTTCTTTGAAAATCTAAGATGAGAGGAGGTGATCCTATTTCTAAATGTTTGTGTGTGGTAGTGAGGTTTCTAAACGAGAGACTAAACCTATAAGTGCACAAGTGTGTGTGGAAAGAAGGGGGACCTAATCAAAATGAGTAACACTAGAATTGTTGATAAGGCTCTGATTAACATCGTGTCAGAGAGTTAGGTTCTAGATTTTGTAGTCCCACTTAGTTTGTAATGCTACCTCTGCACCATCTTTCTCAATTTGATCTAGTTTGGCAATCCTCGGGTTAGGGGTGTATTTCTTTTATTCTGCTTCTATTTCCTTGTAAACTGGTATTTGTGGAAGTTTACCCTTTTTGAACTTAGTCTTGGGATGGCCTGACATGATATATTTCCAAGGGATTTTGATCACAACTATGAGTTTTTAGAGGTAGTGACTACACTAAGTATACCTTTTGGACCTTTGGTTTGAAGCACAAATCGATTGAGAAATAGCTAAGGTTTATTCAACAATGGAAAAGTTTGAGTGAAGTGGGACAAGCTTGACTTTAGGTTTTTTTGTGAATGAACTTGCTAATAAACTTTGGTTAAGGGAAAAATGTGACATTTTGGGTCAAGTAGGAGGGATAACAAGGATAGTTTGGAAAGAGCAACTTTTTATTTGGATAAATGGTAAAAAGGTTTGTTTGCAACTAGATTTTGTTGGGTATTTTGTGGGTTTTTAGATAACAAGTATAGGTAAGGATAAACCAAGAAGGCAAAGTGTTTTTGTGTATGGACGTGCTAAAAACTATTTTTCATATGGGAAGATGGGGTCTTTTAAAGACAAGATGTGATATTTTCGATCAAGTAGGATGGGTAAGGATATTTTGAAAAGGGACAAACTCTTGACCAAGGAAAAAGGATTTATAACTAGGGTTTGCTTCAGTGATTTTGTTATTTTTTGAGGGAACAAGTATAACTTTTTTAGAAAAAGGGACAAAGTGGATCAACAAGACAAACAGTTGTTGCTAATGGACTTGCTAACAACTATTGTTTGAGATAACAAAGGTCAAACTTCTTCTCTTAATATGGGGATTTTTATGAACAAACAGTTTCTCAAAGGACAAAGCAACTTTGAGAAAGAAAAACAAATGATCTCTTTAGCAAAAGGATTTTTGATAGTAACCAAAAAATTGTGTATGTTTTACAAATATTTTTCCTAGGTCTTGAGCACAAGTAAGACAATTCAAACACACATGTTATCCCTAAGGTCAAATTTTTTATTGCAATATGCTATTCAACGGCCCACAACTTGATGTCTTATGATTCTAGTGCAATATGTCCCTCTCATCGAAGAGGTGAGTCGATACAAGAGTCGATCGACAAATGATACACATCAAAGAATCTTCAAGGCATGGAAAATAGAAGTTCACCTTTTGTGGGAACAACAACCCTTGGAGATGAAACCCAAGTGGCCTTATGCCTCTACCAGGGGAGCACAATGGTGAGTAATCTTGAGGGATGTTATTTCCCTTGCACTGTGAATGAACATACCATGGAAAAAAGCAAGATACTTTTGACTAAAAGGGTTGTAAATGGGTCTGTGGAGTCCTTCAAACGGTTTTTATGTATGTGATCCACTTACGAATCTATTTTGGACATGCTGGAATTGTGATAAAGTTTTCCCACCTCAGGCTATGCCTAGAAACACATCACCCAAACTTGAATGATGGAGCGAGAAAGTTTACCTTTCCCCTCATTTATGTATCGGCCAAAATTTTTACCAGTTTGAGCTTCTCACCAAAGGGGAAGTGCTTCATAGAGGTGGATGAACTCACTCAAAGAACTCCTAGGTTGTTGCGGATGGTCTTCCTAACAACTTCGGTACATGCATCATGTATTTTAAGTGGTATTACTTTGCATGAAAAGAGAGAAGTCCAAGTTGTGCTAAAATGCACAATCTCAAAACACGCAAGACATGGGATTCATTACTATTTGGACACTTTAATACTCTATTCTATGATTTGAAAACATGTTTTTATCATACAAAGATTTGTTCCAACTTCACAACGTCATCAACCAAAATGAATCAAGTCAACAAAAGGGAAATTGAGCACAAAAGCTTTTAAAGAGGAGGGAATAAGAGCATTTTGACCTTAGGGCATTCAAGATTTGATGAAGTTTATTTTAAGCTCCAAATTTGAAGTGTTTGCACATAATATTCATTAACATTCAAAACAAAATGTTCATCACAATGGTTAATTTTAATCCTTAAACATTCATTTCATGAAAGACCAAAAGCAAGATTTATTTAGTTTTAAGTTGTTTAATAGAAGATTATGATGATGAAACCTGCAAAAAATAAGTCAGCATAAAAACCTGCACAAGAAATGGTCAAAAAATTTAACCAAGCAGTTAGCACAACAAACCGAAAAGTTTAAGCAACGATCCCGTAGGGGCAAGAACACTAGCAAAAGTCGCAGGAATGCAGCACAAGATTGGTGAAAAAAATGTAGGAAATTAGGCCGTGAGATAAAATAATATAGAGCGATCTCATGAGCAAGCAATCCCACGGGGTGAGTTATCAACATTCCTGTCGGCAAATTCTTTGGTTGGTTTGATTGGTCAACGCTAGAAATTGTTTTGAAAGTTTGACTAGTTGGAGGTCACATTCCCACAAGCAATAATCAACAATCCCATAGGCAGTTCCAGTGTTCCTGCAGAAAAAAGTTTGGTGAGGATGCAGAGAGAATTTTAGGACACGTGTAGAAGCTAGGTGGTGATGACCTACAAACTCGTAGTCACGGGTTCATGTTCCTGTCGATGTATAGCCGCAATCGCGAGATCGCGAACAATAAGTTTTCTAAAGTATCTGAAAATAGGAAACAATTAGATGGCTAAGAGCACAATTTTCCAAAGGTAACCTACATACCTGTAACAATATCAGAAAACTTCTTACAAAAACCGACAAGCACAACAGGTTACTTTGGTTAGTTTAACACAAAAAAACCCAACAATTGATTAGATTGACCCAAATGCAGGGTCCCATTAGGCATGCCAAAATGTATCACCTAATCTAGTAGTGTAAGATGAATACTAACTATTAAATGAAAACATTAACAATACTAAATGAGCTAACACTTAAGATAGGACCAATGATTATCATCACAAAAGGAAGCAAACCAAGAATGGTAGGCTCCTAATGGTGTAACACATGATGAAATGGATTTGTCCCTGATATGTAGATATGTATGCTCACAAGTATGCTCAAGTTTCAAGTGTATGGATTGTGTGCATGAAAGATGCTTTTAAACAATAAATTCATAGAGGTATTTCACCATTATAATGGTATTTTGGTAGTTTCTAAGCTCTCAAAATAGCATTATAACTTTGCATGAAAGGTGGATGATTTTAGTGAAGGGAGAGGGATCAATTTATAGGCCAAGGGGTAGAGAAATGGATGGTTAGGATGCAAAGATGATGAGATGTTGAGGGAGGGTCAAGATGCACTCAAAAGGGAGCACATAGATTGTGCTTGTTTAGCACCAATAAGGAGGTGACACTTTTCACAAGGAGGATGAGTGTGAGAAGATAGGATAAGGGTTGGTCAAAGGAGTAATGAGGGAGGTTGAGTATGTAAGAGGGATGTAAGAGTTATTAAGGGAAGTGTAAGAGATATTTAGGAGGTGTGGTTGAGTTTGTTGACTTTGGCTTGAGTTAGCAAGTCTTAAACCTTGCTTAAAGTTGTGCACATGCTTAGGAGGGGGATTAGGATTAGCTTAGAAAGGGGGTTAGGAGGGCAAGTGGTTTAGCTTTGATGGGATGGGTTAGTTAGGAGGCTAAGTGAGGTTAGTATAGGTGAATGGATTGAATTAGGAGTGAAGGTTGGTCTTAGGGATGTTTTAGGGGTTTTGATAATTTATTAAATGATTTATCTAATAAATGGGGGATGTGAGATTAAATTAAATAGATTTGAGAATTTATTTAATTTAATAGAGGAATAGAGATTTAATTGATAAATTGATTTTGGGTTATCATTTGATTTTATCAATTGGACTATAGTTAATTTAATTAATTAATTAACTAGGGGATGACGATTAATTAATTAAATAATAAATATTTAATCAATAATGTCCTAGGAGATGACTAAATACAATTACCTATTGTGTAATCAGATTTAGGTGTCTACAGCATCAAGTTTTTCATTCCTATTATATTTAAATATGTACCATTTTCTTCCAAAGATTTTGAAATATTTCACATTAGGAGTATAACCATACAATAGTTCAAAAAGTGTAGCATTTGTACCTTTCTTGACTTGTACTCTATTTAAGGTATAGATAGTAGTATTAATAGCTTCTCTCCAATATTTTTGTTATACATTCTTTCCCATCATCAATGTTCTATCACATTCCATTATTTATTTATTTCTCCTTTCAGCTATCCCATTCTAAGGAGGGATCCTTGGTGCTAACATTTGTCTTTTGATTCCTCTATCATTGCAGAATGTGTTGAACTCATTAGAAATGAATTCACCACCTTTGTCAGATCTCAAACACTTCAAACACTTCCCTATTTCCTTTTCAACTCAGGACAAATACCACTTAAATAATTGAAAAGCATCAGATTTAGCTTTGAGAAACATCGCAATCATCATCCTAGAGTAATGATCAAAAAACAAAATGATATGTGTATCTCTACAATAGCTTTGAACATCAATAGGTCCACATAGGTCAGTATGAACCAATTCCAAAATATCATTTGATGTATATGTTTTTCTCTTGAAACTAGACCTTGTCATTTTTCCCAATTGACATTGTTTACGCATAACATTTTCAAGTTTCTTTAGTGTTGGCAACCCTTTTACTTTCTTCATTTTACTAATGTCCACCAAACTGTCAAAATTTACATGACATAGCCTTTTGTGCTATAACCAAACATCTTCTTGTTGTGCAAACAAACATGTCTCATTAGATAAATCTAGATAGAAAAAGTTACCTCTTGTCTGATCACCACTTCCAATCATCTTGTGATCAACATTATATATCTTGGCATTTCTATGATGGAATTCAACTCTGTACCCATAATTGTTTAACTATGAAACACTCAATAGATTATAGTTAAGTCCTTCGACCCAATAAACATTGTCACACTTAATTTTTTTCAGTCAATTGAATTATGCCTTTACCTTTCACAATACATGGAATATCATTAACAAATTTAACACAAACACCCTTGTATGGTACAATATCCTCAAATTTATTTCTATCTCCAATCATATGATTAGAGCAACCACTATCAATTACCCATCTATAAATTTTGTTCATGTTGGTGTTTGAAACTACTAAGCAACAAAATGCTCAATATCATAGGGAAATTACTCACACAATATAAGGATTAGCCAATTCCTAATAGCAATCATATGAATAAACCACTTTGACCCAAATGCAATAAAACCAAAAATAGTTTTCTACTCTTTAGGCTCTGCTAAACCAAGGCGGATATACCTAGGGATGATTCCAATGCAAACTATGGTATGAAATTATCTTAGTTTCATTCTGATTCTCATCTTTTACCCTCAGGAACATAGACAATTTATCAATTATCTCTAAAAGCTTCTCAAGTCTATATGCATCCCCTATAAGCAGATTTGGTTATAAATATCCTATGGTTTACAAGTATTCTTGGAATTAGTGGCTATCTAAGACTCAGAAAACTATATGAAAATGAGTGGTAACTATCATTTGTAACTTCAAACAAAATAGAATGAAATGGTTTTGATTTTATAATTGGTTTGATATGTAGCAGCAGAATTCATCCTTGTTCACTTCTGACTTATGTGGCCAGTGCCTTATCCATTGGGTAGAAAATTGGCTATTGGCAGGAGATCTAATTCAAATAACTTGTAAATGAATTAATCAATTGTAATCACCCATTCCCATTCTTATGAAGTATCCCTCTCATAAACTCATAAACCCTACTGATTCACTGAAGCATTTCTATAATTCCTTGAATTAAAAGCAATAATGAAATCAGTATACAACCCATCCAAATTGCATTCAGTCAATTTAAACCTTATTTAAATGACTTCAAATTAGATAAACCCATAAAATGGAGAAAAAAAATGATGACACAGATATAGTGTAAATACCCTTTTGTATTATCCTTTTAGATGACTAATACAATGATCAATAGAATGGAAAGCCCAGAATACCTTGTTGATTCTATCATTTCTATATATCATCAAAAAGTACAACTGGAAATAAACTCAAAAGAACTACACACTATTGAACTAACTGTATTCTCTCAAAAGACTAATAATTATACAAAATTCAGACCCTCACATTGCCTTGAAAACTCATTTATATAGGCATGAGTTGCAACAAGCAAAGGGCAAATGTGATTGACAGGTGTCCTTTTACAAAAATGAGTACATCAACCTTTTTAAAAAATATCTGGACACCTTAATTCAAAAAGAAACAAAAAATAGTTGTAGATGACAGTTGGAGCATAAGATCTTTAATTTTGTCTTTTTCTTTAACTGCTCCTTGTTGGTATGGCTTTGATTTCTGTGATTACTTCCCAGAAAAATACTTCTCTTTTGGTGGGCCATTCACATTCCTTGACTGTTGTTAGTTCATCAACAGTTTTCTAACATCTGGCATCAGTAATTACCCTTCCTTCTATGGCAAACCTATTCATTTCAGTTTCAACCTTGAATAGGGTATCAATTAGTTCATTAAAAACATACTCATCAATATCATTTTGAAAAATGGGTGGCACCTGTGGCAAGTCTACAATATGGTTAAAATAATTAGACCATTCATTGAAATCCTTCATTTTGTCATTAGAATTAGTAACAGAAAGAATTAACGAATAAAAACCATTTTTCAACACTTTCATTTTGCTTTGAATTACTGCCAGCTTCCTTGTGAAAATTTGCAATAAGTCTTTCACTTTATCCATACCTTCCTTCATAGTAATAACTTTATTTGGGAGATCTAGCTTCTTGGCTAACAAGGGTATCAACCTGTCAAAGAATTGCATATATGGCCCCCATTGTTGAAAAATAGGCTCAAGCCATCCCATTTCATCCTTGCATACCTAATTTGCAGATTGTAGATTGATGAATGCATTATAAGCATCTTGAGATATTTGTTTCATAGTGCTTATTCTATGATTTAATACATTTATCAAAGCATTTTTCTTGGTGGCACTGTCAGATTGGGAAGCTCCTATCTCCACACTAACCACAGGCACTGGCACTTTTACCCCTATAGATATCTCCTTTGTTTGGGCCTCTGCTTCTATAGTGTGCCTTCCTTCAATTTCCTGCCTTGATGCATGTTCTGCTTCTAAAGCTGCCTTGAGTTGTTCCTTGAGGGATACTATTTCTACTTCTAAATTTTGTATCTTCCCCTCCAACTCTTCTATCTTTTGTTTTTGCACATGGCTCATCATGAGCTCTTCTTCATACAACATCCTTATATCTAAGCATTCATTATACACTGAAGCTAGCTTGTCTTCAATTTCTTCCACCTTTACCTCATTCATGAGAGCAAAGTGTTTGACTAAGCTGGAGATTTCTTTCCCAGTAGTGTTCTCCAAGGTCCACACAATCTTGTTGCCTTGTGTAATTTCCTCTATATCCATCACTTTGGGCTTTTTAGTGTCAGGGAACACAGTCCACACTACTAGGGTTTTTGTGTCTATATTAAACCCTGATCCTCTTTTAAAACCCTCACTACTAGAGGCTTCATAACTAATAGATTTGTCTTGTCTTCTCATTTGATCCAAAGCAAAAGCACTTTCAATATCCCAATGTCATATAAGAATCATACCACTCCTATGTACCAACTCCCTAGCCTCTGCAGGGGTCATTGTTTCAGTCTCAGGATCATATGCAAGCAGTTTGTCCACCAGTTCTTTATTCTTCTTAGGGTCTTCTCCTGGCATAAGGCTCAAAGTGAGCTCATTTTGTTTTATTTTATACAATAAAATTTTTAACTCTGATGATTTAATAAAATCATCATCTTCCATGAATTTTTCAGAGTGGATGAGCCTGTCATCCAGTCTTGACGCTACAATTTTTAAATCAGTGGAAGCCTTTCCTACTTTAGTAGCTTGTTGATATAGATAATTTTGCCTAATTTTAGCAAAATACTCATCATTTCTTGGGATTACCTGCAAAGCTCTACTCACTACCTTCTCTGGGATATGCATTGTTTTTTTGTCTTTTATTTCCCTTAGGGACCCATGCTGAGGTTGATGGTTGTTCTTCTTCTAACTCAACCTCCAGCTCCACATCTAGTTCAGGTGATTCCCTATTTACAATGGCCTCTTCTCCTTCTGGTTCATGTGGCATTTGGGACATAATGTAGTCAAAATTCTCCACCATTTTCTTTAAATTTTTAGGATAGGGCACTTCTGTGTAAAAACCATTAAAATTAGGATTTGTTCTCCTCAAAGCCTCTTCCACCTTCCTAATTTCACCATACTTTTCAAGTAGCTCATTAGCCTCCCATGTTGCTACTATATTTGCAATCAAATCCTCGACAGGAATAGGTTTACTTGGAGGTAGGACATATCCCCTAATGGCCTTGACCTCATTGGTAAAATAAGTTTTAGGGTCATACATCCTATATGACCCAGTAGCAAATTTATATTGGCTCAAATACTCACTCAATTCCTCATATGCTTTTTTCCCAATTTCAAAATCCCCTATTTAAAAAGTTCTACAAACAAATGTAGGCTTGTGTAAGGTAGGAGGGATCATTTCCTTGTTCGTCAATAGAAATTGCCAAAAGAATTCAATAATGGCCAATCTGGGGGGTAAATATTTGGGTTAAATGTGAGGAGGCTATGGAAATGCATTTACCCTAATCAATGTGCACTCCTTAAACAAAAATATGTCCCCCTAATTATTATCTATCCTATTTTTCTCATCTAGGAAAGCAGGTCTAAGCAAAGGTCTTAAAACATTTGGTGCTCTGAAAATGGTATGGTCTACCATCCTCATAATAACAGAACTAAAAAAATTAAAGAACACAAGGGAATTTGAATAATAGAAATCCTTATGCCAAATACGAGTCCAGAGTTGCATAGGTAACTCACCAAATTCATCAGAAGTTTGATCAATGAAGTCCCCGCTGATGTATCCAATGTTGTTATATAGGATAAGGTGCATCAATAGTGAATAATGGTGGAACTTGAAGTCTTTCATCTCTCCCTTCTTTGCATTACAAATTTGCATATGCATATTTTCAATGATGAAGGCTACATAATCATACTCCTTGTGGTGGAAAGGGTCCTATATATCACATGCCATCAAAAAAAGGGAACCATTTACACAATCCTCTGCACCATCACTTCCCATCACTTTGTGCAACCCATACACTGTGTTTTTGAAATAATTCTTAAACCTACTCAGAGGTAGAAAATCCCCCACCTTTTTTGGAAGTAACCCTGCCTTTTTTACCTTGTAAGGAATATGTGGCAGCATAACATTGTTCACAAAGTATGTTTTGTTCCTGTCAAACTTTCCCTGCAAATCTGCAATGTCAATAGGTACATCCATTTGTCCCATTAATCAAAAGGCCTCAACAAAAGAAGTTATGTCCAACATGCATAGTATACTCCCATTATGCCTATGGAATGTTCTAGTTATTGGATTGTAGGAATTCATCAAGGCTTTCAAAAAATCAACATCAATGAACACTTCTGGAAATATCAATTTTGCCATATTTATCTTCCATGGGTTACACACTGGCCCATTTTCTATTTTATTCTTATAGAAGTACATAAAAAGATCATAACTAGTCACTCTAGGGCATTCAACATCTCAAACAAAAACATATAGGTCTCGAAAAACATGATCATTTGCTAAAATCCCATTCGATGATCTTGGGAGAATTTTCAGCCAATCCTTAGCATGCTTATTTGGTTTCCTAACCCTTGTCTTCTTCTCAATCTTAGTAGCAGATTTCTTCCTTTTTCCTTCAGGTGTGACCTCTACAAACTCATCACCCTCATCTTCAACTTTGACTTCTTCTTTATGCATTTCTTCAACTTCCTTGTCCACCATCTTCTTTATAAGTATGCTCGTGACTCTTTACACATGATACACAAAACTCTACAACTGGTAGATTTCAGAATGGAACAGAAAAAAAATTCTTCAAAGTGGAAAATATTCTATTATTTAATTAAACCCTTGATGTTTTAATCATGCAACTACCAGCTTTTTCAATAAATTTAGCATGCACGAGCTTTAAAACCATTCATGCAAGTTGTCATCAAGGTATATCAATCGCAAAATTTGATTCTGATGTACTTTTCAAAGCTTTATTTTACTTGGCTATGGCAATTTTTTCTTTCCTACTTACCTGGCATGACACATCAGCTACTTTCTTTCAAATTATGGTCTCCCATTCTTATGTTGAGTCAAACCTTCAATCTTTGTAACATCGGAGATACCCCTAATGAATTTCTATGTTCACTTGGAGATGCTTTAGCATACCCTAATCATAAGAACATAATGATGTCTTGGCACTATATTGAAAATCCCTTTTATGTTCTTACGAAGCCCTTTACCCCATATGACCTCAAATATTTTCACTTGATACTTTTGTTCTTATAATTTAGACTTTTGTCGTATAAGCGTAAAACCCTTATCATAGCCTTCTTCACCCTTTATGCCTATACGCAACCCTTTACACTGCAACATCAAAAACCTTTTTACTAACACCTTCGATCTCACGATTCAACTATTCCTTGTATGAGTGTAAAACCCTTGCTAAGGCTTTCCTTTTACCTTTTTTATTTCTCCTTTACACCCTTACTGTATATGAGCAATGTTAGTATGCTAATAGAAACCAAATTTAAATAAAGCTTCTACAAACTAAACAAAATTCATAAACTTCAAGATAGACTAAGATGAGCTCTCAATTGAGAATATGAGCCATTAATGGGCTCTCTCAATGAGAAGCTCTCTTGTTGAGTAGCTTTGTCTAAATAGATAGGATGTATGCTCAAGCTTTATGCTTCAAAAAGGGCTTCAAATGGAGTTGGAATTTGGGTGTGAGTGTATGGTTTTGATGTAAAATGGCTTCTTAAAATGGCATTATGACTTTACTTCATGGATTGTGTTGTTTTGCAAAGGGGAAGGATCCAATTTATAGGCAAGAGGCTTGAGGGATTGAGGGCTAAGATGCAAGGATGGGAAAAAGCTCATGGAGGGCTCAGATTGCATGAGAGGAGAGCACATGGATTGTGCTTCCTTACAGCCAATCAGGGAGTGACACATGTCACAGGGTGAGAGGATGGAGGAAAGGGGAAGGATGAGTCAAAAAAAGAGGCTCAAGGGATAAAATCTTCATAAAGACCCTCATAATGGCTTGTAAGAGCAATAAAAGGGCTTGGAAGAGTCATTTAGGGCCTAGTGGGCTTCATAAAGTTTTATGGTTGGGATATTTTGAACGAGATGAGAGGAATTTCGACTTGGGCTTGATTAGGAAGGTTTTAAGCTTGTTTAGGATTGTGCAAATGATTAGAGGATGGATTAGGATGGTTTAGGATTAGCTTAAGGATAGGCAAGTGGATGACATTTAATGAGGGTGGGTGAAGGAGGAGATATTTGTTAACTTTGGCTTGGGTTAGTAAGTCTTAACCCATGTTTAGAGAATGTGACAAGGTTAGGAGGGGATTAGGATTAGGTTTAAAGACATCTTCTAGAAGAGTCTAGACTTTGGATGAGGATAAAGACTTTCTAGAATAGTCTAGAACTTCCTAGGATGAGGATGAAGACTTTCTAGAAGAGTCTAGAACTTCTTAGGATGAGGATAAATTAGATTTTTAGGAAATAAATAAAGTTTTATTTATTTCAAGGGTTTGGGTTGAGGAGATATTTATTAAAACTTTTTTAATAAACATGAGGATTAATATTTTATCTTAATTAAATATTTTGAGTTGGGATTAGGGGTAGGAAATGATGGGATTAGCCTTTAATCAAAATTAAAGAAGGATTAGAAGATTTTGGAAGAGGTTAGTGGTCTTAAGGAAATTGGCCAAGTTTTGGGCAAAAAATAAATTTTTTTATTTATTTTGGGTTTTTTGGTCAATTTATTAATTAAATAATTAATAAATAAGGAAATAATGTTTAAATAAGATTTAAACATTTTTGGGAGGGATTCCTTAATTAAATATTTTTAATTAAGATAAAGGGATTTAATGGCATAAAAATAAATTAATTAATAAATGATGATGTCATCAGGAATTTTTCAAAAAATAAAAATACTTTATTTTCTAAAGGTTTTTAAGTGTCTACATTTTGCCCCTCTTTGATGTGATGCCGCAAGTGGCATGGCATCAAAGATAAGAAAATAAGATGCCCAAGGCTAGAGCAGAAGAGGAGAGAATGGACTGCAAGATGCCCCCTCAAGAAGGCGACGGGGAGAGAAAGCGAGGCTCGACAACTTCTTGAAAAGTACAAGAATCCAAGATGAGCAAGAAGACTCAGATTGGCTTAAGAGAAGAGGTTAAGTTAGCTCAAACTCTCACTACGGGAGAATGATAAAGGGAGAATTAAAGGCACAAGAAGAAGCAAGCTTAAGTTCTCAAGGATTGCAGAGGATGAAGGAGCAGAGTGCTATAAAAGAAATCTAGGATGGGGAGATGGATGAGGGGATTAAAAAGCTGATGCAATAGGATTTCAAAGAGTCAGATTGGCGAAAGATGGGTTTCGAAGATCCCTAGGACTAGGATTGTGGATCTCGAAAGATGAGGCTTGGTGGATTGATTTGGATTGGTGGATCCCTAAAACTAGGATTGTGGATCCCTAAAGGTAAAGGTGAGGAGTGATTCAAAGAGATACTAATGCATAAGCTGGGGTAGGAAAGATGGATGTTGGATATGGATGGGGGATAATGGAGATGAAGGAAAACCATTGAAGCTTTTTGAGTGGGGGGATACTTCAAAGAGAAGTACCACCATGTAGTTGAGCACTAGATTTTCTAAAGGACTATTGGTTAATTGCCAAGATTACCAAGAACATCAAGGCCTTTTCACCAACTATCTAGAGGACTGACGGACTGACTCAAAACAAACACACAAGGATTGCCCCAGCATCACACATGAATCTCGAAAGAATCAGAGTGGAACCGACATAGGGTAACCCACAAGCAGAAAAGAAAAACAAACAAAAGACTTGATCAAGACCTTACGCCTAGATTGCCCCATTCGTAGTATACCATGATATGGAAGATCGTGGCAACTTTGAGGAGGGAACAAAAAAACTGTTTGGAAAAGATACTTGATGACCCAAAAGGGAAGATTCCAAATCAAAAGAAAGTGAAAATCCAAAAGAGAAACATTTGCCAACGAGATGGGTAGGACGAGGTACTAACAGACCAAGATCAGACATGAGGAAAGCTATATCCTATAAGGATCTATCGAAGAGCACCTAAGTTGGTGGATCTGGATGAGTGATGCATCTGGAAAGCTAAACTAAGAAGGATAACACTTTGGTGATAGGAGATCTAGCTAAAGGATGCATTGGGATAGCTAACCAAGGGTTGTGCGATGTGTGCAAGATGTTGAGCAAGGATGATCTGACATGAAAACTGGATAGATACAATGGTACTAAGCTAAAGAGGATGTACAAGCTAACGGACCAAGATATGTTACAAATGTACAAGGTTGTTCATGTTTTGGTTTTTGTGAGATGGAAATGTTCATGAAGGGTGGGATGTCTGCAATAGTTGATAGGCAGATAGGTAGATGGTTTGCGAAAAGCTTAAGGAAAATGAGATTCTTTGTGTGCATGTCATAGGATGCAAGCTAGGATACAAGATTTGACATATAATACAAGCTAGAATATGGTACAAGCTTTGGATAAGATTTGGATATACAAGGGATGATACAAGATTTACAAGCTGGGGTACGAGATTTACAAGCTAAGGTACAAGATTTACAAGCTGTACAGGAGGTATTTACAAGCTCCATTAGATTTTGGATATTTGGTTGGAACACCAAGGGAACAAGAAGGTGTTTTATGGGATGGTGGGTGAATGGATGAGGGATAGGATAGTGAAAGATAATGGATTAGTCTTAGTACACAAGGCACCTGAATTACCAGGTTTTCACCAAGGTACCTATCCAAGGTGCTTGAATTGCCAAGTTTTCACCATTGGATGCTTATTTCTCTTTACTATTTTTTTTTTTTTGTATTTTTTCAAAAGTTGGGTATACCAAGGATTTTCAAGCATAGAACTTCTTGAGATGAATGATGTTAATAGGATAATTCAAGAGTTATCCTTTGGGTGTAGATAGCTGATAGGCTTTAGAGCCAAAGGATGCAATGACAACATAAGGACCAAGCCATATAGGTTCAAACTTGCCTTTCTTTTCTCGATCTGCTTGGACTTTCATGTTTTCTTTGAGGACCATGTCACATGGCCGAAAGTGTCATGGAAGCACCTTCTTGTTGAAATTCCTTTTGAGATGAGTTTGATAGACTATGAGATGATCATAGGCTCATTGTCGCTTCTCATCTAAGAGATCTAGCTGGGTGAGCCGAGCTACTCTGTATTCTTCATCTGATATTTGCCCTTGCAAAGATATGCGCAAGGAGGGAAGTTCAACCTCTATAGGTAGTACCGCTTTAGCACCATAGACTAGGGAGTATGGAGTTGTGCCTGTGGATGTACGAAAGGAGGTTTGATAGGCCCATATGGCTGGATTTATTTGTAGGTGCCAATCACAGCCGGAATCATTGACAACTTTCTTTAGGATTTTGAGGAGGGCTTTGTTAGTTGCCTCTGCTTGGCCGTTACCTTGTGGGAAATATGGGCTAGAAAAGTGGTGATGGATGTAGAGGGAAGTGCATAATTCTTCCATGTTGAGATTTTCAAAGTTACCTCCGTGGTCGGTGAAGATGGTGGATGGGATGTCGAAGTGGCAAACAATGTGGTACAAGATGAACTTGGAGACCTGAACTCCTGTAGCTGAGACTAGGGGGACTGCTTCCACCCATTTAGTGAAATAGTATGTAGCTATTATTATCCATTTATGTCCATCAGATGAGAGGGGTGTGATAGTTCCAACTAGATCAAGGCCCCAACAAGCGAAAGGCCAAGGTGGTAAAATAGGCTGTAGATCCTGTGCTAGAGCGTGCACAAGATTTGCATGTTGCTGACATGGGAGGCACTTTCTGACAAAGTCACAGGAGTCTTCTTCAATGGTAGGCCAATAGTAGCCTTCTCTAAGGATTTGTCGTGCTAGGACAATACCACTCGTGTGGGCATCGCAAAGTCCAGAGTGTACTTCTTTTAACACCATCGCGGCCTCGTTTTGGTCTAAACATGGAGAGAGAGTATCGTGATAACCCTGACGATATAGGGTATTGGCTATGATAACATAGTGAGAGGATTTTTGGATGAGGTTATGGCGTTGGGTACATGTGAGGTGAGGGGATATGATACCATCCTTAAGGTAAGCATGAATCTCATGGTACCAAGGGGATTGGGGATCAACCAAGATACAAACACGGTTTGAATCCTCATTCGCATAGGCGGGTGTGAGGAGTTGCTCCACTAAAAACTCATACTGTGTAGCTACTTGGGGAATTTCCAAGAGCAAGCCTATAGTAGCCATAGCATCTGCTGCTTTGTTCTGTATTTGAGGCACTTGTGTAAACTGAAACCTTGTAAAATGCTGGGTTAGCTTATCAACTAGCTCTTTGTAGGGTAATAGCTTTTCATCTTTGGTTTGATATTCATTTAGGGCTTGCTTGATGATGAGTTGAGAATCACCAAAGCTTTGTAACTCAGCAATGTTCCATTCTGCAACTATCTTTAATCCTGCTATGAGGGCCTCATATTCAGCTATATTGTTGGTGCTAGGGAATTGTAGCTTGAAGGCTTTTGGAATGTAATCTCCTTGAGGTGTGACCAACAATATTCTTGCCCCTGATCCATGAGATGTGTATGAGCCATCAAAATAAAGTTTCCATGGGGGTTGTTCTTCAATTAGACAGATATGCTCATCTGGAAATTCTGTGATCAACGGATAAGCATCTATTAGAGGTGCATCAGCTAGGTGATCTGCTATAGCTTGCCCTTTGATTGCCTTTCTGTCCACATACTGGATGTCAAATTTGCTAAGGAGCATAACCCATTTGGCCAAATAGCCTGTAAGTGTTGTTCTGAAGAGCATATACTTGAGAGGGTCAATCTTGGAGACTAGTTGGATGGTATGACTTAGCATGTAGTGGTGAAGCTTTTGAGTTGAGAAAACAAGCTTTTTCCATAGGAGTGTAATTTAGTTCATAACCAACTAGGGTTCTACTGATGTAGTAGATGGCTCTTTCTCTGCTATAGTCATCGAGCTATGCTAGAAGTGCTCCTAGAGCAGTAGGTGTTGCTGATATGTACAAAATCAGGGGATGACCAGGAACTGGTGGAACCAAGATAGGGGGATTGGTGAGATACTGCTTGAGCTGATCAGAGTTGCACTGACATAAAGGATCCCACTTGAAGTTCTCATCCTTCTTTAGTAAATGTGAAAATGGTGTACACTTATCTGCAAGCTAGGAGATGAAGCGCCGGATGGATTGAAGCTTTCCTTGAAGAGAGTGAAGCTGTCACAATGTCTAGGGAGGAGGCATGTCTAAGATAGCCTTGACCTTCTTGGGGTCGATCTCTATACCTCGTTTAGAGACTATAAAGCGTAGAAGCTTGCCAGATGTGACCCCAAAGACACACTTCTTTGGATTCAGCATGAGATGATATTTGGCTAACCTATCAAAGACTTTCTCTAGGTCAGCAAGATGATCCATGAAGGTATGAGATTTGACCAAGATATCATCCACATAATCCTCCAAAATGCTATGGATGAGATCATGAAAAATGGTTGTCATAGCTCTTTGATAGCTAGCCCCAGCATTCTTTAGGCCAAAAGGCATCATGTTGTAGCAAAGGGTTCCCCAAGGGGTAGTGAATGTTGTCTTATGTTGATCCTCTTCTGCAATCTTGATTTGATTATACCCAGAAAATCCATCCATGAGGGACAGAATTTCATGTCCAGCTGTAAGGTCTACAATCATATCTATGTTGGGCAAGGGAAAATCATCTTTTGGATAAGCTTTGTTAAGATCTCTGAAATCAGTGCAGATTCTGATGCCACCAGAAGGCTTAGTGACGGGGACCATGTTGGAGATCTACTCTGAATAGTCAATAGGTCAAATAACCTTAGCAGCTAACATTCTTTCTAACTCAGCTTTGACCAGTAATGCCACATTGGGGTGCATTTTTCTAAGCTTTTGTCTGACGGGCTTGATCTATGGATCGACTGCAAGATGATGAACTACATATAACCATGAAAATTGGCCAATGTTCTCTCTTAAGACCTCAAAGAGGAGATCGGCTTGGTCTTGTGATAGGGATGCAATAATGTGAACAAGTATGGGGATCTCTAAAGAACCAATGTTGACTTCTCTAGTGTCCTCAATTAGAATAGAAGACACCTCTAGTCGATTATCTTGAGGAGGCAATGCTAAATCCTCATGTTCTGCTTGTGACTCTAAATTTTCTTGCTGAGGGGTTCTCTTCGTTGCCTTAGCTAGTCCTGGTTTCACCTTAGTCCCAGTTTTGGGTGTATCGGAACTAGGTTGGGGATTTTCTCCAAAATACCCCTTGGGATCTAGCTTATAGATATAGGCAGAACCTGGCTTTGTTTGCTTATGAGGAGTTTCGGCTCCCATGAATCTCAAAAGTACTTCCTCTAATGTAAACTCATCAATGTGTATGACGCTTGGTTGGTCCCAATCTATGAGTTGTGGATGGGCGAGTGGTAGGTCAATGAGGTGGATGGATAGTTTTTGGAGAACAGAGTCTCCGAGGGAGATTTGGTCTAGGATATCATTGTAGGCTCTCTTTTCAACTTCCTTAGGAATGTCTTCAATTTTTACAAGGTCACGGTGAATGTTCAAAAAAGCGTGATTGTCTATATTGGTGCCCTCAGTTGTGGGTATGCCAAAGCCAAAACTTGACTTCGATTCCCACTTGTGTGCGTCGATGGGGCACTGCATGCCTCTTTCTTCTGGTCCTAGACCACCACCTTGATAGTTCCATTTTTCAGTGATGAGCTTATGTTCTTGGGAATACTTTTGGCTAAAGTGATCAAGGCGTGCCTAATTTCTTTGAGGTGCATCCTTATGTAATCAATTGTTGATATCCAGAGTGAGCTCCTCATGAAGAGGAATTTTTTAGGATACAAAGGTTGTTGGGCCAAACTATTTGTATCGAGGAGGTGGAATATCCTTAGCTTTGTGATATGTCGATCGTCCATGGGTATGTGGATCAAGTGGGAGTGCCCCGACAGCAAATGCATCTAATAGACTATACTCTCCACAGCCTTTGTTATTGATCTTCACGGTCGATAGGGTGGAGGCGAGGATGGTTTCTGGGTCATTACAAGTGTGGGATGAGCTGGCGATGGATGTGCCGATATCAATTCTAGGGAAATGGTTTGTATATGAAGCTTTAACTGCATTGCAGTAAGCAAAGGGTTCTGGATCGGCATGGATGGTTACCTCAGTGCCTTGATGTGGAAATTTGACGCACTGATGGTAAGTGGATGGAACAACTTTCATGGCATGAATCCATGGGCGACCAAGGAGGATGTTAAATGGTAGGTTTAGATCAATAACATGGCAGAGTGTCTCTTAGATGACTGGCCCAACCTTGATTGGCAGCAAAATAGTTCCTTCTGTGGTTCTTTCCAAGTTGTCATAAGCTTTGATGGTGATAACCTCACTGATGATATCTGCCTCAGTATACCCATCTTGTTTTATAAATTTTAGGGTGCAAATATTCAAGGCTGATCAATGCATTATCTATCATTACTCTTTTCACGGCAAAATTGGATGCCATGATGGCTATGCGAAGCAGAAGGGTGTGATCTGGCTCAACACGGGTATGTCGGTGGGTTTGAATGATAGGGCGCATGAGGACGATAGGTGTCCAATGAGATTATGAAAATTAGTAGCATTGATATCTGAAGGGAATCAGGATTCTATGAGAGCACTATCAAGGATGTTTTTGTACACAAGACTACTGTGAAGAAGGTCTAAAATGGAGATTTGGGCTAGCATGTTCTCAAGGTGTTCCAAGATATTGTACTAGCTTTTTGATGGAGCTGATGGTGCTGGTGAAACTGGTGGGCCTGCGATGTTAAATTGTGCTCTTCGAGTGGTGACTGCACACTCATTGTTTGGTCCTTGGATATTGATAACATTGACATAAGGCTCTTTCTTGGATATACAACCTATGAGGCTACCATAGTCTATATAGGATGAAGTGTGGTCATTGTTCTTCCCATGCTATTGGTTTGGCTGACGGTTTTTGGTGTTGTTGTTGTTGGTTTGGATAGGTGCTTTTCCAAGATTTTGGTTTTTGTGTGGAGGAAAAGCATTTTGATAGATCTGTAGGCCTGCATTGGGAGAGGTTTGGGCACCAACAGTGATTTCTTTCTGATCAATGAGGTCTTGCACATAGTCCTTCAGTTTCATGCATCTGAGGGTAGTGTGACCTTTTACCCTATGAAATTTGCAATACTCATTATCTTTGTACCATGCAGCTTTAGATTGGCTTGGGTTGATTTGCTAGGTAGGAGGAAATTTGATGAGGTTTTCCTTGACTAACTTCTCAAAAATGACATCCAATGGCTCACCAAGGGGTGTATAGTTTCTAGGTGTAGGTTGGAATCTGGGCTTTTGTCTTGCAGGTACATTGATGGTATTAGCTTGATTGCTAGACCCTTGAAAGTTGGGTCTTGGATTGTGGTTTTGATAGCTTTGGTTATTCTGTTGTTGGTAGTTGATAGCTTGCTGATTGTTTGGTTGATATGGTGGGTTGGACTATTTTTGAGAAGGACCAACAATATTCACATGTCTGGTGTCAGTGACGCCATCTGTTGCAACGTACTTGTTTTTGTTCCAATACCTAGACTTGTCATTGGAATGTGATTGATTTTGGTTGGCTTCCTTGTAAATCTTGACCACACCATCTTTAATGAGTCCTTGCTCAAGGATCATTCCTTTCTCTTTGATATCTTTGTAGGTCTGCAAACAGTTCATGGTCATGTGGTGAGCCAAGCTAGGATGGGCATTATCAATAAACATTTTCACCAAATGGCGCTCTGGCAAGGTGCAAGATATGCGGGTGGTAAGGGTTTGCCATCTTTGAAGATATTTGGGAAGGCTTTCTCCACCTTTTTGCTTAGTGTGGACAAGATCAACTACTGATAGCTCTGTTTCAACAAGATGGGCATATTGGGCTACAAATGCCTCAGATAATTCAGAAAAAAATTTAATTGTGCCATATGGTATTCTATAAAACCATTCAAGAGCTGGTCTAGCCAAGCTTTTGGGAAAGATACACAAGAGGAAGACATCATCATATGCCACTTCTTGGTAGTGCATGTAAAATTCTTTGATATGTGTGATAGGGTCTCCTTTTCCTCTAAATTTGTCAAATTTGGGTGTCTCAAAATGCTTGGGAAATGGTGTCATGGTAATGGCTATGTCAAATGGATAAGGACACACATTCTCAAACTTGAAGGTTTTTGGATCATTTCCCTCTTGGATGTTTTTCAAAGCTGTCTTCATGGCTTCCCATTCTGCATTAATGGGTGATGGCTGGGGTGCCCCCAATGTAGGAGTGCCCTGAGGTAGATATGTGCTAGATGGGGCAATAGAATATGGATGGCTTTGAGGTATGGGTTGGTAGGGATTGTACATGGCTTGGGCAACTGAATGGTGGATGATGGGTTGCTGAGGTGGAGGTGGCACATATTTCTGCATGTGTTGTGAGGCTTGCTGTTGATATTGGATTTGAGGTTGGGATTAAGGAACATAAGCTGGCTGTGGGATAAATGGATTTCTTTATGGAGATAAGGTATAAGATGGTTGTGAAGCTTTGGGAAAGGATCGGGGAGCTTGTGGAACTTGACTTTGGATTTGAGGAGTTTGACCAATATATGTGGGTTGTGCCCCCATTTGGGAAGGTGTCTGCATGGTGAAGGAGGCCAAGTAATTGGTGGTTGGTGGCAGTGAATTTCCTCCTAGAAGTGGCATAGAAAAATAGTTGGTGATAGGAGGTAATGGATTAGTTGGTGGTGGAGGTGGTGGGAATTGAAAGCTTGGGAATGGAACTGATGGGTTTGATAGCTTGGTGGCTAGATTTGAAAGCTTGGTAAAGTGGTGGCAAGAGCTTGGGTCACTTGAGAGCTTGGTAGAACATTGGTAGTAGCTTGTGGGGTGTGATAGCTTTATGGAGTGAAGGTAGTAGCTTGTGGATTTGTGGCTGATGGCACTGAGCTCCAAGGACCTAGTGGAAATGATGGAATTGTGTTCTGAGCAGAGGTAAACAGGCTGGGGGTGATAAAAGGTTGATTACTTGGCCCCATGGGTGGCATCCCAGTTGTATATTGTTGCGGTTGGCCAAAGATGCTAGCACTGATTTGGGAGATGGGTGGATTTGGAAGGCTGGGTTGGGGGGCAGCAGTAGCAATAGTGAAGGGAATGAATGATGAGGTGTTTTGGGCGAAGGGGGTTTGGGATGAAGTGGTATGGACCAATGGTGGAGTGGTGGTGGTTGGATTGGCTTGTGGAAGGGAGATTTCAACTTGAGTGGAGGTTGTTATGTTTGGGTCTGTTGGATCATAAGGGGTGGGTTGAGGCTCTTCTTTTGGCATATATTAAGGATAATTTGAATCATAAGAGCCTATGGGTGGTGGGAGTTGTCCAAACAATGGGTGAGATGGCTCTGATAGGGGAGGAGGTCTTCCAAAGTCGAAGGCTCCAATGCTGTCCCTTCGAAAGTTAGCCATGATTGTTTCCTTATTTTTGTCTATAATGGCATTCACCAATACTGCATTTCCTGGTTGGTTCATGAAAGCTTCAATGTCAGTAGGTGATGGTATGGTGTTCTCTGGGCTGAAGGATGGTTGAGTGCTCAAGGGGAGCGATGTTGTTGGATCCAAATGATAGGGCTCCATTGTTTCCTTCTTCTTCTTGCCTAAGCGAGTGACGGGTGGCACGAAAAATGCAGAATGTTTCCTAGGTATGAGATGCAACAGTGTTGATGGAGGCAAAAGAGGAAGGCTTTTCTATGCAAATGATTTCCTAGGTTGAGGCAAAGCTATATGAAAAAACCTAAGGAGGATTGGGTTGAGGATTCTAACTTCAAAGATATGTTGCCAAAGCATGAAAGGTCTCCTTTCCTAAGTGCAAGCTTGGTGGTGATTGTGTCAACTTAAGGATAGACTGATGATCCTTTAGGAAGAACACGAGATTGACCACTTGTGGATCCCAACCTTTAGCTCAAGGTGATGAGGGATGACAAGTGACAAAGCTAGATTACCCTAAACAAAGCTCTGTCAAAGGGATAACCTTGGTGAGATTGATGGATCTGGAAGTTTTTAGGAATGGCAAACTTTTGGCAAGGTGACAACAATTTTGAAGGCTTGGATGTGAGGTTTTGATTGCTGGCTAGATGGTTTGGTTCTAAATGAGATGAATGAGCTAAAATTCTTTAAGGGGATGACTAAGGATGGCTAGCTTACCTACAAAGATGACTCTAATGCAAAAGTGAAGCTTATGCAAGAAGATGTGGAGAAACAAGGGGGTCTAATCATAGAAATCATGCCTAGTTGGTAAGGCATAAGCATTGTTAACTTTTGGATGTTGGTTAAATTGGATGGTGCGATCTAACCAAGCATCTTGAAGGGCTTCATCAACAACTTTTTCCTCTACTTTGTGGAGTTTGGAAATTCGAGGGCTTGGTTTTAGTTCCTTTCTCTTGGCTGAAAGCTCTTCGTATGCCTAAGATGGCTTGAGTTTGACTTTGTGAAACTTCCGTTTGGGTTTGGGTTGCTCTGACATCAATTCCTGAATCTTCTTAGCTTTGAGAGATCTTGGTTGTTTTTCTTCAACTTGTTCAACTTTTGGAATAGGCAGTGACTACGCTAAGTGTGCCCTAAGCTAGGATTGACCAAGTTTGGCAAACATGCATTCAATCAGTAAAAGACCAAGCAATAGATAGAAACAACCAGATAGAAGTTTTGATTCCCAGAATGTGATACTTGAACCAAGGAGTGTGTATGTTTTACAAATGTTTCAATGAGTCACTTCAAACACATTAATATCTTAGATGGTTGTCTACAAGGCTGACAGTTGGTTTAGCTAGGGAGTCCTCGATATACCCAAGGTACGTGAGGCCCAAATCCGTAGATGAAACCAAAAAGATGTCACACAGCCGAGAGGAGCGGTAACCCACTTCTCCTCTTTCACTTCTCAAGGGTATAAAGTTCCTTGAGGCTTAGCCCGAGTGAGAAAATCTTGATCCAAAGAGAGGTGTCTTTCGATTCACCTCTCGGTTCTTATACTCCGCCGGAATGCTGGAGTTGAGGTCATTCAAGAGGTGATGAAATCCCCAAGCAGGCCTCCTAAAAAGAAAAAAAGGTTTTGAATCCTAATCTTATGCACCCAAGATGGCCTCGAAAGACAACAAGGGGAGAGAAGACTTGGATGACCTTGGGCTAAAAAACACGCTTGTTCTTTTTACCAACTGACTCTTATGTGTGTTGATCTAGAGTTTGCAAGCACTCATGTTTAAGAGACAATGTTCAATTCCAACTTTGAAATGCGCCAACAAAGAAAAATCAAGCGAAGAATGAATACAAGAAGAAGAGTTAGGGTCAACAAAAAAGTAAACCCATGCGCCCATAGGCCCTCCATGTCAAGTATTGATTAATTTTCTTTAAGGCATTCAAGAGTTGGTGTGATTTTGTTTTTAAGCCCAAAACAAAGATGTGTGAGATTCGATTTCAAGCGTGCGCCCGGAGGCCCTCCACGTCAATAGTTGTTTAATTTTAGTGCCCAAACTTGAAGTGTGATCGATTTAATCTAGAGTTTTGATCATTTAAGAATTTTGATAAAGTTAAAGCAAACATTCAAAGACCAAGTGGGTGAGTTAGATTGTGGAACATTTAACACCTTTTTCAAGTAGACCCATCCCCATAAATGGCGCTGAGATTGCAACCAATGGTTAATATTTGATGGGTGATTAGAAAAGAGGTGAGTCCAAGGAACTACTCAAATTGATTTTTGCAAATTTGTATTTTAACTTAACAAAGTTTCTTAAATGTCCAAAAATCAAACTTTACCTAGATTGCATGTGGAAAAGAGATTTGTTTTGTTCAATTTTTAGAAGCTCCAAATGAAGTGTTTGATATTGCAATGGTTAATTGATCCTTGGCATTCAAGATTGGATTTGTTGTTTTAATCATGCATTCAAGGAAAATTTGATTTTAATCCATGGCATTCAAGAGTGTGTTTAGCAACATGCATTCAAAGACAAGTGATTAAACATTCAAGTTTTTTTCTTTTGAGCATTCAAGATTGAGATTTTGTGTGTTGTTTTAAGAACTTTGAAGTGCTTTGTTTTAACCTTAGATCATTCAAGATTGTTTTGGACTCAAAATTGAAAATGACTCTTTGGACTTTGGTTTTCATTCAAGATTTTGTGTTCTAGTTTGCATATTTTAAGCCCAAAAATGATATTCCTAGATTGTTTTGATGCATGAAAAACCTAAGAAACATTCAAGATTTTGCAACAAGACATTTTTTTGGAACAAATAACAAAGCTTTTAGGACAAATTTTTGGCAACCATTTAGGACTCTTAGTTTTCATGAGATTTTTAAAAGAACTTTAAAATATTTTCAAATGAGGTTCATTTTATCCTTGATTGATGCTTTGAGTTTTATTTAGATTTTAGTGTGCACTTAGTGTTGATTTTGAAACTTTTGAAATGGAAACTTGAAGTTCTTTTTAAATTCTCAAAAATGTAGTGTTCCTAACTTTGCATGAATGCATCTAAAACCTTGATGTTGCAAGGATGCAAATGATTGGATTGGTTTAGTTCACTTGTTAAAAGATTTTTTCTTTTTTGAAAATTTTTAATTTTTTAATGGGTTTAAGTATGATTTGGGGGTTCATTTTAAGCACTAAAAAGAAGTGTGTATGATTTTGCTTCCTTAAAAAAAAATGGCCAAGATCTCCCACAAGAAGAAGAAGAAGGAGTAGATGGAATAAGAAGAATATAGACAAGAAGAGGAAGAAGAATTCCAAGTGCTTTGTCCACCTATAAGCTTGAAAAATCTGCAAATACTATGAGATAGACTATGAGTTCTTTGTCTTCTTCATGCTCATGTGGAGCTACAAAACCAATTTGTACAATCCTACCAATCACAAAAACAAGCAAAATTAGCCAAAATTAGCAAATGACATACAAAACTTGACTAAAAAAGCTAATGAAGATGACCCATGCGGGGTCCCACCGGGCGTGCCAAAATGTATATGAGCAATGTTAGTATGCTAATAGAAACCAAATTTAAATAAAGCTTCTACAAACTAAACAAAATTCATAAACTTCAAGATAGACTAAGATGAGCTCTTAATTGAGAATATGAGCCATTAATGGGCTCTCTCAATGAGAAGCTCTCTTGTTGAGCAGCTTTGTCTAAATAGATAAGATGTATGCTCAAGCTTTATGCTTCAAAAAGGGCTTCAAATGGAGTTGGAATTTGGGTGTGAGTGTATGATTTTGATGTAAAATGGCTTCTTAAAATGGCATTATGACTTTACTTCATGGATTGTGTTGTTTTGCAAAGGAGAAGGATCCAATTTATAGGCAAGAGGCTTGAGGGATTGAGGGCTAAGATGCAAGGATGGGGAAAAACTCATGGAGGCCTCAGATTGCATGAGAGGAGAGCACATGGATTGTGCTTCCTTACAGCCAATCAGAGAGTGACACATGTCACAGGGTGAGAGGATGGAGGAAAGGGGAAGGATGAGTCAACAAAGGAGGCTCAAGGGATAAAATCTTCATAAAGACACTCATAATGGCTTGTAAGAGCAATAAAAGGGCTTGGAAGAGTCATTTATGGCCTAGTGGGCTTCATAAAGTTTTATGGTTGGGATATTTTGAACGAGATGAGAGGAATTTCGACTTGGGCTTGATTAGGAAGGTTTTAAGCTTGTTTAGGATTGTGCAAATGATTAGAGGATGGGTTAGGATGGTTTAGGATTAGCTTAGGGATAGGCAAGTGGATGACATTTAATGAGGGTGGGTGAAGAAGGAGATATTTGTTAACTTTGGCTTGGGTTAGTAAGTCTTAACCCATGTTTAGAGAATGTGACAAGGTTAGGAGGGGATTAGGATTAGGTTTAAAGACATCTTCTAGAAGAGTCTAGACTTTGGATGAGGATAAAGACTTTCTAGAATAGTCTAGAACTTCCTAGGATGAGGATGAAGACTTTCTAGAAGAGTCTAGAACTTCTTAGGATGAGGATAAATTAGATTTTTAGGAAATAAATAAAGTTTTATTTATTTCAAGGGTTTGGGTTGAGGAGATATTTATTAAAACTTTTTTAATAAACATGAGGATTAATATTTAATCTTAATTAAATATTTTGAGTTGGGATTAGGGGTAGGAAATGATGGGATTAGCCTTTAATCAAAATTAAAGAAGGATTAGAAGATTTTGGAAGAGGTTAGTGGTCTTAAGGAAATTGGCCAAGTTTTGGGCAAAAAATAAATTTTTTTATTTATTTTGGGTTTTTTGGTCAATTTATTAATTAAATAATTAATAAATAAGGAAATAATGTTTAAATAAGATTTAAACATTTTTGGGAGGGATTCCTTAATTAAATATTTTTAATTAAGATAAAGGGATTTAATGGCATAAAAATAAATTAATTAATTAATAAATGATGATGTCATCAAGAATTTTTCAAAAAATAAAAATACTTTATTTTCTAAAGGTTTTTAGGTGTCTACACTTACGAGTTACCTTTACCTTGTAACCTCGAAGAACCTTCTCAAATGATATCTTGCTCTTATGTTTACCCTTTCTCATAGAAGCGTAAAGCCTTCTCTTCATCTCCTTTATCTACCCTTTTATGCTTATACACTAAAACTCAACTTGTAACCATAGAGAAAGGATGAAAAAGCTCTTCATTCATACGCTTAGCTTGCAAGCGTAATGGTGTAATGACAAAACTGCCCTTTTCAACTATCAACGAACCAGATTTGATCTCAAAAAAATTTTAAAAATAGCACTATTGATTTTGTGCACATGCAATATTTAGACCTTAAGTTGTATGCCACGCTGGCTAGGCCCATCTCAAATGGATGTCGTGTCTTCATCTAATTCGCTTGCACCAGGGCCCATCTGACAATTCAACAAGTCCCACTCCACACTTTTACTACTAAAACATGGCTTTACGATTGTCTGTGAGCTCAAAAAATGTATGCACATAATGACATTTGAACTTTACTTTCGTTCTTACGGAATCCTTTTACCCGTAGCACCGTAAAACCTTTCATGCACCCTTTCAGATCATGATTTACACCATGCCAGGGTATTACACCCTTACACTATCCATTGAAATGTATATGCATAAATCATAACTCAATACCTCTCTGCCCTTTTGTTCAACTATTTACTCGTATCCCCATAAAGCAATATAACATCTTCCTTTAAAACCCTTATGCTTACTCGCAAATCACCTTAAGCATATGCCCAGGAATGCCTTCTCAAACCCTTTGTGCTCACCTGCTCAACCCTACACCGTAAGATCGTAAAGGGCAAATTTTAAGCTCTCTACAAATCTTTTTGAAATTTTAAAAAGAGACCTAGGGTTTTCACAAGTAGGGTATTTTAATGGCTGAGCTGAGAAACAAACCTTGAGAATTTAAAAGGAAAAGACAACACATGAAATAGGGCACGACTAGGGTAACCTAAAATTTTAAAAAATATGAGGAATGAAAACCTTAATCTGCTTAATTCAAAGACTTTAATGATTTTTCACCCAAATTTTTAGAATTTTTCTATACTGTGAAAAATCAAACCAACAGTTCGCATATGAAAATAAAGTAGTTTTCCCATCTTCATCATAATCTTCTTTCATAGAAACATAGACAACTTCATCATCATTACTTTCAGATTCAGTGTCAGTTTCTTCTTCAGAAATGTAACATGATTTATTACCTTTGTCTCGGTCATCTCTCCTTCCTTTGTACTTGCTTTCCTCTCTCTCATCCTTTTCTTCTCTGTCAAGACACACTATAACAATATGACCGACCTTGTTGCATGAAAAACAAATTATAGTTAATTTATCTTTGTATTTACCTCTGGCTCTTCCAAATATTTTTGCAATAAGTGCTTAAATTTCATCAATTTCATTGTCATAAGTGTCATTATCACTCTTCACATGTTTGTCTTTCTCTTGCTAAGAACCAATTGTGACTTAAAAGCATATTCAATGGTAGCATGTGTGTAGATATCAAAATTAGACATCTCAAAAGTAGTAAGTCTACCAATTCCACCTTCCAAAGTTAAATTGTTACCTAGAGTGCATCTCATCTCTTGTATTGCAAAAACCCTAAGGGCATATATAGGAAGTATAGTTTTCAATACATTTCTTATCATATTTTTATCTTCAATCTTCCCATTTGCACCTCAAATAGCATTGACAACTTCCTTGATTCTTATACAATCCTGCACTATGTTCTCACCTTTCATCATTCTCATTTCATCAGATTTCCCCCCTAGGCTCTTTGATTTGGCTATTAAGACATTGTCATCTCCTCCATAAATGGTCGTTAGTTTGTCCCACATTTATTTGCACTATCACCACCTTTTATGTCATCAAAATCGACATAGCTTAGGGCTGAAGAAATCTCCAACATTGTTTGATTGTGTTCTTGCTTTTCTTTCAATTATTGAGTAGTGAGAGGAACAATTGTTATCTTCACATATTCATTATCCACAAAGTTTATTGCAACATCACCAATACTAGATATATGTAACCTCATCAACATTTTCCATGCTGGAAAGTTCTCCTTGTTCAACTTTAGTACCTCCCTTTTGTGAGTCATGATCTTTAGCATTAAGTACCTTCAAACTTCTCTTTATAAGCATTGGTGCTCTAATACCAATTGTTAGAATGTTTAGAATAATTGAGAGGGGGGTGAATAGTTACTCAAGGTCCATTAGTACCAATTGAATAATCAAACAATTAAACACATTTGTATCTTGTTTATCCTATTGCTCGGTCGCTACTATAATCTAAATAACAATATTAACTATTAGTTCACTATCCTAATATAACATACTTGTTGAATGTAAATATTTGAAATGTAAAACACCATAAAATATTCAACACAAGTTTGACACTCAAATTTAATGTGGAAACCCAATTTGGGAAAAACCACTAGCAACATGTCACCACTTTTTCACTCTTTTGAAATTAGCCCTTTTAAATTGCCAACCCTATTAAAGGTTACAATAAACACTATTAAATGTGACCTGGTTAGGGGATTTAATCACCCTGTTAAGAGTGTCCTTGTCAGAGGACTTTAGAACATTCCATTAGAATGTCACCTAGTGAAAGGATTTACATAGATTGTTAAGTCCTTAATGACTATTAGGTCAACCATCGATAAAAAGGATTTCAATACAAACTCTTTACAATGATTATAAAGAAAACAATAGGGTTTGATTTGTATGATTACAACTTTCTTTATAGTTTTAGATCTTTGTTCAGTTCATGTGTTGATTCCCTTATAAGTCTTCCTTGTCACTTCCATCTTTGATTTTCTCGGCAAGCCTTTGAGCATTCACCCTTCTCTTCACAAAAAACTTAAGCCTTCTGCTTATATTTTCTTATCAACCTCAATAGCTTTGTTCCATCTCACTAGAAATCTCTAAAAAATGCACAACTTCTCTAATCTATTCTCTTCTTCACATTGTCTCATTCATGCTCTTCTTAAATTTCATCTTTGTGCCTCCTTAAATAAGTAATTCTGGTCCTTTGATGTTTCTCACAATCGTCATAGATCTTAGGGTTTGCAATCTAATCCAACATATTCGGTGTATCTAATCACCATTCTATTTATCTCTTTTTTTCTAGAAACTTCTCATCGAATTCATTCATTAGGTTTCTTACCTAATCCTCTCGTTGAATTAAATGATCCAACATGTCAATCTTATCTTCAACACTCTTTCCATATCCCAAGAAATCAACTTAGTCAATTGGGAATTACAATTTCTCACAAATAATTAAAATGTTCTTCTTTGGCCAACACTAAGTTCTGATACTTAGTCATCACTAATTTACTTAGTTGCAATAGAGCTTCTAGCTCGGCATCAATATTGTCACTTGGTCAATATTGATGCTTGGTTAATGCTAAATTTCACTCAACTTGTACTGGCATTTGACCTTCTCTGTTCTGGCACTCAATCAACACTAGCATCACTCGAATTCTACTTCAAGTTCCTTAATCTTTTGTCATATTCCTCGATCAAGATTATGCAATCTAACAGTCTCTTCTCATGTCTTCATAATATAAACAATCAAATTATCTTATCAAAGTCTAACTAATCAAATGTCCATTGTAGCTTCCTTTTCATAACTCAACCTTTCCTCTAGGTGCTTTTTTTATGAGAAACTTCTCAAATCCTCTTCATCAATCAAATAGATTATGACATTTAGGTCAGATAGTGATGAGGGCACAACCCAAGACAAAATGAACACAATAGGAAAAAGGGAATATTATTATTAGAAGTGATATTCTATTACATTTAGTACAATTAAAATAGACTCAATGATGTGCCCTAGGGGCTTACAATGTTGTCTGATTCTGGAGAAAAACCCTCCTCATAGTACCTTCTCCCAAACTCCACCAAAAATTGCATTTACAATGCCAAAAATGACCTTAAGTAAACCAAATTAGGTTTAGGGATAGGAATACATTCTAGAATATGTCATTTGGCATCCACCACCAAAATAGAAGGTTCTAGAAAACACATCAAGAGTTGGTGTAAAATTAGAAGAATCTAGAAATGGTAGTCCAACTTCTGGGAGGCATAACTTTTGATCTAGGACTCCGAGTGACAAACCGTTTACATTTCTAGAAATTTCTCCAAGTGTGTTATAGCCCTATGGACTAGCTATATTCATCTCCCATTTTTTGGGCCCATACAAGGCCATTTAGTGCCTCAAATCTAACTTTGAAGTGCTCTTAGGGGGTCTCCAGGCAACTTAAAACTACAATAACTTTCAAGTCATAAAGCCTTTTGACTTGATTTTTTTTTGGAGTGCTTTGAATTACAAGTATAATCATCCCTCCAACTTACACCCTCTAAATCATCATAATTATGGTTCAACTACAAAATAATCTATTTTCTACATTGGCACATATCCTAAAGTGCTTAAAAACTCTAACCTAGAAAACCAATAGAGGAACTATGAGAGTTGGAAACTCTATTTGACCCAAATGGGTATCCATATATAAAGACACCTTAAATAGAAACTAAAACTAAGCATATTTTTGGGTGATATAGGATTGCCCTTACACCACTAGATGCTCCTGCATCAGATAACAACATGTCTCATTAGTAGATTTGACATGAATGACAACATAACAATTGTTTCAATTATAGTTTCCAACAAACTAGTCATAAGTTATCTAGCAAAGATGAGACACCTACTATTGAGAAGAAGTAAATATCCATGATTAGAAGTTTGCAATATTTGACTCATACAAGACCAGACATAACTAATGCAGTTGGTATTGTTTGAAGATTTAAAGTTGATCCAAAGGAAGCACATTATGTGGCATTAAAGAGGGTTTTTAGTTATTTGATGGGCACACCTAATTTTGGACTACGGTATGAAAAATTAAATGGCATTACTTTATATGCATATACTAATGCAGAATGGGTAGGCAATGTGGATGACAGAAAGAGTACAAGTGGTGGAGCATTTTTCTTAGGAGGAAGATTTGTTTCTTCGCTAAGAAAGAAACAAGATTGTATCTCACAGAGCACAATAGCAACAAACAAATGCAATCAGATAATTGGAGTGGAGTTTACTAAACTTGTTATCATACATTGTGATAACACAAGTACAATGAGTATGTCTGAGAATCTTGTGTTACATTATAATACAAAGCACAGATCTATTAAGTATCATGTTTTGAGAGAGAAAGTTGCAAAGAAAGAGATCAGACTAGAATATATTAGTACAAAGGAGTAGATTGCAAATATATTTAAAAAGCCTTTACCTAAGGATACATTTGAGTATTTGCGAGGTATTCTTGGGGTTAATCCCCTACCTACTTTAGAGTAGATGATGTAGATAATGAGATTCAATTTGTAGAACAGAAAGAAGAACCAAGATATGAACCTAGAGAAGTAGCAAGTGTTGAAACAATAACACCAAACAAGAATTTGACAAAGAATCACCCTGCTAAATAGATTATTGGAAGCAAAAAAAAAGGAGTTATGACAAGAAACAAGGTACATGAATAATTGTGTTTGATTTCTCAAGTTGACCTAAAAGTGTTGATGAATCTTGCAAGGATGATCATTGGATTCAAGTAATGAAGGAAGAACTAGATCAGATTGTGAAGAATGAGACATGGGAATTGGTTCCTAGACCTAAAGACAAAAATGTTATAGGAATTAAGTGGGTTTTTAGAAACAAGATGAATGAACAAGGTGAAGTTATGAGAAACAAAGCAAGATTTTTATGCAAAGGATACTCACAGTAAGAAGGTGTAGATTATGAGGAGACATTTGTACCTATTTCCATAATTATAGTAGTAAGAATATTTTTTGGCTTATATGGCTAAAAATAAATTCAAAGTATATCAAATAGATGTGAAGCCAATATTTCCTAATGGAGAACTTGAAGAAGCCTACGTTAAGCAGCTTGAAGGATTTCCTTTAACAAAAGAACAAGATATGGTATATAAGTTGAAGAAATCACTTTATGGTTTGATGCAAGCACCTATAACCTAGTACGCAAGGTTGGACAAGTATTTGGAAAAACTAGGATTTTCTAAAGGTAATGCAGATAGCAACTTGTATTTGAAAGAAATTGAGAATGGTTTGTTGATTATTAAAGTATTTGGGGATGATATAATCTTTGGAGGAAATGATGAAGCAAGTGAAGCATTTTCTAATGAAATGAAGAAGGAATTTGAGATGAGTATGATTGGTGAGATGAAGTATGTCTTGGGTTTGTAGATTGTGCAAAATAATAAAGGTATTTTCATTTCTCAAACTAAGTATTTGAAAGACTTGTTGAAGAGATTTGGTTTAGAAAGTTGTAAGCCTATTGGTACACCTATGGTAACTATTTATAAGTTATCTAGAAAATATGAGACACCTCTTATTGAGAAGAAGTACAAATCCATGATTAGTGGTTTTAAACATTTGACTCATACAAGAATAGGCGTAGCTAAAGCAATTGGCATTGTTTCAACATTTCAAGCTGATCCTAAGGAAGAACATTATGTGGTGGTAATGAGGATTTTTAGATATTTGAAGGGTACACCTAATTTTGGAATATGGTATAATAGATCAGACTTTATGTGCATATACTAATGTGGATTGGGTAGGTAGTATGGATGACAAAAAAAGTACAAGTGGTGGAGCAATTTTCTTAGCAAGAAGATTGGTTTCTTGGTTAAGAAAGAAACAAGATTGTATCTCACAAAGCTCAACTAAAGCAAAATATGTAGTAGCAACAAAAAAATGCAATCAGATCATTGGAGTTGAGTTTACTAAACATGTTGTGATACATTGTGATAATACAAGTACAATGAGTTTGTCTAAGAATCATGAGTTACATTCTAAGACAAAGCACATATCTATTAAGTATCATGTTTTGAGAGAGAAATTTGCAAAGAAAGAGATTAAACTGGAATATGATAGTACAAAGGGGAAGATTGTAGATATATTTACAAAGCCTTTACTTAAGGATTCTTTTGAGTATTTGTGAGGTATGCTTAGGGATATACCCCTTCCTACTTCAGAGTAGATGATTACATCAATCTAGTGGTACAAAGCAATATTGTTTATCTAGACTGAATGTTGATGCTTCCTATATGGGGGAGTATCTATGATTGAGCTGAGTCATGAAGGACTCTGGGTAATTGGTATTTCAATAGTGTCTTTGTACACTTGAGCTAATTAAAGATATTGAGTAGCATATTGGCATAGTGATGCCTTTATCATTGATGTAAATGGGGGAGAAAATACATGAAAAACATTTCCTATGAATGGGGAAGAGAAGTATCTCCTAAGAATGGGGGAGATTTTTTCATAAGATGGAGAAAAGATTGATGTCAATAGGGGAAGTATATCAATGAGGGAGCAACAACATTGATGAAGAGTTGTTCCTGAGAGATTCATATTTGATTGATGAAGAGGGTTTGAAAAAATGAGAGCAACAACAGATTAATGTGTTTGGTGAGTCCTTTTACCTTCTACAAATCCTAATAGGGTTAGAATCTACTCACATGGATTCAAAGCCTCCTAACATGGACTAATATGTACTGAATGCATTTCATTGGATCTTAACAAAGTCCATCCTCTCAAAAGAAACATACATACTAGTACATCATTTTGTGGTGTCATCCCCACTGGGTTTTTTCCTGTGATCAAGGGTTTCCCTAATTAACATATCTGGTGTTATTGTATATGTTTATCTTCTTATGGTTGTTGTTTATATTGATCACATGTTTGAGAATTAACAAGGTTAATAAAAGTTGGATTGACCAGATAACTAATTCACCCCCCCCCCCCCCAAGTTATCTTGGTGGACTTTACTTTGTAACGTCTATTACATCTTTTATGTGTACACATTAATGACTTGAAAATGTTGAGATATGGCCCAGAAACTATTGGAAATGATTGAAAAGATCATGAGGGAGATTGTTGGAAATGATTGAAGAGATCATACATAAAAAGTAATGGAACTGGTAAAGAATGTTCTCAATCATTGTTTTCTCATTGATGTCAAACTTGCTACTTGCAGGAATGACAATTGCTTTAGTGATCCAAATACTATCAATTGGTTAATTGACAAGGAGAAGGAAATCAATAAGATGTAACTAGTACACCTAGAGAAAGGTTGAAGTTATGCTGTTGTAATGAAGTACAAGGATCAGCTAAGCCATTGATGAAAAAGTGTATTGACGACATACTCTAAGATATAGAGAATGGACACACTAAAACATATCAAAGATGTAAGGTTTTAGCTAAGTCATTTGTAAAGCCTAACTAAGTCTATTAGAGAGGGAGCCGAGCAAGCTAGTAAGTGTCGAACAAATTCCTAGTTAAAGCCAAGCAGAAACAAGTGCCGAGCAGATACAAGTGTGGAGACAACAAACAAGTGCTGAGCAGAAAGAAGTACCGAGCAAGATACAAGTACTGAGTAACATAGAGATGATGAGCATCAGTAAACCAATAATGTCGAGTTGCTGCATTATTTCAAAGATCGAAGATTCACTAGATCTGAGTCGACAAGGTTGTTATCTAGAATTCTATGAATTAAATAGAAGATAAGAGTGATAAGCTGGTGGCACAAAACATCATGTAAAACATTTTTGGAGATTACAACTGGACTCTAGATGAAGTTTCTATAAAAGAGCAAGATATGGGGTAGATACATTATATTTTACCTAATCCATTTGAAACCCTAAAGTTGGAGAGGGAGAATCAAGTGGGAAAGGGACTCCAGATTTCTATTTAAGGAGTCATAAGGTCACGAAGCAAAAAAAAAAAGAGAAGCTCAAGCATGAAAGCATAAAGTGCTAAAGGAGGTGCTAAGGAGTAAGAGAGCACAAATACTCTACTTCAATAGACGACCATAGGTATGGTTGCATTAGTATGATGAGTGAGAGGACTCAAGGAGACGAAGCTTGAGATGAAAAGCTGTCAAAGCCAAAGTGATTAAAAGCCAAGCAAAAAGGACTGAACTGAAGTGTGATCTGAAATTTGCAAAATATGTTGTAAGTTGTATCATATCATAAAGCCATTATTGTTACTCTCTAGCAATTGTAACAGATAGTTTAAATCCTATGGACTTAGGTTGGTTTAATAGCCATGTTATAAATCCTTTAACAGGGTGACATTCCAAGTGAATGTTCAAAAGTCATTTGACCAGGCCCATTCCTAACAGTATGGTGAAATCCTCTAACAAGGTCACATTTAATAGTGTGTTGTAAGCCTTTAACAAGGTAGGCTTTTAATAGGGCATCACTTTAGAAGAGTGAGAATTAAGTAGCATGTTACTGACCTGGTTTTTCCCAAATTGGGTTTCCACGTAAATCACTGTGTCATGTGTTGATCTTACATGTTTTATTCCTACATATTGATTTGTTGTAATTTGCTAAAATGATTGATTTAAGTTTGGATGGATGAAAATTTTATGGGCTCACTATAATAAGAGAAAAAAGTATTATTAGGGCATTTAGACCTTGAATAACTAATTCACCCCCCCTCTCAATTATTCTAAAGAATTCTAACAAAAACAATATTAATAAGAAGATATCCATGGGATGGTGAGTTTAATTTCTTATGTTGAAAGGAGAGTTTTTGGTGGTGACTATGAGTTTGAGAGTCAAAATGAGAGTTGTTAATCATGCTCATACCATGAAAGAGGAACTTGGAGTTGTGGCTATGGTGAGAATGGAGGTAGAAAATTACTTCCCTTAAAGGGGAGATGGTTGGGCAAATTTTAGGCATGAGGATGTCAGTAAGATTTAGTAATTTTAATATGATATATATGTGGTAAAATAAAAGTTTAAGTTGGTAGGGCAACTTCTAATCTTCCACCTTTTCTATCCCCTTCAAATATACACCATAAAAATAGGCACTGCTATTTTTTAGCAAAAGATTCTTATAATTCTTGTAGCAAACCTTTTTTTTTGACTTCATAGGATCACTTGCTCCTTAAAAATAAACCATGTAGCCTCCCTCATGAGACCACACCCTAAGCCCCTCATCATCTTCCCTCTTGATGTCTTGAACAAATTTTTATAGAGTTCTATTTTGTTACTTAGTTTATGAAACTTATAATTTAATGATACACATATTTTAGATTTGAAATCAACTTTTCATCACACATTTTAATGTTTTAATACGTAATGTATTCTTACATTTTATTTTATCTAAACATAGATTTGTTTATATATTTATTAATTTAAAAAAGTTAGTTTGATTATTAAATATTTATTATTTATTAATTACAACCATTGAATATGTTAATTAATATTGTACACTAAGAAAGTGTACTCCTCTAAACCATTCTATCCAAGGTATTCCATGAGTTGGAAAGCTTGAATTGTGACTTAGAGCTCCCTAGTCATGGAGTGAAAAGGCATACAATACAAGCATAAAGGTAGCTCTCAACTAAGCCTTAAAAATGCAACCCTTGCTAGTAAACCATAAAATGGGAGATTCTATAGACAAGAGCAAGAGTGCTAGAGTCAAAGAACTCTCAAATATGCAATGCAAATGAAGCTACACTAGAATTAAATGCAAAGATGCAACTATGCTAATAATATGAGAGTGTTGCAACCATACTAATTAATATAAGCAAGCTATGTTGTTACAAAGGAAACTAAGCTAATGCAAATGAAGTTAAACTAGTATGAGAATGCAAGAATGAGATGAGAGAGAATAGAAGTTCTCTACAAGATGCTCCAAGAAAACCTATAAGTAAACCTGTAGGATAGCAATAGCTCAAAAATGGGATCCCTAGAGAAGGAGAGAGCTCTCCCTTTTAAGGGTGTATGGATGGTTGAGATCAACATCAAGAGATGAATGATCAAGGGTGGGGGTTGACTCTTAACAAATCCATGTGCACATTCATCTCCTCCAATAGAAATGAGTTGACTTTTCATGTGAGACAAAGTCTTTTCTTTTAATTTGCAAATATAGGAAAATGACTTTGTGTGTGTACATTAGAGTGGGTTGGAAGAATGAGGTCTTTTATTTAATTAAAAGGGGACATGTTCTTTTAATCAAATATGGACTTAGGATATTGTAGTCAAACTATAGACACCTAAAAGTTGGCAAAGACCTCAATTTTGACCAAATGACATGAATTAAGGATAAAATCAAAAGAAAACAATAGACTTTCAAATCAACCATTACATCAAGTCATTAATCAATCAAATCACCTATCAAATCAAAAAGGGCCTAAATCATTTTAAAAAGACGAAAAATAATTCACAAAATCATAAAATAATATTAAAAAAGGAAAAAAGAAAAGATAAAAGTTGAAAATAAATGGAACATTTAATAAATCAATAAAAGTCATTTATCCTCACAAAAGTGAAAAACCTTCTTTTTACATTCAAAAGAATTGGAAAATCCTCATTTATCCTCACAAAATAAGTCTATTGGACTTTTCCTCTTGGTGCCTTTGAGATATTTACAGTTTCACCATTACCCTCTAGTCAAAAGTAAAATCCTGATCTTTACCCCAACTCCTTCTAAAATCCTATAAATAGGAGGGAAATTCAAGAGCAAAAGGGACCCAAGTTTTAGGTGTCTACACTATAGGCACATTTATAGTTAACAATGCATACAATGGGGCTTTGTCTTAAAACCTCATTGTTCTTTAAATTTTCTTACTAATCTTCTATTTTTCTTCTAGATTTGCAGTTTTCTCTAGTTTCTTGTGCAGATTTGACTAGTTGCAGGTTTTACAATGTTTGGGAAGCTTCATAACAGGAACAAAAAACTTTCAAAGACACTCCTGAGCTTATGAAGACTAGATCTACAATTTTCCTAATGTTGCAGCGCTTCTAAACATTGTTTTAATGCTTCTGCATAGTCATTTAACACATTTGAAGTATTTTGTATCACATCTAAAGTCTTGGGGACATGTTCTTTTAATCAAATATGGACTTAGGATATTGTAGTCAAACTATGGACACCTAAAAGTTGGCAAAGACCTAAATTTCAATCAAATGAAATGAATTAAGGATAAAATCAAAAGAAAACAATAGACTTTCAAATCAATCATTACATCAAGTCATTAATCAATCAAATCACCTATCAAATAAAAAAGGACCTAAATCATTTTAAAAAGAGGAAAAAAAATTCACAAAATCATAAAATAAAATTAAAAAAGGAAAAAGGAAAAGATAAAAGTTGAAGATAAATGGAAGATTTAATAAATCAATAAAAGTCATTTATCCTCACAAAAGTGAAAAACCTTCTTTTTATATTCAAAAGAATTGGAAAATCCTCATTTATCCTCACAAACTAAGTTTGTTGGACTTTTCCTCTTGGTCCCTTTGAGAAATTTATAGTTTCACCATTACCCTCCAATCAAAAGTGAAATCCTGATCTTTACCCCAACTCCTTCTTAAATCCTATAAATAGGAGGAAAAATCAAGAGCAAAAGGACCCAAGTTTTAGGCGTCTGCACTATAGGCACATTTATAGTTAACAACACATACTGTGGGGCTTCATCTTAAAGCCTCATTTTTCTTTAAATTTTCTTACTAATCTTCTATTTTTCTTCTAGATCTGCTTTTTTCTCTAGTTTCTTGTGTAGACCTGACTAGTTGTAGGTTTTACAATGTTTGGGAAGCTTCATAATAGGAGCAACAAACTTTCAAAGACATTCCTAAGCTTATGAAGACCAGATATGTAATTTTACCAATGCTACAACACTTCTAAACATTGTTTTAATGCTTCTGCATAGTCTTTTAACACATTTGAAGTATTTTGTATCACATATGAAGTTTTCTATAGCGCATTTGAAATATTTTGTAGTTTATTTGCTAGATTATATAGTGCATTTGCATGTTTAAATATCATATTTGATTATTTTTATAGCACATTTAAACATTTTTCTAATGCATGTGCCATTTTCTGTAGCACATCTTATCAAAGTTATAAATTACCATATCTAACTTGCAGATCTAATTGTTGGTTGCTTACAGATCTCTTCTAGGTTGACAAGAATTCTCAAGTTGCTAAAATCATGAGGTAAAAATGAAGACCCTAAAAAATGTGCCTAGACTTTGCTAGCATCGAATTAGGTAAGTAGACCTAGACCCTTGTTAATTAGATTGCGACATTTCTAAATTCATAACCTAGTTTAAGTAGAAAGTTTGGTTTTGCTAATCTATCCAGAAGTAGACTTATGCTCTCAACTCATCGAGTTGATTAGAATGTCAAACCTTCTATAAGGGTCAGTAGCAATAAATCAAGGAATGAACAAACACATAGAGTTAAGTAGGAGCCTCCTATTTTTTGTAGGAAAAGACTCATAATTGAACACTGTTTGTCTATCGTGTTTTGGGAAGATCAAAGTAGTAGGGATATGCTCTCACTCTTTTAGAGTAATCAAACTCCCAAACCTAATTCTGATTTCTACTTTTCCTTCTTTTTACTAGCTAGATTACTTAGCCATATAAGGGTTACCTCCTGAGATTTTCCTTAGTAGGGTCGGTGAGAGGGATTCCCTTCCATCTTGCATTTTCAATCGAATGCAAGCCAATCATGTTCGAAATATAACCTTCCTCTAGTAGTCTCACAAGAGATTGTGCCAAACCTCCTTAGTGTTGGTGGCAAGCTCTCTATTAAAAGAGAGGTAAATTCAAACATTATTGGTCAAACACTAAAACCCTGTAGTCACCAACTTTAACCAACCATTCTTAGAAAGTCATTTCTTTCATTTTCTAGGTGCGTGTGGTTTTATTTCATTATCATTTCTACTATTATTGTGTCTAGATATGTCTGCTTTGATACATATTAATAAGACTTTAGATCACAACCCTTCTGAGAAAATGCAACTTCAAACCGATGCAAAATCAAATATAAATGTTGTTTTTTTCCTTGAAATAATGCATTCACTACTTGAAATAGCACATTTGATCATTTCTATGATGCATTTGCCTCCTGTAATAGTGCATTTGACTCGAACATCAATGCATTTGAAGACTTAAACAATGCATATACTTTGTATAATAGCATGTGAAACCCCATAAAATAGTACGTACAAGCATTGAAATAGTGCATTTAAATCTTTCTATAGTGTATTTGAGGAAAACATTAAAACATAAGCTATCTGCACACATAACATTTGTAAACGAACATGGGAATGTAGGGTGTTACTTTGTCCATCATGGTTGTTGCTATGTCAATTGGGAAAGCTTCTCTGGATGAAGTGATTTTGGTTGGTCATGCTCTGATGTTGGATGGTGGTCCAAGAAGGTTCACCAAAAAAATTACCAAGAAAGCTAACCTCTAGATCCCTATAAAGAGCATTAATGATTCTCTTAAAGAGGTCGCTTTGTTAGGTTCTTCTATTTCTAGAGCTATTAAAGAACTGATTTATGTTTTTGTCTATTTCTGGTCTTTTGACCCTTGTTGGCTTAGTTGAATTATTTTGGTTACTAGTCTATGTAAAACTAACCAGACTTGATTGCTGGTTCTTGTAAAACCAACCTTCAATTTTTTTTTGAAACTCTAGGTCACTGGTCCCTATAAAACTAGTTCCTATCTTTGTTACTTTTTGTTTGGGGTTTTTGGTACCCTTCAAACTTATTTTTACCTAATCAAAACATTTGTAAACGAACAATAGATTTGGATACCCTCTTTTGTTGTCAACATTTTTTCAAAATTAAGAAATTCTAAAATTGACTATCACCATTTTTGAAACAAGAAATGTTACAAGCTCCATCCAGATATTTTTAATCCAATAGTTATCATTACTTCAACCTCACATATCAAGCTAGAAATGACTAGAAATGCACATCTGTTCCCTACTTGACATCACGAAAGTGAACTTGCCATTTTAAACATAGCTTCTTGCTCCAACGAACTATGGTCTAAAAGAAATCCTCATATTGTTAAAATGCATAATAGTTAAGGAATTCATATCCACATCTCATGCCACTGCGTAAAACCAGTGTAATCGTAAAATAGATAGAACCAAAATAATCACCTACATGATTGAGTGCTAGGATAAGCAAAATAACTATCACATACATGCAATCTCCAAGCCTTATTGAACCTATCACACCAGTGAACTATTCATCAAATACAACTACCCATGAATCACCCTTGTTCAACTAGAACTCAGAACCCTTTTCCAAAATGGGTTCATCTAATGTGTGGGATGAAAAGAGTATTGAAACCAAAATTGAGGATTTTCAGCAAAATCTTGAGCTTGTTGATATCATGGACAAAATAATAGAAAGACACAAAGAATGTTACCTGCTAGCATTAGCACAACAAGGTGTGAAACTGTCATCTAACTTTGATGTAACAAATCTTAAACAAGACGAAGAAGAATCACCCTTGGAAGTTGTTGCACAAAAAATCCAACATTTACAACTAGCAATGGAAAGAATAAAGTGAGGGAAGATCCAACCCATTCAGTTTAGTCTTAAAAAAGTATGCCCCTTCCATTCGATAAAAGTACCACCTTCACACCTTTCCCATAGAATGTGCAACTACCAAAATAGGACAAGTATTTTGGTACATCTGATCCTCAATATCACCTTAGACAACTCTACACTCTAAGTATGGAATTTGTACATGACACAACTTACCTAATGAAAATGTTTCCTAGAAGCCTAGGAGGGAAAGCCATAGAGTGGTTCTCCAAGCTACCCTCCAATGTTAAGTCATTTGATTAACTAACTTTGGTTTTTATTGCCCAATATTCTTAAAATATTGAAAGAGAAGTAACTATGACTGATTTGTGCAATATGAAGAAACTCCCTAGAGAATCATTCAAAGTCTTCTTGCAAAGGTGGAGACACACATTTGCCAAATACTATTGAGACATCCTAGACAAGGAGAAGACATATATCTTCATCAATAGCCTCTCAAAACTTATGAATTACTAGCTCAGCTTCAAGGGCCCAAAGACTTTAGGACTACTTTAGAAAATGTTGCTAAAGTAGAAGAAACCTTGATAAATAATGGCATCATTAAGTTGTCAAAATATGACAAAGGTTTTTCATATAACTCCTCATAGACTCACAATTCATTTGATTGGTTGACTGATAAACAAAATTCATGGTGGAGAAATAACAACAAAAATATAGTCAATGATGGGGTGGTTTAAGATAATAATGTTAAACTACAAACTCAACCCCATCCAAACCAACAATATCCTACTGTCAATAACACCAATGTAAATACTAGATAACACCCACCCAGACAAGACAATGTTCATCCATTTTACTGACGTAACATAACCGCTCCAACTTCCAATCATCTAGTAGCTTACACTCAAGCTCCTCCCCAAGAGGATATCATTCTTCTAACATACCTAAAGAATAGACACCCATTGGGGTGTCTTACGAGAGTGCATTACAAATACTCTTAGTAGATGAACTTATTGTACTCCCTGAGGCCAAGCCCTATGAACCACAAGTTAAACCAAAGTGGTGGAGTGACAAACCCTTTTGTGCCTACCACCAAAGCAAGGGGCACTTGACCAACAATTGTTATGCCCTTAAAGGGGCTATACAAAAATTGATCAACAATGGAACTATCGAAGTGAATAACCTCTGTAACAATGAAGACCACATGGCCTTCAAAAACCCTTTCATGAGCCATGAGAAGGGTGAATCCTCTAGATAAAACTAGAACACATCTTCCCATGATAAAGTTAATTATGTTCATCATTGTAATAACACTATCAATATGATCTTCGAGTTTGAAAATGTCATAAATGTCATCATAAAGTGATTCTACCAAGGCCAATAACTAGTTCAAATCATGCAACCATAGGTTCCACTGTACCTGAATATAGTTTAGTCAACCAATTATTGAAGACTCCCACCCACATTTCCATCTTTGCACTGCTACAAATATCGTCGAAACATAAAGAGATCCTTAGCAAAGCCTTAGTGTTGAATAACTTGTATGTTAGCAGACTCCAAAACAAGGTAAGTGACCTTGTTGCTCCCCATTGTGTATCTTTTTCAACCCAAGATGACATGTCTATCATTCACCCACAAAACTCTCTATTATACATTGAGGTCTTTATTCAATGAAACATAGTCAAAAAAGCCTTGGTTGATGGCAGAGCGGACCTAAAAATTTGCACTTTGAATTTGGTATGAGCCTTAGGATACCTAGAAGATGTTGTTGACCCTAAAAAGAAGATTATGATCAAAGTTTACAATGATGAGGAGAGATCCTCCAAGGGCATGGACATTCCACCAATAAAGGGTTGGCCCTGTAGTAAAGGAAATTGTTTGCCAAGTCCTACATTTGAAATTGACCTACAACATCTTGTTAGGTAGGCCATGGATCCATGATATGCAAGCCATCCCTTTCACCTTCCATCAATGTTTGAAATTTCCTTACATGGGTCAAGAGGTGACCATACCAGGGGACCAAAATTATGCCCAGTACTATAATGCTCTCGTCCCTCACAACAAAGAGGAGGTAAATTTTTTGATAAGTATTATTAGAGAATCCACATCAGTAGACACCTCCACATCCATAGTTCAAGACAATGACATCTTATATACATCAACTAAGGGTAAAGAGCAAGTAGGTTGTTCTAGTTCTTCCACTCCTTCACCATTATCATCAAAAAACTCCAAGCAATCACATTATGAGGAAATGGACTGCTTAATGAAATATTTTGATCAGAAGTGCAAATAGAAATGCAAATGGGTAGGTGAGTATTTAGCCTCATTATTTGATCCCCCACTATCTTCGAGATCTTATGGCAAACCATCTTCAACCACTAGGCCCTATTATGTCTATTTCGTAGCGATGTACCTTCAAGTTCCATAGAGGAAACAAGTGAAGGAATAAAAAATATTGATATTTACCCTCACCTCTTTGAAAAAGGTTTTGATCTAATGAAGAAGATGGGTTACATGGGTGATGGTCCTTTGGGGAAAGGAAAAGGTATTGTTAAACCCCTAGCAGCGCAGTTCAAGTCTAACAAATCAAAAACTGGGGTAAGATATTTACAACAAAACAATGCAAAGACTATTTCTAGATCTTGTTCCACACATGGTGATTCCTCCTCTTCCACCTTGGTATGGGTACCCAAGGAAAAATATGTCAACAACTAGAAAACAACTGATACTAAGAATGTGAATCTATCCTTCCCTAATTTACAACATACAAGTGAACCATCCATGGATGCCCCTAACAATGAAGATGATGATGATTCCACCAAGTGGGAATTCAACTCATTATTTGAAGAATCCATCCATGATAAAGAAAGTGATTTTGTTCACATTCCTGCACCCAATAGTTCCACAACACAAGGATCTACTCCTCATTCAGACCTTACTTCACCAAGAGTCAATCCACATTAGTACAACTTATAAGAGGATACAAAATAGACACATGACATCACATCACATGAGGATGATGAACCTAATGATGGGTTCTAGTTTTAGACTTTATTCCCAGAATTTTTTCGAGTGGAAGTTGAAGATGAGTACTATGATCCACTCACAAGCTCTACCTTCATTGACACTTTAGAAGAGGCACACGTTATAGACCTAACCGATACAATGTAAGAATCATCAAATGATGTCATTTCTTTAAACCTTGTTGAATCCTATCTATATTACACATAACTATCCTTAGTCCATCCCAAGCTTATCAGTTGGGACTCAATCGAACCTCACAACTTCCTATAATTTGACAATGACCAAGATGTTTTCATATACCTTAATGCAGTTGAACCATCTCATTTACAAAGAACAAGAGAAATATATGTAGATGGGTATGATATCAATCATCTCAGTTATATGAGAAAGGGAATAACATATCCAAGAACCAATGACCAAACCCATACTATGGTTGGTCTTGCAAAAAAATTGAAACAAATAGAAGTGATGCATCCAATGGTGAAAACCTAACTGTGGCACCCACGGATGAGATGATTGATACCTTACCTAAAAATTAAGAGGAACAACATCTATTTTGATTGAGCCTATAAAAAAATTCAATATTGGAATAGAGCAAGAGCCTAGGATAATTCATTTGGAACAGTCCTTAACAACAAAGGAAAGAAGTGAATTCATTTGCTTCTTCAAAGAAAGGAAAATAAATTCTACATGATCTTACATTGACATGCCAAGGTTAGATCCAACTCTAATACTTCATCACCTCAACATTTATCTAGATGCCAAGCGAGTTAAAAAAAAACTAAGGAAAATGCATCCTCACATAGCATTGTTGGTCAAAACAGAATTGGAGAAAATGCTTAGTACCAACTTCATCCAACCATTAGCCTATGCATCATGGATATCAAATATTGTACCTATCTCAAAGAAAGATGGCAGCATACAAATCTGTATTGACTTTTGGGATATCAATAAAGTGTGTCTAAGGATGATTTTCCCCTTCCAACATTGGCAAAATTATAGATCTAACAATGAGACATTTCATGTTTTCACTCATGGATGGTTTTTCAGGATAACCAAATCAAAATAGCACCAGAGGACCAAGAAAAAGCAACTTTTTCTTGTGCATGGGGAACATTTTGTTGCAATGTCATGCCCTTTGGTCTCAAGAATGTAGGGGCTACTTATCAACGGGCCATGACCACCATTTTCCATGACATGATGCACATTTTTATGGAAGATAATATTAATAACCTCCCTGCCAAATCCCATACCTAAGAGGATCATCTTCCTATCTTGGACAAGATATTCGCATGCTTAATGGCATTCAAAGTTAGGCTAAACCCTAAGAAATGTGCTTTTGACATGAAATTCAAAAGACTCCAAGGGTACATTATCTCTGCCAAAGGAATTGAGGTTGATCCCAAAATGGTACAAGCCATTATCAACATTCAACCTCCAAAGAACTTGAGTTAGCTATGTTCTCTCTAGGGAAGACTTCAATTAGTTCATCACTTCATATCTTAGTTAACAAAAAAGTGTGTGCCTTTCACTCATCTCCTCCACAAGGATATAATTTTCAAATGGGATGATCAGTGTCAGATGGCCTTTCATCTTCTTAAAAGTTACATGATGAATCCACTTGTGTTGGTACCTTCGATGTCCCACAAACCTTTATTGCTCTATATCCCTCTAATAGAGAAATCAATAGGATCCCTCTTGGTGCAAGAAAATGATCAAGGCAAAGAAAGAGCTATCTATTACATTAGTCACACATTGGTCAATTATGAGCTAAATTACACTTTTATTGAGAAATCTTGCTTGGCTATTGTTTTTTATTCACCAAAACTACGTCACTATCTTCTAACACACAAAGTTAAGCTCATATCCAAAATTGACCCTCTCAAATATCTTCTTGGTAGGACAACATTAACAAGCAGATTGGCCAAATGGGTAATGATCCCGAGTGAGTTTGACATTGAGTAAATTAATAGAAAGCTATAAAAGGACAAACCATTGTAGATAAATTGGTCGATGCACCCATAGAGAGCTCAAGCCCTATTCTAGTAGACTTTTTGGACATGCACATTCTCCAGACATAATCGATCACATGGAAGTTTTACTTTGATGGTTCCTACACATACCATGGTTTAGGCACTGGCATATTGTACATCACACCTATGGGCTTCACCATCCCCAAGTCTTAAAAACCACTCTTCCTATGCACAAACAATATGGTAGAATATGAAGCATTAGATTTAGGTCTCAAGCTAGCATTAGAATGGAAATTAGCAACCCTTGAAGTCTATCAGGATTCTCAATTGGTCATCAACCAAGTTACAAAATGTATCAAACCAAAGATGAGAAATTGTTACCTTACAAGTATGTGATTGATACGCTTAAGGAATTCTTCATCCATATTACTTTTGAAAAAATTCCTAGAGATAAGAATAGGGCAGCGTATGCCATGGCCATCCTAGCCTCTTTGCTTTAGCTACCAGATTAGCATGAGTGATATGAGTTCTTAGTTGAAGAGATAGTTTAATCAACATTTATTCAACTTGAATCCCACATTATTTTTCATTTAAACACCCCATAAATCTCCTCAGTATGACTTCATTACCACCTATCTCCATGATAATATTCTCCCTTCTGACCTCTCATAAAATCAAAAATGCAACTTCATCTGACAGACCTCGTGTTACACTTTGGTGGCTGATATGTTATACAGGAAAGGTCTCAATGGTACTTAATTTAGGTGTCTTAAAAGGGAAAATTCTAGGGTCACTCTATGAGAGGTTCATGTAGGCATTTGTGGATCACATTCTATTGAATTCACATTAGTTAAGAAAATTCTTAGGATGAGTTATTTCTAGCCAACCATGGAAAATGATTCTATTGATTATGTAAAAACTTGCTAAAAATGTCAAATCCATGGCAATCTTATTCATGCACCAGCATAAGAACTCAACCCTTTGGCCACACCATGGCCTTTCTATCAATGGGATTTTGATTTGATTGGTGCAATCCACCCACCTTCCTCCAAGAGACATAAATGGATCATCACTGCAACTGAATATTTCACCAAGTGGATTGAAGTGGCACCACTCCTAGACTCTACCGAAAAACAAATCTCTTCCTTCATACTAAACCATATCATTTGTCAGTTTGGCATATCTCATGCCATCCTAACGGATAATGCCTTGTATTTAAAAAATCAAATAGTTGACAAGTTGTGTGAGAAGTTTCAAATTATACACCATTCATCGTCAATCTATTATCCCAAAGGAGATGGCCAAGAAGAAGCCACCAACAAGACCATCATCAACATTCTGAAGAGAATCATCAATGATATCGGTAGAGACTACCATTTACAACTAAACCATACCCTATGGGCCTACAAAATAAGTGTTCAAACGGCTACGGATGTCACTCCTTTCTCCTTGGTCTATGATAGTGAGTCCATTCTTCATTTAGACGTTGAGATACCATCTTTGCAAATCACCCTCCATGATATCTTATCAAATGAAGACTATAGAGTAGCCCATTTAGAGCAGTTAGAACTCTTAGAAGAATATTAGCATACAACACATGAGCATCTCAAAGTGTATCAGAATAGGTTGTTTAGACACTAAAACAAAAAGGTCAAACCATGTGTCTTAGTCCTCCAAGAAAAGCCTAAGAATCAGGTTGCTAGAGAGAAGAAAGGAAAATGAGAGGCAAATTGGATTGGTCCTTACATTATCATAGAATCCTTTGGGACCGATACCTATAGACTTTTAGATTGTGATGGAAAAGAACTAGCAAAACCCATCAACAACATCCATCTCAAGTAGTTCTATGTCTAGAGCTTTGAGGTAGCACCTCATTACTAAAAAATCCCAAAAAATCAAAAACTAGAAAACATACAAAAATAAATAAATAAAATAAAACAATTTGGTACAAAAGGAATGAGAAATATCACCTTTGGTTTACAAGGAGTGAGAGATAACACCTTTGGACTTCCCTAAACAACACAAGTCCTTTGATGTGACAAATTAATAGGAAATGGCTTAAAAAACCCTCTTGGAGATAAATTTTTCTTATTTGTGGCCTTTCCACTTCATCTCGCCACACTACCTAGTACAATTGAGTTCATTTTACACATACTCAATTGAGAAATACTTGTAGGTCACAGTTTAGTGGTTTCTTGGCATCAAACACAGTTCTTGGTAGCAGAGATGATCAACAAAATAGTAACTAGGGGAAGACAAACAACTCAGAGGCAAACATGGAGTTTGATTAGGTTCCAAAATATCACAGACATGAATTGCAGGAAAATCGGTGCACTTCTCAAATATTTGTCGTAGCCAATAGCTCCCACCATCTATTTTAGTCTTCTTAAAATCCATTTGAAGTCCCAAAAATCCTTTTTCACCTCCATTATCTCAAATGTAGCACTCTGAGTTTCTTTTTAGCCTTCATAGCCCACTTTTGGTCTCCTTGATGCTTCATGCATTCCAACAGTCCCCAGTTATTTCCACATTCCAACAAATCTCGCTCACATCCTCCCTCACCTACCATTGAGTCAAAGATTGTCAAAACCATTCAAAAATTATCAAAAAAAGTTAAATATTGTCAAACATTATCAAAAGCATTAAAAATCTGTCAAAAAAATATCAAAAACATTAAAAATTTGTCAAAAAAAAAGTCAAAAAATCTTGAAAATGTCAAAAACAACCCAAAACTAAGGCCAAAAAATAAAAACCTCATCCTAAATGGGATATTTAATTTTGCATAGATTATTTTTTTATTTTTCAATCCAATGATCCATTGATTTTAAGTCAAGCTGGTGTCCACCTATAATTGTTGCTCCTTTGGGATATGTTTGCGTACCTTGACCAATTTTATATAAAATCAATGGTGAGGCCCACTATATTAAAAAATATTTAAATGTTTTATGGCATATTTTATTGTTGTATCACCTTCGACAAAAACAACAAACAAGAACATCCATTTATTAAGAAGTAGCATGGTTATGTCTTAAAGCATCTCTTTGGGCTTTGGAAAATCTGGCACAATGCAGATAGTGAAAAAGGTTCCGACAAAGTCTCCTTTCTTTCCTCTTATCAAGAATAACACCTCCTAATGGATTTATAGTCTTATTTATGTTGCAGAGACCATAATTAATCCAACAACCTTTCAAAAAATATATCAATGCTATCCTAAAAGGCCCAGATATCCATTAGACTCTTTCGTCGTCATCTCACGGGGGCTTAGAATAAGTAAGTGTACATTTGAGAGACCGCAAGATCCTCAAATGCCCCCAAATGCCTTTCAAGGCCCCATTTTTGCCTTTTTTGGCCCAAATGCCTTTTTGAAGGCCCCATTAGCACCTTCTAGGCCCAAATGCCTTTTTTAAGGCCCAATTTCACCTTTTTAGGCCCAAACTCCTTTTTTGGCCATCAAAGCCTCCCATAGGCCCAAATACCTATTTGAAGGCCCAAACACCCTTGTCGGGCCCTCAAATGCCTTTTTCAAGGCCCTATTTTCGCCTTTTTCTACCCAAATACCTTTTCCAAGGCCTCGTTTGTGTTTTTGAGGCCCAAACACCTTTTTCAAGGCCCCTCTAGTGCCTTTTTTGACCATCAAATCCTCCCATAGGCCCAAACACCTTTTCACAGGCACCATGAGTCTCCATCTCTGCACACACCTAGAGAAAAATTCCCAACTCTAGCCCTAAGCTCATCTGTAAAGGCTATCCATATATATATATATATATATATATATATAATTATGCTTTGTAATTTGTGCTTTAGCACTTCCTTCTTTTTCCACCTTGAGCACCATGACTCTCCAAATGTTACACAAATTTGTACTCATCTTTTATTAAGATCCCACATCGACATTCAGTTCCCACACACAAGTGAAGGTCAATCTTCTTCTACATATCTCATTGTTTCCACTTTCAAGGATATTGACAACCTTTAGGAAATACCAAAAACATCCAAATATTCCCAAAACATCCAAAACATATCCACAAAATGTCGAAAACAAAACTGACAATGTTTATCCAATGTTTTCAATCACATGGTTCATTAACATGAACCCCAATTACCCTTTTGATTGCCACAAAAACAACACACTTTTTTCTTATTATCTTATGATGGCAACAACAATATTACGTTCAAAATAACAATTGGTGAATCATTTATTCTGGCCTCCCTTGGGGAGGTGTCAAGATAGGATGTATGATTAGGGGCATTGTCGCAAACCTAGTCCTAGAGGATGAGACCCCTAGCTTCAATCCTCCTCGCACCCACACAACATCTGTGGGAATTGGAAATCTCCCACCACGCAATTGAGCATTCACTAGTTGTGTAAATTCCTTATCTACAAACTGAATCTCTTTTCACTTCTCATTAGGGAGTGACTAATGATAAAGCCCCATATAATATGCGACCTCCCAGTGCACTTTTGTAGTCTATTGCATATCCACAAACACGTTCTCCATAGCTTGTCTATCCCTGGTACAACAATTGCTCATTGGGCCACATCACACTCCAATTGAATTTGATCAATCACCATTCTCCAGTGCTCCACATCCACTTTTGCTTCACTCAATTGCTATTGTAACTACCTTACCTTTGACTCACTCAATGCTAACCGCTCTTACAACTATAATGATAAGGTGTTCAATTTTGCAATTGTCTCCCTATAAAACTTGGATTTTGCTTGCAATAACACTAGTTCATTCTGCACACTTTCCAAACCCACTTGCATCATTCTTAATGACTTGTGCAGTCTTTGCGCTCATGATCACTCTACCTGCGAACCCACATCATTTCCCTCTGCTCACAATTGTTCCACTCATAGTTCTGCTTCCAATGACTGCACTTGAGCCCATTTTGAATTCACCACCATCTGGAGCCACTTCACTTTTGTTTTTGCTCCATCCTCATGAGCTTTCTCCATTAATCCTAGCAAAAATGCAACTTCTTGTTCAACATTTTCTGCCCAAACTCTCTCCACTGCTAGCATTTCCTACCAATCCTCCACTTTTCTTATCGCTTGAGCTCTACCCTCCACCTTTGGTTGTGGCTCCACCACGCTCAATCCACCCTCCTCCTTTTTCATTGAATTTTGCCTCGAAATATCAAGGCTAATCAATTGAATTACTATGCTTGTCACTTCACCCACATTGACATCTTTTGTCACTCTTTGAGTTTTTCCCATGGTCTTCTCCAGAGAGTCCATCTTCCTTGCATCTGTTACTATTTTTGACACACTCTTCATCACTCCAAGTGGACTATTCTCTACCTATGTCATCAGTTCATCCCCCAACACTGCCTGTAATGCCTATTGTATTGTGCTCCTTAACAACATCATCAATGCTAACAATGATGTTTCTTCCACCTTGACTCTTGAACCCTCAGGTTATGCTTGTGCCAGTCCTGCATGACTTGATTCACCCCGCACATGAATTAATGCTTGAAGTTTAGACTGATACACTAGTTCCTCAAAGGTCCGCTGAATGTGATTTACCCTCCGTCTTTGCCTCACCCATCCTCCCTAGCTAACATCACCCTCATGTTGCGACTAATGTAGTGAGACTGACATGCTTTCAATCATACACTTTCTAGACTTTTCAAAATAACTAAGTAGCTATGTTATCTCCTTCAATGTGCTTCCTTTCATGAACACATTACTCATATATTTATAGTCGTCAGTCACCACACCTTACACTTTGCGTGCATTACTACACATTCACTCTATACATCTTGCCATACCAATACCACATACACTTGCCACTCGGCTTTGACATTCTGACACCCTGATCCCCACCGGCACATATCTTCTACCACAATTTCTAGATCTTGTTGCTAAATTGCCATTAACACACCCCATGCTTTATTACTAGCCTTCTACAACAACTACACCCAGAAAGAATTGAACAAACTTGACACTATTGCACACAATTGTTAGTACTACTAGTTTGCGAATAATAGTTTTTCCATTGTTACGAGCTTCTAGTACCTCAATGATGTACTTGACTAGAGTTACTGGGATGAAGCCATGATATCTTATTTGCCTTTGGTTTTCACTATTTTTCTCCAATGATCCTTTGATTTTGTGCATTATTGGTGTCCACTTGTAAGTTCCTCCTCTCATCCGGAAGGTCATATGTACCTCAACAAGTTTTGCATGATGTATTAGGTGAGGTTCTTTTTCTAACATGTGTTTGTTTACATGCTTGTTTTTATTTACTACGGTTGTATTTTTTTTTCTTAATGGTTGTCCTATCTTTCATGTACATTGTTTTTGGTCATAATTCTCAGTGTGATATGGTATTCATATCACCATAGCTAAGCTAGTGGTGGTTATACTATGTCACTTTTATTTAGGAGCTCAATGATGATATTTAATTTGCATCTCTTTACAAAAAGTGATAATTGGTTGCATTCATCTAGTTTTCATTTCATCTTGGGTACCTAAAAAACAAATGGTTGGCACATAAATCAAGATTACACACAATCATTCAACAAAACAACAACACAATTCAAGACTAGTTATCAAATGACAAACAACAACATCAACATCAAGATGAGCTTTTAACACTCAACTATTGTGGACTTTGCCTCATTACAACACCACCACCATGCATCACACTTCATTATCTTGTAATATTCATTCCACCTATTGCATTGCATAACCTTTGAATCTCAAACAATTTCGATCACTATTTCCTCTTATCACCCAGTGCATTGCATGACCTCCAAATCTCAAACAATTTCGATCACTACCACGCTTCTTTTTCTCCCACTTTTTTCATATTCTATGCATTCACTATTTCACCCTCCTCACTGGGATCTCGAGGTTCCTTGGTGGCTTTCGAATCTCAAATGTGGAGTTACATCTCTTCACATCATTCCACCCCTAACATCATTTTTTTATGACATTTCTCATTGCATCCTCATTTTCATCCATTGCAATTCCTCATTTACATTTCATATTCATTCTTATTCATTTTCATTTTTTGTCTATTTTAATACCATTTCATATATAGTCCATTAGTTCCTTTCTCATTTTTCATTTTCACTTTCTTCTTTCATCACATTCCATCTTTCTCACATATCACACATTAAACACTTGCTTTTTATTTTTATTGTTTCCTTCCATTTTTCACTTTCATTTCACTAGTATCATTTTCACCCTTCTATTTTTTGGTTTTAATTCCATTTCATTATTATTATTTCATTTCATCACATTTTATTTCATTTCATCACATTATCATTTAATTTCATTACATTTCATTTTATTACATTTCATTTCATCAAATTATCATTTTATTTCATTACATTTTATTTTATTATCATTTCATTACATTACATTTTATTTTATTACATTTCATTTTATCACATTATCATTTCATTTCCTTACATTTTATTTTATTACATTTCATTTCATCACATTATCATTTCATTTTATTTTATTACATTACATTTCATCACATTACATTTCAGATCATCACATTTTATTATCATCTATTCTAGTACTTTATTTTTCATATCATGTCATTTGCTTACATTTCATTTATGCATTTCATTATATAATTCCTTCACACATCTTATGATCACATTTCATTCATACATTTCATTTATCTACTTCATTTCTACATTCATTATCTACATATCATGTTAAGCATCTATACACTACATTAATCATCCACATCTACAACTATCATATAAATTAAATCATAAACATCACGTACATTCATCCACCACATTAGATAAATAAAATACATGATATAACAAGTGCACAAGTTTGAACATCAAAAAGCTTAAATATCTCATATATCAACGAAGATCAAATCATCCAAGAGTCAAAAGGTCATCAACAACGACATCAAAAAGTCATTATCACAAATGACATACATGATAAAACAATGAAGAGCAATACCAAATGATACAAAGAATCAACATTGTGTCTCACCACCTGCATCATCTGTCTGTGTTTGATCGTGTAGTCCCTACTCACTGGGGGTACCCCTCTCATCTCGAGGAGCCTACTCTCATAAACATCATGTACATTCATCCACCACATTAGATAAATAAAATACATGATATAACAAGTGCACAAGTTTGAACATCAAAAAGCTCAAATATCTCATATATCAATGAAGATTGAATCATCCAAGAGTCAAAAGGTCATCAACAACAACATCAAAAATTCATTATCAAAAATGACATACATGATAAAACAATGAAGTGCACTACCAAATGATACATAGAATCAACATTGTGTCTCACCACCTGCATCATTTGTCTGTGTTTGATTTGGTAGTCCCTGCTCGCTGGGGGTACCCCTCTCATCTTGAGGAGCCTACTCTATTTTCAATGTCATTGGAATAGTTGTGGTCATTTGACTAGTAGTAGCCCCATTTGTCCTTGGTAGTGGTGGTGGCGTTGAAGGCCTTAGTGTCATCGTAGTTGTAAAAACATGTATCGTACTAGTCAACTCACGCATTTGTACCTCCATAGAACTCATCCGAGCCTATATATCTGATGACCCAACTAGTCTCTCTAGCGGTAGCTGCCCATGTGGTGATATCTGTTGTTGCCCCCGCGGCTATAAACCCTGTGCACCTAGGATCGGGACCTATATACAAGGCCTGTAATGACGAATAAATTGCGCATCATTTGGCAATCTAGCCCTAACCTACTTTGTTCTGCTCTAACCCAAATCGTCTGCTAGTTGCCTAGACTCTGCACCATTGTCTTTACCCCCTCTCATAGCCACCCCACCTTAGCCACAAACCTCTCTAGGTCTCTTTGTTGCAACCTCTCTTGGTCTTTGCACTAGGCCTTGTACAACAATCTGTCATTGTGGTCCTATTATTGCCCGACCTCACCCTCCATATCTCCCCCGTACCCTAGCTCCACCTCTGGCTATTCCTTCAACTTGGCACCTACCTCTACCTCCCCCCCGACTACCCTTATTATCCCCATCCTCTCCTCCACTCGACTACTCCTCAATCCCCAATATCGGCTCAACTGGATCTATATATCTCAGGAATGGATGCTCACGGAACCATCGTGCATAATGTCCCTCCATCCTTGCATCTTCCTCCCCATCTCTCAATGCCCATACTTGCGGTGTCTCTATCATCTACAAAAATTCCTCCCAACAGGCCTCATACTCCAAGGTCGGCCCCTATATTGGCCTCTCTGAATAAACTTGTGCATAATGTGTTGATCCCTGTGGCATGCCCTATTGCTAACCAAATTGACTCACTACCCTCCTAAAGAAAAATCTCTTAATTGCTGAGGGAATTTGGCCAAGCAAAAACTAGAGACAAAAGAAGTATACTAGCTCATCATTATCCTTGACCCATACCTCAATAAACATGTATGACCTCCATACTACCTCATCAATGTCATCCAACATCTGCTGCCAATACTTTGTCTTGCTCAGATGGGGCTAAATGATCACACCAGAGTATGCATATATATATGACATATCCTGTGGTCATTTTCATACACATATCAATCGGGTAATTGGAAGATTCTCCCATGTCCATATCTATAATAAGACCACACCTATTGACAATGATGAGGCATCAAAATACACAACCTGGTGCAAATCATGATATAAATGGGCCAATATGTAGCTGCCCCATGCAAGTCTCTGTAACTGGTCAATCATATCTTGTACAAGGCGACCCCATCCAACTAGACATCCTCATCCTTGTCTATCTAGTAGCAAAAACCCTCCAATTAGTCCAACCAACACAACAAGCAATGGCTTGTACTATAGCATTTGAAACCAAGATACACTATCATCATTGATGCTGTCATTGCCAAATAAATCTTTGAAAGTAATCCCATTTGTAGTCTGATCATAGTACACAAGATCTCCCACTGTAGGGATATGTAAAATCCAATATACATCCTTAGGAGTAATAGTCGTCTCCCCCAAGGGCATGTGGAAGGTGTTGTGGTCTAAGTGCCACCGCTCAGCCACACTTGTCAATAAACCTCTATTCACTCATAACTGAGGCATCTATAAAAGATAAGTGAACCCATATCTGTTGATCACTTGACACTTCACCATAGTTAGTCTTCCTATAGACTCCAAGGGCCATGGGTACAATCCCCTAACCATGAGCTTGCACCCACACACCTGTTCCATCAAACAATCAAACAATAACATCAATTTTTCATTACAAGTGGTTACCCTATATCAATCAACAACAAACATTCAACTATTCAACTAATGGTTCTATCTTGAACATGTTATTTGTCCTACTCTGCATCCTGAGATGGACCCACTAGTTTTCCCTACTCTATATCCTGAGGGGGCACTATTTTCTACCTATCCAACATCAACCAGTAGGTTTTCCATATCACTTGGCAACCATCTCGATTGATCCTAGATTCCTCACTTTCACACCAAGATCCTATCCTAGAATCTGAGCAATGATTACGTACATCTAAACTCAACTAAAGTAATCAAAGGACCCATAACCTAGCCTTGTATGATTCATTAGCGTTACAACAATGTGTTCCACTATTTCATTCAATATAAGTGTTATTAAACCACTTAAAAGTGCTTAGAAAGTCAATTGCACAACTCCATACATCAAATGCGCTCTTAAAATGAGTATAGGTGCTACTAAATAGGTCACATGTGCTACATTGGGTGTAAGCGCTATTTAATCTATTAGAAGCACTACTGAAACCTATGAATGTGCTACATGCTACAAAAACACTATCGAGTTTTACATATGCACTATAACCCATGTATTCAATAGGACATACACCCATGGTTTTGACTCATTTAACCCACAATATTAAATGTGTTATTTCACGCTTCATATACACTAACAGAGCCCTCACATGCACTAAAAGATTCAAATGTACTATGAAAATGTATGGATGCACTATAATTTGCAGTTATGTGTTATTTAGCTACCAAGCTAGGGTTTTGTATGCACTATTTCGCTATGTGGATGCACTATTTTATTAGTCAGAGATGTTAAAATAATTTAAATGCACTAAAACAAACATTAAATGCACTAAAACACCAAATTTACTCTTTCATTCAGCAAATCCACGCAAAAATTCAAAAGTCTGTGTGTAAATTCAAAAATCTTAAAGTACAGAGGATCTTGACAACTCACAGGGGCAACATAGTCTATCAAACACTCAAATCTGTGACCCTTCTCAAACCTAGGCTCTCGCAATGAGACCACCATCCTCGCTAGCTCAACGCTCCAAGTCACTAACAGTAAAATGGAAGTGTAAAAATGAAATGGGTAAAAGGACTTTTTGACCTATTTAAACCTCTTTTAGGGCATTTTATGACATTTGCAAACATTATCAACCCTTTATAAGACCATTTGACCCATTTCCGTGAACAAGGTATTCTTTAAACATTGCCTATGCGACCTACAATTAAATTTCCTATCAAGTGTTTCAGAAATAAAGTTGGACTCTCCATATTTTTCAACATCCAATTATCCAATTTTATTTTTGAGGGGGTAGTATACTCATATCACACCAAGGCATCAATTTATTTTCCAAATATAAAAAACATTCTACTCTAACCAAAATTTTAACATTAAATCAAACTGGGGCATCCAAACAAGTTATCTTAAACAAAGGATTTTAAAACATCATAGTATTAGATCAAACATCAAATTATTGACAATTAGGCACCATATCAATCTCGAGTCAACAAAACACCATTGATCAAATATTTAGTTATTAGAATTTAGCCTAAAATCAGAAAATCAAGATATAATTTGAACTAATATGCTTCGCATATTATCTCAAAGAGGGGCATTTGTAGACACGTAAAAATTGGCAAAGACCTAAATTTTAATCAAACAACACGAATTAAGGATAAAATCAGAAGAAAACAACAAACTTTCAAATCAATTGTTACATCAAGTCATTAGTCAATCAAATCACCTATCAAATAAAAAAGGACTTAAATCACTTTAAAAAGAGGAAAAGCAATTCACAAATCATAAAATGAAATAAAAAAAGGAAAAAGGAAAAGACAAAAGTTGAAAATAAATGGAACATTTAATAAATCAATAAAAGTCATTTATCCTAACAAAAGTGAAAATCCTCCTTTTTACATTTAAAAGAATTGGAAAATCCTCATTTATCCTCACAAACTAAGTGTGTTGGACTCCTCTTGGTGCCTTATGATATATTTACAGTTTCACCATTACCCTCCAGTGAAAAGTGAAATCTTGATCTTTACCCCAACCCCTTATGAAATCCTGTAAATAGGAGGGAAATTCAAGAATAAAAGGGACCCAAGTTTTAGGCATCTACACTATAGACACATTTAGAGTTATCATCTCTTTTAACATTGTTATTATAGCGAATTCATGTCATTTTGACATCATTTTAGCACTCATTTCATGTCATTTAATATCATTTAGGCTTACATATGCACATGTTTCTAGCATTCTAGTGTTGTTATCTTTGCATAATCTACATTTTCATATAGATCTAGCATATACTTTGATAGATTTTCATTCATGGCATACTCTCATTCTAGAATTGTCACTAAGGTGTTGGTCTGAGAGGAATCTTAGTGTTGTAGTTAGGGAAACATGGGATGTTCATGGAGTTCTTGTTTAACAATGATTTCTTGAGTTTAGAATAGGTCATTGTTACTTCGATAACACTCTGCATTAAGGTCTCATGAATACACGATTCCACCATGTACATAGACTATAGTTTAAAACCAAATTAATTGGCTTTTAGATATTTGGTCTAGGCAAACATTTAAATAATTTAGCCAAAATGCTCAGAAGGGGGCTAATAGTCTAAATGACCATTTTTGGGTGATTACAAATATTATATAGTTGCATAAAGACAATTTATAATACTTTATAGTGGTATAAAGACAATGTAGAATTTATTGGAAGTGAAGAAGCAAATTAGGAGGATGAAGTAAATTAACTAGTTATAATCAAAGTTAGAAAATAAATTATATAATGTTTAACCATTTTTTCAATAATTTAAATTTATATAATATTTAATTATAAAATCTAGCTTGAACCTCATCCAAATTGTATTAACAAGACAAAGCTTTTTACATGAAAAAAATACATGCAAAATGTATGTTAATGAAAAATAGATATTGTTTGATATTATGTATTCACAATTTTTCTTAATTTGAAAATCTAACACTTATTATTTCTAAATTAATAATATTCTTAAGCTTATAAACATGATTTTTTCTTTTTTGGTTGAAGGTTGAAAGCACCTCTTCGCCACAATCTAGACTATAAATGGACTTATTCAGAAGCATTCAACTTCACTATCACACCAATGACCCATTGACACAAAATTGAGAATTATAAGTAATTAAAAATTCAAACCAAATTTAAACCCTTTGTATAATAAAGAAAAAATTTAATTTTTTTAATAATAATTACTTATAAAATGTACACACACACATGCAATAAGTAAAATAGTGAGCAATGATTCGTATGCGATTCCATGAGTAACAAGATTGATTCAAATGAAGTGCATAACTTTTTTTATCCCAACACAATCCTTTGGAAATAACTTAAAAATATAAATATGCTCAATTCAAAGTATAAAACTTTGAATTGTGGGGATTGCCAATTAAGAGATTGGAGGGCTTAATATCTCTTTGAACAATCCTCCTGCATCAAAGTTATTTTAATCCTTCCATCACTTGATAAACAAAACCATACCCAAGAACAATTCACACATCCATCCATGTATTCCAAAGTAGACCAAAAGTGCTTCCTCCTCAATGGGAAGATACCTCACATTTCACAATATGTTGTGAGGTGAGAAACCACAATTTGCTTGCAACTATGTTCGTTTGCTACTAGAAATCTATGAAATCAAATTGACCCTCTAAAGCCTCTAAAATGCCATAAACAAGTTAGAAATATCTGAGGCATCACAGTGCACTAAATCCCTTAGCTTTGTTCCACAATCGACTATTTTGCAGGCTAAATTGAAATTATTAACAAATAAAAATTATAAAAAACTTATGAAATGAATAAAAATAGTTCTTCAATAAATAATGTAAACAAAACAAAATTATTCCTTTAATCATAATTATAAAGTCAAATATAATAATTTAAAAGTAAACAAAATTAAATAGTTTTATGAAATAAGATAAAATATATTTATGCTTAATATCATTTTTTATATCAACCTAAATTGAATAATATTAACACTGAAAGTTTAATTGATATAAGCTTGGTCATGAGATCAAAACCCAAGGAAAACACAACTTTGAACAATATAACAAATGTACATGGTAACACAATATAAATACATGGCCTTGTTGCCTTAAAGTGGTTTTATAGGCCAATATAGTAGCTTTCTATGACATGGAAAATGACCCTTAACCTTTGTATCAAAAATTTGGCCATATGGTCATAATAGGTATGGCCCTTGCGAGTGTGTGTTAATTGTAAAACATGTTTAATGTTGGGAGTTTGTAGTTTTGAATGAATTTTCCCTTATAATGGTGTTTGAAAGCATGAGCTTAGAAAAAAGGGGGTCATTAGGGATTCATAAATAACATTAGATGCATCCAAAGTATGATTTGAGGCCTACCAAGTAGCTATAGACAACCAACTCTTGCTTCTTGAAATTTGTACGAATTCTCCTCAAGCCAATGATGTCTCCCATGAAATGTTTCCCCTCACGCTACATAATTGGCTTTTTGCTCCTTTAAAATCTTTTGAATGAACCCCATTCTATGACTCTGATTACCTCATTGTCCTCAATTTGAATCTAGCTTATGCTGGAGATGGAAAAAATTATGACTTATAGTCACAAAAAGAGGAGAACATGAGTATCATAAATGCATGAATGCTAACCATTTGGCCATCAAATTGAAAATTAACGCTTTAGCCAGCCCAAGAGCCATTATTGCTCTTCAAATGATCACTATGAGATGTGTGACCTACTTATTGAGGGAAATGAGAGCCCTCAAAATTATCTTACTTTCTGGATTGTTTGGAGAGTCTATGAGCAAGTTGACGTGTTAGGCCCACACTACATAAATATGTAAAAACAAGTCCAAATGCTAACATGTCATCCATTGCTGCATATAAAGGCATTGTACCAGTGAAAAGGAAACCAAAATTTAGCGGCTATGAATGCTTAAATGCTTGTCTATCCTTTTTCCATCACTACAAGCCCTTGGTCATCCATATTAGGTTGAGCATTTCATATAGGAAATGCTTATAGAGTTGCACATAATTCAAACATAACACATCATTAAAGAAAAGAAAATAAATTGAAAAAAAAACTCTTCATCTTTGTCGACATCAAATGAAACATTAGCCTAAACTTGAGTTGGTGTTGACAAAAACTAGTATGTTGTGATAGGGCTAGAGGGATGACTATCGAGAAAGAGGGACATAGAGAGGATAGGAGAGGGAGGGAAAGATAAAGAAAGTGGGGATGGAATATATAAATATACAAAGAAGAGAGATTGAGAGAGGGAGAGATATAAAGTTAGAGATAAAAAGTTTTATATTAAAAAAAGGTAAAGATGAAGAGATATATAGGGATAGAGAGTGATGGAAAGAATAAGATAGAGGGAGAAGTAGGGGAAATGAATATGAAGATGTACAAATTTAAATGTATTGCATAGATAGATACAAAAGTGAGGTAAAAATCTTGCTTAATTGAACTCCCATATTTCTATGATTGCTCATTACACACTAAGATGCAATTACTAGTTTAAATAGAAATAATATAAAATCCTTAAGAAAATAATCCACTTGAACCATCTCACAAATATAAATATATATATATATATATATATATATATATATATATATATATATATATATATAACATGAATATACAATTTTTATAATAACATATTTACATCTCTAAAATGAAAAGCAATGCGTCATAGTTCCTGTCTAATGCATAATGGTTGTAGATGTGTAGATGAGTGAGTAAAAGGTTAAATACTTCTAAATTAACATTGCGAATGCATTAATTTTTGCCTAGAAATGCACTTGTGATTTGATAGGATGGCTTATATTTTGTTGTTAAATTCTTGTCTTAGAAATGCACTTGTGATCTAATAGGATGGCTCATATTTTGTTGTTAAGTTCTCGTGTTATATTATTATATCTTTGGGTATTTAAGCCCAAGAATAAGAGGCCAAAGTCCCCAATATTGCACTAAGTACTTAGTATCACACTACAATCAATACATATGCTTTAGACAAATTTGCACCTTCTACATTGACAATTTAAAATATGTGCAATGAGGAAAGATATCCATACCAATATTTGAATTATACAACTTGAAGAAGTGATGAAACATTTGGAGTATCACATAATATGTTTAAGCATGTTATGCATGCTAGGAGAGAACCATAAGTAGTTGGAAAAACTCTCCCAGCTATGTATTATTCTCATCTTGATTATCAAATGGAAGTCACACTATTTATAATCATTAGATAGAGATAAATAGAAGTATAGAACAATAACAACATAAACATATATGCAGAGGAAAAAATGATAGATAATATAGAGGAAGAAGATGAAGAGAGATAATATAGTAAGATATAGTTATACCAACATAAGTTGTGCGTGTGAAAGAGAGAGAGAATTAAATATAATTTTTTTTTTTAATAAAACAAATAGTCAAAATAAAATCATGGTTATAATAAAAAATAAAAACATATTATATTTTAATTAATGAAACTAAGAATTTTGTATAAGAAAAAATGAAATGTATTCAAATAATAAAAATATTTTATAAGTAAAACTAATTGTTTAATTTTTACACAAGTAGAGAAGGCTCACTATTTAATGTTTTGTATTTCCAAAATTTTCACAAAATTAAATAATTTTTAATTATGAAATAATATCTATATAATTTAATATGTACATTTGTAAATAATAAATAGATATAATACATATAAATTTGATGTTAATGAATAAATATGATGTAATAAATAAGAAATAGAATATAACTATTTAATTTTAATACATAGTCTATAAAAACTTAATAATAATTTATATATATTTTAGAATTGAATTATTTCTTTTTTGTGGTTATTTTCTTTAGTATATTTTTTTGATGTAAAATATAATTATTAATTTAATATTAAAATATATATTTAAGTTTTAAATATATTTAAACTAAATGATAAACTGTTTAAATACAAAATATTACTAATAATAAATGATATAATTTATAGATTGTAACACTTATCAATTATACATATTACAAACACTATTATAAAATATAATTAGAAAATAATATCGTTTAGTTTATTTTTATAAAAGTAAAATAATAGTAATAATTTAACTATTTTTATTAAAAAATAAAAGTTTTAAAAAAATTAGAAATTCAAATATAAAGATATAACATATTGAAATTATATTGCTATTGAGAATTAATATTGATTAGACATATTGTGTAAGGTGGAAGATAAAATGATTGAAAAAAAAATCTTGTCAATTTGTCATAAATGTAAAAAAAATAATGTTGCAATTAATGCATATATTAATGGTTAGAAAATATTTGTAATTTTGTTGAAAAAAATTAATTTTCTCCTCTACCAAAGTATGCGTATTAATGTGATGTATGAATGCATAAGCATTCCTGGCAGAACTTAAAAACTGTATTTTAAATAGAAATAATGTCAAAGCCTTTCGCTTGGACCATTCCTTCAAGTGAGCGTGATTTGATTAATATATACAAAGCCAAACCTTCTCCACGGGCATGACTCTTAACTTTCGGGTATGATTAATTTTTTGCCATTTTTTTGGGGTCTGGGATAAGTATAGGGGAAAGGCGGCGCTTTCCGTTTTCCTTGGTTTTCAAATTTATAAAAATAATAATAAAATTTTGAGCTTATGCGAGTTCTTGTTTCCCAGGGCTGAAATATCTTACAGATGTTATCTCCCTAGACTTGCTTATGGATTTGCCCTTCAGATAGACATTTTTTTGGGTGAAAACTTTGGAAAAAACATTTTGTCGTGTATATTTTAGATTTTCTTAATCTGCGCTTTAATGTTGTTTGTTAGTTGAAAAAGAGGATGTCAGATATTTGATTTCTTGGTATGGAATGTATCCATATTGTTTGCAGATTTTTTTCAGGTGAGTGCTTATTTAACAGTTTATCAATAATATTGTGGCTCTTTTGTGCAGATGCGTATGGTGGCGAAGTATAAATAATCCCAAGGTCTCATTTTGTGATTGAAGCTCTAGAGTTTTTATTCAGGTGAGGCACTGCAGCGAATGTTCCCGGATTTTAGAGATACTTCTTGTGGTAATGCTTGCTAATGGGATATATGTCCCATTTCCCCCCGAATAATGTGCAATTTGAAAGTATTTGAAATGAAGAACCATTCTTTCTGCAGATCAACCATTTAAAAGATCCTCCCATTCTTTTATTTTTCCATTTTAAAGTTTGAGTCCTGCCGAATCTGTCCATGTTATTTAAAGTATTTGCCAGAATTTCGAAACTTAGAATCATCTAGAGTTCTGTGAAGTTGTTATTTTATATTTGACAGTTTTCATTTTTGGAACTTTACTTATTGCTATTTTATATGCTCATTGAGTGGAGAACTGTCACTTTGTCTGCGATTCCTTTATTATTTGCTTGGATACGGCTTTCTTGCCATGTGTCTTTGAACAATCAGGTTGGGAGTTTTTTAAAAATGTGATATAATCCTTTAGTGATCTTAGGTTTTAAGGATTCTGTCCTGCTTTGGGATCACCCACCAATGTGTATGTGCATGTGGTAGATTAAAGAAGCTTCCCATACATTTTTGGGTGTTTATACTTGCTAGTTGATCTCAAACCAAGCTTTTTTTTAATAAGCAAAGGGGTAGGGAGCTGGTTGGTCTCTAACTGGAGATACTTTTGTTGAGTTACCTACGAAGAACAACTGTTTCATGGCTTTGCAACGTTTTATGTACATATGTCCACAGCTACGTATCAGTGTAGATTGAGCTAGTCGAAGATAGAAAGCCACATGTCTTATTTGAAAGGATCACATGAACAGAATAGACACATTTATAAATTATCCCATATCACTTATGTGATTTTCCCTTTGCATTACTCTTTTAAAGCTCTCTATCATTTGCGAATCCCTTTTAAACATCGCTGCCACAGATAATGTATTTAGGATCTAGCAATTATCTTTTAGATCCAAGATGAATATATAGGGTCTTTTTCCCTTTTGGATACTTTTGGTTGAAGAGTTGACAGAAAGTTGGCAAAGCAAGCTTTTCAACCAGGGTGGTTCTGATCAGAAATTCTGCCAGTTTTAACCAGATATAGTAGGTTGAAGCTGGGTTTTCCATTTTCCTTCTTATAAGCAATAACTTTTTCTCCAGATTTCTATTTTTACAAGCATATACGCATTAGAATCTTGTTGGAGAGAACTACACAGCTCTGCAATCTTATTTTCAGGATTTATGCCATATTTATTTTCGATCAAAATCAAACTTTTGACCATTTTGAGCCTTATCGATTTTGTAATTTGGTAAAAAGCTTTGTAACCACACTAATTATAAAAGATACCAGTGGAAGATGCTGTGGCTTTTTTGTTTTCCTTGCATTTTATATGCTTTTTTTGTGCACTCACAAACAATCTTTTTTATTTTTGTTTGCCTAAAATCGATCAGTTATTCTAATAGCTTACAACTACTTTGAATGGAAAAGTAAAATGGCAATCTACTTGAAAAATCTGTTAATGTTTGCCCCAGAATTAATGATAAACAACAATAAGGAAAAAGTAGAATAAAAAGGCACAAAAGACTCAAGGACTTATCCTGAGAAAACCATTCCACTTGAATGGAAAAACCCAGCCACAATAGAAAAATATCTCTTTTATTGATAACAAATGTTCAAGTACAATGCTTTCCACTTGATGCGTTACCCCTTCACACAAGGCAAGACAAACATGTGTATATATATAGAATTGAAAGATCCTTTGTATCACAACCGAAGGTCTCTTCAATTTCCAAATACAACATCCTTCATATTTCCAAATGCATGATTCTTCGTATGATACATATCTTTTCATATAATATTGTCAAATGTTATCATAAATAGATTCTACAGCTATTGACCCAATAAAAAGGTATTATTTCTATTAGAGACAAATATATTGATCGCAGCTGCAATCTTCAACACTCCCTCTTAGCAAGAGAGAGATCTTTAGTAAGGCGGGCACACATAGCTGCAACCAAAGATGACAAATTTATAACACATGTCATCTCAATATAACATAATTCACCATAGTTACTTCATAAGCACATAAAATTAAAGTCATGGAGTCATACACATGACTTCCACCATGCCTACTTGCAGAGGGTGGTCCAACATACCTACTCGTAGAAGGCGATATGAGGGCTTTCACCTCAAATTTCTTCCAAAGAAGAATGCATTTCCACCATGCCTACTTGTAGAGGGCGGGCCACTATACCTACCACTATACCTACTCGCAGAGGGTGGAATGAAGGCTTTCCTCTCAAACTTCTCCTAGAGAAGAATGCATTTCCACCATGCCTACTTGCAGAGGGCAGCCCGCCATGCCTAGTTATAGAGGGTAGGCCACCATACTTACTTGCAGAGGGTAGAACAAGGGCTTTCACCTCTGACATCTCCTAGAGAAGAATGCATTTCCACCATGCCTACTCATAGAGGGTGGATCCAACATAGCTACTCGTAGAGGGTGGAACAAGGGATTTCACCTTGAACTTCTTTTGCAGAGAACTCATTAACAAGTGTTTAAAATATAGCTCAATCAGAGAATAATATTGAAATCATATCTTTGATATATTTATGTTATTATATATATTTTATTATTTGTACATTTTATATTTAAATTGTGATCTATATATATATATATATATATATATATCAAGTGATCGATTATCCTTTGTGTTTTACAAAGACTGACTAATCATCGTTGGTGTTTAAGGATGTGACTGTTGAGTCACGTCTATCGAACGTGAGTCACCGTCACATATATATGTGCATATCACTCTCTACTTAGAGGTACAGAACACATACAAACTTCTACTGCAATCTTCAACGCCTAGTAGCAGGTTCATAATTTTCTTTTCATCATCAATGGTCAGAACAAAATTATACTAGAGTAATCACAGGCATTTATATTTGCATTTGAGCACCTTTAGATTTCAACAGTGAAACTCAATCTTGTCTTAATTGAATGCTTTGATTACTAATACTACTACATATGCTCTGAGATAAATAGAATTTAAAATCAATTGAAAATGATATCTAAGTCTGATAACTTTAACAACAAGAGATTTCACCTTCTCCTTCACAAAGAAGAACTCATTAGCAACCTGTTTAAGAATGGCTGAGATTGTCTCTCAACAAGGACCCCCTCTCAATAGGGACAACTTTGATCACCAAAATAGGATAGCTGATTCCAATTTGATCAACCAAGGAACTTTAGTAGTTACACTGCCACATAAGAATGTAAAGAATTAGACATTTCCCTTTGTCATGCAACCTCCCTTTGAAGTTAACAAGTCTCCCTCTGAATATAATTTATTCCTCATTTACTTCTATAGTCTGCATGACTTTTGCATATAATCTCTCATCATCTCATTTCTTCTCGATGCGTCTTGCAACCAAGAGAGACTTATAATAACTCATAAAATCAGCCTATCATACTCTAATTAAGATATAATCACATAATACTCATCTCAAAATGCGGACAAATAAAAATTAATAGTGATAATTCATATCATAGAACTTGCTAACACTTATTTCAAAACGTGCACAAATAAGAATTAATAATTATTATTCATATCATAGAACTTGCTAAAACTTATTTCAAAATGCGCACAAATAAGAATTAATAATGATAACTCATATCATAGAACTTGCTAAGCAAAATGCGGCCGTATCAACCAAATCTCCAAGTTATCTTGACATATACATGAAGCCATATGGGACAACCTAGTTAGAAGTCACAAGCTCTTTGCATAATATCAAGTCAGGATATATAATAAATATGTATATATAAATCAGAAAACCAATTAAACTTTATGCTAAAGAAACATACTCGACAAATGCACCTCACTTTAATAAAACATACGTTTAATCTTCATATTCGACACACAAATTATAAATTGTACATCCTTCAGATTTGAATCCACGGAAAGGAAAAAGAATCCAGTCTATCAATAAGGACTTCTACATGTCTGAAATTCGTCTGTCTTAAGTCATAAAACTTACCAAGGAACACAAATCAATCAAATTCAATAATCAAGACTCATTATTAAAGGTAAACCCAATTATTGAAATCAATACTTACCTTGACCTTGATCACTTATGAGCATAGTTTCTTCCAGAACCATACGAGAAGATAAAACATGTCCACTGAAATGGTGACAGTACTTGATGCTGTCAAAAATATGGGAATGGTGTTAGTTGGAGCTTGGCTTAAGGTCATATTAAATGATCTCTACTATTGAACGAAAAAGAGACCTATGTAGACTCATGACAATACTGAATTATCACGTCTGCCATAGTATGGTGACATCGACTGACCCCTTTCATACCATACACATCCTTGTCTATTTTATTTACTCCAAAACATGAATAGTACTAGATATAGTCCCCTCACAGAAATGATGAAAAATAATGCTATTCTTTGGAGCGTTACAAACAAAAATGTGTATCATTGTCACACATATAAAGAGAGAGTGTTGTTTGAGAAAGCTAAGAGAACTGACGCTGCCAAAAATGTGAATTGATGAGGTGGAGAGGATTTCCGACGTGTGTGTCATGTCATACATTGAGTAATCTCTTCCCTTAGACACTGATACCAAACCAGAGTGATCTCCCTTGTATTTACAAAGCTGTTCTGAATTTCTTTAAATGGCCTTGATAGTCCATGAGGCACAAATTGTAGAGAAGGACAATAGTCTCACTATATTGCTGCCAAAATTGATCACCTGTGTCTATGCTGCATCAACAACGAGAGGCAATTTTCAGCAAGAGCTCCCTAGCTAATGAAGGTCCATAACTGACAATTGGATCGAAGTGTAGAAACATCATTGAGAGTTGCAGAGCTTGGATATTACTTGCCTCCCATTAAATTTGAAGGTCGGACTACTCTCCGTAATCAAGACAAGATTTGCTTGCATCAACGGTCAGCCAAACAATTATCCACGATAGTACTGATTGGACACAAAATGAGTCTGTCGTGAGACACTTTTTTTGACTTTTGTTTTGTTTTCCATAAGCCTATTTCATGAAACTTCACGATAATTGAAGAGACTCCTGCAGAATGCCAAGAGACAACAATTACAAGCACGATGATGACTCTTCAATAAATCATTGGTAAGACATAAATGGTGCCCAATCATTACGCACACAATGCCCTTATGTTCTTTCTCAGCGGTAAAGGAGACATACAATAGAAGAATAATATAAGAGGGGAAACCGATCATAATCGAACAAGTCAGTTAAGGTAAGGGAACTTCTCGACTGGGTGGTGATACTAAAGAAACAAGATGAAACACTTTTTGAATAATAGATAGACTATTTTGTTGTGAAATAAAGAATAGAACCACATACATGATAGCATATCCAATTAGGGAGATCATAGACTAGAACTCAATATTCATTGTAATATAGATGAAGAACACTGAAGCATCAAACATAGGTATGAAGTTCTCTTGCTGCTCCTAGATCTTGAATACTCCCTTATTGCTGATACCATGTTAATGTTTTGCTCAGATTTAATGATAAACAACAATAAGGAAAAAGTAGAATAAAAAGGCACGAAAGGCACAAGGACTTATGCTGGGAAAACCCTTCCATTTGAAGGGAAAAGCCCAGCCACACCAAAAAAATCTCTTTTGCTGATAATAAATGTTCAAGTGCAATGCTTTCTACTTGATGCAATACCCTTTCACACAAGGCAATCATGTATACATATAGAATTGGAAGACCCTTCATATTACAACTTAGAAGTTCTCTTTAATTTCCATAAGACTCTTCATATTTCCAAATGCGTGATTCTTCATATGACACGTCTTTTCATATATATTATCTCAAATATTATCATAAATATCTTCTCCAGTTGTTGACAGAATATATAGGTATTATTTCTATGAGAGATAAAGATCTCACTTGCAGCTACAATCTTCAACAAAAGTTAGGGTTGCATAAGGTAACAATGGGACTTGAAACTAAATTTACAGTAGATGCACAAAAGAAGAAAAGAAAACAAGAAAACGGTATAATAAATGATGAGACTTTTTGAACCTTGTATTTGTCAATTTATTCTTTTTATACTGAATCTAATTCTACACCAAATGATGTATGGACCACATTAGAAAATTTCCTTGGTCAGCAAGATGAGTCAAGAGGTCTCCAGCTGGAGAATGAACTCTAATGGTTAGGTCCTATCAGTTTTGATTCTATTCGAGACTTTTTAAACCAAAATGAAAGCCATAATTATATTTGAAACAATGTGGTATTGGGAAAGAAGATAGACAGTTCTCCTTAAAGTTGGCCTAAACTTTCAGTTTTTGTTTCTATATTTTGTGCTATTGAAAGTGCTTTGGGAACTAAAGATAAACAACAATAAATAAAAGAATAACAAAATAGGTACAAAAGACATAACTTATTCTTGGAAAACCCTTCAACTTGAAGGGAAAAACCTAGACATATCAGAAAAAAATGTCGTGTGTTAATATAATAAATCTTCAAGTACAATGCGTTCCACTTGATATAGTATTTTATCACACAAAGCAATCATATATATATATATATATTGAATTGAGAAACTCTTCAATCACAACCCAAGGTCTGTTTAATTTCCAAAAGTAAGACTTCATATTTCCAAATACATGACACTTTGTATGTCACGTCTCTTCTAGCACACTTTGAATGCCGCATTGTGCTCACTTAATTTGATGGAAATATCATAATAAATATCTTCTCTAGTTGTTGTCGCAATACAAAGGTATTGTCCCAATTTCAACATATAGCAAAACTATAGATAAAGATCTCTATCGCATGTATAATCTTCAACACTCCCTTTTAGCAAGAGAGATCTTTAGTATGGCAGGGACACAGCTGCAACCAAAGATGTCAATAATAAATTCTTATCACATAGATTCTCATCAAAACATTGTTATCTTAGCATTACATTATTCACCATAGTTACTTTGTAAGTGCATAAAATTAAAAAAGTTATGGAGTGACACTATGACTTCCACCATGCCGACTTGTAGAGGGTTGATCCACGGTCCCTAGTCGCAGAAGCTGGAACGAGGAATTTCACCTCAAACTTCTTGTAGAGAAGAATGCATTTCCATATGCCTACTTGCAAAGGGTGGTCTACCATACCTATTTGTAGAGGGTGGAATGAGGGATTTCACCTCAGACTTCTCCTAGAGAAGATTGCATTTCCACCATGCCTACTTGTAGAGGGTGGTCCACCAAATCTACTCGCAGAGGTGGAATGAGGGCTTCCACCTCAAACTTCTCCTAGAGAAGAATGTATTTCCACCATGCCTACTTGCAGAAGGTGGGTCCTCCATACCTACTTGCAGAAGATGGAACAAAGGATTTCACCTCGAACTTCTCCATAGAGAAGAACTTGTTAACATGTGCAAGAGTGACTGAAATTATCTCTCAACATAGACTCCCTCTCAACAAGGGTAGCATTTTCATTGTTTTGATTATCATTATGAAATCACTAATTTCAAGGTGACCAAACATGAAACTTTAGCAGTCACACTACCGCACAATCTTGCAGAGAATTGGACATTCTCCCTCTGTCATGCAAACTCCCTCTAAAGCTGAATAGTCTCCCTCTGAATATCATTTGTTCCTCTTTAATGAAGATATGTATCATTGACTTAGTCCCATGATTGCAAGCAATGCCCCCTTGTTGACTCTCCATATAATCTCTCATCATCATATTGCTTCTTGATCCGTCTTGCAACCAAGAGAGATTAATAATAATGGAGAGAAATAAAGAGATCAATGCTAAAAGCATACGCCATTCCTAGTGATATAATGATCAATATTCAAAGATATAATCTTAGAATACTTCTCTCTTTGTGATCTACGCAATGATCTCTTTTAACAATATGGAGAAATAATGTAGACCAGTATTCGTATAATGATAATAGCACTTGCTAAACTGAATGCAGCCATAATAATAAATGATATGACCTGAGTGCATGCTTGGAGATCTGCTCCATGATTTGGTTATATATGGCAATCTTACCTCCTATAGGTTTCAAATTTTAGTGCTGCTAAAATCTTCAAAATCAATTATAAGATTGTTGCTTATGAATTGAATCCTTCAGAATTGATCAATCGATAAGCCTGATAATGAATTAGCAAACAATCTAAAATGTAACTTCTACGATTATTCGATATGAAACAATAGTCTTTCTTAGAAAACATCTCAGAATAACACCATATATAAAACAATATTAAAAACATCACAAAGTTTTTGCATATTATTGAGGTTTGTTGGTTTTCCTAGATCTGCTACAAATGTAATAACACTGCCATAATGGTATGTACTTTCCAAATGATAGCGTCCTCTTGTATTTGTACGAGGAATAAACCAAGAGAAGAGACATGTTCTTTCATGAGACATGTTTATTTATCAATATAATTAATATAACGGAAAGCTTATATATATATTCTCTTTGATCTCACAAGTTTATCCTACTTAAGCTACCAAAACATCAACATATCCTCTTAGCTAGGGAGGATAAACACATGACACGTATTACACCATTGGTAATATTAGGTATAGAAATTTTTAAAGATATCTATGATTAGAATATATCCACCATTTTGATATCACATATGATATCAAGAGTATTGGCCTTTAGAATATCAACATATGGTATTCACCAAAACTCTAAGTAATGGTCTCTAGAATATCAACACTTGATATTCACCATGTACTCAATAAGGTAATGGCCTCTAGAATATCAACATATGATATTCACCATTTTGATATCACATTTGAACATTGGTCTCTAGAATAACAGTATATGATATTCACCAAATACTCTTTGACTAATGGCCTTCAAAATGTTGAGATGCAAGATATTCACCAGGTACTGTGAGTACATTTGGTCTCCTGAACATCAAGTTGCATGATATTCACCAAGTGCTCCATCTAATGGCCTCCAAAACATCAATTTGCATTACATTCACCATGAACTAAAAAATGTTTATAAGGTATGTGCACACACATTCTCATAATCTGTGCCATATAAACATCCACCATGCAAAGTATAATCTATCATGATCTGCATAGACATCGTAATATATCCATCGTAATAGAAAATTAAGTTATTGTAAGATCGTCACCTTTCAATAACTTCTGCAAATAGAAGTGACATCATTTGGAAGTCGTCACTTACTCATGATGTACACAAGGGGTAGGCCCATTAAAATCACATAGTTACAAGGTATATTAATGAATCATAGTCCTCTTGACTACTATAATTTATTGATCAGTGGAGAATCTATCTCAGCATGTTTACTCCCTCTGAGTCAATATGAACGAGATCACCGAAGGTTGACTGAATCATATTCTCTATCTGCTCCCTCTCTTTCAAGGTTGCCTCTAATGAAATGTTAGGCTCCTTTTGAATCACAATGTCCCTCTTCCTTGTTTGATCAGTGCTCGATGCCTCTAACACCTTATAATCATATGTCTATGTCCACTTATTATATTGACTGATGTACTATTCAATTATGACTGACTGAATTTGTATGGGATATTGCATCCCATCTCTAATTATTTACGATTGATCATTTGTCCTCAATATTCAATTGAGCTCCTCTTCCTTTGGGCATTCAAATAGCATGTTTACATACAAATAACGAAGGGCCTTCTAACCATTTTCTTTTATCCCCTTGTTTTAATTCATCTCCGCTCTTTTGACTTTGTTATATGTAACTTCTATTTTTCTCTTCCTTTTACTGTCGTTCCTTCCAATTTGTACAGTCTGTGTGCTCGATGTGTGATTCACCTATGCAGTTTTTAATCCACATCATCTGCTTCCTTGGTCTAATCTTCAGTTTATATATGTTTCCCTCAATGTCAATGTAAGTGGATAGCATTCATTGATTTATCTGCCACCAACTCCTATTGTTCATTGTTGACTATTCTTCAGTCTACACTGCTTGGTGTTTGTTTAAAGCTAAAGCTGATCATCATACAGAGGCGCAATAGAGATTGATAGTAAATCTCTTCTTTATTCCATCTTACACCTATCATTCTCAGTATTGCTTTGTTCTAATCTTCGCTTGATGGTCGGCCCCTTAACACCTGCATGGCATGTGAAATTGCATTTATCATATATCTTGACGGGTGATGTCAAATATATGTGTGAGATTAATGTGATGGTCTGCAAGGTATATACGTAACAGGTGGAAGTAGCCGTTATAATGTATATTGGGTGCTGAACAACTCCATGTATTTAATTTTTCTCCTTGCTGACTGCGTTTATCCCCATGTTTTTATCCTTGCAGTTGATCTGACTTGTTTGCACCTGTTTAGTCACAATATTGGCAGGGGAACTTCTTGATTCAATCAATAGATACACACCCAAACAACACTTAGAAGTAAATTTGTGCTCTAACCCTTCTCTTGAAATGATGTATCCAATTGTGGCGAGTCACAAATGTTGATAGCATTATACGCTTATATTAACATTTGTGTTTGCTTGCAATCCTAATAATATATTTGCGATGATAGAATTTCTCATCTAAATTTGTTGTGATAAAATATAAGGTAGATTGCTGTAGTCCCTAAATAATGTCCAAGAGATAGGCAAATGGTTATTTTGTGTTTTATAACTCTAGATATGAAAGACACCCGCATAATAATTTATGTCGATGAACACAGAGAGTCCATTGCTAATATCATGGTTCTTAGTCTCAACCTGACAGCGTTATTTGAATTGCTCCTTCAGACACGTATACATATGAATATATATGCAGTTACTTAAGGTACAATAAACTTAAAAAACATAGAAGATATATGTCTCTCTTTCAAATTTTCACCTCGTTCTTTCTTCTGAGCATTCTGAGTCACATGCAATAACAAAGAAGCTACTGTTGCAGTGGTGAATATTTAGTTTGATAGAAAATTCATTGCCAGAGTCAAATTGGGCCATGTAGTCCATAGCACAGTCTACTTTCCGGGGTAAGAAAGTGCTATATAGAATCTTCTTCTTCTAATCACTTCTTACATTTGCGACGTGGCTCTGATACAATGTTGGTTTTCCTGGATCTGCTGCAAATGTAATAGCACTGCCATAATGGTATGTACTTTCCAATTGACAGCACCCTCTTGTATTTGTATGAGGAATAAACCAAGAGAAGAGACATGTTTATTCATCAATATAATTTAAATTAATATAATGGAAAACTGATATATATATATATATATATATCTTGATCTCACAGGTTTATCCTACTAAGGCTACCAAAACATCAACAAAGTCTTCAAACAGACAGTCAATGTATTAGATTTTTATTCCAACCAATATCTTGCACAACTAGAGATCAAAACAATTTAATAAATACAGAATGGAATATAGTTCTCAAAAATTTCCCTCCAAGAGAACTATTAAAGCTAGAGTATATATCAGCACTCTCAGTGCTGAAGAATAATATCAAACAAGACTAAAACAGAGATAACACTTCAGAGCTACAGCACTGATAATGAAACAAGCTGTAAAAAAAAACTGACACTCCTTAGAAAAGAACAAAGAATGATTGGAAGTTCCAACACCTTAAAATTGTGAACCTAGAAGCCAACACTATTATCATAACTGCAACAAAAACAACCACGCGATAAAGATTTTCCAGCAAATAAAAGACCTGACAACTCAACTGCTGGTAGATGAATGGTCTCACACAAGTGTTAGAAGTAAAGAGACCTCCACAACAATAAGAGAATGAACTAATGCCACAAATAAATCGACGCTCATTAAGAATAAGATAACTGCTGACAGTTTGAATAAAGCATGTTCACGATGCCAAGTCACTTCACACAAAGTCGGGAGATATGCAAAATGAAAAGAACACAATAGATAGAGGTAATCACACGATATGAAATTAAAAGGAATGCTCCAACTCGAGCCCTGAAGCCATTGAAGAAGAAACTGCTTAAAAAAAACACCTCATATACAGAAAGAAACAGCTACAGGCTCAACAGCTATGACAGAGCATTTCCAGCAGGCCAACCATAGGCAAAACATTCTCTCACAATCCAAGAGGTTCAATCATCATAATGTGAATAGAGTTGAAGATACAAAATTGAAAAGACACCGCAAAAGGGATGATGGCATATCATGACAGTTGCAAACAAGATGATACATATTCCATCAATCACATAGAAGAGACGTTAGATAGCCTGGCTGAAGGATACAAATAAATCCCAATTATAAATGTTGATGTTTGATAGCTTCAGTCAGATAAATTATATATATATATATATATATATACTATTATTAAGGAAATCATTTGTAGTTGTTGAGGGTTGAAACCCAATTAGAGATCAGGCATGAAGAGGCACCTTTTCATGAGACATACCCATGAACGGGTGGAGACATGTCCACTCATGGATATGTCTATTCATATCCTTTATAATGCACATCTGATCTTGAGGAAAGACATCGAAATCAATATATGTTCTGCCTTTTGGAGTTCGGTGACTACAATTATCAGATTCAGAATTACAAATCAATATTCAGTATTTATCAATATTGAATTGTCATTTTATACTCATTTGCAGCCATCCTAAAATCTAACATGGTATAAGAGTCAGGCTGCAAATTCAGTGAATAGTGAGTTGAGTAGTGGAGGTTTCAATGGAAGTAAGATTATAGAGCTTAGGTCAAACCTACAGATTGATCTTTAAGCAATACAGAGTTAAAAGAGATTTTGAATTAACACCACTCATAGTATGTATTTCTGCATAGCGGCGAACTCATGAGGGTCATTACTTCTAGTTTTTAGTGCTCTAAGTTTATAGTGTCAATGCCATGTTAGAAGCAATTTGGAATGTAGCGGCAATTCTAAAATGAATTCAATCAACTTTTTTGTTGGATTTATTGAGCCTAGTCTTTGTCAGTCACTACTTGTGTGGAAGCTTGACAAAGGCTTGGGAGTTACAATGATATACGGTAAAGTGTTGGCAGATCTACCTCCATCAACAATTATAGAAGATTTCAAAATCCCAACATAGAGAACATTGGTATTGAAGTTGGAGGAGTAGACACTTATAGTTTTTATTGCTGGGATTGGCCATTGCAACGGTGTGATCAACCATAAGTGGTTGCGGAAGAACATAGCTGACCACTCCAAGCTACCCTAAAACTAGTCTGGCTTGACTTTTGGCGAGTACATTGATTTGATCAAGACGTTGAGTAGAATATTTGGGATCCCACAATCCTATGCATTTGAACATTGGTGTGGCTTTTTGTTGAATAAGTGATCTAAGGATTCAACGATATGGAAATGAACAACTTGGTAATCTTGAGTAGTTAGGATAATTCTACTTGAGCTCCTATGTCATTCATATGTTGGCTCGAGTGACCATATATGATGGGCTAAGATGCAAAGGGGCAATATAAAGTGGTTTGTGCCACTTGAAAGTTCATGAGTGCTACACTAAATCATAATTGTATGCCAAGGACAACTTAATGGGAGTTAATGCTTCTTTTTCCATGCACATTGTCAGGGCTCAACAAGGAAGATTACACATGATGTTGTTAGTCGAGGGTATGAAGTCGATAAAGAAGTATGTAGCATGGTTCATCCAGTTCTCGACCTTTTCCTACATCAGGCTGTAGGGATTCTCGTTAGAGCAAGGTATCCAATTGACAAGATGGTCCTTCTAAAGGTTGCAAGGCAACTGGTGAGGTATGATAAGATTCAAAAGAGAGAGGAAGTTGGGACTTGAATTCCCAATGACAATAGGAGATTAAGTTGAAATGTGTCCATGTTTGCAAGTAGCCAAAAAATCAATAGAGGAGCGTGATTTCTATCGTTTGACACTTTTCTTGAGAAGATCGTTTATGATCCCTATAATATAATTAGAGTAGTGGTGGGTACGGAATATCAATGCAAGGTGCGCCTTGAAGATTTATGGGTCAAGGCTATAGATGATCACAAAATCAAATGGAGAATTTTTTTGACTCATTCATCATGATTAGTGCATGCATCATCAAAGTACTTGATCAAGTGGAAGAGGATACAAATGTGATCTAGGCAGGATATGTGGTGCAAAGGGAAAAAATCACCCAACCATATGATTGGTCCAAGAAAGAAGTATTGGAGATCGATTCAGTATTTGCATTAATTGTAAAATTCTAAAATGGTGTGTTAAACATCAAATCAGCAAAATGGGGGTGTCTAAGGATAGCTTGACTTATATATTAATAGGGTGTGAACCATTGTGGGTTGATAGACCAAGGTAGTTATTAGGAGTTAGAACTAGATGAGGAGAGATCGCACAAGAGAGTACTGAACAAGGAAAAGAGAAGAGTATTGCCCAAGAAGTAGGCCTGATCTTTACAATGAAGAAACCCAATGAGAGGCAAAGGTCAACAACAAATCCTTCTTCACCCTGTAGGACTCCGTGCTTATAGAAGATTGATCCTCTCACTAAGGCAGAAATTGAAACAAATAGAATAAGGATCTTGTAGGATGAATTGATGACTAGGTCGATACAAGATAGAGAGAGCATCAACCCGTATCAAGAATTTGCCCAAGGAAGAGATAGAGAGCAAGAAGTTGTCATGGAGGAAAGCCTCAAGGCCATATTAGAACAAGAAATGATGGAGTTAGAAGTTCCTATAGTAGAGACGAAAATTCCTACTGCAGAAGTAGAGGTTCTTGATGCAATTACAGCTTGATGCAATTACAGAAAGTCCTTTCGTCATTTAAGAAATTAATGAAAGAGCCATTAGGACAAGGCCAATTGTTAGTCTGTGATTGAGGTGCTTCTATTCTAGATGGGTCAAGGCAAAGGTTGTTTAGAATTCATGGGAAAGAAATTGACCCAGAGATGGAGTTGCATGAAATATTGATAATTAGAGGAGAATTTGGATCCAAGACTTTACAGTGTGCAGTACCTACAATTGACAAAACAAAGGATCAAATTACTACAAATAGGTACAATGTTGTGAATTGGGTTTGAGACATGTCTCTAGGAGGTCATTGAAGAATTTAAGGATTTTACACAAGCAATTAAGGAAAAGATGAGGAGTATGGAAAGAAAATATCAAAAACTGAAAAGTGAGAACAAGGTTTTGTGTGAGTATTTGAACAACTTATCCCATATGGTGAGGGAAGAAAGTCAAACCTTTGGTCCTACAATTCTTCCAATTGAGTCAGTGGAAGATATTAAGAGAATAAGGCAGAATTCTCAAAATGCAGAAGCTTGGATAGAAGATATCCACAGGGAAGCACATAATGTTACCGAAGATGACTTAAATATATTAAAAGGGACTAACCATCCTCTTTAGAATACAATGCATAGATGCGTCCTAGGATGAGAGTTATCTAGATGAAGTAATCTCAATCCTGCAAGCTTTGATGGAGACTCCTAGATAGATGTTGGCTAACAATGGAGTGGTTAGGGAAGAAGGGTATGTCTTTATTCGTTGGTACATCGTAGTAATCATGGCAAAGGAAATGTTTGAACATTTCAATGAGGAATCCACACGATTGAGAAATGTTGTTGGAAATATTCAGCAAGGAATCTCTAATGTAGATGCAACCTTTTTATCATTGAGATTGATGAAAAATGATATAACTGTAGACAACCTAAAAGTAAACTAGAGGAGTTTTCTTGGTTGGATTTTCGAATGAAGGATGACTTTGTGAACTCAATATTCTCAAATGTCATGCATATGACCTAGGACTCATTGCATGATTAGGAGAGCAATTTAAGTGTAAGCGAGAGATGATAGTGTTAGAGTTCAAGTGGGGAATTGATGCCATTTGTTGGCATATATGATTTGGAGACAATGTCGTCCAAATTCTGTGCGTTCAAAGAGAAAAAGCCAAGTTAGGCTATTATCGACAAAGGAGCATTAATGAACAGTGGTTGTTTATCACCTCCCACCAAGGTGGTTTCCTATTGATTGGTTTGAATGGACCCATGCTTTAATTTTAGATTCTCTTTCTTTGCCCTAACCCTAATTAGGATTGATGTAGCAAAATATAGGTCATTGGCTTTGTTTCAATTCAGTCCACTCATTGTAATTTAAGACATATATAATGGACTCATTTCTTATTTGTAAGGGACAAAACTTGGAGATTGTTTCTATGAGTTATTGAGATAATGAAGTTGTTGTTGAAGTTTGGTGATTCCTTGATGTATCTTAGTGCTTGCATGTTCTTTTTGTTTCCTCATTTAGTTCAGAATTTGCTTTCAAGTACTTAGATGAATCTGATTGCTTTCAAGTCTTAGATGAATCATATTTGACAATATTGTTGTGTTGTGATATTGCTATCAGGATTTAACTGTGTGTTTTTTTGAGTCAAACTCATCGACCCATATTTCATTAGTAGTGATTCAACATGAATCCATCTCATGGAACACTTAGCACTCATTGGCTCTAGGTGATGCTCACAGGGGTGAAGCACCGGGACTTCTCGGGAGGTCACCCATCGCAGTACTACTCCAGCCTGAGCGCGCTTAACTACGGAGTTTCCTCCATGGTTAAACCCAAAGCTTGCAACCCCATTTGCAGAACCTTCACCAAGTGTTGTGCCTTATGAACCATTCATTAGAAAGCCCCTTAAGCTCATCAATTGATAAGTAGGAGATAATTTCCACAAGTCAAATTGTGATATTGCTATCAGGATTTAACTGTGTTTTTTGAGTCAAACTCATTGACCCATATTTCATGAGTAGTGATTCGACATGAATCCATCTCTCATGAGAATAAATGGAACACTTAGCACTCATTGGATCTAGGTGATGCTCACAGGGGTGAAGCACCAGGACTTCCCTGGAGGTCACCCATCCCAGTACTACTCCAGCTTGACTGCGCTTATCAATTGATGAGCTTAAGGGGCTTTCTAATGAATGGTTCATAAGGCACAACACTTGGTGAAGGTTTTGCAAATGGGGTTGCAAGCTTTGGGTTTAACCATGGAGGAAACTCCGTAGTTAAGCGCGCTCAGGTTGGAGTAGTATTGGGATGGGTGACCTCCCGGGAAGTCCCAGTGCTTCACCCCTGTGAGCATCACCTAGATCCAATGAGTGCTAAGTTTTCCATTTATTCTCATGAGAGATGGATTCATGTTGAATCACTACTCATGAAACATGGGTCATCGAGTTTGACTCAAAAATCACACAGTTAAATCCTGATATTCACATCACAATTTGACTAGTTGTGGAAATTATCTCCTACCTAGCAATTGATGAGCTTAAGGGGCTTTCTAATGAATGGTTCATAAGGCACAACACTTGGTGAAGGTTTTGCAAATGGGGTTGCAAGCTTTGGGTTTAACCATGGAGGAAACTCCGTAGTTAAGCGTGCTCAGGCTGGAGTAGTACTGGGATGGGTGACCTTTTAGGAAGTTCCGTTGCTTCACCCCTGTGAGCATCAGCTAGATCCAATGAGTGCTAAGTGTTCCATTTATTCTCATGAGAGATGGATTCATGTTGAATCATTACTCATGAAATATGGGTCAATGAGTTTGACTCAAAAAACACATAGTTAAATCCTGATAGCAATATCACAATTTGAGTTGCTGTGGAAATTATCTCCTACTTATCAATTGATGAGCTTAAGGGACTTTTTAATGAATGGTTCATAAGGCACAACACTTGGTGAAGGTTTTGCAAATGGGGTTGCAAGCTTTGGGTTTAACCATGGAGGAAACTCTGTAGTTAAGCGTGCTCAGGCTGGAGTAGTACTGGGATGGGTGACCTCCCGGGAAGTCCTGGTGCTTCACCCCTGTGAGCATCACCTAGATCCAATGAGTGCTAAGTGTTCCATTTATTCTCGTGAGAGATGGATTCATGTTGAATCACTACTCATGAAATATGGGTCAATGAGTTTGACTCAAAAAACACACAGTTAAATCCTGATAGTAATATCACAATTTGAGTTGCTGTGGAAATTATCTCCTACTTATCAATTGATGAGCATAAGGGGCTTTCTAATGAATGGTTCATAAGGCACAACACTTGGTGAAGGTTTTGCAAATGGGGTTGCAAGCTTTGGCTTTAACCATGGAGGAAACTCCGTAGTTAAGCGCGCTCAGGCTGGAGTAGTTCTGGGATGGGTGACCTCCCGGGAAGTCCCGGTGCTTCACCCCTGTGAGCATCACCTAGATCCAATGAGTGCTAAGTGTTCCATTTATTCTCATGAGAGATGGATTCATGTTGAATCACTACTCATGAAATATGGGTCAATGAGTTTGACTCAAAAAACACACAGTTAAATCTTGATAGCAATATCACAATTTGACTTGCTATGGAAATTATCTCCTACTTATCAATTGATGAGGTTAAGGGGCTTTCTAATGAATGGTTCATAAGGCACAACACTTGGTGAAGGTTTTGCAAATGGGGTTGCAAGCTTTGGGTTTAACCATGGAGGAAACTCCATAGTTAAGCGCACTCAGGCTGGAGTAGTACTAGGATGGGTGACCTCCCGCATCACCTAGATCCAATGAGTGCTAAGTGTTCCATTTATTCTCATGAGAGATGGATTCATGTTGAATCACTACTCATGAAATATGGGTCAATGAGTTTGACTCAAAAAACACAGTTAAATCCTGATAGCAATATCACAATTTGACTTGCTGTGGAAATTATAACCTACTTATCAATTGATGAGCTTAAGGGGCTTTCTAATAAATGGTTCATAAGGCACAACATTTGGTGAAGGTTTTGCAAATGGGGTTGCAAGCTTTGGGTTTAACCATGGAGGAAACTCTGTAGTTAAGCGCACTCAGGCTGGAGTAGTACTGGGATGGGTGACCTCCCGGGATGTCCCGATGCTTCACCCCTGTGAGCATCACCTAGATCCAATGAGTGCTAAGTGTTCCATTTATTCTCATGAGTGATGGATTCATGTTGAATCACTACTCATGAAATATGGGTCGATGAGTTTGACTCAAAAAACACACATTTAAATCTTGATAGCAATATCACAATTTGACTTCTTGTGGAAATTATCTCCTACTTATCAATATTGTTGTGGTGAAGGTGCTTTGCTCATACCCTTTGTTCTTAAATGATTCTCAAGTGCAATGTATTGTTGGTTCTAAGCCTTTTGTGGAAACTTTACTTCTCTGTGATGCATATTGTTTATTATGATGGCATTCATTGGAATATGAAAATCCTTTGCCCACCCCATATCTAGTATTTTTTGTAGCTGACTTGAGAAACATTACGTAAGGCCTCTCATGATGCCAACATATCACATCAACCGTTGAGCTTAACCATGGTCAATATTTGACAAAAAAGGAACCTTGGAATCAATTGTATGATCTTTCTCAATCTTAGCATATATGATTTTGATGAAGAGAGGAAAATATATCTCAATATTTTGTTCTACTGTTGGTAGGTCATAAAACTCATCAATAGGTGTGTGAATGTTTGCTCATGGAATTACCATCAATTATGAGCATCGACTTTATATTTGTCTTGAAGAGAATCAAACTAAAGTCATTGTTGCATGCAAAATCCATGAACTCAAGTCTCATTGCACCTCGCAACTCATGACCAATAAAGAGTTTGCAAAGTGTTGTTCAACATCTTTGTAGGAGTGTCACTATTTTTTAGTTAGGCTTGAGACTCTTGATTCACTTATGAAATCTTTTAGCTTCGACATGGCAATAGATGAACATCTAGAGTATTATGTTTTGAGTTTTTTTCCCTCTGTATATTACTTTTCAAAGTTAGGTCTACGTTCACCTTTGAATGTGTCTCAAGCTTAAGTAGAGAAATGTTGTTTGGCATTTATGAGTCATCTTCAACATTTAGTATTGAGCAATAATGTTTGATGGAATAAATCAGACATTAAGAGAGGCACTGTGTTTTATCCTTATCCATTTGAGGGAGACATGTTTTCTCTATGTATACATAAAGTAGCCATACATTTTCTAGGACCAAATCCATCCCACCCTCTTAAGTTCTGTTTATGAGGGGTTGTTGGTATATATTTGAATTGTTGCATTTAGTTAATTACTTGTCTTAATCGCGTTATATGCACCTAAAATTTCTTAGGTGAGTACCTACATGGGTAGGTTGTACTTTTTCATGTGAGTTGTACTAGTGAAGATTTTGTAAACTTGACTACATTTTCTTTTAAACCATATTAGTTTTATATTCACCTCTTTTGGTATATATCCTTTATATACCTGTCACTTGCACTCGCATATTTGAGAGTAATTTTCGGTGAGACTTATAATATTTGGGAACTGTCATATACCTGGGCATAAAGGAAGCTCAACCATCTCTGGCAATGATTGCGCCTGGAAAAAAACCTTTTCTTGACCATTTAGATAGATGCTTGGTGGTACTTGAATGTATCAAATACTGTGAAACAAAAAGTATATGAATCTTGCAATCTCTTCTTGACCATGTGAAAGCCGGTTGGTAGTTGTATACAATGGACACTGAAACAAAAAATGTATCTTTTGTGATATGTTCTCTTTTGGTCTGTCTTGGAATAAAACCATTTCCATTTCATTGTAGCTTATGAGGAGAGCTTTCCAGAACTTCAAACAGGGGAAAAAGTGATGTAAGGACACAACAGTTATGGCAAATTAGCAAGGAATAGGTAACATCTCAGAGACAAGTGGAAATGCTTGTTTGATTGGACAGTGTGTGTTATGAGAGTTTAAATGCCTCAAATCGAGATGCTACAAAGATGATGTGTACATGGTGAGGACTGAAATGGTGATTTCATCTGGAAAGCATGCACATGACAAAGCCATGTATCCAAACATTGCTAGTTGCCCAAGCTTGAAGAATGTAGACCCTAAAGATTCAAATGACCTGCAATTGCCCCAAACTAGAGAGCTTGGAGGTTTTCCAGGTTTGAGTATCAGTTCAGTGCTTCACTTATAGAAAACGATCCATATGTAGGATATGCTGGTTAATAAGTCAGTTGAAAAATTAAGGGAAGTCACTGACCCTAATCTTACTACATTAGTTGACATTGCCTTGAGGTAAATATTTTTGCTACAAATTAAGTGGAAGGACAGATGCAAGAAGTTTTGAATGGGGTCATTTTGTTTCCCATTATACTGCAATCTTGATGCTGATATTGTTTTCCTTTGAACTCAAAAAGGTGGGACATGTTATTGGATGATGCCAGTAATCCTTTCAGAACATTCACGAGAATCGATGTAATCACAAAAGAAGATTACTTTTAAAACAATGAATTAGAGATGCCTTTGAAATAGATAAGCATGCAAATAATCTAAATACAGAGGATGATTTTGTATGGAGTAACTCATGGAGGCCCTTAAAAAAGACAGTTACAAAAAAATCTTTGTTGAGCTTTGCGCAGCTATTGGATTAAAGAATGCATAAGAATAGAATATTAAACTATTCTAGTTTCCATAAATTCTACTGTTTATGGAGTATCTTTGTTTATAAATGGCCAACTTCTTGATCTCTTGATAATGATTTGTGGAGGACACAAGGCATCAAGAAATGAAGTTACACAGGAAATATAGAAACAGGCTGACAAACAAGAATACTGTGAAAACCTTAACATCTTTAACTGACCCGCAATTGTTAACTACCTTCATATTACTTTTCTGGGTCCGCCCTTAAAATGGTTCATATGTAGAGGAAAAAACTTTCAGCAGAAGAACTGGAGCTTCCCAATATGGACGATATAGTTCTTTTAATCCTTTTATTATTTGTTGGAAGGAATAATCTGGTTTCTTTGTCTTCTATCCTCCCCTGAATTATCTCATGCATCATTTGAATTATAATATTTACCGATTTGCCATGTAATTAGCAAACTCCCAATTTATTGAATAACCAGTATATTCTTATTATAGTACGGGTAGGCGATAGACATGAAATATTTGGATATATATTTGTATTACCTCTGAAGATAGAATCTTGGAGAAGTGAAAATATATTGCCTATCTCTTGTAAAATGGTTCATATGTAGAGGAAAAAACTTTTAGCAGAAGAACTGGAGCTTCCCAATATGGACGATATAGTTCTTTTAATCCTTTTATTATTTGTTGTAAGGAATAATCTGGTTTCTTTGTCTTCTATCCTCCCCTGAATTATCTCATGCATCATTTGAATTATAATATTTACCGATTTGCCATGTAATTAGCAAACTCCCAATTTATTGAATAACCAGTATATTCTTATTATAGTACGGGTAGGCGATAGACATGAAATATTTGGATATATATTTGTATTACCTCTGAAGATAGAATCTTGGAGAAGTGAAAATATATTGCCTATCTCTTGGAAGGTGTCATTTTCGTCTTTTTGAAAATTGAAAACATGAAGGTGACTGTAATGGTACTGCCACAGCTTTGTTTTAGGCTGCAAGCAGAGTTGAAACGTGAACCCTGATATATTACATTCTAAGTTACTGCATTGGCAGACATACATTGCATTTCTGGGTATATTTTGACTTGGAAATAGACTCATAATCTAATTGACCGTGTTATTGAGCAGGGTTCAATATTTTGAGGTCAGTATTGGGTGTAGTTTTCAATGTGTGTACTGAAATGATTCTAGATTGGGCTTGGTGTTTTAAAAACATTTATACAATGATTCTTGTGGCAAGTGAACTTTTAGACATGTTTCATTTGATTTTTTGACCATCAGAATCCCTAAAAGACCATCCTGAAAACATTTTCTGTGTTGATGAATTACAAATAACAATAAAGGAGCCACAAAGGAGTTTCTGTTTCTGCCCTCATCTTTCTTTATTGAGTGGGTTCTTGGAAGCTGAAAAACAACTGATGATTCCCAATTGTAGGGGTGGATAAATAAGTAATTGATTGTTGGCTAAATCCAGACAGCTCTGATTTATTCCACTTATTTATTTCTTTTTCTTGGCATCTCTGTAGTCCCTTTTCAGCATTATTCTCCTTCCAAAAAAAACGAAGATAAAAATGGTTGAAGCCCCTGCCATGTTTTCCTTTGATGATTTTAGGATCGCTGCAAATGTAAGAGCACCGGCTATAATGTATGTGTTTTCCGAAGGCAGCGATCTCTTGCATTTATATTGAGAATGACCTGAGGAGAGACATGTCCTTTCATGGGACATGTCTATTCATTATTATGTGATTAATATAATGACAATTACAATTATATATATATATATATATATATATATATATATATATATATATATACATAAAATCTCTCGAGTCATTATTATATTAATTTCTCTAATATTTACATAATAATAATATTCATATATATCTATATATATTGTATGAGTTAAGCATATATATATATACACACACACGCACATCTCGTATATACTAAATATACATACATATCTTCACTAGTTTTGACTCATAGTATTTATGTGATTGAAGCTACAACACATCAACACTCTCTCTTAGCGATGGAGGATAAACACATGGTTAGATATTGCTTCAATGTAAATCAAGTTGGCATGATTAAGGATATCTTTGATCAGAAGATACCCACCATTTAGATATCATCTCATGATATCAAGAGTGATGGCCTCGGAATATCAAGACGCATGATATTCACCAAGTACTCTGAGTAATGGCCTCCCGAATATCAAGTTGCATGAATATTCACCAAATATTAAAAATGTCCAGAAGGTATGTGCACATGTATCCTCAATAATACTTACCATAGGAACATTATATTCATGGCCTATTTAAGGAAATTAATCCACCATGCAAGATATGATCTATCATGATGTGCTTAGACATCATAAGATATCCATCATAATAGAAGATTAAGTTATTGTAAGATCGTCACCTTTCAGTAACTTCAACCAATACAAGTGATAATCGTTTGGAAGTTGTCACTTCCTCATGATATACACAGGGGGCAAGTCCATTAAAATCATGCAGTCACACACATGACATCAAAAGTTTACACAAAGTCACCATAGATACTCTCATGTGGTGTTGTCACGATATCCACCATGAACCATATTAGAGAATAAGGATTTTCACCCCAAACTTCTCTCTCATAGAGAAGAATGTATTATGAGGGATGCACTTTGAACTTCTCCTTTACCAAGAAACACTAACCTTTTGACCTCCTCGTCCAATATTACTTCTAATGAAATGTCAAATTCTCTCTAAATCTGATATCAACTTTTCTAACCTCTTCGTATAAGGTTCCCTGTGATGGATTTTCATAGTCCATCTGAATATCAATCTTCTGAGCTCCTCATCCAATGTTACCTTTGGTGAAGTGTTAGACTCCCTCTAAATTTGATATCAATCTTCCTTTTCTTGCAAGAACATCCCTAGAGGGAAAGGAAAAAATCAAGGCAAATAGTTTTTATAGTACGCATAGAAATACAAATTAGAGAGAAACTACAGTGAGTAAATAAATGAAATATTTAAGGATATTAAATACTTATCTGCACAAGTTGCTCCAATGACGGCCCATATGCATCAGATAAGAAAATGCCTCCATATAAGCATTTGTCAAACAATAGGAATGGAACTCCATTCTTATTCCACTATAATGACCCTTGTACCAGTTAGTCTTTTTTTTTGTAATGTTATTTCTTCAAATTCATAGGTCCATCAATGTTTTGAAGCTCTAGTATCAATAGCTCTGGTAATCAGAAAATGCGTCCATAATAGTAAGTTGTCGATTCAATCTCCAAATATGATACTAGACCTTCCTCACAACTAGGCTCCACTATTAATCTTTACAATGATTAGCAACCTCTTGGTTCCAATGAATGAATTAGGCTTATGAATTTATATTAAGTTATAATATACCTTACTACCAATACTAATCCTCTCTATAGTTTTCTTGGTAATCATACATTTGATATTATATAGATATGTCAATGAACTATATGTAGTTCGACTGATATTATATTTTTCAATTTGAATGATCCTGTCCTATATTATGTCGATGATTTTTAAGCTTTGACTAATCGTGTATCGGTTCTTATGATAATACACGTTTGTTATATTACTATGACTCGTCACATGCACATCTCTCTTTGAGTGGACGTCTCTTGTTGTTTCGTAATGTCACTCTTTGGCACAACATAGGTGGTGTAGGATTCCTTGGATGATTGGTAGGTTTGATTCTTCTTAACCACTTACCCAATTATAAATTATAGTTTGAAACCGATTCCTATAATGACTATATTTATTCCCCCAATTGTTCCTATGGATGATTGAATGCTTGATATTCTCTTCCCTCCTTCCGTATTGATCCCTTCGACTGTCTATGAAGGCCTTGTCTTATTCCTTGACATCGTCTTCTATTTTGTTGTTGCTGATGGCTGCTATGTCAACTAGATGTGGGGTTAGATGATTTGATTCATTTCTCCCCTTTGACTAGATCTTAAAATGCTGTTTGTATCTTCCAATTAAGAACTGAAATCACTGCTTCCTTTTCCTCTCCATGTTATTTTGTTATTGTTCAAACTGCCGTCTAATTCATCGTCCTTGAAATATATTAAGCGACTGATGAACTCTCTTATATATTACGATAATACATAATTGTCTATTATTGATTAATGGTAATCTTTTTCTAATCTATTGTAAATATTAGAATGTTTCTAATATTTAGTTAGCTGTAGTTATTCAGTTAGCTTTTTTAGCTTTCTTTCAGCTAGAATAGAATGTTTTTATTCTTTACGATTGTTTCCTAAGGAAACATCGCTTTATTCTTTTGTATATATAGACCTCTTGGTCTTTGTTAACAACAAGCAAGTATTTTACCAACTACTTCGTGATATGGTATTAGAGCCAATACTTGAATTTTTTTAGAAAAAAATTATAATTTCTTTTGAAATTATTTGCTAAGATTTTTCAAAACAATTTTTATAGATTTTTCTCAAAAACCCGTCTAGGGTTTTTGTTTTTGAGAGAGATTCCTATGTTCAAACGTTGGTTGCGGCTAGATTTTTTAGATCAATGATTGCAAAATCGCGGCAACAAATCAAGCCCTGTTTGGTCAATCTTGGTCTGCAACTCCCGTTTTTCCTTCCAAGCACATGATTTGATCAAATCTCCATGAAATTGCGTGGAAGTCTTGGTATGAAATCACGTTGAAGCCCGTGATTTTGGTGATCTCCAGGAACGCGTTGAGTCTACTCATGCCCAGATTCCAGAAATCACGATTTTTTTGTGGTGTTTTTTCAAAAACAGGTTTGCCTCATTTTCGGGCCTGGGCCTGCAAAATCCATTTAGAAGGATAAAAGCAAGTTTCAACGGTCGTCTTAGCAGGAGTCTTATGCTCCAGCTTTGGATTGCTCCCGGAAGAACATTCAATGCAACTATTTGCCACAAGTTTGGTCACATGAAGGTTGAATGTTAGAAATGCTTAGCTGCACAATCTAAGCAATCAGGTTTACAGCCTAAAGCGAATAGTGCAGAGCACATTGAGCAGACAAAATCTACCTTTTACACCTTCATGGCTAAAAGACTTGCAGATCATGTGAAGTGGTCTTTTTGGTACATTGATTTAGGTGCCTCTCGTCATTTCACTCACTATAGAGATTAGTTTACTGACTATCAACCTTATTTAGATTGTATTATTTTTGGTGGTGGAGAAGAGTACACTGTTGTTGACGAAGGCAACATTCAGATTCAGTCTACTGGGAGGAATCTCATTTTCCTTGATGTGTACTACATTCCAGGGATGGAACTAAATCTACTCCCAGTTAGTCAGTTACTGCGACATTCTCCACACTTGGATGTCACCTTCAGTTCACATCAGTGTACCATCATTGATCGGGCGACTTAGTCTACTGTTGCAGTGGGTCTTGAGGATTATGGTCTTTTTCGGCTTATTGATTTAGTGATTCTCGAGACTTAGCTATGGTTGCTCGACTGTCTTTTGTTAACACAATTTGGCATCATCGATATGGGCACTTAAATGTGCATTATCTGTCTCAGTTTGTCCTTGGATTGCCAGAGATTCAGACTCAATAGCTTGGATTTTGTGATGCATGCTAGGTTGGGAAGCAACATTGTACACTTTTCTCCAGTGGCGATTCATGGCAACCTTCTCAAGTACTTCAGCTTGTTCATGTAGATATTTGCGGCCCTATGGCCACTCCCGTTCTTGGGTCCAAATATTTGTTGTTGTTTGTTGATGATTTTAGTAGAAAAATGTGGGTGTATTTCCTTAAAAAGAAATCAAATGCATTTCTTGTATTTCAGAAGTTTAAACCTTTAGTTGAAAAAGAGTCTGGGAAATCTATTATTACTCTTAGATCAGACAATGGAAGGAATTTTGTTCTAATGATTTCTCTAGCTTCTTGGATACTCATGGCATCAAACGCTAGTTAACCACACTGACACACCACAATAGAACAATGTAATTGAATGTCGAAATAGAACAATCACCGAAGTGGCTCAATCCATGCTCGAACACTGAGATGTTCCGAAGAAATTCTGGGCAGAAGCAGTTAACATTGTAGTTTATCTTTTGAATCGGTCACCCACAGTGGTGGTCAAAGGTAAAACTCCAGAAGAGGTTTGCTTAGGTTGCAAGCCTAGAATTAGTCACTTGAAGGTTTTTGGATACCTTGCTTTTGTTTGGATCCCTATTGCATCACGCACCAAGTAGGATGCAAAGAGTTAGAAACTCATGCTTGCTGAATACAGTAGTCTTCACAAAGCCTACCGCTTGATCGATGTTGAGACATGTTGTTCATCTACAATCGTGATGTAGTCTTTGATGGGCAACGAGGACCTTTCATACTTGTTTCTCCTGTTCTTGATTTAACAAACTAGCCTACGAGGGCTCATGATTTGGGAGTTAGGCTTTCATTAGGTCCACCTGATGGGAGGGCTCTTGTAGCTCTAGTTATACCAGTGATCCTTGTACAGACACCTCTAGCTTCTCTTGCAAGATCACCTCGATTTGTAGATGCTTCTTCTGAGTTTGATCCAAATTCTTCTGATGAGGAACCTGATCACCAAGGATCTCCTGATACTAATGTTGGTCGTTCTCCTCTCCGGCCTAAGTGGTGGGCTAAGACACTTGTTGATCTTCGTGATGATGAGCTCATTGATGGGAGAACTGCTCGGAAAAAGAGCAAACCTACAGAGTCTGTTAACTTTTCTCTCATGGCCAACATTCATGGTGTGTTTGAACCTCAAACATATTCTAGAGTGGGAACAGGTCATGACATTTGAACACCGGAGCTTGCTAAAGAATAGCACATAGGTCCTTTCTGATCTTCCACTAGGGAAGAAACCCATTGACTACAAATGGGTTTACAAAATCAAATACAAATCTGATGGTACTTTGGATAAGTACAAAGCTCGTTTAGTTGCGAAGGGCTTTTCTCACTGTTAGGGCATTGATTTTGAGACCTTTGCTTCTATTGCAAAGATGAGCAAAATCAGATTAGTCCTAGCCATGGCACCATAGTTTGGTTGGAAGGTCTATTAGATGGACGTCAAGAGTGCTTTCTTGAATGATGATCTCTATAAAGAGGTCTACATGACACAACCTCTTGGTTTCAAGGTTGCTGGTAAAGACCGTTAGGTTCTTAGAGTGGTAAAAGTTCTCTATGGCTTGAAGCAGGCCCCTCGGGCATGGTACATAAAAATTGATAAGTATTTCAATGATCAAGGATTCAAGAGGAGTTTTTCAAACTCAAATTTGTACATCAAGATTGTTGACAGTGACATCATTCTTTAGGTTATTTATGTGGATGATTTGATCATCACAGACAGTTCAACATCTTTGATTCAAGGAATCAAAGAAAATTTATGCTCGTCTTTTGATATGAGTGACCTTGGGCTCAGGCATTATTGCCTAGGTGTTGAGGTTTGGCCACAGTCCTCTGGTATATTCATCTCTCAGTCCAAATATGTCAGGGCTCTGTAAGACAAATTCCGTATGTAGGATTGCGAGCCTGCATCTACAACTATGGAGAAAGGTCTCAAGTTATCAGCCAAGTTTGATTCTCCTCCCATTGATGATACTACATACAGGCAACTAGCAGGCAACCTCATCTACCTCTCTGCTACTAGGCTTGACATCAGCTTCCCAATCAGCTACATCTCACGCTTTATGACAGCTCTTAAGGTTGATCATTGGATGACAACAAAGCGTGTGCTTCGTTATGTGAAGGGCACTTCAAAATATGGACTTTTTTACTCTCGAATTTCTACTCCTAGACTCAGTGGGTTCACAGATTTAGATTGGGAAGACTCTGTTGATGATAAAAAGTCAACTTCTAGATGTGTTTAGTTTGGGATCCGGTGTAGTCACATGGACCAGTGAGAAGCAACAGGCAGTTTCTCTCTCCTCTACAGAGGCCGAATACAAAGGGACAGTTAAGGAAAGATGTGAAGCTATTTGGCTTCGTTGGATGCTTGGGGATATGCCGATGTTACTAGCAGGACCGACTACTCTGTTTGTTGATAACAAAGGTGTTATCATGTTAGCCCAAAACCCAGTCTTCCATGAATGAACCAAGTATGTGGGTGTTTACTATCACTACATACGATAACTGGTTGAAGACGAGACAATATATTTGCAATATGTTCCTACCACAGATTAGACTACAAACATTCTCACCAAGCCTCTTTCTCCTGATAAGTTTGTCAAATTTAGAGTATAACTTGGTGTTGTAGATAGATTAACCATTAAGGGAGGGTATTATGATAATAGATAATCGTCTATTATTGGTTAATGGTAATCTATTTGTAATCTATTGTAAATATTATAATGTTTCTAATATTTAGTTAGCTGTAGTTATCAGTTAGCTTTTTAAGCTTTCTTTTAGCTATAATAGAATGTTTCTATTCTTTACAATCATTCCTAAGAAAACATCGCTCTATTATTTTGTATATATAGACCTCTTGGTCTTTGTTAATAAAAAGCAACTTTTTTACCAATTACTTCGTAATATTATAGAGGTCACTCATTTTTAATGGTTATTCAAGATGGTTGGTTATTCTATAACACCAGATTGATGTTAATTATGTGGTATGCAATGCCACAAAATATGTCTAGCACACCAAGGTATCAAAATATATTCATGTCGGTCAAGAAATGAAGACTTACGTAATGGAGATGTTAGGAACGCAGGCTGCCTATTATATTTCATAGTCAACAATGTTTAGTGAATTTAATAAATATTCCAATCTTTGTTTATTTTTCCAGATGATGATAAATGCCATGGAAACTCGTGCATCCTTGTTTTCAATATTCTCAATTAAACTTGGATTATAACCTTAGAAACATATTAATATTCTTGTTTTCAATATTCTCAATTAAACTTGGATTATAACCTTAGAAACATGAGGTCTGCTGTATATATATGGATGTGTAGAACACAGCTCGATGTTCGCCCTCATTTGGTGTGCTTTCCTTTCTATTTCATTCTATTCATTTGCAACCTGACTCTGATATGATGTTGATTTTATGATTGGCGCAAATGTAATAGCACTGCATATACATTGTCATCTTCATCCCTAATGAAAACAGAAGAGTGAGGAGCAAAGAGGTGTACTCAACAAATGACACAAGCTAACAAGTGGGATGCAGGCACTGTTTTGTGTAGTTTTCAATCTTTTTTCGTTGTTGGCTACAGGTTAGATTTATTATAAATTCGTAGTCCTATTATTGTACAATCAATTAAATATGGCAGTAATGTCCTCTATACAGTATGTTGTTTTATGTTGATTTCATCTCAATCTTGCTTTTGAGCACTACCGAGTTACCTTTCTGTGAAATGTAAGCATCATGGATTAGTTATTTGGGAGACCAGTGTTTCTCAAATATTTGTAGATGGGGGCTTAGGTTTTTAATGACTAACTTTTACCCAGATTCTTGGGATGAGTGGAATGGTGATTAAATAATAGATAAAATTAATATTTGAATTTTGAAGTTACAGATAAATAAAAAATACCAAAAATATCATAAACAAGCTAAAAGAAACTGAAATTCTAAGGAGCAAGTATAAGAACAATTCATTGATTCCATAAATCATTTGATAGGATGGTAATTATTAGACATAATATGAAAATGATTTACTATTGAGAGACACCCAAAAAAGAAATGTTGAATTATGCATGGGTATTGATTTTGTGTTTTTGGTTTTAGACGGCATTGGGCATGGATTGCTTTTTTGATGTAATAACACCTCTACTATATTGCAGGAAACATTAGCTAAATAAGGACTATTTATCACCCGTGCATACCATATTGGCAGTAAATGGGTCGGAAAGTAAAAAGTTTGTTTATAAATTCAAAAAAATTTGGCCAAAATCGCCCCCCTTGTACAGTGGAAATGGTTTCATTTCTGTCATGCTTAGCATCAAATTCAAATGATGATGATAAATGCACGAAGGAAAAGAACCTTTTGATGGCATGTGTGGATGCACAGGTACTAGTTATATTTTGTTCTTAGTCATTATGTCTTATGTATCGATGATATGGGCTTCATTCAGACTTTATATGAAAGGATGTCTTCATTGCTGGAAGGGTCCCATATTTTTCATTGTTGTCTTACTTCAAGTTCTTCAATGTGGAACAGTGTGGGAAGAAAAAGAAGCCCTGGGGTACTGTTAACTACCATCTACAGAGATTAAGCAAAGGAAGACGATTTGACTAATGCTAATTTTGGACTAGTTTAAGCAACTTCTATCTAGCCAGGATGATGGTACTTTTGGCTAACATAACAAGGTGAGATATTGCTGGAAAGCATTTTTCCATATTCAGAATTTAAGGCCTAGTTTGGATCCAACTGTTCTAAACTTTGAAGGTGGTTTACATCATTTCATAAAAATAATTTATCTTTTGGGTCTGCAAAAGTTGCCAAAGAACGCCTGAAAACTGAGATTCCAATTGTGTTGTTATATGTCTGGATCTCAGATTTCAATTGTGTTTCTATATGGTTATAGCTCAAGTAGTTGCAGTTGCACAGTATTTTTTGAGGGTTTCTATTGCTGTTTGCTGAAGTTGCTTGTGTTCTTTTTGGGTATTGAATTTGAATCTGTATCCTACCTACTTCATGTTAGATGAAACTCTCCAGTGTATAACATCGTATCTTTTTTTTTCTTGTTAATCATTTGGTATTATTAATACTCTCTCTTGTATTCAAGCAGCAATTTCATATTCTATATATAATCATTATTTACCGAAGTTTTGGCAGCTAGTAATGTGCTTTGAAATAGGTTTATTAATTAGAAGATGGGCAAAATGATTTAAGTGCAATAATGCACTTTATTATTCTACCTATAAGTGGGAGATACCCCCAATAGGACAATTTTCCCGATTGCAGTTATGGAAGGGATATGCTAGCATTCATTTTGCAGGTCATTCAAGACTGCAAAGTACTAATAACTGGTAGGTTGGTAAGCAAAGGATGATTTTGACTAGTGTTAGTTGTGGCCCATTTTAAGAAACTTGTCTATCTTGTTAGGTTTTAATGATGTCATTTTGGCTTAACATTACAGGGCAAGACATGGATGAAGTAAACTTTTTCTATGTTGAGAATTCAGACGTATTTTAGATCCAATTGGTTTGGACTTTGAAGGTGTTGGCATGCATTTCAAGAAATTAATTAACTTTATGGTATGCAAAAGTTGCCAAAGAGCACTCAAAATCTGAGATTCCAATTGTGTTATATGGTTATAAACTTATAACTCCTAATTGCAGTTACATGTTACTTTGTTGATATTTTCTATTGCAGTTTGCTGAAGCTTGATGCCGTCTATTTTTGTTATTGATTTTGAATTCGTGTCCTGCCTACTTCATGCTATACAGGTCTCTACAATGTACAATCTTGTACCTTTTTTTGCTAGTTAATCATTTGATATTTGTGCTGCCGCTCTAGTATCAAAAAGTAATTTCATTTTCTATAAAATCATTATCTACTGATATTTTGGCAGTTCATATTTTGCTTTGAAAGGTTTATTGATGAGAGCACAAGCAAAATGGTTTAAATTCAATATTGCTTATTTATTCTATCCAATGTCCCCAAGATGGCAATTTTGGCAATTGCAGTTACGGGAGGGGTATGTAAGACTACATTTTTCATGTCATCAAAACTGCAAAGCACTAATAACTAGTAGGTTTGTAGATCTCTATCATATACAATCATATATATACCTCATCATTTCTATAATTAATGATTATAAATATCCTGTTTCGCCTGCACATATGCATGCACAGAGTGCCAAAGTACTCGATAAAAAACTATCTATTGAAGAGTAACAGATTAAATAGATAAATTATTTTTACCTGAGTTGCAGAAGAGTTGTAAAATGCTATCACTATTGTTTTAGTTTATTTTCAAAAATTGGAATCATGCAATCTTTTTTTCAAAGACTTAAAGTAGTTTTATATACGTTCCTTGATGTTTGCTGACAACTATACAAACCTTTTTCATTTTATTTACAAGCTAACAAAACATAAATTACAAACTAACAGAACATAAATATACTCTTGGTGATCACTCAAAAGTAAAACATAACAAATGCAAACTATATTATCAACATTACCCCCTCTGAGGAACTTTTAGACTGCAAAATGAGTAACACTATTGGTGGTAGGGGAAGGAGATATCTTTGGAGGTGCAACCCAACAAGAAATAGAAGAAGGTGAGTCAAACGGTGATAAGTAGTTTATTGCATTTTACAAACGTTTTCTATTTGCTGCTTTAGGTGGTGAGTTGCTAGTTCTTATTCCCCAGAGGACCTAACCATTTGCATGACTTTAGCATTAGCTTTGCCTTGGACTTTTATGTCTAGCTTAGATTCCATTTGTTAAGCTTTTTCAGAAGACTTATTATTCTCTATTTTCATGCCTGAAGTCTTTAAAATTAAATAAGGAACTTGCATCATCTTGTCTATGTTGTAGTCAATGAAACCTATAATAGATGACTTGTTTAGTTCCTTGCTCGTCATAATTGACATTTTATAGTAGTATCTTTTCCGAGTCTGTTTATACAATACTGGTGCCCTTGGTTTGTGATTCCATTTCCTTTGTTCATGATTGTTCTTGTATACCACCACCCTAATTTCAAAGGCTGTCTATTGCCCATATAAAAACCTTCAATGTATGAAGTGAATTTTTTGTCATTTGCATTTTTTTCACTATTTGAACTTTTCAGTTTTCCTTTTCCAACCATGATCAATATTGCTTGAGAAAAGCTTGAATTGCCTCTAGCAAAATTTGAATTTGTTTAGTTTGAACTAATTGCTACCTTTTTTAATTTGTGAATTGGGATTTTCAGTAACACAAAGCCACTTGTTTTTAATAGCCCACAACCTCTTTAATGAATGAATGAAACATAAACTCTTGGTAGTTGTTTGAACCAACTTCAAATTATATTTTTTCATTTCAAATTCTTTAAGCTACTTGCAAAAGACAATGAAAAATTATTGTCAATATAGTTATATAATAAGTAGAGTTTATTAACCTTTCAATTATATGATAGGCAAGGATCAACTTTCTTTCATCGCTCGATGGATGTCAACATGGTTGTATGGTGTGACACAAATGGTTAGTATGTGGCTATAGCAAGAGATTGTTGCATAAAAAAATAGAATGGAGAATATGAATAGTTCTCAAATGTACAATATTAAAAAAATAGTTAGGCATTGTACAACAAAGACAGAAATAAGATTAAAAAGTAATATGATGATTGCATGTTATTGAAATCAAGTAAATATGGTGGCAAGTGCAAGGTTGAACAAAAACAAGATGAAGAAGTAATATGATGATTGTGTCATTCAAAACAATTCGCATGGTGTAAAGGGCAAGGTTGAAAGGTTTTACAATGAGCTATAACAAGTTTGGTGCATTAATTAAGTATTCACTATTTTGTTTTTGTGCATTCTATGGTGAAGAATATTTTTTATTATTAATAATTTCCCTAACTTGGTTCTAAAATATTAATTTTTTCTTAATATTTTAATCCTATTTTTCCTTCTAGAGTATTCCTTTTCTTTTTCCTATGTCTATGTAATGCCCCAACTACTAGGGCTACCTTGGGGCAAATATTGCGTGCAAAATAAATTTTAGAATTAAATAATAAGTCTAAATATAGTATTCTACTCTCTTAACCTCAAACCTTAAAGACGTCTATCTTTGGGTCCTAAACTATATATCATCATCCTCAGTTACTTCTTTGTCTTCTTTGGATTGCTCCCTCTAAGGTTCTTCTTGGAAGAGGTAACCTCTATCCAAGGCTCTTAACATAGGCACATGTTGACATCAACATCAACAAAATATTTCAGCCCATGGTCATGTCAGTCAGATGGAGATCACTTTCACATACCAACATTGTTTAATCAATCTCAAGCATGTCGGTCAGATAGAGATTATATCACTCACATACCAACATTGTTATACCAATGTCAGCATGTTACTCAGATGCAAATTATATCAATCTCACATATCGATATTATAGAGATAATATCCATCTAGATGGTGTTTGTTCAATAAGGAGTTTGGCTAATCTCTGACACTAAAGATGTTCACTTCATAAGGTACTCTCTTGATCTTTCCATGCAATAAACATTTCAATAACAATATCTTCATCCATACCTATTATCCATTTGATGTTTCTCACGTTTACATTTTATATGAATAAATGAACACACACATTCATGTGCATGCGCACACACATCATTTTCTTACATATATTACGCAATTATAATATCTAATTTAATATTTATTTACATTGAAAACAATAAATACAAAAGTAACACTAGCAATATAACATAGCTTATACATACATACATACATTTATAATACCTTTACGACTAGTTAAAGTTGCTTCTCACATTAAATACATGCCAAGAGCTATGCAGTTATATCTCTTTGTTTTTTAATTATATCTTCTATTTTTGACACAATCTTCTTTATTTTCTTATTCATTGGTGATTTATAAATTTTGTTTTATTTGTAATCCATGTCCTTGAAAGTGACAACTTTTCCTAATCATAATGCTTTGAAAAGTCGCAACACTACATAATTATAATGCTTTTGAAAAGTCACAACACTTAATAATTAGAATCTTCTCTAATAGTCACAACCATTCATAATTACAACCTTTTGAAAAAGTCAACCATTCAATAATTACAACGTTTTTGAAGAGTCATCATTTTATCATTGCAACCCATTGAAAAAATTACTTTCTTGTCATTCTTTTCTTCTTCCATTATTATTTCTTTAGCTCTTCTGTTCTTTCTTCCTCTTTAGAATGAACTCTACTCCCTTTTATATCTTAATTTGAAAGAGTCACATCTCTTTATTATAAATATTTTGACTTTTCATTAGATTTAGTTAATTTATATTATATTATTTATTCACTTATTTATTTTGTGTTTATTATCATTTATTGTTAACTCCTATTTAGAAAGGTAACACACTTTTTACAATATTCACTATTGTATTTGATTTGATTTATTTATTCATTAATTAAAATATTATTTTTATTTAAATATTTTAGAACTCATACTAAATATTATATTGTTGGTAATAGATAATATAAATTTAATTATTATTTATAATTCTTATATGATTTTATTATCATTTTATTTATTTAATGATATTATATTATAATTATTGTTAAAATTCTATCTTAAAATGGGGACATGGTAGTCTTCTTTTCCTTAGATTGCTCATTCTCAAGCAATTAGTTAAGTTCTATTGATTTGAAAGATCTGCATCTTTTGGTGCAAACTCTTAGGTGGTTGTCATGCATATGATTTTAAACCTCAATTAATCTATATTGGCTTTCCACATTAGTCTTTTATATAAATTATTTTTCTATACCCTCATTTACCTTACATGATGTTGAGATCATGCTCTGATACCACTGTAATGTCTCTACTATAAGGGCTAGTTTGGGACAAATATTACCTACAAAATAAATGTTAGAATTAAATAATTAGTCTAAATATATCATTTTACCCTCTATCTTAACCCTAAATCTTGAAGACTCCCAGATCGAGATTACCCTCATAAGGATCCTTGGGTCCTAAACGATATATCATTGATTTTAGTACCATCCTTGGCTACTTCTTTGTCTTCCCTATAGTGCTCCCTTAAGGTTCTTAGAAGAGGTAACCTCTATCTAGGGCCCTTAACACATATGCACATGTTGACATCAATAGAATATGTTGGCCCATGGTCATGTCGTCTAAATGGAGATCACTCTCACATACCAACATTGCTATATTGATTTCAAGCATGATGATTAGAAAAAGATTATATGAATCTCACATACCAATATTGTTATATCAATCTCATACATGTCAGTCAGATGAAGATTCTATCAATCTCACATGCATACATTATAGAGATGATATCCACCTAGGCGGTGTTAATCAAATGGGGAGTTTGACCCATCTTTGATACTGACACAAAAGATGTTCTCTTCATAAGGGTCTCTCTTGATCTCTTTATGAAATAAACATTTTAGTAACAATAACATCATTCATACATATTATCCGTTTGAAGTCTCTCATGTGTACACATTTGATATGAATAAATGAATATATATGTATGTGTAAGCATGTATATGTGTGTGTACGTATGTATGCATATAATCACATATATTATGTAATATAATATCCCATTTAATATTTATTTACATAGAAAGAAAAAATTATTGAAGTAACACTAGCCATCTCTTAGAGTTGCCTTGCCTATTTATTTAATATATACATACATTTACAATATCTTTACCATCTTGTAGAGTTGCCTTGCTTCTCAAATTAAATACATGCCAAGAGGTACACAATTATATCTCTTTGTTTTCTTATTATAACTTCTCCTTTTGATACCATTCTCCTTCATTTTCTTATACAATGGTGACTCGTAAAATTTGTTTTACTACTTGTCTATTTTCTTCTCAAAAGTCGCAACATTTCATAATCATAATCCTTTAAAAAGTCATAACACTAAATAATCACAATCCTTTTGAAAAGTCACAACACTTCATAATTACAACATTTTCAAAGAGTCACAATAATTCATGATTACAACATTTTCAAAAAGTCAATATCATTCATTATTACAACCCTTTTGAAGAGTCACATCATTGCAACCCTTTTAAAAAGTCACTTTATTTATTTATTGTCATTCCTTTCCTCTTCCCCTAATCCTTCATTAAGTGTTCTCTACTTCTCTTCTTTCGTCCTCGTTAAAATGAACTCTCTTCCCTTTTATACTGTACATTTATATATATTACTCATCTCTTAACTTTTTATTATATTTAGTTTTTGAATAAATAAACAACCAGAGGGTGTTGGCCTGTGGTACAAAGCACATACAAATACAAGCCCTAATGAACAGGTCAACAACAAAACATGCCGTAAATACTTAACACAAGGAGTGTTGACAGTGTTGGCTCCTGATTTGACAAAATTTCAATTACCTTTTACAATGTTAGAAAACCTAGGAATTAGCTAGAAGCCATAGTGGGTATTCTAAATGTCAAAATAAAAGGACCAACTAAAAAGAACTTGAAGTCTTCTCCACTTTGAACACAAGATAAGTTGTGCCACTTATTAGATCAAATATATTAGTTCTATTTCTCACAATCACAACCATGTAAGCTCTTAATTGAGCATGCTTCATTACCAAGCACTTGTAAATCATCTAACAAGGTACCTCCTAGAAAGAGTGTTGTAAATCCTCTTACAAGATAGCTTTACAAACTTTTGTAATTCACAGATTATCAACATTCATAACTAGATGTGTTCTCATAAAGAATAACTACAACCTTTAATCATACACCCTTTTATCTACAATAAGATGCTAGTGGGTATATTACTCCCAACACTGAGCCAAACAACAAACAGATTGGTTTTGAGACAAGAAGGAACTAGTAAGTATAGAAGGTGATACACGGTGTTCACTTTGCAAGAAAAGGTACAAAGAGGAGATAAGGGGATCTTCAAGGTTTACACAACAAATCTACAAGGAAAATTGTGCCACTTATTAGATCAAACTTTTTGATTTTCTTTCTCACCATCACAACTATTTGTAAACTCTTAATCAAACATTTCATTAGCAAGCACTTGTAAATCGTCTAAGAAGGAACCTCCTACAAGAAGTTTTGTAAATCCTCTTACAAGGTAACTTTGATAGGCTTTGGTAATCCTTACAAATTATTAGCATTTATAATTGGATGTGGTCTCTAAAAGAACAATTGTAGCCTTTAATTGGGCACTCTTTTATCTGTTGTAAAAGGCTAGTGGGCATATTACTTCCATCGCGCCTTTCATCCTCTCATTGAGGGTTTCCACATAAAAAAAATCATGCACCATTGATGTATGCTTTCTTGTGTGAATTTGCATAGTTTTATTCTATTATTTTTATCATTAAATAATTACTCAAGAAATTAGTATTTAATCTATTTGAGTCTGTAGCTAAGCTAACTGGTTTGAAAGTGTGTACTAATTCACCCCCTTCTCCATACCAATTTGGGACAACAATTGGTATGAGATCCTAGACCCTGACAGTAACGAGCTTGCCAACATGGGGGAATATCTAATGGAATCTTTTAAACTTTAAAAGTAGCTTGATGAGGCTCTCGCCAACATTGAGGGTTTAAAAAATAAGGTAAGGACTTCCTTGACCATGAGAAAGAAATTGGTAAAGAAGCTCAGTGAGAGTTAAAAACCCATCCAACAACTTGAAGACCAAAGTGGTTAAGATGAATTTGAAGAGGCCATAACAGATCTCATGGTTGATAATGAGAAGCTGACCAAAACTAATGCATTGTTGAAGAAAGAACAAGAAGATACAACAATGAGAATGAGTGTGGTACTTGAAGAGAAAGGTTTTGCCTTTTAGAAAAAACATGAAGCTTAAAAAGCACTAAGAACAATACTAGAGGCTAAGCTAGCCATTGAGGAAACCATAAGAGAAGAAGATGAACAAATTGTACAAATGGAGGAAGAGCATCACTACATAAGATAGGAGAACAATGTCTTGCATGAACATGATCATGACAACAAGGAAAAAACAACTAAGATTTATGAAGAAAACATAGCTCAGTGAAACATACACAAGCTAATTGAAGAGCTCAAGAGTACAAATGAAAGGAATGAAAAATTGAAGAATTTTAATGACAACTTAGAAATGATAGATGAGCATATGAAAGCTCAAAGAAAGATGAAAAGCAACATAAGTATGAGATATGAAGGTGATAGAAAGACTAAAAAGGGCAAGTCATCTAGGACAAAAGAACTAAACTTCAAGAAGCATAGAAGGAGATCACCTAAAGGTATGAAACCCAAGAAACCCACTTGTTACTATTATGGTAAAGTAGGACATACTTCAAATGTATGCTAGCAAAAATGAGTATCACCTAACATCCAATATACCTTTGATGGGTACTATCACAATTGACACTGACATGGCCTTACAACACAAGAGTGCATGTCTCATCTTAATGAGAAGAGGATTGATGTTTACTATTACTACTGTAACAAGTATGGACACAAGGCTAAAGACTATAGATCAAAGATGAGACCAAATTAGTTATCTCATAAATTGGCAAGTCCCAAGGGAAGGGACATGTTCACCATACAAGTGTGCTCAACCTGTGGAAACCATGGCCATCTTGCAATGTATTGCAATTTAAGGACATGTTAGAGAAACAACACTGGACCATAAAGAGGTTCAAGAATGACATGTTACAACTATTAAAAGATTAGTCATCTTGCTAAAGACTAAAGTGCAAGAAACAAGTCAAATAACCATCTTCCAGATAGGAACGGGAAGAGTAAGACAATAAACACAAAGGAATTTAGGAAGGAATTCTACAAAACTTTGACCAAGAAGAAATATGAGATAGATGCATAGCCTATAGAGGTTGTAAACTCACTAGTTAGTGGTGAGATAAGATAAGATAAAATAAGATAATTTTATTAATGTCCAACAAAAGACCACAACGTGGGTCTATGGGGTTGGAAGCTTACACCAAGAAGAAAACAGACAAACGGAGCACCAAACAGTGTCCAAAAAAGAACAAGTACAACAAAAGAAGAAGAAAGTAGGAGACATAATTGAAAAGATTAGGTATCTATCCTCATAGGGAAAAAGTCCAATAGCGACTGATCTGTGTGGCTACCGGAGGCCTTATGATGAAGCTGAGTGCTACGAGAGGAGTGTTGCTGGTGAAGAGATCCCCTACAAGGTCTCACAGATCTAGAATGGCCTGTGTTAGAGAAATTTTTTGGTTGCTTCACACCTTGAGTTGAAGCTAAGGGTGAGAAGAAGGTCATAATAAGTTGTGCCTGGGTCTGACTCCTAGGAAATGATAGTTGTAAAGTATGGTCACGAAGCTATAAGGACTCATAGAGATATAGTGCAATGCAACACTGATCTTTGTACCTAAAAAAATTTAATGGGATCTGCAATCTCTAAACAAACAATAAAATCTCCCTCTAATCTCATAGTATATGGGGCATTTGAAAAGGAAATGGATCTCATATTCTGCCTCTGCTAAGGTACAAAGTCTACACACCCGATCCTTTTTAGCAATATGGTGATCAACCTATATCCGAGGTCTGTGTGAACCCACCCTAAAGGAACCAAGGGAGATACACAGGGCATGTGTCCAGTATCTCTGTAAGTACTCAAGGCATATAATAATCCCATCCTGAATATCTAAGAAGTTCTCGATGTAGAAAGCCATCCTTAGATGTAGTCCCCTTGGAAGATCCACCTAGGTCTGTATGATATACTGCCTATAAATTTCAAGTTTAACATGCTCATTCAACTCCTACCTAGAGGGGAGTAGATGAGAAAGAGCATCCAATGAGAATTGGTAGGGAGGGAGACAGTCAATGTCGATCCCAACTGAACTCAATAGGATATTAGCTTGAGTATACCAACAATGAGCTCTAGTGACTACATCGAAGTCTGCAATAGCAATTGAGGAGTAGTAGGCTAAGTAAGGGTATCTTTGTTGGCCTTCAGTCGAGTTTGCATAGCCACAAAGACGATGGAGAAACCAAATTAGGTCAAAAATAGCTACAAGCCTAAATGGATGAGCTCCAAAGTTAGCCAAAATTATACTGTGGGGGTTAGATCTATGACATCTGATAATTCGATGGAGGAGCAGAGTCTAGGTACGCTTGATCATAGTCCAATTTGAGTCTAAAAGGGAAGGACCCCAAAACACTGAACCATAGAGCACTGTGGGTCTTACTAAGGAATCTGAGAGGGATAACTTAGACGATGTGTCCTAAAAGTGGAGTCTGAAGCACTGTCTCTCAAGCATGGCAAGGGAACCCAACCCTTTACTGATTTGAGACTAAATGGATGGTGTCAAGTTGAAACAAGATTTGAAAAAATTAACCCCAAGGTATGTGTAAGATGATGTAATCTCAACTTCTCGACCCTGGAAGTGAAAATAGAGATGTGAAATCTTCAGACCATTGAAGACCATAACACAAGTCTTCTCAAGGTTCACGAACAATTGTCTCATGTCGCAAAAAGATGCAAGTCTATCCAAAGGCCTCTGAAGACCCTTAGGAGAAGAGGCAAGAAGAACCACATCATCAACAAAGAGAAGGATGGAGATCAATACCTGGTCTAGATGACAACCATCACTCAGAAGTGAGGAGTCACTGAGAAAAGCCTCAAGCTCATCAATGTAGATCTTGAACAAGGTGGGCGAGAGGGGGCAGCCTTGCTTCACCCCAATGGTGCTTTGGATAGGGTCAGAGAGGCCCATAGTTGTCCTGATTCTACCAATCACTGTCTTATATAACCTCATGATAGCTATCAATAAGATCTCAAAAATACCAATATCTCTTAGTCTTTGAAAAAAGGGCCACTCTAGGGATGGAATCAAAAGCATTATGAAAATCCACAAAACAATAGTAGACTTTCTTTGAGTGGTGTCGAGCATCCTCAATAATAGCACATAGTGTAAAGATATGATCCATGGTCTGGTAGTCTGCCCTGAATCTTGCTTGACCCTTAGCCCTCCAATTCCTCCTATCAAGCTCATTTGATAAGATAGTATTCAATGCTATCACATAAAGTTTGGCAAATGTATGCCCAATCATGATGGTCTTATAGTTTCCAAGATCAGAGGCCAGCCCAGATTTATGGATTGGGTGAATAATGTGTCTCAACCATGAGTCCGAAAAACCAAAACAAACCACTCTATTAAAGATTGTAGAGAGATAAGGGCTTAGGATCGTGGTACCAAGCTTGAAGAGCTCAGCTTGAAAGCCCTCCTCATCACCCGCCTTGCTGCATCTCATAAGTTTGATGGCCTCATAAATGTTGGGAGGTGGAGAATAAGTGACAATGTGGGAGTGGGTTGGGAAGGGGAGCGAGCTGACTTAAGGTGTTATACAATGTGGAAACATGGGAGGCAAGGAGGTGAAGGTCGGAGGTGGATTGGGGTTGGCTATGTTGGGGGAACATGATGCACCAAAACAACTTGGGATATTGAATAAGCATGTTATGGAGTGATCTACCTTGTGAATCAATAAATAATAGTTTCTTATGGTGAAGAAAGCGTTTGTAAGAGAGTCATAAATTGGTGAAAGTGGGGGAATGAGTATCAAAAGCCAAGCGCAAGGAGTGGTGGAAAGTTTTACAGGCATCATCAAACCACTGGTTCATGGGAAAGTATTCCGTCGAACAGATTTGGAGTGCTGGGAATGGAGCAACGAGGGATAGAGAGGAGAGCCGACTCCCAGATTGTAGTAGCTAGTGAGTGAAACATGGTGGACACCTGAATGTGATTCGTGAAGCTAGTTGGGTAGATGAATCTTATCAAATGAAAAATGAAGAGGTCTTGATCATTATCCTAAAAAAAAATGGGTATGGGGGTGGATCTAGGCAGGGTGACTAGAGGTGGGTGGTAGAGGGTGGGAAGAAACATGAACCAAAAGGCTGAGGAGGGCATGATCAGCCAAGGGAAATGAGAGATAGTACAATTTTGGACGGAGGGGAGGAAAGAAGCAACACTGAAGATATAATCAACCATGCTTGCACCCCTACTATGAGGCCAACACGTAAACAACTCAGAACTCAGAAATCAAGAGAGGTCATTTAGAATCACCAGATTGGAGGACTCACAGAGCTAGAGAAGGTGGTGATCATAGCAAGTTAGAGGTCCACTTTGATCCTCAGACAAATGCTGAAGCCCCATACTAGTATGATCCCTTTTGGTAGTACAAATCAAGTCAGATCCACGATCATACTGGGGGGTCTGGAGATCTTTAGTCCGTGTATTAAAATCTCCTAAGATGATGATGTCACTCATAGCCTCAAACTTGGAGATGCTCTCAAATAGGTCTATAAAAGGGTTCCCATCCTCAACACTATGAATGGCGTAAGGTTAGGAAGTCAGTGAAAAGTAACATACGAAAATGATACACCTAAATCAAACTAAATCAAACTAAATCATAAGAGACCTCTAAATCAAACTAAGCTATCATAGGTCAAGGGGTTGTGAGAAAATATAAAATTATACACTACTCTCTGAGTCTAAATCATTAAGTTGCTTGTTGTGATGCCAAAGGTAACTTAGTGTTGGTTACAGTAGTGAGTAAATTGTACCTATAATGAGACTAGAAAGCAATGAGAATATGTCCATTGCCTGAAAGGTCATGAGCATTAAATGGGGAAGTCTAGTGGTAGGTAAGCATTTTGTTTACCATGGAAACCCTAACGCTACCCTAACATTACAATTTTCTCATTAAAGATAGGCCAATGAAGAACCATTTACCACTTTGTGAATTAAAACTCTCTTGAGCTTCCTTATTTGCATAACCCTAGCTTTCCATATATGATCTCTCTATAAAGTGTGTGTGCTAACTTGAGCAAGGAGTGAAAGACAATTTGAATGGTGTGTTGTTGAGAGTATTGAAACTAGTCGATCATTAGTTATTAGTTAGATCAAAATAGTTGAGGAAATCAATAAAGTAATGTTGGTGGGTGCAAACGTTACAAAACATCTTGAATATAAGGTTCTCCCATTGAAGGTGGATGAGAGAGACATGTCAGGAGCATTACCATTGCTCCCAAATGATGTCCTTACAGAAAATATAAGTGCATGTCTGAAAGTTTTTGATTAAGGAAAATAGGTTTTGAAGGGAGCCTAAAACCCTTTACAAATCATAAAATTTTAATGAAGCCCAAACCATACAAAACTACAGACCAAAAGAAAAACAGGTCACCCAACAAGGCATAATGACTAGGGTGGCATCATAGATAATACAATACTCATCAGCCACACAGAGTTAAGTATAGTGCATGTCTGAAAGTTAAGAATTTGGTGATATGGAAATTCATGATCTATATGAATTTTTTTGTAAGGATGGGGTTATGATGAGTGAACACAAGCACTTGGAGGAATCAATCTTACATCATGTTGTGGATATCCCAAATTTATTCCATGAGGACTAGGTCAAGTTCATGCTGACTAAAGTGCATGACCAATACATGTGGCAGGAAAAGTCCTACAAGATCACAAGTGATTCAAAGTGTTATTGGCTTCAACTCCACTAGAATGAAACCAACCAAAAGGACTATTTCAAATAAAAGAGCTAAAGACCTAACTGGAGGTCACCACATGGATGAGCTTGTGTGGTGGATGACATAATGATCCCTAATACGAGATTTGTGAAAATGGTAATTTCTTTTCGAATCAACTACTCGAGTCGAGACAATAGTGTTGGAAATAATCAAGACTAGCTAGGTTACTGAGAGGGGAGGGGTGAATCAGTAACCTTAAAAACTTTCATAAATTTAGCACTTAATAATGTAAATCATTCACCATTAATTGATCTACTTTATTACATGCATAATAAATTGAAAGACAAACATTCATGACACATGAACACAGAATTTGGTGACCTAGAAACCTTCCAAATAGAAAGTAAAACTGGGGTGGGGATGATACCCACAAAACTTCACTACTGCAATATGAAGTTGGCCTATTAAGGTTTACATTGACCACTTCTGATGATCTGCCCTGTTAAGAGCAATTTGGATTGCTAGATCCACCTTGTTAGAGGTTTTACAAACATACAATGATATATGCACTCTGTTAAGAGATTTGAAGAAAGATTGTTAAGTCTACCCTGTTAAAGGATTTAGAAAAATAATTCACTTGTTAGGATGAAACAGTAGATCTGACTTACAACTTGATTGCTGATTAGATCCTTGAAGTATAGATCACCTCTTGTGATTGATATAACTTTACTGCTCCTTGTAGACCTTGCTGAATACTTTGCTCTATTGCTGATTCACATTCACTTTTTTCAAAACATTACATATCCATCCATCCATATACTCATATGTTCATTCATATCTTGCAAATGATACAATACATTACATATATATACCATTCCAATATTTACAAATACAAGGTTGGCTAAAACACAAGTAAACAAAATATTACTGAGTCGGCCAAATAGTAGAAACTCAGGTTCTGTAAGCTGACTTGGTGAATTTCTGATACTCGGCATCGTCATGCACTCAGTAGAAGTAGAGGCTCGGTCCATACTAATAACACAATGTAGCTTCAAACTTGGTAACCATTGGAGACTCAATAGATATAGTGTTACTCGATAGATACTGAATCCTTTGTTTACCTTGCTTTCACTCGGTAAACACTACACATCCATCACTCGGTAGACACTAGCTTCTCATCTCACAAACTGATGACTTGGTAAGTACTACGAAGCTCGGTGACCACTAACTACTCAGTGATAACTGCTAAACTGTTCATTGTCTATATTCACTCAGTAGCTTCAGGAATGCTCGGTGTGAACTACTTAACTGATGAACTTACTTGGCAACCAATGAATGCTCGGTATAAACTGTAGACTGAGTGATGAGCTTGGTAACCATGCACAATTAAATAAGTGTTGTCACTAATGACAAATATAACATAATGCCAACAATCTCCCCCTTTGGCATTAGTGACAAAAACACTTATAAGCCAAGACTTATGTACATTGATATACTGATTTTGATTTTTCAAAATTTATCTTTGTAAAGTTGCTGTATATACATTTGCACATATCTCCCCCATACATAAGACATAATATATACATTGTCTCTCTCTCTTATTCTGTACATATATCAAACTATTCTCTCCCCCTTTGTCTCCACATATCTCTTACTCCCCCTTTTTAACAATAATGCCAAAGAGTTATGCAATATACTCAAATAGAGACATCAAAATGTGAGAGAAACTTGGAGTGTACCTTGAGAATAAGAGCTAATGTCTTATCCTAGTTGCCTTGCAAAATTTTGTAGGTGGAGAGTGCCACTTGAACTTCTGCTGAAAGTTCAATCATATGGTCTGCAATTGAGAAATTATTATCCTGGATCAATGTCTTTGAATATGCAATATGTTTCTGCATTGAGTCCATGATTGGAAGGATCATGTTTTGGATATCTATTAATGTGGATCTAATCCTTGCTTCTTCTCTTAGCAATTATGCCTACATATCTAACAAAAATCTCATCTTAATGTGATGTGCTGAGCTTGAGCTGGGGTCAAGCTCTAGCCTTTGAGCACTAGCTTTCATATCTATATCAATCTTATTCAGTTTCTCTTTTATCTCCTTGGTGTACTCGGTAACATCACATAGTTTGCCAAAAAGAGATGTTACATTGGTGAAAGAATGTTCAAGACTACTCAAAATTGAAGATAGCTCTACCTGGTTAGTAGCAATGTGCTTAGACACCTTATTATCAAACTTTTTCTCTGCCTTTTCTATTAACTTCTCTTGGCCAAAAGTATCCTCATTGAACTTATTAACTGCTTCTTCCAACTGTAGAAAAATGTGTTGAGATGAATCCACATCAACACCTATAGCCTCTGTTATTATATTTTTTGCATTCTCAATTGTTGTAAATTCTCTGTCTCTTTCCGCTCTTAGCTACTTCTACCTTGCCTTCTGTTCCAAAAGCTGGCTAACCAGTCTCATTTCTTCAACTGTAGCAATATCCAGATACAATTTAGGAATTACAATTTCTTTGTCCAGATCTATGTCTTCATCAATTTCCTTACTGGTAAGTAGAAGTTATAGGGGTGTCCTTGGTTCTACTTCTAACATTACTACCTTGGACTTAGGAATAGAGACAATTGTAGAGATAGTTGGACTAGCTGAAAAAACTTGAATAGGTCCAAATGAAGAGATACTCACAGGTGTGCTAAAAGAATCCAAATTTATGTGCTACCCAAAATTGAAGTGATAATAGGTGGAAAATTGACTGGAGCACATACAATAGGAGCACTAGTAGAAATATTTACAAGTGATGTACTTACAGGTGTATGCAAAGCTAAAGTTGACAAAATTGTAGAAGTAGATGCTTCACATACTACTAATGTAGTTGACTCGGGAGATGATGAAGAGGAGGGCTGAAGCTTGGTAGATGAAGTGGTAGACACTTCCATTATTGATACTTGGAGCTAAGAAGGAGCAAATAGTGATTGAACAGATGATGTGCCTATTGTAGTTGCAATCACATTTGCTGAAGCTATCTCCAACCCAGATAATGTAGCAATCTTTGTTGGAGAGTGAGGAAGGGAGGCTATAACTTGTGCTGCTATTCTCATTGGATTATTCTCTTCATCTCCTTGTCTTCCTCTTCAACTTCTTCCTCTTTCTCTTCATCATCATTCTTTAATGCCTGATAGTCCTCAACATCAAAAGTGACACATGGAGTGTTATTTCTTCATCATTGTCACTGTCATCACCATCATCCTTGATTTCTACTGGATCTTCACTAGGCTTGTGGAAATGATAGATGTTTTTCCACATGTTTGAAGCATCTCTAACCACATGCTCAATGTCTTTGATCAAAATCAAACATGTATGATAACTAATCATCATTTTACCTTCATTTTTTTTCATTGCTGCCTTAACTTCTGCATCTGTAAGATTACGTAGTAACTTTTTCAAAGATTGCTCATATATATCTTTTGCTGTTTGTACAGCTGATTCCCACCTTGGCTACAATCTTGCCAATAATTTGAAATTTGAGGGGCAATTTGATCAAGGGAATATTTCCATTTTCCCATCTTATTGAGTACTAGCTCCTGAATTTGCATTTTCTCAGCATTTGTTCTAGTTTCAAACTTTAGTGCCTTGAAGTCTGTGATGCCTACACCTTCTTCCATTTGTTTTAACCTTTCTTGAAAGGTGAGTGGGGGCTTGCTCAATACAACTTCACTACCACCTTTCTTTTTAGATCTCCTTGTAAATACAACTGTGGAGGCCTTGGGTGGCTTGGTAATAATTACCCTGCCCTTCTTTTTCATTGGCTCTTCCTCCTTTTCAAATTCTTGCTCTTCTTCTTCATATTCTTCTTCATCCTCTCCCTTTCCCTCAATAAGCATGAGTGGGGCACTTGCAGTTTTCAACTTGGCTACCTTCCTCTTACCTTTGCTTATTGCCTAAGGTAGCTTGATTTCAAGCTCTATTCTTGCCTTTGCCTCATCATATGTTCCAAAGACAGGTAGCTTTGGATCTACTGGCTCATTTACCAGGGCTTCAATAATGTCTTTCATTTCATCAATGTTAACCTCATATGGAAGAGGTTTCACCCATGCAATTCTAGGCCTGACTACTTGGATATACACTCTATCACAATCAACTATAAAACATACATCATCTTTATAATCTTCAACTAGCTTAGGAGGAATTTTGAACCTGTTGTTCATCTTCTCCTTGAGCACTTCAAAATAATTATCCATTATACTATCAAAGTTTTCACCCATTTCTGTAATAAATTCATTAATCTGATACAAAATTGGAGTATCTTTCCTCCATACCACTAAACCTTTTGATGGAAAAAACTTTTAAACATAAAAGAAAAGACATGTTAACAAAGAGCCAAATTTATAGGGGTTGTTCTTTGATGTCCTGATATTGTCCATATTCTTGTTCAACTACTTCAACAATAACTCTGAAAGATCAAATTCTAGTTTTTTCTTTACAGCCTTATATGCCAGATCAGTTGCCTCACACGACACATTGTTCAAATGATTGGAGCTATATATCTTGTGTGCAATGACGTGAATACCAAACCTTAATTCTATGTCAGATACTATGCTAATCTTCAGACCTCTACTATCCCACTCGGCTAGGGTTTTTTTTTGAAGCTCATCCCGACCTAGGGTTTTGGTAGTTTTGGGCTTATTCAACATAGGGAGACCCATGATCTTATGTATCATTTTTTTCATGATCAACACTGGTTGTTCTAACCACAACTGACCATTATGAACACCGCTCATAATATACCTAATCCACTTAATTTGAAAATTTCTTGGCATATGCGGGATATGGGTTAACCCTTTGACCTCTAGATGCTTATGCTCAGGTTTCAATGATCCACCAACACACATTTCTCCTAGGGAACTATCCATCTCTAAGGTTTCAATTTCTTGCATAGAACACTTAAAATGAGTGTGAATATCGTTAATTAAGAGTACCTTTGGAGAAATTTGAGATTGAGCTCCATTCGAGTCACATGACTCCACAACTGTTGGTACTATCTTGAAATTTGGCGCAATCTATTCCACACCTTTTACCAACATTTTAGAACCTCTTTTTGCCTTGCTGCTACTGCTGCTTCTAGATGCCATGGTTGCTTGGTAAATGAGAATTTTTTTTCGAACAAATCTTCACTAAAAATTCACTCGAGATTGCTTGGATGCACCTGGAAATTGCTCTGCTTTGAGTATTCTAAAGTTGTGGTGAAAAATGAAGTCAAATTTTGCCCTTTTTGATGAAAATTGTCCATTAATGCTTGGTACCATAATGACATAGTGCGTGACAGACTGTCATCCACTCACTTACTCGGTAGAAGCTTGTGACTCGGTGATTGAACAAATTTTTTATTACTTCCGACCTAGCTCGGTTGAGTCTATGACCAACCTTGCTCAGTGAATGCTGATCTCATGTGATCCCTCTGTATCTTAAATACTTAATTGGATCTTTTGCTTCCTTTCATTGTAATTTCTCAAGGTATGACTTTAAGATACAGTTCCAATTCCTCTTTTAAGAATCTAATTGGAAATGGTGGAGTCACCCACTTTTTGAGTGACATGGTCATTATTTGAACTGTCTTGCTCGGTAGATTTGACAATCCACTACTATCTCATTTGTTTTCTGATATTATCAGCTTTAGGTTCTTTTCATCTTCAACCTTTCTTATATTCATGCAATTCTTAACTATATGACCAAGTTCAGTACATGTATAACATCTTATGGTTGTATCCTTCTTTCTCAAGTGATGCCTTGCACAGTTTATGCCAATGTGTCCATATTCTCCACAATAATGACATCTACACCAAGTATTGTAGTCCCAACCAAATATTTTCTCGACGAGTTTTTTAGCTGAATTGAAAGGTTTAGATCTGCATTTAGATGCCTTGTGACCTTGTTTCTTGCATTTGTGACATTTATCTTCAAATCTTGGCTTCTCCTTGCACTCATTAGCTTTATGACTAAGTTGACTACAATTGTAATATTTTCCATTAAATTTTGCCTTTCCATTGCTCCAACATTTGTTTGATGTATGACCTAACTTACCATAGTGATTGCAAGTAGGTCTTTGATTCCTTTAGGCACCTTGTTTTGAAGATTCACCTTCTTCTTTGTATCCAAGTCCTATTTTACCTTTTTGCCTATAGAGATTTTTCTCACTTTGTTGATTCAATTGATCCATGACTGCTTGAGATTTCATTATCCTTTTATTGAGTTTCTTTTCAAAATTTAGATCAGCCTTCAATCTTTCATTGATTTGTCTTTCAATGATTAAATCATTTTTAAACTTTTATTTTTAGATCTCAGACTCATGATTTCTCATTTGCATTGGAGAGCTGATTGATAAGACTTTCTTGCTGAAGGGATTGACTTTGAGTTTCATTGTTCATTGTCTCTAAGTCTTCATTTGACTTATTTCTTTGTTCCAAGATCTCACATAATCTTATTGATTGAATTTCATGTTCTCTTTTCAATTTTCTTGCTTCTTCTTGTAGAGAGCCATTCTTTTCTAGGAGTTCTTTGGTTGCCTCATTTGCTTCATCTGAACTGTTGGAGGAGAAAAAGTCTTCAATTTTTTCTTCAACATACTAGTGGTCATTCATTTGTTTTGCAAGTTCCTTCCTTCTTTTTAGGGATTGAGAAAAATTCTTTTTTGCTTCTTTGAGTTGAGCTATGACCATCTCCAGATCTAGCTTCTCATTGTCAATGGCTTTGTCAAGTCTGAATATCTTCATTCTCCTTGATCTTTGCTCAAGCTGTCAAACTTTATCCTGAGAACCACAAAGCTCTGATACCAATTTTTGGAAATAATCAAGACTAGCTAGGTTATTAAGAGGGGAGGGGTGAATCAGTAACCTTAAAAACTTTCATAAATCCAACACTTAACAATGTAAATCATTCACCATTAATTGACCTACTTTACTACATGCATAAGAAACTGAAAGATAAATATTCATGATGCATGAACACAAAATTTGGTGACCCAGAAACCTTCCAAATAGAAAGTAAAACTGGGGTGGGGATGATACCCACAAAACTTCACTACTGCATTATAAAGTTGGCCTGTTAAGGCTTACATTGACCACTTCTGATGATCTACCCAATTAAGGGCAATTTGGAGTGCTAGATCCACCTTGTTAGAGGTTTTACAAACACATAATGAAGTATGCACTCTGTTAAGAGATTTGAAGAAAGATTGTTAAGTCTACCTTGTTAAAGGATTTAGAAAACTGATTCACCTGTTAGCATGAAACAATAGATCTAACTTACAACTTGATTTTTGATTAGATCCTTAAAGTACAGATCACCTCTTGTAATTGGTATAACTTTACTGCTGCTTGTAGACCTTGCTGAATACTCTGCTCTACTGCTGATTCACATTCACTCTTTTCAAAACATTACATATCCATCCATCCATATACTCATGTTCATTCATATATTGCAAATGATATAATACATTACATATATATACCATTCCAATATTTACAAATACAAGGTCAGCTAAAACACAAGTAAAAAAAATATTACTAAGTTGGCCAAATAGTAGAAACTTAGGTTCTATAAGTTGACTTTGTGAACTTTTGATACTCGACATCCACTACATTACTTGACATCATCATGCACTCGATAGAAGTAAAGGCTCAGTCCATACTAATCACACAATGTAGCTTTAAACTCGATAACTGTTGGAGACTCAGTAGATATAATGTTACTTGGTAGATACTGAATCTTTTGTTTACCTTGCTTTCACTCGATAAACACTACACATCCATCACTCGGTAGACACTGGCTTCTCATCTCACAAACTAATGACTTGGTAAGTACTACGAAGCTCGGTGACCACTAACTGCTCGGTGATAATTGCTGAATTACTCACTGTCTATATTCACTTGGTAGCTTTAGGAATGCTCGATGTGAACTGCTTAACTAATAAACTTACTTGGGAACCATTTAGTGCTCAGTATAAACTGTAGACTGAGTGATGAGCTCGATAACCATACAAAATTAAATAAGTGTTGTCACTAATGACAAATATAACATAATGGCAACAAATAGTGTGTCGAGCATTATAGTGTATGGTGAACACCGGATAGTTCATGATCATTCCACACTTGGCCTAACTGGGTGGCTTCACGGGTAGATGATAGAAAACTTAGGTAAGATCAAGAAAGACTATAGCAAGCAATTCTAAAATATGGAGCTATCCTTGTGTTGGTGTTTTGAAACATCACAGTTTCAAATTACCTTGATGAGAACATAATACATCTAGGGGCAGCTACTTCCCATCTGTAACATATCCTTTCAGACACCGGGCCAATCATAAGGCTAGACCTGCAGGTGGAACTATTAGATTCTTCATATGGTACCAGTGCTCCAAAAAGCATGCAACTAAATCTAAAACAAATTAGATTAGAACTCTTATATCTTCTGTACTTATGAAAAGATCATAGACATGAAATAGCTAATAACATGACCAAAAAAAATGATAACCTAAGCGAGGGCATCCTTTCAGCTCTTAAACGAAAAGGAAATGGATGATTATAATTTTGATTTGAGAAAATCTCCAAATATAAAATAGTAAGAACAAGTTCATCCTGTAGCTAATCAGTGCCTTATCTATTGGAAAATTCCATAAATTATGCACATACATCTATTATACCATTGACATATTCCATACATCAAGATATCAGATCTATCTTATCACTTTGTGAATCAAACATTAGTATTCATGGAGACCTCATTCTCATGAAATATCCTTCTCAAATAACCAACCCCCCTAACAAATACATCAAGCATTTACTTGGGTCTTCGTTCCAACAACAAAACATACCAGACATACAATCTTATGGGGATGAAAATGGGTTTAAGTTCTTTGTCCCTAAACCACATAACATTGCATATTACAAAGATAGGAGATGAGAATCAAAATGAAACTAAGAAGATTCTTGATCATTATATTCATTTTTTTGAAACTATACATTCAAGATGCATGTAAACATCTCATAAAACCACTAAATAGATCAGAACTATATTAGCTTAACTATTGCTATTCATACAAGAGAAATATGCTGAAGAATGTGGTGGAATCACAACTCTAGATCCAACAATGTGGTCTCATAGACAAACTGGAACCAACATGGTATCACAATAATGAGAAATTTTCTCTAGAACTGAAACCTATACAATGGATGAGAAAGAGAGAGATATAGGAAAGGAATGTAATCCTAGATCTAATTTGGAAGCGACGTGTGTCCACTTGAATCTTCATTCTCTGCTGTTGCAAAGCATCTCTTATCTTTCTACAACTGAAATTTGATATGATTCTCATCATTGTCTATAACAAACTTGGCAATATCTCTTCTAAATGATGAAAACCTTTGTTTTGCCAAAATATCTAAAATGCTGATAATACCTTCATCAAATTGACTTGATAATGAGAAACCTACCCCTAACTGTATTCTTATTGCCTTTGGCACACATTCAATCCATCGTTTTGCTAGAAATCAAATCAGAACTTCAATACTAGAATGTGGTTGAAAACTGAGCACTTGAGACAAAACCTAGCATTAATTGAATAGACGACTTTTTATGCCAAAAAAAACTCAAAAAATGAAAAGTTCGTTCTCTTCTGGTTCCAACAGTATATAATAGTCCCATGTCTGCATATCAGAGTTGCCCAAAATTTCAGAATGAAAAAAAAAGGCTCCTAGCATGGCTTTCTAGTCTTCCTTTACTTGCAAGTATTTAATCTTTTCTAAAGCTTAAACTACATGTTAAAAACTAAAATTTATTTGAAGACCTGCATGTTTAGCAAACTAGAATAATAATAAAAATGTATTTTCATGCTTGATTTTTTCCTCCAATTTTTTGATCTGGGTCAAACTTGTTTGATTGAGTTGTGACATGTGTTACACTCTGATTGGTTGGCCTTTTGCACTATCATATGATTTTCCACCTAGGTGCCACATGGCACCACCAAATTGACCTTTATTCTGCCACATCTACTTGGGTCCTTTGCCACATGGCAACTTTTGATTGGGTCACTATGTCGCTATCCTCGTCAGCATGATCACCATGTCATCGCAACATAGAGACACATGATACCTCTGTCCACATCACCGTCCAATCATTCACCTTGTAATACATGCCACATCACCAGCCTCGCCACATGGCAGCTTGTCACTTTCTCACCATGCTGGTCATTTAGTTGCCACATCATTGCAACATAGCGATGTCACTATACATGTCTCTCCTTGCCACGTCAGCACTTTAGGAAGCGTGTCAAGCTGGAGGACCCTTGCCACTTGTCACTATTAGATTCGGTGCCTAGAGGCCACCTGCCATCTTTCGATTTGTCTCAATAGTCCAATCATGCTGACATCAACATGTCAGTTCAAAATTAACTACATGTCAAACTACCTGGGTGGGCCCCTCCTACAAGCTTTGTTTCCTCCATGTATAAAAGTGCAAGCTTTTAAGACATATGACCTTTGAACAATACAATATAAAAAGTGGTTTATGTGGATAAATCCCCTTTACCTTCTTTGCATCATTAACTCAAACACATCCGATGCCTCGACTGTAAATCAATTCCTATGACTTCACAACCCAGGTAGTTAGGAATTCACGGTTATACACACCTATTTGAAAAATGGTGACTGGTGCATATAGAAACATCTTTATTTTAATGCAATCTCCTACGATTCAACACTTTGAAATAACCCAATCCATGCTCAGTCTTCTCTGTATTTTTCACAAATAGTCATATCATCTCCTAAACATCAAGAGTCTTCTCTTTTATTTAAAGTAATTTGTGGGGACTTGAAACATTCTGAAACACGTAACATATACCTTAAATCTGCAAGTGCTTCTTGGAAAAATAATGAACTTAGCTTTGTATGTCTTTAATTTTCTGAGCATTTTCTTGAAAATCCTCCAGTGCTCTAGCCAGTGATATATCTCTTATGGCTTGAGATATTGCCATTTCACCATTAACTCTGGGCACATTCACGTTTCTATCTTCACATTTGCATTTGCACACTCGTAGACCACCAATTGACTAGAACTGCATGGATGACATCTACTAGGGATTGACATGCCATGGAGCTCTTCCATTACATGTGCTTGATTCCAAAATACCTACACTTTCCCTCATACCTGTTGTTTCATAGAGTGCCACAAGGGGAGCATTTTAACACTTATGGAGTCTTTGCTAACAATAGGGTTATCGATTATTTGGCTTAGATTCGTCTAAGTATGGATTAAGGTATAAGAATGTTCAATGCCGCAATGCTCTTCTTGTTATGTTGATAAGACCTTGAAAACTTGAGAATTGATCCCAATTTGCCCTTAGCAAGTAGAAACTTCCTCGCTGGTGTATTCAAAGTTTGGTCAATAGTAGCTTGAAATGCTTCACGCCGTTGTCCAGTTCTGATCTTGCCTTCACTGTAGAGCTCCTCTTGTGTCATGGATAACTTTGCCTTGGGTCGCTCCTATCTTTGTTGCCGTGTTTGATCTTGACACACCTGCTGTCATGGACTATTTCTTTAACTTCCTGAATGCTTCCTCAAGAGCCTTTCTCTCTTCACGAATTGACCCTTTGGAATCCCCCTTGTCTTTTTGCGTGAGGCATACACATGCCTTCCAAATCAAACTCATGGCATCTCCTTTGGAGATTGCAGAAGATACTTGGTCTTACAGATATCTTCATCTCCTCACCGAGTAGAGTAACCAGTATACGACATATGTCTCACTTTTATTTCAAGATCAATGCTGACAAATCCTTCTGTGTGCTGCTATTTTGGACTAGAAATAACCCATGTTAGGCTCTGCTACTCCATCCTTCCAAACAAAATTTAAAATGTAAAGTAATGAAATAATTTACATTTATGTTTCATTGTATTAGTCTTATAATTGACACACTGAAAATGAAATTAGAAATCTACTTATTACTAGCATAGGGGAAAATTTGATGGAGGTGGGGGTACTGTCTGCAGTACATTCTTGCCATTCTTGACAATGAAGGCAGGGAACAATCCCCACGCTGTGCGAACTTCCAAGTGGCAATGCATGAACCATACATTTGGAGATTGCATTCTCAACGTTATTTCATTCATTGCTCACCATGTGGGTAGAACTACATACCTCTTTGATCAAGTTTGATTTTTGACATCAAGTCCATACACATTGATAGATTTAAATGTACCTCATTTTTTTGGATTCAATTCATGTGCACTTCATTTGTCGATTAGGTTTGGAATGATATTGAAATTCACCTTTAAAACATTGGAACCTAATGACCATTTCAAAATTTAAATAAAACCATAGTGTCTTGTGATAGTAATATCATGATGATAAGTGTATATTTTACTGACATCTCTGTGGTCAAGAAGATTCCACCCCTTTTAGTAATCTGATGAATTTTGTTGAGTCCCAAAGCGGGTTCGGCTAATTTTTTTTTTGAATTGAAACAATTAACATAAGAAGTCAATCCACTAAGATCACCTCGCAAGTTCAAAACATTTTGAAACATTGATTTAAATCTCAAAACTCATTTTTAGCCTTTCAAGAAAATTGACAAATTCATGCTAAGAGGTCCTTTGACTGGCTTTAAAAATTGACCAAAACACTTGACTAGGCTTTGAAATCAGACATGCTGATTCTCTATACCATATTCTCTTATCCTGTCAAATCTCATCTCATGATGAATTCATGGTCAAAAGATATTGACCGTCAAAATTTCCCTCTCAGAATTGCTTGCAAGAAAACATGTTAGAAAATAATAAAATGCATTTGATTTTGGCTTTGAAAATAGGTCAAATTGATACTTGGGGGCGTAAAAATTGGGGCGTTGGTTTGCTGTCATGAGGAGAGTATAATTCTAGGATTTGGGTTCATGATGAATAAATGGGTACATTTGGCAAGCGGTCAAAGTAGGCTACTTGTGTAGTGCCTCTCCCATTTGACTTTTGTAAGTCGTCCTGATGGATGCAACCTTACTGATCTTTGTTGTGATGGGATCATGATTGTGACCCTGAGTAGTCTACACCATTGAGGTGTTTGGATTTATGTTTCTGTATCAGTTGCTTTGATTATGCTTTTGACTGATCTTTGAGATTATGATGTGATTTTTGGTTCACTGAGGTTTGTGCCAGTGGTTACCAGGATCAATGTGGTATCATGAGGTTGTTCCGTGATTACCTTGAGATGTCTGCAGAGATTGCACTATGTTCTTTTACCATGCTACATTGGACTAGGTTCCTGTAGCAGTGGTTAGTCATGTTTATGACTGAGTTTTATGCCCTTTTTATGCAGAGTAATCAATCATTATTAAATGCTTAAGTAATTAGAATGAATTATTCTTGTTGGATTCTTTGGTTATGTGCTGCGAACATTTAACTTGTTACATTTCTGATTAGAGAGATATTTGTTACTCATGTTATGTTTACATTTGAAAGGACCCGAGGGTCAGATGTTACACTTTGATTCCAGTATCATAGATGTTATACTACTATGTTGTTCGGTTAATCATATTGCATGATGATGCCATTTTGAGATGACAGTGTATTTTATGATGATATATGGTTATCTAGTTATCTGGTATTTGGACATACCTCTGATTTTGTTATGTGATGGATTTAATGCTATGGTTATTTACTTCATTCCTGCATTGCTATGCCTTTTGCGAACGTGAGTGATGTAAATAGATTATTTTAATATAATTAAAGAAATGGTTAAATTAGGTGATTTAATACATTTATTGCTTTGGCTATGTTATTATATGCAATTGCACTTGATCATGTTGTTTAGTGTGCAGGATTTATATCCCTAGCAGTGGCACATGGAGTTAGTGATTCGGCCTTTCATATTTTACCAATGTTGTCCTTGTATGGTCGACGTATCCTTTATTAAAATGTTTAATTTAAACCTTTCGGTGATTATTAAATCCGAACTCATTTGCATTATGTGATTAGACCAGTAAGCGTGTCTGTGCATTTAGAGGTTCACATTGTCGCGAAAAGTTATTAAGGAGGTTTATGTGTTTTTGAATTTTTGGGCTTTTAAAACTGATTTATTTAAATTTCTGGCAGCTTTTCCATAGACGAATTCCTATTTATAGGAATAGCCTGTTTTCGTTTGGGTCGATTTGGGGTTTAATTGGATTGGCTGGTTAAATGCCCTAATCGATTTTTCACCCAAAAAGTGAATAAATATCCAAAGAGGAATTTAATTCCTCACTTCTCACTTTCAAATTGGAAAGTTGGAGAGTAAAACCCAAAATCCTCTTCATGAGGATTTACTGTTTTGTTCGTTGTGGGAGCTACCGGTGTGGGATCGTCGCGAGGTTGGGCTCGTTGGTTCCAGCTCAGAGAAACCTTGGATTGCCGCGATTTTCAGCTACTTCTGCGAGATATTTATTTTATGGTTCAGATTCCCATTTTGCCCTTTTGGCTATGAGGTAGGGCTTTCCCGTTTTATTGGTTCTGCTCCGTTTCTGCTTCTGTTTTTGGTAGTCGTTTGTTTGGAGGTTGAGAACTAGTGTTCCCCTTCGTTTCTGTATGCTAGTTCTACCCGGTTGGGCGGGTATGAACATTTCTCTATTTTTTGAGATGAGGGTTTGGGATTTTACGCCGTTATGCTGGCCATTTTTTCATACGGTGTCTGATTTCATTTATTTTTGAATTTTTGGGGTTTTTGAACCCAAAGGCCAAATGGGTTTTAATTTTGAAGTTTTCCAAATTTTTGGGGTTTTTACCTCATTTTACGTGCCACCCTATTTTCTCGAGTTTTCTTGGCACAATGTGGGTCATGGACCTTGATGATCCGTTTGGATATCAGTTAGACCACTTTTGCACTTGTATGTTGCATTGGGATGCATGTTGCATTCGTACTCTCGACGTTGTGTTCGGTTGAGTGATTTGTACCTGGTGTTATTGTTTCTCTTAGACCCTTTTGCTTTTGTTTTGTGAACGCTAGGATTCGTGTAGAATCCATACTCTCGGATTGAGGTCGGTTGAGTAAGTTCATGATGTTTGGTCTTCTTACATCATTGGGATTCGTGTAGAATCCATACTCTCAGATTGAGGTCGATTGAGTGATTTTATGATGTACGATTTTATTGGCTTTGGGATTCGTGTAGAATCCATCCTTCCCGTGTTGCTTTCAGTTGGGTATTTTCTTTGCATTGTGTTCTCATTCCTGTCCTTGTGTTATGATCTTCGTGATGGTGGTGCGCCACACACGAGTACATACGCGTACATTTGTTGGGTGACTTGCGAGGCTCGATCTTCCGTGGATTTGCCGAAAGTTATGATCATTGGGGTTGGGATGGGAGTATGCATGCCCACGAGCACTTGTCGTAGGATGAGCATGGGTAGGGTAGGGTAGCATATGGAGGGGGCTTCTATCTCGCAGCCTGGTGATCATTGTGCCTAGAGGGTTAGTGGAGGATATGAAGTTTTAAATAAGTGATAATTAAAGAAAATGTGTGACTGGTAATAAAATTTAAGATAATAAAATGCTGTGCCGAGCCATTCCGTTGAGGGATGCTGAATCTGCACGATCCAAGCTTGGGCCTTTTGATGCCAAGCAACTCTCCATGATGTTAGTCCCTACTTAGTAGCCTTTTGAGTGTCTGACCAGGACCTGTACTCCTTGCATTGTCTTAGGTTCTTGGTTCAGCCATCATACTGTTTGGCGTGAGTGTTAGCCATGGATGTTGTGTTTTATGTGTGTTTGTGGTTGGATCATTATCTCCATCAGCACGATGGGTGTGGACCTATGGGTGCCACGTGGTTGGGAGGCGTACCTACCTTCACCACTGCTAGGGATCGGTGTATAAAGACAATCTTTTGTCCTAGTGCGACCGTTGCTGGATGTCTTCACTTGGTAATTTGGGTTCCGGAGTATGCTTTCTTGTGATTTATGCTTTCATTGGGATGCTTTTATATCATGTTTAGATGATGTTATTTTATTTGGCGCATTCCCTTATTATGATGTTTAGCATATGATTAGATGATGTGATTTGCTTTAGTAGTATATCTATTGCTTACTGCTGTTTAGCATGTGATAGGTGATGTTATCTACTGCAGGATTATCTTATGCGTTATCACTAGCATGTTAGATTTTCTTATGCTGTTATTATGCATGTTTTAGTAGTGACGTCCCTATTACGACAGTACCGACGATCTGGTCGGTGGCTTGGGATGTTACGCGCGGGGGATGGCTAGGACCCACGATGGTCTTATGATGCTATTGACGGTTGGGAGGAACCGCGTACTTATTTGGTTGTTTAGTTCTGAAATGTATCTTTGTTCGTTGCGATGTTTATTTCAATATGTGCTTTTCTTTTATGTTTTAGATGGTTAGATGTTCCTCTTTCCTTGTTGTTAATGCTCTCAAGTGTTCATTCCTCGATTTAAGTGGATCCGGTACTCCCCGGTGTGGAGGTTTCCTTGTTTGTTTAGCTTTTTGTTTGTGTTTTGTGTCGCGCTGATTTGTTTCCTCGCGCGAGATTGTATTTTCCTCACGCGAGACTTTTTCTTCCCCGCGCGAAAGAATACACTTCCCGCGCGAGAATGTAAATCTTCGCATCCTTCCCGTGTTGCTTTCAGTTGGGTATTTTCTTTGCATTGTGTTCTCATTCCTGTCCTTGTGTTATGATCTTCGTGATGGTGGTGCGCCACACACGAGTACGTACGTGTACATTTGTTGGGTGACTTGCAAGGCCCAATCTTCCATGGATTTGCCGAAAGTTATGATCATTGGGGTTGGGATGGGAGTATGCATGCCCACGAGCACTTGTCGTAGGATGAGCATGGGTAGGGTAGGGTAGCATATGGAGGGGGCTTCTATCTCGCAGCCTGGTGATCATTGTGCCTAGAGGGTTAGCGGAGGATATGAAGTTTTAAATAAGTGATAATTAAAGAAAATGTGTGACTAGTAATAAAATTTTTGATAATAAAATGCTGTGCCGAGCCATTCCGTTGAGGGATGCTGAATCCGCACGATCCAAGCTTGGGCCTTTTGATGCCAAGTGACTCTCCATGATGTTAGTCCCTACTTAGTAGCCTTTTGAGTGTCTGACCAGGACCTGTACTCCTTGCATTGTCTTAGGTTCTTGGTTCAACCATCATACTGTCTGGCGTGAGTGTTAGCCATGGATGTTGTGTTTTATGTGTGTTTGTGGTTGGATCATTATCTCCATCAGCATGACAGGTGTGGACCTATGGGTGCCACGTGGTTGGGAGGCGTAGCTACCTTCACCACTGCTAGGGATTGGTGTATAGAGATGATCTTTTGTCCTAGTGTGACCGTTGCTGGATGTCTTCACTTGGTACTTTGGGTTCCAGAGTATGCTTTCTTGTGATTTATGCTTTCATTGGGATGCTTGTATATCATGTTTAGATGATGTTATTTTATTTGGTGCATTCCCTTATTATGATGTTTAGCATATGATTAGATGATGTGATTTGCTTTAGTGGTATATCTATTGCTTACTGCTGTTTAGCATGTGATAGGTGATGTTATCTATTGCAGGATTATCTTATGCGTTATCACTAGCATGTTAGATTTTCTTATGCTATTATTATGCATGTTTTAGTAGTGACGTCCCTATTATGACAGTATTGACGATCTAGTCGGTGGCTTGGGATGTTACGCGCGGGGGATGGCTAGGACCCACGATGGTCTTATGATGCTATTGACGGTTGGGAGGAACCGCGTACTTATTTGGTTGTTTAGTTTTGAAATGTATCTTTGTTCGTTGCGATGTTTATTTCAGTATGTGCTTTGCTTTTATGTTTTAGATGGTTAGATGTTCCTCTTTCCTTGCTGTTAATGCTCTCGAGTGTTCATTCCTCGATTTAAGTGGATCCAGTACTCCCCGGTGTGGAGGTTTCCTTGTTTGTTTAGCTTTTTGTTTGTGTTTTGTGTTGCGCTGATTTGTTTCCTCGCGCGAGATTGTATTTTCCTCGCGCGTGACTATTTCTTCCTCGCGCGAAAGAATACACTTCCTGCACAAGAATGTAAATCTTCGAGCGGCGCATAGGAATCCTCGCGCAAAGTGCACACTTTCTCGCACGAAGCGGTGAAAGATCTCACGCGAAACTCTAGACCAGTTTTCTTTCTCGCGCGAGAAACAGGGGCTATCTAGGCTTGTCGGATGAAAGTTCAGAAGTTGGTTTTGGACACCCTTTTGGTTTTTACACCTTCTGAGTTCAGAATAGATTTCCTAGGGGTTTAAAATATATCATTAAAGTATAAGTTGACATATATTTAATTTCTTATACTTAAGATATATTTTAATATATGCGACAAATCGTTTGAGATAGGTTTCAGACCTCTTGGAGATAAGTTATGGATTGTAGGAAATTTCAGGGCTTCAGAAATCCAGACTTAGCCAATTTTCAGGGCTTCAGGATTTCAGGCTTAGCCAAATTTCAGGATTCTGCATTTTACCCCAGCTTGGTGTTTTGTTGATGAGTGGTTGTTTCTTGTGCCCTCATCATGTGTGTTGTCGTTGTTGGCTTTGGTTGTGTGTGTCAGTTTGGTAGTGGCGTTTGGAGATTCGTTGGTTGCCGGGATTGTGTTGAAGTCTTCCATTGCTATATTTGTGATTCCTGTATGATGTTGTCTTGTGCATTCATACTTGTAAAAAATAAAAATAAAAATCTTGGCTTGATTTGAATCCTTGTTTCCAAGGATCTCCGGGCGGGGCATTACAACTTGGATTTGTAGAATTGGGAATAGTGGTAGAAAAATAATTTTTTGCAAACAAAATGGACTTGGGGAAGTGTCCAAGTGGATTTGTCAAGACTTGTAAACTAACACACTTAATTTTTTTTTAGAGTAGAACACAATGGTATAATCTATTTGATCTCACCTATCATAGATTTAGAGTTATGACATCCTGAATAGGGGTACCGATTAATCTGCATTTCTTGACATTAGTAAAACTTCAAAAATTGCATATGGAATCATATTTGAAAACTGATCAAACAGATTCTTCATATGCTCAAAACAGAAACATAGTAAGTCTTTGACCTCTAGCATGTAATGTAAAAGGAATTTTCTCATTTTGATCAATTGGGTCAAAGTTATAACTGATCAAATAGGGCCTCCTAGAATTTAGAACAATTTACATTAGCATGACAATGATAAACAACCGACATTGAGGGATTCAAAACCCAGTCAAAACATGTCAAAATAACTTAAAAACTAAAAAATAGGTTCTCTGATATGCATACTAAACATTACCAAAGCAACACGTCATGAAACATTACTGGGTGCGAGATATTCAAATGCAAACTAGGCCTCATTTCGTTGTTGAGGTAGAGCTCACCTAGTGAAGCTTCGTTAACTCCTCAACCAAAGGTGGATGTTGATGTAGAAGTTGGATTGGCTAATATTTCTCACTAGAGGTAGAAGAGGCTAGAAATGTATACTAGCAAGAAGGATGATAGCACAGTCAAGCCCCCAAAACTTGAAACCTACAAGAGGAAGAATAATGAGAAAGAAAAGAAAAAGGAAAATAAATTGTCACTAGGTGACTAAAGAATAGAAACTATAAGACATTGAAGAATAGATTCTCAATGTTCAATGATGTAAATAAGAACAAAGTATTAAGTGTCATATTAATTAGAATGATAATATTTAGCATGAGACAAGGAGAGGTCAAAGAAAAAGTACCTAAGGAACTCAGAGATATTATATATAAGAAATGGAAAGCAGGGATTATTAAATTTAAGAAAATACTTGATGATGCCCTTGCAAGATGATGCTAGAGAACTCCCCATCAAAAAGGAAGCCACTAGTAGATGCCTACAAATAAAATTTTGGGATGCAAGAGAATGTAGCTCTCATCACCAATAGTTAATTAATTGATGCATATGTAAATGTAGTAAAGCATTAGAACATAGTGGTTGAATAGCTAGAAGAGTTCAACGTGAAGAAAATGGTAGAAGAATCTAAGGCCCAACTTCCTCAACACATTGACCCAAAATGTAAAGGTATACTACAAGAACAACCAAAGAAAAAGAAGAAAATAAAGGAGGACTAGGGTCTAGTGAATATGAATAGGAAGAGGGACAAGTAGAAGACCTACCATAAGTCACAAAAATAGTTCAAAAGGAGGCTTCACCAATAAGGGTAGATTCACTAATGAGGGCAACCACATTGATCCAACAGACTTGGCAAGAGAAAGAAAATACTACTGACAAAATTGAGGTGGAGAAGGAACAAGTTTTGGATTAGACCAAGTAGGTGAACACACCCGAGTATCAAAATGAAGATGGTACACAAGCTAGCACTGCCACACCTATCACAAAAGAAATTCCATAAAAGGTGGGCTACTTAGTAGTCCAAGCTAAAAAGGAGAAAGAAAAGCTCCTCGAACTTTCAACACAAGTAGAAAGAAAAAAAGCATATGTCAAAGATGATACCAAAATTAGAGAGGCCATATAGGAGAAGAAAAAATCTTGAGAAAAAGGATAGGAACTAGAGAAGGAAGGATCTCTAGAGATGATATAGGTCTTGGTAAGAGAAGAAACTCTAAAAAAAGAGGTGTCCCCCAAGAGGGAGAAAACACAAACATGTAAAGAGACACTCGATAAAAAAAAGACTCTAGTACAGGAGGAACAAATGGAACAAGAAAAATAAAAATCATTTGTAAGAACAAAGACACCAACAAGGTCAAAAGTGTCAAAAAGAAGGTTGAGAGGCCAAATGAGTGTAAATAAAATCAAGTCATCAAAGAGGAAGCTAAGCCAAGAAGAAGAAGACCATGGAAAGAAGAAGAAGGGAAATGGTTGACATGGGTCACCCTCCTCATCATCAACATCATCTTCTAGCTTAGAATATGATAGAGATCTATTTGAACATGATGCAAAAGAAATAGAAATGACCTCACTAGAGAAGGAGATTGAGAAAATGAAAGACAAGTTTGGAAAGATGAACTCAAAAGGATTAAAGAAATACCTCAAATTGGTAAGACAATATGAACTACTTGACAAAGAAAGAAAAAAACAACAAAGGGAAAAAATACTAGTTAAGACCAAAGACCTAATAATGGAGTTAGCTTCAGAAGTCACATTTGAGTTTGACACCGATCTGATTAGTTAGCCCACCCAAATAGTTGACAACATCGAAGGAAAAATCAAGGGTATTGCAATGGTAGTAGAAAATAAAGTTGAAGAAAAGAGAATGGAGAAGCTCATGACTCTTATTGAGCTCAGAAAGGTTACACTAGCAACAATCAAATATGAAATATTTGAAGCACTAAAGGATATCACCCTAGTACTAGAAAAGGTATTGGACCCGATTATATCTATGCTTGATTTTGAAAATAATAATAAAGGCAACTCAAAAAAAGCTTCAACAAATGAAGAACACATTTGACACACTGATAGGTTCAACAATACAATGCATAGTAATGGTTTAAGAAACCATTCACCTAATCCACATGATAAAGGTTGAACAAGATAAGAAAACATTTAAGCTCTTAGAACTTCAAAGTTTACTATCAACCCTAACATGTATAATTAAACAGTGCATAAAGGATGCATAGATATAGATTACCAAGCAACAAAAAAGTACCCTGAATGACATAGAAGAACATTTGGAAAATATCCCCAATGAGTCACTTTCTCTCACCAATCTTAAGGAGTCATGAAAGACACAATTAGACAATGCTCATGTCCATTACAAGGAAGTGTTTTCTAGGATATGACCACAACATTCTACCCTTTGTCATTGGTGATAGAAAGGGGGAGAGGAATAGAAAAAAAAAAGGGACAAAGGAATAGGGAGAAAGGAAGAAGCAAAAGGCGAGGGACTACACAATAAAAGGAAAGATAATGAATAAAGAAGAGACAAATACAAGGAGAGAAATGAGAAGAAGACACATAGAAAAGAAAAAATAATGGAAGGGGGAGTTGATATACTTAGAATGCAATGAGACAAAGAAAAGAGATAAGAAAGGGGAGACTATGTTGAGGGGGAGTCTCACTTGTTTTTGACTAAGTCTAGACTGGTATAAAGATTTCTAATAGTATAGTCGAAGAGGTGAAGGAGAAAAGTTCTAAGGCCATAGTCTATGTCAAGGATGGTAAGAAGTTTTTTTGTCAATGCAAAAAGGGGATATCATTGGATGTATCAGACAAATTAGCATGATGATTGGAGAATGATGATGACTAAAACTTAGCATCACATATTATTGTCATTGATTAATGACTAGTATCTAAAAAAGAAGAAGAATTAAAGTCAGAATGATCATTGATAGGATCTTGCACTTGTAAGGACAAGGATAGTGACTATGCCTAAGTCACAATAGGAAAACATGTGGAATGAATAATATGGTGAAGAGTGAGCATGTTTAATCACTAATGATGTACATGATAATTGGACTGGAAGGTATGCGATGTGACAAGAATCTATGTATGGATGTTCATAGATAGAATGGACTGAAGCTACATATAGGCTCATAGGGAGATTGGAAGACTTACCATTCTAGGTACCTACTCATAAGTAGTCACATGTGCTATGTGACTAACTAATGTTTACTATTCAATTTTTGAATACATTAGTTTGAGAGAGATTTTTTGAATAGGATTTTGGCACCCAGGCATTGGGAAGCTTAAATAGCTTGTACATTTCATATCAATATGGTTTCTCAAGTTGTTGTGGAAAGAAGTGAAGAGATCAAAGTTGTAGAGCACAATGTTGAACAACAAACATGTTGGTTTTGAGACATGAAGAAACCAACATGTATAGAAGGTGAGACAAGATGTTCACTTGGAAAGAGAAGACATACATAGGAGATCAAGGGATCTTCACAGTTTACACAATAGATCTAAAAGACAACTTGTGCCACTTATTAGATCAAATATTTTAGTTTTCTCTCTCACCATCACAACTATTTATAAGCTTTTAACTAGGCATGCTTCATTAGCAAGCACTTGTAAACCATCTAGCACAATACTTGCTAGAAGGAGTGTTGCAAATACTCTACGCCAACACAAATACCCTTAATTAGCCTACTACTCCTTAGTTGCTATTGCAGACTCTAATCCAGCCACTAGAGCTTGCTGTTGGTATACTTAGGCTACTATCCTTCTGAGTTTAGTTGGAATCAACATTGACTATCTCCCTCCCTACCAGTTCTCATTGGACACTCCTGCTCATCTATTCCCCTCTTGGGAGGAGTTGAATGGGCATGTCAAATTTGACATTATAGGCAATATATCATACAGACCTAGGTGGATCCTGTAGGGGGACTACATTTGAGGATGGCTTTCTACACTGAGAACTTCTTAGATATTTAGGATGGGATTATTGTATACCCTAAGTACTTACACAGATACCGGACACATGCCCTATATATCTCCCTTGACTCCTTCAGGGTGGGCTCGCAAAAACTCTAGATCCAGGTCGATCACCATATTGGTAGAGAAGATTAGGTGTGTAGATTTTGTACCTTAGCAGAGGTAGAATCTGAGATCCATTTCCTTTTTAGATGACCCATATACTACGAGATCAGAGGGAGATTTTATTGTCTATTTAGAGATTGCAGATCCATCTCAGATTTTTTCAAGTACACAAATCAATGTTGCATTGTGCTCTATCTCCATGAGTCCTTACAACTTCATGACCATAGTTTACAACTTTCATTTCCTAGGAGTTAGACCCAAGCACAACTTATTACAACCTTCTTCTCACCCTTAGCTTTGGCTCAAGGTGTGAAATGACTATATAGTTTCCCTAACATGGGCCATTCTAGATCTGTGAAACCTCACAGGGGATCTCTTCACCAGCAACACTCCTCTCATAGGACTCAACTTCATCACAGGGCCTTTGGTAGCCACATAGATAAGTCATTGTTGGACTTTTTCCTTGTGAGGACAAATACCTAATCTTTTCCATGATGTCTCTTGCTTTCTTCTTCTTTTGTTGTACTTGTTCTTTTTTGGACACCTTTTGGTGCTTTGTTTGTTTGCTTTCTTCTTGGTGCAAGCATCTAGTGCCATAGACCCACATTGTGGTCTTTTGTTGGACATTAATATAATTATCTTACCTTATCTTATCTTACAAGGTAGCTTTGACAAGCTTTTATAATTCATAGATTATCATTATTCATTACTAGATGTGTTCTCAGAAAGAACAACTGCAACCTTTAATTGGGTACCATTATATCTACAGTAAAAGGTTAATGGTTATATTATATTTTCATCCTCTCATCAAGAGTTTACACATACAAAATTTCATGTGTAATTTATGAATGCTTTTTTGTGTGAGTTTGAATGGTTTTATTATGTTTCTTTAATCATTACATTATTACTCAAGTGACTGGCAGTTAATCTGTTTAAGTCTATAGGTAAGATAATTAGCTTGAAAGTGTGTACTAATTAACCCCCTGGTACCAGTTTGCGACAAAAATTGGTATCATAGCATAGGCCCTAATAGTAATGAGCTTGATAGCTTGGGGGAAGACCTAATGGAATATTTCATACTTCAAAGGAAGCTTGATGAAGCTCTGAACACCATTGAGGGTTTGCAGGATAAAATGAGGGCTTCCTTTACCAAGAGAAAGAAACTAGGAAAGAAAGTCAGTGAGAGTCAAGAAATCATTGGAAAACTTCAAGACTAAAGTGATTTAGATGAACCTAATGAGCTCATAAGGAATCTCATGGTTGATAATGAGAATCTATGAAAACTATTACATTATTGAAGAAAGAATATGAAGATACAACAATCAACATAATTATGGCACTTGAAGAGAAAGGTTACTCCATTTAATCCAAACACAAAGTTGAAGAAGCACTAAGAATAACACTATAGATAAGCTAACCAATGAGGAAGCCATAAGATAAAAAGATTAACCAATGACACAAACATAAGAAGAAAATTTTTGTACAAGATGAGAGGACAATGTCTTGCATGGGCATGATCATGACAACACGAAACATATAACTAAGACAATTGGAGAAAACACACAACTTGGTAAATAGGTAAACAAGCTAACTAAAGATCTAAGGAATACAAATGAAAGGAAAAAAAAAAAGTGAAGAAACTTAATGACAAATTAGAAAAGATAGATGAGCGACCACTCTTGTATTTGAACCAATCACTCAAGTATGGGTTAGAAGCTGTTCTTACAAGATTTTTTTGTGTGTTCTAGAATCTACTATTGTGCTTTAGTTTGTATAAAATCACATTTTTGGCTTGGTGTACCTTCAAAGTTATATCACTACTTTCCTAGTGATGTTCAATTTGGTTTAGAAGATTCATGTTAGTTTTCTACTATTCATAAGTTATCTTTGTGGTTATATTTGTTTGTTGAATGTAAACTTTATACTTTGTGATGTTATTAATGTATGAATGAAAGATTAGAATGATAGATGATGAAGAAGATTTGATATCATTCAATTGTGTAGGTTGTTGATATGATACAACCACCTTTAAGTATTTTCATAATGTTTTGGTTTGTTGCTATCTATTTGTGGTAACACCTATATTGCACTTGGAAACAAGTTTAACACTACAATATCAGTAAGGTTGTTTGACAAGCAATATGCTCTGTTAGATTGATACAAATGATAATTAATGTCATCTAATTATGACTGATTACAATTTTGATGAATGATTATCATACTTGTTCATAAAAATTATCTATTGATGTTGGTGGTTCACAAGTGAGCTTTGATATTCTATACTCAATATTTTTAGTTATGCTATGTTTCCATGTATTTGAATGTGCTAGGCATCTTGGATCATTCTTTTGGTTTGGGTATACTTCAAAATTAAGGTTGTAATTTTAATGTGGGTCTTACCTTGGAGCATAGGATCCACACTCTTCAAAAGTGGTTTGGGATATGTTTCTTGGTCGATTGCTTATACAAGATTTTATTTCCTATATACACGTCACTTTTCAGAGATGACTTTGGTTGGTGTGTGAACCTCTGGATCTATCTTTTGTTTAGTTATATTTAGGTCCTCTCTCTCTCTCTCTCTCTCTCTCTCTCTCTTTCTCTCTCTCTCGGTGGATTGTGTTATGTGATGTAGGAGCATCTTGGTTTGCTTTGCTATCATGCTCATCTTTTTTCATTCTTCCAACCGAGCTGTAGTTTCCATTGAGTTGTTTAATATTGACCAAGTGCTTTGGTGGCCGAGCATTCCTTCATGTGTCAAGTGAACTTGATGTTTGTTGATGTTTGGTTCCTTCTTTGACCAAGTTTTTCTATGATTAGTTCTTAGTTTGAACCAATTTATGAATTTAATGTACAAATCTTGTCTTGGGATGTGTGCAGATCATTTGGAGGTCAACCTTCTATTATATAATAATCTAGAATCTTTTGTAAGCCATTTTGGAAAGTATAAATAGGGGTGTTTAGGTTAGGTTAGGGATGAGGTTGCTAGAAGGAAGAGTACAAAGTTTAGAGAGTTAGAAGTCCAAATTAAGGACCTATGAAAATTAAGTCCAAATTAACAACATGTGAAAATTCTAAGTCTAGGATTTTGTAAAATCTTGTTAGCCATAATCTAGAAGGCCTCACAAATAGACATATATGCTTATAATTGGATGAATCAATAAAGTAATTTTTGTTTCCTCTTTCTTGGGTGTTTTTCTTTGTGTTGTTTCCTTCTATTGTGTTTACTTAATAGGGTGATTGGATAGTTAGGTGTGCCTTTGGCCCTATCTTTTCACCCCTCCTTGCGTCATTATGCATCTTGGCTTTGAATGACCTATTTATGTTATATATTTTTATCTTGGTTGAGGGGGACATGTACTAATACATTTAATGGGATATTTTATATTTAAGGAATCACTTTGAGGGTAGAAAGCATGCATGTGGTATTGCAAAATAAATGTGTAGAAGAATATTCTATGCTGATCAATACTATGAGCTTGAAAGAAATATATTAAGAAAGTGTGACTTCTCAAAAGCTTGAGCGTAAAGAAATTAATTTAGAAACAATGTGTTGGTTGTCAAAATTTTGAGCCTAAAAAAATATATTCATAAGACTTAGTGTTGTTGATTCACGTTCATGATAATTTTTTTCATATCTATTCAGAGATTCATGATGCTAGATAATAGAGAGTTTTTTAGTAGATCTTTTTGTATCTTGCCCAAAGAAAATGAGTTTTACTTTTAAAAGTCTCTTATATCTTTTAATAATGCATTGAACCCTCATTGTACAATTAAAGGAAATGAGAATAATTATGGTAAGACAAATTATTCATATTAAATTAGATTCTCATAGTGACTTTTTCCATCCTTGAGTTTTCTGCATAAATCAAGTATTCTTATGTTGTCCCACTTTTTGCTTTATTGATCAATTTGTGATAATTTCTTAGGTGGTTTGAAGTTTATTAATTTGAAGTAAAATTATTATTTTACTACAAACTGATTCTCCCTCCCTCTTAGTCTCACTCTATATGCAATAGTCTAGTTAGAGCATGTGCTCAACACTAGAGATGCTTGTATGGCTATCTTGATGGATCAAATTAGTATTGCACTTGCTTTTCCAACTTGTTTTTATCATAACCTATGATTATATCTCTCAATTATTCATTTTCAAAATATTAGTTTAATATGTTTTTTTCTTGATATTTTTTAATTTGGAAGCATTTGATTTCTCTTTATATAAATTTTCCATACTCTTTATATAATTGTTCCATATTCTCTCTCTCTCTCTCTCTCACACACACACGCACATGCACATGCACACACACACGCACACACACACACACACACACACACACACACACACGCACACGCGCGCACGCGCACACACACACGAGCATGCGCGTGTGCACACACACACACACACACACACACACACCTATACTAAATGGTCCTAATCATATTACTTAATTTATTAATTTTTATTTTCATACAAATATTATACTAAATACTAGTATGGAAATCTTGAACTTCATCCTTTTTATTGCCAATCACTTCATTACCTTTTTACATTATTTTAGTGGGCTATTATGTCACAAGTACTTATTTGTCCAAATTATTCAAAATGGATACTTCTTTGGGGCTCTTATACACAGACCTCTTTATTACCTGCACAATTAAATAAAATTATGGTTTATAAACAAAATACTACTTCTAAACATCATTCAGTTTTCATTAAGCCATGCATTCTTCTTGACCTTGAACAAGTATAACTATACTTCCACTTACATAGTTTCCAACTTGAAATAACTTGTCAAAAGCTAGGTGAATCTAATACACGTTATCCAACAAATTTACTTTTTCAACTACTCTTGAAAAACTATTATTAGTTATGTTGACATGCTTTCTCATTCATTCTTACCTTTCCCTATTATATCAATAATTAGTGAAGATACTACATTAATTACTTTAAAAAAATCCATAAAAAACTTCTCAGACCATGAAAAAATTAATATTTAAATACTTATTGGTCATTTAACATTTGATTTTTTTGCCTTACAATCCATCCTTTAATCCATCGACAAAGATAACAAATCTCAACCATTCAAGTTCTTCCTTCATGGTAAGATCCCACTCTTCACATCTATCTTGCCAAAGTAATCTACCCTATTGAGATAATGTCATTGGTAATGGGAATTTATACTTGATTATAATATTTCAGTTTTCACTAGAATCTATACATGCTTTTCTTTCTCTATTCTTGGGTCCCCAAGTTGTAGTATTGCATATGGACATAATTATTTTTCCTATCATCAATTTTATTTGTAATCTTCTACTCATCCATTCTAACTTTACACTTTCACTTGGTGTTAATCTACAAGTTACTTTATTATATAAAATTTTGCTAGGAATCAAATCCAAGAATGATTCACGATTCTTGTTGGCGATAATCCTTTAGGTAACTTATTAGAAAACATAGCAATAGGGTTTGCCAAGGACTTAACAATACCTCATCTAATTTTATGGTGCTTTATACTTGCATGCAACTAGGGAAAACAACAAAACAAACTCTGTTTTTTGAGATATTTCAAAAAATACATACCATATTTTTCAATAATATCACTTTAGATTGTGTTTCCTTCTTTGAAAAGAATAGTTATATGCTCTATCCTATTGTTCATACATTTATATGTATTCTCTATATCATCATATATATGAACAAAATATGGAACCCATAAATAGAATTGTTGAGACACAAAACTTCATCATATTCTCCAATTATAAAATTTATATGAAATTTATTCAGTAATCAAAATTCTATGGCTGTTTACAACCAAGAATATTATATCAATGCCTTGATATAAGTTAACTTGATATAAGAGGTCTTGATCTAACACATAGTATATGCATATGCTATGTGACTTTTTGCTCCACATTTAGTACATGTTATTCTTTACAATTTTTTTCTTTGTTTATTTTATATGTTTTTTAATGTCTATCATATCTTGTATAATCAATATAATTAGAATCTCTATGAAAATGATCACATCCCACTTTAAAATAAATCCCATGTCCATTTTTCTTCTAATTCATCAACTTTACTTTTTTCTTGATTTGTTCATTTAAATAATCTCACTTCTTTCTCACTTTCTTAATAATTATCATATCTAATGTTCAAATTTTATTTAGCTATTAGGAATAGTTAATATGTTTCCTAAAAGAAATTGTGCACTCAATATGCCAAACCATTTTGAAATAGGTCTTCTTGTTAAATAAAATGAGTAGTTAGACATAGTCAAAGAGAATCTACTACATCTTGCCAAATCAAACTCACAAAGCTTAAGATTAGGAAGAACTATGTATAGGTCATTCTTTTCTCATAGAGAAATATATTTTAAGATGTAATTTTTGTAGATATGAGTGATAAATGAGAGATAGAGAGAGACATAAAGAGATAAAGATATAGATGAATGTATAAAAAGCTACAAGGCAATATAAGGATTTATATGATGTGCTAGATTTAAAAAATAAAAATAATTTTTTGGGTTTCACATACAATATGCTTTTGTATGTTTTTTTATAAAACATTGAGTATTTAATCTCTTATTTGGATTTAATTCCCTATTCCTTTAATAGGATTGAGTTTGAGTATAAACTAGAACAATACTAAGTCAACAAGGCTTAGAATTTTGGTATATGTTCTCTAGGTTTCTTGTTGACATTGGCTCCAAGTGAGGGCCTTCATTAGGTCTTACTAAGGACAATAGGGGAAATTTTCACAATTCAAAGCCATAAACTAAATAAAGGGATTCTAAAATATGCAATGCAAGAAATGAGCTAAGCTAGAATGAAATGCACAACACAACTATGCTAACAATATGATAATGTTACCAAGCCATACTAATTAAACTAGGTGATCAAAGATATTGCAAAAGGAACTAGACTACTTGTAGATGGATCTAAGCTAATATGGAAATACAAAGAATGAGATGAGAAGGATAGAAGTTCTCCACCACAAATGCTCCAAGAATCTGTAAGTAAACCTACATCATAACATTAGCTCAAAATTGGGATCCTTAGAGAAGGAGAGATCTCTCTCTTTTAAAGGTATATGGGTGGTTGAAATCAAGATTAAGAAATGGATGGTCAAGGGAGGGGGTTGACTTTTTGCATGATCCATTTTCATGATCAAGTCAACCAATGAGAAAGAGTTAACTTTTCATGTGAGACAAAGTCTTTTCTTTTAATTTCTAACTATGAAAAAGACTTTATGTGTGCACATTGAGTTGGTTAGAAGAATGGGACCTTTTAATTAATTAAAAGGGGACATGTTATTTTAATCAAACATGGACTTAGGATATTATAGTCAAACTATAGGTTAAAATCACATAAGTTGATTTTTTAGCAATTTGGGTTAGGGAAATAATTAATTAATTTAGCCAAAATGCTGAGAAGGGGGCTAATAATCTAGATGACCATTTTTAAGTGATTACATTTCCCCCCTTTTTGACTAATGTGTGATCGATTTTGCAATAGATTACGTCCAAGAATACATAAGCCAAGTAGGTAGCAATAGATAGAGATATGATTTCGAAGAACAAAAATTTAGAATGAGATAGCAAGTCCTGAATGTTTAGCCTTGTAGCGATAATACTAAACACTAGGAGATAGATGATATCAGGACTCAAGAAGAGTACTAACATCAATAAAAGAAAATATATCAAGAGAAAATGGAGAGGTCAAGCATGTGCTCTTGAGAAATAAATAGCTATAGCAAGCTAGTAATGATAGAATATTTTTGCCCCATTAGGATCAAAATCAAAATGAGCTAAAAGAAATGCAAAAATGAGAAAGATATGAGAAAATAGATACATATCAAATCCATGAAGACATATAAGTGATTAAAACCAAAGAGTGATAATAAGGAAGTGACATAATGCCCTAATTTGACTAGAATTGACCAAGAAAGATATAGTATGGAAATTAGGTCAAATCATGTGGAAATATGATTTAGAAGAGATAAATGTGAATTGAAGTAGGTACAAAGTGTAGAAATGATGAAGACATGGAGAAATGAAGAGCCCCCAATGAATGTTCGAAGATTAGACCTCAAAAGGTCAACTAACTGCATAGAAGAAGGTGAAATTTTAAAATGTGATTTTGACTATCAAGATGAACTTGGATTTCAATTTGGATCCCAAAAATAGATCTAGGATGTCGAAATTAGCCAGGGATGCAATTTTTGAAAAATCCTAAGGAGTTTGAAAAATTAGTCAAAACGAGGTCAGAGGAGTATATAAGGGGTCCAAGGGTCATTTTCAATTCATTTATCTTTTGTGATTCTTGAGAGATTTTGAGTGATTTTGAGAGAGAAAAATGGCTCTTGCTAGCATTCTGACCCACAAACATCATTTTGAACGTAGCTGATTTCACAACCAGTCACCTGAGTATGAGGCCCGGTGAGTCTACAAATTTTTTGTGCTTTTTGAGTCATTTTGAGGCATTTTAACATGTTTTAAAATGATTTTATGAGTTCTTGACAAATTGCACGCATATGATGAGAAGTATCATGTGATATTTATGTTACCAAAATTGTATCGCACTCTTTGAGAAGCTCCATCGTATTAGGCTTACCCAAATATCACCCGACATGGTGGGAACTATCACATGGAAGGAAAGTATCACCTGATGGTTGTAAGAAGTATCACACAATACTTAGTCATCAAATTCTATTGCTTTCATGTTAGAAAAAGTATCTCCTGGTTATTTGTTTGGCATTTTTACATGTGTAGAAGTAGATTTTGAGTGTAGGATTGTTGTTTTCTATTATTTTTATCTATTTATGATGTTACTTGGTCTATTACAACTGATATTGACATTTCAATGTTTACTTGACTTGGTTATGTAGATTGTTTTCCTGATGTTTTTGATCAAAGCCCCCAAGGTGGTGGGGTTGTGAGTCCTCCATCATATAGAGAGAGATGAGAAGGCCACTATAGATAGTATGGGATTCAAATGGTTGCAGTGTAGGTCCCATATACAGGTGAACCATAGATTGTTGACCTCATTAGCTGAGCAATGGCACAATGACCATAACACCTTTCATTTTCCCACTAGTGAGGCCACCATTACTTTGGAGGATGTATAACATATCCTTCAAGTGCTATGCCATAGAGACCCTACAAGTATAATCATTATGTTTTGATGTTTGTTCATCTTAAGTTTCTGATTTCCATATGAGGTGTGATAATATGAGTTTCTACATGTGACAAGTTTACTATGATCAAACCTTGATAGAGGGGAGGTTGGCAGTCCAATAGATATTTGAGGATGTGACCATCCTAGACTAACACCTCAGTTGGGAGATGTTGATATATGAGTATGAGAATCAACATCCCTTAGCCTATCTTATTTTCTCATTAGTTGCCTAGGCTCTAGTCATTGACAGGGGCCAAAAGGGCTTCCTTCTAGGATGGGGTCGATTAGTTACTGACTTGATCTGTCAACTGAGATGGATGACATGGGGACCTACCATCTTAGCAAACATGTATCATGAGTCACATAGGATTGTGTATTGAGATGGGAAAACTTGGGCATGCGGTGCAGTTCTAGCATATATATGAGCTTGGGAGCACATATTAGTTATACGACCATGGATTTAGCCATGGGAGTGTAGCCACCCATTCATTTATAGATAAACACGATTCCCCTTAGTTACATAGTGGTGATGTGACCTATTAAGGAAAACTATTTTATGAGCTCACATCCTTTGTATGATGACCATATCGCCAGTGTGCTAGATAGATAGATCCATGGAAACTTAAGTAAATGTATTGTAGAAGGCCATTGGTTGGGAGGCATTCAAAGATTGTCAAGAGGTTTTCTATTAGCCAAGTTTAGAGATAATTTAGATAGAGATAGGTAATTTTGATGGAGACCACCGCATATGCATGCTTTTGTGGAAAGGAGGACTGAGGATAGTTGGCTATGTTGGACTACCAGATGGTTGTGAGAGACACAATGACATTGATGTGGGAGCCTTAGGACTACTATCTAGACTTGATAGATGTAGAGGTCAATCCATCATAACTTTATGAGATTTAGAGGCATCCATTCCCCCATTTTACTACACCAAATGCCCCACCTATGGTAGGGAGGAGATGGTGGAGATGGAGGCAGAGGTAGAGGTAGAGGTGGGAGATAGATGGAGTTTGGGAGCAGTTCCTGAGCTACTGGGGTGAGATGGAAATGAGCCCGAGTTGCAAGAGAGGAGGAGAGTAAGGAGGAGGAGGAGGAGATTGAGGAGAAGTCTAAGGAGGAGGAGCATTGACAAAGATGTAGGAGGGTGGAGAGGATGAAGCTAGAATAGGAGTAGACTGTAGTGGGGATGGAGAGGATGGATGAGATGCACATATTCATACCTTGGAGGTGGAGATATAGGCATCACAAATCACCATAGCCATGCAAGACCAAAAAATCATTAATGAGAAGGCACATGCTAAGGATATCCATAGAGAGTGGGATGCTATGAGACATGAGGTAGAGCATCATGGTGCATGATCAACCTACTATTATGCTGCGTATAGAGTTGTGGTACACCTAGATATGGGTTCCTAGACTATTTAGAGTGAGTGGGTAGATCAAAGGGTGTTGTATAGCCACTAGACAAGAGAAAAAATTCCTCTTCATGAGAACCACAAGCCTTGGAGGATGAGAGTCAGTCTTAGATCTAGGTTGATGTCCTCATGAGACTTTTTGTTGTATCATATGTACTTTTGAGACAATTGTCTAGATTTTGGATCCCATATTGTATTTGATATATATATATATATATATATGTTGGAATAAGTATATGGGAAACAAGATACTAAGAAGGGGAGTGAATCAGGATCTTAAACTTTTATCATAAAAATAATTCCTTTATGTCATATCTAAATAATTTCATAGGTCTATTAATAAAGCTGTAATACTGAAATATAAATGCAATATATCACATCCATAATAGTTCAATGCATAACACAATGATTTAGTAACCCATAAACACTTCAAGATTAAGGTAAAACTGGGGTGGGGATGAAACCCACAAATTTTCACTATTGTAACAATAAAGTTAACTAGTGAAGGTTACAATTTTGACCATAAGATATGATCTACCCTATGATGGGTCTGCCCTATTAAAAGCTTAAGAAACTTTTAGGTCTCACTTTGTTAAAGGATTTTACACTCATAATAAGGTAAGGACTCTATTAGGATATTTACATAGGCTTATTAGGACCACTCTATTAAGAGATTTATCCTGTCTCAATTACAAAATAACTAATTTAGTACCCGATCCTTAGTTTTTTCTAAAAGTTGATCTTGGGTCTCCTCTTTCCTTTATCTTTGATCTAATTCTCCTAATCTAATAAATCTATTTAGTCCTTCATTGCTCTGATTGCTCTCCACTAGATCTGCCTTCTGAAACTTTGTTTCACTCCATAACTTGCGCATATCCCTTATGCATTGTCATTGTATTTTCTTGTATCTCTATGTGATTCTAGGTTTAGAATCCTCGTCAAATAGATGTCATGTGAAATTTTGAAATCTTGATTGACAAATAAAACTTCATCATCATTTCCCATTTATATCCCTTTCACTGATTGGTTCAATTGTACACCAAGAGATTATTACCTTCTATAATGACGCATAATCAACATTTGTTTTGGCTCTACAAATATTAAATGTCATAGAAATGTCGGCCAAAATGGTTTATATATGAGTGTGTGCCATTACAAACTCATATATCAAAATTGAATTACTCAGCAGTTGAATGTTCTGACACTCAGTTGTGCATAAACCTTCATGCCATTACTTGACTTCTATATGTCTATTTGCTTGGCTCTTAATGACATTTAAATATGCTTGGTCTTCGTTATATTGTTTGACTCATATTATATTCCTCGGCTCACATAACTGCTCAGTCTATACTAAATGCTCAAAAATCACTATCTCACTTGCTATAAGTGTTGTATGCTCGACCATTACTAAATAACTCAATCATAGTGATGACCTTGTAATCTTTCCTAGTAGATAAATTACAAATGACTAAGTGTTGGGACTCTAATCGACAACATAGGATTAGAGATCAATAATCTCCCTCTTTGACATTAGTGAAAAAATCACTTTATCATGAAATCATTTTGTTCAAAATGTATTCTCTTCTTTGAGACCAAAATTTTGGTTTGGTTCAATCTGTTCTTAATTCTCACTTTGTTCTTTCATCCTTTCTCATCATTCCCCCTTGTTTTTTTCATTGATAGAACTTAGGGCTGTTGGGGTGAGCTGATATTTATCATAAAATTGTTTATGACTTGTCACAAGATTGGCATAGTTAGTATTTCATCTTTCTTTTACCTGATTGAAAAGCTGAAATTGAATCTCTAGCTTGAAAGCTACATCAATAAATCCTTCAATATCTAAAAAACTTGTCTCTCTCTTCAAAATATCTCCAGCTATAGAAATTACCTAATGAATTATCTCTATATGTGGCAATAGTTGAAGTTGAATTAATGACAACTTATGCCTTATCACTACATCTTTAGCTGTGAGCTCGGCTAATCTTGTCTGATTGAATGCAAGTTCATTGTAAGAAGATGAGGTTGAACTCATGTTCTTTCCCAACGAATGAACATTAGCTTGCATATTGGCATGTAATAGCTCTAATGAGTGTGTAGTATGTACTGTAAAGAAATCTATATCACACAATTTTACATATAAAGAATTGACATTATTTAAAATTGTTTCCAACTATGTAATAGATGTAGAAAGATCGAATTGTCTCTTGTTTAGTTCATGCAAGATTTTCTGTAAGACTTTATGCTCCATTCTCTTTTTAGACCATTGTAACAGCTTCTCATTTGTCTCTATATTACCTATTTGAATTTCGTCAACCACATATACTAGTTGGTCCAAAGATGATGATTATTTACATCTATAATTCTTAATGCATCTGAAAATCTTTGACAACATTTTATACCTGTCTTCTCTTCTTCTCTATTTCTAGCTATTCTTTTTTTTTCCCTTATGAATCAACAAAACTTGTAATTCTTGCATTGTCTCTAGTGCAAGATTATTCAAATCAGATTTAGGTAATGTAATTATGTCATCAAGATTCACTAACTCATCATCATCCTCTTTTACATGAGTCACATCTTGGGATTTGAAAGGTGAATCACTCAATAGTGATAGTTACAATTATTTTCCCTTTTCACTTGATCTCTCCTTTGGCTGCTACACCAGTGTTGATATCACCTATTGCATAGGCATGACATGTGTAGGTCCAACAACCTTTGCTCTCAATAATTGAATAAGAGCTTGAGTGACCTCTTTCTCTTTTAGTGTGTCTTCATCCTCTGCTATTTGGGTGCATAAATATTTTTCAAAATTTATATCCTTGTTTAAAGTTTTCACATAGATTGGTGGCGTATATGCAATTAATGCCTTGCCAAGATACTTGACACTTAGAGCCTCAATAACTGGTGTGACTATAGTATCATTAGTCTTCTTGACTTCAAGCATTGGATATTTAGTTATCTATAAAAAAATTGGGTTTTTACATAGTTTTCTTGAGTCCTTCATGAAACTTTTAATTTCCTCTTCAGTTAGTAAATTAGGATTAGGTAGAGGGGTGCTAGTGTCATCTTCAATTGTGATAGTGTAGATTTAATTCAAAGGGGATTGTTTGCAGGGATGTCTAGATTGCCTTCTACCATGGCCTATGTGCTCTTCTATGGGTGGGCCTACTTCTATCGCTCAAGAACCTCTCAAGTTGTTTGATGGATTGTACATCACATAGCTATCTATAAACTATTTGACAAAATTCCCAGTCTATGGTAAGGATGTGAGCTTTAGAGACACCTTCTTTAATAAGCTATGACACCCTTATCTAATCCAATTACACTCCAATAGCTTGCTAATTGCTTGGCAACAATGGAGTTTGCTAATGTTGTCTTACAAAGTGCTGTTGCTCAGTCAACTTCACTCTATGTTAAAATCATAAAACAATTGGCTATATTGAAATTTGAGAACCACACTCTACGAGATATTGTGTAATCTCTAGTTGCTGAAAATACAAACCTCAAGGATAATCTAGAATCTGCTACCATGTAGCTCAGGGAGTTAGACACTATTAAGGAGAAATAATTAGAGATCATTGATAGGCATTCTTCACTATTAATAGAGACTAAATTAAAGGTGAAGTCTTGGGATTCTTTATGCAATATTATGGTTAAGGCTCCCCTTTCAAGCATTGAGAAGTTAGTTGAAGGGAAGATGGATGATGAAAGGGAAGATGGATGATGAGCGAGTTAGGAAAAACCATGAACTAAACTTATGAGTCCATGGTGTCTCCTCCATTGATGATCCTTCAACTGCTAGATACTATTTCCTCAAGATCTGTTGGACATTTTAGACATCACTCTTGTTAGGTGTTGGTTAGGCCCTAATGGAACTCTCTTCATATGGTTCCTCTCCCTCTCTGACAGGTTGTAGGCTCTTAGGGCATAGAAAATTTATTCTCTATTTTCCCTAAGATCTACCTAGATGAGGACCTCACCTAATCACAGGAGGAAGAACTCAAGAAAGCTTGTGCCCTCATTGTGGCAACAAGACAAGAGGGTAAATATGTGGTCATTAGAAATCTTAAAGTTGTTATCTACGACACCTTTCCTATAGGCTAGGTTCCTAGGATGACCTCTAAGGCCAAATGACTAGCTCAATGACAGTTGAGCATAGGCTATTTATCTCTCAATTGATGGAGTGGTAATGGTTGTTAGGATGAATGCTGATGCTATGGGGGAGCATTGTAGAACATTGATATGATGTATTTATAACTGTGTTTGTCATTGATGACAACATAGTAACAAGTTTGTAAAAGATTAATAGAGTACCAGACTATGATTTTTGTATTGATAAAATTATATTACTTATCTGATGATGTGCAATTACCATTGCTTACTACAATGTGTATTTGTTACAAGGGCAACCGTGCCGAACCTAATGTACCAATGTACAGAAGATATGATTGATCTACAAAGAACCATATGGAAACAAAGTATTAGGAAAGTAGTTCTTACTATATGATTGCTATAGTTCATTATAATTGTAGTGAAAGGTTGTGCAGTCAACTAGAGATAGTGTACTAATCATTGATGATGTCAGAGAGTGCGCATGTATGGAAGTCACACATGTGAAAGTTTGTGTATAATTTTGAGCCGACAACATTAATTAAATATGTATTTCATTTGATTAATGTGTGGAAAGATGACTCAAGGATTTATTATTGAGCATGGTTTTAGAGATAGAGAGGAGAGAAGACTTGAAAATTATTGAGCAATAAAACAATACAAAAGCAAAGTAACCTATCTATGCATGTAAGTGACCTTAAGGGTTATTGTTACTAAGTTCAGAGTTCCAAATCTGATTGCATGATTTAAAGGTGAAGAAGTCTGATGTACTGGAGAAAGGAAGAAGTAAAAGTTTGTTACACATCTATTATTCTGAGAGGAATAGTATCTAGGTCAATTAGATAGTGGGTTAATTAATATGATCTTGAAGCTATTTGGACAGTGGGTTCAACTACCTTCCACAACTCCTAACTGGTTTGGAATCTCTTAATAGGGATTCAAAGTCTCCGAATAGGGACTCTTTGTACTAAATGTTGTAATAGACTCCTAACAGGGTCCATCCTCCAACAAGTAATATTCACATTAGTACATCATTTTGTGGGCATCATTCCCACCGGGGTTTTCCCTTTGATCAAGGGTTTCCCTAGTCAACATATCTAGTGTAATTGTTTATGTACATCTCTTTATGATTGTTGTTTACTTTGGTTGAATGGTCAAGATTGTTTAAGAGGAAAAATGTTTTAAATTTTTATATAACTAATTCACCCCCCCTCTTAGTTATATTGGTGGACTATTGTTTCTAACAATTGGTATTAGAGCCTCAGGTCCTTAAAGAAAAAGTTTAACAACTTTGGGAGATCCATGGGAAACATGTTCAGAAAGGAAAGTTTGGGATTTGATGGCACAAATTATGACAGATGGAAGGATAAAATGAAGACTTACCTTTTGTGGATGGGTTCAGGATATTGTCTTGTAACCAAGGCACCTAAAAACATTGCGAAAGAAGAGAATCTTGAAAGTTATCTTGAGGAACAAAGATAAGTATTTATGTGCAACATAAGGGAAAGAGAAGTAATATTGTCAACTCTACCTAAAAGTGAGTATAGCTAGGTAAAACAACTCAAAACATCTCATAAAATTTGGAAAACCTTAGAAGCTAATTATGAGGGTGATACACATACAAAAAGAGTTAGATTACAAAATTTGCATTTCACATTCCAAGATGCTAGAATGATGGAAGATGAATCTATAAGAAGCTATATTGGTAGAATATTTGAGTTTTTTGTAGGAATCACATCTCTTAGTGGAAAGAAATTTGATGATGAAGTAATATGGAAGATCTTGAAAAGTCTGACACCACCTTTCAAGATAATAACATAGAGCATTTAGGGGATGATACCCTGTACTACTAACTTCACCAAAGAAACATTGCTTGGTAGCTAGAGAATTCAACTTGAAACAATATGGAGAATTAGCAAAAGTTGAGACAACATTCAGTGCATTAAATATTAAACCTGGTCTAGCAAGGAACACTAAAGTGCAAGGAGACATTGCTAGCAACAACAAGTCTATTGAGGAAAAAATCCAGGAAGGAGTGGCTCTTCTTGTGGAAAGAAAAAAAGATGGTAAGAATATCTTTAAATTTTGGACATTTAATGAATATGGTCATTATGCATCTAAGTGTCCTAAACGAGAAAGGAAGTATAATGAAAGATTCAAATCTAGAAGACCTAGAAATTGTTTATATGCTAATGAAGAAGAAGAAGAAGAAGAAGAATCTGATCAAAATAAAAGTGAAGATGAATTAGGATTCATAGCTATAAAGGAGGATGATCTTGATAGAGAGATTAGAGAAGAAAGTGTGCTGATTTCACAAGTTGAAAAGAAAGATTGGATCATTGATAGTAGTTGTTCACATCACATGACTAGTGATATGAGCAAAATTTTCAAATTTAGAAGCTATGATGGAGGAATTTTTACAGTAGGGAACAATGTAGCTTGTCACATTAGAGGAATTGGATCTATCTCACTTGATGGTAAAACAAATACTGATGATGTTTATTTTGTTGATGGACTAAAAAATAACTTGTTAAGTGTTGGATAGCTTATGGACAATGGTTACCAATTACAGTTTGGTAATGACACATGCATCATCAATGACAAGAAAGGAAAATTTCTTGGTACTGGCATAATAACCAGAGGTAATGTATTTTAGTTAAACACCAATAAAATAACATGTTTAGTAGCTAAAGTTGACAACAGCTGGTTATCGCACAAAAGATTTTGTCACATAAACTTTGATAACATTGTGAAAGCCAGTAATACACTTAGAGATTTACCTAAGATCACTAAGCCCACTGACATTATTTGTAAGGAATGTATCTTGGCTAAGTAGAAGAAAGTTTCATTTCCTAGCAAGTAGTTTGGTACTACACAAAAGCTAGAATTGGTTCATACATATTTGAGTGGTCCTACAAGAACAAGATGATTCTATGGAGAGAGGTTATTTTATGATTTTTGTTGATGATTTTACTAGGATGATGTGGGTAGCTTTTCTTAAAGAAAAATTAGAGGCATTTGAGAAATTAAGGATATTTAAGAACAAAGTAGAGAATGAATCTAGAGTTATAATCAAGAGCTTAAAATCTTATAGAGGAGGAGAATTCACTTCTAAAGAATTCAATATCTACTACGAAGAACATGGAATCAAGAGATAGCTATCTTCACCTCAATCACCTGAGCAGAATGAGATTGCTGAAAGAAGAAACAAATCAATTGCTAAAGCAACAAGAGCTATGTTATTCGAGAATGATGTACCAAAGACTTTTTAGAGAGAACCAGTCAACATAACAATATACACATTGAACAAAGTATAGATTAGAAAAGGTATTGAGAAAAAACCTCATGAGTTATGGTTTGGTCACTCACCATCAATCAAATATTTTAGAATATTTGGAAGCAAATGCTACATGAGAAGAGATGATGATATTAGTAATTTTGATCCAAGGAGTGATGAAGGTATGTTTCTTGGCTATTCATTAAAAAGTAAAGCTTACAGATGTTTCAATTATAGAACAAAAACTATAGTAGAGTGCGCAAATGTGAGAATAGATGAAAATTTTGGTACTAAAGAGAAGATGATAGATTATAACTCTAATGAAGATAATTATTCTGGGATGACCAACATTTGTAATGAATTATTTCTCAAGACTAACAGTGACTTGCGAAATAATATGCAAACTAAAGAAGTAAGAGAAGAATAGAGTGTAGTACCTAAGATAAGAGTTGAAGAAAAAAATCCTACCCCAAATAAAAATGTGATAAGAAATCATCCTACTGATCAGATAATAGGAAGTAAAGAAAAAAGAGTAATGACAAGAAGTAAAATCAATGAAGAATTATGCCTAATATCTAAAGTAGAACCAAAAAGCATCTAGATGAAGCAATCAAGGATGATCATCAAATAAAATCAATGGAGGAATAACTTCAATAGATAATAAAAAATGAAACATGGGAATTAGTTCCTAGATCCAAGGACAAAAATGTGATTGGCACAAAATGGGTATTTGGAAATAAAATGAATGAACAAGGAGAAGTAATAAGAAACAAAGCAATACTAGTATGCAAAGGCTATTCTCAACAAGAAGGAATTGACTATGAGGAAACACATGAACCTATAGCAAGAATGGAAGAAGTTAGAATGTTCTTGGCATATGCAACAAATAAAAATTTCAAGGTATATCAGATGGATGTTAAGTTAGCATTCTTGAATGGAGAACTTAAAGAATAAATTTACATTGAGCAACCATAAGGTTTTCCTTTGATTGAAGAGAAGGATATGGTTTTTAGATTAAAGAAAGCCTTGTATGGATTAGAGAAAGCACCTAGAACTTGGTATGTAATGTTGGATTAATACCTAGCAAAACTTGGATTTGCTAAAGGAACAATAGATAACAACTTATACTTAAAAGAAATAGAAAATGGTTTGTTGATAATCATTGTATTTGTTAATGATATCATTTTTGGAGGAAATGATGAAGCCAATAACAAATTTTTAGAAGATATGAAGAATGAATTTGAGATGACCATGATAGGAGAAATTAAAATTTTCTTAGGATTGGAAATTATTCAAAACAAAGAAGGTATTTTTATTTCTCAAATTTGCTGAAAAGATTTGGACTAGAAAATTGTAAACCTATTGCAACTCCTATGTTAATTGGTCACAAGTTATCAAGCAAGGATGAGAGACCTACTATTGTACAAAAAAAGTACATATCTATGATTGGAGGATTGTAGTATCTGACTCATAGTAGACCAGATATAGCTAATGCAGTTGGAATTGTGGCAAGATTTTAGGCTGATCCTAAAGAGTATCACTATGTAGATGTAAAAAATATATTTATATATTTGAAAGGAACATCTGATTATGGCATTTGGTTTTATAGAAATAATGATTTTACCCTTTGCACTTATACTGATGTTGATTGGGCTGAAGATATGGATGATAGAAAAAACACCAATGGAGGAGCATTCTTTCTCAATGGAAGGCTAGTTTCTCGGCTCAATAAGAAACAAGATTGCACTTCACAAAGTATTGCAGAGGCAGAATATGTTGCAGCATCAAACAACTATAATCAAGTTATATGGATGAAGCAGATGATGACGGGCATTGGAATTACATTCAAAGAACCTATTATTATTTACTGTGATAACACAAGTATAGTAAGCATGTCTAAGAATCCTATTTTTCATTTTAAGACTAAGCACATCTCTATAAAGTATCATGTGTTGAGAGAGAAAGTTTCAGAGAAAGAAATCAAATTGGAATATATTAATAACAAGGAATAGATTGCAGAAATTTTCACAAAGGTCTTACCAAATGACACATTTGAGTACCTAAGAGGTATGCTTCAGGTTATGCCCCTTTCTACTTTTGAATAGAAGATGCAAAAGTGCATCAGTCCAGGGTACATAGCACCATTGTTAGACTGGACTGAATGCTAATGCTTCCTCAATGGGTGAGTATCTATAATGAACAAAGTCAGCAAAGGACTCTTGATAATTGGTAATTGGTATGCAATAATGTCTTTAGACACTTGAGTTGTTTATGGATTTATATACAAAAATTATAAAGCAATAGAATGGCTTATGGTCATGCTGATAAATTATTGTAAGTTCAGGAAATTGAACCATTTGTGTATTATCTTTGACATTGATGTCAATGGGGGAGAAAGTGACATGAAAAATGTTCATTTGAGAAGAAAGTAGAACATGATGGTATTTTTGGAACTTAGATGCTTTTCATCTATTTTTCCATCAATTCCAAAGGGAGAGATTGTTAGCATGAATGTTGATTGTATGGGGCAGCATTGCAAAATATTGATATGATGTATTTATAATTGTGTTTGTCATTGATGACAACATAGTAACAAGTCTACAAAAGATTGACAGAGCAAGACACTTTGATTTTTGTATTGAGAATATCATATTACTTATCTAATGATGTGTAGTTACCAACACATACTATACTGTGTATTTGTTGCAAGGGAAAGTGCATATAACCTAATGTAACAATGTATAGAAGATATGGTTGATCTACAAAGAACCATATGGAAAAAAAGTATTAGGAAAGCAATTCTTATTGTATGATTGCTATAGTTCATTACAATTTTAGTGAAGGGTTGTGTAATCAACTAGAAATAGTGTACTAACCATTGATGACGTCAAAGAGTGCGCATGTACGAAAGTCACACATGTGAAATTTTGTGTACAACTGTGAGCTGACAACATTAATTAAATATGTATTTCATTTAATTAATGTGTGAAAAGATGAATCAAGGATTTATTATTGAGCATGGTATAAAGGAAAGATGTCTTCCATGTTTTAGAGATAGAGAGGAGAGAAGACTTACAATTACTGAGCAACAAAGTGATACAAAAGCAGAGTAACCTACCTATGTGTGCAAGTGACCTTAAGGGTTATTGTTACTAAGTTCAAAGTTCTAGATTTGATTGCATGATCTGAATGTGAAGGAGTATGAAGTACTAGACAAAGGAAGAAGTAAAAGTTTCTTACACATCTATTATTCTGAGAGGAATAGTACTGAGGTCAATTGGACAATGGGTTCATTGATTTGATCCTGAAGCTATTTGGACAGTGGGTTCAACTACCTTCCACAACTCCTAATAGGGTTGGAATCTCCTGACAGGATTCAAAGTCTCCTAATAGGGACTCTTTGTACTAAATGTTGTAATAGACTCCTAACAAGGTCCATCCTCTAATAGGGAATATTCATATTATTACATCATTTTGAGAGCATCGTTCTCACCAAAGTTTTCCCTCCAATCAAGGGTTTTCCTAGTTAACATGTCTGGTGTAATTATTTATATGCATCTCTTTATGACTGTTGTTTACTTTGGTTGAATGGTCAAGATTGTTTAAGAGGAAAAATATTTTAAAATGTTATATAACTGATTCACCCCCCCTCTTAGTTATATTGGTAGCCTATTGTTTCTAAAAATGGTATCCTTTGGTCTATGCCTAGCTTACTTAATGATGCTATTACTCTACTAACCTTCTTTTTATTACAGAGACACATGAAAGCCCCATGCATCCTCCTCCTAGTATTTTTAGCTATCAGTGGCTCTCCTCTTTTAGAGATGAATTCAGGTGCTCTAGTGGGGTTAGAGGTTCTAGTGGGGTTGCTTGTCTTATTCGGGACCACATTTTTAGTAAAATTTCCTTGGTTCACTTTGACAACTATGCCAGATTCATGTGGATTCACATTGATTGAGGAATCTTGCTTTATATAGATAACTATATCACTGTCTATTACTTTCCACCATTATCTTCATTCTATGCAGTTTACAACACTAAGGGTGGGGACCCCTATGAGGACCTTCTTGAGCACATTATGAAATTTTCTATCAAGGGGGATATCATTATTTTCGAAGATGTTAACATATAGACCAGTGACCTATAGCCTCCTCTCCATGATTGTAGGTCTGATCCCATGTGTACGACTACTTCTAATTCTGGTTCTGTGGATATGCTTCGACTCTCTGAGGATTGTCAGGGGCCCTTCGCCAGGTATGGTCATAATTTGTTACATCTTTGTGAGTCTTTTGACATAGTGATCTTGAATGGACTCTCTTGTTTTCCTAGATCTGAACTCTTCCCTTGTTGGTGTCATGGTGGTGGTGCTAGCATTGTTGACTATGTTCTCTCTACTACCTCCTTCATCCCTCTCATTTTTTTCTTTACTATCTCATGCCTTCCTTTGGCTAATCATGCCCTCCTTAACACCACCCTTTGGGGACCCCTGACACCTTCTCCTCCTTGTTTATCCACTTCTTCTTGCCCCCTCTTCCCTCCCCACCATGCTTGCAGTTCTTTTTGCTTCTCTGATGGTGGCATAGAGCTCTTCATCCATCACCTCAGATGACTTCTCCTCTAGGACCCCTTCCTTGACTCTGGGGATGTCACCTCCATGTTCCACTCACTTGCATCCACCTTTTTTGAGTTTGTCATTCTCTCCATTCCTCACTACACCTCCTCACTCACCCCTCACCCCACTCATAGGTCTTTCCCCATGAACCAATGGTTTGATGAAGACTGCAAATCCTTTTATCGCATGCTTTTTTGTGCTCCACCCACTACTTCTTGCTCTTCTTCCTCTCATTTGAGGTTTGACTACCACCACTTTCTTCACCATAAGAAATGGAAGTTCACTATACTGTAGTGTAAGTCTTTTTGTGCCATGTTCTTCATGTCCCTAAAGCTCTTTTGGTGGACCATGTTTCCTCCCCACCCCCCCTCCCTCTACAATGGACCTTCACTCCATTACCTCCCACACCTCCACACTCTATGATATTCTTGGGCAACCCCCTTTCCATCTAATCCTCCGTCCCACCCATTACCACCTCTTCTCCTTTTTCAACATTAGTGAGGTAGTTTGAGTTATGAATAGTAGCAAAACTCTAGACAAGGAAGGATTTCAAGCCAAATTCTTCAAGTTGGGTATCTCTATCTTGGGTCCCTTTCTTATAGTGCTCTTCAATTGAGTGGTTTGTGTTAAGCTTCCTCTACTCTTGGTCATGACATATTATCTATCCAATCCATAAATTAGGGCTAGCCTTTGACCTCAAAAACTATAGTACCATCATGGTTGGACATACCTTTGTCAAACTCTATGCAACTGTGTTGAACGGTATCCTATCTAGTGAGCATGATCAATGACATTGTCAGGCTAGAGGTCAGGATGGGTTTCATTCAGACTTTTAGACCACTAATCACATTTTGAATTTACAGGCCATTATTGTGAATTCTCACCACTACTTGACGAAAGTTTATTGCCTTTTTGTTGACTTCTGCAAAAACTTTGTTCCTTGGGCAACTCTCTTTCAGTGTCTTAGGGACATCAAGATCTCAAAGATTCTTCTTACAACTATTATGAGGTTATAAGAGCATGATGAGGGCAGATTTGGGACTCCATAGGGCTTTTCTAATCCTGTCCAAAGCATTATCAAGGTGAAACAAGGCTGTCCTCTCTCCCCCACTCTCTTTGACATCTACATCAACAAGCTTGAGGTTTTTCTCCATAATTGCTCACTCCTTGGCAATAGTTGTTATTAACATAAGATATTGATCTCTATTCTCCTATTTGCTGATGATGTGATTCTCCTAGCATCTTCTCTTGATGGTCTTCAATGGCTCCTTGATGGCTTGGCCTCTTTCTATGACTCACGTGGGCTAGTTTTAATTATGGGCAAGTCTCAGGTTATGGTCTTCAATTGGTTGTGGACATACCATCTCCATTTTTACTTCTAGGGTACTGAGATCAAGATTTCATCTTCATATACTTACTTGGGGGTTGAGTTTTCTAGACCTTGATTCAACTTGAGACCAGCCATGCAGCCTAGAGTCAACAAGGGCCTCAACTCCCTTGCTATTCTTGAGCAATAGTGCTTTCGACACCACTTCTAGGACACCACAACTAAGATGTCTCTACTTGACTCCCTGGTCAAGCTGATTGTCCTCTATGGCTCTACTATTTGGGGCCCCTACCTCTTGGATTTTGAATGGGCCTTTGTTGAGAGAGTCCAAACCCTTTTCCTTCGGCACATTATCAGACATCACCCGTTCATAACCACACAACATTGTTCTGGCTAAGTTTGGTGCTCACCCTTTTAGATTGGGGACCATCTTTGGTTTAGTTTGGCTCCTTCAGTGGCTCCAAATTTTTTTTGATTCCTTAATCACAGATACTCCTACTTGGCTTATTGTTCCTCTGTGGAGGTTGCAAATTCATATTCGGGTCAAAGGTCTCATTTTGGTACACCTAGGTCTCTGCTCTCTTAGGCTCAATTGGTACTAGTTTGGATTGTCTTCCCCCCTTCTAGTTTTCTCTAGATGCTCTAGCCCATCTTGTTTCACATTAGTGGGAGTTGAATGAGCATGTTAGACTTGAAATCTACAGACAATATGTTATCATGACCTGGAGGAATCCCCTAGGTGGGCTCCATCTGCACATGGCCTTCTATGCTAGCCACTTTCTTGATATCCAGGATGAGATCATATTACATCCATGGTACCTCACTTGTCATTGGAATCACACTCTTTGCATCTCTTTGGGATCTTTTAGATTGGGTTCTCATTGACTATGTACTTAGATTGATCACTAGATAGGTAGGGAGGATAGGATCTATCGGCTTCGTCACCTTAGGGAGGTCAAGATTGAGTCTCACTTTATTTTTCATTGTCCCATTTACTATGAGATCCAAGGAAGGTTTTTCTATTTGTTCAGAGAGTTTTGGTCTCTTCCCTCAATTTTTAGATATATTGACCAGAATTGTCTTGCACTCTATCTTTAGGAGACCATGTAGCTTCATGAACACACTATACAACTCTAGCTTTTCTTGACATCGACCCCTACATAGCTCATCACCTCTTTCTTTAGTCCTATAGTTCTTGCCTAAGGATCAAAGTGGCCTCTTTGAACTATCTCAGTTCACACCAGATCTGTGAGACCCTACATAGATTACATTCAGTAATGTCCCTCTAGTAGATCTTAGAGGTGGCCTTCCAGAGTACCTAATTTCCCCAATGTCCACCTTTCCATTCTAGACTAATTCTTGCCTAGGAGGAGTTCTTAGGTGTTATTATTCCTTTTTCTTGTCTCTTTTGTTGTTTTGCTTTCATGTTCTTTTTGTAGATGCTGTTTGGTGTTCCCTCTATTGTTTTTTTTCGTTTGTATTGTTCCCAGTCCCTTAGACCCTCATTGGTCTCTTGTTGGACATTAATAAATTTATCTTATCTTATCTTTATCTTAGCTTGTATTTTGTTCATATCCACTAACAATTTCTTCAATTTTTGTTGTCACCTTGGCCACTTCTTGCTTATAATCATCTTTGAATTCCATAGCATCTTGGCCTTCCCTCTCCTCTACTATTGGAGTAAGCACACCAAATGCATCTTTCCATACTTTTATACTATCTTTCTCAATCTTAGGATCTTTATTCTTCAAAATTTTATATGCCTTGTCCCTTAATAAAAACTTTTTAACAAAATCTTTAAGGGCTATAGACATTTGTATCTTTCCCAGACTTGGCATAACTTGTGCCAATATTGTTTCTCTTATTTGATTTTTAGTGGTCAATGCCCATTTCTACTTGGCATCCACTCTATTATACAATCCTACTAGAATTCTAGTTCCCAATTCCATGGTTATACACCTAAAATTAATTACCATATCAATTATTGCACCCTCAATTTTGTCTTGATCATCATTGCCCAAAGAATCATACTGTAAGTCTTTGAGTGTCAATATATTTGATGACTGTTTAAGTTTTTCACATACTTGATTTAAAATATTTGGAGGGAGTCTGTTCACTACTTTTAGTTTGTTGGCCTAATTAGATTCTATCTTTTCTTCATCTTCCTCCTCTTGTACAATGATTAATTTCCTTGTTGGTTTGACTTACACATCTGCTTGCTTCCTTTTCTTTGATGGACTTCCTAGTAATAGCTTGATAAGAGGTTGTGTTGACCTTCTTTTTGTGATGATCACCTTGCCTTTTGACCTTGGTGGTGTCATTTTTTCTTGCATGTTTTTCTTAAGGTCTTCCCTCACTTTAGGTTCAATTATTACAACATTTTTCTATCTAATGGCTTTAGGCTCCACAACTACAAGCTTTTTGCCTTTTCCTTCCTCAACCTTTGAGGGTTTTCTAGACCCTTCTCCTTGTTCCATCCTACTAGCCTCAGAAATGTTTCTTTTCCTTTTCTTGCTTGCCTTAGGTGTTCTAACATCTATAGTTAGCTCGACAATAACAATCTCGTATGTGCCAAACTTCTTGACACTAATATCAATATGTTTTGCCAATAGTGTAGTAACTACAACCATAACATCATCTATATTTACCTCATAGGGTATTGGCCTCAGCCATGATACTTTTGGGAATACTTCCTGTGCATACACAAAATCTATGTCTACCATGAAACATATTTCATCATAATATTTTTCTACAATAGAATTTGGAATCCTCATCCCCTTCTTCATTTTAGCTTTAAACTATTCAAAATAGTTGTCCATCACCACCTCAATATTTTCTCCCAACCTATTTATTAGGTTATTTAATTGGTCTACAATAGTTCTATTTCTATCCCATCCAATCCTTCCAATGTTAGGAAAGTAATTCTATGAATAGAAAAATATACAAACTAACATGGAACTAAACTTAACAAGATATGTTCTTTTCTTTCCTTATTGCTTCTAAGTTCTCTATAAGTTGATGCAACTGCAGCTTGACAAGGTCATATGAATCATCTTGCTTTACAATTTTGTAGCCCAAATCAACTGCTATGCAAGGTACACTGTTCAATCTACTTGATTGATAGAACTTGTGTAAAATCACATGAACATCAAATTCAATTAGTGGATCCTCAATACTATCCATTGACATTCCATGAACATTCTAATTTTCCTTGGTCAAGTTTTCAATATCATTCTTGGTTTTTCTCCTTATACTCTTTGGTTAATCCAATGTAGGGTACCTAGTTACCCTTCAAATGATTGCCTTGTTTTTCTTATTGGTCCCCTTTCCAACCATATTTTCATGCTATGCACTCTACTAAGCACAATCTTGATCCGTTCAATCTTGAAACCTTTAAGAAAATCTAGGGCACATGTAAGCCCTTTGTCAATAATGATCTTGAATTCATCTTTTGGAATTCCATCAATGAATAGCTTGTCATATGCTACTCTTATTTTATAATCTCCAATCTCTCCAATCTTACATTAATAACATGATCTAATATTTTGAACATTCAAGACTCTATTGGAATTACAAGTGGGAAAGGAGTAAACTTATGGGGGGGGGGGGGGAGGGGGGGTGGGGGTGGTGAATCAGGAGTGTAAACTTGGACCCATAAAACTTTCACCTTTCATATATCACATGCATAATAAACTGAAATAACATATAAAGCATATGCATCAATCATGTAAACATGTAATCAAATACACACACTTAACACTATATATGATTACCCAGAAACCCTCCAAATGAGAAGGTAAAATTGGGGTGGGGATGACATCCACAAATATTCACTACTGCAGCAATAAAGTGTATCCAATTATGGTTACAATGGTTTGACTATGAATCATGATCTGCCCTGTGAAAGGCCTACCTTGTTAAAGGCTTACAAAGAATATTAAGTCCCACCTTGTTAGAAGATTTCAACACCCTATTAGAAGTGTGCCTTGTTAGAGGACTTAACCTTACAATTAAGTAAGCACCTTGTTAAAGGATTTCATATAGCCTATTAAGACTACTCTTTTAAGAGATTTAACTAAAATCACCTGTCAAAATGTCTCAACATGGATCTTGCAATTGGTACTTGCTTTCTTGATAATATATCACCTCTATTCAATCTCTAATTGATCCTTCATGATCTAATGTATCAATGCTATATCCTCTATCCTCTATTCTTTACTTAACTAATTCTGCAATTCACTCTTACTACTAAGTCACCTTGAATGCTCTGCAAACTATCTTGTTCGCTCCTCCAATTCAATCATTCACGCCTTTGCAATGCTCTCAACATCATTAAAAATTTAGGGCTTCATCCTCCTTAAGAAGACTTAGGTGGCTTAGGGTTAGGTATGAATCTATGATTAAGATTCATCCATTTTTCCACTTAAACCTTCTCATTTTCTAATTGGCTACATATAATTGCATAGAGAATCCACATATAGATTCATCCTTATCTCTAAATGATCAAAATATATCTTAAAGTCAGCTGAAAAAAACTTTACATCGTTGTTTGTGCCATAAAAAACAAATATGTCTAATCTGTGTCACTCGACATATGTAGTTTTTGATGCTTGACATACAATCTTCTGACTCAACACTTGAACTACTTGGAATCTATTGTTTACTGGGCACTTGAATCACTTGGCATGGTCTATTTTCTCAGCACTTGAGTGACTTGACATTCATTGCAACTCGACATGGTCTAATATTTACATGTTGTACTCGACATGCATTACTAGTTTGACATGAACTAAGTAAATGTCTTAAGTGTGTTGACACTCACTTGTCAAAACCAATATGAGATCAACAATCTCCCCCTTTGATATGAGTGTAAAAAATACTTGAATATACATGATCAATCCAATCTTCTCGAGTATAACATATCCATGACTCAACTTATTTACAAAACTTCAAAATTTTCAAAATTTTGCAATAAACTATGTACCTCAAAATTTTCTAACTCCCTCTGAGTTAATATGTCTATTTTGTATCCAAAATATGTTCTCCATTCTAAGTAGATTTGTCTTTGCTGATACTCTTTGACTTTAATTCACTTATACTCTTTCATGCTACTTTGTTTCTATCTCTGCATGTTATTGCTCCCCCTTTCTTTATTCTCCCTTTTTGCTATCTCCCCCTTTTTATCCATCTTCTCCATAGGATATTCTCCCCCTTTTTTGACACTCATGTCAAATGAGTTATACATGTATATTGTGTTTGTCCAAAAATGATTTGTGGACCTCCATTATAATTTTAAGAGCTGCATCCCAATTTTCACATGCAACATCTAGTGACTTGAGTTGGATGGAAAGCTTGACAACAAGGTGTACTAGGCCATTTAGAGTAGAAAAATTGGGGTCTTTCTTTAGCAGAGTTTCTGCATAGCCTAGCTCCTTGTGTAGTATCTCCATATGTGGAGTGAGAGACACCTGTATACTTGTCAATTTGGCTCTTATGCTAGCCTCTTCTACTATTAATATAGCTAATTGAATTTGTGTTTTAAGCAATGTATTAAAATGCTTCTCACTCTAAGCTAGGTTTTGAGGTAACCTTGTACTTGATATGTTGAGATCTCTCCCCAGGCTTAGAATATGATGTATGGTCTCTTGGTTGAAGAGTGTAGGGTCACACAATTTGGTGTACAATGAGAATATGTTCTCAGGTACCTTCTTTACATCTTTAACCTTTGTTGCTAATGCAACTTGAGTCAGTGCTATTTCACCATATATCTTCTCATTGACCTTGCTCTAAAATTTCTTTTTTGAACACTCTAAAAGTTTAGCACATGTATCAATGTCTTCATTGTTGACTTTTCCACTATATCTAACAATTATTCTAGTAGTGGCTTGGTCTCTTTAGGAGTAGGCAGACTAAATGCATCTAAAAATATGTCTTTTATGTCTTGAATAGCTTGCTTTTTCCTGTATTCTCTCCTAAGCATATCTTGATGCTTCTTCTTTTCTAAAGCTTGTTACAAAATGCTTATTTGATCTAAGGTCATTGTATCATAATCAAATTTTGGAATAATGATCTCTTCATCAAGAGTTATATCACCATAGTGAATTAATTTTTCAGCTTTTGAAGAGCTTGATCCTAGCACTAAGATCTGCAATGATATAGCTTCTATGCTCGGCTTCTAAAGAGCTTTTGTAGGAGAAGTGCTAGA